>CP136058.1:295519092-296875342 GCA_032464435.1 Aegilops umbellulata
AGCGCAGAGTGATTGCCTATGCCTCTCGTCAATTGCGCCCTCATGAAGAGAACTACCCAGTTCACGATCTTGAGCTTGCTGCTGTCATTCATGCACTGAAGCAGTGGCGACATTACCTTCTCGGTAATCGTTGCGAGATCTTCACCGACCATCAAAGTCTGAAGTATCTGTTTACTCAGCCAGACCTGAACCTCCGTCAACAGAGATGGATGGAGACTGTTGCAGACTTTGACTTGGGTATTTCCTATACGCCAGGCAAGGCTAATGTAATGGAAGATGCCTTGAGCCGCAAGTCTTACTGCAACCATCCCCAGGTTCACAAAGTTCAGTCCTCGCTCGTTGAAGAATTCAGAAAGCTGAACCTCCATATTGTTCCTCCGGGTGCACTCGCTCCCCCTCCTGAGGAGTTTCAGAAGATGAACCTCCGTGTTATTCCCCAGGGTTCACTCTATACCCTGGCTGTCGAACCCGATCTCGTGAGCTCCATCAAGACAATACAAGGTTACGACTCTGAAGTCCACAAGATTAAGCGCGACCTAGAGGAAGGAAAGCCCTCATACTTCACTATTGCTGGTGATGGCGCCTTGTACTTCAAAGGCCGCCTAGTGGTGCCGTGTAAGAAGGAAAACCTGAATATGTCTCGGAAAGTTATGAAAGAAGCTCATGATACGCCTCTATGTATCCATCCTGGTAGTACTAAGATGTACCAGGACATTCGTCAAAGATTCTGGTGGTCTAATATGAAGCAAGATATTGCTCGCTATGTTGCCGAGTGTGACGTTTGCCGTCGAATCAAAGCAGAACATCAAAGGCCTGCTGGAACTCTGCAACCTATCTCTATTCCTGAATGGAAATGGGACCATGTTGAAATGGACTTCTTCACTGGTTTTCCCAAATCGCAGAAAGGTAATGATGCTATTCTTGTCGTCATTGACCGGCTTTCTAAAGTTGCTCATTTTCTGGCGGTCAAGGAAACTATCACTGCTAGTCAGCTTGCAACCCTCTATATGTCCAGAATTGTTTCGCTTCACGGTATTCCACTGGTTATCAGTTCGGACCGTGGCAGCTTATTCACTTCAAGATTCTGGGCAAGTTTCCAAGAAGCTATGGGGACTCACTTATCTTTCAGTACTACATTCCATCCGCAGTCACAAGGGCAAGTTGAACGTGTCAACCAAGTTCTCGAAGATATGCTTCGAGCTTGTGTTGTTTTCTTCGGTAAGAAATGGGAGGAATCTCTCCCGTATGCTGAGTTCTCTTATAATAATAGCTATCAAGCTAGTCTGAAGATGGCCCCCTTCGAAGTGTTATATGGACGAAAGTGCCAAACCCCTCTGAACTGGTCAGAAACTGGGGAACGTCCACTCTTTGGTCCGGATATTATCCAACATGCCGAAGAACAAGTCCGCATTATTCGCGAGAATCTCAAGACTGCTCAGTCACGCCAAAAGAGTAATTATGACCGTCATCATAAAGACATGGTCTATCAACCTGGCGAAAAGGCCTATCTTCGAGTTACACCAATGAAGGGTGCTCACCGCTTCGGGATCAAGGGCAAGCTAGCTCCCCGCTATATCGGTCCTTTCACTATTCTTGAGAGGCGTGGAAAAGTGGCTTATCAACTGGAGCTTCCGCCGAACCTTTCTCAGGTTCACAATGTGTTCCACGTGTAACAACTTCGTCGCTGCTTCAGGGACCCAATCCGAGCAGTGGATCATGAAGTGCTCGAATTGCAACAGGACCTCTCCTATAAAGAGCATCCGGTCCGCATTCTCGACCAAGCTGAACGCCGCACACGCCAGAAGGCGATCAAGTTCCTCAAAGTCCAGTGGTCGCACCATTCTGAAGATGAAGCCACCTGGGAACGCGAGGATCGCCTGCGTGAAGAATACCCCGCACTGTTTCCTTCTACCTCCTAAAATCTCGGGGTGAGATTTCTTGTAGTGGAGGAGATTTGTAGCGCCCAGATAATTTGGCTACAGTAAAACTTTTCTGATGATGCCATGTCATCTGTGTTACTGTTGCTAACCTCGCAATAATCCGAAACCGTTCGAAACTCAGATTCAAATTACGGATAACAATAAAAGTTTTCAAAAATTAAAACAAAATTGTTCGGTGGTTGCCGAATATTACGAAGTTAATTGTGGTGAAGTAAACACATTTTTAGAAAGTGCCTAAGTAGTTTTTTATGAATTTAAACAGAAAAGAAAATACAACAAAAAAGAAAGAAAGAAAGGGAAACACCCCCCCCCCGCTGGGCCACCCGGCCCAGCCAACGGCCACCAGGCCGCCAGGCCGGCCCACCCCCGCGCCCATATCCCCCCACCCCTTGAAACCCTAGCCGCCTCCTCCCACTCCTCCACTCGCTTTCCCCCTCCTCCCCCCCCCCCACGATCCAGATCGGATCGTGGCCCAACCGCGCCCGCCGTCTCGCCGCCTGGAACGCCGCCCCGACGCGGGAGCCCCTTCGCCGCCTCAACCTCTCCCTCGCCGGACCTCCCCGACCTCCACCGAGCTCGCTTCCGAGACCCTACGCGTCCCTCCCCGTGAGCTGCCCCTCCTCGCTCCCCTATCTGCTCCTCGTGCCACGCCCGAGCTCGCGCACGCTCCGCTGCGGCCTCCTCCCCGTGCGCGCCCACCGTGGCCACGGCATTGTCCGCGCGCACGCGCCCGGCTACGCCCGCCGCGGTTCCTGCCCCGCCGTCTCCCGTCGTCGCCTTGCCGTGCGCGGTCACCCAGGACCGCGCCCTTACTCCTCACGCCGGCCCGTGCGTGTCCGTGCCCGCCCGCGCGCTGCGCGCGCGCCCCTCGCGCGTCCAGGCCACGCGCCCGGCCGCGCCTCCCCCCCGCTCCCTGCTGCTGCTCTCCAGCGCGCCGCCCCTGCTTCCCCTGCTCTCGCACGCCCTTGCGGCGTCCCCTGGCCGCGCCCCGGGCACGTCCCCGCACCCACCGTGCGCGCCCAGTGCCCTGGCCATGCCCTGATTTCGCCGCTGCTCGCCCAGCCGCGCAGGCGCCGTCCCCTGTGCTCCCCTGCCTTCTCCTGCGCCGCTCGCCCGCAAAACCCCCCTGCTACCGCGCTGCCACGCCGCTCGCCGGCGATGCCCCCTGTGCCGCGGCGGCCACTCGCCGCTGTGGTCACCGGCGCCCAGCGCCTGTCCCCGCCTCTGTCAGCCTGGGCGGGTGCACAGCACCCGCTCCAGGCGCCCGTAGCCCGTCGCCCGCTAAGGCCACAGGGCCTATGACATGTGGGGCCTAGCCCCAGAACGTTAAAAAATGATGATAAAATAAAAAATATAATAATTAAAAAATTAATTAATTAATTAATTAAAGAATTAATTAAGTTAATTAATCATAATTAGATTAATCTAATTAACTAATTAGATTAATTAAACAGTAGTTAAATTAGTTTAACACTGATTAGGTTAAACAGCCTATGATATGCGGGGCCCACCCCCCTAATTAATGTTAATTTAATTAATCTGTTTGATTAATATGGGTCACCGACCAGTGGGGCCCACTTGTCAGGTTGACCAAGTCAACCCTGTTGACTGCTGACGTCAGCATGACATCATGCTGATGTCATAATTCTATTCCGAATTAATTAATTAATTAAATTCCAGAAATTAATAAAACTTTTATAAAATCATATCTTTTAATCCGTAACTCGGATTAAAATATTTTCAACATGAAAGTTGCTCAGAACGACGAGACGAATCCGGCTACGCAGCCCGTTTGTCCACCATGCATCCCTAACCTATCCAACTCGCAACTTTCCCCCTCCGGCTCCTTTGCCCGAAAACGCGAAACACCGGGGATATTTTCCCGGATGTTTCCCCTCTTCACCGGCATCATCCCATACCGCGTTAGGGCACCTCTAACACCGTTACTTGTCATGTCATGCATCACTATGCATCTGCTTGCTTAAATATTTATTATTTCTCCCCCCTCTTCTCTCGATAGACACCGAGACCGACGCTGCTGCTGCCCCGTTCGACTACGGAGTTGGCGATCCCTCTCTCTTGCCAGAGCAACCAGGCAAGCCCCCCCCTTGATCACCAGATATCGCCTACTCTCCTCTATACTGCTTGCATTAGAGTAGTGTAGCATGTTACTGCTTTCGTTATTCCCATCCTGATGCATAGCCTGTCTTTGATACTACTGTTGATACCTTTACCTGCAATCCTACGTGCTTAGTTTAGGATGCTAGTGTTCCATCAGTGGCCATACACTCTTGTCTGTCTGCCATGCTATACTACTAGGCCGTGATCACTTCGGGAGGTGATCACGGGCATATACTATATACTTTACACTGTTAAATTACATGTGATACTGTTCGGAGATGGGGGCTGAAGGGGCACGTGGCTCCATCCCGGTAGAGGTGGGCCTGGGTTCCGGACGGCCCCCGACTGTTACTTTGTGGCGGAGCGACAGGGCAGGTTCAGACCACCTAGGAAAGAGGAGGGCCTGGCCCTAGTCGGCTTTCGCGATACTTAACACACTTAACGAGATCTGGGTATTTGATCTGAGTCTGGCCATTTGGTCTATACGCACTAACCACCTACGCGGGAGTAGTTATGGGTATCCCGACGTCGTGGTATCAGCCGAAGCACTTCGTGACGTCAGCGACTGAGCGGCGCGCGCCGGGTTGGACCGCGTAACGTGACTTCCTTTGAAATGGAGGTTGCTAGGTCTGCTCTCCGGCCGCGTACGCAACGTGCAGGTGTGCTCAGGGCGATGGGCCTAGACCTCTGCGCGCATAGGTTTAGACCGGCGTGCTGACCGCTCTGTTGTGCCTAGGTGGGGCTGCGGCGTGTTGATCTTCCGAGGCCGGGCATGACCCAGGAAAGTGTGTCCGGCCAAATGGGATCAGGCGTGTTGGGCTATGTGGTGCACCCCTGCAGGGAAGTTTATCTATTCGAATAGCCGTGTCCCTCGGTAAAAGGACGACCCGGAGTTGTACCTTGACCTTATGACAACTAGAACCGGATACTTAATAAAACACACCCTTCCAAGTGCTAGATACACCCCGGTGATCGCTCTCTAACAGGGCATCGAGGAGGGGATCGCCGGGTAGGATTATGCTATACGATGCTACTTGGAGGACTTCAGTCTACTCTCTTCTATATGCTGCAAGATGGAGGCTGCCGGAAGCGTAGTCTTCGACAGGATTAGATATCCCCCTCTTATTCTGGCATTCTGCAGTTCAGTCCACTGATATGGCCCTTTACACATATACCCATGCATATGTAGTGTAGTTCCTTGCTTGCGAGCACTTTGGATGAGTACTCACGGTTGCTTTCTCCTTCTTTTCCCCCTATCCCTTCTACCTGGTTGTCGCAACCAGATGTTGGAGCTCAGGATCCAGACGCCACCGTCGACGACGACTCCTACTACTCTGGAGGTGCCTACTACTACGTGCTGCCCGCTGATGGCGACCAAGAGTAGTTAGGAGGATCCCAGGCAGGAGGCCTGCGCCTCGTTCGATCTGTATCCCAGTTTGTGCTAGCCTTCTTAAGGCAAACTTGTTTAACTTATATCTGTGCTCAGATATTGTTGCTTCCGCTGACTCGTCTATGATCGAGCATTTGTATTCGAGCCCTCGAGGCCCCTGGCTTGTAATATGATGCTTGTATGACTTATTTTATTTGTAGAGTTGTGTTGTGATATCTTCCCGTGAGTCCCTGATCTTGATCGTACACATTTGCGTGCATGATTAGTGTACGATTGAATCGGGGGCGTCACACTACCCTCCTGTGGCAACGGGGTCCTAATGGAAACTAAGGGATATTAAGGCCTCCTTTTAATAGAGTACCAGACCAAAGCATCAACACATAGTGAATACATGAACTCCTCAAACTATGGTCATCACCGGGAGTGGTCCCGATTATTGTCACTTCGGGGTTGCCGGATCATAACACATTGTAGGTGACTATAGACTTGCAAGATAGGATCAAGAACTCACATATATTCATGAAAACATAATAGGTTCAGATCTGAAATCATGGCACTCAGTCCCTAGTGACAAGCATTAAGCATAGCAAAGTCATAGCAACATCAATCTTAGAACATAGTGGATACTAGGGATCAAACCCTAACAAAACTAACTCGATTACATGATAAATCTCATCCAACCCATCACCGTCCAACAAGCCTACGATGGAATTACTCACACACGGCGGTGAGCATCATGAAATTGGTGATGGAGGATGGTTGATGATGACGACGGCGACGGGTTACCCTCTCCGGAGCCTCAAACGGACTCTAGATGAGCCCTCCCGAGAGAGTTTAGGGCTTGGCGGCGGCTTCGTATCGTAAAACGCGATGAATCCTTCTCTCTAATTTTTTTTCTCCCCGAACACGAACATATGGAGTTGGAGTTGAGGTCGGTGGAGCGTCAGGGGGCCCACGAAGTAGGGGGTGCCCCAGGGGGGTAGGCGCGCCCCCACCCTCGTGGACAGGTGGTGGTCCCCTGGCCTTGATTCTTTCGCCAATATTTTTTATATTTCCAAAAATAAGTTCCATGGAGTTTCAGGTCATTCCGAGAACTTTTGTTTCTGCACATAAATAACACCATGGCAATTCTGCTGAAAACAACGTTAGTCCGGGTTAGTTCTATTCAAATCATGCAAGTTAGAGTCCAAAACAAGGGTAAAAGTGTTTGGAAAAGTAGATACGACGGAGACGTATCACCTGCTGGTGGTCCCACAAGCCTGGGTGGCGCGCCCTAGGGGGGCGCCACCTGAGCTTGTGGCTCACTGATTCTTCTTTTGTTTTTTAATTAATTTCAAAATAATTTTCCATAAATTTTCAGGTCATTTGGAGCTCCAGAGAATATGTGTGTGTGTGTGTATGTTGTAGCTTATTCAGGTCCAGAATTCCAGCTGCCAGCAATTTCCCTCGTCATGAATATCTTGCAAATTAAAAGAAAAATGGCATTGGAATAGCATCATAAAGTGAAATATGACCCAAAACATAATAAATAACAATAGGAAAACATGATGCAAAATGGACATATCCACTCACGCAAACTTAGACCTCGCTTGTCCTCAAGCGAATACCGAACTCGATAATCATGACCACATGTATATAGAGAGAGGTGTTGATAAAATAAATACGAACATGATAGCATCATGATCATTATTATAGAAGCAATATTTTGTCATAAAACTTCTCATGATCAACTAACAATTCATCCATAATATTGAAGTATGAACCATAAACCTTCTTGAAAACTAACGAATTATGTTCTCAATCATTCAAACAATTATAGTTCATCATATTTTCAGAAAGAGTCTATGTAAGAGGTTTTGGTTTAGCCGCGGTGTCTTGATTTCCCCAAATGCCGCAGATAAAAAAAATCCTATAAGCAGGTTTTCTTCTAGTGTTATACCATAATTTAATGTGTGTTGACATCCAAGATAACTAATTACATACCCCTAGTTAATTTCCCGCCCCTCCTTGTTGTCTTATGATGTTAGATCGGCTATGTGTTGCTTGGAAGTCCAAGAGACTAAGAAGTTTGTACAAGCTACGAGATCGCCTACATCGTGGATATACCTTAGTGAGGATAGTTCTTCTTGGACATACATCATGGTGGAAGAGGTGTGGTTGCTCCTTCGTGGAGCCTTTATGGGTGAATCCTTTATGGGCCTTATTCCTTTGTGGAATTTTGCAATAGGGCTCTTTGTGATCCTAGATCCTTCATGGACCGAAGCCTCCATCAGCATGGATATAAGATGGTGTCAACTACCTAACCATGAGACAAATCTTCACCGAGCAATTTTTTTTATGATTCTCTCAACTACATGTCTTTACTTTCCACTGTCTGTAACTTTTGCTGGCTGTGCTCTAGACTTGCATGTGTAGGGTGCTCATTAGTAATGTTCTATAAAAGCATATATAAAATCTGTTAGGAAACGTTGCATGGAAAACTAAAAATTTCTACGCACACGCAATGATCTATCCATGGGGATGCATAGCAACGAGGGGGAGAGTGTGTATACGTACCCTCATAGACCATAAGCGGAAGCGTTTCTCAACGCGGTTGATGTAGTCGAACTTCTTCGCGCTTCAACCGATCAAGTACCAAACGCACGGCACCTCCGGGTTCTGCACACGTTCAGCTCCGTGGCGTCCCTCACCTTATTTATCCAGCAAGTTGTTGAGGTAGTATATGAGTTCCATCAGCACAACGGCGTGGTGACGATTATGGTGAAGTGATCCTCGTAGGGCTTCGCCTAAGCACTATGAAGATATTGCCGTGGGAGTAAAGATGGAGGGGGGCGCCGCACACGTCTGGGGTGTGCTAGGGGGTGCCACCCCCCACATATATACACGTGGGAGGGAGAGGGGAGAGGCCAGGAGGTTCCCAAGTAGGACCCAATCCTACTTGGGTTCCTCCTTGGCCGGCCGGCCCCCCTTGCCGTATTTACCGGCGGGGGAAGGAAAGAGGAGGGGGCAGAAAGGGAAGGGGGAGGCCGAATCCCTCCCCCCCTTTCCTTTCTCTTCCCCCTTTCCTTCTCCCTTTGGTTCGGCCCATATGGGGGGTGCACTAACCCCTGGTGGCTTGTGTGTTTCCACTCTTGGCCCATAAGGCCCATATCTTTTGTCGGGGGTGCTCGGAACCCCTTCCGGTGACCCGATATGTACCCTATACCCTCTGGAACACTTCCATTATCCGAAATGAAGCAAATATGCCCTAGAGGCAATAATAAAGTTGTTATTTATATTTCCTTATATCATGATAAATGTTTAATATTCATGCTAGAATTGTATTAACCGGAAACTTAGTACATGTGTGAATACATAGACAAACAGAATGTCACTAGTATGCCTCTACTTGACTAGCTCATTGAATCAAAGATGGTTAAGTTTCCTAGCCATAGACATGATTTGTCATTTGATTAACGGGATCACAACATTAGAGAATAATGTGATTGACTTGACCCATTCCGTTAGCTTAGCACTTGATCATTTAATATGTTGCTATTGCTTTCTTAATGACTTATACATGTTCCTATGACTATGAGACTATGCAACTCCCGAATATCGAAGGAACACTTTGTGTGCTATCAAACGTCACAACGCAACTGGGTGATTATATTGATGCTCTACAGGTGTCTCCGATGGTGTTTGTTGAGTTGGCATAGATCAAGATTAGGATTTGTCACTCTGATTGTCAGAGAGGTATCTCTGGGCCCTCTTGGTAATGCACATCACTATAAGCCTTGCAAGCAATGTGACCAATGAGTTAGTTGCGGGGTGATGCATTACAGAACGAGTAAAGAGACTTGCCGGCAATGAGATTGGACTAGGTATTGAGATACCGACGATCGAATCTCAGGCAAGTAACATACCGATGACAAACGGAACAACGTATGTTGTTATGCGGTTTGACCGATAAAGATCTTCGTAGAATATGTAGGAACCAATATGAGCATCCAGGTTCCGCTATTGGTTATTGACCGGAGATGTGTCTCGATCATGTCTACATAGTTCTCAAACCCGTAGGGTCCGCATGCTTAACGTCCTGTGACGATCGGTATTATGAGTTTATGTGTTTTGATGTACTGAAGGTTGTCTGGAATCCCGGTTATGATCGCAGACATGACGAGGAGTCTCGAAATGGTCGAGACATAAAGATCGATATATTGGATGGCTATGTTTGGACATCAGAATGGTTCCGGGTGAGTTCGGGCATTTACCAGAGTACTGGGAGGTTACCGGAACCCCCCCCCCCCCCCCCCCGGGGAGTGTATGGGCCTTATTGGGCCTTAGTCGGAGAGACGAGGAGGCGGCCTAGGAGGAGCCCTCCCCCCAAGCCCAATCCGAATAGGGAGGGGGCCCGGCCCCCCTTTCCTTCCTCCCTCTCTCCTCCTTCCTTCCTCTCCTACTCCTACTTGGAAGGGGGGATCCTACTCTCGGTGGGAGTAGGACTCCCCTAGGGCGCGCCATAGAGAGGGTCGGCCCTCCCCCTCCTCCACTCCTTTATATACGGGGGAGGGGGCATCCCATAGACACACAAGTTGATAATTGTCTTAGCCGTGTGTGGTGCCCACCTCCACCATAATCCACCTCGGTCATATCATCGTAGTGCTTAGGCAAAGCCCTGCGCCGGTAGCTTCATCATCACCGTCATCGCGCCGTCGTGCTGACGAAGCTCTCCCTCGACACTCAGCTGGATCGAGAGTTCCTGGGATGTCACTGAGCTGAACGTGTCGTACTTTCGGTACTCGGATCGGTTGGATCGTGAAGACGTACAACTACATCACCCGCGTTGTCATAACGCTTCCGCTTTCGGTCTACGAGGGTACGTAGACATCACTCTCCCCTCTCGTTGCTATGCATCACCTAGATGGATCTTGCGTGTGCGTAGGAATTTTTTTGAAATTACTGTGTTACCGAACACGAATACTATCGCCCTATATATCACTCTTTACCTCTCGACCATTTCGAGACTCCTCGTCATGTCCGCGATCTCATCCGAGACTCCAAACAACATTCGGTCACCAAATCACATAACTCATATAATACAATATCGTCATCGAACGTTAAGCGTGCGGACCCTATGGGTTCGAGAACTATGTAGACATGACCGAGACACCTCTCCGGTCAATAACTAATAGCGGAACCTAGATGCCCATATTCTCTCCTACATATTCTACGAAGATCTTTATCGGTCGAACCGTTATGACAACATACGTTATTCCCTTTGTCTGCCGGTATGTTACTTGCCCGAGAGTCGATCGTCGGCATCTTCATACCAAGTTCAATCTCGTTACCGGCAAGTCTCTTTACTCGTTCCATAATACATCACCTCGTGACTAACTCCTTAGTCCTTTGCTTGCAAGCTTATTATCTGTATTACCGAGAGGGCCCAGAGATACCTCTCCAATACTCGGAGTGACAAATCCCAATCTCGATCTATGCCAACTCAACAAATACCTTCGGAGATACATGTAGAGCATCTTTATAATCACCCAGTTACGTTGTGACGTTTGATAGCACACAAGGCATTCCTCTGGTATCCAGGAGTTGCAAAATCTCATAGTCGAAGGAATATGTATTTGACATGAAGAAAGAAATAGCAATAAAACTGGACGATCATATGCTAAGCTAACGAGTGGGTCGTGTCCATCACATCGTTCTCCTAATGATGTGATCCCATTATCAAATGACAACACATGTTTATGGTTAGGAAACCTTAACCATCTTTGATCAATGAACTAGCCTAGTAGAGTCTTACTAGGGACCTGGTATTTGCTTATGTATTCATACATAGGTTTTCGATCAATACAATTATAGCATGAATAATAAAGCTTTATCATGAATATAAAATAACAAATTTATTATTGCCTCTAGGGCATATTTCCTTCAGTCTCCCACTTGCACTAGAGTCAATAATCTAGTTCACATCTCCATGTGAATAACACTCATAGTTCACATCACCATGTGATTAACACCTATAGTTCACATCGCCATGTTACCAACACCCAGAGGGTTTACTAGAGTCAATATTCTAGTTCACATCGCCATGTGACTAACACCCGGAGAGTAATAAGGTGTGATCACGTTTTGCTTGTGACAGAGGTTTAGTCAACAGGTCTGTCATATTCAGATCCGTATGTATTTTGAAAATTTCTATGTCTACAATGCTCTGCATGGAGCTACTCTAGCTAATTTCTCCCACTTTCAATATGTATCTAGATCGAGACTCAGAGTCATCCGGATCGGTGTCAAAGCTTGCATCGACGTAACTCTTCACGACGAACTCTTTATCACTCCATAACCGAGAAACATTTCCTTAGTCCTCTAGGTACCTAAGGATAATTTTGACCGCTATCCAATGATCTACTCCTGAATCACTATTGTACCCCCTTGCCAAACTCATGGCAAGGCACACAACAGGTCTGGTACACAACATGGCATACTTTATAGAACCTATGACTGAGGCATAGGGACTGACTTTCATTTTCTCTCTATATTCTACCTGTGGTCGGGTTTTGAGTCTTACTCAACTTAACACCTTGTAACATAGGCAAGAATCCTTTCTTTGACTGATCCAATTTGAACTTCTTCAAAACTTTATCAAGGTATGTGCTTTGTGAAAGTCCTATCATGCGTCTTGATCTATCTCTATAGATCTTGATGCCCAATATATAAGCAGCTTCACCGAGGTCTTTCATTGAAAAATTCTTATTCAAGTATCCTTCTATGCTATCTAGAAATTTTATGTCATTTCCGATTAACAATATGTCATCCACATATAATATCAGAAATGCTACAGAGCTCTCACTCACTTTTTTTGTAAATACAGGCTTCACCGTAAGTCTGTATAAAACCATATGCTTTGATCACCTCATCAATACGTATATTCCAACTCCGAGATTCTTGCACCAGTCCATAGATGGATCGCTGGAGCTTGCACACTTTGTTAGCACCTTTAGGATCGACAAAACCTTCTAGTTGCATCATACACAACTCTTCTTTAAGAAATCCATTAAGGAATGCAGTTTTAACGTCCATTTGCCAAATTTCATAATTATAAAATGCAGCAATTGCTAACATGATTCGGACTGACTTAAGCATCGCTACGGTGAGAAGGTCTCATTATAGTCAACCCCTTGAACATGTCGAAAACCTTTCGCAACAAGTCAAGCTTTGTAGATGGTGACATTACCATTAGCGTTTGTCTTCATCTTGAAGATCTATTTATTCTCAATGGCTTGCCGATCATCGGGCAAGTCCACCAAAGTCCACACTTTGTTCTCATACATGGATCCTATCTCAGATTTCATGGCCTCAAGCCATTTATGAATATGGGCTAATCATAGCTTCTTCATAGTTCGTAGGTTCATCATGGTCTAGTAACATGACTTCCAAGACAGGATTACTGTACCACTTTGGTGCGGAACGTGCTATGTTCGACCTACGAGGTCCAGTAGTAACTTGATCCAAAGTTTCATGATCATCATCATTAACTTCCTCTCTAGTTGTTGTAGGCATCACGAGAACGAACTTCTCCTATGTGCTACTTTCCAAATTGAGAGAAGGTACAATTACCTAATCTAGTTCTACTTTCCTCCCACTCACTTCTTTTGAGAGAAACGCCTTCTCTAGAAAACTTCCATTCTTGGCAACAAAGATCATGCCTTTGGATCTATGGTAGAAGGTGTACCCAATTATTTCCTTAGGGTATCCTATGAAGACCCACTTCTCCGATTTGGGTTCGAGCTTGTCAGGTTGAAGCCTTTTTGACATAAGTGCAACCCCAAACTTTAAGAAACGGCAACTTATGTCTTGACAAACCACAGTTCATACGGTGTCGTCTCAACGGATTTAGACGGTGCCCTATTTAACATGAATGTTGCTGTCTCTAATGCATAACCCCAAAATGATAGTGGCAAATTGGTAAGAGACATCATAGATCGCACCATATCTAATAAAGTACGGGTACGACGTTCGAACACACCATTACGTTGTGGTATTCCAGGTGGCGTGAGTTGCGAAACTATTCAACATTGTTTTAAATGAAGGCCAAACTCGTAACTCAAATATTCGCCTCCGCGATCAGATCGTAGAAACTTTATTTTCTTGTTACGATGATTCTCCACTTCACTCTGAAATTCTTTGAACTTTTCAAATGTTTCAGACTTGTGTTTTATTAAGCAAATATATACCCATATCTACTTAAATCATCTGTGGAGGTCAGAAAATAACGATGCCCGCCGCGTGCCTCAACACTCATCGAACCACATACATCACTCTGTATTATTTCCAATAAGTCATTAGCTCGCTCCATTGTTCCGGAGAACGGAGTTTTAGTCATCTTGCCCATGATGCATGGTTCGCAAGTATCAAATGATTCATAATCTAGTGATTCCAAAAGTCCATCGACATGGAGTTTCTTCATGCCCTTTACACCAATATGACCTAAACGGCAGTGCCACAAATATGTTGCACTATCATTACCAACTTTGCATCTTTTGGCATCAATATTATGAATATGTGTATCACTACGATCAATATTCAATAAACCATTCACATTGGGTGTATGACATAGAAGGTTTTATTCGTGTAAACAGAACAACAATTATTCCCTAACTTAAGTGAATAAATGTATTGCAATAACCATGATCTAATCATATTCATGCTCAACGCAAACACCAAATAACATTTATTTAGGTTCAACACTAATCCCGAAGGTAGAGGGAGTGTGTGATGGTGATCATTACAACCTTGGAATTATTACCAACACACATCGTCACTCGCTTTTAACAAGTCTCTGTAACTCCTGTTTCGAGTTACTAATCTTAGCAACTGAACTGGTACCAAATACCTAGGGGTTACTTCGAACACTAAAATACACATCAATAACATGTATATCAAATATACCATTGTTCACTTTGCCATCCTTCTTATCCGCCAAGTATTTGGGGCAGTTACACTTCCAGTGACCATTTCCTTTGGAGTAGAAGCACTCAGTTTTAGGCTTCGGTCCAGCTTTGGGCTTCTTCTCGGGAGTGGCAACTTACTTGCCATTCTTCTTGAAGTTCCCTTTCTTTCCGTCGCCCCTTTTCTTGAAACTAGTGGTGTTGTTAACCATCAACAATTGACGCTCTTTCTTGATTTCTACGTTCGCCAATTTCAGCATCGCGAAGAGCTCGGGAATCATTTTCGTCATCCCTTGCATATTATAGTTCATCACAAAGTTCTAGTAGCTTGGTGATTTTTTTTGACTATAAATAGTAGGGTAACACCCCACTGCAACTTTTATTAAAATAATAAGGCAAAGCAAAGCAGTAGTCTGAAGGGCTTGAGCTAAGCCCAAAGAAAAAGAAAAGAAAGAGAAAAGAAACTATGAAAAAAAAGCTAAAACAACCTAGAAGAGAAGGAAAAAGAATAGGAAAAGAACTAGAACTAGAAGAAGCTAGAAATAATTACAACAAGGTATCCGACCAAGTAGAGAATTGCACTTCATATTTCTTCTTTATCCAGAATTTCAGAAGCTTGAGCTCTTCTATGAATATAAATTTCCAGCCTCGAAAAGATGATGTGATATTCTCAAAGATTTTGTTGTTTCTAGATATCCAGATGGCCCGTGATCCCAGTATGATGATCTCCATAAAGAAAGGGTAGTGGAGCTTGTCTTTGAGGTCTTGATATGCTTCCAATACAGACAAATTTGGTGTTCTGGTTGGACAAATAAAATCCCAACATCTGTTTGCAAAAGGACACCCCCAAAAAGGATGATGCGAAGTTTCTTCTTGCTGGCAATCCCTGACTGCACAGTTATAAGCTTCCAATTCAAAGTTTTTCCTTCTTAAAAGCTTCCTTGTGTTTACTCTGTCATGTAGTAACATCTAGAAGAATACTTTGTGCTTAGGATGACAAGAGCTTTTCCAAATCCAGGAGAAGTGAGGTGGAGTTTGTTTGTGTCCAATAAGTACATTATATGCTTTAATTGATGAATAAAATTCATTTCCTCATATGTAGCTCCAAGTATCCATTGCATCCAAGTACTCAAATTGCCTTAAAGAAATACATATGTCTTCCATTTGTAAGAACTCCTCATATGCTTGTGTAGTCAGAGGCAAGTGGAAAAGATCATGAAGATATTCTGTGTTGATCACTTGTTGCACACTTGTGAGTTGATTTCTGACAAAGGAGGAAAGGTGATCAAATTTGTGTTTGAGGACATAATGATGCCACATATCATCCCAGAACAGAGCACTTCTCCCATCACCTACATTACACCTGGCAATAGCCTTAAACTGATCAATGAGGGCCAGGTTTGATTTCCACCAGAAGGAGCCCACCTTTTGATCCCCTGGGAGCTGTCTGTTGCTGTAGTAAGTTTCCCAAATTAGGTTCACCCAAGGGATATCATTTCTATTGAAAAATTTGTGTAGATTCTTCATGAGCAGAGTTTTTTTTGTGTGAAGATATCTAGGACTCCCAGTCCACCCTGATTTTTTGGTCTGCACACTGTGTGCCAAGCCACTAGTGTTGGTCGTCTATCTTCCATGTCAGGACTCCTCCAAAGGCAGTGACTCAAATATTTAATGATCTGGTGTTTTATAGTGATAGGAATGTCCAAACAACACATAAAGTAGACTACTAAGGATGCCATCACATATTTCACTAGCAGCACCTTCCCTGCCTGAGTCATAAAAGTGGAAATACCAACAATCTTCTTAGCAACTCTACTGACTAGAGGCAAACACTGCTCCATAGTTGGTTTATAATACCCAATGGTAGTCGCAGGTAAGTAAAAGGAAAGTGTCCCCTGGCACACTACAGAGTATTTGTGAAAATGCTAACCCTGTCTTCTGCAATATTTATGGGCACCATGATTGATTTTACATAGTTAACCTTTAGTCCTGTAGCATGTGCAAAGGTGTTTAGAAGAGCTTTGAGGCACACTAACTGCCTAGCATTAGCTTGCATGAGAACTAGTGTATCATCTGCATATTGAACTATGGGGAAATCTGGGCAAGAGTTAACTTGAAGTGGTGGTGTTATTAAATCTCTTCTCATGGCTTTGTTCAGAATTGATTGCAGCAGATCAGCATCTAGGACAAAGATTAAAGGTGAAAGAGGGTCCCCTTGCCTTACTCCTCTTCTACAATAGAATTTTTTCCCTGGCACGCCATTTAACATCACAGTAGATGAAGCAGATGTGAAAAGTAATTGCATCCAAGATATCCACTTTTCTCCAAATCCCTTAGCTCTCAAAATGTCAATAATAGCTTGGTGCTCAATACTGTCAAAAGCCTTTTCAAAGTCCAGCTTGATTACTAACATTTCTTCCTTTGATTTATGAAACTGGTGAATATACTCATAGGCCCAACCAAGACAATCTTGTATCACTCTGCTTTTTAGAAATCCATACTGATTGATGTGTACCAGCTTGAGGATCACTTTTTGCAGTCTATTTGCTAGAAGTTTTCTAATGATTTTGAGCACCCCATTAAGCAAAGATACTGGCCTAAAATCATTAGGTGAGATTGGGACTTCCTTTTTTGGGATGAGAGTGATATAAGAAGTGTTTATGCTCTCTAAATTAACATTTCCAGCATGAAAAGGCAGAATAAGGGAAGTAACATCCACTTTGATAATATCCCAACAAGCTCTGAGAAACTCATTGTTAAATCCATCAGGCCCTGGTGATTTGTTTGTGGGTAAGTTATTAACTACCTCATCAATTTCCTCCTGAGTGAAAGGTTTTTCAAGATCTTTAAAAAGTTGGGGGTCCACTCTGTTCTCATACAGATCCTGCAAATCAAAGTGCATGATATGGCCATTGGAGTGTCGAAGTCTTTTTTGAAAGCCTCCCAAAGAATTGCAGCCTTTCCTTCATGATCAGTAATTTCCACTTGATCCTCATTCAGGAGCATGGCAATTTTGTTATGCCTGTGGTTAATTGAGGCCTTTGTATGAAAGAATTTTGTGTTCCCATCTCCAAATTTAACACCCTTGATTTTGCCTCTCTGCTTCCAATAGATCTTTTGATTGCTGAGAACTGTCAATAAGAAATCTTTCAACATATTTCTACAATTTCTCTCAAACATGGTGAGGTCTCTGTATTCCTCCAAGAAATCCCACAAGAAAATACATTCATTTAATTCCTGAATCTGCTTTTTAAGATAAGATAGACTTTTGGCCCAGAGTTTGAGTGCTCTTCTCAAGTTTTTGAACTTGACATTTATCTTCTTGGCTGGGTCAGTATAGCCAACAGGAATATTCCAGGCTGCTTGAACTATTTCTTTGAAAGAGTTGTGCTTTAACCAATAATCTCAAATCTGAAAACATTTGACTTGGGGATGGTTGTTCAAATTTTAATTACACATGGCAGATGATCTGAGATTGGTTTTGCCAGTGGTAGAGCAGCGGTATCAGGGTAACTTGTCATCCAGGCTGCAGAGGTGAAAAACCAGTCCAATTTCTCCAGTAAAGGGTTGTCTTGCATGTTGCTCCAGCTGAACTTTCTACCTTGAAGAGGTAATTCAATTAACCCCAAATTACTAATAGCTTCATCTGATTAACATCCCCACCAGATATGTTTCTATCTTCAGGTGACCTAATGAAATTAAAGTCCCCCATTACAATCCAATCCACATCATCATCATTTGAATATTAGCAAACCAATCAATGAATTCCAATTTTTCCTCAGTATTACAAGGCCCATAGGTATTTGTGAGAATCCATGGCCTAAGAGTAGTTCTACAAGTGAATTTCATAGTTAGGGAAAATTTATTTTGGAAGAGCATTTCTCTTGAAAAAAGAGCCCCATTCCAAGTAGTTAAGATACCTCCAGATGCCCCAATGGAGGGCAAGTATTCAAATTTGTTGAATCTCTCTGGATAGAAGTCATGAACATAGGCAAGATCAAAATCTTCTCTCTTTGTTTCTTGTAGGCATAAAATGCCAGCAAAACTTTCGTCAACTTTTTGCCTAACAGCCAGCCATTTCTCTGGGGCATTCAGACCCCTAACATTCCAGTTCAAAATATTCCAGGATCTGTTTTTATTCATGATTAACTAGCTTTTTATTAATATTTATATACCAAGCCCCATCTCCTGGTATAGAGACTAGAGAACTCTATCAATCCCTATCTTATCTGGAAGATTAACTCCCACTTGATTCAAGCAATTGTAGTACCCCAGACATCCAGAGTACATGCTCGCTGGTCAGCTATTCTCCTCCAACTTGTAGGCAAAGTACTTCTCAGAGGTCTCATACCTCTTGACACGGGCATGAGTCTGAAATACCAATTTCAGCTCTTGGAACATGATAGAGGCGAGGGTGTCCCGATCTTTCGATGAGATGATAACTATCGATTTGGTGGAGACGACTTTGACGATCCGACTACAAACGTGCACGACGTTGCGCCTTAGCAATCGCTAAACCAATCTCCCGAGGTTACTGACGATGCTGGAAGCACGATCAGCCTGACCACGAAGGTCTATTCCTGCAACCAATCGAAGAACAAGCAAGAATATGATAATGCAATCTGAATATTGCGAATATAGATAAAGTATTGATAAAGGTGGGGATCCGTAAGCGGTCTTGGTCTGGTCGTTGGACACAAACGAAGTACACGAAGTTGCAATGGCTAACTTTTAACTAAACAAATCCCAAGGAAATAGCTACTAGGTGGATCTACTTATATAGGAGTAAGGGGTGGCGGCCAAGGAGGTGGGAGGACGTCCCAAGGCAGCCTAAAACCAACCCTAGGTCGTACAAGGCTCATGGGCCCAAGTGGAGGTGATGCAACACCTTTGGACTTGTTGTTTGACTCGGATTCTGCTGCAGCGTCAGATTGTTTCGTCCATATCTTAATGCTCCGGGCGAATTTAAAGGTGAACCAAAGGGAGTGGAAAGAGGACAAAATCTACTTTCCAACAAAAAAAGAATCACCCAATTCGGAGTCCGTATGAAAAAGTTCTTGCCGTTTTGAGTCAGGTATGTCTGTGCAGTCCGAATCTGAATCCAGAACGTGAGAGACTTGGACTCTATCTTCTCTTGGCCCAAAAGTGACGTGAAGGGACTTTTTGAACAGCACCTAAACTTCTCTTTTTCCCTTATCTTCATATGTGGATTGTACAAATGTCCCATACACCTGCAATTAGACAAAACACAAAAGTGTGTGAAGTATTTTTGTTCTGGATAATATAAATAGATTATAGTTGACACTAGAAATCACCTGACAAATATGCATGTATGCAATATTTTTGGTCGTATCCAAGGTAGTCATGTCCTCATCATCCTCCCCTTCTTGAAAATAAAGCCGTCCTCGGCGTTGCTTTATCTGAAATGTGGCTAACAAAAGAGACAAGGTGTACATGTTGTATATGTATATGTCATCAATTTTTACTTCCCATGGAATTTGCACATATGACACATGTATACATGAGTAACTTTTATAGTGAACAAAATATAAAGCCAAAATATTATCACAAGAAGTAGAAGGTATGAAAGTATTGCAACTCAGTTTGGACATATAAGTGAAGCTCTTATTCATATGAAAAGATTGACAATATTCATCATTAAACTATCCCAATATTGGTGAATAAACCTTACTTGCATAAAATTTACATGCTACAACATGCTTAAATAAGCCAACATGCAATAAGTCATTTGACACAGAATCATCACCAAGATTAGAGGTCATATCAAAATCATTAAACATTGGCACAATTATTTTCAAACGTAGTTGATCCAAATTTGTTTTAGTGTCTAATTCACATGGTTCTTTCACATCAACGGTTAATTCAATGGGTGCAGTCAAAATTCTTGATATTGCAGTTGTTTGATCACATGGCAAAGTCAAATCATCAGCATAATCATCTAAAATAGGTGGTGTGATCAATGTAGTGCCTAGAGCATCACATGGTGTATTTAAATCGACAAGCCATTCATCATTCGCATGCGAAGTTAGAAGATCAGTACCTTTGTCATTACCTCGTGTTATCAACTCAGATGATGTTGGAACTCTCGGCAGTGACGGGTCATAATATGGAGCTGATGCAGTGCTCACAACAACGGATGTAGTTGTCATAGTAGGCACAGTGGTAGAAGGAAGGACCGTCTCAACTCCTTGGATGTGCACCTTATGCTTGTTTGTCTTGTGGGCATCACGCCTCTTTATTTCCTGTTCAGCTTTGCAAGCAAGATGAAACAAATGGTCCATAGGATAACATTCTTCATGAATTAGTATCTCCTGAATATCACGGTTTAATCCTCCCCAAAATCTATCCATAAAATCTTCTTCACTTTCCTCTAAAAAGGAATGCAACAAGGTAGCTTGCGGGATTTTTTTTCACTTTTTTTCCTTTTTTTTCTCTCACTTTTTTTCTTTTTTTTATTTCTCTTTTTTTGTCACAAACAAGCTAGATAAGATGCAGATTGGATCTAGTGATGACGCGAACGACCTCAAGTATGATTATGACAATGAATGATGGGGAGTACGTGGTGGAAATTGATGGATCGCGGTGGTGGACAGCGGATGCAATAATGACGCGGTGGTGGTATATGGCAATGACAATGAAGATGGTGCGGCGGTGGCGTGACAAACTGTGAACAAAACTCGAAACTCTAAAGGACTAGACACTAAGACCAGCAACTTCAAACGACAATGTAACCACAAATTCAACAAAGCAAAACACTAAAAAGATTATGCAAAGGCTCAGACTGGCTTGGACAAAGGATGAAAAGATCTAACTTTTTTGTGTGGCTTTTTCTTGGACAATAGGTCAGAAAATAAATCTAATCTAGGGATAACTGGAAATTCTCACCGAGCAACCTGAAAACTGATACCACTTGATAGAGGCGAGGGTGTCCCGATCTTCCGATGAGATGATAACTATCGATTTGGTGGAGACGACTTTGACGATCCGACTACAAACGTGCACGACGTTGCGCCTTAGCAATCGCTAAACCAATCTCCCGAGGTTATTGACGATGCTGGAAGCACGATCAACCTGACCACGAAGGTCTATTCCTGCAACCAATCGAAGAACAAGCAAGAATATGATAATGCAATCTGAATATTGCGAATATAGATAAAGTATTGATAAATGTGGGGATCCGTAAGCGGTCTTGGTCTGGTCGTTGGACACAAACGAAGTACACGAAGTTGCAATGGCTAACTTTTAACTAAACAAATCCCAAGGAAATAGCTACTAGGTGGATCTACTTATATAGGAGTAAGGGGTGGCGCCAAGGAGGTGGGAGGACATCCCAAGGCAGCCTAAAACCAACCCTAGGTCGTACAAGGCTCATGGGCCCAAGTGGAGGTGATGCAACACCTTTGGACTTGTTGTTTGACTCGGATTCTGCTGCAGCGTCAGATTGTTTCGTCCATATCTCAATGCTCCGGACGAATTTAAAGGTGAATCCAAAGGGAGTGGAAAGAGGACAAAATCTACTTTCCAACAAAAAAAGAATCACCCAATTCGGAGTCCGTATGAAAAAGTTCTTGCCGTTTTGAGTCAGGTATGTCTGTGCAGTCCGAATCTGAATCCAGAACGTGAGAGACTTGGACTCTATCTTCTCTTGGCCTAAAAGTGACGTGAAGGGACTTTTTGAACAGCCCCTAAACTTCTCTTTTTCCCTTATCTTCATATGTGGATTGTACAAATGTCCCATACACCTGCAATTAGACAAAACACAAAAGTGTGTGAAGTATTTTTGTTCTGGATAATATAAATAGATTATTGAATAGTTGACACTAGAAATCACCTGACAAATATGCATGTATGCAATATTTTTGGTCGTATCCAAGGTAGTCATGTCCTCATCAGAACATCTCATATGCTATGTGGTGTTCAAAACGTTTTTGGAGTCCCGATTCTAAGACGTAAAGCATGGCGCACTAAACTATCAATTAGTCATCATACCGAGCTTGTCAAACATTCATAACGTCTACTTCTGCTCCTGCAATAGGTCTTTCACCTAGTGGTGCATCAAGGACGTAATTCTTCTATGCAGCAACGAGGATAATCCTCAGATCATGGACCCAGTCCGCATCATTGCTACTATCATCTTTCAACTTAGTTTTCTCTAGGAACATATCAGAAAATATATAGGATCTATATCGCGAGCTATTGATCTACAACATAGATATGAAAATACTATCAGGACTAAGTTCATGATAAATTAAGTTCAATTAATCAAATTACTTAAGAACTCCCACTTAGATAGACATCCATCAAGTCATCTAAATGATACGTGATCCAAATCAACTAATCCATGTTTGATCATCACGTGAGATGGAGTAGTCATCAATGGTGAACATATCTACTATATGATTTACGTTCGACCTTTCGGTCTCCAGTGTTCCGAGGCCATGTCTGTACATGCTAGGCTCGTCAAGTTTAACACAAGTATTCCGCATGTGCAAAACTGTCTTGCACCCGTTGTATGTGAACATAGAGTCTATCACACCCGATCATCACGTGGTGTTTCAACACGACAAACTGTAACAACGGTGCATACTCACAGAGAACACTTTTACCTTGAAATTTA
Source organism: Aegilops umbellulata (assembly GCA_032464435.1). Lineage (NCBI taxonomy): Eukaryota > Viridiplantae > Streptophyta > Magnoliopsida > Poales > Poaceae > Aegilops > Aegilops umbellulata. The sequence goes on from CP136058.1 coordinate 295,542,124, forward strand.
GTTAAGGGATCATCTTATAATGCTACCACCGTACTAAGAAAAATAAGATGCATAAAAGATAAACATCACATGCAATCAAAATATGTGACATGGTATGTCCATCATCATCTTGTGCTTTTGATCTCCATCTCCAAAGCATCACCATGATCTCCATCGTCATCGGCTCGACACCTTGATCTCCATCGTTGCGTCCTGGTCATCTCGCCAGCTATTGCTTCTACAACTATCGCTAACGCATAGTGATAAAGTAAAGTAATTACATTGCGTTTGCATTTCATACAATAAAGAGACAACCATAAGGCCCCTGCCGGTTGCCGATAACTTTTACAAAAACATGATCATCTCATAGAATAACGTATATCACATCATGTCTTGACCATATCACATCACAACATGCCCTGCAAAAACAAGTTAGACGTCCTCTACTTTGTTGTTGCAAGTTTTACGTGGCTGCCATGGGCTTCTAGCAAGAACCGTTCTTACCTACGCATCAAACCACAACAGTGTTTTGTCAAGTTTTCTGTTTTAACCTTCTTCAAGGACCGGCCGCAGTCAAATTCCGTAGTCAAATTCTATTAAACTAAAGTAAGAGAAACAGACACCCCCAGCCACCTTTATGCAAAACTAGTTGCATGTCTGTCGGTTGAACCGGTCTCATGTACGTGGACATGTAAGGTTGGTCCGGACCGCTTCATCTTACAATACTGCTGAATCAAAATAAGGCATCGGTGGAAAGCAGCATGACTATCACCGCCCACAACTTTTTGTGTTCTACTCGTGCATATCATCTATGCATAGACCTCGCTCATGATGCCACTGTCGGGAAATGTTGCATGGAAAACAAAAACAATTCTACGCACACACAATGATCTATCCATGGAGATGCATAACAACAAGGGTGAGAGTGTGTCTACATACCCTTGTAGACCGTAAGCGGAAGCGTTTCTCAACACGCTTGATATAGTCGAACTTCTTCGCGCTTCAACTGATCAAGTACCGAACGCACGGCACCTCCGCGTTCTGCACATGTTCAGCTCCGTGACGTCCCTCGCCTTCTTGATCCAGCAAGTTGTCGAGGTAGTAGATGAGTTCCGTCAGCAAGACGACATGGTGACGGTGATGGTGAAGTGATCCACGCAGGGCTTCGCCTAAGCACTATGAAGATATGGCCGTGGGAGTAAACGGTGGAGGGGGGCACCACACACGGCTAACAATTGTCTGGGGTGTGCTAGGGACGCCCCCACATATATATAGGTGGGAGGGAGAGGGAAGAGGCCAGGAGGTGCCCCATGTAGGACTGAATCCTACTTGGGTTCCTCCTTGGCCGGCCGCCCCCCTTTCCCTATTTACCGGAGGGGGAAGGAAACACGAGAGGGAAGGGGGAGGCCAAATCCCCCCTTTCCTTCTCCCTTTGGTTCGGCCCATATGAGGGGCGCACCAGCCCCTGGTGGCTGGTGTGTTTCCCCTCTTGGCCCATAAGGCCCATATCTTTTGCCGGGGGTGCCCGGTTCACTTTTCGGTGACCCTATATGTACTCGGTACCCTCCGGAACACTTCCGAGCCGAATATTGTCGTCCTATACACTACTAGGGAAAACCTTATACACAGAATATTACCAGCAGTGCTCTTCAAAATACGACGCTACTACTATTTAGCAGCAGCACGTGCCAGAAAAACGCGTTGTTGAAAGAAAAATAGCAGTAGCGCATCATCTCTAAACCGCGCTACTCCTCTAATTGCCATGACCTCACCGTCCAGCTAGTTATAGCAGTAGCGCCCTACACTGTACCGCGCTACTGCTATAGATGTTAGTAGTAGCGCACATCTATAAAACTTGCTACTGCTAAGTTCAGCCCACAAGTTTAGTCCCACCTCGCTCCGCGAACAGGCTATTTACCACCTTAAATATGTTACTTCTCAAACTATCACAACCACTTGGTCTTCACTGAACTCTATGTGTAGAATTTGTGGCCGCAATATGAGTCTTCTCCTGTTCCTACTGGAGAGGACTCATATTGACAACTCAGATTGTCCATAAAAAGATCATTGATGGCCAACGTATTTTTGCATTGACAAACAATGTATTTTTGCGTGCTTACACTTAGCAGTAGCGCTTTTAATTGTAAAGCCCTACTGCTAGTCCAACTTAGTAGTAGCGCTCATCTCCGCTCAGCGCTACTACTATTCTCCTTAGCTGTAGCGCTTTTTCGTACCCGCGCTACTACTAACCCTACCTTATCCCCATGCGGCCGACCCTCTCTCTCTCTCACTCTCCCTCTCTCTGTCACTCTCGCCCGCGCCGATAACCATTGTCGTTCGTCGCCGCCGCCGCCGCTGTCATCCATCCGCCACCGAGGTACTCCCTCCTTCCATCCCTCCTCCCTCCTCCTCTCACCGCGCCCTCCTCCCTCCTCCTGCCCTTCTCCCTCCGCCTGCGTCCGCCCCCTCCTCCCTCCTCCGCCGGCAGGCCTCCTCCCACCGCCCCTCCCTCCTCCTCCTCCTCCTCCTCCTCCTCCCACCGCTCCTCCCTCCTCCTCCTCCTATGGCCGGCCCCTCCGCCTCCTCCTCCGGCCGCTCCCTCCCCCTCCTCTCTCCTCCCTCCCTCCCTTGTCTCTATTCTTGCAAATCGTAGGTAATTTAAATGTAGATTTTAGAATGTAGACATCGTAGACTGTAGGTTTTTTAATAGAATATTTTTTTGACTATTTTAGGTGTTTTGAATAAAATAGAAGTAAGAAAATTTAGGGTAGAACTAGGGTAGTATAATTTTAGCAAGTGTTTAATAGAAATAGTTTATTTAGTAAGTGATTAATATAACTAGTTTATTTATATTAAGTGCTTAATAGAACTAGTTTATTTAGTAAGTGCTTAACAGAACTAGTTTATTTACAGTAAGTGGTTAATAGAACTAGTTTATTTAGTAAGTAGTTAATAAAACTAGTTTATTTAGTAAGTAGTTAATAAAACTACTTTATTTAGTGTTAGGATTATATATAAGATATTTTCAAATGTTTTTTTTTTCATATTTTGAACCATTGAAATGCAATGACCATCGATAAGTCGCCTATGTTTGCCGGAGTGTTGATTAATTTCCGTTACGGCAAATTTCAGGCGCTCGATATGTCCTTTTTTAGCAAAGGTCATGCCGGATTTTTTGGGTTTTGCCGTCGAGTTATAATCTTTGAATTTCGAACATAGGAGATGTCTGATGACGATGGGATCCCTGAGTGCGGGTACTGCTACGATGACCGGGGTGTGTGCGACAGGTTTCCTCACCTGCAAAATGATAGGGTTTTCACCGTGAAGCTGGAAGAGACCTTCGATGTTTGTACGGTACGCAACGACAAGCATTTCATTGTAATTAATATCATCACTTGTGCTTCTTTTGTTCAACGTGTAATTTATGGATTTTTTTCAATTCGATTAGTACATCCCGTGCCATGCTAGACCATATGTATTGCAGAAGCTTGGTTGAGGTTTAGATGACTTTGAGAATGTGGAGACGAGGAGGGCTCACTTAAGAACTAAACATGGTTATGAGTTTCTGGTTAAGTTCTACAATGTGGTCGATCACTCCCATTTCGGTTGCTCTAACTGGGAAGTTCTCTGCAAGGCATATGGATTTGAGGAGGGAATGCGAATAAGATTTGATATTCGTCCCGAAGATTATTATGATGATGATAATATCGACATCTGGGTGGATGTGGATATGCCTCCAGTTTTGCCTAGATGTGAGTTTGTCAAACTAATTTGTTAAGTTCAGTAATTTATGTTGTTAATTTAAAAATATTTGGTGTTCGTCCGTACTAAACTTATTTATTTATAATTTTCAGCTTATTTCTTATCTTCAAGAAATACTCGGAAGGTAGTAGACAGCACATACTATAGCTATGACTCCAGGCTTAATTGTGAGGAGAAAGGCTATCTTGTCTCATTCATAGAACATGTTGAGGCCTTCAAAACCAGTCACTCTATCAGCCCAAATTATACTAGATACGTGCCACTAGTCCATAAATTGCTTGATCATAACTTCATTGCCAAAAACTTGGTAAGAATTTGTTAATGATGGTAACTTCATTGCGTACATTATTCTTAAGTAAACTACATTGCTAACTATATATGTTACTATTTCATTTTTTTAACAGAGGCTCCCGAAGAAGGTTGTGCCTGACATGCTATTTACCGAAGGTGATATGCATATGGTTAGCTTACGACCAACTCCTTCGAAGGCTTACCATACTACATACTCGATTTCTTCAAATGATGGAAGGCTCAAAATCAAAGAATGGAGCAAAGTGATGAATGCGCACATGCAAATAAATGGAGACAAAATGAATGTGCACAAGCCACAAGTTGGAGATAGGTTTATGTCCATTCTCCATTATGGTGAAGGACCGGTTTATCTGTCTTATGGTATTTTTGCTAGGAGAGAGGAGTAGGTCCTAAGTATTAAGACCAATTAGTTAGTGTTGATTATATATGACTACAATGTCTTAGACTTGATGGTGATGCTGAGTAGGAGTAGTGATTATGAGTACTATGATGATGAGGAGGAGGAGTGGTTATTATAACTAGTGACGAAGTTGTTATATGATGTCCCATCATGGACGAAAATGATGATTATGAGGAGTTATATGACAATGATATATTATGATGATAAGTTGTTAAAGATATTATGATGATGATGATGATAAGTTATTATGTCATTGGGTGAGAGAACTGCCGATTAGTTTCAAATGGATGGATCCAAAGTGACCATTGGTTACTTTGGATACATGCACTTGAAACTAATCCAAGGTTCTTTCACCTAGTGATTTAATAACTCATTATGATGTAAAATCAATTTCTAAATTGCTACTGTATGAAAAATTGTATACATGTATATGAATATGACCTAAAATTCAAAAGAAATGGAATAGGGAATAATAGTAGTAGCGGTTGTTTTTGAAAGCGCTACTAGTAATTAGCAGTACGATTGGCTTGGAAAGCGCTACTACTAATTAGATATAGCAGTAGCGAGTGCCAGTAGGTGCTACTGCTAAGCATTAGTTCTAGCGCCTTGTTAGTAGCGCGCTTACCCGCGCTACTAATAGGCCAAAAACCAGCGCTACTGCTAGGCTTTTCCCTAGTAGTGATATATCAATCTTTACCTCCCGAACATCTCGAGACTCCTCGTCATGTCCGTGATCTCATCCAGGACTCCGAACAACATTCGGTCACCAAATCACATAACTCATATAATACAATATCGTCATCGAACGTTAAGCGTGCGGACCCTACGGGTTCGAGAACTATGTAGAAATGATCGAGACACCTCTCCGGTCAATAACCAATAGCGGAACCTGGATGCCCATATTGGCTCCTAGATATTCTACGAAGATCTTTATCGTTCGAACCGTTATGACAACATATGTTATTACCTTTGTCTGTCGGTATGTTACTTGCCCGAGATTCGATCGTCGGTATCTTCATACCAAGTTCAATCTCGTTACTGGCAAGTCTCTTTACTCGTTCCGTAATACATCACCTCATGACTAACTCCTTAGTCGTTTGCTTGCGAGCTTATTATGTGTATTACCAAGAGGGTCCAGAGATACCTCTCCAATACTCAGAGTGACAAATCCCAATCTCGATCTATGCCAACTCAACAAACACCTTCGGAGATACACGTAGAGCATCTTTATACTCACCCTGCTACGTTGTGACGTTTGATAGCACACAAGGCATTCCTCTGGTATCCGGGAGTTGCAAAATCTCATAGTCGAAGGAATATGTATTTGTATTGAAGAAAGCAATAGCAATAAAACTAGACGATCATAATGCTAAGCTAACAGGTGGGTCTTGTCTCCTAATGATGTGATCCCGTTATCAAATGACAACATATGTCTATGGTTAGGAAACCTTAACCATCTTTGATCAACGAGCTAGTCTAGTAGAGGCTTACTAGGGACGCGGTATTTGTTTATGTATTCACACATATATTTAGGTTTTCGATCAATACAATTATAACATGAATAATAAACCTTTATCATAAATATAAAATAACAACTTTATTATTGCCTCTAGGGCATATCTCATTCAAAATCTGGCAAGAAAAGTACAACTTGGGAAAGAGTCACTTTTGAGCTAAATAGTCTGCCTACCCCCTCCTTCTAGACATACTTATCGATCCTACATATTGTGTAGACGAAATCGTCAAAGAAGAGTTGATGATGCTCCCAATTGATGAGTTCCTCCAGGAACAAGATGACAAATTTTCCAAAAGCCATTATGAACACATATACCCTGGATGTATTAACAAGGAGGGTCGGGGAGCCTCACAGCTCCCCCTCTCCTCTGCGGATAATAGAACAAATGGAGGCAAAGGGGATATGAGGCGTCGGAGAAGGCGAGGAGATGAACACATGCAGGGGTAGATGGAGAAGAGAGAAACATAAACAAGGAAAAGTGCAAAAAATCATTAATATTTCGCGCGCGCGTGCCTGTGACCCACTCTAGATTAGCCCATGTACACTTTTGGCCCAACTATACCATATATCCACAAAAAACATGATGAAGTGTTGCTCAATTGAACAAATTTACATACTCGTTTTCGCTTTCGCTAAATAAATTATGGAAACAAATGTGGCATCACTTAGTCTTGTGCGTTCATGTCCCATTTTCAAGCTAATACCTTATAAGTTGGGCTCACCACTCCTTGATTAGCAATGTGGTACTGAATTTGCTCACATAATATGTAAACCAAATGGCTCTTTGTTGGAATTTAGGACAATACTTTATATGGGAGAAAACCCATAATTTCCAATATTTGTTTGGTGGTCACCAACCTCAAAGCCCATTCGAGGGAAAAATGGTGTTAAAACTTAAGGGGGATTGTTGTGTTTTATGGGTGAATATGCCCGGCCCTACATTTTGATATCAAGCTTGAAATTCAAACTTTCTAGGTTGAGACTTTTTCTATTTTGGGCCAGGATCATCACCTTTCGTTTCAAAAATCATTTTTTGTCTTGATCATATTTAGGATGTACATAGATGTTAATTTCTCATGTCTAAGGGAATTGTAACATTTTGCACTTTTTGGAGACGGAATGTCCACCGATCCTTGGAAAACCACGACTCCAAGTTCGTTATATGTTCATCATTTCCTACATACTTAGACTAAATATAAATGAAATATTGTTACTGTTACTTATGAACCAATTAGTTCAGTACACCTATTCCTTTGATATTTCATTGATATTTCATTGTATGCAACATGAATCTATTGTGTGAATGTACTATGAACTTACGTATGTAACTGAATAGATGATGTTCACTAACCTATTCCTTTCCACATGTAAACATGCTACCTTAATGTGCAACCTTGGATAAAAAATAGCACCTCAACATACAACTATGCATGAGAAAATGATGATACTATGTATACTCAATAATTATTTGATAACTATATGATAGTCCAACACAACAAATTATACTCCATGTGTTCCAGAACATAAGGTGCATCAATTTCCATGAAATTCAAACAAATGTATGTTCAGCCAAGGTTATAGAATAAAATATTAGCATCTGCAATACAAAATAAAGAAATATGGGAAAAATCATGATGGATGTAGTGATACAAATTTGCTATTATAGATATCAAAACTTTTTTCTACAAATTTTGTCAAAGATACACAAGTTTTGACTTTTGAAAAAAACAAATACACCTTTTATTTTGGAACCGAGGGAATATGTATTTTCAGTTTCAGTTTTTTATACTATTAATTTGAATATTCATGTTGCATACAATGAAATATCAATGAAATAAACTGCGACCAAACAATTACAATAATGTGTGAGGTATCATCTAGTTATTTGTAGGTGGTGACACACATTGCACAAGAAGGTATGTCTACATTATTTTGAAGGGACCGTCAATAGTCATTTTGATCGTGTGACTTCTCCACTGGTTTCATGTTGATTCTTCAGATATAAGATTAGCCTTGTTACAGTTATAGTCTCGCAGTTTAGAAGCAGTTGGATCACATGGCAAGCCATCCAAACACGGTGCGGTAAAACAAAATACCATTCGAGACATTGACGTCGGATAAAAGGGCAAAATTTTGCGGAATTCATCAACTATACATCCATGTGGGCACATCATGTAGCGCGAGAGATGCTTGCGTGATCCGAAATCAGAATTCCGTGGACGTGAGTGTAATCTTCTCTTTAACGGACGCTCTTAGATGTTACGCAAAATCTGGGCAGTGTACCGTAGCCGATCAAGCCGATACTACCGCGCGTCGTTAGGTCCATACACTTCCGTGAGCTCGCTCTAATCTAATCATCGCCCCACGCGCGGACAAACACGTACGGAAGGAATGAGATAGGATGATCTGCACACATGCTTGGCCGCATATTCTTCACGTGTTGCTGATGCCCACGCGCGCCCCCACCGGTGCAGCGCAGGGCATGATTGTTGACGGTGGTGGGGGCTTGCGAGATCCGAGATCTGGGCCGTCCGTCGGTTGTCGTCCACACGTGTGTACTCCGGGGCCATGGTTTTCTCTGCTTTACCAGTACTAGTATAATTCCTGGTCCAAAACCCAGTAAGCTGCGTCGCCTGCTTTGATTTGATGAGCCATGTGACTCACTGACTATTCGTTCGGTGGGATGACTCGACTCAACTCAGCACACGGAGATAAGGGCAATTTCAAGGCACGACCGCGTCCTGTCCACGTTTTGTCCGTTTGTGCCAAAACAAACGGATGACACGATCCAACGCGCGGCCGCATCCGCATTTTAATGTTTGTTTGACGTTCAGCCTGCTTCATTTTCAGCGTAAACATACGCCCTGTTTGCGTTGACACGGACGCCGAATGGACAGGCACGCGCTTGCTCGTTGCCCGTTTCGGGGACATGTGGCGTCGTCCATCTACCTTCACCGCCCAAAATTAATGTGCATGCACGGTGGGCCCCGGCAGTCATTCACACGTGCGGAGGGTCGTCGTCCTCCTTAATATAGAAGTCGTGGACCGACCAGTCCACAGCTTCCACTTCCTGGCCGGTCTGCCTCCTCGAGCCTCGACACGAGCAAACCATAGCCACCGCCGTCGCACCCCACTCGTCCACCTCTCCGCCGGCGCCATGGGCTGGCATTGGATCGACAAAGGGAAGCACTACCACGAGGCCGGCAACTCCTCTGGCCGACGCCGCTCCAGCAGGTCTGTGCCACCCGTACCACCTTCTCAGCCCGCACCACCTGCTCCGCCAGCTTTCGAGATCGCGCCGCCGGCGGCCGGGCATCGTGACAAGCCGCACATCCACGTCGATGTCTGCCGGCGTTACTGGGAGACCGTGACGCCATTGCCGCGGGGAGATGTCCACTTGCCAAACAATTGGCATCTCTCTGTCGACCGCGTGCCGATCCCTTCAGTGCCCGTGAGCGGGCGCGGCTGCCTCGTGGAGGTCAACTGACGCCATGCCCGCCTCCCGCTGGATCTACTGGAGGACCCCAGGTATATGCCATAGATTCGCTGTTGTGGGATACGTGGCTCTGCGTCGAGCACGATCTGCAGCGGCAATCTTTTTTGCCGGTCATCCTCCTAGGCCGCGCCGCCCGCGTCCACCTCGTGCTGACAGCCCTCCCCAAACCCGGGGACGTAGACGTGTGCGCGGCATCACGCCGACGCCTCCTCTGTCCCCGTCCTCGTCCCCGCCACGGCAGTCGCCCATGACCGAGGAGGAGGAGGCCCGCCTCATTAGTCGGGTCATGGAAGACTCCATGGCCACCCGTGACGAGCGGTAATGGGATGGCTTGGAAACCGCGTTGGCCCTCTAGGCGGCCGGCGACATGGCCATCCCGGAGCTGGACCTCGACGTCAAGGAGGGGGTGCAGAAGGAGGAGGTTGTGGAGGAGCCGCCCGTGGCCAAGGAGGAGGAGGCCCGCCTCATTAGGCGGGTCACGGAGGACTCCATGGCCACCCTTGACGAGCGGTAATGGGATGGCCTGGAAACCGCGTTGGCCCTCTCTGCGGCCGGTGACATGGCCATCGCGGAGCTGGACCTCGACGTCAAGGAGGAGGTACAGGAGGAGGAGGTTGTGGAGGAGCCGCCCATGCCCATGTGGAACCCTCGTCTGGTGTGGTAGCGGTGAAGCTGATCTTGCACGGCGCCAGAGGTGGTCGACTCGGTGGGCGTCGACCCATGGTCAGCCATGCCACCGCGGTCACCAGAGTAGGAGCAGGAGCCATGGGAGGAGGTGGTGCAGGCGCCGCCGGCACCTCCAGTCTGCCAGGGGCCGTCAGCACACCTTTGGCAGCCACCTCCCTACGTCGACCTCACCAGGGACGACGACGAGTAGGACGACGGCTCCTGAAGACGACGGCGGCCACCGGCGACTAGTTTTTTTATATCTTTTATTATGTTTTAGTTTAATAGACCTGTGTTGAACTTGCGTACTATGGTTATGTGGACGTGCATGTATTGTTTTTCATATTATTTCCAAGTTGATTATATTCTCTTAGCAAAAAATCGAAGTCCACAAACCCGGACGGTTTGGGACGAGGCGTGCCGATTGGGCGCGCCGTTGCGTTGCCGTTTTGACTCGACAGCCTGGACGCCATTCCCCGTGGGCTCCACCTGCCGCGTCCGGTGCCTTTGGTTGTTTGTTTTGCGTGGTACTACTCGTCCCCCTTGCCTGGACTGGATCTGCGACGCCAGCAACGACTTGGTGAGAGCGACGAGTTCACCTCGCCCGGTGCTGATCGGAGGTGCCATCGTTCCGATGAGTGACGAGTACCATGACCATGACCGTCTGCACCTATAAGCCGTATAGGAACGAAGCGAGGGCTAGCGTTGGGATGCCCTGGCTGGCCCGGGCAATTCAGAGATACTACTACTACTATAGCAGCTGAGGCATGGCCGATAGAAATCCAAAGACACCGGACCGGAAACCCCGCAGAAAAGAGAAAAGAAATCGACGGACGGAGAGTGTTGACGTGGCACAAAAGGGCGGAATCATTTCAGTGCGGTGCCGCAGCCAGGCTGTCCGCGACTCTTCGCCGCCCCTCCAACCGACAACGACTTCCCTCTACGCGGGACTCTTTCACTGTTTTGACCCATTACAGAAAGTTTAACACGATTTGACCCTAGTTTGATATTTTTTTAAATCTGACCCATTTTAAAACGCCAGCAATCCCGGCGTCTAGAATGCACGGAAGACGCCAAGATTTGCGGCGTCTAGGCCAAAACCACGGCCTAGTCAGCCGTCTGATGTGGCAACGTGTTAAACGCCACAGTTCTTGACGTTTACCCCATGGCGTTTACTTATGCGATACGTGACAGTAAAAACGAACTCTGCTATTATTCCACTAGCATAGCTAGCTATATACGGAGTACTATTTTGGGACGTAGAGAGTATTAGCCTACTACTCCTTCTCTAAATTTTATAAGATGTTTTAAATCACTAAGTATTACTTCACTGATACATCCATCCCAAATTAGTTGATTTAGATTTGTATACATATGAGTGTATCTAGACACGGATACATTATTATCTATACAAATCTTTTTTGTCGGGAAAACTTCCGAGCTATTCCTCTTAAATTATGGTACAATGAACATCAGAAATAATAAAAATTACATTCAATCTGTAGATCACCTAGCGATGGCTACAAACACTATATCGGTCCAAGATGGACCAGGGGTAGCTCTGTATCTATCAGTCGCGTCTCCCATGTCGGCGCAACACGGAAGACGAAGCTGGCCCCTCCCGGCCCGTGCACAACTCCACGAGGATTGCGTAGTCTGCGCCTCCCCCACGTTGTCCCATTCCCTAGTTGGCCGCTGCTTCACAAGAGTAGCAGTTGGTGCTAGGGCCCGCCTCGCCGGCCCGGACACGCATGCTGGAATGGAGGCGTGCACCGGCCGTCGCGAGAGGCAGCGGGCAAAGGAGAGGGACGCGGCGGAGCAATCCATGTGTCGCTCTATTTCAATAAATAGCTCATTTTTGCACTGTTTCACATAGCATTCAAACATATAGTCAAATAACATAGTTTCAACCGAATAAAATAGCATAGTTTTACAAGCGGAATAAAAGTAAAAATGTCTCACATAGTTTTACGAGCCGAATAAAGAAGATACATCTATTGGTTGCTAACATGAGTCCACATATGCTCAATCAAATCATTTTGCAGTTGCACGTGAGTTTCGCAATCACGCATGTCATGATGAAATTAAGTGAACTTTCAATTGTTGTTGCTCCTCCATGCTCAGGCACAACATTGTCACCTTGAAACTAAAACCCTTGATCGTACAGACGTGGGATGTGGCGGCGTTGCAGTGCAGATGTTGCGGCGCCGACAGCTGGTAGAGTCACCGGAAAAAAATGGGCGGCGGCGACGATGTAGGAAGCGGGCGAGGGTTTGCTGTTGTATGGGGAGAGGCCAATGTGCCACCGACCAGTGGGCCCAGGGGAGGAGAAGGCGAGCGCGCGCGCGTCCTCTCGTGTCTGCGCCGACGCAAATCCGGCTAAAAAATGGGCCGAGAATGAGTCGGCAGGCGGACGAAAAGTGGACGCGTCCGTTTGGGTCGACACGTTGGGGCGACTTTTATGTCCGTGCCGACCCAAACAGACGCCCGCGGACGAAATGGGTCGGCCCGTTAGAGTTTCTCTTAGCTACCATTTTTTAGGCAAATAGACTAATAATTAGCTAGCGGTTGACTCAAAAAAATTTGAAAAAGAAAGGCGACTGATAAGCGCCGGTGCGCCGGCCTAACTTTCGGCCGGTCAATGCCCGAGCGTCCGATCTGGATGTCTACAGCCGTTGATTCCTTCTTCCTCCCTGAAACGACTTCGATTCGCACGCGCACAACACCCCCACTCGCCCAGCGCATAGCATGATCGCCGCCCCCGATGTCCTCCATGGCCGCTGTCGTCGCCGTCAAACGCAACTCGCTACCCCACGCCGTCCCCGTCGTCGAACGGCCTCCCAATCTTGCAGTTGTTTCCAGCGACACCCACTGCCAGATGCAACTCCACTGAAGCCTAATGCAGCTTGCAGCCAAGCCGGTTCCAGCAACCAATCGAAGCACGGCAGCGCCCCGCCGCTTGGCTCGCCGCCGCCGTCGAGTTTGCAGCACTGTTTTCCAGTAAACAAAAATCCGAGCAACTAGAGAAACCAAATAAGCCGGTTGAAGCAAAAAAATTAGCCAGTTCCAGCAAACAAAACTGCCGGTTCCAGCAAATAGCATATATTGTCGTCATCGAGTCGTAGCAAACCGGTCGTAGCAAAAACAGAAGCCGGTTCCAGCTACCGGCAATTACGGTTGCAGCACCTGCCGTGCATGGTTACTGTTGGTTCCAGCATCTCCTTCTACTGGTTCCAGCACCATTCCATCCCCTCGTCGTCGTTGTAGCTCGCGGGCGCCTCGATTGCAGCTTTTTTGCTTGCTGGTTGTAGCCTCGCCGGTGGGCAGTTCCAGCTTTTTCTCTGGCTGGTCGCAGCTATGGCACCCGGTTGTAGCTTTCTGATGGCTGATTCCAGCATTGCCGGCGGCGGGTTGCAACACCTCCTGGTGCCGGTTCCTGCTCCGGGTCTGGCGGTAGGTAGCACACCGCCGGCGGCCGGAACGGAGTGGAGGTCGTCGGGCTAGGAAAAAGAGTGAGAAAGGATGGGATGTGGGATGCGGAGGTCGTCGGTCTAGAGGAGGTCCGCCGGCGTCGTCGAAATTTGCGGCGACGGTGAGCTCCGGCGATTGGAAGAAGGGGACCAGGAAGAGTGAGTGGATAAGATCCTGTGACTAGTGAAGAGATAAGAAGCGGAGGAGAGGAGGCGCGGTGCGGTGCGTGGGTCCCAGCTTCAAGTATCAAGTTCGAGACGTACAATTTGTTGTGATCGAACGCACGACGGCGCGACCGGCCCAACACTCGGCCGGCACGCCGCACAAAAACGTTTCCCAAAAAGAAAAGGATAAAATTTTAGCAAGCACTAGTATACTTAGGTAGGTTGATATATACATACGATAGTATATAGGAGTAGTAGTTAGGTAGTGCACGTAAGCGTACCCAAAATCCAAAAGAAGAATAATAAAACGATCTAGGCTTGTCCGCACAGCAGGTTTGAGCAGCCGGTTAGTGCAAGTTTGAACAACGGCAAACGCTATGGGGGTAAACGCCATGACCCGTGGCGTTCAACTCTTTGCCACATCAGACGGCTGACTAGCCCGTGGATCAGGGCTAGAGGCCGTAAATCTTGACGTCTCCCTTACACTCTATACGCCTGGGTTACTGGCGTCTCAGTATGGGTCAGATCCGAAAAAAGTATGGGTCAAAACAGTGAAAAAGCCCTCTACGCGCCTACAGCATCAGAACTGTCCACGCATCCAATCCATTCGGATTCCCAACGCCACAACCAAACAAACAACCCAACCGTCTGCCTCCGCACGCTCCCGCCTTGCGTAGCTCGTGCTTTTTTTGGTACGTAGTATTAGTAGCAAAATCGAATCCAACTCATATTGTACTCGTGATGCTTCTTCATGGACTTGAGAGCATGCACAGCGACTCGGCAAATCCCGGACGCGCTCGCGACTGGATACTCGTCATATAACCCTTTCTGTATTTTATATCCATACTACGTATGCAACATGACGAACTACTCTATACTCTCAAATAACGGACAACGAAATGTGCATAAACCCACTACATCATCTAAAAGATCACCACAGTTCATCGCTGAACATGTTCTTAACTTAAACAACTGAAAAAATGATAATTTAAACGGATTAGGAGCGGGATCACCACTTCCGAGTCGGGCATTTGCCCATCCGATCACCGACGCGGGTGTAGGCGTCCGTGGTTGGTGGTGGATTTTGGTCGTCGGAGGAGGAGGCGGAGCCGTGGTCGTCGCCATCATCGGTCGAGGAGTGGGAGAGGACGACGAGCCCCTTCACCCGGCGGACGACTATGCCCTGCTGCCACTTCAGCTTGGCCACCCGAACCGCCTCTACCGCCGCCTCGCACTCTGACTGCAAAATGGCAAGCAGGAGCGCCTTCACATTCTTCTGCCATACGCACCGAGCGTCCGCCCCTACTGTCGTCAGCGATCGACGGTAGACCCAGGCTAGGTGTCGCTCGTCCTCATCGGGCTCTGTCGCCAACCCACGACGGCGGCGCACGGATTGCTCTGCATCCCTCTCCATTGTGTGTTGTCTCTCGCAGCGGGCGGCGCACGCCTCCAGTTCTGGCGTGCATGTGAGAGTCGGCGGAGCGGGCACGAGCACTCACCGCTGCACGCGCGAAAGGAGCGGCAGCCGGGGGAAGTGATGCGCGTGTGGAGTGGACTACACTGCTCTGGCGGAGCTGTGCACGGGCCGGGAGGGGCTAGCTCCGGCATCCGCGCTGCACCGACGTGAGAGCGACGACGGTGTAGATCCGGAGCTGCCCCTGGTGTCCACCTTCGACCGGTCCAACGCAATGCGGAGGGCCAGCTCCTCCTCTGTGTGAAGATCAAAGCCCGAGTGGCTGCCGAAGCTCGACCGCCGGATTCGATCGGAATCGTAGAGGGGAGAGGAGGGGACGGAGCGAGAGAGGAGAGTGAGTGAGCTAGGGTTCGGAGAGGGGACGAATTGGGGGGTTTTTGGTGGAGACGTGATGGGATCAGAGGTGGGCCGGGCTGAAGTGGCAGATGCGCCCGTGTGTGCCCGGGCCGCCACATATCCACCTTACATTTGGGCTGGATATGAGGGGCGCCGGACAGCCCGAGCGTTTGATCTGGTTTGAGGAGTCTGGGTGGGTTGGGTTTTTTGACTGAGCAGTACCTGATCCGCCCCCCGGGCATTTGAGACAGGCACCCGGCTTTAGATGCTCTTGGATGTGTGCATATTTTGATGGCTCTTTTTCTAAAAGAAATAAACTATATTAGTTAGGAACTAGTAGATTACATATATATATACATGCCAAGATGCATCACATCACATATATTTTGCAATTTAGAATGTTGTTAAGAAACATTTTTGAAACATATGATGCCGCTATTCGACATTCCTACTACTACTACCACTACCACCTAGTTGTCAACCTCATCTAGTGTTCGTCCTCCTTCTCCTCGTCCAGATTGAGGTAGTCAGGGTAGGCGTAGGGATTGATGCTACCTCCTCCGCGTTAGTCTGAGCGGGGCCTATGCACTTGAGGATGTGAGATCGGAGAGCTGCATCACGATTGTGATTGAGTCCTCAGACTTCGGCTCCTCAAGGGACGCCCCTGTTCATTGGGATGCTGGCGCCCGAGGCGCCAGATCCACCCTGTCTAGTGTCATGGGAGCCTCCATCTCCCCCCGCTGCTGCCACGGGCTCCTCCATCTCTGCCACGCCGGCCATGAGAGGAGGATGCGCCGGTTGTCATGGCTAGTGCGCCACATGGAGAGTTTGCCACATGGTTGTGCAACGTGTGTGAGGGGTGGTTCCGCTCCTCGGCAAAGTTCAGGCAATAGGTTGCGTTTTTGTGCGATGACATTCTCACTAGAGTGGAGGACATGGGACCATTTGAAGCCTTGTACGGAGGGAAGTGCAGAACACCATTGCTATGGAATGGCGTAGGAGAAAAGGGTTTGTTCGAACTAGATATGATCAATGAGAAGGTTAGGTTGATTCGAGACCGACTCAAGATAGCACAATCCATACGAAATAGCTATGCCCATCCTAAACACACAAAAGTAACTTATGAGATAGGATACATGGCATATCTCAGAGTATCACCATTACGCGGAGTGAATATTGGAATCAAGGCAGGGGTAGCACAAAGTTTTGTGGGACTATATATACAAGATTCTTGCACACAGAGGCGAATTTGCATATCAGTTGGGGTTACTCGAAGTTTTGCTAGGAGTACATGATGTGTTCCATGTATCCCAACCGAAGAAGTGCTACCCAGTGATGGCAGAGACACCCTTGAGAGATACCGTGTCACTCGAGGAAGTTCAGCTGGAGAATGATCCTACATATGAGGAGAAGCATGTCAAGATTCTAGAGACAATAGAGAGGTTTCCTCGTACCATGACAATCAAGTTTTGCAACGGTCAGTGGAATCACCCCATAGAGGAAGCTACTTGGGAGCGAGAGGAGCATCTTCTAGAAAACCACCCATACCTTTTGCTGGCCAATCCAAACCTTGAGGGTGAGATTAATCTTAAGAGGGTCAGGTTTGTAACATCTCAAAAATTTAAATTTAGGTTTTAACATACCCTTCATATGCATCACATGATTTATGCATCATGGAGTTCGTAGGAATTAATTTTGGTATTTATAAACCCTAAATTGGTAATAGAGAGTTATTTAAATACTCATATTAAGTCCTATATCGAAATAGTGAAGTTACAAAACTGCATTTGGACTGTAATATTTTTCCTAACATTTTTTGAGTCCTTTTTGAAATGAAATCGTATTATTTTGAGCCATTCATATTATGTTCAAATTAAATCAAAATTTGAAAACCTAACGTACATATGGGTCAAAACCCAACTGGCAGCCACGTAACCCAACTCTCTTCTCCCTCACTTTAGGCCCACAACTTGTTTACTTTCCCGAACTGGTACACGCTTCCTCTGAACTAGGAAGGTGTTGGGCCCCCAAGTGTAAGGGTTTATAGCAAACAATAATTTTCCTTAAAGTAGGTGACCAGAAGGTTTATCAAACCAACATGGGTTTAGAAACACAAACAATGACCAATATCTGCACACACACACAAAGATAACATTTTCTTAGCCCCCAACGAAATTAGCAAGGTTATCAATCATATTAGCTTTGCTAGTTAAGAGGATTCAAAGCACAAGTGCATTGAAGATTTGACTCAATTGAGAAAGTAAAATCAAGAATTAAAAAGGTTGTTTAATCGAGGTTGGAAGAATATAAGAAAATGGGTCCGAATTCACAGGTTCACTAGTGGTTTCTCTTCAAAACAAAGCATGGTCTCGTGAATAAATTACAGTTGTGTATCAATTAAATTACATTTTTTATAACTATGACTATCAATGACATAATCAACATATCAGCATCACGTCCCAATATCTATAGAATGTTATCCAACTCCATCTATAGCTTATACTCCACCCAAGACTGCAATCCAGCATGCATCTTAAAGTATTAACTACAAACATAGTATTACTGTAAGTATGATGATAAGAAGTCCGTCTTCACCCTATGTTCAAAGCAACTACATAATCATATTTTTATCCCTATTGGCAACAACAGACTTTTTCATTTTCTGTCACTATGATAGATTACTTGCAAGATTGAACCAAACTATCATACACAACTCCCTCTTGGAGATCAAATATCAAACTTGAAAAAATAGATTGGAGAGTATATATGAATAAGAATTATGCAGCAAAGAAACCAAATAGATTTTAAAATGATTCATGGATAAATCTGATCATAAAATGATAATTCATCACACCACGACAAACGCACCAACAAATTACATCAGATGCATTGCAATCTTGTAGGGAAGCTCATGTGAACTTTGTTTTGAGAATCAAGGGAGAGAAAACCATCTGACTACTAAGGAAACTACTCATGAGCGATCATCGTGGCCTTCAAGTTGATGGAGAGGGCCACAGTGATGATTTCGCCCTCCAACAGAGTATCGGAAAAGACCTCCAGATTGGATCACCATGGAATAGAGATGTGTGGCGATGAAAACAGAAAGGCTCCTTGATATTTTGTGTTTCCGGACGAATGAAAAATATAGGTGTCAAGAGGTGGTGAAAAGGTGGGCCAGGGGACACATACAGCACCACGCCCCTGGACATGTGGTGACTGTGGGCCACCCCCATGCCAGGACTTGTGCCCTCTGGAAGCTTCTTGATGAAAAATAATTTCTGAATTTTTTTCTAGATTCTTGGAGCTTTGTAAAAGTCCAAAAACATGCAGAAAACAATATCTGACACTCGGCTCTGAGTTAATAGGTTAGTCGAAAAATGATAAGAATTGGTGCCAACACTATGCCAAAATGATATACACATGACATGAAACAATAAAAAAATGTAGATATGTTTTATACGTATCACTACACAGCCGCGCGTTAAGTCAGAGCCGTCAGATCTTACGTAGATCGAATAAATGACGCTCGACTTGTCCCTCTCTCACTGACAGTCGGCCCCACCACCTTGTCCTTAACCTCCTACCCACAGAGTAAGCCCCACACGCCCCGCGCACGTCCGTGGCCATGCCCCACGTTCGACATGCTCCCATGCCACAACGGCCACCCAAGCTGTCAGTTAAAAACCTGATACAGTCTCGAACGTATCAATAATTTTTTATTATTCCATGCTATTAAAATCACTTATATATATTTTTTCCATAAAAAATTATATTGTTTTTTTCCTGAACTAACCTTATATTTTAGCCAAATAGCCCGTCCATAGATACAGAACACTCCGCATCATTTGAACATTAAATGTAAACACAGGTAGTTGCACTTAGTACGATGACATATTGTTGTGGTTAGGGACTATTGACCATCTACTAACTGTTAACTCTTAGTAGCAATAATACATAACAAGCCTTTTCTAGTTTCTGTCACTATGGTAGATTAGTTTGCAATATCGAACCAACTAATGCACACTTATTTCACTATTGACTATTGATCTAAATTGACCGAGAGAAGACAAGTAATAGGAAAGAACTATGCATCTATCTGAACATAAGAAAGGTCTTGTATGCATGTGGAAGAAGTCCGTGCTCGTGTCGCCCTCTGATACGTCTTCGACGTATCTATTATTTTTTATTGTTTTATGCTATTATATTATCAATCTTGTATGCTTCATATGCCATCTTATATCATTTTTGGGAACTAACCTATTAGCCTTGTGCCTAGTGCCAGTTACCGTTTTCTGCATGTTTTTTGTTTACAGAAAATCCCTACCAAATGAAGTCCAAACGTGTTGAAACTTTTTGACATTTTTTCTGGATCAAGAGACCCTAGAAGCTTTAGGGGGGGGGGGGGGGAGTCCAGACGACAGAGGAGCAGACAACAAGGCAACATGGTGCGCCTAGGGGGGTAGGCGCGCCGTGCCCCCTTGTGGGCCCCTCGTGGCTCCGTCTAACTTAATTCCGGCGCTATAAATTCCCAAATATTCAGAAACCCCCAGAGCGAGACCCGAAACAATTATTACGCCATGGCAATTCTCTGTTCTTCCGCAATCCCATATGGAGTCATTTTCTGGTACTCTGCCGGAGGGGGGATCGATCACGGAGGGCCTCTACACCATCTTTGCTGCCATTCCAATGATGCGTGAGTAATTCCTGACAAGACACTGACAAGACATACGGCTCCATATCAGTAGCTAGATCTCTCTCTCTCTCTCTCTCTCTCTCTCTCTCTGATTTTCAATACAATGTTCTCTTTAGAGATCTATATGATGTAATTCTTTTGCAATGCTTTTGTTGGGATTCAATGAATTATGAGTTTATGATCAGATTGTTCATTGAAAGTAATTGAGTTATTTTTAAACTTTATTATGTATGATTGTTATAGCTTTGTATTTCTCTCATTTCTATCTGGTTAGCTTGGCCAACTAGATTGATTTATCTTCAGTGGAGAGCTGCTTTGTGCTAGGTTCAATCTTGTGGTGTCTTCACCTCATGATAAAAGGGGTAGCGAGGTACATATTTGTATTGTTGCTATTAAGGGTAAAATGTCGGGGGTTAGGTTATATTGCTTGGTCTTGTCTACATTATGTTCATCATACTTAAAGCATTACTCTGTTTGTCACGAACTTAATACCTGGAGAGGCAGGCATAGAAGCGCTCTCAAAGTGGAGTAATAGTAATAGACGTTAGTAAGTTTAACGGGCTTGTCAAGGACGTAATGCCTATGTACTGATCATGCCATGAATAAAATCTTCTTCTTGAGCTCACGCTGGAGCCAACATTTGGCGTCAGATAACAACCTAGAGTCCATCACCATGCCCAACATCTGCACAATTAGCAAGCAACAACTATGTTCCCGATCTTCCGTTGGCTCCATCTCTTAAAATCTCTGGTCGTAGCCTTGAGCCTCATGAACAAATCCATAAATGGATTATTGTGGGGAGGGCAAGAAAGCCATCTCCTATAGACCGCCTCATGGTGCCTTGGGCCAAAAGGATTATAAATGGAACTGTGCCTCTCACGCAGAGTCCACATTGGCCAATATCATGAAGGGGCCAAGCGTGGTATTACTCCCTGTCCATGGAAGCGAACTGCCTATTGGTCTTCTTCAAAGTCAGTGCATGCCGTTTGTTACTCAACGTATATCGCCTTCCAATAAGCTTCGCCTCCCCGAGCTCAAGATTTTCTCTTGTCCATGGCGTCCACAATTAGATTAAAGTTCCCGGGGATGTCGACATACTGGGAGAAGCAGCACAGATCAAGCGTAACTCGTCAAGGAAAGGCACCTTGAGATCATCCACAATCGGCCCATACACCGCGTGGTCGATACCGAGAAGCGATCAACACACGAGCTAGCAACTGAAATCTTATGAGAAACAATATTTATTGCTAAAGTCGACGTCAACATCGTATAACCGTCTTGATACACTGCATCAAACGAAAGAGACTTCCCATCCTGCCCCAGTTATTATTTTCTTTTCGAAAATGTTAACGCCCACACATGTGGGCGTTAGCCAACTCGCCCACACGCCTGCATCACCGTCTAACGCCTTTTGCACGAATATTGGCATAAAAAGGTTGATTTTATGTGCCACGTAGGACCACTCGTGTGTGTGGCATGTGGGGGAGTTCGCCCACACGCCTGTTTTCTCTCCGCGGCTAACGTTCGTCAGTCGGGGCGTGCGATGGAACTGCTGTCGCGCCCGCACGCACGCATCACTCCTGTTCCCCATCTTCCACGACTGCCATTCACCCACTCTCCCACACACTAAGCTGTCATTTGCCATGTTTTTAAAGGGTACATGGCAACTGCCCTATTTTGTGATTGTAAGCATATGATAACTCTCTTTTTACCCGAACATGTTATTGTTGCCACGTCTGTTTTATAGCGTTACATGGCAACTGTCTAGTGTTAGTAGGTGGCAACTCCTAAAGATACCACCGTCACCCATATGCCCGTCTCCTCTCCCACACACCAAAAGCCATCAGTTGCCATGTGTTTTGCAGCATACATGGCAACTGCCCTCCCGTCTCCTCTCCCACACACCAAAAGCCATCAGTTGCCATGTGTTTTGCAGCATACATGGCAACTGCCCTCCCGTCTCCTCTCCCACACACCAAAAGCCATCAGTTGCCATGTGTTTTGCAGGATACATGGCAACTACCCTAGCGTGCTTGTAGGCAGATGGCAACTCTCTTTTTACCCGCAACATGTTTTTTGCCATGTTTTTTAGTGCTACATGGCAACTATCCAATGTTATTAGGTGGCAACTCTTAAAGTTTTCCAAAATCATGATAACTGTAGTTGTCCAACATGGCAACAACTGCAATTGCCCAAAAATGGCATCCGGCACTTGACCTAAGACGGCAACTGCAGTTGAGCAACCATGGCAACTGTAATTGTCCAACATGGCAACTGTAATTCAGCAACATGGCAACTGCAGTTTGAGCAACATGGCAACTGAAGAGGGTCCGGACCATGGCAATCGCGGCGGGACGCGTGGTTACTGACACGCGGGGCGTGTGGCTCGCAGGCGGGGAGGGGCGACGGCCGAGACGAGTCGTGCGGGCCGCGTGCTCGCTCGCCCGGACGTGCTCGTGCGGGGCGATCGCGCTGCACCGAACGTGCGGGCTATGGCTGCGCGCGCCCGGACGCGGTCGTGTTGGCGGGGTCGTCTCCGTGCCACACAGGACGTGCGTCGCAACCAGCCGATACACCACACGTGTAGCAGTTATCGGGGTCCTTTCTTTTTTCCTTTGGTGTCGTGTAGGATGGAGGGCATACATCGAGTGTGCATGTGTAAATCGACAACGGTGGAGCGTAAAAAGGAGGAAAGCTGCGTCCCAGCGTCCGGCCAGAAACACAGAACCGAAGGCAGCAACAAAGAGTTGAATATAGATTCAGAAAAAGGTCATGACTAAGCTGATTGAAGGGCGCCTACGGACCTACCGATTGCTTCCCTCGTGATGAAACTTGCTACTCCTACATGGATTTAACATGAATGAGCGCCTCAATTAACTACTAATACATGTTGCATTTTGTTTGCTGTTTTACATTTCGAGAAACGATCATTGCGTTGCGCCAGAAAAAACATGCTGTTACTACTGTATTTGTCTCAGAAGTCCATGTCCTGAATAAATCCACTGGCAGTTACTACTGCTAGCAAACTCTGTATTTTTTTGTCCACCCCTGTCCCGTTTGGGTCCAAGGCGTTAACATCCCAACCGCCACCGACGTAACGTTTGTGGCGACAGTCCCATGCAAGGCATCATCCTCTTTCCCTGCTTAATTTGGTCAAAATATGCTGCACAGCTGTGTGGTGATGATGGATGCGTTTGCGTCTCAACAGTTAACTGACTGCACGGGTGGGCCCCCCCGTTAATTCATGATCGTGTCTGGTGTTCCCATTACTTCTCCTGTCAACCGAGTGCTCCCTATTGACGGTCACTTTCCCATCGTACATACACTCGAGTGCACTTGTTAACCATGGAGTATATTGGTTTTACTACGCAGAAAATATGTGCACTGCGGTATCACTGCACCAGACTGCGGTCCTGCGACCGTTGCTTTCGGATATCGTCTTGTACTCGTTGTGCACTAGTGCTTCGTCGAGATGGCGCCACGTGAAGGTTGCCAGCTATTACCCACTTGTCGGTACATCCCTCCGGTTCCAGTACTCGTAGGTCCCACGACCTCTGTATTTTATGTTTTACCCCTAAATTATTACTGTAATGTTTTAAACACAGTAAATTGATTGTTTTATGACAAATTATACTATCGCGAGAACGACAAATTCCTTTAGCAAGCAATAGTAAGTCCTGGCAAAAAAAGAACATGACAAGGATTTGCCTTGCTTGTTAAAAGAAATTGTCAACCTCGCGACAACATAGTTTGCCATCTCAGGTGTTCGTTTTGTCATGCTAGAAAATCCAAAGTTCGACTTATATACTTCGCCAACCCTCCTGGTTTAGCGGCGAGATGGAATTAACTCTTTTTCATACTCCGCCATCCCTCCCGTTCTAGTACCGGTACGTTCCATGACCTCTAAAAATATTTTAAATCGGGTAGAACTTGTCACAAACGTGAAGGATTATGTAGTTATTTTCACTTCACAGAAAGAAATGTTCTATTTCACAGAAGTGAGAGGGCTTCAACCCAAACTAGTCAAAAAACGGTTGCAAAAGCTAGACCATCCGTCACCAGATACACTGACATGCCGATTTCTTTCCGTGACAAAATATTCAAATATTTGCCCCAACAGAAAGTTCTTGGAGCTCCCACTAGAGCAGCAACATTCTGCATGGTGAGTAGGAAGCAATAATGCACCATGTTTAGTGCTGGTAGTTGTTTAACTCATCTCCGGCTGCATGAATCCTCAGTGCCAACAAGTTGGTAGGTGCACACTTCACAAACTTTATACGGCCGCTTTAAGGTACGGTTATTGGGTGCTCGCGGGAGGTGCAAAAGTTGCTTAAAACGTTGTACAACTTGGAGTATATATGTGCTTGATTTTATTAGACTAAACAATTTCTTAAACGGAGACAATAATTGGTGATGGTTGGGTGGAGGGGAGCAGCACCCCTCTGTTGATGGCATCTAGGCAGCAGCAAGCAACACTGGCCTTCGATTCTGTGGTACATACACTGATCACTTGTTCCGGCCGCCTCTCCTTTTTGTTTTGCTCCACTGACTGGCTATGCACATATCGCCATTTCCACTGGCTCTTTGACACTTCTTTTACTCTTGAAGAATACTGGCACAACACTGAGCTCGCTTTTGGTTCCAGCTTTAGATAACACTCGTATTGTGGGTTGCGATTTGTGGTCATGGTGGGCATCGTTTAACGGACAATTGCATATGCTCCTCTTTCCGAGGTGCTTAAATTTGTGGCGGATGCGTCATATTTTGCTTTTGAAAGTTAAACGGTAGGTAAGGAAGGAATATGCTTCATCATAGTGCCATGGCAAGGAGCAGCATCGGTTAATTAGTTGGTTCCTCTGGGGGCCGCAGAATTCCACTAGACAGAGATCTGGTGAAGTACTCTGCTTGTTGCTGGTTAAGCAAAAGGAGCCTGTGACTAGGATGCGCTTGGCATTGTGTGGTGAGTTACGATGGTATCCTTTTATGTATAATCAAATCCCTTCCATGTGTTCTATGGCTTTGTCATCTGCTTTCGGTGAAGTGGGTTTAACTCTGCATTTTTTAGGTGAAGCTTGAACATAATCTGTTTTGCAATAATAGAATAAAAATGTTAAGTTCAGCGCATCTTAATTCATCAACGGCGAGCTTCGGCGAGGTTAATTAGTTGGCCTTTTGGACTTTTATGTAAATATGTCTAATTGCACTCGTACAAAGATGGGTAAATAACGGCCGACCCTGTATGTCCATGTACATAAGAAAGTATGCAAATTAAGTAATATAGCACGGCTTATTAAGAGCACGCACGACTCTGGCTTGCTTCTCCTGCGGTAGCCGCCACTGCGTTTGTTTGTTGGACAAAGGTGGAAGGCTCCGGGCTTTTCATGGCTACTAGAGTGGATGGTGATGCGTCGTTTAAACCATCAACGATCTGGCCGTCCGGGTGCACCCATTCTGTTACAAAAGTAGGCCCATAACGGACACCGTATAATGCACGAACCCGTATAATTTCAGCGAGTATATGGGCTTGCGGGCTTGGTCCATTTTCCAGCCAGAACAGTGTCCGTATACTCGTCCGGCCCGTAATTTTTTTTACCGCGACCCGCAAACCTTACCCCCAAAGCCGAATAACTATGGGTTTGCGGGGCAGATACGGGTTGACTCTCCCCCCCCCCCCGCCACCCGCCGCCGCGATTCCCCACTCTCTCTGTCACATTTCTCACCGCCGGTGAGCCCAGTTCCACCTCTAGCCGCATTGTGGGGCCGTATTTGGAGCTTCCACGGCAGCTCCAGCGGGGGCGAGGACCCCGAGCGCTGGCGGTGTGTCCGCGCGGACGACGTGAGGAAGCGCGCGACCAAGAAGTACACCAACTAAGGCCTCCAGCCGCCGGCAAGGCTCCTCCATCGCGAGACGGAGGAGTACGGCCGCCGGCACGGGCAGACGCCCTCCTCGACCGTGGGCTCTTCCTTTGTCGCGGGCTCTTCCTCGGCTGCGGGCTCTTCCTCTACCGCGTGGCTCACCTCCGGAGCGGGGGGCCTTTTGATGTCTACTACGTAACTTTATTCTTGTAGACTCATGTTGGGCCTTCAAGCGCAGAGTTTTGTAGGACAGTGGCAATTTTCCCTCAAGTGGATGATCTAAGGTTTATCAATCCGCGGGAGGTGTAGGATGAAGATGGTCTCTCTCAAACAACCCTGCAACCAAATATAAGAAATCTCTTGTGTCCCTAACACACCCAAGACAATGGCAAATTATATAGGTGCACTAGTTCGGCGAAGAGATGGTGATAAAAATGTAATATTGATGATAGAAATATATTTTTATAATCTGAATAAATAAAAACAGGAAGGTAGCAAATAGTAAACGGGCACAAAAATAGTATTGTAATGCTTGAAAATGAGGCCCAGTGTTCGTACTTTTGCTAGTGCAATCTCTCAACAGAGGCAATATAATTGGATCATATAACCACCCCTCAAAGTGCGATGAAGAATCACTCCAAAGTTCCTATCTAACGGAGAACATAAGACGGAATTGTTTGTAGGGTACGAAACCACCTCAAAGCTATTCTTTCTGATCAATCTATCCTAGAGTTCGTACTAAAATAACACGAAGCTATTCTTTCCGATCGATCTAACCAAGAGTTCATACTAAAATGACACCAAAGCAAATTCAGATTCATAATATTCAATACAACACAAAGAACCTCAAAGAGAGTACCAAGATTTCTATCGGAGAAACAAAGACAAGAACGTGCATCAACCCCTATGCATAGATTACCCCAATGTCACCTCAGCAATCCGCGAGTTGAGTGCCAAAACATATATCAAGTGAATCAATACGATACCCCATTGTCACCACGAGTATTCAATTGCAAGACATATATCAAGTGTTCTCAAACTCATAAAATTATTCAATTCGATAACAACGATATCTGAAAGGGAAAACTCAATTTATCACAACAAGATAGAGAGGGGAAAACACCATATGATCCGACTATATTAACAAAGCCCGCGATACATCAAGATCGTGACATCTTAAGAACACGAGAGAGAGAGAGAGATTAAACACATAGCTACTGGTACAAACCCTCAGCCCCGAGGGTGGACTACTCCCTCCTCATCGTGGTGGCTGCCGGGAAGATGAAGATGGCCACCGGAGATGATTCCCCCTCCGCAGGCTGCCGGAAAGGGTCTAGATTGGTTTTCGGTGGCTACAGAGCCTTACGACGGCAGAACTTATGATCTAGGTTAACCTCTGATGGTTTCTCTATTCATAGTATTTTTTGGCGTTGGTTTCACGCGAAGATGGGCCTCGAGGTGAGCACAACCCACCGGGGCACGGGTAAGGGCCAAGGCGCGCCCCGGTGTCTTGTGCCCTACTCCTTCACCTTTTGGTCCTTCCCCGAAGCTTCGGGGGTCTCTTTTGTTCGAAAAAAACGTCAAAAAGATTCAGCTCATTTGGAGAACTTTCATTTCTGCACAAAAAACACCACCACAGTAAAACAACGTCAGTCTGGGTTAGTTCCATGCAAATCATACCAAAACCATATAAAATTGTTGTAAACATGGCATGAATACTTCATAAATTATAGATACGTTTGGGACGTATTATCATTCCCAAGCTTAATTCCTACTCGTCCTCGAGTAGGTAAATGATAAAAGAAATAATTTAGGAAGTGTGAATGCTAGCAAAGTGCATAAGTTTGATCAATGATAATTTCAATCACTTTTTCTAGCATCATAACAACAACTCTTTCTCATAAAACTTATAATGATAAAGTCGCAATTGAAAATGGAATATTTGTTGTGGAAAGCTACCTATCATATTCATCATATATTATTTTCTTTATAGCATGTGCATTTGGACTTTTATATGGTTCAAAGCAATAGTCTAGTTTTGACATGAGGACTTAAATACTCAAGCATACCAACAAGCAACCATGTCTTTCAAAATATAAACTCTAAAATAAGTTATCCCTAGCCCATCATGCTCAATCATTGATCCATTCATGAAACACACTCGCATATTGGCTACACCCAATGCTCAAGTACGATCATAATGTCCCCTAGTTGGTGCTTTATAAGAGAAGATGGAGAATCAAATTAAAAATAAAAATTACATAAACTACAAGAAAGGCCCTTCGTGGAGGGAAGCAGGGATTTGTAGAGGTGCCAGAGCTCAAAGCGAAGTAATTTTTTTAGAGGCATACTTTTCCCACAAACGAAAATGACTTAGAGCTCCCAACACTTTCTATGCTAGATATATCATAGGCGGTTCCCAAACAGAAAATAAAGTTTACTCCTTTTTCCACCACACTTTCACTTTCCATGGCTAGCCGTATCCGTGGGCGCCCTCCATACCAACACTTTCCAAAGAATTTATTATTTGACAACATAAACTAAATTCATTTTTCATTTCAGGACTGGCATCCCTAATACCTTTGCCTTACTCTCGTGCAATGACAAGTGAATAAACACTCATCGTGAGAATAACACATCTAGCATGGAAAATATTGGCCACCCCACACCGCCTCGCGAGCGGTACAAGCACACAAAAGAAAAATTTATTTTGAAAATTAGAGATGGCACATACAATTTTCCTTAGAATGGCAAAAGAATACCACATATAGGTAGGTATAGTGTGTTGGGGAACGTTGCAGAAAATTAAAATTTTTTCCTACGGTTTCACCAAGATCCATCTATGAGTTCATCTAAGCAACGAGTCATGGGAGAGAGATTGCATCTACATACCACTTTGTAGATCGCGAGCGGAAGCGTTCAACGAACGGGGATGAGGTAGTCGTACACGACGTGATCCAAATCACCGGAGATCCTAGCACCGAACGGACGGCACCTCCGCGTTCAACACACGTATAGTCAGTGTAACGTCTCCTTCTTCTTGATCCAGCAAGGCAAAGGAGAGGTTGGGGAAGATGGCTCCAGCAGCAGCACGACGGCGTGGTGATGGTGGAGCTGCAGTACTCCGGCAGGGCTTCACCGAGCTCTACGGAGGAGGAGGAGGCGTTGGAGAGGGAGAGGGAGGCGCCAAGGCAAAGGGTGCGGCTGCCCCCTTCCCCTCCCCCTTTATATAGGCCTCTTGGGGGGGGGGCGCCGGCCCTGGGAGATCTGATCTCCCAAGGGGGCGGCGGCCAGGGAGGATTTCCTCCCCCCAAGGCACCTAGGAGGTGCCTTCCACTTGTGGGACTCTTCCCCTTTGGAACCCTAGGCGCATGGGCCTCTTGGGGCTGGTTCCCCTTGGCCCATGTAGGCCAAGGCGCACCCCCTAGAGCCCATGTGGCCCCCCAAGGCAGGTGGCCCCACCCGGTGGACCCCCCGGGACCCTCCGGTGGTCCCGGTACAATACCGATAACCCCGAAACTTGTCCCGATGGCCAAAACAGCACTTCCTATATATAATTCTTTACCTCCGGACCATTCCGAAACTCCTCGTGACGTCCAGGATCTCATCCGGGACTCCGAACAACATTCGGGTTACTGCATATACATATCTTCACAACCCTAGCGTCACCGAACCTTAAGTGTGTAGACCCTACGGGTTCGGGAGACATGCAGACATGACCGAGACGGCTCTCGGGCAATAACCAACAGCGAGATCTGGATACCCATGTTGGCTCCCACATGCTCCACGATGATCTCATTGGATGAACCACGATGTCGAGGATTCAATTAATCCCGTATACGATTCCCTTTGTCAATCGGTATTTTACTTGCCCGAGATTCGATCGTCGGTATCCCAATACCTCGTTCAATCTCGTTACCGGCAAGTCACTTTGCTCGTACCGTAATACATGATCCCGTGATCAAACACTTTGATCACATTGAGCTCATTATGATGATGCATTACCGAGAGGGCCCGGTGATACCTCTCCGTCAAGCGAAGTGACAAATCCCAGTCTCGATCCGTGTCAACCCAACAGATACTTTCGGAGATACCCGTAGTATACCTTTATAGTCACCCAGTTACGTTGTGACGTTTGGCACACCCAAAGCACTCCTACGGTATCCGGAAGTTACACGATCTCATGGTCTAAGGAAAGGATACTTGACATTGGAAAACTCTAGCAAACGAACTATGCAATCTTATGCTATGTTTAGGATTGGGTCTCGTCCATCACATCATTCTCCTAATGATGTGATATCGTTATCAATGACATCCAATGTCCATAGTCAGGAAACCATGACTATCTGTCGATCAACGAGCTAGTCAACTAGAGGCTTACTAGGGACATATTGTTGTCTGTTATTCACACATGTATTACGATTTCCGGATAACACAATTATAGCACGAATAAAGACAATTATCATGAACAAGGAAATATAATAATAATGCTTTTATTATTGCCTCTAGGGCATATTTCCAACAGTCTCCCACTTGCACTAGAGTGAATAATCTAGTTACACTGTGATGAATCGAACACCCATGGAATTCTGGTGTTGATCATGTTTTGCTCTAGGGAGAGGTTTAGTCAACGGATCTGCTACATTCAGGTCCGTATGTACTTTACAAATATCTATGTCTCCATCTTGAACATTTTCACGAATGGAGTTGAAGCGACGCTTAATGTGCCTTGTCTTCTTGTGAAACCTGGGCTCCTTGGCAAGTGCAATAGCTCCAGTGTTGTCACAGAAGAGTTTGATTGGCCCCGACGCATTGGGTATGACTCCGAGGTCGGTGATGAACTCCTTCACCCAAATTGCTTCATGTGCTGCCTCCGAGGCTGCCATGTATTCCGCTTCACATGTAGATCCCGCCACGACGCTCTGCTTGCAACTGCACCAGCTTACTGCCCCACCATTCAAAATATACACGTATCCGGTTTGTGACTTAGAGTCATCCAGATCTGTGTCGAAGCTAGCGTCGACGTAACCCTTTACGACGAGCTCTTCGTCACCTCCATAAACGAGAAACATTTCCTTAGTCCTTTTCAGGTACTTCAGGATATTCTTGACCGCTGTCCAGTGCTCCTTGCCGGGATTACTTTGGTACCTTCCTACCAAACTTACGGCAAGGTTTACATCAGGTCTGGTACACAGCATGTCATACATAATAGAACCTATGGCTGAGGCATAGGAGATGACACTCATCTCTTCTATATCTTCTGCCGTGGTCGGACATTGAGCTGAGCTCAATTTCACACCTTGTAACACAGGTAAGAACCCCTTCTTAGATTGATCCATATTGAACTTCTTCAATATCTTATCAAGGTATGTGCTTTGTGAAAGACCTATGAGGCGTCTCGATCTATCTCTATAGATCTTGATGCCTAATATATAAGCAGCTTCTCCAAGGTCCTTCATTGAAAAACTCTTATTAAAATAGGCCTTAATGCTGTCCAAGAGTTCTATATCATTTCCCATCAAAAGTATGTCATCTACATATAGTATGAGAAATGCTACAGAGCTCCCACTCACTTTCTTGTAAACATAGGCTTCTCCATAAGTCTGCGTAAATCCAAACGCTTTGATCATATCATCAAAGCGAATGTTCCAACTCCGAGATGCTTGCACCAGCCCATAAATCGAGCGTTGGAGCTTGCACACCTTGTCAGCATTCTTAGGATCGACAAAACCTTCCGGCTGCATCATATACAATTCTTCCTTAAGGAAACCATTAAGGAATGCCGTTTTGACGTCCATTTGCCATATTTCATAATCGTAGAATGCGGCAATTGCTAACATGATTCGGACGGACTTCAGCTTCGCTACCGGTGAGAAAGTCTCATCGTAGTCAACCCCTTGAACTTGTCGATAACCCTTAGCGACAAGCCGAACTTTATAGATGGTCACATTGCCATCCGCGTCTGTCTTCTTCTTAAAGATCCATTTATTTTCTATGGCTCACCGTTCAACGGGCAAGTCAGTCAAAGTCCATACTTCGTTTTCATACATGGATCCTATCTCGGATTTCATGGCTTCCAGCCATTTGTCGGAATCCGGGCCCGCCATCGCTTCTTCATAGTTCGAAGGTTCACCGTTGTCTAACAACATGATTTCCAAGACAGGGTTGCCGTACCACTCTGGTGCGGAACGTGTCCTTGTGGACCTTCGAATTTCAGTAGGAGCTTGATTAGAAGTATCTTGATCATCATCATTAATTTCCTCTCTAGTTGGCGCAGGCACCTCAAGAACGTTTTCTTGAGTTTCGCCATTTTATGGTTCAAGAGGTAACACTTCATCAAGTTCTACTTTCCTCCCACTTACTTCTTTCGAGAGAAACTCTTTCTCTAGAAAGGATCCATTCTTGGCAACAAAGATCTTGCCTTCGGATCTGAGGTAGAAGGTATACCCAATAGTTTCTTTAGGGTATCCTATGAAGACGCATTTTTCCGACTTGGGTTCGAGCTTTTCAGGTTGAAGTTTCTTGACATAAGCATCGCATCCCCAAACTTTTAGAAACGACAGCTTAGGTTTCTTCCCAAACCATAATTCATACGGTGTCGTCTCAACGGATTTCGACGGAGCCCTATTTAAAGTGAATGCGGCAGTCTCTAAAGCATAGCCCCAAAAAGATAGCGGTAAATCGGTAAGAGACATCATAGATCGCACGATATCTAATAGAGTGCGATTACGACGTTCGGACACACCATTACGCTGAGGTGTTCCAGGCGGCGTGAGTTGTGAAACTATTCCACATTTTCTTAAGTGTGTGCCAAATTCGTGACTCAAGTATTCTCCTCCACGATCTGATCATAGAAACTTGATCTTTCTATCACGTTGATTTTCAACCTCACTCTGAAATTCCTTGAACTTTTCAAAGGTCTCAGACTTGTGTTTCATTAAGTAGATATACCCATATCTACTCAAGTCATCAGTGAGGGTGAGAACATAACGATAGCCACCGCGAGCCTCAACACTCATTGGACCGCACACATCGGTATGTATGATTTCCAATAAGTTGGTTGCTCGCTCCATTGTTCCTGAGAACGGAGTCTTGGTCATTTTACCCATGAGGCATGGTTCGCACGTGTCAAATGATTCATAATCAAGAGACTCTAAAAGTCCATCTGCATGGAGCTTCTTCATGCGTTTGACACCTATGTGACCAAGGCGGCAGTGCCACAAATATGTGGGACTATTGTTATCAACTTTAACTCTTTTGGTATTCACACTATGAATATGTGTATCATCACGTACGAGATTCATTAAGAATAAACCATTAACCATCGGAGCATGACCATAAAACATATCTCTCATATAAATAGAACAACCATTATTCTCGGATTTAAATGAGTAGCCATCTCGAATTAAACGAGATCCAGACACAATGTTCATGCTCAAACTTGGCACTAAATAACAATTATTGAGGTTTAAAACTAATCCCGTAGGTAAATGTAGAGGTAGCGTGCCGACGGCGATCACATCGACCTTGGAACCATTTCCGACGCGCATCATCACCTCGTCCTTCGCCAGTCTCCGTTTATTCCGCAGCTCCTGTTTTGAGTTACAAATGTGAGCAACTGCACCGGTATCAAATACCCAAGAGCTACTACGAGTACTGGTAAGGTACACATCAATTACATGTATATCACATATACCTTTTGTTTTGCCGGCCTTCTTGTCCGCTAAGTATTTGGGGGCAGTTCCGCTTCCAGTGACCACTTCCCTTGCAATAAAAACACCCAGTCTCGGGCTTGGGTCCATTCTTTGGCTTCTTCCCGACAACTTGCTTACCGGGTGCGGCAACTTCCTTGCTGTCCTTCTTGAAGTTCTTTTTACCCTTGCCCTTCTTGAACTTAGTGGTTTTATTCACCATCAACACTTGATGTTCCTTCTTGATTTCTACCTCTGCTGATTTCAGCATAGCATATACCTCAGGAATGGTCTTTACCATCCCCTGCATGTTGTAGTTCATCACAAAGCTCTTGTAGCTAGGTGGAAGCGACTGGAGGATTCTGTCAATGACCGCTTCATCCGGGAGATTAACTTCCAGTTGAGTCAAGCGGTTGTGCAACCCAGACATCTTGAGTATGTGTTCACTGACAGAGCTATTTTCCTCCATCTTACAGCTAAAGAATTTGTCGGAGACTTCATATCTCTCGACCCGGGCATGAGCTTGGAAAACCATTTTCAGCTCTTCAAACATATCATATGCTCCATGTCTCTCAAAACGCTTTTGGAGCCCCGGCTCTAAGCTGTAAAGCATGCCGCACTGAACGAGGGAATAATCATCGGAACGTGACTGCCAAGCGTTCATAACGTCTTGTTCTGCAGGGAGGACAGGTGCGTCACCCAGCGGTGCTCGTAGGACATATTCTTTCTTGGCAGCTATGAGGATGATCCTCAGGTTCCGGACCCAGTCCGTATAGTTGCTGCCACCGTCTTTCAGCTTGGTTTTCTCTAGGAACGCGTTGAAGTTGAGGACTACGTTGGCCATTTGATCTACAAGACATATTGTAAATATTTTAGACTAAGTTCATGATAATAAAGTTCATCTTAATCAAATTATTTAATGAACTCCCACTTAGATAGACATCCCTCTTCTAGTCATCTAAGTATTACATGATCCCAGTCAACTAGGCCGTGTCCGATCATCACGTGAGACGGACTAGTCAACATCGGTGAACATCTTCATGTTGATCGTATCTTCTATACGACTCATGCTCGACCTTTCGGTCTTCTGTGTTCCGAGGCCATGTCTGTACATGCTAGGCTCATCAAGTCAACCTAAGTGTTTGCATGTGTAAATCTGTCTTACACCCGTTGTACGTGAACGTTAGAATCTATCACACCCGATCATCACGTGGTGCTTCGAGACAACGAACTGTCGCAACGGTGCACAGTTAGGGGGAACACTTCTTGAAATTATTATGAGGGATCATCTTATTTACTACCATCGTTCTAAGTAAACAAGATGCAAAACATGATAAACATCACATGCAATCAAATAATAAACGTGACATGATATGGCCAATATCACATAGCTCCTTTGATCTCCATCTTGGGGCTCCATGATCATCTTGTCACCGGCTTGACACCATGATCTCCATCATCATGATCCCCATCATCGTGTCTCCATGAAGTTGCTCGCCAACTATTACTTCTACTACTATGGCTAACGCGTTTAGCAATAAAGTAAAGTAATTTACATGGCGTTTCTCAATGACACGCAGGTCATAAAAAAAATAAAGACAACTCCTATGGCTCCTGCCGGTTGTCATACTCATCGACATGCAAGTCGTGATTCCTATTACAATAGCATGAACATCTCATACATCACATATAGATCATTCATCATTCATCACAACTTTGGCCATATCATATCACAAAGCACTTGCTGCAAAAACAAGTTAGACGTTGTCTAATTGTTGTTGCAAGTTTTACGTGGCTGAATTAGGGTTCTAGCAAGAACGTTTTCTTACCTACGTGAAAGCCACAACGTGATTTGTCAACTTCTATTTACCCTTCATAAGGACCCTTTTTATTGAATCCGCTCCAACTAAAGTGGGAGAGACAGACACCCGCCAGCCACCTTATGCAACTAGTGCATGTTAGTCGGTGGAACCGGTCTCACGTAAGCGTACATGTAAGGTTGGTCCGGGCCGCTTCATCCCACAATACCGCTGAAGCAAGATAAGACTAGTAGCGGCAAGAAAGTTG
Source organism: Aegilops umbellulata (assembly GCA_032464435.1). Lineage (NCBI taxonomy): Eukaryota > Viridiplantae > Streptophyta > Magnoliopsida > Poales > Poaceae > Aegilops > Aegilops umbellulata. The sequence goes on from CP136058.1 coordinate 295,578,007, forward strand.
ACAAAATCTACGCCCACAACAAATTGTGTTCTACTCGTGCAATAGAGAACTACGCATAGACCTAGCTCATGATGCCACTGTTGGGGAACGTTGCAGAAAATTAAAATATTTTCCTACGGTTTCACCAAGATCCATCTATGAGTTCATCTAAGCAACGAGTCATGGGAGAGAGATTGCATCTACATACCACTTTGTAGATCGCGAGCGGAAGCGTTCAACGAACGGGGATGAGGTAGTCGTACACGACGTGATCCAAATCACCGGAGATCCTAGCACCGAACGGACGGCACCTCCGCGTTCAACACACGTACGGTCAGCGTAACGTCTCCTTCTTCTTGATCCAGCAAGGCAAAGGAGAGGTTGGGGAAGATGGCTCCAGCAGCAGCACGACGGCGTGGTGATGGTGGAGCTGCAGTACTCCGGCAGGGCTTCGCCGAGCTCTATGGAGGAGGAGGAGGTGTTGGAGAGGGAGAGGGAGGTGCCAAGGCAAAGGGTGCGGCTGCCCCCTTCCCCTCCCCCCTTTATATAGGCCTCTTGGGGGGGGGGGCGCTGGCCCTGGGAGATCTGATCTCCCAAGGGGGCGGCGGCCAGGGAGGATTTCCTCCCCCCCAAGGCACCTAGGAGGTGCCTTCCACTTGTGGGACTCTTCCCCTTTGGAACCCTAGGCGCATGGGCCTCTTGGGGATGGTTCCCCTTGGCCCATGTAGGCCAAGGCGCACCCCCTAGAGCCCATGTGGCCCCCCGAGGCAGGTGGCCCCACCCGGTGGACCCCCCGGGACCCTCCGGTGGTCCCGGTACAATACCGATAACCCCGAAACTTGTCCCGATGGCCAAAACAACACTTCCTATATATAATTCTTTACCTCCGGACCATTCCGAAACTCCTCGTGACGTCCGGGATCTCATCCGGGACTCCGAACAACATTCGGGTTACTGCATATACATATCTTCACAACCCTAGCGTCACCGAACCTTAAGTGTGTAGACCCTACGGGTTCGGGAGACATGCAGACATGACCGAGACGGCTCTCGGGCAATAACCAACAGCGGGATCTGGATACCCATGTTGGCTCCCACATGCTCCACGATGATCTCATCGGATGAACCACGATGTCGAGGATTCAATTAATCCCGTATACGATTCCCTTTGTCAATCGGTATTTTACTTGCCCGAGATTCGATCATCGGTATCCCAATACCTTGTTCAATCTCGTTACCGGCAAGTCACTTTACTCGTACCGTAATACATGATCCCGTGATCAAACACTTTGATCACATTGAGCTCATTATGATGATGCATTACCGAGAGGGCCCGGTGATACCTCTCCGTCAAGCGAAGTGACAAATCCCAGTCTCGATCCGTGTCAACCCAACATATACTTTCGGAGATACCCGTAGTATACCTTTATAGTCACCCAGTTACGTTGTGACGTTTGGCACACCCAAAGCACTCCTACGGTATCCGGAAGTTACACGATCTCATGGTCTAAGGAAAGGATACTTGACATTGGAAAACTCTAGCAAACAAACTATGCGATCTTATGCTATGTTTAGGATTGGGTCTCGTCCATCACATCATTCTCCTAATGATGTGATCTCGTTATCAATGACATCCAATATCCATAGTCAGGAAACCATGACTATCTGTCGATCAACGAGCTAGTCAACTAGAGGCTTACTAGGGACATATTGTTGTCTGTTATTCACACATGTATTACGATTTCCGGATAACACAATTATAGCACGAATAAAGACAATTATCATGAACAAGGAAATATAATAATAATGCTTTTATTATTTCCTGTAGGGCATATTTCCAACATAGTGGACTCATGTGGCAAAACTGGTTTAAAGGATTTTGGATGCACAAGTAGTGATCATACTTAGTGCAAAATGAAGGCTAGCAAAAGATTGAGAAGCGACCAACCAAGAAATAAATAATCTCGTAAGTGAGCATTGAGCATAATTAATTCCGAATAATGCACCACAAGTAGGATGTAATTTCATTGCACAACTATTGACTTTCGTGCTTGCATAGGGAATCACAAATCTTAACACCAATATTCTTACTAAAGCATAATTACTCACCAACATGACCCACATAAAGTATCATCATATCTCAAAACTATTACAAAGAATCAAGTTTATTTTGTCCAATGGTCTTCATGAAAGTTTTTATTATATCCTTCTTGGATATCTATCACACTACTAGAAAAAACCTTATACACAAAACTTTAGCAGTAGCGCTTGTTAAAAAAGCGCGCTACTGCTACACAGCAGTAGCGCGCGCGGAAAAACTGCACTGCAGATACATATATAGCAGTAGCACGCCCCGTCCTAAAAGCGCTACTACTAAAATTCCCACCACTAAGCCGATAGGCTACACATAGTAGTAGCGCTTTTTTGGAAACAGCGCTGCCGCTAATATTGTTGTAGCAGTGCGTTTATGTGTAAGGCGCTACTGCTAACAAAAATGAAATAAAATGAAAAACAAGTAGAGAAGTAAATGAAAATGAAAGAAATAAAAAAAGAGAAAGGAAAAAATGTAAAGAGAAATAAATGAAAAAAGGGGAAAAGGAGAAAGGCGTAGCAGTAGCGCGTTTCTGAAAACGCGCTGTAGCTAACTTAGCAATAGCGTATTTTCAAAAACGCGCTACTGTTATGTTTCACTTAACCAGCGGTTTCCATCTCCCACCACTTCTCCCCCAAATCCCTCGCCCCACTTCGCCGCCGTCTCCCGAATTCGCCTTCGCCCCACTTCGCCGCCGTCTCCTGCCGGCGTGGACGCCCGCAACCTCACCGTCTCCCCCGGAGGCCGCCCTCATCCTCACCGCCGCCGCCCGAGGCCGCCCCCAGCCTCACCGCCACCACCCGAGGCCGCCCTCGACCTCACCGTCGCCGCCCTCGACCTCACCGCGGCGGCCCTCGACCTCACCGCCGCCCGAGCCCGCCCAGGACCGCTGCTGCCCATGCCCGAGCCCGCCCTCCCCGCCCCAGCCTCCGTTGCCGAGCACCTCCCCGCCACCGTCTCTCCCCTCTCTGTAAGCCCCCACCCCTCCCCCCACCTCTCCTCTCTCTCTCTCTCTGCATTTTAGAGAAAAAATTAGTAGAGAAAAAGTTAGTTTATAGCAAAAAATTTAGTTTAGAGGAAAATATGTTAAGTAGTAGATGTTAGAGCAAAAATTAGTTTAGAGCAGTTTACAACAAAAGTTAGTTAGGGCAGCAGGGTTTAATTAGGTTTTTTGTTTTCATAGATGTTTTTTAGTTAGGGCAGTAGGGTTTTGCTAGGTTAATTAGGTTAGTAGTGCTGCTAGTAGTAGTGGTATAGTAGGTTAATTAGGTGAAGTTAAATGAATAACCTAAATGAATGAAATTACTAGTTAACTGGATTTTTTTTCCTTCCATCATTATAGAGCACTATAGTTAACTGAATTTTGTTCTATTAGTAGTTAAATGAACTTTCTTCTACACTTAGTTTTTGAATTAGCTTGTGAATTTGGACATGTGTATTTGGACATGTGGTTGCTCGTGTATATTTGGACATGTGTTGCAGTGTCGAAGATGGATATCTGAACACTGTTTCCAAGGAATGAAGCCGAGTGGCCTATGTTTTGCCGGAATGTTGATTCATTTCCATTCCAGCAAATTTTAGGTTCTCGATTTGTTCACTTTTTAGCAAAAGTCATGCCGAAATTTTCTATGAATTTCGGCATGACTTGTGCTACAAACTAGGACATATCGAGTGCCCGGGATTTGCCGCACCGGGAAGGAGTAAACATTTCTGCAAAGCATAGGCCTTTTTTTTGTCATTATTCATTTATTCAGGTCTAGATTTAATTGACTAGATTTAATCATAGGAAAGATGGCTAGCAACGATGAAGCACATGGTTCTGGTGACTGCGACAACGTGTACCTGGCGGCAGAGGAATTTTTGAAGGAAGCGGACGATCAACAGTTGATGTTGCTGGGTCCACCTGTCACTGAGACTGAGACCGACACTGAGACTGAGACCGGCGCTGAGACCGGCATCGAGACCGGCGCCGAGACTAGTGGAGCCGGTATAGAACCAAAAGCAAAGAGGCAACGACTTCCTAACAAGCTCAAGACTACTAGACTGGTGGTCACGGAGGTGGACAACGGCAATTTTAAGCCAAACGCGCCCGAGGAAGCGCGCGCGAGCTATGGCAATCAAATAGGCTGCATCATACGGACAACCGCCACCATCAACGATGAGAAACTAAACAAGATAGATAATATGACGCCCTCCCTCCTGAAGAAGCTGCACCAGATATTCTTGTTCCTGAGCCGGAATGAAAAGGATTATAAAGATCCAATTAAGGACCCGACAATGAAGAAGATAAACAAACACGCCATGACCAAGTTTAGCGACGCGTTGGCCGCCTGGAAATCAAGGGTGAAATATCGTATCATCAACAAAAAGGAACCCTACTCCGAGATTGTAAAGGATAATCCGACAATCACGACAGAGCACTTTCAAATATTCAAGGCGGCTTGCGAGGCCGAAGCTGCCAAAAAAAGTCAAAGTACATGAAGGGGCTTCAACAGAGGAACATTGGAAGCCACCACCTTAGAAGCCGTGGTTACAGCGGGAAGAGGTCCATATGGGCCAAGGAGGACGCGGAAGCCGCGAGTCTGGGCATCCCATACCCCTTGGCGGAGTTCACCGTCCCGCAGGAGCGTGACGTCCTCAGGGCTTGGCACCGTTGGGACCCAGTGAAGAAGGTTTTCGAGACGAACGCGGTCACAACAGAGTTCATGAGACTGTTGGTAATTTTAGTTTCTGATTAATTCGACTGCACCTTAGTCATATTTGTAAATGATCCTTGTGCCTTTTGCAGAGAGAGCAGCACAGGATTGCGGTCGAAAGCGACTCGCCGTTTGAGGCGTTGGCGAGGCCCAAGTGGGACACTTCATTCAACCGGGCATTGAACATATTGAAACGACTTCCGGTGGAGACTCGACCGTCGTATGGACGCGTGCACGGTGTCGGAGACGGCGCCACGTGGAAGAAATACTACCGTGAGACCACGAAGGAGAGAAAGGAAAGATGGAGGTTAACTGAAGAAAACATCGACAAGAATGTTAAGATTGCGGTTGAGAAGAAATCATCTGAGACAGTCGCAACAGCGGTAGCTGTTGCAAAACAGGTGCTTGTAGATATGTCTACTACCTTGGTTCCAGCCGTTTTGAATTGGAGCAGGCAAAATCCAGAAAAAAATGCAGCAGACTTTCCCCTTGCTGACTTCTTTGGGAGCAGCTCGACTAGCATTGCACCAGCACCTGCAGCTGCACCTGCTCCCGCATCGGCTCCTGCACTGGCTCCCGCACCTGCTCCGGCACCGGACGTGCTCGGCGGTGCTTCATCTTTGGCTGAGCTCGACACCCTTACGGTATCTGTCACACCGGCCCCCTTCAATAAATGTATAATCTCACATTTTCGTTGCCTTTCAGATGTCTCACATCGCAGACTTTTCTTTGCTGGCCCACGAAATCCCGTGCAGCATATTGTACACCATCGACGACCAGAAGGTGGACGTGGGGAAGGCGACGATAATGGAGCCTAAGGAACCATTGTTCCACAGTCGGCCGACCCCCCCGGACGTCTTCAAGGTTTCCATGGCCAGTGTCAAACCGGGCCACGAGAATTTGGGTCCTCTGGTACTAGTGGGGGATGACGACGAGACCCCGCGGAGGCTTGGTGATTGTTGCAATGGGTGGGTCCTGTTGTGGCCAAAGAGTCTGCTTCGTCTGGAGGCGGCCGAGAGCACACCCACGAGCACGCAGTTAGGTATGAACATCAACACCTCAACTACCCAATTAGCGTCGGCTGTCGTGCTGGGTGATAGCGGAGGGGGTGAGGAAAAGGCTCCATTAGTCGCTGGTGACGTCGCCATAGATGAGGATGAGGATGACGATGACACTCAACAGTATGTCAATACTGGCACCTACTTAGGGTTTGAGCGTCATGAGTCGGTGCCTGAATTGCCATCTCCGGAGGCTGAACGTATTATGGACGACCTTCCGTTAGTAAAGAAGTCTAGGAAGATACCGAGGAAAGGCAGAAAATCTGCTTCTATGATCCAGCAGCCTTAGCAGCCTCGGGTTCAAGACCGTATAGATATCCCCGGTGCGAAAAAATGGCATATCCCTGGTCAACCAATCCTACCTGAAGCATCGCTAGGGGCCAGATTCGGCGATCTAAGGAGACATCATGACGATGTGCTACGGATAGAGAAAGGCCTCATCTCCTCGAAAGATCTAGGATACCCACTCTACGTGGATAATGTTCTGCGGCAATTGTCGTACGTCGACACATTCCCCGCGGAGAAGTTCTTCCTTCGATTCGATTACATATTCGACATGTTTCACGTGAAGAAGCTGGATTTTACGTTTGTCCGCATTTATGCCTTGCACATGAACTACCTCATCGGGGTTGAGCAGATACCTCATATCTGTGTCACTGACCCATAATTCATGCACGAGGGCTTCTTGGGAGTCTGTGCAAAGCACCTTGAATATGCGAGGGAATACATCGTCAATTTCATGCTCGCCAATAAGGACAAGGAGGCGATTCTCATGCCTTATCATCCCCTGTAAGTCATCCGCATAGATGTCCTTCCTTCGATTTCAATCATTCATTTGCACGGTGGAGGCTAATTAATTTGAGGTGTACTTATTTTGTGCAGCGGCGGGCGCGCCGTCCTCATCATCCTCTACCCCTGATACTCCCACGCTCTTTACTTGGACTCATCGAAGAACATTAACAAAAAGGATTACACCCACATAAGGTCTGTTCTCGACAATGCTATGTTTTACTACGACGCACCGAGTGGAGAGGTCAAGGACAAGAAGAGAAGGGACGGCAGGCCTGCCTTCGGCCATAAGACCGACTTCTGCTGCATCCAGCAACCGAGTAATTCTCCTAATGATGGATTCTATGTCCTACACCACATGCTGGAGTACAGACGGGATCACCAGAACCTTTGCATGTCACCTACATCCGGCGATGCCCATGTTCTGAAATGGGCAAAGAACGTAGGAGATATCGAGGATCATCGACTTCGAGCTGAGTTCTATCACATCCAGCGCGAACTCACCCAAATCATCATGAAGGGGGTCGTCGGAAAAACAACGACATTCTACGAAGAAAGACAAATGTCGCAGGAAGACGTCCGAACACGGGTAGCCGCTCAGGGTCTCGACCTGAAGCATTTCACTAGGCTCGGGGACTATCTCCCTGACTTGGATGGATGGCACTACATGTTGGAGTGATTGTCGATGTATGACAATGTGTACGTTTAGTCCATACTTTCTGTATGACAAAACTTTGAGTTATGCACGACGAAACTTTATCTGTGATGTAATTAAACCGTCCTCCTCGACTAGCGACGATCACTATAGTTAGGGCATTTTGGGTACAATCAACTTTGTTATTTATGCTTATGATATGTTGCTTCTATTTTTGCGAAGTCTGTCTCTTTTTGTTGCTCAACTATATATGTTGCATATCATCGACTCATGTGATGATGCAGGTGCATAGATCATCGATGGCGAAGAAGTGCTACGCCAGGAGTATATATACGACGAGTGGCTGGAGTGTCAGGCCCAGGTGTACCGGTTTCTGGTTTCCGAGCGACAGTCAGTAGTTAGTTTAGGTTCACGCTAATGTGAGAGAGGGATACGAACTCATGTACTGCATAGTTCCGCTCTCACTCAAAGTGATAGCTCTTCTCGCGTATATCATTGTTTAGATGGATGACGATGTAGTTGCAAGTAATCAAGACTTGTATCGCTATTTTTGAGATGATGACGAGAGACCACTTTGTGTTGGATGATGATTATTATGATGACATGATTTGATGAGACTATTTGTATGTATATGCTATGATTACATTTGTATGTGCATGATATGCTAAAGATTATTGTATAAAGCCTATTCAAATACAAAACAAATATGGAGAGAAAAAAACAGAAACTAATAAAACTAGCAGTAGCGAGGGGAACAAAGTTAGCAGTAGCGCTCCCTTACCAGTAGCGCTTCCTGCTAAAAAGCGCTACAGATATTAGCAGCAGCACTCTGCACCAAAGCGCGCTACTGCTAGCCATGTATAGCAATAGCGTGGGTCGACAGGTGCTACTACTACACATTAGCTGTAGCGCCTTATCAGTAGCGCGTGGTCCCGTGCTACTGATAGGCAAAATACCTGCGCTACTGCTAGGGTTTTCCCTAGTAGTGTCACTTTGGAACTAATTTTCATGTGTTGCTTTTGATAAGCTCAAACAAATATAAGGGAAGATCATGATCATAATATTTCTTTCTCTCAAATTAATTTAAGTGAAGAAAGAGATAATTTCTTCAAAAATACTAAAGCACACCGTGCTCAAAAAGATATAAGTGAAGCACTAGATCAAATGACAAGCTACTCCAAAAAAGATATAAGTGAAGACCAAGCGACTAGTTAAGTAAATAGGTAGCTATTTGAGGACTCTCTCTTATTCAAAAACTTTCAGATCTAAGCATTTTATTAAAAAAAACAAGAAAAAACAAAATAAAATGACATTCTAAGAATATCACACATCATGTGAAGAAGCAAAAACTTAGGCTCAACTGATACTAACCGATAATTGTTGAAGAAGAAAGGTGGGATGCATACCGGGGCATCCCCAAGCTTAGATGCTTGAGACTTCTTGAAATATTGTCTTGGGATGCCTTGGGTATCCCCAAGCTTGAACTTTTGTGTCTCCTTAATTCTTCTCATATCACGGTTTTCCTAAATCTCAAAAGCTTCATTCACACAAAACTCAACAAGAACTCGTGAGATAAGTTAGTATAAACCAATGCAAAACCCTTATCATTCTCTACTGTAGGAAATCACTAAAATTATTATTCAACATTGCATACTAAATGCCTCTGCATATTTAGTACTCCTATCCTCAAATATAATCATTAAACAAGCAAACATATGCAAACAATGCAAACATGACAGCAATCTGCCAAAACAGTACAATCTGTAAAGAATGCAAGAGTATCAATGCTTCTTAAACTCCAAAGATTATGAACATTTACCACACTGTAAAAATTTATCAGATCTTATTTTTCAAAAAGTTTCAACATTTTATCACATCCTGACATGTCTAGGGAATTTTTGCAACAACGGCAAACTTTCTGTTTTGAAACAGCAACATGTAGACTTGTAAAATAGGCATAGTAAAGGCTATCAATGCCACTTTTATTGAAATAAAAAATAAAAAACATTATTATAAGTAACAGAAAGCAAATCCTAACAAAATAAATTGATGCTCTAAGCAAAACACATATCATGTGACGAATGAAAACATAGCTCCAAGTGAGGTTACCGATAATGTTGGAGACGAAAGAGGGGATGCCTTCCAGGGCATCCCCGAGCTTAGTTGCTTGGATCTTCATTGAATATTTCCTTGGGGTGCCTTGTGCATCCCCAATCTTAGGGTCTTCTCACTCCCTATTCTCCTCATATCGACATCTCACCCAAAACTTGAAAACTTCAATCACACAAAACTTAATGGAACTTCGTGAGATAGCTTAGTATGATAATGAGCAAACCGTTTCACTTTGGTACTGTCAAAAACAAGATTCATAATTGTTTACACACAATGCCCACTGTAACATATCATTTCCACAATTTATATTGAGCAATATAAACCATGGAAACTAGAAAACAAGCAAACTATGCATAGAAAACATAATATGTCAAAAACGGAACAGTCTTTAGTAATCTGTACTCCAACCATACTTCTGCTACTCCAAAAATTATGAAAAATACGAAAACCTGGGAAATTTGTCGATTAATCTTCTGCAAAAAGAGAAAGTATTTTATCATGCTTATGTTAAAAATGAGAAGTATTTTCCTGAGCGCAAAAGTTTCTGTTTTTCAGCAAGATAAAATCAACTATCACCATAGACCATCCCAAAGGTCTTACTTGGCACTTTATTGAAACAAAAGCTATAAAACATGATTACTACAGTAGCTTAATCATGTGAGCACACAAAAACAGTAGGTAAAAGTGTTGGGTTGTCTTCCAACAATTGCTTTTCTTTAATGCCTTTGAAGCTAGGCATGATGATTCCAATGATGCTCACATAAAAGTAGAGAATTGAAACATAACGAGAGCATCATGAAACACATGGAAAGCACATTTAAGCCTAACACACTTCCTATGCATGGGGATTTTGTGATCAAACAATTTATGGGAACAAGAATCAACTAGCATAGGAAAGGCAAAACAAGCACAACTTCAAGATTTTCAACACATAGAGAAGAAACTTGATATTATTGTACTTCCTACAAGAATAAGTTCCTCCCTCATAATAATTTTCAATAGCATCATGAATGAACTCAACAATATAACTATCACATGCATAAAAGATTTATTACTCTCCACATAAGCAAATTTCTTCTCGTCAATAGTAGTGGGAGCAAACTCAACGAAATAGCTATCATGTGATTAAAAATTAAAATCATGATGACAAGTTTCATGGTTATCATTATTCTTTATAGCATACATGTCGTCAACATAATCATCATAGATAGCAACTTTGATGTCATAGTCAATTGAAACCTCTTACAAAATAGTGGATTCATCATTAAATAAAGTCATGTCCTCTCTAAATCCACTTTCATCAATATAATCATCATAAATAGGAGGCGTGCAATCATTATAACAAATTTGCACATAAAATCTTGGGGGACTAAAAATATCATCTCCATCAAACATAGCATCCCCAAGCTTGTGGCTTTGCATATCATTAGCATCATGGATATTCCAAGAATTCATACCAACAACATTGCAATCATGCTCATCATTCAAAGATTTTACGGCAAACATTTTATTAACTTCTTCTAACACTTGAGCACAATTTTCCTTTCCATCATTTTCACGAAATACATTATAAAGATGAATAATATGATGCAAACTCAATCCCATTTTTTATAGTTTTCTTTTTATAAACCAAACTAGTGGTAAAACAAGAAGCTAAAATATTCGATTGCAAGATCTAAAGATATACCTTCAAGCACTCACCTCCCCGGCAACGGCGACAGAAAAGAGCTTGATGTCTACTACGCAACTTTATTCTTGTAGACTCATTTTGGGCCTCCAAGCACAGAGTTTTGTAGGACAGTAGCAATTTTCCCTCAAGTGGATGACCTAAGGTTTATCAATCCGTGGGAGGTGTAGGATGAAGATGGTCTCTCTCAAACAACCCCGCAACAAAATACAAGAAATCTCTTGTGTCCCCAACACACCCAAGACAATGGCAAGTTGTATAGGTGCACTAGGTCGGTGAAGAGATGGTGATAAAAGTGTAATATTGATGGTAGAAATATATTTTTATAATCTGAATAAATGAAAACATCAAGGTAGCAAATAGTAAACGGGCACAAAAACGCTATTGCAATGCTTGAAAATGAGGCCCACGGTCCGTACTTTTGCTAGTGCAAGCTCTCAACAGAGGCAATATAATTGGATCATATAACCACCCCTCAAAGTGCGATGAAGAATCACTCCAAAGTTCCTATCTAGCGGAGAACATAAGACGTAATTGTTTGTAGGGTACGAAACCGCCTCAAAGCTATTCTTTCCGATCAATCTATCCTAGAGTTCGTACTAGAATAACACGAAGCTATTCTTTCCGATCGATCTAACCAAGAGTTCGTACTAAAATGACACCGAAGCAAATTCAGATTCATAATATTCAATCCAACACAAAGAACCTCAAAGAGAGCCCCAAGATTTCTACCGGAGAAACAAAGACAAGAACGTGCATCAACCCCTATGCATAGATATCCCAATGTCACCTCGGGAATCCGCGAGTTAAGTTCCAAAACATATCAAGTGAATCAATACGATACCCCATTGTCACCACGAGTATTCAATTGCAAGACATATATCAAGTGCTCTCAAATCCATAAAAGTATTCAATCCGATAACAACAAAATCTGAAAGGCAAAACTCAATTCATCACAACAAGATAGAGAGGGGAAAACATCATATGATCCGACTATATTAACAAAGCCTGCAATACATCAAGATCATGAAATCTCAAGAACACGAGAGAGAGAGAGAGAGAGAGATTAAACACATAGCTACTGGTACAAACCCTCAGCCCCGAGGGTGGACTACTCCCTCCTCATCGTGGTGGCCGCCGGGATGATGAAGATGGCCACCGAAGATGATTCCCCCCTCTGCCAGAAAGGGTCTAGATTGGTTTTTGGTGGCTACATAGCCTTGCAGCGGTGGAACTTATGATCTAGGTTAATCTATGATGGTTTCTCCATTTATAGGATCTTTTGGCGTTGGTTTCACGTGAAGATGGGCCTCGGGGTGAGCACAACCCACCGGGGCACGGCTAAGGGCCCAGACACGCCCGGTGTATTGTGCCCTGCTCCTTCACCTTTTGGTCTTTCCATGAATCTTAGAGGGTCTCTTTTGTTTAAAAAAATCATCAGAAAGATTCAGCTCTTTTGGAGAACTTTCATTTCTGCACAAAAAACAACACCACGGCAGTTCTGCTGAAAACAACGTCAGTCTGGGTTAGTTCCATGCAAATCATACCAAAACCATATAAAATTGTTGCAAACATGGCACGAATACTTCATAAATTATAAATACGTTGGAGACGTATCGCCTTCCGGTGCGGCGCTTCTCCCCGTCAAGAGGGAGCCGGCGGAGCTCGTTGCCCTCAAGCAGGAGCCGGAGGAGGGCGAGCTCGTGGCCATCAAGCGGGTGCCGGAGGAGATCCCGCGCCGAGGCGTCATCGGTCCCGAAGATTACATTGGTGACATTGTCGATGCGGTCGAGGCCGCGATTGCCGCACGGAGCTTGCGAGAGGAGGAGGAGCGCCGCTGCCGCGACGAGGAGATCGAAGAGCTCCTTTTCAAGCAGGCGTTCGCGGCCAACCTCGCCGATAAGGACAAGGACAACGAGTAGCGGCGCATTCGTGAGGAGCAGCAGAAGAAGTACATCGACCTCGCCAGCTTCGACGAGGAGGACTAACCGACGACTAGGCTCCTCCACCGCGTCGGCCTCGCCGTCGCAAGCTCATCCATTTTGGTAGCAGCCGCGAGCCCGCAGACCCCACCCCCTTCTAGTAGTAGAATGTAGTATATATGTAGTATGTATCAGTAGTATGATGTGATGAACTATGAATGATCAATGTGGTTGCAAGTTCTCCCGCGAAAGCTTTTTTTTAAAGTTATACAGTTTCATATACGGGGTCTATTCTGCAGCGCACGATTTCTCCCCGCAAAACATATCTTTCTCAAACTGTAAACGCGTTATGCAGGTCGGCATTATACGGGTTCTACTAGAGTTGCTCTAAGGCCATCTTCAAGGCCGATCCTCGAATCTCCTGCAAGTGTCCGGAGCGTGCTGTCTGGACGTAGTTTATCATCCAACATGGTCCTATATCGGTCCCCAAGCGGTCCATACCTCGTTTTTTAGCAAACTGGAATCAGGCGGGGTAGGTTTTGCAGGAGTTCGGACATCCATCTGATGAATCAAAAGGCATCACGTATCGTCTCTACTCTGCGTCCGTTCAGAATGGCTATCATTTAATGGAAGACTATGTGTTAATTGCATCACATTTAGCACAAGATAGTGTGGAAGAAGTTTGTGCATTTGACGGAAGACATTAATTATGCTTAATTAGGCATCATTGCTAGATTACACAAAGCTTAGTAGCTTCATTTGGCGGAAGCTAGCTTTCCGCCAAATGCTTATGAGTAGCATTTGACGGAAGCTAGCTTTCTGTCAAATGGTTGTAAGTAGCATTTGCCGAAAACTAGTAACTAAGCTATTAAATAAATTACAAATCATAGTTGCTATTTTTAAGGTGATCATTTATGGTATTGGGTTGAAAGGATAGCTCCCGCATGCTTGTCCGGATTGATGTTCGAACAAATACCGTGTAGTTCACTAGTCGGCGTTGGAGGTCCCTAAAGTTCTACATCTTCAAAGACTATAACTTTAGGTCTAGCGATGCATAATTTGGAATGAACTGTCAAAATTGTGCTCAAATAAGAACTATCAAGACCGTGTCAGTAAAGCTACGTAGGAACCCTTCTTCAAAAGATAAGACCACTCATGTTGTGTATGATTAATAAGGGCCATCCTCCTTGCCTTCTGCCTTAGGTCATCTGTAAGTGCAATCCATAAATTTCCTTCCGCATTCTTTTGCTCGCAGACAAGGGATCAGTCTGTTGGGTTCTACGGTAGGGTGCGTCGACTGCAAATTAAAATTTCCTACACGCAGAAAGAACATGCTACGGGAGATGGATCACAGTTCGTTACCACTAGGCGCGCAGTGCCGTGCAGCGGAAGAAGAGTTGGGGCAGCGCGTCCGCGTGGATCGTCTCCTCCTCGTCCGATCTCCCTTGAACAGTCGGTCGTCGGTTCCCACGTACAGGTTCGCCGGAGCGGCGCAAGTGCACCGCCTCTATCGGTATCCGTGCGTGCAGGAGGAACGTCGTGCGGCGGACTGCTAGGTCCGATCACACAACCGGCGGCGAGTGGAGGTGTCTATTCGCAACACATGCAAACCCTAGTGACTGCGCCGAAGCGATCAACCGCATGAGTGTGTCGCACCCCACTTTATATAGGCGTCCATCGCGGGCTAAACACTTGGGCCTCGCACGGACCCTAAAGCCCATAAGTCTACTCGGCCACAATCCGAATACAACTCGGATCACATCCGACCAGTGTCCCCGGATCCGACCTCGTAGGTTCCTTCCGTTAAGCGCGCGACCCCTTAGGTTCAAGCCAGCTTGGTCGTAGTTCGAATCACCTCCGAATTGCATGATTGGTAGCAGCCCCTAGCAAGGCATGCCGAACACCAAGCAGACTATGAAGCTGGTTAGGCGAACCTGTACATCATACTTCCATTCCTTTATCCACACAATATATGTTGTCGGGCTCAAGGCGAGTCTGTCATCCTTGTGCTAACCCGACCTCTTTCTCATTCTAGTGATGCGGACCACAAACCGGATTATCTCATAATCCTTGTTGCATGGCCATGCTTATCGTGGTCGGATCACACGAGGGGCCCAGAGTATATCTATCCAGATCGGAGGGGCAAATCCCATCTTGCTCGACCATGTCTCGCAGCATGGGTCTGGACAAACCCAAAACCTACTTTTATAACTATCCAGTCAGGGAGTAGCGTTTGGCTGGCCCAAAGCAAGTCTGTCACCATCCCGAGTACATGCGCCAGCTCAGGTCTTAGGACATAGAACATATGTTGTACTAGATACTCACAGATGACATATTGCTGTGTCTCATAGTTGGGTCTGTCCGACTCGGATCTGACTACGTCGAATCCGATCAGATCCTTCCAAGTCCATATTATGCGGTTAGCATCCAATGCTTCATGGCTAGTGAGACCAAGCCATCAACTGTGTCATATGCTAGTCAAGTCGGCTGCGCGTCCACACATCCCTTTCGAATAGGGACCTTTTAGGACAACCATCATACAATGCATAGTCCCACAAACAAGTCACGTACTCGCTGATACACATCAACGATAATGTTCAAGGAGTATCTTTATTCATAAACACATATGAAATATCATCATACATGATTGCCTCTAGGGCATATCTCCAACACAGTCCACGGACACGATTGTGGTAGGACGCTATCTAACGCTATCCTGTATATGTCCATCAGTAATTTCAAATTCAAATGTGCTTCGATCCACATAGAGCGTCGGATCACACCAATGCCGGATGGCATGCCCGATCACAATGAAAAATAGGCAAGTATACTTAATTTTTACATGGCCGAATCCAAATGAACATTGGTCAGACAATCCATGCATTTCTGCCCTGCCGGACTGGCAACCCCAGTCGTCTGCTCCCTGATCAAGGTGGTCTGTCGCCACCGCATAGGCAGCCTCCGCCGCGTCCTCATAGTCCGCCGCCACCAACTCATCTTTATGCCGCTGCAACATCTGGTAGCAGACAAATTGCATGATCATTCTTTTGCCGGCATCTAAAGAGTCGACATTCAAGGTTGATACGTCCATTTTGCATCATGCTTTTATATTGATATTTATTGCATTATGGGTTGTTATTACACATTATGGTACAATATTGATGCCTTTTCTCTCTTATTTTGTAAGATTTATATGAAGAGGGAGAATGCCGGCAGCTGGAATTCTTGACCGGAAAGGAGCAAATCTGATAGACTTGTTCTACACAACTCCAAAAGTCCTGAAAATTTATGGAGAATTATTTTGGAATATATAAAAATATTGGGCGAAGAAATACTAGAGGGGGACCCACAAGGTGGACACAAGCCTGGGGGGCGCGCCCTACCCCCTGGGTGCGCCCCTAGGGCCTGTGGGGCCCCTATCAGGTCTCCAGCGCCCATCTTCTGCTATATGGAGGGTTTTGACCTGGAAAAATCATAAGGAAGCTTTTGGGACGAAGCGCCGCCGTCTCGTGCAGAACCTGGGCAGAAGCAATCTAGGGCTCCGGCGGAGCTGTTCTGCCGAGGAAACTTCCCTCCCGGAGGGGAAAATCGAAGCCATTGTCATCACCAACGAGCTTCTCATCGAGAGGGAGTCAATCTCCATCAACATCTTCACCAGCACCATCTCCTCTCAAACCTGAGTTCATCTCTTGTATCCGATCTTTGTCTCAAAACCTCAAATTGGTACATGTGGGTTGCTAGTAGTGTTGATTACTCCTTGTAGTTGATACTAGTTAGTTTATTCGGTGGAAGATCATATGTTCAGATCCTTAATGATATTTATTACGCCTCTGATTATGAACATGAATATGCTTTGTGAGTAGTTACATTTCTTCCTGAGGACATGGGAGAAGTCTTGTTATAAGTAATCACTAGATCATCGAAGGCACGCGTTGCCGCACCTGTCTATTTTTTTGAATAGAATGGTAGGTACTTTGTTAAGTATACTAAGAGATATGATAGGAAGTAATATTTGAAGAAACATAAAGATACATGATATGATAGAAGTCATTTTCAAAGAAACATAAAGATACATGATAAAATTTGTAGTAAGAATATGAAGAGTAAAGAGGTTGTGTATGTAATGTAGTGCCATTGCTCAATCTAAGTTGTGATGCATAAAAATGATGGGCGTAATGGTCGATTATATTTGCTGGAGAAGATTGGATCTTGGAAACCCATAAATATGAAGGAAACAATCTATAGAACACACCATATTGTTTGGTACTCCCTCCGTAAACTAATATAAGAGCGTTTAGATCACTACTTTAGTGATCTAAACACTCTTATATTAGTTTACGGAGGGATTACAAGCTTTAGTGAATACCAGAGTCAAAATATGTTACCAATGTTCCAGTGTTGTGCAAACGGAGAGTACTGTACATAGAATATATGGGTGAGTGCCACCCAGATTAGATGGAACTTGCTCGTCATTCTGCATCATGTATGGAATTATTTTTAATAAAATATCAATATCACAAGCCAAACTGAAACTACCCGTATCTGCAAGCATGCAACAATCCAACTTTGGTGAAGCTACAGTAAAGGATGAGAACCACTCATCAATAATCTGAACTCAATTAACCACCTTGCCTAACAGCAATGCTTCGACCATACTTGAGATATGAGGCTTGCATACTTGTAAACAGAGCAGGAGAAAAGTTAGATAATTGTTCGCATTAAAAACTACCTTAATGCAGGATTGCATACTTGTAAACCTAACAAGACCATTATGGTGTGTGTTGCCGTGCCCATCAATTTTGACAATATAAGGGCAGGAATTTATACAGATATATGGAATAGTAGGAATTTATAAAATGCATGAAGGTATGCAAGGTGAAAGTTAAATACTTACTGAAGATATATATTTTGGTTGGAAATGAGAGAGCAGAATATTTGCTGGTAATGAAAAAACATATCCAGTTTTAAAAATGGATTTGAGAATAAAATGTTTCCATTCCATGAGTTTAAAAATGAGCAAATAGAACATCCTCCAGAAGAATTGATACGGTAAAAAAAGTCAGTCCTAAAAAGCATGGTGCATTTGTGCAGCAACATATAACTACCGGGTGGCTCCAAAGCAACACAGAGCCAAGAAATTTATTTAAAAACCAGAAGAAGCTAAGGTTTTACCACCAATTACATATCAGACTAAGAGTTTAGTTAAGTTTGTTCAAGTTAAGACTGTTCTAACATAAGTTCTGAAGTCTGTTCTCACTATTGCCGGGTGCATGGAATGATTTCTCATTGAGGAAGACAATGCCCGAAGCATCCAGCATAGGTTTCGGAAGATACAACCGTGTATCAAAACATAGCAATATAATCATGGATCCTTATTTGCAAATCGTAACGGCATTCTGAGGCCGCGAAGATAAGATAAGTCGAGGTTACTGTAGTACATCAAGCTGACTCCCTGGGAACTCCATATTTCTAGCACCATATCTTGTTGCCGTACTATCCTTGGCCAATCAATCCATGTTAAACCGTATAAACAAGAAATTAAGTTGCAAAATACAAACACTCAGAAAGCGGGAACGAAGCATGGCGGAGGAGCAGAGATGGAAAATTGGAATACCCTTTGTATTGTTGTCTAGTGATTAGAGGAAGGGGCATAGGGGCGTGAAAATCCACCACATGTCAAGTGTCAACGCCAAGGAAGAGTCGAGCAGGGCCGTTACCGATAGAACCAACAAAAAATTGACCCCGGCCTTGCTTTGCCCTGCATCAGTCAGTCAGGACCGCCTTGGTTCACCCTGCATCGATCAGTCAAGCCTGACTTGAATGGATAGGATGGAAGATCGACGGCTTGATGAGTACCAACCTCCAAGATTTGCCCGAATTAGTTGACTAGAACCTTGATGAACGCAATATGTACAAAATTGAGATCGGAAAGACACTAACACCTGAAATCCCATCTCCAAACCTAGCAATCTTTTGCGGTGGCCGAGATATGGAGTGGCACTGTTGATAGGATTAAGGAAAACGGGTCACAAAATAGGATGAACGAAAGAGGTTGCGGTGATATCTACCAGAGGGACCGGGAGCAGTAGGGGTGGTGGCAGCAACCCAAAGCATCGCCTGGGGCACGAAGGGGAGCGGGGATGCAGAGAGATCGCGTGGATGAATTGGTCACACAGGAAAGACTCAAGGCCCAACTAACAGCAGATCAGGGATTTTGTCATGGGAGTAGCGGCCTAGCCTGTGTAGCACGATATTTGCGTAACAAAAGCCCGTGCCGAATTAAATGAAGATCCAACTCTCAGAAACGACCACAAGTCCAGATCCAACGGTTGGGAACACTAATAGCCTGAGAGGGCAGGAAAAATGCTCAGTTATAATGTATTTAAATGTGAATTTGGCATTCGTTCGATATTTTGATGAGATGTATGTTGTCTTTCCTTTAGTGGTGTTATGTGATCATTGCACGTCTCCAACGTATCTATAATTTATGAAATATTCATGCGATGTTTACAATAGTTTTATATGATTTTGGTGTGATTTGATTAGAACTAACCCGGACTGACGCTGTTTTCAGCAGAACTACCGTGGTGTTGTTTTTGTGCAGAAATAAAAGTTCTCGGAATGCGATGGAAATCAACGGGGATTTTTTCTGGAAAATATGAAAAATACTGGAACAAAAATCTACCAGTCCGGAGGGCCCACGAGGGTGAGGGCGCGCCCACCCCCCTGGCGCGCCCCTGTGCCTCGTAGACTCCTCGAGGGCCCCCTGATGTGAAATTAACGCCAAGTTCTCCTATAAATATAGAAACCTTCGGGAATTAACCTAGAACGGAAGTTCCGCCACCGCAAGCCTCTGTAGCCAAGAGAAATCAATCTAGGCCCTCTCTGGCACCCTGCCGGAGGGGGCCATCATCACTGGAGGCCATGGACGAGGATCCCAGAGGGGCCATCATCGCCATGAAGGCCAAGGACTAGAGGGAGAACCTCTCCCCGTCTAGGGGGGAGGCCATGGAGGAGGAAGCACAAGGGGGAGAACCTCTCCTCCTCTCTCTCGTTGGCGCCGGAGTGCCATCGGGAGGGGAATCATCGCCACGGTGATCGTCTTCATCAACATCACCACCATCATCACCATCCTCATCTATTTTACGCGGTCCACTCTCCCGCACCCTGCTGTAATCCCTACTTGAACATGTGCTTTATGCCACATATTATGATCCAATGATGTGTTGACATCCTATGATGTTTTGAGTAGATATCCTTTGTCTTTGGGTTGATTGATGATCTAGATTGGTATGAGTTGTATGTTTTATTATTGGTGCTGTCCTATGGTGCTCTCCGTGTCGCGCAAGGGTGAGGGATTCCCGCTGTAGGGTGTTGCAATACGTTCATGATTCTCTTATAGTGGGTTGGTGAGCAACTGAAACACAAACCCGAGTAAGGGGGTTGTCGTGTATGGGAATAAAGAGGACTTGATGCTTTAATGCTATTGTTGGGTTTTACCTTAATGATCTTTAGTAGTTGCGGATGCTTGCTAGAGTTCCAATCATAAGTGCATATTATCCAAGAAGAGAAAGTATGTTAGCTTATGCCTCTCCCTCATATGAAATTGCAATAGTGATTACCGGTCTTGTTAACAATTGCCTAGGACAATTCCGCACACCGATCCACCATTATTCCACACTCGCTATTTATAATATTTAGTAATATATTGTAACTTTATGATAACAACACCTACTTTTATATTTTAGCTCTCCGATATCATGCAAAGTTATCCTCTTCATACCCAGAACGTAGTTTTATTTCTCATTTCTAGTTGGAAGCAAAATTTCGGTATACGTAGAGGCGTATCAGTGGCAGATAGGGCTTGAGAGAATATTGATCTTACCTTTAGCTCCTTGTGGGTTCGACACTCCATACTTATCATTTCCACCTTTGGAAATTGCTACGATGATTCCCTTCACTTGGGGATTATCAAGCTCTTTTCTGGCGCCGTTGCCGGGGAGCAATAGAGTGGGGTTGATATTCTCGTGTATGCTTGTTTGCTTTCTTCACTAAGTAGATTTTGTTTTTCCTTTTTGTTTCCATTTAGTTGTGTGTGAAACATAATTTTTTTAAAAGAATGAAAATACAAAAAAAATTACTTGCCTCTCATGCCTATTTTTTTTTCAAAAAGAGAAGTGATTGGAAAGTTATGCATTGAAGAAGTGAGGGTCGACCTTGAGCACTTATGTTCATGCTCACGGAAACAATGTAGAATTTTCCATGGAAGTTTCTCTGTAAATAATTATCCCCTTGTGTATATCCATTGTATTATAAAAATAATGTGCCAAGCTTTGGTTTTAGTATGATTAGGTTGCTTGTTTACTATATGCAGAGCAAAAACAGAAACTTTGGCTGTAGCGCGTGATTTTACTTTTTTACTGGAAAGTCAAATGGGTCTGAAACTTTTTTCACATTACTTCTGTACGAATTGTTCAAATTTTAAAATTTATTTCATAATTTTTGGAGTTACAGAAGTTTACTAAACTTCCAGATTACTACAGACTGTCATGTTTTTGACAGATTCTATTTTCTATGTGTTGATCGCTTATTTTGATGAATCTATGGGTAGTATCGGGGGGTACGAACCATGGTGAAGTTGGAATACAGTAGATATAGTTCTAATATGAAATTGGAATGAGTTTGAAACAGTACCAAAAGGTAGTGATTTGCTTTAGCATACTAACGGATCTCTCAAAGTTTCTGTTAAGTTTTTGTGGATGAAGTGTTTGAAGAACGAGGATTTACCGATGTGAGAAGAATAAAGAGAGGCAAGAGTTGAAGCTTGGGGATGCCCAAGGCACCCCAAGTAAATATTTCACGAATACTCAAGCATCTAAGCTTGGGGATGCCCTGGTTGGCATCCTTCAACAATTATCGGTATACCTCGGTTTTTGTTTTGTTCACATGATTTGTGTCCCTTGTGTTTTCCTTTTTCTTTAAGAACCATGCTAGTATGAGATATCTCTTCATATATTTATAGAATGATCCATGTGCTTCACTTATATCTTTTGAGTATGACCTTATAGAATGCTCTTTGCGCTTCACTTAAATGTTTTGAGTATGGTTTTATTGAATGCTTCATGTGCTTCACTTATACATTTTGAGCTTGGATATTGGTTAGCCTATATTAATTGTAGAATGCTCCATGAACTTCACTTATATATTTTGAAGTATGAATACTACTATCATCTAAGGTGGGTTTGTAAGAGTGCCAACTTTAGGAATTAGTGATCCCACTACTCCGAATGAGAAGAATTTTGCTTATGTGAAGAGTAGAAAATTTTCTATGATTATATATCATGAAAAGAATGCTTTATATGATGGTTATATTGTTGAATTCATTCATGGTGCTACTGAAAATTATTATGAGGGAGGAATATATGCTTGTAGGAGTTGCAATAATATCAAGTTTCCTTCCTATGTGCTTAAAGTTTTGAAGTTAAACTTGTTTTGCCTTCCTATGCTAGTTGATTCTTGTTCCTATAAACTATGTGATCACAAAATCCCTAGGCATAGGAAGTGGGTTATATTTAAATGTGCTAGTCATATTCTTCATGATGCTCTTTTTATGTCCCAATTCTTATCTTGTATGTGAGCATCATTGATATCATCATGCCTAGCTAAAAGGCATTAAAGAAAAGCGCTTGTTGGGAGACAACCCAATATTTACCCCTACTGTTTTTGTGTGTTTACATGATTAATATACTGTAGTAATCATGTTTTATAGCTTTTGTTTCAATAAACTGCCAAGTAAGACCTTTGGGAAGACTTGGGTGAAAGTTAATGTGATATTGGTGTAAAAAACAGAAACTTTGCACTCACGAGATTAGCTACCATGTTTTTTTTACAAAAGAGTGCTTTTGAGTTGATTCTTTTTGCAGACGATTAATAGGAAAATTCCTCATGTCCACCAATTTATTTCATAATTTTTGGAGTAGCAGAAGTATGGTTGTTGTTCAGATCATTACAGACTGTTCTGTTTCTGACAGATTCTGTTTTCGTTGCATAGTTTGCTTGTTTTCTAGTTTCTATGGCTTATATTTCTCAATATAAATTACAGAAATGATATGGTACAGTAGGCATTGTGTGAGAAAAATTGTGAATCTTTTCTTTGATAGTACCAAAGTGAATGGTTTACTCTTTATCATACTAACCTATCTCGCGAAGTTCTGTTAAGTTTTGTGTGATTGAAGTTTTTAAGCTTTGGCTGAGATATTGATATGAGGAGAATAAGAAATGGAAAGATGCTAAGCTTGGGGATGCTCAAGGCACCCCAAGGTAATATGCAAGGAAGACTCAAGCGCCTAAGCTTGGGGATGCCCCGGAAGGCATCCCCTCCTTCGTGTTCAAAACTATCGGTATACCTTACTCGGAGCTATATTTTTATTCATCACATGATATGTGTTTTGCTTGGAGCGTATTTTCAATTTTACTTGCTGTTTAAGTAAAATCATTGGATCTGAATTATTAAATGAAAAATAATCCTCCCATGGCTAGTTAATTATTTGACTACTCAATGTTCTTCACTTTTATCTTTTGGAGTAGTTTGTCATTTACTCATGTGCTTCACGTATATCCTATGAGTAATGGTTGAATGAATTGAATGTCATAAATCTGAATTTATATATGTTTCATATGCTTATAACATGGGAGTAATGACTTCACACATAATAAGTATAGGTAGTAAACTCATTGAAAGTTACCAAACGTAGAATTAGTCACTTGAGCAATTCATGAAAGAATATTGAAGGAAGAGAGATTTTGATGCAGAGCATCCTACAATCATCCCCATGGACCTACCATCGTCTCATCAAGAGCCAAGAGGACCCATGACACGAGCACAAGCTAGAGCTCTCAAGAACGAGGTGACCTCCTTCCTTAGTGATATCACATATGATCCACTTGAGACATGGCTACTACCTAAGTCCGTATTCTATGCATGATTAGGTGTTGAGAGGACCCTCCCGAGGATGCACGTGAAGACGGACAAGCCGCCAAGTTAACGGATGAAGAGAACCATCGGGTGGAGAAGAAGAGAGCTCCAGGGCCCGGACATCCGGCCCCAGCCCCGGACATCCGGCCGCTGGAGACATCCACTACAGCAGCATCCCAGCCGCCGAACATCTACAGGCCCCGGACATCCGGCCCCAGCCTGGGAATCCGGCCAGGCGCCCGGACATCTGGCGCCACGCACCAGAACCTACAGAAGCTATCGTCGCCAGCCCGGACATCCGGCCTCCCAGCCCAGACATCCAGCCCCTCTCGAAGCCCCGGACATCCGGCCCGCCACCCGGACATCCGGCTCCGCCTGTCTGCGCACAGTAAAGGGCCGAAGCCCATGTACCCTTTCTCCCCCTAGACTATATATACTCTCCCATCTCCCTCTTTCTAGGGTCAGCATTGGTTTAGCTCATATGTGAGATAGAGCATTGCTCATCCATATGGATCTGCTCCTCGAGAGAGACCGGGGCCCCTCTACGGAGATGATCCACGTTATATTCAAGACCCCCTCTTGGGTGGCCCCCTCAAGACCTCCTCACGGAGAAGAACCGGTTACCCTTTGTATCGTCCTTTGTTGGATTTGGATCTTGTATCTCCCCTTGTGTTTCGAGGATCTAGCATATGTGTGACTATATCTTGTTGGTTTAGTGATTCCTCTTTTGTTTTTCTCGTTTTCCCCTCGTGTTCTTCATGTTCTTAGTTGGGATCTGCTCCTTTCGTGAAAGATCGACCATCTAGGGTTCCACCCTATATCAGATTTCACATATAAATATACTATCTTGGACATCTTTTGTAGTTGTGAGCACTCATTAAAATATGACATGATAAAAGGTTGATGTTGGACAAGGAAGACAACTTAATGGTTTATGTTTTCTTATATCCGAAATAAAGTATATTGTCATGGATCATCCAACATGCTGAGCTTGCCTTTCCCTCTCATGCTAGCCAAATTCTTTGCACCAAGTAGAGATACTACTTGTGCTTCCAAACATCCCTTAAAACGAGTTTTGCCATGAGAGTCCACCATACCTACCTATGGATTGACTAAGATCCTTCAAGTAAGTTGTCATCGGTGCATGCAATAAAAATTGCTCTCTAAATATGTATGATCTATTAGTGCGAAGAAAATAAGCGTTATACAAACTTGTGATAGGGAAGTAATAAAAGTGACAGACTACATACTAAAGGTCTCTATCACAAGAGGCAATATAAAGTGACATTATTTTGCATTAAGATTTTGTGCATCCAACCATAAAAGTGCATGACAACCTCTGCTTCCCTCTGCGAAGGGCCTATCTTTTACTTTTATCTTCTACCTTATGCAAGAGTCATGGTGATCTTCACCTTTCCTTTTTACATTTTATCCTTTTGCAAGCACATTGTGTTGGAAAGATCCTGATATATATGTCCAATTGGATGTAAGTTATCATGAACTATTATTGTTGACATTACCCTTGAGGTGAAAGGTTGGGAGGCAAATCTATAAGCCCCTATCTTTCTCTGTGTCCGATTAAAACTTTGAACCTGTAAATATCACGTGAGTATTAGCAATTGTGAAAGATTAAATGATAGCTGAGTATGTGAAGTTTGCTGAATCAAAGCTCTGACATAGACCCTTCCTGAAGATAAGATGAATTGCAATTGTTTGATGACTAAGAATACTGTTTGTTAGTTTTCTAGAAAGTTTATGATCTATACTTTAACATGTGAATAGCTTGTTACTTGATCATGAAATGTTTTACGAGATGAGCTACTTTATGACATGTATTGATGCTAGAGAAAGTGATTGAAATTATCATTGATCAAACTTAAGCACATGCTAGCATTCACACTTCATAAATTATTTCTTTTATCATTTAGCTACTCAAGGACGAGCAGGAATTAAGCTTGGGTATGCTGATACGTCTCCAATGTATCTATAATTTATGAAGTATTCATGCCATGTTTACAATGGTTTTATATGATTTTGGTGTGATTTGATTATAACTAACTCGGACTGATGCTGTTTTCAGCAGAACTACCGTGGTGTTGTCTTTGTGCAGAAATAAAAGTTCTCGGAATGCGATGAAAATCAACGGGGAACTTTTCTAGAAAATATGAAAAATACTGGAACAAAAATCTACCAGTCCGGGGGGGCCACGAGGGTGGGGGGTACGCCCACCCCCCTGGGCGCGCCATGTGCCTCGTGGACTCCTCGAGGGCCCCCCTGACGTGAAATCAACACCAAGTTCTCCTATAAATATACAAACCTTCGGGAATTAACCTAGATCGTAAGTTTCGCCGCCGCAAGCCTTTGTAGCCACGACAAATCAATCTAGGCCCTCTTTGGCACCCTGCCGGAGGGGGCCATCATCACCGGAGGCCATGGAGGAGGATCCCGGAGGGGCCATCATCGCCATGAAGGCCAAGGACCAGAGGGAGAACCTCTCCCCGTCTAGGGGGGAGGCCATGGAGGAGGAAGCACAAGGGGGAGAACCTCTCCTCCTCTCTCTCGGTGGCGCCGGAGTGCCATCGGGAGGGGAATCATCACCGCGGTGATCGTCTTCATCAACATCACCACCATCATCACCATCCTCATCTCTTTTACGCGGTCCACTCTCCTGCACCCCTCTGTAATCCCTACTTGAACATGTTGTTTATGCCACTTATTATGATCCAATGATGTGTTGCCATCCTATGATGTTTTTAGTAGATATCCTTTTTCTTTGGGTTGATTGATGATCTAGATTGGTATGAGTTGTATGTTTTATTATTGGTGCTGTCCTATGGTGCTCTCCGTGTCGCGCAAGCGTGAGGGATTCCCGCTGTAGGGTGTTGCAATACGTTCATGATTCGCTTATAGTGGGTTGGTGAGTGACTGAAACACAAACCCGAGTAAGGGGGTTGTTGCGTATGGGAATAAAGAGGATTTGATGCTTTAATGCTATCGTTGGGTTTTACCTTAATGATCTTTAGTAGTTGCGTATGCTTGCTAGAGTTCCAATTGTAAGTGCATATGATCCAAGAAGAGGAAGTATGTTAGCTTATGCCTCTCCCTCATATGAAATTGCAATAGTGATTACCGGTCTTATTAACAATTGCCTAAGACAATTCCGCACACCGAACCACAATTATTCCACACTCGCTATTTATAATATTTAGTAATATATTGTAACTTTATGATAACAACACCTACTTTTATATTTTAGCTCTCCGATATCATGCAAAGTTATCCTCTTCATAGCCACAACGTAGTTTTATTTCTCGTTTCTAATTGGAAGCAAACGTTCGGTATACGTAGAGTCGTATCAGTGGCAGATAGGGCTTGAGAGAATATTGATCTTACCTTTAGCTCCTTGTGGGTTCGACACTCCGTACTTATCACTTCCACCTTTGGAAATTTCTACGATGATTCCCTTCACTTGGGGATTATCAAACATTGACTACATGGCACTTCACCATGATTTGGGCCTAGGGGAAGGCATTGGGAAGTAATAAGTAGATGATGGGTTGCTAGAGTGACAGAAGGTTAAACCCTAGTTTATGTGTTGCTTTGTAAGGGGCTGATTTGCATCCACATGTTTCTTGCTATGGTTAGATTTATCTTAATTCTTCTTTCGTAGTTGCGGATGCTTGCGAGAGGGGTTAATCATAAGTGGGAGGCTTGTCCATGTAAGGATAGCACCCAAGCACCGGTCCACCCGCATATCAAATTATCAAACTAACAAATGTGAATCATATGAGCATGATGAAAATCAACTTGACAGTAATTCCCATGTGTCCTCGGGAGCGCTTTGCTTTATATAAGAGTTCGTCCAGGCTTGTCCTTTGCTACAAAAAGGATCGGGCTACGTTGTTGCACCTTTGTTACAATTTTTACTTGTTACCCGTTACGAATTATCTTATCACAAAACTATCTGTTACCGATAATTTCAGTGCTTTCAGAAAATACCTTGCTGAAAACCGCTTGTCATTTCTTTCTGCTCCTCATAGGGTTTGACACTCTTACTTATCGAAAGGACTATGATACATCCCCTATACTTTTGGGTTATCAAGACTCTTCTCTAGCGCCGTTGCCGGGGAGTGAAGCGCCTTTCGTGAGTGGAATTTGGTAAGGGAAAATTTATATAGTGTGCTGGAATTTACTATCACTTGTCACTATGGTAAATAATCCTTTGAGGGGTTTGTTCGGGGTATCTTCACCCTGAACGGAAGAGCAAAGAGTTGCCGCTCAACCTACTGAACCTACTGAAAATATTTATTACGAAATTCTTTCGAGTATGATAGAGAAACTGCTAGCTAATCCTTAAGCAGGAGATGGAACACAACATCCTGATATGCATCTAATCTATGTTGATGAAGTTTGTGGATTATTTAAGCTTGCAGGTTTGCCCGAGGATGAAGTCAAGAAGAAGGTATTACCTTTATATTTGAAGTGAAATGTATTGACATGGTATAGGCTATGTTATGATATTGGAGCTTGGAATTAGAACCTATTGAAATTGGAATTTCATCAAAAGTTTTATCCTATGCATCTGATTCATCGTGATCGGAATTATATATATAAGTTTTGGTATCATGAAGGAGAAAGTATCGCTCAAGCTTGGGGGAGGCTTAAGTTAGTGTTATATTCATGCCCCAATCATGAGCTCTCAAGAGAAATAATTATTCGGAATTTTTATACTCGGCTTTCTCGTAATGATCAATCAATGCTCGATACTTCTTGTACTGGTTATTTTATGAAGAAGACTATTGAATTCAAATGGGATTTATTGGAAAGAATTAAACACAAATCTGAAGATGGGAACTCGACGAAGGTACGGAGTCAGGTATAAACCTTAAGTTTGATTGTGTTAAATCTTTTGTGGATACCGATGCTTTTTGTGAAATTTAGCACTAAATTTGGACTTGACTCTGAGATAGTAGCTTCTTTCTGTGAATCTTTTTCTACTCATGTTGATATCCCTAAAGAGAAGTGGTTTAAATATCATCCTCCCATTGAAGTGAAAGTAGTAGAACCTATTAAAGTTGAAGAATAAATTATTACTTATAATGTTGGTCCTGTTATTCCTACTACTTATATTGAAAAACCACATTTTCCTGTTAGAATAAAGGAACATGCTAAAGCTTCAGTTGTGGTCCGTAAGAGTTGTACTAGAACACCTACACGCCCTGAACAAATTAAGGTTGAACCTAGTATTGCTATGGTTAAAGATCTCTTGGTCGATAATATTGATGGGCATGTTATTTATTTCTGTGATGAAGCTACTAAAATTGCTAAACCTGATGATAAAGATAAGCATAGACCTGTTGTTGGCATGCCTGTTATTTATGTAAAGATAGGAGATCATTGTTATCATGGCTTATGTGATTTGGGTGCTAGTGTGAGTGCAATTCCCTTTACTTTATATCAAGAGATTATGAATGATATTACACCTGCTAACATAGAAGATATTGATGTTACTATTAAGCTTGCCAATAGAGGCAATATATCACCAATTGGGATTGTTAGAGATGTTGAAGTCTTCTGTGGGAAAACAAAATACCCTACTGATTTTCTAGTTCTTGGTTCCCCACAAGATGATTTTTGTCCCATTATATTTGCTAGACCTTTCTTGAACACTGTTAATGCCAAAATAGATTGTGAGAAAGAAACTATTAGTGTAAGTTCCGGGGACGTGTCTCATGAGTTTAATTTCTCCAAATTTCATAGACAACCCCATGATAAAGAATTGCCTACTAAAGCTGAAATTATTGGTCTTGCTTCTATTGTCGTCCCTCCTATTGATCCTTTAGAACAATATTTGCTAGACCATGAAAATGATATGTTCATCAATGAAAGGAAGGAATTAGATGAAATATTCTTTAAACATATGTCTGTCTTGAAGCACAATTTGCATGTTGAGACTCTTGGAGATCCTCTACCACCCAAGAGGGATCCTGTGTTTAATCCTAAACAATTGACTGGTACTTCGAAATATGCTTATCTTGATAAAAAGAAGATATATCATGTTATTATTAGTGCTAACCTTTCAGAGCATGCAGAAAAGAAATTATTGAAAACTCTGAAGAAGCACCGTGCAGCGATTGGATATACTCTTGATGATCTTAAGGGCATTAGTCCGACTCTATGTCAGCACAAAATTAATATGGAGCCTGATGCTAAACCTATTGTTGATCACCAATGACGGTTAAATCCTAAGATGAAATAACTGGTAAGAAATGAAATATTAAAGCTTCTGGAAGCAGGTATAGTTTATCCTATTGCTGATAGTAGATGGGTAAGTCTTGTTCATTGTGTCCCTAAGAAGGGAGGTATTACTACTGTTCCTAACGATAAAAATGAATTGATTTCACAAAGAATTGATACAGGTTATAGAATGGTAATTGATTTTAGAAAATTAAACAAAGCTACTAGGAAAGATCATTACCCTCTACCTTTTATTGATTAAATGCTAGAAATATTATCCAAACATACACACTTTTGCTTTCTAGATGGTTATTCTGGTTTTTCTCAAATACCCGTATCACAAGAGGATCAAGAAAAAAACTACTTTTACTTGCCCTTTTGGTACTTTTGCTTATAGACATATGCCTTTTGGTTTATGCAATGCACCTGCTACCTTTTAAAGATGTATGATTGCTATATTATTTGACTTTTGTGAAAAGATTGTTGAGGTTTTCATGGATGATTTCTCCATTTATGGAACTTCTTTTGATGATTGCTTAAGCAACCATGATCGAGTTTTGTAGAGATGTGAAGAAACTAATTTTGTCTTGAATTGGGAGAAGTGCCACTTTATGGTTAGTGAAGGTATTGTCTTGTGGCATAAAATCTCTGAATGAGGTATTGAAGTTGATAAAGCTAAAGTTGATGCTATTGAAAAAATGTCGTGTCCTAATGATATCAAAGGTATAAGAAGTTTCCTCGGTCATGCTGGTTTCTATAGGATATTTATTAATGACTTCTCTAAAATTTCTAGGCCTCTCACTAATCTCTTGCAAAAGGATGTTCCATTTTTTATGATGATTGTGTAGAAGCCTTTGAAATACTTAAGAAAGCCTTAATTTCTGCACCTATTGTTCAACCACCTGATTGGAATCTACCCTTTGAAATTTTGTGTGATGCTAGTGATTATGCTATTGGTGCTGTTCTAGGACAAAGAGTTGATAAGAAATTAA
Organism: Aegilops umbellulata; assembly: GCA_032464435.1. Taxonomy (NCBI): domain Eukaryota; kingdom Viridiplantae; phylum Streptophyta; class Magnoliopsida; order Poales; family Poaceae; genus Aegilops; species Aegilops umbellulata. Next base: position 295,609,201 of record CP136058.1, read on the forward strand.
ATGTTATTCATTATGCTAGTAAAACTCTAGACAATGCTCAAAGAAATTATGCTATTACTTAAAAAGATTTTTTAGCGGTAGTATTTGCTTGTGATAAGTTCAGATCTTATATTGTTGATTCCAAAGTAACTGTTCACACTGATCATGCTGCTATTAAATATCTTATGGAAAATAAAGATGCTAAACCTAGACTTATTAGATGGGTTCTCTTGCTACAATAATTTTATTTGCATATTATTGATAGAAAGGGAGCTCAGAACCCCGTAGCAGACAACTTGTCTCGGTTAGAAAATGTTCTTGATGACCCACTACCTATTGATGATAGCTTTCCTGATGAACAATTAGTTGTCATAAAAGATTCTCGTAGTACTGCATGGTATGCTGATTATGCTAATTACATTGTTGCTAAATTCATACCACCTAGTTTCACATACCAACAAAACAATAAGTTTTTCTATGATTTAAGACATTACTTCTGGGATGAACCACACCTTTATACAGAAGGATTAGATGGTCTTATTATACATTGTGTACCTGAGCATGAACAGGAACATATTCTATGCAAGTGTCACTCCGAAGCCTATGGAGGACACCACGCTGGAGATGGAACTGCACACAAGGTACTACAATGTGGTTTTTATTGGCCTATTCTTTTTAAGGATGCTCGTAAGTTTGTCTTATCTTGTGATGAATGTCAAAGAATTGGTAATATCAGTAGACGTCAGGAAATACCTATGAATTATTCACTTGTTATTGAACCATTTGATGTTTGGGGATTTGATTATATGGTACCATTTCCTTCCTCTAATGGGTATACTCATATTTTAGTTGTTATTGATAACATTACCAAGTGAGTAGAAGCTATTCCAACTAGTAGTGCTGCTCATAACACTTCTATTAAAATGCTTAAACAAGTTATTTTGCCGATGTTTGGAGTCCCTAGATATTTAATGACTGATGGTGGTTCGCACTTCATTCATGGCGCTCTCCGTAAGATGGTTGCTAAGTATGATGTTAACCATAGAATTGCATCTCCTTATCATCCTTAGTCTAGTGGTCAAGTAGAATTAAGCAATGGAGAAATAGAGTTAATCTTGCAAAAATAGTTAATAGATCCAGAAAGAACTGCATATAAAAATCCAATGGGTATGTCTCCATATAAGATGGTTTATGGAAAAGCATGTCACCTACCTTTTGAACTAAAACATAAAGTTTATTGGGCAATTAAAGAGCTCAACTATGATTTCAAACTTGCCGATGAGAAGAGGTTATTTGACATTAGCTCACTTGATGAATGGAGAACCCAAGCTTATGAAAATGCCAAGTTGTTTAAAAAAAGATAAAAGATGGCATGACAAAGGGATACAAAAGCATGAGTTTAATGTAGGTGACCATGTCTTGCTATACAATTCTCGTCTAAGGTTTTTTGCAGGGAAACTTCTCTCTAAATGGGAAGGGCCTTACTTTGTCGAGGAAGTTTATCGTTCCGGTGCCATCAAGATCAACAACACTGAAGGCAATATCCCTAAGGTGGTAAACGGGGAATCAAACATTATATCTCAGGTACTCCCATAAACTTTGAAACCAATATTATTAATACCATAACACCGAAAGAGTACATAAGGGAAACCTACCAGAACGCTCCGGACTCTGAAAAAGGAATAGGTATGTGGTACGCTAAGTAAACCGACTCCAAAACTTTTCCAATGGCAATTTTACTCCGTTTTGGAATAATTAAAAAATTAGGAAAATAAAAAGTAGTCTGAAAAGTGCACGAGGAGGCGACAAACCTTGGGCGTGCCCTACCCCCTAGGCTCCCCTCCCAGGCTTGTGGCCACCTCGTGTGCCCTCTCGACTCCATTTTCTTGCTGAATACTTTTTTGGTCGGTAAAAATTCATTATATAATCTCCCGAAGGTTTTGACCACAGTACCGTGGTAAAATCCTCTGTTCTTGTATTTAGCTAATTCTGCAGCAGATTTGGAGCAAGATGTCTTCGCAAGAGTCGGTCGGGAGAGTCTCATCTCTCACCCGATACCCGACCCAAGAACAAATAGCGAATCTGACCATTTGGGTGGTCAACGGAGGAAGAGATGGAGGCTGGCCTGAAAAGAGTGGATGCCATGGAGGAGGATCAATAAGTTACTTCTTGCCTCCAACCTAGATTCATACTGGAGGAACTCCAGAGCTTAGCAATACCGAATTCGGTCATACCTCCTAATGCTAGATTTCTCTCTTATGATAACATGAAAAAGAGTGTTGCTCCCCCCGCAGCCAGGAAGCATCCATGGGTGATCAGAGCTCTGGCCGTCACAGGCAAACTCCGTAAGGAAATAATGGATCTGAAACAACAAGTCAATAGGCTCGAGGAAGAAAATCACGTCCTGAAGGGTATTATTGCCAAGAACATTGCACTAGCACCTTGAAGAAGGAAAATTGATTACATGGGTATGGGCACTCCCCTTGGCTTGCGCCAAGCTTGGGGGAGGTGTCCCAGTATCGTATCACCATCACATCTTTACCTTTATTGTTTTCTAGTTCGGTCCTTTTGGTTACATATTGATCTAGTAGAATAAAAGTTTTTAGTATGATCTAGCTTTGAGTTTTGCTTCATGTTCCCTCTATGTAATCGAGTCCGAGAGTTATATAATAAAGATTAGTTTCGAGTTGAGGACCTTGCTTTCTTGCTATGATCTTGAGAAAAAGAAAAAGGATAAAAGAAATAAAAATATTATATAATGATCTTATGGAGAGTGATGACTTCACATATAAAAAGTATGATGAATAAATTTGTTGAAAGTTGACAAGCATAGTTTTGGTCATTGTTGCAATTAATAGGAATTAATAAAAAAAAGAGGTTTCACATATAAATATATTATCTTGGACATCTTTTGTGATTTTGAGCACTCATTTAAATATGGCATGCTAAAAAGTTGATGTTGGACAAGAAAGACAACATAATGGGTTACGTTTTCTTATATCCGAATAGAATTTATATTGTCATGGATCCTCCAACATGTTGATCTTGCTTTGCCTCCTATGCTAGCCAAATCTTTTGCACCAAGTAGAGATACTACTTGTACATCCAAACATCCCTTAACCCAGTTTTCCATGAGAGTCCACCATAGCTACCTATGGATTGAGTAAGATCCTTCAAGTAAGTTGTCATCGGTGCAAGCAATAAAAATTGCTCTCTAGATATGTATGATCTATTAGTGTGAAGAAAATAAACTTTATACGAACTTGTGATATGGAAGAAATAAAAGGGACGGATTGCATAATAAAGTTCTTTATCACAACCGGCAATATGAAGTGACGTTCTTCTGCATTAAGATTTTGTGCATCCAGCCATAAAAGCGCATGACATCCTCTACTCCCCTTTGCGAAGGGCCTATCTTTTACTTGTACCTTCTACCCTTATACAAGAATCATGGTGATCTTCACCTTTCCTTTTTACACCTTTTTATTTTTGGCAAGCACTATATGTTGGGGAAGATCCAGATATATATATCCACTCAGATGTAGGTTATCATAAAATATTATTGTTGACATTACCCTTGAGGTAAAAGGTTGGGAGGCGAAACTATAAGGCCCTATCTTCTTTGTGTCCGACTAAGGCTTTGAACCCATAAATATCGCATGAGTGTTAGCAATTGTGAAAGACTAAAAGATGGTTGAGTATGTGGACTTGCTATACAAAATCTCCTACATTGACTCTTTCCGATATTATGATAAATTGCCATTGCTTCAGTGGTTGAGTTCATAGTTTGTAAGTTTCAGTAAAGTTTTTGTTTCATACTTTACTTTGTGAATGAATAATTACTTTAGCATAAGAAATTATATGAAAATATATATTGATGTTCTAAAGATGATCATGATGCATTCATGTCCGTATTTTATTTTATCAACACCTCTATCTCTAAACAAGTGGACATGATTATCGATTTTGGCTTTTTCTTAAGGACAAGCGAGGTCTAAGCTTGGGGGAGTTGATACTTCCATTTTGCATCATGCTTTTATATTGATATTTATTGCATTATGGGCTATTATTACACATTATGGTACTATATTGATGCCTCTCTCTTATTTTACAAGGTTTACATGAAGAGGGAGAATGCCGGCAGCTGGAATTCTGGACCAGAAAGGAGCAAATCGGAGAGACCTATTCTACACAACTGCAGAAGTCCTGAAAATTTACAGAGAGTTATTTTGTAATATATAAAAAATATTGGGTGAAGAAATACCAGAGGGGGACCCACCAGGTGGCCAAAGGCCTGGGGGCACGACCTACCCCCTAGGCACGCCCCTAGGGCTTATGGGCCCCCTGTCATGTCTCTGGTGCCCATCTTCTGCTATATGGAGCGTTTTGACCTGGAAAAATCATAAGGAAGCTTTCGAGACGAAGCGCCGCCGTCTCGAGGCGGAACCTGGGCATAAGCAATCTAGGGCTCCGACGGTGCTATTCTGCCGGGGAGACTTCCCTCCCAGAGGGGGAAATCAAAGCCATCATCATCACCAACGATCCTCTCATCGAGAGTGGGTCAATCTCCATCAACATCTTCACCAGCACCATCTCCTCTCAAACCCTAGTTCATCTCTTGTATCCGATCTTTGTCTCAAAACCTCAGATTGGTACGTGTGGGTTGCTAGTAGTGTTGATTACTCCTTGTAGTTGATGCTAGTTGGTTTATTCGATGGAAGGTCATATGTTCAGATCCTTAATGATATTTATTACCCCTCTGATTATGAACATGAATATGCTTTGTGAGTAGTTATGTTTGTTCATGAGGACATGGGATAATTCTTGTTATAAGTAATCATGTGCATTTGGTATTTGTTCGATATTTTGATAAGATGTATGTTGTCTTTCCTCTAGTGGTGTTATGTGAACGTCGACTACATGGTACTTCACCATGATGTGGGCCTAGGGGAAGACATTGGGAAGTAATAAGTAGATGATGGTTGCTAGAGTGACAGAAGCTTAAACCTAGTTTATGTGTTGCTTCGTAAGGGGCTAATTTGGATCCACATGTTTCATGCTATGGTTAGATTTATCTTAATTCTTCTTTCATATTTGCGGATGCTTGCGAGAGGGGTTAATCATAAGTGGGAGGATTGTCCAAGTAAGGACAACACCCAAGCACCGGTCCACCCACATATCAAATTATCAAAGTAACGAACGTGAATCATATGAGCATGATGAAAACCAACTTGATAGTAATTCCCACGTGTCCTCGGGAGCACCTTGCTTTATATAAGAGTTCATCCAGGCTTGTCCTTTGCTAAGAAAAGGATTGGGCCACCTTGCTGCACCTTTGTTACACTTGTTACTTGTTACCCGTTATGAATTATCTTATCACAAAACTATATGTTACCAATAATTCCAGTGCTTGCAGAAAATACCTTGCTGAAAACCGCTTGTCATTTCCTTCTACTCCTCGTTGGGTTCGACACTCTGACTTATTGAAAGGACTACGATATATCCCCTATACTTGTGGGTCATGAAAGGCAACATCTTCGCGTCCTCCACAGTGGCGGCGATCTTCACCCTCTTTTACTCGAGTGCGGCCTTCCTCTCTTCGATCATGGTCCTCCTCTCTTCGATCTTGATCTTCTTGTCTGTTGCCTCTATCAACAATTTGAACCCCTCGACCTTCCTCTCCTCCTTGATGTCCGAGCGCTTCACACATGCCTCCTCCTTCTTCGCCAAGATGTCCTCGAATCTCTCCGTCAGCTTGTCCGCAACACCTTCTCTCTTTGCCCTCTCCTCCTCCCACTTTTTCTCCCATAAATTTCCTCTAACCTTCTTCGGTGGTTCATGGATTGGGTCGGTAGGGTCACCCATTTCTTCCTTGTTAACTTGGGCGACAGTATTGACAATGAAAAGGTTCCACTTTGGTTGCCCATTCAACTTTGACCAACAATGCATGACGGTGAAGGACTTCTTCTCCAACTTCTTGTACACCACACAAGCACGAGTAGATTATAAAGTGAAACATTTTCGACCATGTATATTCGTCTAGTGAGCAACAAAACAATACATGTCCAGCTAGTGATCAACAACACTAAGCATATTCGACTAATGTTCCCCCAAAAGGTTGTGCCCTTTTGCTCTGTGCCATGGATAAGATCAATGCTAGTGGCCAACCATGCATCGCACAACAGCTCGTCCTCCCGCATGTTGAAGCTTTCTCCTCTACCCTTCTTCTTCGGATCGCCGGCTGTATCATCCGGATCAATGTCGTCACCATCATCCTCCTCCTCCCCCTCCGGTTGCTGCTCTCTGTCTGCTGTTGTTGCATTGTACCATCGCCGGTCTGGGTGTAGGACTCCTGCATGGCCGTCAGGTGTAGGACTGGATGGGATCCGAGTCTTCACCCTGCCCGTCCTCATAGCCTCCTCCTCCTCCCTTGCCTCCGTTATGGATGATGTCGAGCATCTCCCTGTCCGCGTAGTACGATGGCTCCCTCGCTCTAGGCGTTGTAGCGAATAGCGTGCGGACACCCATGTGCTCCCCAGACGCCGTCCGCGCCCAGACGAGCTGTGGTGAGGAATATTCGGAGAAGAGCAGTGATAACCCCCAAGTATAGGGGATCAATTGTAGCCTCTTTAGATAAGTAAGAGTGTAGAACCCAACGAGGAGCTAAAGGTAGAACAAATATTCCCTCAAGTTTTATCGACCACCGATACAACTCTACGCACGCTTGACGTTCGCTTTACCTAGAACAAGTATAAAACTAGAAGTACTTTGTAGGTGTAACGGATAGGTTTGCAAGAATATAAAGAGCACATAAATAAAACTAGGGGCTGTTTTAAGTAGAGAAGCAATAAAGTTAGTATAGCGATTGTGGAAAAGTGGTGGTAGGAGTTGCGAAATTGTCCCTAAGCAATTGACTACTTTACTAGACCGATAGCAAGTTTTATGTGGGAGAGGCCACTGCTAGCATGTCATCCCTAACTTGGAATTCTATGCACTTATGATTGGAACTATTAGCAAGCATCCACAACTAATAACGTTCATTAAGGTAAAACCCAACCATAGCATTAAGATATATTGGTCCCCCTTCAATCCCGTATGCATCAATTTCTATGTTAGGTTGAAGCTTCTGTTACTCTTGCCCTCCAATACATAGTCCTATCAACATACAACTAACCCTATGGTGTGAACCACGCATGCGCTCATATGATGGACACCAAAGTACAACAACATAACCAAAAGCAAATTAAACCAATCATAGCAATTCACCAATTACCAACAGGACAACGAAAATCTACTCAGACATCATAGGATGACAACACATTATTTGATAATAATATGAAGCATAAAGCTGTTTCCTTGCAGTATATAGTCAAAAATAATATGAAGCATAAATCACCATGTTCAAGTAGAGGGTACAGCGGGTTGCGGGAGAGTGGACCGCTGTAGATAGATGGGGGAAGGTGATGGAGATGTTGGTGAAGATGACGGAGGTGTTGGTGTAGATTGCGGTGATGATGATGGCCCCAGCGGTGTTCCGGCGCCACCGGGAGAGAGGGGGAGAGAGACCCCTTCTTCTTCTTCTTCTTCTTCTTATTCTTCTTCTTCTTCCTTGACCTTCTCCCTAGATGGGAGAAGGGTTTCCCCTCTAGTCCTTGGCTTCCATGGCACGGGAGGGGCGAGAGCCCCGCCGAGACTGGAGTTATCTCTCTCTGTTTATGTGTTCCCAGATTCTAGCCTTTGACCGTTTCTTATATTCCCGGAGATCCGTAACTCTGATTGGGCTAAAATTTGGACACGATTTTTATTTGGATATTGGCTTTCTTGCAGAGAAAGAAGGGTACCAACCGCCTTACGGGGTGGCCACGAGGGTCAGGGGCGCGCCCACCCCCTAGGGCGCGCCCCCTGCCTCGTGGCCCCCTCGGGCATCGTCTCGCGTTGATTCTTCTTCCAAAAATTCATATATATTCCAAAAATAATATCCGTCAGTTTTTATCCCGTTTGGACTCCGTTTGTTACGGATTTTCTGCGAAACAAAAAACATGCAACAAACAGGAACTGGCACTGGATCAATATGTTAGTCCCAAAAATAGTATAAAAAGTTGCCAGAAGTATATGAAAGTTGTATATTATTGTCATGGAACAATAAAAAATTATATATACGGCGGAGGAGTATCAACATCCCCAAGCTTAATTCATGCTCGTCCTTGAGTAGGTAAATGATAAAAAAGATAATTTTTGATCTGGAATGCTACCTAGCATAATCTTGATCATGTAATCTAATCATGGCATGAATATTAAGACACAAGTGATTCAAAGCAATAGTCTATCATTTGACATTAAGACAACAATACTTCAAGCATGCCAACCAAGCAATTATGTCTTCTCAAAATAACATAGCCAAAGAAAGCTCATCCCTACAAAATCATATAGTTTGGCTATGCTTCATCTTCGTCACACAAAATGCTCCCATCATGCACAACCCCGATGACAAGCCACGCAATTGTTTCATACTTTAGTATTTTCAAACTTTTTCAACCTTCACGCAATATATGAGCGTGAGCCATGGACATAGCACTATAGGTGGAATAGAATATGATGGTGGAAGTGGTGTGGAGAAGACAAAAAGGGAGAAAGTCTCACATCAACGCGGATAATCAATGGGCTATGGAGATGCCCATCAATTGATGTCAATGCGAGGAGTAGGGATTGCCATGCAACTGATGCACTAAGAGCTATAAGTGTATGAAAGCTCAAACTGAAAACTAAGTGGGTGCGCATCCAACTTGCTTGCTCATGAAGACCTAGGGCATTTGATGAAGCCCATCGTTGGAATATACTAGCCAAGTTCTATAATGAAAATTCCCACTAGTATATGAAAGTGATAACTCAAGAGTCTCTCTATATGAAGAACATGGTGCTACTCTGAAGCACAAGTGTGGTAAAAGGATAGTAACATTGTCCCTTCTCTCTTTTCTCTCATTTTTTATCTTTTTTGTAGGCTTATTTGGCATCTCTCTCTTTTTTTGGGGGCTTCTCTGGCCACTTTTATTTTGATAACCTCACATGGGACAATGTTCTAATAATGATGATCATCACACTTTTATTTACTTACAACTCAATATTACAACTCGGTACAAGAGCAAAAATATGACTCTATATGAATGCCTCCGGCAGTGTACGAGGATGTGCAATGATCTAGCATAGCAAAGATATCAAAAAATGGACAAGCCATGAAAACATCATGTATATGATGATGAATGGGCACTATGACAATAAATGCTCAAGTCATGTATATGATGATGATGGAAGTTGCATGGCAATATATCTCGGAATGGCTATGGAAATGCCATGATCGTTAGGTATGGTGGCTGTTTTGAGGAAGATATAAGAAGGCTTATGTGTGATAGAGCGTATCACGGGGTTTGGATGCACCAGCGAAGTTTGCACCAACTCTCGAGTTTAGAAAGGGCAATGCATGGTACCGGAGAGGCTAGCAATGATGGAAGGGTGAGAGTGCGTATAATCCATGGACTCAACATTCAGTCATAAAGAACTCACATACTTATTGCAAAAATCTACAAGTCATCAAAACCAAGCACTACGCGCATGCTCCTAGGGGGATAGATTGGTAGGAAAAGACCATCGCTCGTCCTCGATCGCCACTCATAAGGAAGACAATCAAAGAAACACCTCATGCTTCGAATTGGTTACACAACGGTTACCGTACGTGCATGCTACGGGACTTGCAAACCTCAACACAAGTATTTCTCAAATTCACAATTACCCACTAGCATGATGATGTCTACTACACAACCTTCTTCTTGTAGACGTTGTTGGGCCTCCAAGTGCAGAGGTTTGTAGGACAGTAGCAAATTTCCCTCAAGTGGATGACCTAAGGTTTATCAATCCATAGGACGCGTAGGATGAAGATGGTCTCTCTCAAGCAACCCTGCAACCAAATAACAAAGAGTCTCTTGTGTCCCCAACACACCTAATAAAATGGTAAATTGTATAGGTGCACTAGTTCAACGAAGAGATGGTGATACAAGTGCAATATGGATGGTAGATATAGGTTTTTGTAAACTGAAAATATAAAAACAGCAAGGTAGCAAGCGATAAAAGTGAGCCTAAACGGTATTGCAATGATAGGAAACAAGGCCTAGGGTTCATACTTTCACTAGTGTAAGTCCTCTCAACAATAATAACATAATTGGATCATATAACTATCCCTGAACATGCAACAAAGAGTCACTCCAAAGTCACTAATAGCGGAGAACAAACGAAGAGATTATGGTAGGGTACGAAACCACCTCAAAGTTATTCTTTCCAATCAATCCGTTGGGCTATTCCTATAAGTGTCACAAACAGCCCTAGAGTTCATACTAGAATAACACCTTAAGATACAAATCAACCAAAACGCTAATGTCACCTAGATACTCCAATGTCACCTCAAGTATCTGTGGGTATGATTATACGATATGCATCACACAATCTCAAATTCATCTATTCAACCAACACATAGTACCTCAAAGAGTGCCCAAAAGTTTCTACCAGAGAATCACGAAGAAAACGTGTGCCCACCCCTATGCATAGGTTCATGGGCGGAACCCGCAAGTTAATCACCAAAACATACATCAAGTGAATCAATAGAATAACCCATTGTCACCACGGTTATCGCACGCAAGACATACATCAAGTGTTCTCAAATCTTTAAAGACTCAATCCGATAAGATTACTTCAAAGGGAAAAATCAATCCATTACAAGAGAGAAGAGGGGGAGAAGAAACATAAAATCCAACTATAATAGCAAAGCTTGCAATACATCAAGATCGTGCCAAGTCAAGAACACGAGAGAGAGAGAGAGAGAGATCAAACACATAGCTACTGGTACATACCCTCAGCCCCGAGGGTGATCTACTCCCTCCTAGTCATGGAGAGTGCTGAGATGATGAAGATGGCCACCGGTGAGGGTTCCCTCCTCCGATAGGGTGCCGGAACAGGGTCCCGATTGGTTTTTGGTGGCTACAGAGGCTTGCGGTGGCGGAACTCCCTATCTAATCTCCGTTCTGGAAGTTTTAGGGTATGCAGGTATATTTGGGTGCAGGAGGTACGTCGGTGGAGCTTCGGGGGGCCCACGAGGCAGGGGGCGCGCCCTAGGGGGGTGGACGCACCCCCCACCCTCGTGGCCAGCTCCCTCCTTTCCTGACGTGGGGTCCAAGTCTATCATGTAGCTTTCCTTCCAAAAATAACTTCTCCAGTTTATTTCGTTTCGTTTCGACTCCGTTTGATATTCCTTTTCTTCGAAACACGGAAATAGGCAAAAAACAACAAATATGGGCTGGGCCTCCGGTTAATAGGTTAGTCCCAAAAATAATATTGAAGTGGATAATAAAGCTCAATATTGCAAAACAGTAGATAACATAGCATGGAGCAGTCAAAAATTATAGATATGCTGGAGACGTATCAAGCATCCCCAAGCTTAATTCCTGCTCGTCCTCGAGTAGGTAAATGATAAAAAAGATAATTTTTGATGTGGAATGCTAGTTGGCATAATTTCATTGTAACTCTTCTTAATTGTGGTATGAATATCCAGATCCGAAAGATTCAAGACAAAAGTTCATATTGACGTAAAAGTAATAATACTTCAAGCATACTAACAAAGCAATCATGTCTTCTCAAAATAACATGGCCAAAGAAATTTATCCCTACAAAATCATATAGTCTGGCTATGCTCCATCTTCACCACACAAAATATTTAAATCATGCACAACCCTGATGACAAGCCAATCAATTGTTTCATACTTTTGACATTTTCAAAACTTTTTCAATCTTCACGCAATACATGAGCGTGAGCCATGTATATAGCACTATATGTGGAATAGAATGGTGGTTGTGGAGAAGACAAAAAGAGGGGAAGATAGTCTCACATCAACTAGGCGTATCAACGGGCTATGGAGATGCCCATCAATAGATATCAATGTGAGTGACTAGGGATTGCCATGCAACAGATGCACTAGAGCTATAAGTATATGAAATCTCAACAAAAGAAACTAAGTGGGTGTGCATCCAACTCGCTTGCTCACGAAGACCTAGGGCATTTTGAGGAAGCCCATCATTGGAATATACAAGCCAAGTTCTATAATGTAAAATTCCCACTAGTATAAGAAAGTGACAGAATGAGAGACTCTCTATGATGAAGATCATGGTGCTACTTTGAAGCACAAGTGTGGTAAAATGATAGTAGCATTGCCCCTTCTCTCTTTTTCTCTCATTTTTTTATTTGGGCCTTTCTCTTTTTTTATGGCCTCTTTTTTTTCGTCCGGAGTCTCATCCCGACTTGTGGGGGAATCATAGTCTCCATCATCCTTTCCTCACCGGGGATGCTCTAAAAATGATGATCATCACACTTTTATTTACTTACAACTCATGAATTACAACTCGATACTTAGAACAACAATATGATTCTATGTGAATGCCTTCGGCGGTGTACCGGGATATGCAATGAATCAAGAGTGACATGTATGATAGAATTATGAACGGTGGCTTTGCCACAAATATGATGTCCACTACATGATCATGCTAGCAATATCACAATGATGGAGCGTGTCATAATAAACGGAACGGTGGAAAGTTGCATGGCAATATATCTCGGAATGGCTATGGAAATGCCATGATAGGTAGGTATGGTGGGTGTATGATACCGGCGAAAAGTGCGCGGTATTAGAGAGACTAGCAATGGTGGAAGGGTGAGAGTGCGTATAATCCATGGACTCAACATTAGTCATAAAGAACTCATATACTTATTGCAAAACTCTACAAGTTATCAAAGCAAAGTATTACGCGCAACTCCTAGGGGTATAGATTGGTAGGAAAAGACCATCGCTCATCCCCGACCGCCACTCATAAGGAAGACAATCAATAAATAACTCATGCTCCGATTTCATCACATAACGGTTCACCATACGTGCATGCTACGGGAATCACAAACTTCAACGCAAGTATTCTTTAAATTCACAACTACTCAACTAGCATGACTCTAATATTATCACCTCCATATCTCAAAACAATTATCATGCGTCAATCTTTTCTTAGTATTCAACACACTCATAAGAATTTTTCTTTTATTAGTCTTGTATGCCTAGCATATTAGAATTAAGCACATTACCATGCTATTTAAGACTCTCAAAATAATATAAGTGAAGCATGAGAGTTCATCTATTTCTTCAAAATAAAAACCACCAACGTGCTCTAAAAGATATAAGTGAAGCCCTAGAGCAAACAACAAACTACTCCGAAAGATATAGGTGAAGATCAATGAGTAGTCGAATAATTATGCAACTATGTGAAGACTCTCCCAAATTTAAGAATTTCAGATCTTGATACTTTATTCTAACAGAAAGCGAAGCTAAAGAAAATAAAATGACGCTCCAAGCAAAACACAGATCATGTGGTGAATAAAAATATAGCTCCAAGTAAAGTTACCGATGAACGAAGACGGAAGAGGGGATGCCATCCGGGGCATCCCCAAGCTTAGACGCTTGGTTATCCTTGAATATTTCCTTGGGGGTGCCTCGGGCATCCCCAAGTTTAGGCTTTTGCCACTCCTTATTCCATAGTCCATCGAATCTTTACCCAAAACTTGAAAACTTCACAACACAAAACTTAACATAAAACTCGTAAGCTCCGTTAGCGAAAGAAAACAAAACACCACTTCAAGGTACTGTAATGATATCATTCTTTATTTATATTGGTATTAAACCTACTGTATTCCAACTTCTCTAAGATTTATAAACTATTTTACTAGCCATAGATTCATCAAAATAAGCAAACAACACAATGAAAACAGAATCTGTCAAAAACAGAACAGTCTGTAGTAATCTATAACTAACGCAAACTTCTGGAACTCCAAAAATTCAAAAATAAATTTTTGCACCTGAGGAATTTCTCTAGTAATCATATGCAAAACCAATTAACTAAATAGCACTCTCCAGTAAAAAGTTGAAGCAATTCTCGTGAGTGCTAAAGTTTCTGTTTTTTACAGCATGATCATAAAGACTTCACCCAAGTCTTCCCAAAGGTTTTACTTGGCATAAACACTAATTAAAACACAAAACCACATCTAAAAAGAGGCTAGATGGATTATTTATTCCTAGACAGAACCAAAAAGCAAGAAACTAAAATAAAATTGGGTTGCCTCCCAACAAGCGCTATCGTTTAATGCCCCTAGCTAGGCATGATGATTTCAATGATGCTCACATAAAAGATAAGAATTGAAACATAAAGAGAGCATCATGAAGAATATGACTAGCACATTTAAATCTAACGCACTTCCTATGCGTAGGGATTTTGTGAGCAAACAACTTATGGGAACAATAATCAACTAGCATAGGAAGACAAATCAAGCATAACTTCAAGATTTTAAGCACATAGAGAGGAAACTTGATATCATTGCAATTCCTACAAGCATATATGCCTCCATCATAATAATTTTCAATAGCATAATGAATGAATTCAACAATATAGCCAGCACCTAAAGCATTCTTTTCATGATCTACTAGCATAGAAATTTTATTACTCTCCACACAAGCAAAATTCTTCTCATCAATAGTAGTGGGAGCAAACTCAACAAAATAGCTATCATGTGATTGAAAATTAAGATCAAGATGACAAGTTTCAAGGTTATCATTATTCTTTATAGCATACGTGTCATCACTGTCGGATTTCGGGTTCCGGCAGACCCTTAAGGTTCGAACTCTGGGGTGCACGCGGAGATTATGCCCTCTACCTCTCCGTCTCGCAAAGATCTAACTACTGAAAGAACAACACAAGAGACACAGGGTTTATACTAGTTCGGGCCACCATTGTGGTGTAATACCCTACTCTAGTTTGTGGTGGGTGGATTGCCTCTTGGGCTGATGATGATGAACAATACAAGGAAGAACAGCCTGGCGAGGGTCTGCTCTTAGCTGGGACGATGAACTGCTAGGGGGAGTTCAGCCGCCCTTCTCTCTCTCTCTCTCTCTCTCTCTCTCTCTGTTGCCTGAGTCTTTCTAGCTGGCTTCTCCATCTGTCCTCTACCCTGGGGGTGACTAGTCCTATTTATAGGCAAAGGCCGTGGGCCTCTTCCCAAATATTGAGCGGGAAGGTCGCCAACAGCTAGCCAATTTGAAGGGGAACATCTGGTACACTTATCCTGACTAAAGTTGGTCCTCGCCTGCCAAAGGCCCTGTGGTGACGTCGTTCTGGGCTCCACGATGACCTCCTTCCCACCGTTGGACTGGTCTTGGTCTCTATGCACCGAAATGGATGCCTTTGCTTGATCCTCTCGCCTACGCTTGCCCCCTTTGCACCAAAGAGGAAAGGGAGACACTGCGCGGGCTGGCGCCCGCCTGGCACCCTTGGTCGTCATGGCTTGCGTCATGGGCACCTCATGAGGTACCCCGCCTTGATCTCTCCGCCTCCTCGCGAGCCAGCCTGATGAGGCCGCGCCTGAGGAAGCGCCGTGTCGTCCGCCTCGCGAGGCTTGGCCCCTCGCGAGGGTCTTGGGTCTTGTGTTGATGAAGATGGGCCGTGCTGGGCCCTCTTCCGAGCCACGCCGCAGGCCGCAGGCAGGCAAGTCTGGGGACCCCCGTTCCCAGAACGCCGACAGTAGCCCCCGGGCCCAAGGCGCGCCCGGACTTGGCCGTGCTGAGAGCCGAAAGGGCAAGGGCGAAGCGCCATGGGCCCTAACAGCCTGCGGCCTTGGGCGCCGCGTGGCGGTTGATTGGACGTGGGCGAATCCGCTTCCCCACGACGCCTCGATGATCGCGCAGTTTGGACAAGTCCCTGCATGCAAATCGTGTCATGATTACCTGCGATCGTGGAGGCCGACGGTTGGCCTTCGCCGGCTATAAGTACGGCACCGCGCGTGCCCTTCCAGTCCATCTCTCCTTGCTTTCTCCTTTGCCCTGATTCTTGCTCCGCCTTGCCGTGATGGCTCCGATCCGCCGGTTCTCTGCAGTGGAGAAGGGGAAGGCTCCTCGAGAGGGACCAGATCCGCTCCCGCCAAAGAAGCGGCCTGCCCTTCGTGGCCGGGACAAGGAAGACCGTCTGGTGATGTCGAGGCCTTGGTACGAGCGGCCTCCGCCGGGGTTCCCGCTTCCCTTGTATGCCCACGTCGAGGGCCTTGAAGGGGGCGATGCTGATCCCCGTGGCCAGCGCCGTCGCCAGCGCCGACGGGTCATGAAGGTGTGGGTCGTTCCTCTTGGAGTCCACGCCGAGGGCTCCTCCCGCGAGCTCGTGCTCCACGCCGCTATGCCTCCTCGAACTTGGATTTGCTTTCCTCCCTTCTTCGCCTCCGTCTTCCCGTAGGGAAGACTCCTGGAGCTATGGTTGCAGCACGCCGACTGCAGCACTCCCGCGACCGAGGCAGAGGTCGCGGTCATTGCCTCAGGCGAGGTCTTCATGACTCGCGGCTGGGGCGAGATCGCTCGGGGTTGCAGAGCAAGGGGCGCCCTCACGATCCACCTGGAGTATGATGGCGCTTCGGTGATGTTCTTCAAGGTCTTCGACGTGAACGGGCGCCGGCTGGAGTGCTGCCCCGGGAGAGGCGGCCAGGACCTTGCCATGGTGAGGGCTAGGCCCGCCGACCGCTCCCTGGACGGCTCCACAAGCGACGGAAGCGCCGGAGGATCCAGCGACCCCAGCGAGATCTTCGCGATTCCGGAGACGAGCGATGGCAGCTACGAGCCCATGAGCCAGCGCCGCTCCCGGAGCAGAGCGGGCTCGCTAGGCCGTCGCCGACTCTGATCTGGATGGGGTTGGCGCCGGTGCTTGACGGCCCACTGTTGATGATGGCGTCTTTTGCAGGGGCACGCATAGTTAGCATTCCTTAGGATCCGTTTCCTGCGAGGAATCACACTGCGCCCAATGGGGGCTTGTAAGGTGCCTGTGATCCTTTTTGTTAATATGTAACTCTTGCTATGGAACTGTGCGAGTCGCCAATTCCGTTGTAGTTTAGTTCTCCCTTTCGAACCTCGTGAGGGCTTGGTGCTCTGCGTCGACAGGTCCCAGTCCCAAGGCGGCGTCAGCCGTCGCTGGTATGCCAGGTCGCGATGCCGTGGTCAAGGCCAGGAGGTGAGCGACCCGGGGTCCGGTAAGAGCCCCTGAGTCGCGATGCTCAGGAGGTCCCCTTTGGCGCCCAAGCAGCCGTCGCTCGGTGAGAAAGGGGAGCGACGTTGCTAGTACGGAATTGTGTTAGGTGCGGGGGTAGTGCCACGGTAGCCGGTGTCTTCGGGTGGTGACTTATCTTGTTAATCAGGGGTTATTCCTGGTGTATCGTCGGGTCCGCACGGCAACAGGAGTGGAGTTGCTTGGCGAGGTCCTCGCGCGCCCCTTCTCCCTCGCCTTTGCTCCCCTTTCTGCTCTACGTCCTCGGGTCCCGGCCCTCGATCTAGTCTCAGCCATCGCTGGTATGCCAGGTCGCGATGCCATGGGCAAGGCCAGAGGGTGAGGGATGGAGTGCCGGTAGGAGCCCTGAGTCGCGATGCTCAGGCGCCCCCCCCCTTTAACGTGCAAGCGGTTTGCACGGACGAGGATGGAGGGAACTTCGTGAGGGCCTCGGGTAGCGCAATTCCTTCAGGGGATCATGCAAACTCATCATAGAAAGAAGAAGGGATTGCCATGGTAATTATCAGTCGATCGTTAGTTGCTCAGAAGCTTGCTGGTTGGCGCAGGTGAGGTGTACTTGGGCGCCCGTGAGCCGGCGCGGGACTCATAGGGCCCTACCTCTAGGCGGGTTGCGCCTGGCACTGGGCCGTATCTTGTGATGTGTTCCTGCAAATTTGGTTGGATGCCGGCACTCTACGTCCTCGGGTCCCGGCCCTCGAGCTTGTCTCAGCCGTTGTTGGTATGCCAGGTCGCGATGCCGTGGACAAGGCCAGAGGGTGAGGACTGGAGAGCCAGTAAGAGCCCTGAGTCGCGATGATCAAGTACCCCCCCTTTAACGTGCAAGTGGTCGACATGGAGAAGAAGAGGTGCCGTGGACAGGCATCAAGTAATCAAGCATGATAGGCGAATGCATAGCTGGAAATAAACGCAAAGGAGATACACGCCACTGGGCCTGACCCGAGCGGCCTGGGGATGATGCAGCCCGAGGGGCGCCCCCAACAAAGCAAGCTAATGACCGAGAAATAAAAAGGGATACATGCCGCAGGGACGGACCCACGCGGCCTGGGAATGATGCAACCCTGGGAGGGCGCTCCCAGCTGGAAATGAAGCTTGAAAGATGTCACCTGAGGATGTCAAAGATGAAGTGGTGTCGGTGCAGCAGACTCGGTGGGCTGCGGAAGCCGATCCTTATGAGCCCCCAGGCCCAGGGGCCTCGGGAGGCTCCGGAGGCGCTGGTGGCTCCTCGCGAATCATCTCCATCTCCGCCAGGGCTGTGGAACGCCTGACTTCCTGAGTTTCCATGATGCCCCTCATGAGGCGCTGGTACGTAGCAGCCACGCTCGGCAAGCCATAAGGCATGCGAACGTAGCTGTGGGGTGGACCTCCACAATGCCCCAGTTGCGAGGACAGAGGCGCTCCATCGTGGCGACCCGATTGAGCCCTGGCATGTCGATGCAGAGGCGCAGCCTACCATCCTCGCCTGGATGGGGAGCCACAGCCGGTAGACGGCGGCGACCTCTCATGATTCTTGACTCCTGTAGTTCTTGAACAGCCTTGTTGACGAACTCCTGCTGGTATGACCTTCCTTGCCTCGCTCCTTCTTGAGGGAAACGTGCTTCGAAGCATGCCTCCACGTGGTGCCCAAGCGCCTCCCTCGTGACCCTGGCCAGGTTGGTGGCCCTCCAGGTGAGAGCCCCCAAGCCCTGCTTGAGGAGGGCGCCGGGCGCGCTTTCCTATGCGATGGAAGGAGGTTCCCCTTGGGCAGACGCGGGACCTGAGGGGCCTGCCTCCCGAGGGGCTGGCCCGGACGACGCCTTCTTCTTCTTGGGGGTGGTCTCGGGAAGCCTCCTGCTTCCACAATCTGGGTCTTCTAGTGACGGGGACTGAAAGGCTCGCTCCAGGGAATTCACTGCATCCTTCTCTTCACATGGCACCGTGATGACTCCGCCACTTCCTAGCATCTTGAGGACGTTGTAGCCATGATGAGTTACGGCCATGAACTTGGCCAGCGCTGGGTACCCGAGGATGGCGTTGTACGGCAGGCGGATGTGGGCGACGTCGAAGTCGATGAGCTCGGTGCGATAGTTGCTGTGGGCCCCGAAGGTGACAGGGAGGCAGACCTGCCCGATCGGGACCGTGCAACCGTCGGTGACTCCGGAGAAAGGCTTGGTTGGCTGAAGCTAGTCATAGGGCACTTGGAGATTGTTGAATGTTTCCACGGACAGGACGTTGAGCCCTCCTCCACCATCGATGAGGGTCCTGGTGACCAGTACGTTGCTGATGACCGGGGAGCAAAGCATCGGGAGGACTCCGGCTGTGGCCGCACACTTGAGCTGATCTGCTGAGCTGAACGTGATGGCGCACGGCGACCACCTGAGAGGGCGCGTTGTTTCGAGCTTGGGGAGGGCTGCATTCACTTCGCGGGCAAACTGCTTGAAGATGCGTTGGGAGGCTGGGGCTTGAGCTCCGCCCAGGATGCAGGCGATTGCGCGCGGCTCCTGGAAGCCCCCAGCCCCCTCATCTTGATGGCGGTCCTCGTTCCTCCTTGGCTGAGGCGGCAGTGGAGGGAGGCCTGCGTTGCCCTGCAGGCGATCCTCACGAGGCTGATCCCGCCAGTCCCCCTCGCGAGGCAGGTCTCGCCAGCGGTCCTCGCGAGGTTGATCACGCCATCCTTGGCGCGGGCCGCGGTCTTCCCAGCGTCCTGCGTTTCTTCCTCATCCTCGGCCGTAGCCCCAGTCAGCGCGGTCGGGACGACGACCGATCCTTTCTTCTCGCACGGCGCGGAGCTCTTGGCATTCATTGGTGTTGTGGGTGTGGAGGTCGTGGTACACACAGTACCGGTTGCCCCTGGAGGATTCGGGCAGATCCTTGCCCCGCTTGGTGTCCGGTTCCGCCGCCTGCACGGCAGCCCCCTTGCACTTCACGTCCTTGGCCTTGGGCTTCTTCTCTTCTGGGTCTGTGGCGGGCAGCTCGAGGAGGGAGAGACGCCCTTCCTCAGCCCTGGCGCACTTGGTCGCCAAGTTGAACAGCTCCAGGGAGGTGCACAGGTCTTCATGCATCGCCAGCTCCTCCTTCATCTTGACGTCGCGCACACCATCGGAGAAGGCTGAGATGATGGCTTCCTCGGACACCTTGGGGATCTTGAGGTGCGCACTGTTGAAGCGCTGGATGTACTTTTGCAGGGTCTCTCCGGGTTGTTGCTTGATGCGACGCATGTCGCTCACGGCAGGTGGCCGGTCGCGAGTACCTTGGAAGTTGGTGATGAAGCGGGTGCGCATCTGGTCCCAGGAAGAGATCGTGCCTGGGGCCAGGTTCAGGAGCCAGGTGCGAGCTCCTTCCTTGAGCGCCATGGGGAACCAGTTCGCCATGACCTTTTCATCCCCGCTGGCAGCTTCGATGCGCAGCTCATAGAGCTGGAGGAATTCTGTAGGGTCGGTCGTGCCGTCATAGCGAGGAGGCAGGTCTGGCTTGAACTTGCCGGGCCATGCGACGCTGCGCAGCTCCGTGGTGTAGGCGCGACAGCCAGCAGTGGCCGCGGGAGGCTATGGTTGAGGGAGAGCTTGGCCTTGCGGGTCCCCATGCACTGCAGCTGGGAGCAGCGCGGGGTCTTGATGTGCCGGAGCTGGAGCAGGGTCACGACGAGCCGGAGCACGGAGCGCTCGGGCAGCTTCTTGCAGGCGAGGGACTTCTTGGCAGCTCCGTTCTTGATGGTCTGGCACCTGACGGAGCGGGTTCCGCCCAGGGGCCACGCGCCTTGGAGCCATGATGTCTTCTTGGAGAGGAGGTGGCTGGTAAGCCCCCGTACTTCATTGCCCACGCGGGGCGGGGTGCGGCACAGCGGAACGGACGGCGCAGGAGAGCCCCCTGTGGCGCGGACGAGCTCAGCGACGCGGTCGAGCCACTCTTCGTAGACGTCGTCAACGGGACGGTAGCGGAGGAGCTCGTTTGCCGCGATGAGCGCAGCTCGAGCCTCCAAGGGTGCACAGAGCGCGCGGGACGAAGAGCCAGCTAGTGTGAGCGATTGAGTAGCGGTGCGGCCGTCTTGCCGCACGGACGAATGCTGAGATGACGCTTGCTGCTCGTTCCCCGCCGGGCCGGTGGCGGCGTGGCTGGCGGGCGACGGGGAACGTCGAGGACGCCCACCGACGGGAGCCGTCTGGGCGACGCGAGAAGCGATGGCGGCCCGGCGCTCGGCGCGGGCCCGACGAGCGTCAGACATGGATGCGACGGTCGGAGGAGAGCGGAGCGGTGGAAGACAAATTCCGGCGCACCCCTACCTGGCGCGCCAAATGGCGGATTTCGGGTTCCGGCAAACCCTTAAGGTTCGAACTCTGGGGTGCGCGCGGAGATTGTGCCCTCTACCTCCCCGTCTCGCAAAGATCTAACTACTGAAAGAACAACACAAGAGACACATGGTTTATACTAGTTCGAGCCACCATTGTGGTGTAATACCCTACTCTAGTTTGTGGTGGGTGGATTGCCTCTTGGGCTGATGATGATGAACAATACAAGGAAGAACAGCCTCGCGAGGGTCTGCTCTTAGCTGGGACGATGAACTGCTAGGGGGAGTTCAGCCGCCCTTCTCTCTCTCTCTCTCTCTGTTGCCTGAGTCTTTCTAGCTGGCTTCTCCATCTGTTCCTCTACCCTGGGGGTGAATAGTCCTATTTATAGGCAAAGGCCCTAGGCCTCTTCCCAAATATTGAGAGGGAAGGGCGCCAACAGTTGGCCATTTTGAAGGGGAACATCTGGTACACTTATCCTGACTAAAGTCGGTCCTTGCCTGCCAAAGGCTCTGGTGATGACGCAGGCTTGGGCTCCACGATGACCTCCTCCCCACCGTTGGACTGGTCTTGGTCTCTAGGCACCGAAATGGATGCCTTTGCTTGATCCTCTCGCCTGCGCTTGCCCCCATTGCACCAAAGAGGAAAGGGAGACACTGCGCGGGCTGGCGCCCGCCTGGCACCCTTGGTCGTCATGGCTTGCGTCATGGGCACCTCATGAGGTACCCCGCCTTGATCTCTCCGCCTCCTCGCGAGCCAGCCTGATGAGGCCGCGCCTGAGAAAGCGCCGTGTCGTCCGCCCCACGAGGCTTGGCCCCTCGCGAGGGTCTTGGGTCTTGTGTTGATGAAGATGGGCCGTGCTGGGCCCTCTTCCGAGCCACGCCGCAGACCGCAGGCAGGCAAGTCTGGGGATCCCCGTTCCCAGAACGCCGACCATCACAATAATCATCATAGATAGGAGGCATGCTTTCATCATAGTAAATTTGCTCATCAAAGCTTGGGGGACAAAAAATAGCATCTTCATCAAACATAGCCTCCCCAAGCTTGTGGCTTTGTATATCATTAGCATCATGGATATTCAAGGCATTCATACTAACAACATTGCAATCATGCTCATCATATAAATATTTAGTGCCAAACATTCTGATGCATTCTTCTTCTAACACTTTGGCACAATTTTCTTTTCCATCATACTCACGAAAGATATTAAAAAGATGAAGCGTATGAGGTTAACTCAATTCCATTTTTTTGTAATTTTTCTTTTATAAACTAAACTAGTGCTAAAACAAGAAACAAAAAGATTCGATTGCAAGATCTAAAGATATACCTTCACTTACCTAGCCTCCCCGGCAATGACGTCAGAAAAGAGCTTGATGTCTACTACACAACCTTCTTCTTGTAGACGTTGTTGGGCCACCAAGTGCAGAGGTTTGTAAAACAGTAGCAAATTTCCCTCAAGTGGATGACCTAAGGTTTATCAATCCGTAGGAGGCGTAGGATGAAGATGGTCTCTCTCAAGCAACCCTGCAACCAAATAACAAAGAGTCTCTTGTGTCCCCAACACACCTAATACAATGGTAAATTGTATAGGTGCACTAGTTCGGCGAAGAGATGGTGATACAAGTGCAATACGGATGGTAGATATAGGTTTTTGTAAACTGAAAATATATAAACAGCAAGGTAGCAAGCGATAAAAGTGAGCGCAAACGGTATTGCAATGATAGGAAACAAGGCCCAGGGTTCATACTTTCACTAGTGTAAGTCCTCTCAACAATAATAACATAATTGGATCATATAACTGTCCCTCAACATGCAACAAAGAGTCACTCCAAAGTCACTAATAGCGGAGAACAAACGAAGAGATTATGGTAGGGTACAAAACCACCTCAAAGTTATTCTTTCCAATCAATCCGTTGGGCTATTCCTATTGGTTTTTGGTGGCTACAGAGGCTTGCGGCGGCGGAACTCCTGATCTACTCTCAGTTCTTGAAGTTTTAGGGTACGTGAGTATATATAGGTGTAGGAAGTACGTCGGTGGAGCTTCGGGGCCCCACGAGGCAGGGGGGCGCGCCCTAGGGGGGTGGGCACGCCCCCAACCTAGTGGCCATCTCCCTCCTTTCCTGACGTGGGGTCCAAGTCTATAATGTAGCTTTCCTTTCAAAAATAACTTCTCCAGTTGATTTCGTTCCGTTTCGACTCCGTCTGATATTCCTGTTCTTCAAAACACTGAAATAGGCAAAAAACACCAAATCTGGGCTGGGCCTCCGGTTAATAGGTTAGTCCCAAAAATAATATAAAAGTGGATAATAAAGCCCAATATTGCCCAAAACAGTAGATAACATAGCATGGAGCAATAAAAAATTATAGATACGTTGGAGACGTATCACATGACTCTAATATCACCATCTTCATATCGCAAAACTATTGTAAGGAATCAAATATATCATATTCAGTGATCTACAAGTTTTATGTAGGATTTTATGACTAACCATGTGAATGACCAATTCCTGTCATCTCTCTAAATAGATATAAGTGAAGCAAGAGAGTTTAATTCTTTCTACAAAATATATGCCCATGCTCTAACAAATATAAGTGAAGCAAAAGAGCATTCTACAAATGGAGGTTTTCTATGTGTAGGGAAACAGGCAATCCAAACATCAAATGATATAAGTGAAGCACATGAAGCATTCTATAAAGCCATACTCAAAAGATATAAGTGAAGTGCAATGAGCATTCTATAAATAAACCATGGACTATCTCATACCAGCGTGGTGCATCAAAGAAAAGTGAAAACTAAATGCAAAAGACGCTCCAAGATTTGCACATATCACATGAACGAAACGAAACCGAAAACATACCGATACCTGTTGAAGAAAGATGGGATGCCTTCCGGGGCATCCCCAAGCTTCTTGAATATTTACTTGGGGTGCCTTGGGCATCCCCAAGCTTGATCTCTTGCCTCTCCTCCTTATCCTCATATCGAGACATCCTCGATCTTCGAACACTTCATCCACACAAAACTCAACAGAAAGTTCGGTAAGATCCATTAGTATAATAAAGCAAATCACTACTATAAATACTGTTGCAAACCAATTCATATTTTGTTTTTGCATTGTAGATACTGTAATATAAATTTTCCATGGCTTAATCCACTGATAGAAATTGATAGTTTCATCAAAACAAGCAAACTATGCATCAAAAACAGAATCTGTCTTAAACAGGACAGTCTGTAGTAATCTGAACATTCACCATACTTCTGGTACTCCAAAAATTCTGAAACAATTAGGAAAAATAAAAATTTTGTATAGAAATACAGTGCAACAAGTTTCAGAACCGTTTGACGTTCCAGTAAAAAATTTAAAATCGTGCACTATAGCCAAAGTTTTTGTTTTGCACCGCACAAACCAACAAGCAATGTAAACATCCTAAAGGCAAATCTTGGCACATTATTTTTATGATACAATGGATTTGTACAAGAGGATAATTATTTTTGTTGAAAAGTTTCTGTAATCAAGGGTCACAAAGTTTCGATGGGCATGGACAAAGTTCAAGGCTAGCTCCCACTTTAACAATGCTCGTTTTCCTCACTTTCGCTTTTCTTTTTGAAAAATTTTCAGGTTCCCCTCTTTATTTTTTGTTTTTAAACTTTATAAAATAACACAAAAGAAATAATTGACTCTCTAAAACTTCCGGGTTGTCTCCCTGGCAGCGCTTTCTTTAAAGCCATTAAGCTAGGCATATAGTGCTCAAGTAATGGATCCACCCGGATCCCAGGGTATATCAAAGCCAATTTTAATTAACAACGATATGTGATTTAGTAGTGAGCAAAAAGTAACATATATCATGCAAAAACGAAGTCTAACTCTCTTCCTATGCATCAGCATGTCATAAAAGAACAATTTATGCACACATAGTAAAGACCAATGCATAGTATAACAGTTTCTTGCAATTTTATCATATTGGAAAGATGGAGAGGCGGAGATATAGTTCCTCTCTCATAATAATTGCAAGTATGAGCAGCAAGCACATGCATATTATATCTATCAAAATCATCATGTGTAGTAGTGAAACGCAACCCATCAATATAATCCTTAATAAGGGCAAACTTCTCCGATATAGCGTAGTCGGGAGAATTCAAAAAGATAATAGGACTATCATGCGTGGGTGCAAATAGCAAAAATTTCATGTTTAACATAAGGAACTATAGCAAGTTCATCTCCATAAGCATAATTCATATTGGCATCTTGGCCACAATCATAGCAAGCATCATCAAAAAGGGACATTTCAAAAGAATAAACAAGATCATAACAATCATCATAGCAATCACCCTTCGGTAAGCACGAAAGGGAATTAAACAATGTATGAGTTGAAGAGTTACTATCATTAGAAGGTGGGCACAGGTAGCTAATCCGCTCTTCCTCCTTTTGTTCTTCGCTCTCCTCATCATCTTTTTCATCCAATGAGCTCACAGTTTCATCAATTTCTTCTTCCATAGACTCCTGCAATATATTAGTCTCTTCTCCGATAGCGGAGACTTTCTCAATAAATACATCAATATCATAATTGTATTTATAATTCTCATAGCAATATTTAAGGATAGCTAAATTTTCAGGTCTATAAACTGAATCATCAAAACTTCAAACTCTTTAAACAAAGATTCAATTTCACAAGCACCCTTAAAAGAAACAAATTCTTCTATTCGTTCCACATCGTAGTAATCATATATATAATTAGCATAAGAAGCTGAGGTTTCATTATCATTAAATTTGCATGAAAAGGGAAGGTGTGGATCCTTCATCCTAGAGCAACAAGTATAATCATATCTCAAGCATAGTTGCGGAGCATACCAATGCAACATATGAATTTGATCCCATGATAGTTTCCCTTTTTGAGTCAAGCGATAATCCCTAAAGTATTCACGTTGATCCAATGTGTCTCCCATTATATAATTGAATGGGGTTTTCTCAGGATTATTAGAGTAGTGAATAATATCTTTCACATAATGAGCATCGAGGGTTTCAGGAGGTTCCCCATCTTCATGAGTAGCAAGCAAACCTATTTTTTTTGGTATTTCGTGTTCCATATCCATAATTAAAGATAGAGAACAACTTAGAAGAGCAAATAAAAATTACTTAGTGATAAAGCAAACAAGCACAAACGAGAATATTCACCCCACACTATTGCTCCCCGGCAACGGCGCCATAAAAATGTCTTGATAACCCCCAAGTATAGGGGATCAATTGTAGCCTCTTTCGAGTAAGTAAGAGTGTCGAACCCAACGAGGAGCTAAAGGTAGAACAAATATTTCCTCAAGTTTTATCGACCACCGATACAACTCTATGCATGCTTGACGTTCGCTTTACCTAGAACAAGTATAAAACTAGAAGTACTTTGTGGGTGTAACGTGCTAGGTTTGCAAGAATATAAAGAGCACGTAAATAAAAACTAGGGGCTGTTTTACGTAAAGAAGCAATAAATTTAGTATAGCGAGTGTGGAAAAGTGGTGGTAGGAATTGGGAAATTGTCCCTAAGCAATTGACTACTTTACTAGACCGATAACAAGTTTTATGTGGGAGAGGCCACTTCTAGCATGTCATCCCTGACTTGGAATTCTATGCACTTATGATTGGAACTATTAGCAAGCATCCGCAACTACTAACGTTCATTAAGGTAAAACCCAACCATAGCATTAAGATATATTGGCCCCCCTTCAATCCTGTATGCATCAACTTCTATGCTAGGTTGAAGCTTCTGTCACTCTTGCCCTCCAATACATAGTCCTATCAACATACAACTAACCCTATAGTGTGATCCACGTGCACGCTCATATGATGGGCACGAAAGGACAGCAACATAACTACAAGCAAATTAAACCAATCATAGCAATTCACTAATTACCGATAGGATAACGAAAATCTACTCAGACATCATAGGATGACAACACATTATTGGATAATAATATGAAGCATAAAGCACCATGTTCAAGTAGAGGGCACAACGGGTTGCGGGAGAGTGGACCGCTATAGATAGATGGGGAAGGTGATGGAGATGTTGGTGAAGATGACGGAGGTGTTGGTGTAGATTGCGGTGATGATGATGGCCCCGACGGCGTTCC
Organism: Aegilops umbellulata; assembly: GCA_032464435.1. Lineage (NCBI taxonomy): Eukaryota > Viridiplantae > Streptophyta > Magnoliopsida > Poales > Poaceae > Aegilops > Aegilops umbellulata. Next base: position 295,636,723 of record CP136058.1, read on the forward strand.
GGCACCACCGAAAGAGAGGAGGAGAGGGCCCCCCTTCTTCTTCTTCTTCCTTGACCTTCTACCTAGATGGGAGAAGGGTTTCCCCTCTGGTTCTTGGCTTCCATGGCATGGGAGGGGCGAGAGCCCTTCCGAGATTGGATCTGTCTCTCTCTGTTTCTGCGTTTCCAGATTCTGGCCTTTCACCGTTTCTTATATTCCCAGAGATCCGTAACTCCGATTGGGCTGAAATTTGGACACAATTTTAATCCGGATATTGGCTTTCATGCGGCGAAAGAAGGGCACCAAACGCCTTACGGGGTGGCCACAAGTGTCAGGTGCGCGCCCGCTGCCTCGTGGCCCCCTCGGGCATCATCTCGCGTTGATTCTTCTTCCAAAAATTCACATATATTCCAAAAATAATCTGCATTAGTTTTTATCCCGTTTGGACTCCGTTTGATATGGATTTTCTGCGAAACAAAAAACATGCAACAAACAGGAACTGGCATTGGGCAATGGATCAATATGTTAGTCCCAAAAATAGTTTAAAAGGTTGGCAAAAGTATATGAAAGTTGTATAATATTGCCATGGAACAATCAAAAATCATTGATACGACGGATACGTATCAAGCGACGCCACGTGAACGTCGACGATGTAAGGCACCGTACCGGGGGGGGGGGGGGTTCCGAGCTGCTTGGCGGCATAGTAGTACGAAGGCTTGTAAGGCTCCGGCCAAGGCGCCGTCTATACTGTGGGCGAGCCCGTCTGGCCGCGTCCGCCATGGCCACGCCGACTGCCTCGTCCGCTACATCCTCCACACCCATCGCCACCACCAGGCCCACCGATGGCCAACTACCTCTTGTGCTTCTCCTCCTTTGCGGACTTCACTTTCACGCAGCGAGTCTGCCGCGTCGCTGAGCTGATCTTCTGGGCGAGTGTAATGCTCTGTTCCTCCGGCACCTCCACCGACACCATCTCTTACAGGTTCTCTGAGGGTTCCATGCGTCGGTGTTAGAAGGAAGAAGAACGTGGGAGAAAAGAGCAGGAATTGGGCGGAGAGCTGCGGGGAATGGAAGAAGAGATTGGGGGATTTTGTCGCGGAAACAGGGAGGGATGCTACAAAAGCGCGGGCTCCGCCTTCCTTTTGGGTGAGCCGGGAGGGGGGGAGGTGCGGAGAGCGACGTTCGCGTGTCCGGACTCCCACAAAGGCCCCCATGTTTGTCTCCGGTTTTCTAAGAAACACATCCGCACCGCGCCGCAGACTGACGCAGGACCGCGTTGGATGGCTTCCGCGGGATCCGGACGGTTGCGGAGGTTTGCGGGTCGGCGTTGGAGATGCCCTTATATGATGTACTCCCTTAATCGAATATATATAGACACATTTTCGTGTGATTGTTTACTTATTTTAGTCCTTATGTAGTTCATATTAAAATATCCAAATCGTTTTATAACAGTGAACTATTTATAAGAGCAGAGGGCATCTCCAAGGCCGGCCCTCAAAACAAACACACTATTCGTCTGCAAACTGGTGCACGGGCACGAATTGGGAGCCGGACATCCAACCCTATCCCCTAAAAGTCCGACCTAGTTTTTTTCTCTTAAGTCCACAACACTCAAATTAATTATAAAAAATAGCATAATACATTCATAAATAACTTGCTGTAATCCGTAGAACAACAATATTCAATGGAAATATTACATATGAGATAACCGGATGTTCAATAACTTTTCGATTCATCGATTCCAAATTAAAAGATACCCGAGTTAGAATCCGCACATGTCCTCCCACACACTTAGCCCCTTGAGCTTCATCGAATAATGTATGAACATAAATGTCTTGCCCTCCGTCATCTGGTACAACACGACATCATGTCCGGCTATACAACGTGATGGCTATCAAGTTGCAGCATTGAGTGAATCAATAAATTGACCAACATGTAGAGCAATAAGAGGCAAAACTTACGATCACAATCGTTGACGAGCTTGATAGCCACATTGTCTCTTGCAACCGCACAGTAAAACTTCATGATGGAGCTGGAGATGGTGTATCACCGATGGTTTAGCGGCTTGAGCAGAGGGAGGCTTGGGTAGTGGCAGCGGTCGCATCGCATGTAACTATTGGGATCGTGGAAAAGTGGTGGCGACAACATTTGAGTGACTTTGATGGTGGTGCTACTCGAGCACCCGGTCACGAGCTCCGGGGTGAAAGCCTTGATCTGGCCGAAGATGGATATACCTAGCAATGGCGATGTTCTTATGTCGTTGCATTGTTGAAGATATTGCTCGGATATGTTCGGACTGGTTCTTCGGGGTGAAATCCTAGATTCTGGTCTTGGTGGTTGGATCCGATGGCGGCGACTCTTGAGTGTCGCTACCTTGTTGAATGTGTTGCTGTTGAAGAACCTCATCGTCTGTGTGATGTCATGAAATGATTGATGCAAATATGGTCTTTGTTGTAGTTTGCTGATCACGGATCTGATCGCTTTGGTTTTTTTCCTCGCCTACGTATAACTTTGGTCTTATATAACTTTGCTATTTGTCGACGTGTTTTTGGTGCGCATGCATTTGTGTTGGTTGTATGCATCTTAGTTATGCAGAGGCCGGGTGTGCGCTCTTTAGGTTTATTTTCTCTTGGTGCTCTTTATTGAGACAGTAAAATACACCCTTCATCGAAAAAAGTGCTTTTGTTCATGAAGTTAAGAGGTTGTTTGAATTGTGAGTATGTTTGTCTTATGTTGCCATATTATTTTTTGCCACACTTGCCACACTTGACTAACTTGAGTTGCTCAGATTATTAGCCACACTTTGGTTTGCCTAAGGAAATCTTGCCACACTTTATGTGTCTATGACATGTGTGGTTCACTGCTCATATATTTCTTGCCTTAGGTGTGGCTAGAACCAAACACCCACCTTACTTGGTCAAACTTGCCTAAGGTGAGGTGTGGCAAAGTGTGGCAAACCAACACAACACCTAAAAATATATGACTGGAAACCAAACAACCCCGAAGTCTACATATTTTGCCAAAACATCGAGCCCCTTCTCGCATGCCTATAAAGTCCACACATGCGACCTTCCACGCATCGCACAACAACAAATTAGGGAAAGTAATTCTTAAAAGTTTGCTCGCACATGGCTAACTCTACTATCTGCACACTGGATTTTTTTTTTTTGAAACTTTGCAACTCAGTTCTTAATTTTTGTTAAAAGATGGGAGCATGTGCTCGTAAGGCGCATAATACACGCTGCATAACACGTCTACACCGTAAGCAGCGGCGCTGCATTTCTTTGTACAGAAATCTCTGGTCCGTGAAGACCCGATAAAATAGAACGTCTCGTGCAAAATGCAACGTATAGAGCTGGTAAATCACGGCCGTACCGTACGTACGGCGGCTTGGTCATCGTGTCCTGCCGACAGGCAACAAAACAGGGTGCCGGGACAACAGGGGTACCGTGACTCGGCACCACCATGTGCACCAACAATCAGCTCCAGCTCATGCTGCTGCCGCCGCCGCTTTCCAATTAAACGCGCAAACAAGCAAACCGGTGGCCGCACCCGCACCCGCACGCGCCGTCGACCATGCATGCATGCATGTGCGCCCGGTACACGTTTTGCCTTCTTTTGCTGCACGGATCCGAGTACGGCTCGTACGACAAACCAAAAGATATGCATGTCTTGGTGACGGGTGGACGGATCGCGACGACCGATCCGATCTGATCTTTTGTAACTGATGATGTCCGGCGACGTATGAGAGTTCGCTAGGTGGGCTCTGCTGGCCACATGACGAGACGATAGATACGTAACGTGTCCCATAGTACCACATGCCCCACGGTAGGCGAGAATGAAGGTGCGTAGCAATACACACAGGAGCCTTCCTATCGACTTGAGAATCTATGTACTCTTTTTGCAGGGAGAATCTATGTACTCATTGATTTTTGGAGAAAAGCCGATTGTCCGACTTTATATATTAAGCTACGAGTCCACAGCAAATTCACAGAACACAAACATAAGGCCAACTCCACCGCGCGACCCCAAACGGACGTCCGTTTTGTCCGGATTCTGTCCATTTTGGTAGGGATTTGGGGCCGTATCCGGGCCTGTCCTGGGATGCGGTGGCCGTGCGCCCAGCGTGTGGCCGCATCCTTTTGCCCCATCCTGTCCGCGTTTATTTAAAAATAAGGTACGTTTTAAATGCCAAGCCCCAGTTCACGACCCTAGTTCATCACGCCGGCAACAAAGCCAGCGGCCTACACGACCATCGCCGGCATCCGCCAGCGGCCGGCAACACAGCCAGCCTCCAAATGAATAGTTGTCCTCACCGGCAACACAGCCAGCGGCCGGCAACACAGCCGGCCTCCAAAATGAATGGTTTTTCGCCGGCACACTGCCAGCGGCCCAGCGGGCGGGCGGCACCCATGCCAGCCTCCAAAAAGAACGGCCACGCCGATCGGACGACTTAGTTCAGGCCTTCGGCGTCGAGCATCTCCTTCTGCCTGGCCTCGAACCAAGCCCTCGTCTTGTCGCTCATCTTCGACAAGTCCACACTCATGATCGCAAGGGCCACCTCCTTCGCTTTGGTGGCGGCATTGGTGGCCTCGATGTCGAGCTGCCTCTTCCTGGCCTTGACGTTGTTGGCCTCGATGTCGAGCTGCCTTTGCCGGGCGGCCTCTTCCATGTCGAGCTGCCTTTGACGGGCCGCCTCCTCCATGTCTATCTTCCTCTTCTTGGCCGCCTCCTCCATCTCAAGCTTCTGTCTTTGGAGGTCTAGGTATTGCTTCATTTGCTCGTCCTTGCTTTGCCGCTTCTTCTCGTCCCTCACATCCTTATGTGACATCATGCCATGCAAAGTCTCATGCAAGGCCATGGATGAGGCGTCACGTATGTCGTCCACCTCGAAGTTGGTCTTGCCCCTCGGCCTATTCAACGCCTCGCCATCCCCACCTCCGGCGAACTTGGCCGTATTCTTGCCTCTCTTCCTTTGAAGTTCACGGTATTGATCCTTGAACTTAGGGCAATTGTTGATGATCGTCCAGCAATGCGTAAGAGTGAATGGCTTGTCATTATGCCGGGCCTTGAATGCCTCCAAAGATTGAGATGCCTACACCACGTGATCAACAACAAGTGAATATGCAAACATATACACGGCCGAAGTATCATGGCCGTAGCAAGGAAAGGGCTAGAAAGAGAAGAGCATGCCATGTCCCCAACACCGAGACCACTCACGGGCCGTGCTTCAACGCTCTCAAATGCGGCACAATACTTGTTACACTCTTGTTGGATGAACAACCATCTTTTTTGAATCGAACCGATGCCACGGTTGCTTGTAATTTGGTAGGGCTCAAACATCTTCCTTTCATGGAATGTTTTGTGGACTCTCGTCCAAAAATAATGCCCTTTTGTTGCGCGCCGGTCCTTGGATCTTGGCTAATCTCCATCCAACATTGGCAAATCAACTTGTCCTCATCTTGTGTATATGAACCGGTGCGAATGCTCTTCCGCTTCTTTTGTGCTTCCGCCCTTAGGGTGAGCTCGTCGATGAACAATGGAGCGCCACTAATATCAACATCATTGCCTTCATCTTCATCTTCACCTTCGACATAGATGTCATCGTCTTCATGCCACGAATCACCATGGTCGTAGTCAGCACGCTCGTCAGCCTCTTCATCGGGCACGTACTGGGCACGGCTGAGGGAGTCCTGGATTAGGGGGTGCCCGGATAGCCGGACTATACCTTCAGCCGGACTCCTGGACTATGAAGATACAAGATTGAAGACTTCGTCCCGTGTCCAGAAGGGACTTTCCTTGGCGTGGAAGGCAAGCTTGGCGATACGGATATGTAGATCTCCTACCATTGTAACCGACTCTGTGTAACCCTAACCCTCTCCGGTGTCTATATAAACCGGAGGGTTTTAGTCCGTAGAACAACACATAACAATCATACCATAGGCTAGCTTCTAGGATTTAGCCTCCTTGATCTCATGGTAGATCTACTCTTGTACTACCCATATCATCAATATTAATCAAGTAGGACGTAGGGTTTTACCTCCATCGAGAGGGCCCGAACCTGGGTAAAGCATCGTGTCCCTTGTCTCCTGTTACCATCCGCCTAGACGCACAGTTCGAGACCCCCTACCTGTAACACCCCGGATGTTACTTGCCATATTTGTAACTCCAACTCTTGCCATTTTCGGCAATGTGATATGATATTCCCTCCGTGGTTGGGTTTTCCTTCATTTTGCATTTTGTCCTTGTCATGCATTTCATATCATGTCATCATGTGCATCGCATTCGCATACGTGTTCGTTTCATGAATCCGAGCTTTTTCCCCGTTGTCCGTTTTGCAATCCGGCGCTCCTATGTTCCCCGGCGTCCCCGTTTACCTTTTTCCGTGAGCGGGTATTAAACTTTCTCGGAGTGGACCGAGGTTTGTCAAGCGGCCTTGGTATAGCACCGGTAGACCGTCTGTCAAGTTTTGGGTCATTCGGAGGTCGTTTGATACTCCAACGGTTAACCGGGTAACCGTGAAGGTCTCGTGTGTGTTGCAGCCAAAACCTCCTCCAAATCAGCCCAATAACCCATCTAATTCACTCCCATGTCCATCGCCGTTCGATCACGATCGTGTGGGCGAAAACCGTACTCCATTTGGAGTCTCCCACCTCCTCCTACCTATAAATATGCATCTCCCCCTCCAATCCCGCAGTACAAACCCTAAAAAAATCCCCTCTCCGCGCCAAACGCGTCCGTCCGCGCCGGACGAAGCCCGCGCCGCCACCTCCGCACCAACCGGCGTCCGCCACGTGGCGTGCCTCCGTCGCCCGCGCCGCCGGCCCGCCTGGCCTGAGGCCGGCCCTCCCGCACCCCGACCCGGGCCGCGCCCCGCCGCCTCCACCCGGGCCGCGCCTCCTCCGCCGCCCCGCGCGCCGGTCGCCGCCTCCCGCGCCGCCGCGCCGGCGCCCGCCGGTCTCCGCGCCTCGACCCCGCGCCTCCTGCCGCGCCGCTGCTCCGCCTCCTCCGTCGCCGCGCCGCCCCGGCTCCTCCTCCCTTACCCTCCCCAGCGAGTTCTCCGGCGAGCTCGCGCCGCCGCCTCGATCCGCGAGCTCGAGAACCCTAGATCTGAGAATTTTCTGGAGGGTATATTTCACTAAGTCCCTGAAAAATTGCACTATGTGCCTCTGTTCATCGCATCATAACTTTCTGCATACTGCTCCGTTTCATGCGTGTAATATGTCAAATTGTTCGCCTCGATGAGTTCATCATTTCATCCCACTGCATTATTTTCATTTGAGTTCATCTTGATGCCAGAAATGCTGTTAGAAGAGGGCTATGTGATGTTAGTTTCAGATCTGTTTCAGTAGATGCACTTTTGTCATTTTTGCCATGATTGATGTGTGCATCCTATGAAGTTGAGTCCTACTTGTGTTTTGTAATATGCCATGCCATCTTTACAGGGGTGTATGCCATGTATTTTCATGATCTTTGTGGTGACTAGCACACAAGCATGCAAACTAGGGATCATAATGTTGCTGATTTCAGAGACTTAGTAATTTCACTAAGTTATTCCCTGCTGTTATTTTTATGCCATGTGTTCATGTTGTTTCAGAGAGATCTATGCCTCTTTTGAGGATGATCAGTAAGGGTGTTTTGAACATATGGATTTGCTATATCCATCCATGTCTTTGTTTGTAATTAAGGAGTGCCATAGCTTGAGTCGATCGAGCTCTACTTTTGCTATAAAATGTTTCCTGGCAGATTGTTTACATGTTATTCGTTTTTGCCAAGCTTGTTGTAGTTGATACTTGCATGATATGATGTTGTTCTTGCCATGTCTAGCTTCTATGCCTTGTCTTCTTGATGGATGTATGCTTAGTTTATCATGAAAAGTTCTGTAGTGAGTACATCGAGCTCGTAAACATGCCTACTTGTTATCTGTTTTTGACATGTCCAGTTTTCTGCTATGTCTGAAAACTGTAACGAAACTTGCTTAATTGACATGGGTGCTATTATATTTTATGATCCTTTTTGGCTCATGGTCAGTAAGGGACTTTTGTTCCATGCTTTGAGTAGATTCATGTCATGCCTTCTTTTGCTATATTGTGTTCCTGTAGCATGTTGTTTCCTTGCTCTAAACATGTCATCCTGATGTTAATTTCTGGCATGATAGTATTTTCACCAAGTCTGTGAACCTGTTATCTTTTGCACTTTTGCCATGCTTGTTTGAACCTGTTATGATGTGATTTAGCCGTAGCTCAGTGTTCATCTTTTGTCAAGCATCTTGAGTAGTTCACTGCCATATGCTTTGCTGATATGTTTGGATGCAGTAGCTTAATTCATTGTTGCATGCTACGTGGCATCATGCTGTTAAACGCAGAATCTTGTCATTCTTGTTTTGCTTGTCATTTGCAAACCGTGCATCCGATTCCGGTGATCATTATATCGATTTCAACCGAAATCACCTCACCTATCCAGTGGCATACTTGGTTTGCCAAGATTATGTGACACCCCAAAAAAAAAATTGGCCTTGTTTTATTAATTAAAATTTTTGCCAGGACTTAAAACCTTTATTTTATGAGCTCCCTTTTGATCTTTAACCTTGTCATTATGGAGTTTTTCCCCTAAGTGTGAACTTTTCAATTATGTTATTGGACTTGTTTAACCTCTCTAGAAAAACTTTACTTTTATCAGTACAACTAATCGCACAATTAATTTGCTTGATCTTCACTTTCTTGAAGATGGTTTTTCAAGGTTAAATGGCCATATTTGAACTACAACCATTTGATAGATTCACTTAAAATTCCCACAAGAATTTGGAGATGTCATGTGATGTTATTAAATAACTTTTATGCAAAAACATCTTTATTTCATGAAATATTTTGTGCTCTACACCTTTTTTTTTCTTCTGTGCTCCAGTGGGCAATTTTGCACTACAACCCATTTAAATATTTTCTTCTAGCCTCTACCAAAATTATGGGATGTTAGTAATATCATATGATTCAACTTTATGCAAAAACCTAGTGATGTTATTTGCAAATTTTGAGTGAGTCAGCATCATCTTCATTCTGGACCAGACTGGTGTTTTCTACTGCAACCCTATTATTTCTTGCTCCAGTGACCTTGTGTTTTCTCATGCTCATAGTCCTCCCTACCAAACCCCTAAGTCCAGGAGCATGCACCCTTTGGGGCAATTTTGGTTCATGAAATGATGCCATTTATTTCCTGTCTAGAATTGTAGTTTTGTAAAATTTGCACTAGCAAGTTCCTAATTTTATCCAAATGACCTCACCACCCTCTTGTACATCCAAGGAGACACTGATCTGGAGTAATTGACCACTCCAAGTATTGCCTAAGTGCCCTTGGCATTGTGTCAAACACCTTATGGGCATGATCTGTTTTGGCATGAATCTTTGGTTGCACTGTGAACCAGATCCCCTGACCAAACCAGCGTGTCCACTGATCTCCTTGCAAGCCCAAACCTAGACCTGCTAAGTCCCAGCCTCACCCGAGACCTCTATCACGCCCTGGCTTTTCGTCGAGCAGGTCCCGTGCGTGCTCCGGACGCGCCCAGAGCGCACCTATTGCAGCCGCGTGCACCCGAGCCGCCGCGTCTCACCCGCACCCGTTCCGGCTCTTGACTACCTGCAGCTAGCTGCCACACGCTCGCCGCCTCACCACTACACGCCAGCCACCCCTGGCGCCCTACAGCGCCACCGCCAGAGCGTTTTGGCGGCACGCCGGTGTCGGCCGACAGCTTCTGCTCCGTGCAGCGCCGCCCAAGCCACCCCGGCTCGCCACCTGGCCCCTGGCACAGCCCGAGCTCATCCGTGAGCGTGTCCGCTAGCGTTCGTCGCCGCCACGACGCCCTGCACGCTACAAAGAGGTGGTTCGCCGGCGTCCTCATCCACCGCCGCGGAACCGACCTCGTCGCCCTATAAAAGTACGCCCCGAACCTCCCAAGCACGCAGGCGACTCCAAGCCATCCCCCTAGGACCCCCTTTGGGCAGCTAATCGACCCGGGAAGGTCATCTTCCCCATCTCCGGCAGCTTCGGCCGCCGCCATGGCTCGAGCTCTCACAACTCCACCAGGGACTCCCCCACCCATTTCTCTCCACCAGGAACCCCCTCACACTCCCGCAAACCTTTCCCATTACTCGATTTCGATCGGGGCTCACTACGGGAGAACTTTCACTTTACCCGATGGCCGCCGTCCGCCGCGAAGCTTGCCGCCGGCGACTCACTCAACCCCGCCAACAAAGCAACCACCGGAGTGACCGCCTTGGTCTCGCGGATCCATCCAGACCCTCTGGAACCCGCGGGGAGCCGCCGTTCGCCGGCGACGACCACCGTTACCCCGCCTCCGTTCGGGCAAAGGAAGGGGAGGGAGGGATAGACCGGTCAAACCTGACCAGTGGGCCAGGCGGGCCCACTGTCAGTGACTCGCGAGCCGTCCGCACTGTAATAAGTGAAAGCGCAAAATGCCCAGTATGTATCTCCTACTTAGAAAGCGTATTTTCCCCGAAACGTTTTCTTTTCTGTTTTGTTTTAAAACAGATTTTGACCACAACTTTGACTGCCTATAACTTTTAAAATACAACTCCAAATGAGTTGATTCTTTTTCCTACCTTCCTCAAATTTGATCTAGTTTATTTTAAGATTTATTTGAAAATTTTCCAAAACAACTTTTTGTACTGTTTTGAGATGTGTGTTAATTCAAATATATTTTAAATAGGATTTCGGAAAGAGGGAAGAAACTTTCAAAAGTTTTGGAGAGCACCTCACCCTTCCACAACTTAAAGGCAAGCATCTTGAACCCTGGCATAATATTGTTGATGTGTTGGTTGACACGTTTATAACACCACCTTATTTCGGAGGACTTGATATTTCATGTGACATGATCATTTGCATGGAAGCATATCAACGATTTCCTTGCTATTGGAAATGAAAATGATTGTGATGGTAATCATCCTCATGTGCCTTGCATGCATACCGGAAAGGAATCCGGGAAAGCCTCGGCCTTGGGTAGGCGTGAGCTTGTTGCCGGTCCTCGTCGGGACGGTTATGTCCGGTATGGCATGATAAGGTACATTGAGTGGTAACTTCTTCAATTGTATTATATTTGATATACATGTCATGCAGGAACTTATAACCTCCTGAGTCAACCGCAGATCGAGTCTTGTTCCAGTAACCCCCATACTTCCCTCGTACTACCACTCGTCCCTGCCGCAGGTAGGGTACGGTTCAGTAAGTTGTCAACCCCTTTCCAGCACACACCGTACAGAGAGGCCATGGTGGAAGATATCGGTTGTAGCCGGTAGGCATGCCACCTGGTCAGGGGGCATGGGTGTTTCCGGTTGGGACCGAGAGGGGAGGCCATGAAGGAAATATGCCCTAGAGGCAATAATAAAGTTATTATTTATTTCCTTATATCATGATAAATGTTTATTATTCATGCTAGAATTGTATTAATTGGAAACATAATACATGTGTGAATACATAGACAAACAGAGTGTCACTAGTATGCCTCTGCTTGACTAGCTCATTAATCAAAGATGGTTATGTTTCCTAACCATGAACAAAGAGTTGTTATTTGATTAACGAGATCACATCATTAGTTGAATGATCTGATTGACATGACCCATTCCATTAGCATAGCACCCGATCGTTTAGTATGTTGCTATTGCTTTTATCCATGACTTATACATGTTCCTTTAACTATGAGATTATGCAACTCCCGTTTACCGTAGGAACACTTTGTGTGCTACCAAACGTCACAACGTAACTGGGTGATTATAAAGGTGCTCTACAGGTGTCTCCGAAGGTTCATATTGGGTTGGCGTATTTCGAGATTAGGATTTGTCACTCCGATTGTCGGAGAGGTATCTCAGGGCCTTCTCGGTAATGCACATCACATAAAGCCTTGCAAGCATTGCAACCAATGAGTTAGTTGCGAGATGATGTATTACGGAACGAGAAAAGAGACTTGCCGGTAACGAGATTGAACTAGGTATTGGATACCGACGATCGAATCTCGGGCAAGTAACATACCGATGACAAAGGGAACAAACGTATGTTGTTATGCGGTCTGACCGATAAAGATCTTCGTAGAATATGTAGGAGCCAATATGGGCATCCAGGTCCCGCTATTGGTTATTGACTGGAGACGTGTCTCGGTCATGTCTACATTGTTCTCGAACCCGTAGGGTCCGCACGCTTAAGGTTTCGATGACAGTTGTATTATGAGTTTATGAGTTTTGATGTACCGAAGGAGTTCGGAGTCCCGGATGAGATCGGGGACATGACGAGGAGTCTCGAAATGGTCGAGACGTAAAGATCGATATATTGGACGACTATATTCGGACATCGGAAAGGTTCTGAGTGATTCGGGTATTTTCGGGAGTATCGGGGAGTTACGGGATTACGGGAGAAGTAATGGGCCTTGATGGGCTTTAGTGGGAAGAGGAAAAGGCTGCTGCGCCCCCCCTCCCCTTTGGTCCGAATTGGACTAGGGAAAAGGGGGCCGGCCACCTTTCCTACTCCTCCTATTCCTTCTCCCTTCCTCCCCTCTTGGTGGACTCCTACTAGGACTTGGAAACCTAGTAGGACTCCACACCCTGGCGCGCCAAACCCTTGGCCGGCCTCCTCCTCCTCCATCCTTTATATACTGAGGCAAGGGGCACCCCATAGACACACAAGTTGATCTACGGATCGTTCCTTAGCCGTGTGCGGTGCCCCCTTCCACCAAATTCCACCTCGATCATATCGTTGCAGTGCTTAGGCGAAGCCCTGCGCCGGTAACACATCAAGATCGTCACCACGCCGTCGTGCTGACGGAACTCTTCCTCGACGCTTTGCTGGATCGGAGCCCGGGGATCGTCATCGAGCCGAACGTGTGCCAAGAACTCGGAGGTGCCGGAGTAACGGTGCTGTGATCGATTGGATCGCGAGGAGAACGTACGACTACTTCCTCTACGTTGTGTCAACGCTTCCGCTTCGGTCTACGAGGGTACGTAGACAAACACTCTCCCCTCTCGTTGCTATGCATCACCATGATCTTGCGTGTGCGTAGGAATTTTTTTGAAATTACTACGTTCCCCAACAGTGGCATCCGAGCCTAGGTTTTTATGGTTTGATGTTATTTGCACGAGTAGAACACAAGTAAGTTGTGGACGATACAAGTCATACTGCCTACCAGCATGTCATACTTTGGTTCAGCGGTATTGTTGGACGAGACGATCCGGACCAACCTTACGCGTACGCTTACGCGAGACCGGTTCCCTCGACGTGCTCTGCACATAGATGGCTTGCGGAAGACTGTCTCTCCAACTTTAGTTGAACCGAGTGTGGCTACGCCCGGTCCTTGAGAAGGTTAAAACGGAGTCTATTTGACAAACTATCGTTGTGGTTTTGATGCGTAGGTAAGATGAGTTCTTGCTTAAGCCCGTAGCAGCCACGTAAAACTTGCAACAACAAAGTAGAGGACGTCTAACTTGTTTTTGCAGGGCATGTTGTGATGTGATATGGTCAAGTCATGATGCTAAATTATTGTATGAGATGATCATGTTTTGTAACCGAGTTATCGGCAACTGGCAGGAGCCATATGGTTGTCGCTTTATTGTATGCAATGCAATCATGATGTAATGCTTTACTTTATTACTAAGCGGTAGTGATAGTCGTGGAAGCATAAGATTGGCGAGACGACAACGATGCTACGATGGAGATCAAGGTGTCGCGCCGGTGACGATGGTGATCATGACGGTGCTGCGGAGATGGAGATCACAAGCACAAGATGATGATGGCCATATCATATCACTTATATTGATTGCATGTGATGTTTATCTTTTATGCATCTTATCTTGCTTTGTTTGACGGTAGCATTATAAGATGATCTCTCACTAATTATCAAGAAGTGTTCTCCCTGAGTATGCACCGTTGCGAAAGTTCTTCGTGCTGAGACACCACGTGATGATCGGGTGTGATAGGCTCTACGTTCAAATACAACGGGTGCAAAACAGTTGCACACGCGGAATACTCAGGTTTAACTTGACGAGCCTAGCATATAACAGATATGGCCTCGGAACACGGAGACCGAAAGGTCGAGCGTGAATCATATAGTAGATATGATCAACATAGTGATGTTCACCATTGAAACTACTCCATCTCACGTGATGATCGGACATGGTTTAGTTGATTTGGATCACGTGATCACTTAGAGGATTAGAGGGATGTCTATCTAAGTGGGAGTTCTTAAGTAATATGATTAATTGAACTTAAATTTATCATGAACTTAGTCCTGGTAGTATTAGCATATCTATGTTGTAGATCAATAGCTCGCGTTGTTGCTTCCCTGTGTTTATTTTGATATGTTCCTAGAGAAAATTGTGTTGAAAAATGTTAGTAGCAATGATGCGGATTGGATCCGTGATCTGAGGTTTATCCTCATTGCTGCACAGAAGAATTATGTCCTTGATGCACCGCTAGGTGACGGACCTATTGCAGGAGCAGATGCAGACATTTTGAACGTTTTGCTAGCTCAATATGATGACTACTTAATAGTTTAGTGCACCATGCTTAACTGCTTAGAATCGGGACTTCAAAGACGTTTTGAACGTCATGGAGCATATGAGATGTTCTAGGAGTTGAAGTTAATATTTCAAGCAAATACCCGAGTTGAGAGATATGAAGTCTCCAACAAGTTCTATAGCTAAAAGATGGAGGAGAATCGCTCAACTAGTGAGCATGTGCTCAGATTGTCTGGGTACTACAATCGCTTGAATTAAGTGGGAGTTAATATTCCAGATAAGATATTGATTGACAGAATTCTCTAGTCACCATCACCAAGTTAGTAGAACTTCGTGATGAACTATAATATGCAAGGGATAACAGAAAATATTCCCAAGCTCTTCGCGATGCTAAAATCAGCGAAGGTAGAAATCAAAGAAAAACATCAAGTGTTGATGGTTGACAAGATCACTAGTTTCAAGAAAAGGGCAAAAGGAAAGAAGGGGAACTTCAAGAAGAACGGCAAGCAAGTTGCTGCTCAAGTGAAAAAGCCCAAGTATGGTCCTAAGCCTGAGACTAAGTGCTTCTACTGCAAAGGGACTGGTCACTGGAAGCGGAACTACCCCAAGTGATTGGCGGATAAGAAGGATGGCGAAGTGAACATAAGTATATTTGATATACATGTTATTGATGTGTACTTTACTAGTGTTCATAGCAACCCCTTAGTATTTGGTACTAGTTCAGTTGCTAAAATTTAGTAACTCGAAACGGGAGTTGCAGAATGAACAAAGACTAGTTAAAGGGCAAGGTGACGATGTGTGTTGGAAGTGGTTCCAAGATTGATATGATCATCATCACACACTCCCTATACATTCGGGATTAGTGTTGAAACTAAATAAGTGTTATTTGGTGTTTGCGTTGAGCATGAATATGATTTGATCATGTTAATTGCAATACAGTTATTCATTTAAGTTAGAGAACAATTGTTGTTCTGTTTACATGAATAAAACCTTCTATGGTCATACACACCAATGAAAATAGTTCATTGGATCTCGATCGCAGTGATACACATATTCATGATATTGAAACCAAAAAGATGCGAAGTTAATAATGATAGTGCAACCTATTTGTGGCACTGCCGTTTAGGTCATATTGGTGTAAAGCGCATGAAGAAACTCCATGCTGATGGGATTTTGGAATCACTTGATTATGAATCACTTGATGCTTGCGAACCATGCCTCTTGGGCAAGATGACTAAAAACGCCGTTCTCCAGAACAATGGAGCAAGCAACAGATTTGTTGGAAATCATACATACTGATGTATATGATCCGATGAATATTAAAGCTCACGACAAGTATCATTATTTTCTAACCTTCACAGATGATTTGAGCAGATATGGGTATATCTACTTGATGAAACATAAGTCTGAAACGTTTGAAAAGTTCAAAGAATTTTAGAGTGAAGTGAAAATCATCGTGACAAGAAAATAAGGTTTCTACGATCTGATCGCGGAGACAAATATTTGAGTTACGAGTTTGGTCTTCAATTAAAACAATGTGGAATAGTTTCACAAATTCATGCCACCTGGAACACCACAGCATAATGGTGTGTCCGAACGTCATAACCGTACTTTATTGGATATAGTGCAATCTATGATGTTTCTTACCGATTTACCAATATCGTTTTGGGATCATGCATTAGAGACAGCTGCATTCACGTTAAAAGGGGCACCATCTAAATCCGTTGAGACGACACCGTATGAACTATGGTTTAGCAATAAACCTAAGCTGTCGTTTCTTAAAGTTTGGAGCTGCGATGCTTATGTGAAAAAGCTTCAACCTGATAAGCTCGAACCCAAATCGGAGAAATGTGTCTTCATAGGATATCCAAAGGAAACTGTTGGATACACCTTCTATCACAGATCCGAAGGCAAGACTTTTGTTGCTAAGTTCGGAAACTTTCTAGAGAAAGAGTTTCTTTCGAAAGAAGTGAGTGGGAGGAAAGTAGAAAACTTGATAAGGTAATTGTACCTTCTCCCTTATTGGAAAGTAGTTCATCACAGAAATCTGTTCTTGTGACTACTACACCAATTAGTAAGGAAGCTAATGATGATGATCATGTAACTTCAAGATCAAGTTACTACCGAATCTCGTAAGTAAACCAGAGTGAGATCCGCACCAGAGTGGTACAGTAATCCTGTTCTGGAAGTCATGTTACTAGACCATGACGAACTTGCGAACTATGAGGAAGCGATGATGAGCCCAGATTCCGCGAAATGGTTAGAGGCCATGAAATCTGAGATATGATCCATGTATGAGAACAAAGTATGGACTTTGAGGGATTTGCCCGATGATCGGCAAGCCAAAGAAAATAAATGGATCTTCAAGAGGAAGACGGACACTGATAGTAGTGTTACTATCTACAAAGCTAGAATTGTCGCAAAAGGTTTTCGACAAGTTCAAGGTGTTGACTACGATGAGAGTTTCTCACTCGTGTCTATGCTTAAGTCTGTCCAAATCATGTTAGCAATTGCCGCATTTTTTGAAATCCGGCAAATGGGTAAACAAAACTACATTCCTTAATGGATTTATTAAAGAAGAGTTGTATACGATGCAACTAGAAGGTTTTGTCGATCCTGAAGGTGTTAACAAAATATGCAAGCTCCAGCGATCCATCTATGGACTGGTGCAAGCATCTCGGAGTTGGAATATACGCTTTGATAAGTTGATCAAAGCATATAGTTTTATACAGACTTGCGGTGAAGCCTGTAATTACAAGAAAGTGAGTGGGAGCACTACAACATTTCTGATAAGTATATGTAAATGACATATTATTGATCGGAAATAATGTAGAATTATTCTGTAAAGCATAAAGGAGTATTTGAAAGGAGTTTTTCGAAGAAGGACCTCGGTGAAGCTGCTTACATATTGAGCATCAAGATCTATAAGAGATAGATCAAGACGCTTGATAAGTTTTTCAATAAATACATACCTTGAAAAGATTTTTGAAGTAGTTCAAAATGGAACAGTCAAAGAAAGAGTTCTTGCCTGTATTACAAGGTATGAAATTGAGTAAGACTCAAAGCCCGACCACGGCAGAAGATAGAAAGAGAATGAAAGTCATTCCCTATGCCTCAGCCATAGGTTCTATAAAGTATGCCATGCTGTGTACCAGACCTATTGTATACCCTACCCTGAGATTGGCACGGGAGTACAATAGTGATCTAGGAGTAGATCACTGGACGGCGGTCAAAATTATCCTTAGTGGAATAAGGATATGTTTCTCGATTATGGAGGTGACAAAAAGGTTCGTCGTAAAAGGTTACGTCGATGCAAGTTTTGACACTAATCTGGATGACTCTAAGTCTCAATCTAGATACATATTGAAAGTGGGAGCAATTAGCTAAAGTAGCTCCGTGCAGAGCATTGTAGACATAGAAAATTGCAAAATACATAACGGATCTGAATGTGGCAGACCCGTTGACTAAACTTCTCTCACAAGCAAAAGTCACACTGTAGTACCCTTTGGGTGTCGGTCACATAGCGATGTGAACTATGGGTGTTAATCACATGGTGATGTGATCTAGATTATTGACTCTAGTGCAAGTGGGAGACTGAAGGAAATATGCCCTAGAGGCAATAATAAAGTTATTATTTATTTCCTTATATCATGATAAATGTTTATTATTCATGCTAGAATTGTATTAATTGGAAACATAATACATGTGTGAATACATAGACAAACAGAGTGTCACTAGTATGCCTCTGCTTGACTAGCTCATTAATCAAAGATGGTTATGTTTCCTAACCATGAACAAAGAGTTGTTATTTGATTAACGAGATCACATCATTAGTTGAATGATCTGATTGACATGACCCATTCCATTAGCATAGCACCCGATCGTTTAGTATGTTGCTATTGCTTTTATCCATGACTTATACATGTTCCTTTAACTATGAGATTATGCAACTCCCGTTTACCGTAGGAACACTTTGTGTGCTACCAAACGTCACAACGTAACTGGGTGATTATAAAGGTGCTCTACAGGTGTCTCCGAAGGTTCATATTGGGTTGGCGTATTTCGAGATTAGGATTTGTCACTCCGATTGTCGGAGAGGTATCTCAGGGCCTTCTCGGTAATGCACATCACATAAAGCCTTGCAAGCATTGCAACCAATGAGTTAGTTGCGAGATGATGTATTACGGAACGAGAAAAGAGACTTGCCGGTAACGAGATTGAACTAGGTATTGGATACCGACGATCGAATCTCGGGCAAGTAATATACCGATGACAAAGGGAACAAACGTATGTTGTTATGCGGTCTGACCGATAAAGATCTTCGTAGAATATGTAGGAGCCAATATGGGCATCCAGGTCCCGCTATTGGTTATTGACTGGAGACGTGTCTCGGTCATGTCTACATTGTTCTCGAACCCGTAGGGTCCGCACGCTTAAGGTTTCGATGACAGTTGTATTATGAGTTTATGAGTTTTGATGTACCGAAGGAGTTCAGAGTCCCGGATGAGATCGGGGACATGACGAGGAGTCTCGAAATGGTCGAGACGTAAAGATCGATATATTGGACGACTATATTCGGACATCGGAAAGGTTCTGAGTGATTCGGGTATTTTCGGGAGTATCGGGGAGTTACGGGATTACGGGAGAAGTAATGGGCCTTGATGGGCTTTAGTGGGAAGAGGAAAAGGCTGCTGCGCCCCCCCTCCCCTTTGGTCCGAATTGGACTAGGGAAAAGGGGGCCGGCCACCTTTCCTACTCCTCCTATTCCTTCTCCCTTCCTCCCCTCTTGGTGGACTCCTACTAGGACTTGGAAACCTAGTAGGACTCCACACCCTGGCGCGCCAAACCCTTGGCCGGCCTCCTCCTCCTCCATCCTTTATATACTGAGGCAAGGGGCACCCCATAGACACACAAGTTGATCTATGGATCGTTCCTTAGCCGTGTGCGGTGCCCCCTTCCACCAAATTCTACCTCGATCATATCGTTGCAGTGCTTAGGCGAAGCCCTGCGCCGGTAACACATCAAGATCGTCACCCCGCCGTCGTGCTGACGGAACTCTTCCTCGGCGCTTTGCTGGATCGGAGCCCGGGGATCGTCATCGAGCCGAACGTGTGCCAAGAACTCGGAGGTGCCGGAGTAACGGTGCTGTGATCGGTTGGATCGCGAGGAGAACGTACGACTACTTCCTCTACGTTGTGTCAACGCTTCCGCTTCGGTCTACGAGGGTACGTAGACAAACACTCTCCCCTCTCGTTGCTATGCATCACCATGATCTTGCGTGTGCGTAGGAAATTTTTTGAAATTACTACGTTCCCCAACAGGCCACCCCTTAGAGCGCGCGATATAAATTTGATCCCATGCTACGCGAGGTTGTAGCCTCCCCACTTAGAGTTTTGCTTGACAAGTGTCGTGGGTGATTCCAGACACCGATGAGTTAAGCTGGTGTGTGCAAGTTAGGCATGTTTTCAACTAAAAGGCCGTAGACGGAATTAGTCCCGATGGACTAAAGGAATCCGTTACTCGTGGGTAAAGAGTACACCCTCTGCAGAGATTAAACCTATTCGAATAACCGTGTCCATGGTTAAGGACTACAGTCTGGGATGGGTCAAGCGTCGGTCTTAGTGTCGGTCTTCGGAGGTGAAACGGTTAAACCAGAACGGGAACTACTACTTGAGACTAGTGATGATTATGATTATTACTATTGTTGGCTAACCCGTGATATTATTGTTATCATCGAATATCTCTGGGATGGTTCTACCTCCGGGATATTTCACTATGATTATTTAAATTTTAGCCCTTTATGTGGTGTCGCTCAGACACCCGACTGTGGCATTTCTTTTAAAGCCCTTTATGTGGTGTCGCTCAGACGCCCGACTGTGGCATTTCTTTTAAGCCCTTTATGTGGTGTCGCTCAGATGCCCGACTGTGGCATTTCTTTTAAAGCCCTTTATGTGGTGTCGCTCAGACGCCCGACTGTGGCATTTCTTTTAAAGCCCTTTATGTGGTGTCGCTCAGACGCCCGACTGTGGCTTTTCTTTTAAGCCCTTTATGTGGTGTCGCTCAGACGCCCGACTGTGGCATTTCTTTTAAGCCCTTTATGTGGTGTCGCTCAGACGCCCGACTGTGGTATTATTATTACTCTGCATTTTCCGCTCGAGGAGTCTTTCAGACACTCGTTTGGCACCAGTATTTATTATTCCGCATTTTTTTCCGCTCGAGGAGTCATTCAGACCCTCGCTTGGCACCAGTATTTATTATTCCGCATTTTTTTTCTGCTCGAGGAGTCATTCAGACCCTCGCTTGGCACCCAGTATTTATTACCTCTATGTGGCCATTGCATAAATTTCCGGTTGCATATGAATAACCTGTTTACATGCATCAAGATATTTATTTATGACTAACTAAGTGAGTATAAGGATATTGCAAAGCATGAGCATCAACGGTTATATTATACCTGTGTTCTTAATGTTTGCGAGTACATTCAAAGTACTCACTGGCTTGTCCCTGGCTATTGTCTTGGCCAGATTTATTGCTTGGGGAGGAGCGTTGCGACGACCGCCTCGGAACCTGAGAAACGGTGATAGCAGCCTCGTGAAGATAGGAGTTAACCTGGTCAGCTGTTCCCGTGGGAAATGGAGTCCCATAGCCGTGGTGATCCACAAACCGCTTCCGCCCTCAACCACTAGAAACCATTTGTTGTACTCATAGGCCACAATGGTCTTGTACTGCATATTTTGTACCTTTGCTTTGAATTTCTGTAACAAGTTGGTGCCTCATCAGCTAACAGAAATCCTGGGGCTGATGAGCTCGACGGCCATTTTCTGGAATTTAATGTCTGGAAAACCGGTCGCGACAGATTATGCCTTGTTCATCCTTGTCCTTCCGGGGCACACGTATGCATTGCATATCACATCTCGCATATCATGCCATGTTTTGCATCATGTGGCTTGCGCATTGCATCGTGGTTGATAGTTGTTCCTTTGCTTGTGTTCTTGTTTTGGGTAGAGCCGGGAGACGAGTACGTGACCGAGGAACCTGTTGAGAACGCTTACGAGGATCAAGCTTTCGACAACTCTGAGAACCTTGCAGGCAAGATGACCATACCCTCGAAATCACTTCTATCTTTACTTGTTAGATGCTCGCTCTTTTGCTATGCCTATGCTGCGATACCTACCACTTGCTATATCATGCCACCCATATTGCCATGTCAAACCTCTAACCATCCATGTCCTAGCAAACCGTTGATTGGCTATGTTACCGCTTTGCTCAGCCCCTCTTATAGCGTTGCTAGTTGCAGGTGAAGATGAAGTTTGTTCCATGTTGGAACATGATTATGTTGGGATATCACAATATCTCTTATTTTAATTAATGCATCTATATACTTGGTAAAGGGTGGAAGGCTCGGCCCTATGCCTGGTGTTTTGTTCCACTCTTGCCACCCTAGTTTCCGTCATACCGGTGTTATGTTCCTTGATTTTGCGTTCCTTACACGGTTGGATGATTTATGGGACCCCCTTGACAGTTCGTTTTGAATAAGACTCCTCCAGCAAGGCCCAACATTGGTTTTACCATTTGCCACCTAAGCCTTTTCCCCCCGGGTTTTCGCGAGCCCGAGGGTCATCTTTATTTTAACCCCCCCGGGCCAGTGCTCCTTTGAGTGTTGGCCCGAACCGGGCAACCTGCGGGGCCACCGCGGGGAAACTCGAGGCCTGGTTTTACTCATAGCTTGACTTATCCGGATGTGCCCTGAGAACGAGATATGTGCAGCTCCTGTCGGGATTTGTCGGCACAATCGGGCGGCTTTGCTGGTCTTGTTTTATTACTGTTGAAATGTCTTGTAGTCCGGGATTCCGAGACTGATCGGGTCTTCCCGGTAGAAGGAATATCCTTCGTTGACCGTGAGAGCTTATAATGGGCTAAGTTGGGACACCCCTGCAGGGTATTATCTGTTGAAAGCCGTGCCCGCGGTTATGAGGCAGATGGGAATTTGTTAATGTCCGGTTGTAGAAAACCCGAAGTTGATCTTAATTAAAATACACCAACCGCGTGTGTAACCGTGATGGTCTCTTCTCGGCGGGGTCCGGGAAGTGAACATGGTGTTGGAGTTATGCTTGACGTAAGTAGGTTCAGGATCACTTCTTGATCATAGTTGTTCGACCGTGCTTTTGCCTTCTCTTCTCGCTCTCATTTGCGTATGTTAGACACCAGATTTGCTAGTCGCTTGCTGCAGCTCCACCTCACTACCCTGCCCTACCTTTAAGCTTAAATAGTCTTGATCTCGCGGGTGTGAGATTGCTGAGTCCCCGTGACTCACAGATACTTCCAAAACCAGTTTGCAGGTGCCGATGAAACCGTGCAGGTGATGCACCCGAGTTCAAGGAGGAGCTCGATGAAGACCTTGTTCATTGTGTTGTTTCGTTCCAGTTGATCAGTAGTGGAGCCCAGTCGGGACGATCGGGGATCTGTGTAGCATTTGGGGTAGTCTTCTTTTATTTTGGTTCCATAGTCGGACCTTGATTGTATCTGTTTGATGTAATGCTTTACTCATGTAATGCGTGAAGTGGTGATTGTAAGCCAACTATGTACCTCTTTCCCTTATGTATTACGTGGGTTGTTTGAAGATTACCTCACTTGCGACATTGCTTTCAATGCGGTTATGCCTCTAAGTCGTGCTTCGACACGTAGGAGATATAGCCGCATCGAGGGCGTTACACTACCCGAGATCCGCCGGTTTTGACACCGACATTGGTGCTTTCGTTGAGAGTTCCTCTGTGTCGTCGCTTTTAGGCCCGATGGCTCCTCCGATCATCAATAGCAATGCAGTCCAGGGTGAGACTTTTCTCCCCGGATAGATCTTCGTCTTCAGCGGCTTCGCACTGTGGGTCAATTCGCTTGGCCATCTAGAGCAGATCGAAAGCTACGCCCCTGGCCATCAGGTCAGATTTGGAAGTTTAAACTACACGGCTGACGTCCGCGGGGACTTGATCTTCGACGGATTCGAGCCACGGCCGAGCGCGCCGCACTGTCACGATGGGCATGATCTAGCTCTGCTGCCGAACAGTGCCCTGGAGGCCGCACACGCATCAGTTCCGACCCTCGATTCGGAACCAACTGCGCTGATCGAGGATGAGTGGTTGGACGCCGCCTCGGGGGCTGCGATCCCAATGATGATCGAGCCAAACACCAGCCTCGCACTCCGCAAGGCACGTGACTCCATGGGGCCGGACTCCTCTCCGGACTCCGAGCCCTCCGCGCCCCCGCCGATCGAATCCGATTGGGCGCCGATCATGGAGTTTACCGCCGCGGACATCTTTCAGCACTCGCCCTTTGGCGATATTCTGAAGTCATTAAAGTCTCTCTCTTTATCAGGAGAGCCCTGGCCGGACCGCGGTCAGCAAGGTTGGGATATGGACGACGAAGAAATTCAAAGCCCACCCACCACCCACTTTGTAGCCACTGTCGATGATTTGACCGACATGCTCGACTTCGACTCCGAAGACATCGACGCTATGGACACCGATGCAGGAGACGATCAAGAACCAGCACCTATAGGGCACTGGAAAGCCACCTCATTGTATGACATATACATGGTGGATACCCCAAAAGAAGGAGATGGCGATGGAACAGCGGGGGATGACCCCTCCAAGAAACAGCCTAAGCGCCTGCGTCAGCGGCGCCGCTCTAAATCCCACCAAAGAAAAAACGGTGATCCCGGCACAGGAGATAATAATACTCCGGATAGCGCCGAAGAACACCCCCTCCAGCAAGATTCAGCACAGGAGGATGGAGAAGATTCAGCACAGGAGGATGGAGAAGCCAGCCCTCATGAGAGAGCGGCGGACAAAGAGGACGAGGATGATAATTATATGCCTCCCTCCGAAGACGAGGCAAGCCTCGACGACGACGAATTCGTTGTGCCAGAGGATCCCGTCGAACAAGAACGTTTCAAACGCAGGCTTATGGCCACGGCAAGCAGCCTCAAGAAAAAACAGCAACAACTTAGAGTTGATCAAGATTTGCTAGCCGACAGATGGACTGAAGTCCTTGCGGCCGAAGAGTATGAACTCGAACGCCCCTCCAAGAGCTATCCAAAGCGCAGGTTGCTACCCCGATTAGAGGAGGAAGCACCTAAACCTACATCACCAGCGCATGATACGGCCGATCGGCCACCTCGCGGCCGCGACAAAGAGGCCTCTCGGCCCTCACCTCAAGCCGCTCAAAACATTCTAAGGCACGGGAAAATGCGCCAGACCTGCGAGACATATTGGAGGACAAGGCAAAGCAAACAAGATCGATCTATGGGGCCCCACGGCACGTGACGGTGATCGTCACTCCGGATATAATAAATCCGGCCGGGCCGAACACAATAGACAAAGCTCATTTGAGCTGCGTCATGATATAGCCCAATACAGAGGCGCCGCACACCCCCTATGCTTCACAGCTGAAGTAATGGATCATCAAATCCCTGAGGGTTTCAAACCCGTGAACATCGAATCATACGATGGCACAACAGATCCCGCGGTATGGATCGAGGATTATCTCCTTCATATCCACATGGCCCGCGGCGACGATCTGCACGCCATCAAATACCTCCCACTCAAACTTAAGGGATGAGCTCAACATTGGCTTAACAGCTTGCCAGCAGAATCAATCGGTTGTCGGGAGGACCTGGAAGCCGCATTCCTCGACAATTTCCAGGGCACCTATGTGCGACCACCAGACGCCGATGACCTAAGCCACATAATTCAGCAGCCAGAGGAATCGGCCAGGCAATTCTGGACACGGTTCCTAACAAAGAAAAACCAAATAGTCGACTGTCCGGACGCTGAGGCCCTAGCAGCCTTCAAGCACAATATGCACGATGAGTGGCTTGCCCGGCACCTTGGACAGGAAAAGCCAAAATCCATGGCAGCACTCACGACGCTCATGACCCGCTTTTGTGCGGGAGAAGACAGCTGGCTAGCTCGTAGCAATAACTTGACCAAGAACCTTGGTAATTCGGACACCAAGGACAACAGTGGTAGGTCGCGTCGGAACAAGCAAAAGTGCCGCGTTAACAGCGACAGCAACGAGGATACGATAGTCAATGCTAGATTCAGAGGCTATAAATCCGGTCAGCGGAAAAAACCATTCAAAAGAAATACTCAGGGCCCGTCTAGTTTGGACCGAATACTCGACCGCTTGTGCCAGATACATGGCACCCCCGAAAAGCCAGCCAATCACACCAAGAGGGATTGTTGGGTGTTCAAGCAGGCAGGCAAGTTAAATGCGAAAAATAGAGACAAGGGGCTGTGTAGCAATGACGAGGAGGAGCCCCGGCCGCCGAACAACAGTGGACAGAAGGGTTTTCCCTCACAAGTGCGGACGGTGAACATGATATACGCAACCCACATCCCCAAGAGGGAGCGGAAGCGTGCGTTAAGGGACGTATATGCGATGGAGCCAGTCGCCCCAAAGTTCAACCCATGGTCCTCCTGCCCGATCACCTTCGATCGAAGGGACCACCCCACTAGCATCCGTCATGGCGGATTCGCTGCATTAGTTCTAGACCCAATTATTGACGGATTTCATCTCACAAGAGTCCTTATGGACGGCGGCAGCAGCCTGAACCTGCTTTACCAGGATACAGTGCGGAAAATGGGCATAGATCCCTCGAGGATTAAGCCCACCAAAACGACCTTTAAAGGCGTCATAGCAGGTGTAGAGGCCAACTGTATAGGCTCAGTCACACTTGAAGTGGTCTTCGGATCTCCGGATAATTTCCGAATCGAGGAGTTAATCTTCGACATAGTCCCATTCCATAGTGGCTATCACGCACTGCTCGGGCGAACCACATTTGCAAAGTTCAATGCGGTGCCGCACTACGCATACCTTAAGCTCAAGATGCCAGGCCCTTGAGGAGTAATCACGGTCAACGGAAACACCGAACGCTCCCTCCGAACGGAGGAGCACACGGCGGCCCTCGCAGCAGAAGTACAAAGCAGCCTCTCAAGGTAGCTCTCCAGTCCGGCCATTAAACGTCCGGACACTGTCAAGCGCGCCCAGAGTAACCTACAATAAGACCGCCTGGCACGTTCCGAGCAGGCGTAGCAACGCGGCCCCAACCCCAGCCGTCGCAAAATAGCGAAACCAGTGCTTCACGTACATAACTACGCTCTCGAAATACCATGGGCACAGGGGGAGGGGCACCATCACGGCACGCCCGAAACACGGATTAAACCGCACTAGGGGCTGCCGATTTCTTTATTTTCTCTTACTTTCAGGACTCCATACTTCGGAAGACCTGTTCGGCAATCCAACTGCCGCACAAACGATGCAAGAACCAGGGAAGCAGAAAAGTTACGCCGCATTATAGAACTCCCAGGTGGTCTCTATCACAAGCAGTATACCTGTTTTGCATACTATTCCGCAGCCTGCCCATGGAAAGGACATGTGAAATAGTCCCCCTTTTGCTTATCGCACTATTTGTATCGTTCTGCCTCGATGGCAGCCTTTCTATAAACAATGCATAGCTTTTGTCTACTTTTGCATTACTGTTTTTTACAAATATATGTTCATTAGCAACATGTTGCACCCGTACACTTTGGTACGGTCAATATGCCAGGGGCTTCAGTACCCCCCATATGGTGAGAAGTCCGAACACTTTAACAAGTACGGCACCCCGAACTTATAGCATTATATGCATCGGCTCCGAATCATGTCTTGGGTCAATAGTTGGGTTTGCCCGGCTCCTATGTTTTGGTGCCTTACGTTCCGTTGTATCGGCTAAGGTAGCACTAGGACAACTACTGCGATTGTGCCCCAGTTGAGCTGGGCGGAGCACCTCAGTAGATAAAGCTAAAACTGACTGTCATGATGAAGCGAGAGACTGGTCGCTGTTCGAGAGGTTTATCGAGTCCCTAAAGATTTATGCCCCTTAGAGCAAGGAGTCGGCTTTGTCCGGCCAAAGGCGTGGATAGCACCCCGAACTCGGTCTTCCGAATACTAGGGGCTTTGCCAAAATTTAAAATTATAGAATTCTACGGCTAAGTGAGAGTGTTCAAGCATTATAGTCCGATTGCCTTGTTCGTTTGCTGAGCGCCTCCCTCGAAGGACCCAAACATGGGAAAAAGAGCGCTCAGGTTTATCCCGAACACCCCAGCACTAGTGGCACGGCGGCAGAAGCTGACGACTGGCCATCTCTCAATTTTGATAAACAGCCGCACAGAAAGTAATATTTTAAATTCAAAAAGCATTGCTTAGCGCATATGAACAAGTTTTCAGCGCACAGGACAATACGAGCGAGTTTACTCAAAAATTACATCCCTGGAACATTCATCCGCCATAAGGCGGGCACCCTTCAGAACGTCCTTATAATAGTTCTCGGGCTTGCGATGCTCTTTCCCTGGCGGTGGCCCGTCCTTCACAAGCTTCTCACCATCCAGCTTGCCCCAGTGCACCTTAGCGCGGGCAAGGGCCCTACGGGCACCTTCGATGCAGACGGAGCGCTTGATGACTTCGAGCCTTGGATAGGCCTCCACCAGCCACCGCACCAGCCCGAAGTAGCTCCCAGGCAGAGCCTCTACGGGCCACAGCCGAACTATAAGGCCCTTCATGGCCTGTTCGACCACCTTGTGGAGCTCGACCAGCTGCTTCAGCTGGTCGCTCAGGGGCACTGGGTGTCCGGCCTCAGCATACTGAGACCAGAACACCTTCTCCGTCGAGCTGACCTCCTCGGCTCGGTAGAATGCGGCGGCATCGGACACGCTACGGGGAAGATCTGCGAATGCTCCTGGAGAACTCCGGATTCGGGTAAGTAACAAGAAGCTCACTTTTACATGTTTGCTTTGCATAAAGAATGCCTTACTCGTCGCTATCTTTTCACCGCGTCCAACTCCTGGAGGGTCTTCTGGGATTCGGCCTTGGCAGACGTGGCACTTTCAATAGCCGCCGCAAGCTCGGATGCTCGCGTCTTTGAGTCAAGATCCAAACTCTTATGTTTTTCCATGAGAACCTGGAGCTCTTGCCGTACCTCGCCAACTTGCGCCTCATATTTCTCCCGCTCGGTGCACTCCGCGGCCACTCTCTTCTCGGCCTCGGCCAGCGCTTGCTTAAGGGTCGCCACCTCAGTTGTGCCCCCTACAATAGCCATGTTAATCCTGTCATATTTTTGCAATTGCGCTTTTATATTTTTGTTTTTTCTATAAGGTATCTCTTTCCTTCTTTCTCCTCGAGCTGCCGCTTGGCAAGGCCGAGTTCTTGCTCGGACCGCTCGAGGCCCTGCTTCAGTGTGCCCACCTCCGCAGTCAGTGCGGCGGTCGCGAGCAGCGAAGCCTGCATACGCATATTGACTCTTTTTCTGTTAGACTCCTGCAAATTTTGTTAGATCCTCTATTCGGCTTTTCTTTCTGAACGCCAAACAGAGCATCAGGGGCTACTGTCTATGCGGTAATATTTTTACATAATATTTTTACATATTCTGTACTTACCTCAAAGCCTGTTAGAAGGCTGGCACAAGCTTCAGTCAGTCCGCTCTTGGCGGACTGAACCTTCTGGATCACCGCACTCATAGTAGTGAGGTGCTCCATGTCGATGGAGGTGCCGTTAAGCACCTCCAGCAGATTGTCCGGTGCCTCCGGTTGGACAGGGGCCGCCGGCTCAGTAGGCTTGGTCCTCTTGGAAGGAGTTCGCCTACCGCGGTCCGGAACCGTTGACGATTCCGGCGCGGCGTCCGGCTCAAAGCCGGACTTGGAGCCCTGGGGGGGTTTATCCTCTTCATTCCTGGAGTCCGGGAGGTCGCCTTGTGGCGCCTCCAGGACCACCTCCTCCTGGCTTGGAACCTGTTGGGACAACACTTCGGCGTCGTCCATAGGCCAGGGGGAGGTAGCCGTCGAAAGTGAATTCACATCCGACGAATCCAGGGATCCGCTCGACGACTCGTCAAGCCCGGCCTTGGGCGGACTGCATGATCTTATTCGACATAAGGAAAGGTGGTGCCATAAAAGAGATCTTTAAATTACTCCGGCATCCGAATAACTTACGATCTCGCCGGGCGCTTGGCCCTGTGTGGCCACTCCTCTTCGCCGTCGTCGGCGTCGGCGGAGTAGTCCGGAGGAGGGGTCCTTCCCTCCCTGGACCCCTCGGCCTCCCCTGTTGGGGCGGCCTTTCTCTTCTTTCCTCCCCCCGCTGGAGGGGGAGAGGGTTCTTCCTCCTCCTCATCGTTTTCACGGGAGGAGCGCGTCTCGGATTCGTCGGATGATGAATCCGACACCTCCAGGCGCCCGGAACTCTTTCGAGTCCCTGTGGCCTTCTTCTCCGGCACCACATAAGGTGCCGGAGCCAGCAACTTTGCTAGGTGAGCATCGGCTGGGTCTTCGGGCAAAGGGGCCGGACAGTCGATCTGTCCGGACTTCGCCTGCCAATCCTGTCAAGGGAAAGGGAGTTTAGATCCCGCATAGAGTCAAACTATGGAAAACTAACATCCTGGAAAAGGTAAAAATAGCTTACTGCACTAGCGTGACGTTGCGTGCTGAATCCGTGGTCCTCGGAAGCAGATGCGGGAGCCTCGGCGCCATTGAATAGCACCTTCCAGGCGTCTTCGTACGTCGTGTTGAAGAGCCTGCTCAGGGTTTGGTGTTGCGCCGGGTGGAACTCCCACAGATTGAAATCCCGTTGTTGACACGGGAGGATCCGGCGGACGAGCATAACCTGGACTACATTGACAAGCTTGAGCTGCTTGTTCACCAGGGTTTGGATGCATTTTTGCAGTCCGGTTAATTCTCCTTTGTTGCCCCACGACAGGCCCGTCTCTTTCCAAGACGTGAGCCGCGTAGGGGGTCCGGACCGGAACTCGGGGGCTGCGACCCACTTAGGGTCGCGCGGCTCGGTGATGTAAAACCACCCCGATTGCCACCCTTTCAGGGTCTCCACAAAGGAGCCCTCAAGCCATAGGACGTTGGCCATCTTGCCCGCCATGGCACCTCCGCACTCCGCCTGGTTACCGCGCACCCCCTTTGCCTTGACGTTGAAGGTCTTGAGCCATAGGCCGAAATGAGGGCGGATGCAGAGTAAAGCCTCGCACACGACGATAAACGCCGAGATGTTGAGGATGAAGTTCGGGGCCAGATCGTGGAAATCCAGGCCATAGTAGAACATGAGCCCCCGGACGAACGGGTGGAGAGGAAAGCCCAGTCCGCGGAGGAAATGGGGAAGGAATACTACCCTCTCATGGGGCCTTGGGGTGGGGAGGAGCTGCCCCTTTTCGGGAAGCCGTTGCGCGATGTCGTCAGACAAGTATCCGACTTTTCTCAGTTTTTTGATGTGCCCCTCCGTGACGGAGGAGACCATCCACTTGCCTCCCGCTCCGGACATAGCTGGAGAAGGTCGAGGTGGGAAGTGCGGGCTTGGGCGCTGGAGCTCGAGTGCGCGGAAGATGGATAGGCAAAGGAGGAAGAAGGCGTAGGTAAAAAGGTGGATCCTTATCCCCTTATATGGGAGGATGCGGCCAAGCGTCCCCACAAGTCTGATAAAACTCGCTTATCTCCCAAGCGCCGTGATAAATGGCGTGGTTGGGTTACCCATGTCCGTATTGATGAGAATCCCGTAAATAAGGGGACACGATCTCTGCTTTGACAAGACGTGCCAAGGAAACCGCCTCGCAAAATGCGCTGAGGTGGGGTAGTAAAAACGATTCGAATAAAGACTTGGTCGTGGTGTGGTGTCACGCTACGGAATACGTCAGTAAATATTATTCTCTCTATGGAAATATGTGGAAACTTATTTTGCAGAGCCGGACACTATCCTTAGTGTTCAAAATCTTCTATGAAGTATTTGGAGGAGGAACCCGCCTTGCAATGCCACAGACAATCTGCGCGCCAGACTCGTCGTCATTGAAGCCTGGTTCAGGGGCTACTGAGGGAGTCCTGGATTAGGGGGTATCTGGATAGCCAGACTATACCTTCAGCCGGACTCCTGGACTATGAAGATACAAGATTGAAGACTTCGTCCGGTGTCCGGAAGGGACTTTCCTTGGCGTGGAAGGCAAGCTTGGCGATACGGATATGTAGATCTCCTACCATTGTAACCGACTCTGCGTAACCCTAACCCTCTCAAGTGTCTATATAAACTGGAGGGTTTTAGTCCGTAGGACAACACATAACAATCATACCATAGGCTAGCTTCTAGGATTTAGCCTCCTTGATCTCGTGGTAGATCTACTCTTGTACTACCCATATCATCAATATTAATCAAGCAGGACGTAGGGTTTTACCTCCATCGAGAGGGCCCGATCCTGGGTAAAACATCGTGTCCCTTGTCTCCTGTTACCATCTGCCTAGACGCATAGTTCGGGAACCCCTACCCGAGATCCGCCAGTTTTGACACCGACAGCGGCCATCCTGACTTTGGGTCTCCCCGGGGTCGTAGGCACGGCCATGCCCACCCTGGAAGATCACGTCCTCCATGTACTGTTTGTAGAAGGGGTCGTCCACCGTCGGCGTTGAGGCTGGCATTCCGTCAAACAACATGCGGGGGGCCGGCATGGTGCCCGTGAACGGTGCACGCGCCTGCTTTCTTTGCATCTCGACGGACGGCCGCCCGCTGCTGCTGGACCCAGGCGTAACATTGTGGTCGATGACGGCCGCGGGGCATGGTGTGGACGGCGCCAACAAGGCCACGTCCGGCGACACCGAGAAACGGGTCTAGCCATCGTGCCTGGGCGGAGGAAAGCCGGGCGACATGGGCGCGGCGCGCGACGTCGGCGACTGGCAGTACGTAGGCCGGGCGACCGATGAGCCTGTGCTCGCCGGGCTGACGGCCGCTGCATGGAACCCCGCCGGACGGCCCATGCCAAGCATGAGGATGGGGTGCGCTTTGTTGACGATGTCCTCCTTCTCGTCGGCAGCGGCCTTGCGCCGCGCGGCCTCTAGCTCCACGCGCTGGGCGGCGAACTTGGTCGCGGCGGCATTGACCTTGACGGCCGCTCTCCGTTCCCTCCTCTTCGCCAAATCCGCGTCCAACTTGGCGATCTCCTCCGGCATGCACTCCGACCGCGACTTCCTTGGCGCCTTCTTCTTCACCTTTGCGGTCGGGTCGACGGCCAGGCAGCCGAAACTCGGCGGGGCATCGGCCATGGACGGGGGAGAGAGGGCGCGGCGGGAGGGACGTGGGAGGGTTTGGGGGAAATGGCGCCAAATGGGCGTGGGGGGGGGGTTTTGGTTTCTCCCACCGACAGGCGGGCCAGGGGAGGACAAGCGCGCGTGTCCCGCCCGTCCGCGCGCTGCCCGTTTCACCCCAAAACCGACGCAAGTTTGGGCCGGGGATGGGTCAAAAGCGGATACAAAGCGGACAAAAGTCCATTTGCGCCCGCGCGCTGGGCCGTCTCGTGTGTCCCTTTCACCCCAAACGGACGGGGGCAGACATGATAGGGTCGTGCGGTGGAGTTGGCCTAAACAGAACGACGGTCACCATGATAGCACCAAAGTACAAGAGACATAATCAGACATGCAGGCCACCACCCATAGACGAAGAAGAGAAAGAGGAAATAGAAAGATCTATTGCACCGCCGACTAAAACTTCAGAGATAAGGAGATCGTCGTAGCTTTGACCTGCGAGATCAGATTGTCAGTAGCACGTCACCACTCTTAACCAGGGGCTTCCACTATTGCATGAAGACAAGTGATTTGAAAACATTAGCCACCTTGCTCGAGAAAACACATTCAATCATGAACTTGTTACGAGTAGTCCAAAGAGCCCAGGCCACAGCAGCAAATCCAAACCAAAACAAGTGTTTCATTTGGTCCGAAAGGTTGTTAGCAAGGGCTAACAAATGGGCGAAAGAGGATGGGGCCCAGTTCACCCCAAGCCAAGATCTAGCACAACTCCACAGCAAGATCACAAAGTCACAAGAAAAAAGTATGTGATCAGAGTCTTCATGCCTGGAGCAAAGAGAACACAGGGGTAACCCTCGGATTACGCTTCGAAATTTGATCAACGGCCGGTAATTTACCCCAAATAGCTTGCCATAGGAAAATCTTGATCTTGAGAGGAATCCTCGCTTTCCACACCAAAAATTGTTGGTCGCCGACCCCAAGCTAAGTTTACGATAAAGAGATTTCACGGAGAAGGTACCCGAGGAGGATAGAGGCCATACAACTGAATCCATACCATCCGAGGGCACCGAGAAAATGGCATCGAGACGGTGCCACATTCCCAACTCTGCTGGATCTAGGGAACGTCGAAAGGCCAAATCCGAACCCAAGCTACCAGCTGGTAAATAGTGATGTTGGGGTCACCGCGGACAGAGAACAAAAAGGGAAAGGTAGAGCGCAAAGGAGCATCCCCATGCCACTAGTCAAGCCGGAAATGAACTGATTTCCCGTCCTTAACCACAAACTTGACATTTTCACGGAACACCTCTCTAACTTTAACAAGATATCGCCAAAACTGTGAGCCATGAGCAGCAGAAGCAAGAAGGGGACTAGAGTTTGGGAAGTACTTTGCTTTTAGAATACGAAATCATAGAGAGTCTTGATCCACAATCAGAATGTGCCACCACCGTATGGCCAAAAAACAAATATTCATGATGTAGGTGTTAATAATACCCAGACCACCATGACTTTTAGAGGCGTGATTGTAGCTAGAACAACGTCGGTATTTCCCCTGAGAGGGAGGGATGATGTAGCACCGCGAGGTAGAGTATTTTCCTCAGTTGTGAAACCAAGGTATCGAACCAGTAGGTGGACCAAGCAACACAACGTAAACAACACCTGCACACAAATAACAACACCTCGCAACCCGGCGTGTTAAAGGGGCTGTCAATACCTTTCGGGTAACAGCGCCAGAAATTGGCAAGCGGGCGTGAGATAAATTGTAGTAGATTGAAATAACAGATAGCAAATAAATAAAGTGCAGCAAGGTATTTTTGTATTTTTTTGATTTAATAGATCTGAATAAAAATGCAAAGGAAAAGTAGAACGCAAGGCAAATATATGAGAAATAAGACCCGGGGGCCGTAGGTTTCACTAGTGGCTTCTCTCGAGAAAAATAGCAAACGGTGTGTAAAAAAATTACTGTTGGGCAATTGATAGAACTTCAAATAATTATGACCATATCCATGCATTGATCATTACATAGGCATCACGTCCAAGATTAGTAGACCGACTCCTGCCTGCATCTACTACTATTACTCCACAAATCGACCGCTATCCAGCATGCATCTAGTGTATTAAGTTCATGGAAAAACGGAATATTGCAATAATAACGATGACATGATGTAGACAAGATCCGTTTATCTATATGGCGGTAGATATAGATCTCGTCTTTTTATCCTTAGTAGCAATGATACATCTGTGTCGTTCCCCCTTCTGTCAGCGGGATCGAGCACCGTAAGATCGAACCCACTACCGAGCACCTCTTCCCATTGCAAGATAAATAAATCAAGTTGGCCAAACAAAACCCAAATATCGGAGAAGAAATATGAGGCTATAAGAGATCATGCATATAAGAGATCAAAGAAACTCAAATAACTTTCATGGATATAAAAAGATATGACTGATCATAAACTCAAAGTTCATCAGATCCCAACAAACACACCGCGAAAGAGTTACATCATATGTATCTCCAAGAGACCGTTGTATTGAGAATCCAGAGAGAGAGGAAGCCATCTAGCTACTAACTATGGACCCGAAGGTCTACAAAGAACTACTCATGCGTCATCGGAGAGGCACCAATGGAAGTGGTGAACCCCTCCGTGATGGTGTCTAGATTGGATCTGGTGGTTCTGGACTCTGCGGCAGCTGGATGAATATTTCGACGCTTGTTCTAGGGTTGCTGGAATATTGTGGTATTTATAGAGCAAAGTGGCGGTCCGGGGGCACTCGAGGTGGGCACAACCCACCAGGGCACGCCCTGGTGGGTTTTCCCCCGTCGGGGCACACCCCAGGTGCAACGAGGGCCCATTGCCTTTCTTCTAGCCCATAAAAATCGTCATGAAGTTTCGTGTCATTTGGACTTCGTTTGATATTGATTTCCTGTGATGTAAAAAACATGGAAAAACAACAACTGGCACTTGACACTATGTCAATAGGTTAATACGTAAAAATGATATAAAATGACTATAAAATAATTATAAAACACCCAAGATTGATAATAAAACAGCATGTAACAGTCAAAATTATAGATACGTTGGAGACGTATCAGCATCCCCAAGCTTAACTCCTACGCGTCCTCAAGTAGGTAAGTGATAAAAACAGAATTTTTGATGTGGAGTGTTGTTCATCAAGTCATAACATATTGTTTTCTTTATAGCATGGACATTTGGAATTTTATGTGATTCAAAGCAATGGTTAGTTTTGAGATAATAATTTGGATACTCAAGCATATCAACAAGCAACTATGTCTTTCAAAATATCAGTGCTAAAATAATTTATCCCTAGCCCATTATGCTCAAACATTGATCCATTCATGAAACACACTAGAATATTAACTACACCCAATACTTGAGCATGATCATATTGCCTCCTAGTTGGTGCTTTTTATGAGAGAAGATGGAGACTCAAATTTCAAAATAAAAATTGCATAAAGTAAAAGAAAGGTCCTTCACAGAGGGAAGTAGGGATTTGTAGAGGTGCCAGAGCTCAAAGCGAAAAAAATTAGAGATAAAAACATTTTGGGAGGTGTATCCATCCCACCAATGAAAACGATTCAGAGCTACGAACACTTTCCATGCTCGATATGCCTTAGGCGGTTCCCAAACAGAAAATAAAGTGTATTCCTTTTTCCACCATTCTTTCACTTTACATGGCTAACCGTATCCACGGGTGCTTTCCATACCAACACTTTCCAAGAAATTTATTATTTGACAACATAAATTAAATTCATTTTTTTTGCATTTCGGGACTGGGCATCCCTAAGACCTTTGCCTTGCTCTCGTGAAATGACAAGTGAATAAACACTCATCTTGAGAATAACACATCTAGCATGGAAAATATTAGCCACCCGTTACCGTTCCGCGAGCAAAACAAACACACAAAAGAAAAGTTTATTTTTGGAAGTTAGAGATGGCACATGCAAATTTGCTTAGAACGGCAAAAGAATACCACATATAGGTAGATATAGTGGACTCATGTGGCAAACTGGTTTAAAGGATTTTGGATGCACAAGTAGAGGTCATACTTAGTGCAAAATGAAGGCTAGCAAAAGATTGGGAAGCGACCAACCAAGAAAATAATAATCTCATAAGCAAGCGTTAAGCATAATTAACACCGAATAATGCACTACAAGTAGGATATAATTTTCATTGCATGATTATTGACTTTCGTGCATGCATAGGGAATCACAAACCTTAACACCAATATTCTTACTATAGCACAATTACTCACCAATGTAACTCACATATCACATCATCTTATCTCAAATTATTACTAAGAATCAAGTTTATTTTGTCCAATGATCTTCATGACATTTTTATTTCTTTTATCCTTCTTGGATATCTATCACTTTGGAACTAATTTTCATCTGTTGCTTTTCATAAGCTCAAACAAATATAAGTGAAGATCATGAGAATCACAAATTTTCTTTCTCTCAAAATAATTTAAGTGAAGCAAGAGATAATTTCTTCAAAATTAACAAAGCACACCGTGCTAAAAAAGATATAAGTGAAGCACTAGCGCAAATCCTAGCTCATAGAAGATTTAAGTGAAGCATAGAGAGCAATTCTAACAAGTCATGATATAATTTTGGCTCTCTCAAAAAGGTGTGTCCAGCAGGGATTGATGACTTAAAACACAAAATAAAACAAGCAAAGACACATATCATACAAGATGCTCCAAGAAAAACACATATCATGTGACGAATAAAAATATAGCCTCGAGTGAATTACCGATAGTTGTTGGAAGAAAGCGGGGATGCCACTCGGGGGCATCCCTAAGCTTAGTTGGTTGCTCATTCTTGAATAATAGCTTGGGATGCCGAGGAATCCCCAAGCTTAGGCTCTTACATTCTTCCTTCATCCATCATAAGATAACCCAAAACTTCAAAACTTCAATCACACAAAACTCAACAAAACCTTCGTGAGATCCGTTAGTGTAAGTAAATAAATAACTACTATAAGAGCTGTATCAAACCAATTCATATTTTGTTTTTGTAATATATATACTGTATTCCA
The DNA here is from genome assembly GCA_032464435.1 of Aegilops umbellulata. NCBI lineage: Eukaryota > Viridiplantae > Streptophyta > Magnoliopsida > Poales > Poaceae > Aegilops > Aegilops umbellulata. The sequence goes on from CP136058.1 coordinate 295,674,355, forward strand.
ACTTTTCTATGGCAAAAACTCATCAAAGAAAACCATAGAGCCATCAAAATAAGCACACAACACAAAGAAAACAGAATCTATCAAAACAGAACAGTCTGTAGCAATCTGATTTAAACTAATACTTCTGGAACTCCAAAAATTCTACCAAAATAGCACGACCAGGGAAATTTGTATATTAATCTTATGCAAAAAGAATCAGGGCAAAATCTGTTTCTGAATAAAAATGAGAATTAATTTAATGAGCACAAAGTGCCTGTCTTTTTCAGCAAGATCAAACAACTATCACCGAAGAAGATCCTATTGGTTCTACTTGGCAGAAGCACTAATTAAAACATAAAAAACACAATCATAACAGTTGCATAATTATGCTAATACTCAAGAACAGAAAGCAAAAAGCAAAAATAAATTTTATTCATTGGGTTGCCTCCCAACAAGCGTTATAGTTTTACGCCCTTAGCTAGGCATAAAACAAGGATCTAAGTTTTGTCATCCTTCTTCTTCCTAGTTTTCTTAGAGGTGTTTTCATCATGGGGTGTTGTAAACACAACATAAAACATATTATCCATGGAAACTGTAGCAATCCTTAGTTGGTTTTCATCATAACCCCTTTAATTTCCCGCAACAATCCAAGAGTAGTTTTGATTAACATTATTAAAAACTTGTTGGATTATGTCTAGAACGGGAACTTCCTTCTTAAGATTCTCATCAAAGATTTTATTATACCCAAGAAAATGTCTCAAAGCATAGTCACTATTGTAAAGAATTTCATCAATCACAAGTTTTTCACGATTCATACCATAGAAGTCAAGATTTCCCTAGCTTCCTGAATCATGTAGTCAAACTCGTTCATGAGAATGAGAGTGGCCAACTTTTTCGCTCTAGGATTATTTATTTCGGGAAGCTAAAAAAACAATCTTTGCAAAGTAGGATGAGTGCAGATAAATTTGCTTTCATGTTTCAGAACTAGTGCTGAAATAGCATCCGCATAAGATCTAGTAGTTTTAAGTATAGGAGCATTATCAAGACTTAGATTCCCAACACAATTGAAAAATTCTTGGATACGTTCTTTTCCCATAAAGTTTCCTTGCCCCAAGATAAAAGTTTTAGAATCCAGATTGCCTGTACGTCCAATCTTAGGATTCAAGCCATCATCTGTTGGTGCCATACCGAAATCACTCATGATTGCAAGCAAAGGATAGATCTGACCAGAAAACAGCGAACGGAAAAAGAGAGGAGAATAAAACGACATTTTTTTGTGAAGTGGGGGAGAGGAAAACGAGAGGCAAATGGCGAATAATGTAAATTGCAAGGAGATGAGATTTGTGATTAGGAACCTGGTTATGTTGAAGATCCTCCCCGGCAACGGCGCCAGAAATTCAACTTGACGGTACCTAGAACTACGTCGGTATTTCTCCGGAGAGGGAGGGATGATGTAGCACAGCGACGTTAGAGTATTTCCCTCAGTTATGAAACCAAGGTATCGAACCAGTAGGAGGGCCAAGCAACACAACGTAAACAACACCTGCGCACAAATAACAACACCTCGCAATCCGCCGTGTTAAAGGGGTTGTCAATCCTTTTCATGTAACGACGCCAGAAATTGGCAAGTGGACGTGAGATAAATTGTAGTAGATTGAAATAATAGATAGAAAATAAATAAAGTGCAGCAAGGTATTTTTGTATTTTTTGGTTTAATAGATATGAATAAAAATGCAAAGGAAAAGTAGATCGCACGGAAATATATGAGAAACAAGACCCAGGGCCGTAGGTTTCACTAGTGGCTTCTCTTGAGAAAATAGCAAGCGGTGGGTAAACAAATTACTGCTGGGCAATTAATAGAACTTCAAATAATTATGACGATATCCAGGCAATGATCATTACATAGGCATCACGTCCAAGATTAGTATACCGACTCCTACCTGCATCCACTACTATTACTCCACACATCGACCGCTATCCAGCATGCATCTAGTGTATTAAGTTCATGAAAAAAGGAAGTAATGCAATAAGAACGATGACATGATGTAGACAAGATCCGTTTATCTATATGGCGGTAGATATAGATCTCGTCTTTTTATCCTTAGTAGAAACGATACGTACGTGTCGTTTCCTCTTCTGTCACTGATCGAGCACCGTAAGATCGAACCCACTACCCGGCACCTCTTCCCATTGCAAGATAAATAGATCAAGTTGGCCAAACAAAACCCAAATATCAGAGAAGAAATACGAGGCTATAAGAGATCAAAGAAACTCAAATAACTTTCATGGATATAAAAAGATATGACTGATCATAAACTCAAAGTTCATCAGATCCCAACAAACACATCGCAAAAGAGTTACATCATGTGGATCTCCAAGAGACCATTGTATTGAGAATCCAGCGAGAGAGAGAGGAAGCCATGTAGCTACTAACTACGAACCCAAAGGTCTACAAAGAACTACTCACGCATCATCGGAGAGGCACCAATGGAATTGGTGAACCCCTCTGTGATGGTGTCTAGATTGGATCTGGCGGTTCTGAACTCTGTGGCGGCTGGATGAATATTTTGACGCTTGTTCTAGGGTTTCTGGAATATTGTGGTATTTATAGAGCAAAGAGGCGGTCCGAGGGCACCCGAGGTGGGCACAACCCACCAGGGCGCGCCTGGGCCTCCTGGCGCGCCCTGGTGGGTTGTGCCCCCCTCGGGGCACCCCCGGGTGCAACTAGGGCCCATTGCCTTTCTTCTGGCCCATAATAAATAATCGTGAAGTTTCGTGGCATTTGGACTTCGTTTGATAATTATTTTCTGTGATGTAAAAAACATGGAAAAAAGTACAACTGGCACTTGGCACTATGTCAATAGGTTAGTACCAAAAAATGATATAAAATGATTATAAAACATCCAAGATTGATAATAAAGCAACATGGAACAAAAAAAATATGGATACGTTGGAGACGTATCAGGTGGCGGATAATCTTCCACTTAACCACCCTATACTTTTTCTTGTTATCAGATAAAATTCCGGAAGAAACCGCTATGTGTTTTTCAAAACCCTCATGAATGCCCTCCGGAAGACGATAGAATCCCATGAGAAACATAGGGAGGGAAGAAAGGCAAGATTTAGTAAGAAGAACTATTCCAGCCACAAAATTATATCTACCCCTCCAAGGTATAACGCGGTTAGCCACTTTCAGAACCCCGTGGGCAAAGTCTTTCTTAATTAGAGAAGAAGTCAGAATCCCAAGGTATTTAAAGGCAAAGAAACCTAATTGGTAGTTCAAAGATAAGCCACCCTGACCGCCTCCTCGAGGGGAGCACCAAGCAGAATCATCTCACTCTTAGCTGGATTGATCTTCAGACCGGAAATAACTCAAAGCAAAGAGGGAGGAATTTCAAATTGGTGATGCGGGTGTCATTATTCTCAACTAAAATAACTGTGTCGTCTGCATATTACAAATGAGTAACCCCGAGAGGGAGAAGATCATACATAACAGGAATAATGTGGCCAGCGTTCGATGCCCGATCCAAAATGTAGGAGAAAGAGTCGGCTATAAATTGAAGAGAAGGGGGAGATGGGATCCCCTTTCCTCAAGCCTCTACCATTGGCAAAGAAGGGACTAATGCACCCATTAACTCACACTGCAGTATGGCCACCAAAAACCAATTGCATGATTCGAACTTACGCCCCATCGAAACCTCGAGACATCAAAATATCTCTAAGGAAGGACCATCTAACACAATTGTATGCTTTTCCAAAATCCAACTTAAGAATAAGAGCTTGCTATTCTTGACCCTCAAGTTGTGAAAGACTAGAAATACCATGAAGAATAAATCTTCCTTTGATCAAAGTTGATTGAAAATAAGAAATGACCTGATGAGCAATAAAAGACAGAGGAAGGCAAAAACTTTCGAGGGAAATTTGACAATATTATTAATAAGCGCAATCTGACGAAATTGAGTAATCAAATCAGTCCCTTCACCTTAGGAATTAGAGAGAGAATCGCATAATTCAACCTAGAAATGTTGACCGTACCCAAACAAAAACCCTGGATGATAGCATAAACAAGAACATTGAGTAGTGGCCAAAACCTCTTAAAAAGATAATAGTAAAACCATCCAGGCCCGGGGCAGAATTGGAATTGGATGAGGCCACAACCTGATCAATATCCGAGTAAGATAGGGGAATATCTAAGGAAATTTCTCATGCGCGGTAATAACAGCCGAGCCCGGCCAGAAACCTGGGCTTAAGGTAAGAGGGGAGGGGGGTTGGGTAGACATCAAATTAGAGTAGAAAGAAATAATATGGGCCATGATCGAATTAGCATCAAAGGTCAGCATTCCATCAGCCAACATGAAGGAAATTAGACATGTACGACGCCTACCGTTAGCTAGGGCAAAAAATATATTTAGTCACTGCATCACCTTTCAGAATCTAGTTCAGCTAGCTATGTTGCTTCCAATAAACTTCCTCCGTCGCGTGAATGCCATAAAGAAGAGCTTCCAACTCATATATATTAGCTCACCCATCCTCATCAAGATTAACCGAATCTCTAATGCCATCAAGCGATTTGATTTGCGCAAGCAAGGATGACTTCTCCCTCTTGGCCTCAGCAGCACAGTTGGCAGCCCAACGTTTTAGAAATTGATGCAAAAGGCGAGATAGGCAGCTCCAATCATCCAAAGGACCAAAAGACTAAGAGATGGAATTAAGAATGCAGTTGATCTTGGAGGAGGTATAATCGTGAAAACCCGGTACTTCCAGCCAAGACACATCAAAGTGAAAGCGAGAAGATACCCTAGCAGAATGGTGACCAGAGTCCAGCACCAAAGGAGTGTGATCCGAGCCAATATGAGCTTCGACAAGTGAGGCACGAGTATACAAGACATCCCAATGAGAATATAGAAAGGCCCTATCTAACATACAACGCACGGGATTAAGCTAATGATTATACCAAGTAAAACGGCCGCCTGATCTAGGAAGTTCACGCGCAGCAAAAGAGCTGATAAAATCATTAAAGCCCTCAACCCCCGGCCAGGAAAAGTTGCAATTTTTCTTCTCAGATGGATGTATAAGTAAATTGAAGTCACCGCCAACAAGAACAGGAAGGCTAACCAAAGAAAGTTTAATAGACAATTCATCCGAAAATAGTTGGGTTTATGCAGGATCAGCAGGGCCATACACTACAATAGTTTCCCACAAGCAGTTAAGTTGACAGTGAAAAACTACCAAACTAGAAAAGAAAAGCCCAGAGTCGAAAGCAATAATATCAAAAACATCCGGCTTAGCACCAATTAAAATACCACCGAAGTGACCCGACGCCAGCAGCCAATGCCAGCCAAAACGACCAGGCCCCCAATGTTGGGAAACGTAGCATGCCATTTCAAAAATTTCCAACGCTCATGCCAGATCTATCTAGGAGATGCATAACAACGAGAGGGGTAGAGTGTGTCCACGTACCCTAGTAGACCGAAAGCGGAAGAGTTTGTTAATGCAGTTGATGTAGTCGAACTTCTTCTCGTTCCGACCGATCAAGCACCGAAGTACGGCACCTCCAAGTTCTGCACACGTTCAGCTCGACGACGTCCTTCGAACTCTTGATCTAGCAAAGTGTCGAGGGAGAGTTCCGTCAGCACGACGGCGTGGTGACGGTGATGGTGAAGTAATTCGTCCGGGGCTTCGCCTAAGCACTACGTGAATATGACCGGAGGCGTAAACTGTGGATGGCGGCGTGGCACACGACTAACAATTGTTGGTGTGTGTTCTAGGCACCCCCTCCCCATGTATATATAGGTGGGAGAGGGAGGCGAGCAGCCTTGGGGCACCCCAAGTAGGAGGAATCCTACTTAGGGGCCTCCTCCAATTCGGCCTCCCCTTTTCCTTATCTCCGGAGGGGGGAAGGAAAGAGGGGAGAGGGGAAAGGAAGGGGGAATCCTATTCCCTCTATTTCCTTTCCTCCTCCCCTTTTCCTTTCTCCACTTAGATCAGCCCATATGGGGGCGCACCAGCCCACAAGGGGCTGGTCTATCCCGCCCTTGGCCCAATAAGGCCCATATCTTTGCCGGGGGGAACCCCGTCCGGTGACCCGATGCGTACTCGGTACCCCCGGAACACTTCCGGTGTCCGAATACTATCGTCCTATATATGAAACTTTACCTCTCAACCATTTCAAGACTCCTCGTCATGTTCGTGATCTCACGCGGGACTCTGAACAACATTCGGTCACCAAATCACATAACTCATATAATACAAAATCATCATCGAACGTTAAGCGTGCGGACCCTACGGGTTCGAGAACTATGTACACATGACCGAGATACCTCTCCGGTCAATAACCAACAACTGAACTTGGATGCTCATATTGGTTCCCCCATATTCTATGAAGATCTTATCAACCGCATCGTAATGACAACATACGTTATTCCCTTTGTCATCGGTATGTTACTTGCCCGAGATTCGATCGTTGGTATCTTCATACCTAGTTCAATCTCATTACCGGCAAGTCTCTTTACTCGTTCCGCAATGCATCATCCCGCAACTAACTCATTAGTCACATTGCTTGCAAGGCTTATTATGATGTGCATTACTAAGAGGGCCCAGAGATACTCGGAATGACAAATCCTAATCTCGATCTATGCCAACCCAACAAACACCTTCGGAGATACCTGTAGAGCATCTTTATAATCACCCAGTTATATTGTGACGTTTGATAGCACACAAGGCATTCCTCCGGTATCCGGGAGTTGCAAAATCTCATAGTCAAAGGAATATGTATATGACATGAAGAATGCTATAGCAATAAAACTGGACGATCATTATGCTAAGCTAACAGATGGATCTTGTCCATTACATCATTCTCCTAATGATGTGATCCCGTTCATCAAATGACAACACATGTCTATGGTTGGGAAACTTAACCATCTTTGATTAACGAGCTAGTCTAGAAGATTCTTACTAGGGACACAGTGTTTTGTCTATGTATCCACACATGTATCAAGTTTCTGGTTAATACAATTCTAGCATGAATAATAAACATTTATCATGATATAAGGAAATATAAAATTACAACTTTATTATTGCCTCTAGGGCATATTTCCTTCAGTCTCCTTGACGGTGTCCTGGACTAGGGGGTACTCAACACGTCATCTCCCGATCTGATAGATTGGGCCGAGGACCCCCGTGGCCATATACTCATGGGCCAGTTCGGACAGCTGCCGCATACAAGGAAGATTCCACAAGACTTGGCGATCAAGACAAGGACTTCTCCCCACCGGCGTATTCGGCTAGGACTCTTGTTGACCTAGGCCTCTGGTGCATTATATAAACCAGGGCCAGGCTAGTCGATAGAACAACTCCAACACACAACAATCATACCATAGGCTAGCTTCTAGGGTTTAGCCTCCTTGATCTCGTGGTAGATCTACTCTTGTACTACCCATATCATCAATATTAATCAAGCAGGAGTAGGGTATTACCTCCATCGAGAGGGCCCGAACCTGGGTAAAAACATCGTGTCCCTTGTCTCATGTTACCATCCGGCCTTGACGCATAGTTCGGGACCCCCTACCCGAAATCCGCCGGTTTTGACACCGACATTGGTGCTTTCATTGAGAGTTCCACTGTGTGATCGACAAAAGGATCGATGGCTCGCCTGAAGATCAAATGCGACTTCGGCATCTTCGTCACCAGCTCGACTGGTCACCTTGGTTCGACCAAGAATTGCGCCCCGTGTTCGGATCACCATGTTCGGACGAGGGCCTTCATCAAACATCAACTCCGATCTCTATCAAGATCATGGAGGAATCATCCATGGAGCCCGGGGGCTCAACGTCAACATTGCCCTCAAGCGACCGTGCTGTTTTTCTGGACAGCGAACTCGTATCTGCTGGCACCACCTCCTCGAGTATCGCTTTGACGATCGCTTTGGTGGAATTGTGAGGAATTGAGTCTACAACAATCCTGGAAAATTTCGTCGAGTTCCGATAGAGGAATCTCTGGCAATCCACGATATACCGGAGCCATGTCAAATCTGGACAGGAATTTGGATGTGTTTAGGGCGTGGTGTCCAGCTTCTAGCTCGTACGTCATTTGGAAGATCCAACCGTTGATCGGCTGCGGAATTCCTGTATCTACCACCTCTCAAAATTTCAGCTCGATCCGACCGTCCAAACTCCGGGAACCTTTCGATTAGTGCATCACTTTTCGGATCTGTTTTCTGCGCGAAAACGAATCCGACCCGAGTTCATCTTTTCTATGAACGGGATTTCGGACATCCCTTTTGAAGGAAGTTTTGTATGGGGTATTTTGTTTTGTTCCCGAACACATCCCACTAACTTTATGATCTTTTGAACATGATCTTCAACATCATGCTGGTGTCAAACCAGTCCGGCAATATTACTCCACGGCTGCCGACCTACGCTAAGACACGGCGTCACTTTGTTGAGCCGAGCTCAACTTCTTCGGATCATCATCTCGGCAAGCCGAACAAGAGTCCGGCATCGCGAAGGATAAATCATCACCAACATCGCCGCCCCACGGATTACACGGAGCGGGCATACCGGCATCGCCGCACGGTTGCTTCATCAAGCCGGCATCGACCGCGTCACGACCTGCATCGACAGGGCCGCACTATCGCTTCTTCAAGCTGGCGTCCATCACGCCGACCTACCTCGACTCATCGGCTGACATCGGGGCTTCGACATCTCGGCTGGACCGGGGGCTTCGCCATCTCTTCATCAACCTACTCCGGACACTTCGGCGTCACTAGCCGACCAGCTCCGTCACATTAGCTGGGCCGAGGGCTTTGCCTCGGCGAGCCAACCATTACCAGCATCCCCCTGCCATCGTTTTATCACCCATGAGGCAATGGGTGTGCGGAGCGAGTCTCAATTTTGGGAATCACCTTCCTTCGGATTGCTGCAACAAATAAACCAGGTGCTATTAATCCCTGTATCTTTTGCTTGTTTGGGTTCATTTTTCTCAAGGAATTATTACTTTGGTTTGTCCATCATCTGTACACAGGTCTGCCAAATGATGGCCGCATTAACGATGGTCGCGTGGTGGTTCGGTCAGTTTTTGTACATAGTCCGGCGAATGCTGCATCCGGAACTCGAACCGACCTGTGAATTCAGGCTTTGCCACGCCTTTACCGTATCACGCCGACGCCCTGCATCGACGTTGACTTCGGTGCCAGGCCATATTTCTTTTATTACTCACTTTGCATAAATTATTTATTATGCAACCTTTTTTTTAATTATCATTATTACTATTATCTTCGGTTTGCACTATTTTTTGTGCACGGGAAAATGATCTGGGGACTTCGGCGTCACTCTGCCGGTCTGCATTGACCGTGCTATGTCACCACTTCGGCGTGTCGAGCTCTCCGCTCCGCCACCTCGGGACCAGCTTGGGGGATGGAACCTTGCGCCGCATCAAGCTCGGACCGCGTCATCAATACCGAACACATTAACCAGCTAAGTCACTTTCATGCTCAAAGCTTTAATTTCTAACTTGTGTTCGGTTCGACCAAGCATTATACTTTTTTGGAAAAAAGTTGCTTGTAAGAATTTCCTTGTCCAAACTTTGTTTGTGACACATAAATTCAAATACCCAATTCATTTGGGGGCTTCCTTCATGAAGCTTTTCCACTTGCATATGATTATACTTGTACGGCTTCGTTCCTTGTTCGTGTATTATGCCACAATATGCACCATATTGACTTAAGCGATTTGCAAGCTGGGTTGCCTCGCTCCTGTGTTTACCCCTACGTTCCCGATTGTTCGGCTAGGGAGTAAAGGGAGCACCTCTGCGATTGTCACGATCGGGTCGCCCGAGCCGGACCTCAGACTGGGTGAAGCCGAAAGCTAGTGCTCTTATAGTTTTCAATGATGGTCTGCACACAACGGAACTCATGAGTACAAAAAATCTATTGCACAAGTCTCATAATAACAATGAGCACCAATGAAAGGTATCGGTGGGGGTACTATTTTCTTCGAAAATGCTTCTTACACTTCAGGGTAATATAGCATAAGTTCCCTGAGCGTGCTTTGTCTGTTACAGCCTTATCGCCTGATTGCCTGGTTATTGGAAACATTGTCGATATTCTAGACCGATGGAGTACTTAACACTTTTCGGTCCTTGACCGAAGAGGGAGAAGCTGACGGTCGGTTAAGACGCATTTAAAGCTCGATTGAACATAGATATGATATAAGTACTTCGGTACATGCAATCATTCTTCTACCCAAGTCACTTGGGGGCTCATAAAATTTCTATGAGCTATTTTATAGTAAATGTGTTTTCTTCTTGGTCATTGCAAAGTCTTTTTCTATTGGTCAATAGCCAGCCGTAGGCTGACCCGCTTGAAGTCTTGAGATCGGATGTGAAATGTTAAAGCACGACAGAAGCACTCTTTTTTTTCTAAGACCAATTTTCGGATTGGCACCGAACACTTGATATTGTTCGGATGTCATGTTTTCACTGACGTTTCTTGGTTTTCCAAGCTTTTTGGCACTTTTAAACAATTTGTGCTTTTCCAGCATTAGTGTCGCAGTGCAATGCCGGACACCTTTAGGGATTCGGCAAAAAACATTCTCAGATATTGCTATATATGCATCGGTTTCGAATTGTGTCTTCGGTCAATAGTTGCGTTGTCCGGCTCATGCACTTGCTTCCTACGTTCCGTTTTGTTCGGCTAGGCGTGCAAATGGAGAACCACTGCGATTGTGCTTCCAGCTCACATGGTTAAGCAGCTCAGTGGAGAAAGCCGAAAACTGACTTTCATAATAAGCGTAAACTGGTCAGCGACCCGATGACTATGTTAAATGATGGGCCATTCATAACATTGGCCGAAGTGTTTACGACTTGACCCCGACTGTCGCCGAACACTACCGGGGGCTATTAACTGGCCTCCCAAGCTAAATCCTCAATGTTTTGCTCTTACATTAGAGCTGAGGTTTAATGATCATGCTTAGCATGACAACCCAAAGAAAGGAACCGTTAGCGGGACTATTTTCTTTGGAAGACATTTCTTCTGTTAAACAGTAATATAACTCTCTGCGTACCTTTGTTTATAAAACCGTATGGCCAGATTGCCTTGTTTGTCGTAAATCTTTGCCCTCATAAAGGATTTATAAAGTAGGAAAAACACTCCTCGGCTACTGGTCGAGGAGGTGTAAGCCGATGGTCGGTCAACAAAGTTTTGTACAATGCAGATCCGAGCATTAATGACGTAAAGTACTTGGATACATAGAGTCACTACACATAATTTGTGATTTTACTATGGACATTGATCCTTAATTCGGCCACCCATGCCCGCATTAAGGCTCGGGGGCTACTGGGCTTCGGGCTTATTATTTACAAATATTAATGGGGCACATCGATCCCCTGATCTAGTGTTGCCACCCGACCAGCGACTCGGGGGCTACTGCATTGCTTGTCCAATGCAGAAAATTTTATGTGCAATATAGTTTCCAAGGAGATTTTGATCCTCAGGTTGGTCGGCCGCACCCAACCTGAGTCTCAAGGACTAAGCACACCGCTTTTAGTGCCCCGAAGTATTCTGCCGAGCTTGGACTTGATCCTTAGGCTGATTTTGCAAATCAACCTGAGTCTTAGCGGCTACTGGGATCAGTGGTCTTACGTCATCCTTCAAGTGCATCTTGGGTTTTAGACCGATACCCACCTTGAGAGCTACTTGCTATATATCTCGGCAGAGAATAAATTGCACCAATAAAAAATATTGACAAAAATCGGCCCACATTCGGGGTGGTGCACCACCTCGGAAGCAGTCCGGCATAAAGCTCGGGCGCTAGTGGCTGGCTCCATAGAGGGCATTTCAGGCATCAAGCTCAGCTAAACTCCTTCAAAATTCTTTGAACCAAGGTGATTTACGACACCTCGGATACAGTCCGGCGTTGGAGCACAGATACATAGTCTGGCGTTGGAGCTCGGATACAGTCCGGCATTGGAGCTCGGATACATAGTCCGGCGTTGGAGCTCGGATACATTCCGGCATTAGAGCTGGGAAGCGGTCCGACGTTGGTGCTCGGCTGCAAAAGATACCTCGAATGCAGTCCGGCGTTGGAGCTCGGACGCAAGAGGACACTGCCTCCCGGGAACAACTTCAAACCCGAGGTGTGGCATAAAAATAAACAAGGCATTGATAAAGGCCGGAAACTTAAAGGGGCTCCCCGGATACCCGACGTGTAAACCCGTCGAATGCATTTCGGCGATCCTCAAGATCGAAGATAAAGAAGATTTGTTGAACCAGTTTTCAAGACCGACGACCGAAGATGAAGAACAGTTCGGAAGAATCGAGGAGCGTGCCTAACTTGAAGACCGGTTCAGGGGGCTACTGACGGTGTCCTGGACTAGGGGGTACTCAACATGTCATCTCCCAATCTGATAGATTGGGCCGAGGGTCCCCGTGGCCGTATACTCATGGGCCAGTTCGGACAACTGCCGCATACAAGGAAGATTCCACAAGACTTGGCGATCAAGACAAGGACTTCTCCCCACCGGCGTATTCGGCTAGGACTCTTGTTGACCTAGGCCTCTGGTGCATTATATAAACCAGGGCCAGGCTAGTCGATAGAACAACTCCAACACACAACAATCATACCATAGGCTAGCTTCTAGGGTTTAGCCTCCTTGATCTCGTGGTAGATCTACTCTTGTACTACCCATATCATCAATATTAATCAAGCAGGAGTAGGGTATTACCTCCATCGAGAGGGCCCGAACATGGGTAAAAACATCGTGTCCCTTGTCTCATGTTACCATCCGGCCTTGATGCACAGTTCGGGACCCCCTACCCGAGATCCGCCGGTTTTGACACCGACACTCCCACTTGCACTAGAGTCAATAATCTAGATCACATCGCCATGAGATTTAACACCAATAGTTCACATCACCATGTGATTAACAGCCATAGTTCACATCATCATGTGACCAAAACCCAAAGGGTTTACTAGAGTCAGTTATCTAGTTCAGATCGCCATGTGATTAACACCCAAAGAGTACTAAGGTGTGATCATGTTTTGCTTGTGAGAGAGGTTCAGTCAACGGGTCTGCCACATTCAGATTCGTATATATTTTGCAAATTTCTGTGTCTACAATGCTCTGCATGGAGCTATGATACGTCTCCAACGTATCTATAATTTTTGATTGCTCCATGCTATATTATCTTCTGTTTTGGACATTATTGGGCTTTATTATTCACTTGTATATTATTTTTGGGACTAACCTATTAACCGGAGGCCTAGCCTAGAATTGATGTTTTTTTGCCTATTTTAGAGTTTCGCAGAAAAAGAATATCAAACGGAGTCCAAACGGAATGATACCTTCGGGAACGTGATTTTCGGAACGAACACGATCCAGGGGACTTGGAACCTACGTCAAGAAATCAAAGAGGAAGCCACGAGGTAGGGGGCGCGCCTACCCCCCAAGGCGCGCCCTCCACCCTCGTGGGCCACCTGTTGCTCCACCGACGTACTCCTTCCTCCTATATATACCTACGTACCCCAAACGACCAGAACAGTTGCCATAAACTAATTCCACCGCCGCAACCTTCTGTACCCACGAGATCCCATCTTGGGGCCTATTCCGGAGCTCCGCCGGAGGGGGCATCGATCACGGAGGGCTTCTACATCAACACCATAGCCTCGCCGATGATGTGTGAGTAGTTTAGTTCAGACCTTCGGGTCCACAGTTATTAGCTAGATGGCTTCTTGTCCCTTTTTGGATCTCAATACAATGTTCTCCCCCTCTCTCGTGGAGATCTATTCGATGTAATCTTCTTTTGCAGTGTGTTTGTTGAGACCGATGAATTGTGGGTTTATGATCAAGTTTATCTATGAACAATAATTGAATCTTCTCTGAATTCTTTTGTGTATGATTGGTTATCTTTGCCAGTCTCTTTGAATTATCAGTTCGGTTTGACCTACTAGATTGTTCTTTCTTGCAATGGGATAAGTGCTTAGCTTTGGGTTCAATCTTGCGGTGTCCTTTCCCAGTGACAGTAGGGGCAGCAAGGCACGTATTATATTGTTGCCATTGAGGATAACGAGATGCGGTTTTATCATATTGCATGAATTTATCCCTCTACATCATGTCATCTTGCTTAAAGCGTTACTCTATTCTTATGAACTTAATACTCTAGATGCATGCTAGATAGCGGTCGATGTGTGGAGTAATAGTAGTAGATGCAGGCAGGAGTCGGTCTACTTGTCTCGGACGTGATGCCTATATACATGATCATACCTAGATATTCTCATAACTATGCTCAATTCTGTCAATTGCTGAACAGTAATTTGTTCACCCACCGTAAATACTTATGCTCTTGAGAGAAGCCACTAGTGAAACCTATGGCCCCCGGGTCTATTTTCCATCATATTAACCTTCCAACACTTAGCTATTTTCCGTTGCTTTTATTTTACTTTGCATCTTTATCATAAAAATACCAAAAATATTATCCTATCATATCTATCAGATCTCACTCTCGTAAGTGACCGTGTAGGGGTTGACAACCCCTTATCGCGTTGGTTGCGAGGATTTATTTGTTTTGTGTAGGTGCGAGGGACTCGCGCGTAGCCTCCTACTGGATTGATACCTTGGTTCTCAAAAACTGAGGGAAATACTTACGCTACTTTGCTGCATCACCCTTTCCTCTTCAAGGGAAAACCAATGTAGTGCTCAAGAGGTAGCAAGCTACTCTAGCTAATTGCTTCCACTTTCAATATGTATCCAAATTGAGACTGAGAGTCATCCAGATCAGTGTCGAAGCTTGCATCAATGTAACTCTTTACGACGAACTCTTTATCACCTTCATAACTGAGAAATATTTCCTTAGTCCTCTTTAGGTACCTAAGGATAGTTTTAACCGTTGTCCAGTGATATACTCCTGGATCATTATTATACCCCCTTGCCAAACTCATGGCAAGGTACACAATAGGTCTGGTATATAGCATGGTATACTTTATAGAACCTATGGCTAAGGCAAAGGGAATGTCTTTCATTCTCTCTCTATCTTTTGCAGTGGTTGGGTTTTGAGTCTTCCTCAACTTCATACCTTACAACTCAGGAAAGAACTCCTTCTTTGACTGATCCATTTTGAACTCCTTCAAAATATTATCAAGGTTTGTACTCATCGAAAGTCTTATCAAGCGTCTTGATCTATCTTTATAGATCTTGATGCCCAATATGTAAGTAGCTTCACCAAGGTCTTTCTTTGAAAAACTCCTTTCAAACACTCCTTTATGCTTTCCAGAAAATTCTACATCATTTCCGATCAACAATATGTCATTCACATATACTTATCAGAAAGGCTGTCGTGCTCCCACTCACTTTCTTGTAAATACAGGCTTCACCTCAAGTCTGTATAAAACTATATGATTTGATCAACTCATCAAAGCGTATATTCCAACTCCGAGATGCTTGCACCAGTCCATAGATGGATCGCTGGAGTTTGCACACTTTGTTAGCACCTTTAGGATCGACAAAACCTTTTGGTTACATCATATACAGCTCTTCTTTAAGAAACCCATTAAGGATGCAGTTTTGACATCCATTTGCCAGATTTCATAAAATGCGCCAATTGCTAACATGATTCGGACAGACTTAAGTATCGCTACAAGTGAGAAAATCTCATCTTAATCAACACCTTGAACTCTTCGAAAACCTTTTGCGACAAGTCGAGCTTTGTAGATAGTAACGCTACCACCAGCGTATGTCTTCCTCTTGAAGATCCATTTATTCTCTATGGCTTGCCGATCATCGGGCAAATCAACCAAAGGTCCATACTTTGTTCTCATACATGGATCCCATCTCAGATTTCATGGCCTCAAGCCATTTTGCGGAATCTAGTATCATCATCGCTTCCTCATAGTTTGTATGTTCGTCATGGTCTAGTAACATGACTTCCTGGACAGGATTACCGTACCACTCTCGTGCGGAACGTGCTCTAGTTGACCTGCGAGGATTGGTGGTAACTTGATATGATGTTTCATGATCATTATCATTAGCTTCGTCTCTAGTTGGTATAGGCATCATGGGAACGGTTTTCTGTGATGAGCTACTTTCCAATTCGAGAGAAGGTACAATTACCTCATCAAGTTCCACTTTCCTCCCACTCACTTCTTTCGAGAGAAACTCCTTCCCTAGAAAGGATCCATTCTTAGCAACAAAGATCTTGCCTTCGGATCTGTGATAGAAGGTGTACCCAACAAATTCTTTTGGGTCTTCTATGAAGATGCACTTCTCCGATTTGGGTTCGAGCTTATTAGGTTGATGTTTTTTTACATATGCATCGCAACCCCAAAGTTTAAGAAACGACAACTTAGGTTTCTTGCCAAACCACAGTTCATACGGTGTCGTCTCAACAGATTTAGATGGTGCCCTATTTTAACATGAATGCAACTGTCTCTAATCCATAACCCCAAAACGATAGTGGTAAATCGTTAAGAGACATCATAGATCGCACCATATCTAATAAAGTACGGTTACGACGTTCGGACACACCATTACGCTGTGGTGTTCCAGGTGGCATGCGTAGTGAAACTATTTCACATTCTTTTAAATGAAGGCAAAACTCGTAACTCAAATATTTACCTCCGCGATCAAATCATATAAACTTTTATTTTCTTGTTACGATGACTCTCCACTTCACTCTGAAATTCTTTGAACTTTTCAAATGTTCCAAACTTGTGTTTTATCAAGTAGATATACCCATATCTGCTTAAATCATCTATGAAGGTCGGAAAATAATGATACCCGCCGCAAGCCTCAACACTCATTGGATCGCATATATCGGTATGTATTATTTCCAATAAGTCAATGGCTCGCTCCATTGTTCTAGAGAACGGAGTCTTAGTCATCTTGCCCATGAGGCATGGTTCACAAGCATCAAATGGTTCATAATCAAGTGATTCCAAAAGTCCATCTGCATGGAGTTTCTTCATGCGCTTTACACCAACATGACCTAAACGGCAGTGCCACAAGTATGTTGCACTATCATTATCAACTTTGTATCTTTTGGCATCAATATTATGAATATGTGTATCACTATGATCGAAATTTAATAAACCATTCACATTGGGTGCATGACCATCGAAGATTTTATTCATGTAAACAGAATAACAATTATTCTCTTACTTAAATGAATAACTGTATTGCAATAAACATGATCTAATCATATTCATGCTGAACGCAAACACCAAATAACATTTATTTAGGTTCAATTCTAAGCCCGAATTTAGAGGGAGTGTGCGATGGCGATCGTATCAAACTTGGAATTACTTCCAACACACATCGTTACATCGTCCTTAACTAGTCTGTGTTTATTTTGTAACTCCTGTTTCGAGTTACTACTCTTAGCAACTGAACTAGTATCAAATACCGAGGGGTTGCTATAAACACTAGTAAAGTACACATCAATAACGTGTATATCAAGTATTCATTTGTTCACTTTGCCATCCTTCTTATCCGCCAAGTATCTAGGGCAGTTCTGCTTCCAGTGACCATCCCATTTGTAGTAGAAGCACTCAGTTTCAGGCTTAGGTATAGCTTTGGGCTTCTTCACGGGAGTGGCAACTTGCTTGCCATTCTTTTTGAAGTTCCCTTTTCTTTCCCTTGCCCTTTTACTTGAAACTAGTGGTCTTCTCAACCATCAACACTTGATGCTCTTTCTTGATTTCTACCTTCGCTGATTTCAGCATCACGAAGAGCTCGGGAATCGTTTTCGTCACCCCCTTGTATATTATAGTTCATCACAAAGTTCTATTAGCTTGGTGATAGTGACTAGAGAACTCTGTCAATCACTATCTTATCTGGAAGATTAGCTCCCACTTGATTCAAGCGATTGTACTACCCACACATTCTAAGTACATGCTCACTAGCTGAGCCATTCTCCTCCATCTTGTAGGCAAAGTACTTGTCAGAGGTCTCATACCTCGCGACATGGGCATGAGTCTAAAATACCAATTTCAACTCTTGGAAATCTCATATGCTCCGTGGTGTTCAAAACATTTTTGAAGTCTGATACGTCTCCAACGTATCTATAATTTTTGATTATTCCATGCTATTATATTATCCATCTAGGATGTTTTATATGCATTTATATGCTATTTTATTTGATTTTTGGGACTAACCTATTAACCTAGAGCCCAGTGCGAGTTTCTGTTTTTTCCTTGTTTTTGAGTATTGCAGAAAAGGAAAACCAAACGAAGTCCAATTGACCTGAAATTTCACGGAGATTATTTTTGGACCAGAAGAAGCCCGCGGAGCATGGGAGATGGGCCAGAAGAGTCCCGAGGCCACCACGAGGGTGGGAGGCGCGCCCCCTACCTCGTGGCCGCCTCAGAGACCCCCCTGACTTGTTCCCGACGCCAAACCTCTTATATATACAGAAACTTCCTAGATCAGGAGTTCCACCGACACAAACCTCTGAAGCCACCAAAAACCAACCGAGACCCTATTCCGGCACCCTGCCGGAGGGAGGATCCCTCACCGGTGTCCATCTTCATCATCCCGGCGCTCTCCATGACGAGTATGGAGTAGTTCACCCTCGGGGCTGAGGGTATGTACCTGTAGCTATGTGTTTGATCTCTCTCTCTCTTTCTCTCTCTCTCTCTCTCTCTCTCTCTCTCTCTCTCTCTCGTGTTCTTGATTTGGCACGATCTTGATGTATCGTGAGCTTTGCTACTATAGTTGGATCTTATGATGTTTCTCCCCCTCTACTCTCTTTTAATGGATTGAGTTTTCCCTTTGAAGTTATCTTATCGAATTGAGTCTTTAAGGATTTGAGAACACTTGATGTATGTCTTGCGTGGGATACCCATGGTGACAATGGGGTGTTCTATTGATTCACTTGATGTATGTTTTGGTGATCAACTTGCGGGTTCCGTGACCATGGGAATCTATGCATAGGGGTTGGCACACGTTTTCGTCTTGACCCTCTGATAGAAACTTTGGGCATTCTTTGAAGTACTTTGTGTTGGTTGAATAGATTAATCTGAGATTGTGTGATGCATATCGTATAATCATACCCACGGATACTTGACGTGACATTGGAGTATCTAGGTGACATTAGGCTTTTGGTTGATTTGTGTCTTAAGGTGTTATTCTAGTATGAACTCTAGGATAGATCGAACGGAAAGAATAGCTTCGTGCTATTTTACTACAGACTCTTGAATAGATCGATCAGAAAGGATAACTTTGGGGTGGTTTCGTACCCTACCATAATCTCTTCGTTTGTACTCCGCTATTAGTGACTTTGGAGTGACCTTGTTGCATGTTGAGGGATAGTTATATGATCCAATTATGTTATTATTGTTGAGAGAACTTGCACTAGTGAAAGTATGAACCCTAGGCCTTGTTTAGAAGCATTGCAATAACGTTTTTGCTCACTTTTATCATTAGTTACCTTGCTGTTTTTATATTTTCAGATTACAAAAACCTATATCTACCATCCATATTGCACTTGTATCACCATCTCTTCGCTGAACTAGTGCACCTATACAATTTACCATTGTATTGGGTGCGTTGGGGACACAAGAGACTCTTTGCTATTTGGTTGTAGGGTTGTTTGAGAGAGAACATCTTCATCCTACGCCTCCCATGTATTGATAAACCTTAGGTCATCCACTTGAGGGAAATTTGCTACTGTCCTACAAACATCTGCACTTGGAGGCCCAACAACGTCTACAAGAAGAAGGTTGTGTAGTAGACATCAAGCAGTTTCTGGCGCCGTTGCCGGGTTGGTGAACGCTTGAAGGAATATCTTTAGATCTTGCAATAGAATCTTTTAGTTTCTTGTTTTATCACTAAGTTAGTCTATAAAAGAAAACTACAAAACATGGAATTAAGGGTGCCTCATATGCTCCATCTTTTTAGTGTCTTTCGTGAAAATGTTGGGAAGGAAAACTGTGCTCAAGTACTAGAAGAAGAATTACATAGAATGCTTGGCATAAAATATTTGAATGATGAGCATGATTGGAATGTTGTTAGTATTAATTCTTTGAATACCCATGATGCTAATGATATGCAAAGCCACAAGCTTGGGGATGCTATGTTTGATGAAGATGATATGTTTAGTCCCCCAAGTTTTGATGAGAATATTTTTTATGATGAAAGCATGACTCCTTTTTATGATGATTATATTGATGAAAGTGGGTTTGGAAGAGTGTCAACTTTAGGAAGTAATGATCCCACTATTTTCGAGGATGTTGAATCTTATAATATTTATGAAAGTGGGTTTGGAGAGGTCATGACTTTATTTAGTGATGAATCCACTATTTCGGAAGAGGTTCCAATTGATTATGAGAACAAAGTTGCTATCTATGATGATTATTGTGATGACTTGTATGATATTAAGAATAATGATAACCGTGAAACTTTTCATCATGATTTTAGTTTTTAATTGGATTATGCCTCACATGATAATTATTTTGTTGAGTTTGCTCCCACTATTATTCATGAGAAGAATTTTGCTAATGTGGAGAGTAGTAAATTTTCTATGCTTGTAGATCATGAAAAGAATGCTTTATGTGATGGTTATATTGTTGAATTCATTCATGATGCTACTGAAAATTATTATGACGGAGGAATATATGCTTGTAGGAATTGCAATAATGTCAAGTTTCCTCTCTATATGCTTAAAGTTTTGAAGTTATGCTTGTTTTGCCTTCCTATGCTAGTTGATTATTGTTCCCATAGGTTGTTTGCTCACAAAATCCGTATGCATAGGAAGTGGGTTATACTTAAATGTGCTATTCATATTCTTCATGATGCTCTCTTTATTTTTCAATTCTTATCTTTTATGTGAGCATCATTGAAACCATCATGCCTAGCTAGGGGCGTTAAACGTTAGCGCTTGTTGGGAGGCAACCCAATTTTATTTTTGTTCTTTGCATTTGGCTACTGTTTAGTAATAAATAATTCATCTAGCCTCTGTTTAGATGTGGTTTTATTGTTTTAATTAGTGTTTGTGCCAAGTAGAACCTTTGGGAAGACTTGGGTGAAGTCTTTATGATCTTGCTGTAAAAAACAGAAACTTTAGCGCTCACGAGATTAGCTGCCATTTTTTACTGGAGAGTGATTTTAGGTTGATTCATTTTGCAGATGATTAATAGACACATTCCTCAGGTCCACCAATTTACTTCAGAATTTTTGGAGTTAGATAAGTATTCGAATGATACAGGTTACTACAGACTGTTCTGTTTTTGACAGATTCTGTTTTCATTGTGTTGTTTGCTTATTTTGATGAATCTATGAGTAGTATCAGAGGGTATGAACCATAAAGAAGTTGGAATACAGTATATATTACACAAATATGAATTTAAAATGAGTTCACAACAGTACCTAAGTGGTGATTTATTTTCTTATACTAACGGAGCTTACGAGTTTTCTGTTAAGTTTTGTGTTGTGAAGTTTTCAAGTTCTCGGTAAAGATTCGATGGACTATGGAATAAGGAGTGGCAACAGCCTAAGCTTGGGGATGCACAAGGCACCCCAAGGTAATATTCAAGGACATCCAAGAGCCTAAGCTTGGGGATGCCCCGGATGGCATCCCCTCTTTCGTCTTCGTTCATCGGTAACTTTACTTGGAGCTATATTTTTATTCACCACATCATATGTGTTTTGCTTGGAGCGTCATTTTATTTTATTTTATTTTGCTTTCTGTTTGAATAAAATACCAAAATCTGAAATTCTTAAATGTTAGAGAGTCTTCACATAGTTAAATAATTATTCAACTACTCATTGATCTTCACTTATATTTTTCGGAGTAGTTTGACGTTTGCTCTAGTGCTTCACTTATATCTTTTTAGAGCACGATGGTGGTTTTATTTTATAGAAATTATTGATCTCTCATGCTTCACTTATATTATTTTGAGTGTCTTTTAGAACATGTGACGCCCCTGATTCAATCGTACACTAATCATACACGCAAACATGTACGATCAAGATCAGGGACTCACGGGAAGATATCACAACACAACTCTACAAATAAAATAAGTCATACAAGCATCATATTACAAGACAGGGGCCTCGAGGGCTCGAATACAAGTGCTCGATCATAGACGAGTCAGCGGAAGCAACAATATCTGAGTACAGACATAAGTTAAACAAGTTGCCTTAAAAAGGCTAGCACAAACTGAGATACAGATCGAAAGAGGCGCATGCCTCCTGACTGGGATCCTCCTAAACTACTCCTGGTCCACTTCAGCGGCCTGCACGTAGTAGTAGGCACCTCCGGTGTAGAAGGAGTCGTCGTCGACGGTGGCGTCTGGCTCCTAGACTCCATCGTCTGGTCGCAGCAATCGGATAAAGAAAAGGGGAAAAGGGGGAACAAGGCAACCATGAGTAATCATCCAAAGTACTCGCAAGCAAGGAGCTACACTACATGTGCATGTATATATGTGTAAAGGGCCATATCAGTGGACCGAACTGCAGAATGCCAGAATAAGAGGGGTGTCGGTGTCAAAACCGGCGGATCTCGGGTAGGGGGTCCCGAACTGTGCGTCTAGGCGGATGGTAAGAGGAGACGAGGGACACAATGTTTTACCCATGTTCGGGCCCTCTTGATGGAGGTAAAACCATACGTCCTGCTTGATTAATATTGATGATATGGGTTGTACAAGAGTAGATCTACCACGAGATCAAGGAGGCTAAACCCTAGAAGCTAGCCTATGGTATGATTGTTGTATGTTGGATTCTATCCTACGGACTAAAACCCTCCGGTTTATATAGACACTGGATAGGGTTAGGGTTACAGAAAGTCGGTTACAATGGTAGGAGATCTGAATATCCGCATCGCCAAGCTTGCCTTCCACGCCAAGGAAAGTCCCCTCCGGACACGGGACAAAGTCTTCAATCTTGTATCTTCATAGTCCAGGAGTCCGGCTGAAGGTATAGTCCGGCTATCCGAACACCCCCTAATCCAGGACTCCCTTAGTAGTCCCTGAACCAGGCTTCAATGACGACGAGTCCGGCGCGCAGATTGTCTTCGACATTGCAAGGCAGGTTCCTCTTCCAAGTTCTTCATAAAAGTTTGTAAACACTAAGGGTAGTGTCCGGCTCTGCAAAATAAGTTTCCACATATTGCCATAGAGAGAATAATATTAACACAAATCTAATCTGCTGACGTATTCCGTAGCGTGACATCACACTACGACCAAGCCTTTATTCGAATTGTTTTTACCCCCACCTCAGCGTATTTTGCGAGGCGGTTTCCTTGGCACGTCTTGTCAAAGCAGAGATCGTGTCCCCTTTATTTACGGGATTCTCATCAATACGGACGTGGGTAACCCAATCGTATGTTACCCTGTTAGTATGTTTTCTCGATTAAAGGCGAGTCCCAAACGGTTACGGGGAGGGCCCTTGGTATTCAACCTCTTATAAAGAGACCAAGGCCTTGCTCCTTTTCAATCTCAAACGAGTTCGCCCGTCGCCTCGAGTTCCAACACTCTAGGCTCTAGATTCCAGGCACTTCGGACCTTCGACAACGTCCGGTTCCGACCTTCAAGGCCGATGGATGCCCTCCTCCATCACGGAGGAGGACCTGCTAAAGTTGAGAGCGGCCAAGTTCTTGACCGGCAAAATTTCGCACCGGTTGCCTGCTCAAGGGTAGGCCATTCCCTGTCCCCATCCTGGTGAGAGCGTGGTGTTCGTGTCTCACTTCCTTCGGGGGTTAGGCTTCCCAATGGACCCCTTCGTGAGGGGGCTGATGTTCTACTATGGGCTGGAATTCCATGACTTAGCTCTGGAGTCCATCCTCCATGTTTCCTCATTCATCATAGTGTGTGAAGCGTTCCTCCGTGTTACTCCTCACTTCGGATTATGGCTCAAGACCTTTAAGGTAGAGCCGAAGATGATTGAGGGATGGCACGCAAAGTGCGGAGGCACTGTCATAAGCAAGAAGGCTGATGCTCCATGGCCCGAGGGCCTTTTTCAAGAGGAGCTCGGCGTGTGGCAACGAGAGTGGTTCTACATTACCGCTCCCAAGGGCACCAAGTGGGTGGCACCGCCTGCCTTTCGCTCGGGTCCCCCAAAGCAGCTAGGGTCGTCGGTCAATAAAGGCCTAGATTGGGGGCCACCCCAGGACGTGTCTTTGTTGAGGGGTCGTATCAGGGATCTCTTAGAAGGAGGTCTCGGCTTGGTCAAAGTGACGCAAGTCATGCTGATCTGCCGAACACTGCCCGGCAAACGCCGCTCCCTTCGTCTATGGGAGTTTAATCTGGAGGGACCGCGAGCTCTCCAGCATTTTATGGGCGCAACGCCCGCAGAGATGTATAAACTGTTCTTCGGATCACAAGCAATGTGTCCGGATTTGACCGAGGACGCAGGTCTGAGCTGCAACTGCCCGGATACTCAAGGAAGTAGCCTTGTGCTCGGACTCGTTATCCGTATATTTGTCATAATCTTGCCCCTAAAAGAGCTGTCCTTTTAAACAGGAGTGGATAGCGAAAGCAAAGTTGATCAGGTGTCCGGCTCCCCTCCCTGAGACCAGGTCGGATCCCGTCCTAGTCAGGATGTTAAAGATCGTGCCTTTGAAGGAAAGTGAAGGAGGGGACAAGGAAGCTGCGGCCTCCTCGAAGGAGGCTGTTCGGAGGGAAGGAACCGAAAATTCCTCTCCTCCGGGGAAGAAAAGGACCGCCTCAGAAGACCCGGAGACCATGGCCTCAAAGCGGGGGAAAATCCTCGTTAGAGGATCCTACGCTGGGGGGTACCTCGGCCGAATTATGCCCTCAAGGGGACCAGCCCTCCAGCGAGCCGTAAGTAGAGAAAGATTGTTTTTTTGAGAGAGAAATCCTTGTTTTATATCTGAGAAGATTAACCGAAATTTTACCTTGTAGTTCGGACCTCAGCCCTTCTCAGCAGAGCTCATCTTCGGGGGACCTTGGTCCAGAGATGATGGAGAGCGGAACGCCTCCCCCTGCCGCACCACCTAGCAAGGTGGGCGACCCTGAGGTGTCATCGTGGAGGGTTTCTCCGAATCCAGCAGGGCGGAAGATAGCTATACGATCCCCCAAGTTTCTCCGTGTCCGGCCTGCGAAAGAGGCCATAGGACGAGTTCGGCACCGTCTGGTGCTCGGTCGGAGGAGCTGGTGAATCTGCTAGGGCGAGCTTCTATCTCAGAGGAGCACCATTCATTGATGGGCACGGTGATTGAGAGGATTTCGTCCGCGGAAAGCGGATTGCATGAGGCCGTCAGAAGTTTACTGACGGGTTTTGAGGTACGTTAGATAATGTACACTTTTGTCAGTTGCGCGTAAATAAGATGCGCCCTGTGTAGATAGTAGCCCCTGAGACTCTGTGCGTTGTCAGAAGTGACGGCGCGCAGAGGATCATAATCCCAGGTCTAAAATGCCGCCTTTGAATGTAGGTGGCGAAGTGCCCGGAATCCAGCCGGACTGATGATTTTGCCGAGCTAAAGCGGCAACTTGACGTGGCAGATGCCGACATTGCGCTTGTCAACAAGCGGCTTAATGAGGCTCAAGGTATGTAATTCCTCGGGCAGCACCTGGTAAGAGGAGCTTTATGCCAGTATCTTACAATGTATATGCTTGACACAGATGGTGCGGCCGCCGTGGAGAGTTTTCGGGCGGAACTTGCCCGAGCTAAGGAACAAGCCAGAAAAAGTAATGCGGCTGCCGAGAAGGCCCTTGAAGAGCTAAGAGCCGAACGGGCTGCTCACTGCCGAAGCAAGAAAGAGATGGCCGAGATGGCCGTCAAGCTAAAGAGCGTTGCTGACCGTTGCAAGCTCCTGGAAAAAGAAGATCGGGCAGAACAGACGGACTTGAAAAAAGCCGTTGCCGATGCCAAGGATGCTCGCTCTGCGATGAGAGCTGCGAGGGAGGAGCTTCGTGAAGCCGGAGAGATCGCGGCTGGAAAACCCTTTATGCTGCGGAGGAAGTTTTGTGATCCTAAGCATGCTCCGTTGGACCGGCTATGGAGTACTACGGACACCTATCTGGATTTGGCGGCAAGTGCTGCTGATGCAACCGAACACTTTCTAGATCAAGGAGATCGCGAAGTGGAGAAACTCTTTTGGTCGCAGTTCCACAATCCAGAGCGTCCACTGTCAGTGGCCGATCGTCTGGCCGAATGGGCCGAGCTGAATAGGTTGTCCGGACTCGCCATGAAGTGCGTCATGAGTCATTTGTGGTCGGGTAGATCGGAGCTGAAGAGTTATTTCAGCTTGGTGCAGCAACTCCTTGGTGCGGTGCCACGTATCAATGCAATGAAGAGGTCAGCATGCATAGAGGGCGCACGGATGGCTCTTGCCCGTGTCAAGACATACTGGGCGGAGATGGAGACCACCGTTGTTACATCCCGAGATTCGGACAAAAGCCGAGTACCCTCCAAGCACTATTTTCAGGAGGTCCTTGAAGGCGCTCGTGTAATATAGACGCAGTGCTCGAAGGATGCTATGTTCGAATAGCATGTGCCATTGTAAGGCGGTAGTTTGATGAATTGTAGGAATATATATATATATATATATATATATATATATATATATATATATATATATATATATATATATATAATCTGAAAGATGGCAGTCGTTGGCTTCAGCCTCCACGCACATAGTGCGGGGGTGCTCGCAGAAGACGCATTTTCACACTTAATCCAACGTCTTGGTCCTACAAAGGAGGTGATAGCGCAGCGAGCTAGGCAACCGGATTATAATGCTTTAACACTTTCACTTAGCCATAGGAGCTTGACAGTGAGGCTACTTAAATAGCCCTTGGTGGCACCTGCGCTCGCCTAACGTCGGGGCGCACATATGCCTAGCCGGGAAACGGCCCTTCGTTAATGCGGAGGAATCCTATAGATTCCGGAGAGTCATCGAGTGGTTGACCAGTCTCACGCTATATCATGACAGTCAGTTTTCGGCTTTCTCTACCGAGGTGCTCGCCCGGCCGAACTGGGGCACAATCGCAGTAGTTCTCCTGGTGCCGCCTTAGCCGATAGAGGGGAATGTAAGGCGGTCGAACACAGGAGCCGGGCAACCCAACATTTGACCAAAGACATGATTCGGAGTTGATGCATATAAGTCCAAACTCGCGACGCCAAACACTCCCTAAGGTATTCGGTCTTTATGAGAGCGGGCGAGGCAACGCTCTTAGGTATAAGCCCCTAGTGTCCAGGTACGCGCAAAAATTCTGACGTGGCCACATGCCAAGACGCCAGCCTCCTCCTTGGTTATACTACGGAGAACCAGGGGATTTGTATCAATAAGAGACAGTAAAAAAGGTTTACGCAGGGTCTTAATCTGAAAAGAATCCTTGTAACGGGTCCCTGCTGCACGTCTGCGCATGTGTCTCCGTTGTGCCGTATCCTGGAGGGGCGCAGCACGATATTCATCTGTAAAAGAGAGGAACTAGGTTGAAAAAAAAGGTTGTGCCGAACAAAAGTTATATTAAACAAAGTATAAAGTAAAAATATGTAAAATTGAGCTTTATTGTCTCTTATTTTATATGTGCGGAGCCCCTAGGGCGGGAGTATATGGCCACTAAGCCTGTATCGATGATACTTGGGTACCGGACTCGTCTATCCGTGTCCGTGGTTTTAATGACCTGTTCAAATATTGTGGCTGGTGAAGCCATTTTATTGTGGGGCTGTTAAAGCGGCCGCACAATCCTCCGCTCGGGGGAGGCGCACTCAATGCTTCCCCTTTAAAGAGATGATGCCTCGTGGACCGGGCATCTTAAGCGTAAGAGGTGCATAATGTGGTATTGCGTTAAAGCAGGCGAAAGCTTCGCGTCCCAGCAGAGCTTGATAGCGACTTGAGAATGGGACAATGTGGGTAGAGCCGAATATAACATCAAGCCGGAGAAAACCCATGCAATGGGTGTCCGGTCCTAGCGTTACCCCTTGAAAGGAGGTTTTGCTGTGGCGAATTCTTGTTGGGTCTATCCCCATGTGGCGGATTGTGTCCTGATATATTAGGTTTAGACCACTGCTGCCGTCCATCAAGACATTTGTAAACTGGAGTCCATCAATTATTGGCGAGTACCAAGGCAGTCCAACCTGCGTTCCTGATACTCCTAGAATAGTCCAGATGATCGAAGACGATTGGTTTTGACAACTAGTGGCGAGACTCCTTTGGGATAGGCCGTATGGCACGTACCTTTATGGGTGCCGCACATTTTGTAATGTGAAGTAAGTTTACTGTTTTTACTTCTTGTGGAAAATTCTTTTGTTTCCTGGTGCTCTGCTTTTGGGGTTCGTCATCGTCTTCGCTTGGTGTCTCGATCCCCTTGTGTTCGGCGTTGAGTCTGCCGGATTGTTTGAAGACCCAACAGTCTCTGTGGGTATGGTTGGCAGGCTTCCCGGGAGTACTGTGTATTTTACATATCCTGTCCAGGATTTTGTTTAGGTTGGATAGATCATCTCTGTTATCCTGGAGGGGCGCCTTTTTCTGATTCTGCCGTGAGCTTTTGAATCAGGCATTGACTGCCGTGCTCTTTGGATTGTTTTCCTTAGTCCAGCGATGATCCTTGTTGCGTCGCGGTTTTCCGTTTCCATCCCTATTTTCGGATGTACTTGGGTCGCTAGTGCTACATCTTGCCAACCAGCTGTCCTCACCTGCGCAAAAGCAGGTCACGAGGCTTGTCAATGCGGCCATTGTTCTTGGCTTTTCTTGGCCGAGGTGTCTTGCTAGCCATTTGTCTTGGACGTTGTGCCTAAAAGCTTCTAGGGCTTCGGCTTCTGGATAGTCGACTATCTGATTCTTTTTAGTAAGAAAGCTGTTCCAGAATTGCCGAGCTGACTCTCCGGGCTGTTGAGTTATGTGACTGAGATTGTCTGCGTCCGGAGGGCGGACATAGGTCCCTTGAAAATTTGCTCGGAAAGCATCTTCGAGCTCTTCCCAACTTCCAATTGTGTTTTCAGGAAGGCTTTTGAGCCAATGCCGGGCTGTCCCTTTAAGCTTGAGGGGTAAATATTTTATGGCCTGGAGGCCATCTCTTCTGGCCATATGTATGTGGAGGATGTAATCCTCGATCCAGACTCCAGGGTCTATTGTTCCGTCGTATGCCTCTATGTTTACGGGTTTGAATCCCACTGGAAATTCATAATCCAGGACCTCATCGGTGAAACATAGGGGTGTGCGGCGCCCCTGTATTTGGGTGTGCCGGATTCGGATACTGGCTTTATTGCATTGCTTATGAGAGCTTGCTTTCTTGGCCCATAAATGGACCTGGCCGGGCCATCTTTTTGATGCGGATCCTTAAGTGGATCGCATGCCGGCTTAAGTGCGGCGCCGCTTGCCGCTTTATGCTGGCCATGGGGTTGTCTATCCAACCAGGTGGCTTTCTTACTTTTTGAATGCGAGGCCTCTTCGTCGAATTCGGGCAGTAGCTTTCGCTTCGGATAACTTTTGGTGCGGCGACTGTCGCCGTATTTGTCTGCGGTATTGATTACTTTGCTCCATCTGATTTTGAGTGCGTCTTCCGCAGTTTTTAGCTTCCGCTTCTGCTTTTTTAGGCTATGTGCGGTTGCAACGAGCCTTTTGTGGAGGTTCTTCTGATCTGTGGGCTTATCCAGCGTAAGGTCGTCCGAAATGCCGTTTTTGCCGGGGACGGGCTGTCCGGTTTCTTTATCTGAGTTGCCCTGTTCGGACAGTTGCTCTAAGGCATGTTCGTCGTCTGCTGGCTCGTCCTGCTCTATGGCAGGGTCTGTGTCGAGGCGGGGCTTGGGCGGCGTTTACGCCGCCGCTTTGATTGCTTTTCGAGAGATCGATCCCTCGTTGCCTCCCCGTGTTCCTCGTTGTTGCTTCCTTTAGGTGTATGCACCATGTACACATCATGAGATGAGGTGGCTGTTCCATGCCCTATAGGCATTGGTTCATATGCATCTCCTGCATCGTTGTCCATACCGTCGGTGTCTTAGGAGTCGAAGTTGAGCACGTCGTGTAAATTATCGACGGTGGCTACCAAATGGGTGGTGGGTGGGCTTTGAATTTCTTCATCGTCCGTATCCCAACCTTGCTGACCGTAGTCCGGCCAGGGCTCTCCTGATAAAGAGAAAGACTTTAGTGACTTCAGAATGTCGCCAAAGGGCGAGTGCTGAAAGATCTCCGCGGCGGTGAACTCCATGATCGGCGCCCGATCGGATTCGATCGGCGGGCGCGCGAAGGGCGCGGAGTCCGGAGATGAATCCGGCCCCTCGGAGTCATGGGCCTTGCGGGGTGCGGGGCTGGCGTTCGGCTCGATCGCCTTTGAGATTGCAGCCCCCGAGGCGGCGTCCAACCATTCATCCTAGTTCGGCGCAGTAGGCTCCGAATTAAAGGTCGGAATCAATGCGCGTGCGGCCACCAGGACATTGTTCGGTGGCAGAGCTAGATCATGCCCATCGAGACAGTGCGGCGCGCTTGGCTGTGGCTCGAATCTGTCAAAGATCAAGTCCCCGCGGATATCAGCCGTGTAGTTTAAACTTCCAAATCTGACCTGATGGCCAGGGGCGTAGCTTTCGATCTGCTCCAGGTGGCCAAGCGAATTGGCCCGCAGTGCGAAGCTGCCGAAGACGAAGATCTGTCCGAGGAGAAAAGTCTCACCCTGGACCGCATCATTGTTGATGATCAAAGGAGCCATCGAGCCTAAAAGCGATGACACAGAGGAACTCTCAATGAAAGCACCAGTGTCGGTGTCAAAACCGGCGGATCTCGGGTAGGGGGTCCCAAACTATGCGTCTAGGCGGATGGTAGCAGGAGACGAGGGACACAATGTTTTACCCAGGTTCGGGCCCTCTTGATGGAGGTAAAACCCTACGTCGTGCTTGATTAATATTGATGATATTGGTAGTACAAGTGTAGATCTACCACGAGATCAAGGAGGCTAAACCCTAGAAGCTAGCCTGTGGTATGATTCTTGTATGTTGGATTCTGTCCTACGGACTAAAACCCTCCGGTTTATATAGACACCGGATAGGGTTAGGGTTACACAAAGTCGGTTACAATGGTAGGAGATCTGAATATCCGCATCGCCAAGCTTGCCTTCCACGCCAAGGAAAGTCCCCTTCGGACACGGGACGAAGTGTTTAATCTTGTATTTCATAGTCCAGGAGTCCGGCTGAAGGTATAGTCCGGCTATCTGGACACCCCCTAGTCCAGGACTCCCTCAAGGGGGATAGCTAATCCTGTCGAAGACTACGCTTCTGCCAGCCTCCCTCTTGCAGCATATAGAAGAGAGTAGACTGAAGTCCTCCAAGTAGCATCGTATAGCATAATCCTACCCGGCAATCCCCTCCTCGATGCCCTGTTAGAGTGCGATCACCGGGTTGTATCTGGCACTTGGAAGGGTGTGTTTTATTAATTATCTGGTTCTAGTTGTCATAAGGTCAAGGTACAACTCCAAGTCGTCTTGTTACCGAAGATCATGGCTATTCGAATAGATTAAATTCCCTGCAGGGGTGCACCAGATAGCCCAACATGCTCGATCCCATTTGGCCGGACATACTTTTCTGGGTCATGCCTGGCTGCGGAAGATCAACACGTCGCAGCCTCACCTAGGCACAACAGAGAGGTCAGTACGCCGGTCTAAACCTAAGCGCACAGGGGTCTGGGCCCATCGCCCTTAGCACACCTGCACGTTGCGTACGCGGCCGGAAGCAGACCTAGCCCCCTTAATACAAGCGCGAGCTTACGATCCAATGCGGCGCGCGCCGCTCAGTCGCTGATGTCACGAAGGCTTCGGCTGATACCACGACGTCGAGTGCCCATAACTTTCCCACGTAGTTGGTTAGTGCGTATAGGCTAGTAGCCAGACTCAGATCAAATAGCAAGATCTCGTTAAGTGTGTTAAGTATCCGCGAACGTCGACCAGGGCCAGGCCCACCTCTCTCCTAGGTGGTCTCAACCTTCCCTGTCGCTCCGCCACAAAGTAACAGTCGGGGGCCATTGGGAACCCAGGCCCACCACTACC
The DNA here is from genome assembly GCA_032464435.1 of Aegilops umbellulata. Classification (NCBI taxonomy): domain Eukaryota; kingdom Viridiplantae; phylum Streptophyta; class Magnoliopsida; order Poales; family Poaceae; genus Aegilops; species Aegilops umbellulata. The sequence continues at coordinate 295,706,256 of CP136058.1, forward strand.
TGGGTGGAACCACCTGCCCCTTCAGCCCCCATCTCCGAACAGTATCACATGTAATGTAGCAGTGTAAGGTATATAGCATATGCCCGTGATCACCTCCCGAAGTGATCACGGCCCAGTAGTATAGCATGGCAGATGCACAAGAGTGTAGGGCCACTGATGGAACACTAGCATCCTATACTAAGCAGTAGGATAGCAGGTAAAGGTAACAACAGTAGTAGCAAGGACAGGATATGCAGCAATATAGGATTAACCGAAAACAGCAACATGCCACACTACTCTAATGCAAGCAGTATAGAGAAGAATAGGCGATATCTGGTGATCAAGGGGGGGGGCTTGCCTGGTTGCTCTGGCAAGAAGGATGTGTCGTCAACACCGTAGTCGAACTGGGGGGTCGTCGGCAGTCTTGGGGTCTACCGGAAAGAAGTAACGGAGGGGGGAACACAATAAATAACAGAGCAATCAAAGCATCACAAAGTATAACGAGGTAATACGCGGTGCTAGGTATACCCTAACGCGGTATTAGGTGATACCGACGAAGGGGGAAACATCCGGGAAAGTATCCCCGAAGTTTCGCGTTTTCGGACAAATGAACCGGAGGGGGAAAGTTGCGAGTTCGATATGCTAGGGATGTGTGGCGGACGAACGGGCGGCGTATCCGGATTCGTCTCGTCATTCTGGGCAACTTTCATGTACAAAGTATTTTCATCCAAGTTATGGATTATTTTATATTAATTTTTAAAGTTTTAAATCGTTTTTAGAATTTATTTAATTCAAAATGAATAGACAAAATGCTATGGGTACCCAGCCCTGTGTACACAAAATGTACATAGAGGCTGACATGTGGGCCAGGGGGCTGAGTCAGCAGCACAGTCAGCAGTCAAAGTTTGACTGTTGACTGGTCAAACTGACTAGTGGGTCCCCCCGTCATAGTCACCGGAGATAGCTAAGGCAATTAGCTATAACTTAATAGATTAATTAGCATTAAGTTAATTAAGCAAAAATAATTAATCAATTAATTATTATTATTTTCTTTTCTTTTTATCTTTTTTTGTTTTCATCCAAAAGAGAAGAAAAAGGTGTGGGCCCCGACTGTCATTGGCCTGGGGCCAACCGGGCGATTAAACGGGCGCTGGTCACTGGGCATCGGGTGTCGCCCGTTTGGCGAAGCCGTGCGGGGCTGGCCGGCGGCAAGCAGCAGTGGAGGCGGGGCGGTGCGGTGAGCGGCAGGGCCGGGCGGAGCCGGGCGCTGGCTGGTGAAAGTGCAACTATCCCTAGGTGGTTTTGGTAATTCATAACAACATATAGCTCATTGAGCTAATGCTATTCCAAGACAATTATTTCAGGAAAGCTCAATGATTGGCATGCCATGGATGGTGAAAGTGGAACCCTCAAAATGTTAAGGACAAAGGATTGGCTCAAGCTCAAAAGCTCAAGACTCTTCATTTTACATTTTAGTGATCCAAGATCACATTGAGTCCATAGGAAAAGCCAATACTATCAAGGAGGGATGAGGTGTTGCTTAATGAGCCCTTTGCTTTATGTGCTTAATGATATGCTCCAAAATCCTCAGCTACTTTCCCATATCCACAAATGACCTAAACCCTAAGCCAAACTCGGTCCTACTGATTCTTTCTATCCGGCAACACCGAGTTTCATATGTCATAAGCCACGACCAAACCCTAGCAATTCGGTTCTACCGATAGGGATCTCGGTCTCACCGAGATGGGATTGCAACCTCTCTGTTTCCTTTTTGTAACTTTTCGGTCTCACCGAAAGATTGGATTGGTCCCACCGAGATTGCAATGCAAACTCTCTGTTTCCCTTTTGTAACTTTTCGGTCTCACCGAAAGAGCAAATCGGTCCCACCGAGTTTGCCTGACCAACTCTCTGGTTAGCTAATTACCAAAATCGGTCTCACAAAGTTTGTGTAATCGGTCTCACCGAGATTACGTTATGCCCAAACCCTAACCATATCGGTCCTACCGAGATGCATGTCAGTCCCACCGAAAATCTCTAACGGTCACTTGGTTTACCTTTTCGGTCCGACCGAGTTCGTTGATTCGGTCCCATCGAGATTGGTAAATTGTGTGTAACGGTTGGAATTTAAGTGGAGGCTATATATACCCCTCCACCTCCTGTTCATTCATGGAGAGAGCCATCATAACACATCTACACTTCCAACTCATATGTTCTGAGAGAGAACCACCTACCCTTGTGTTGAGGCCAAGATATTCCATTCCTACCATATGAATCTTGATCTCTAGCCTTCCCCAAGTTGCTTTCCACTCAAATCTTCTTTCTACCAAATCCAAATACTATGAGAGAGAGTTGAGTGTTGGGGAGACTATCATTTGAAGCACAAGAGCAAGGAGTTCATCATCAACACACCATTTGTTACTTCTTGGAGAGTGGTGTCTCCTAGATTGGCTAGGTGTCACTTGGGAGCCTCTGACAAGATTGTGGAGTTGAACCAAGGAGTTTGTAAGGGCAAGGAGATCGCCTACTTCGTGAAGATCTACCGCTAGTGAGGCAAGTCTTTCGTGGGCGATGGCCATGGTGGGATAGACAAGGTTGCTTCTTCGTGGACCCTTCGTGGGTGGAGCCCTCTGTGGACTCGCGCAACCGTTACCCTTCATGGGTTGAAGTCTCCATCAACGTGGATGTAGGATAGCACCACCTATCCGAACCACGAAAAAACATCCGTGTCTCCAATAGCGTTTGAATTCTCCAAACCCTTCCCTTTACATTCTTGCAAGTTGCATGCTTTACTTTCCGCTGCCTATATACTCTTTGCATGCTTGCTTGAATTGTGTAATGATTGCTTGACTTGTCCTAAATTTGCTAAAATCTACCAAGAACTAAAATTGGGAAAAGGCATAGCTTTTATTTGGTCAAGTAGTCTAATCACCCCCCTCTAGACATACTTCCGATCCTACAGCTGGCCGGAGCGACCGCGACCAGCGGCGGCTGTGAGTGGGAGCGGGGACGGGGCCCGGGTGCGGCCATGTGCGGGACGGCGCGAGCAGAAGCGCAGGGAACGACAAGCAGTGGCGACGGTGCTGGAAGCCGCGGCTGCGGCGCGTGTAGTAGCGGTGCAGGCGGTAGCAGAATGGGCAGCAGAAGTAGGCAAGAGCAGCAGCCAGAGGACAGCAGAGCCGCGCGAGGCCATGTGTGGTTTAGGCGCGAAGCGGTTGACCAGGACGGCAGGGGCGCGAGCGGGGCGCCGGTCCAGTCGTGACGCAGGGAGAAGGCCGTGAGCGCGTGCGGATGGGAGTGGGCTTGACCTGGCGCGCAGGCGGCGACAGTGGCCGCGGTACCGAACGGGGCAGGGAAGGGAAGGGAAGGCGGAGCGGGTCAAGGTCCTCACCCCCGATGCAGGGGTACGCCGGCGAGGCTCGAGGAAGCTGGTCGAGGAGGAAGATGGGGACGTGCGACGGAGACAAAGAGGAGGCAGGCCGACGAGGCAGCTCCGGCAAGTGCGTCGAGGAAGACGAGGTCCGGTGCGGGCGGTCTAGGACGGGGAGGTCGAGGTGGCGGCTCCGGCGACGCGGTCTCGGGCGGCGACATTGGGGTTAATTCTCCCGATCCAATCGGGGGCAGAGGAGGGGGAGATGGCTCGTGGTGGGGGAAGTGGGGTGTGTGCGCTAGGGTTTCGGGTGTTAAGGGGAGTGGGGATGGGCCGACCTGCTAGTGTCCACGTGGGCCAAACGGACCAGGGAGGGTTCTTTTACTTTTTATTTGTTTTGGTTCTGCCTTTTCCTTTTATTTATTTATTTCCTTTCTGTTTTCTTTTATGTCTTAATGGTTATAGTTTTATAAAATACACAAATGGTTCCCGAATTAGTAGTACAATATTTACTACTGCCACATAACTTTGGCACCTAAATTAAATAGTTTCACAATTATTTATTATTTAAAAGTATTTAGATAACAGTTTTTGCTACTGTTTTATTACCATTTGAACATTTAAACATTTTATTAAACTGTGGTTTCCTCACCACAATTAACTTTGCATTACATGGCACAACCTAGACATTTTAGTTTTAAAGTTTGAAAACTTTTGTTGTTTGCCTTTAATTCAATTTTGAATTTGGATCGGTTTTGAAGTAACTCGAGATTAACTACAGTGACATAGGTGACGTGGCATCATTAGCGGGGAATTACTATAGATCAATTATCCGGGCGTCACAATTCTCCTTGTCGGAGTAATGGGCCACGGGTAGGCTAACCCGAGCCCCTGAACCTTTCAAGACATCGGGGCAGGCTGCGCCCCTCAAGACCCCAGGACGAAGAGCTGCCTTCTAGGAGTCGGAGGCACGACAGCCGACTACCCACTCACGACCGAGTCCCAGCAACGACTTCAGGACGAGCCGACTCCAATCTGGCGACTTCCAGAGAAGCCGACCATGGGGAGTCGGCCCGCAACACCAACCGACCCCGTGCCCTCATAAGGAGGGACGGGATAGGGAGTGGCCACAGTAAGGTCCACTCCCGCCCCTTTTCAAGGGCAGGCATGGCCACAGTGCACCGTATCTTCGGAGATCTCCGTCTGGCGCAGCACTGTTGCCATGCCAGCCCTGACGTCAGCCCCAGTGGGCGGAGTCCTGTACCCATGATGCCCGGCCGGTACGACCCAGGGACGGCGGGTCCCACCAGTCAGCGGGAATACAGAAGACGACGAGAGCACCACAAGTCGGACCCGTTGGGAGTCGGCCCCCGAGAGTCGGCCCATCCCTCCCACGGGCCCAACGCGCCATTAACCAGACACGACGGTGAATGGCAACAGTGATCGCCCGCCAGGCGGCGGGGCTGTTGCCACGATCCCATGACCAAGCCCGCGTCATTAGAAGCATGGCTACAGTAATCCGCAGCCGGCAAGACCCGCCTGCGGCGGACACGGCCTGTTGGCCCCACACTGGGCCAGTCGGCGGGCCCCGGCGGTTGGCGTTGTAGACGGCGGCCAGAGAGACAGACGGCTGGGTCCCGCGCCCAGCCAGATTACCATTGTATCCCTAGGGGGTAGGCCTATATAAACCCCCCAGGGCACCCATGCAAAGGGTTCGATTCCATAAACACTAGACCAGACCGTAGAGGAAGGGGAGAGCTAGCCTTGCCTTCTCCTACCTCCAAGAAACAGCTCAAGGATCCACCTTGTACACACTTTGCCATAGTGATCATGCGGAGACACCGCAGAGCAGCAGTAGGGGTGTTATCTCCACGGAGAGCCCTGAAGCTGGGTAACATTCGCCGGCGTGCATGCCTTCGCCTTATCCCATTTCCAGGCACCGGCGACGTTCTACTCGCTCCCACCATGATAAGCCATCCTTTGGCATATGTCGCACCCAACCCCCGACATTTGGAGCCCACCGTGGGGCGAGGTGCACCGTCGTCCGGAGATCTGCTCTGGACGGGAACCCTTTTCCTCCCTGGCGAGCGTAGCTAGCCCGGCACGCCAGACGGAGCCTGCACCGACGTGCCGCATGGCGCCGAAATCGCCTGCACGGCCAGCCGCCTCGCCGAACTTGTTGGTGAGGTTCGCCTCTCCAACGAGCCTGCCTCCGACGCGGGCACGGGCAGTCCCGAGAGCCTCCTCGCATACCTCCTCTATCAACTCCACGTTGCCAGCGAGCCAGCTACGGACTTGGAGTCCGTAGGCTCCACCGACCCGATGCTGGTCGACTCCGACACCGCGTCGCTCGACGCATTCCCCACCAACATGGTGGTCTACGACGAGCCGCTCCCTCACGCGGAGAGCGACGGAAGCACCGTCACAGAGGTGCTCGTCATCGGTCATGGCGAGCACTCCGGCGGAGGAGCTCACGACCCGCTTGATGCGATGCTACAAGACCTAACCGCGTCTGTCGTGGATTTGTCACGGCAGATGTCCTTAGTGTCAGGACTTAGTCGCAGGGCCAACGCATCTAGGTGGTAGTTTGAGAGGGGTTGAGTGGGACGAGAGGCGCAGGGCGGATCAACACACGAGACGAGGATTTAGACAGCTTCGGGCCCCGAGAAACATCATCCGGTAATATCCCTACATGCTGTTTGAGGCTAGGTCTCATTATCATCACGAGGGAGACGTCGTAAACCGGCTCTTTGTGTCTAGCCCTAGAGACTATTCATTGTTCCCCCCTCTTTGGGGAGCCCTGCCCCTCCTTATATATGTTGAAGGGGTGGTTTACATGTGGAGTCCTATTAGGATTAGGACTAGTCTATCTCTAATACAAACCGGATACAAGTCCTGGCCTTAACTCCTTGTAAGGCAAATATTCCTTTCCTCTTAAACCGGCCCACCATAGTTGAACCGGCCTTCTGGGCCTTTGGCCTTGTCATCCGTCTGATCCGTCCGCCGGGTTACCAGTGAGTCATAACTACCAAGCGGGTTGCTTGTAAACCGCCAAGGTCAGGGCGGGTCTTCAGATAAACCACCAAGTCCGGCCGGGTTAACTTCCGGCCGGTTTACGCCGCGGGGTATATCCTCTTTGGTTCGAATACGACCTATGTTTGAACAGGAAGCCTCAAGTGATCTTGTTAAGACTTGCAAGGGGTAAACCGGATGTTGCTTGAAACAACCCCGTGTAACCACACATGATATAAAGAATAGATACCCCGCTTTATAAAGCGGGAGCCCCCATGTGATAAATAATATGTCAGGCCAATAAGGCCGGATACCCATGTTCGAACCGCGCATCATGGCAGCAGGTCCTCTTCGGTAATTTTTAACTTTTTTTTGCAAGAGATAAATTCTTCTTGAACCGGGATCTTGAACCGGATATTAAAAGCTTCAAAGCTGTGGGAGACATCTTTCCTTTGAACCGTATTTTAAACCGGAATCTTCATTTTCAGCCGGAAATTTCCTGACGGCCTTTAAACTCAAACTTGCGAGAAGTTAATTCCTTTTTGAACCGGACATTGTTAAACCGGATCTGAGCGCTTCAGAACCTTGTGGGAGACTAGATTTCTCTTGAACCGGATTGTAAACCGGATATTTGAGAGCTTCAGTGATACTGACTTCCCTTCAGCCAGGTTTCAACCCGGAATCCTTTCTGATGATCCGAAACTTCTTCATTGAGTCAGGATTTTGTAACTGTCATATACTTTCTAAGCCAGAAATTTTCTGACGGCCTTTAAATTTTCATCAACATAACAGTAGCCTCCGGGATCGGGTTATCTTTCCCTCCATCGTCCTTGGGTTCTTAAACCGGCTGAAACTAGCAAGATTTGGTGAGTGATGTCATCGTAGCCCCCGAGTCTCAAAGGTGACTCGAGGAGTTGACTTGAGACTCTTCATATTTAAGCGTGATATAAACCGGCATAACTTGTATATCATTGGTGTTGATAACCCGATGTGAATCCACAGAAGGTTGAGGTGACTGCGGCGGGTTGTAAATGATCCCGTATGAACCGTGTCAGCAACTCGGCCAATGGTTCCTTCCAACTGGCGATTTGAAGTTAACCAAACTGTAGCGGCGGTGACTTGTGCGCCTGCCCATTGATCCATCCAGTGCAGACGGCGCTTGATGATAATTTGCCTCCAATTTGAAAGAAAACCGGGCTACCCAAGCTGTGATTTGTTCATACTCAATAAATGGCTCGCGCAGACAGGTGCGGCCCGGTATGTTGATGTAGACCGGACTGCGGGGGACGGCAGCCTGTGCATGCGCTATTGGGTAATTCGCATGGTCCTGACGAGTTGACGCGATCTGGATCGCGATATAAACCGGCACGGGTTATCCAATAGCTCAGTGATATAATAATCCCCTTTTTGCAACAGACAATTTGTCCTGCATTTGGAAAACTTATAAGCCAGAGTATTTGCTCTTTTTAAAGAAAGCAATACATATTATGAAAATATAATGGATGGATTTCACCTGATATGTTAGCCAGAAAATATCCACCGCGGAGTTGACGATCACCACAGTGAAACTGAAATCAATCATGGCAAGTCAGCCATGCGAACAGACGATGAACCGGTCGCGGCATTGTAAATCGGTGCGGAGCAAGTTGTCCTCCGCGCCGCAAACCAGCGCGGTCGCGGGAGACGGCCACGGTGTTGTAAACCGGTGCGATCGCGAGAGTCAGTTACGGCGCTGTAAGCCGGCACAGACGGGCGAGTCAATCGCAAGTGCGGTAAACCGCACGGACGGGCGAATTAATTGCGGGCGCGGTCCCGGTAAGCTGATGTAAACCGGACCACAGGGACGGCGACTTGCGCATGCTCATTCATCGGGTGGTATGACACGGACGAAACGCCGATGCAGAATATTGCTAGCGCGTGCTCCGTGCCCGTAATATAACGCCTCAGTTGTAATGAATAATTGACCTGTATTACAAGAAAAAATCACGAGCCAAGGTAGGTGTTTTCTGACAACAATAATATGTGTGAAAAAATAGATCAGATAGATGTCACCTGATGCATTAGGATGACACGTAGATTGATCTGCCGGCTTGGGGTCAGAACGGTGGCGGAGGCCGGCTTGAAGCGAGGGTGCGGGTGTGGTCAATGGCCGAGTCCTGGCCATGGCGAGTCACGGCGGCAGGGAGGTCGCGGCAGTTTGGGCAGTTTGGAGGAAGCGGCAACCCAGTCGAGATAGATCGAGGCTGCGGTTTGATCAACGGCGGGTTGGAGAAACGCCGGTGCGGCCAGGGCCGTGGCCGCACGGCAGTTGAGGCGCGCCCGTTGATGGCGGTTCAGAGACAGAGGCGAGACCGAGTCCATGTCCCACGTCCTCCTCCGGGTCGTTGTCTGTTTGATGAATCCAAGTCCGCTTTCTCCAAGTCGTGGCCCCCTGCTGACTGATTTGCTGGCTTCACGTACATGTACATGGCAGTGCTAGTTGAACTCCAATCTCATAGATTATCCAATTTTGTGTGTACGCATAGCCATCAGAAATACCAATTCAAAAAAAACTGAACTAGCACTCAAACCGCGTGAGAAGCACAGATCCTCTTGTCCTTAAGCGTGATGACGTGTAGTAGTACGACCCGAAAGTAGTACTGGTAGCAACAGACCGCCTCGTAATAACAGTGACGCGCGACAGCGTCCCGATAAATCAATCCGGTTTGGATTAGACTGCGGTCTCATCAACTTCGACGATTTTGCTGATTTCTTCATCGGAACGGTCCTCCTTGGTCTTTAGCGCCTTACATATCCAACCAATGCTAGGTGCTGCAGAAATCGGCCGTCCTTGCTTTCTTTGGTATTTGACGTTTGTCAGTTTCGACGGATCAACAGATGACGGCGGCAGACGCGAATAACCCAAATTCTTCTTAAACTCCAATCTCATAGATTATAAATCTAAACTGATGAACTTGAAGCTGATCCAGATCTTTCCTTTATTTGAATAATCACGAGCTTCTCGTAACCCTGAAAAAGATCCCTCCAAGAACTCAACACCACCGTGTGCAGGCCCCACGGTGGGCGCCAACTGTCGTGGATTTGTCACGGCAGATGTCCTTAGTGTCAGGACTTAGTCGCAGGGCCAACGCATCTAGGTGGTAGTTTGAGAGGGGTTGAGTGGGACGAGAGACGCAGGGCGGATCAACACACGAGACAAGGATTTAGACAGCTTCGGGCCCCGAGAAACATCATCCGGTAATAACCCTACATGCTGTTTGAGGCTAGGTCTCATTATCATCACGAGGGAGACGTCGTAAACCGGCTCTTTGTGTCTAGCCCTAGAGATTATTCATTGTTCCCCCCTCTTTGGGGAGCCCTGCCCCTCCTTATATATGTTGAAGGGGTGGTTTACATGTGGAGTCCTATTAGGATTAGGACTAGTCTATCTCTAATACAAACCGGATACAAGTCCTGGCCTTAACTCCTTGTAAGGCAAATATTCCTTTCCTCTTAAACCGGCCCACCATAGTTGAACCGGACTTCTGGGCCTTTGTCCTTGTCATCCGTCTGATCCCTCCGCCGGGTTACCAGTGAGTCATAACTACCAAGCGGGTTGCTTGTAAACCGCCAAGGTCAGGGCGGGTTTTCAGATAAACCACCAAGTCCGGCCGGGTTAACTTCCGGCCGGTTTACGCCGCGGGGTATATCCCCGACAGCGTCCATTCCCGAAGACGCCAACGCCGAGACGCTGGAGGCGCGCTGCCTCCAGCTCGTCGAAGGCGCGAAGAAGCTGGCTAGCATGAGACGCCTGTCAGAGGCCTACCAGTGTGAGATGGATCGTGCTGTGGGCGGCTCGCCGGCTCCACCTGGGCCTAGCCGCCTTGGCACGGTCCAGCAGCGCGGCGTTGCCATCGCCAACCTCTTCGGGGCAAATCGCCCCGTATATGCCACGCCTGCGGAGAACATCCGAGCCGCCCAGGCGGAGGCTGACGAGCTGGACAATTTCGAGGGCGAAGAACGTCGCCTAATGATGGAGCGCGTCCAGCGACTGCCAAGCAGAACGAGGCCGGCTGCCGCACAGATGCGCCGCAACGGTAGAATGACGACCCGCCTCCCCGCCGAGACCAAGGCGCGACATCTCGGATGCCGACTTGTGGGATCCGCGGAAGAAAAGATAAGGAGCCAGCTGCCAGCCGCAGTCGGACACACATCACCATCGAACGCGATCAAGACGGCTGCCCAAGAGCAGTGGAACGGCGGGACGACTGTCCGCCTCCTCTCCCTCGCAAGGAAAGGCGAGTCTCCCCACCGCCAGTTGAACATCCGATTCTCGGTGACCGCCATGGCCGCCGAGAAGGAGTCGGAGAAAACGACGCCCGCCACCAGATCGACCGACTTCACCGATCCCTGGCGCTGGAAAAAGAAGACAAGTTGGGCCCGCCGTGTTTTGGTCCCCGCATCCGAGATGAGCCCTTTCCCAGAGGGTTCACGCTCCCGAGAGATACGCCCAAATACACCGGATCCGTGAAGCCGGAGGATTGGCTAGTTGACTACTCCACGGCCGTCAGCATAGCGAACGGCAACAAGCGAGTTGCCGTGAAGTACGTTCCACTCATGCTCCAGGGCACGGCTCGGATGTGGCTGAACAGCTTGAAGCCCCGCAGCACCAATAGCAGGGTCGACTTCACCGACGCCTTCGTCCGCAACTTCACAAGCACGTACAAGTGACCTCCCAAGCCACGCCAGCTTTCCCTGTGCGTGCAAGGCCCCAACGAGTCGACCCGCGACTATCTCACGCGTTGGGCCGAGCTTCGGAACTCCTGCGAGGGCGTGCACGAGGTGCAGGCAATTGAGTACTTCAGCGCTGGGTGCAGAGAAGGCACCCTCCTCAAGCACAAGCTCCTCTGCGACGAGCCAGAAACCCTCGACGAGCTGCTGATCATAGCAGACAAGTATGCCACAGCCGACTCCTCAGTGAAGGCGGAGATTCAATTTAGTGTGTCGGTGTACTAAAGTAGGGGTACCTTAGTACCCCAGACTTGTGCACGGGCAGTTGTAGCACCCTGCGGCAAGGCCCGCCCAGGAAGCGCCAAGAGAAGACCAAGCATTCAAGACAAGGCCCCCGGCAAGAGGAGCTTGCCGGGCCAAGAAGACAAGGCCCCGGCAAGAGGAGCTTGCCGGGCCAAGAAGACAAGACCCCGGCAAGAGGAGCTTGCCGGGACGACTGAGCCCATGTAATGCCATCCAAGAACAAAGTATGCGAGACGGAAGATCGAGACCCCGACAAGAGGAGCTTGTCGGGAAGGCCGAACCCAGGCACCACAAGAGAAGCCCGCCACGGCGCGCTATGCGCCCCGGCAAGGCCTGATAGCCGGCAAGCTATCAGGCACAGGAAGACGACCCCCGCGGCAAGCCACTTGCCGCGGCAAATCGCCACCTCAGGGCTGCGCTCCGGCTCGCCCGCCCACGCGTCGCTCCGGGGCTTCCCCCAAGGGCACGTGGCGGGGCACCGCGCAGCCTGGGGTATGCGGTGGCATGCAGCCACCATCGTGGCGAGCGGTGGCGCACCTAACGGTCCGCCTCGGTGCTGCCCGGGCGACCGTGACGGGCATTTAATGCCCTTGTCCCCTACCGGCAGAAGTAGGTATGATAACAATGTGCCGCACTGTAGCGCCACTGTTCCCGCACTGTTACAACTACCACCCCTTTTACACTTTTACCCCTTTCTCTTACGTTGACACCTGTCGGTGACCCCTTTGCGCTATAAAAGGAGGCCCGTGAGCAACGTAGAGGGGGGTCCGGGGTTCGGAGATTTGGGATCCAGACAGCCATACGCTCGGTGCAGCTAGCTCTCCAAGCTCCCGAGCTCCCCAGTTCAATACAACCAAGCAGGAGTAGGGTTTTACGCGTCCATCGCGGCCCGAACCTGGGTAAACCGCCCGTGTGCTCGCCTCGATCTGCTCTCTGTGCTCCCTCCGCCCCCCTCACCGGACTACGAAAGGGGCTCCGGCCCCATAGGTGCTCGCGGGGGACGCGGTCCGCCCCGACCGTGACGGGCATTTAATGCCCTTGTCCCCTACCGTCAGAAGTAGGTATGATAACACTGTGCCGCACTGTAGCGCCACTGTTCCCGCACTGTTACAACTACCACCCCTTTTACACTTTTACCCCTTTCTCTTACGTTGACACCTGTCGGTGACCCCTTTGCGCTATAAAAGGAGGCCCGTGAGCAACGTAGAGGGGGTTCCGGGGTTCGGAGATTTGGGATCCAGACAGCCATACGCTCGGTGCAGCTAGCTCTCCAAGCTCCCGAGCTCCCCAGTTCAATACAACCAAGCAGGAGTAGGGTTTTACGCGTCCATCGCGGCCCGAACCTGGGTAAACCGCCCGTGTGCTCGCCTCGATCTGCTCTCTGTGCTCCCTCCGCCCCCCTCACCGGACTACGAAAGGGGCTCCGGCCCCATAGGTGCTCGCGGGGGACGCGGTCCGCCCCGACATCTTTGGCGCGCCAGGTAGGGGGCTGCGTCGAGGTTGTGCGGATCAGATCCGGCGTTCGCGCGAGCGCGCTCTTCGTCAGCTTCTCCGAATTCGCTAGCTTCATCAACACCATGGCCCCGAAGAAGAAGGCTTCGGAGGTCGCGGGCCCGCCCGCGTCACTCCCACCGCTACCGGAGCCAACGGTGGGCGGGGGAGACGCCGTCGGAGGGGTGGCAACCGGCGAGAACACTCGCGGTGCCACCAGATCCAAGAACAGGGCGGACGACCGAGCCTCGGCCTCCGAGGACGCGCCGCATCCGTCCCAACAAACGACGACCCAGCAGCGCCATGCCACGGGAGGTGGCATCCGCTTGCTGGACCAAGGGCAAACTGGAGGTTCACGGGACGCCACGGGCCCCCGTCCGGACACGGGCAAGGCAAAGGCGCCGGGGAGGGACCCCGCTCTTTCTAACATTGTTAGGAGTCCGAGCGTATCCCGCTCCTCGCGCCACTCGCCCCCGTTCCCCTCCACTCCGGCAGAAGCGCTCGCGAGAGCGCAACTGCTCCTCGACTACCCTCCAGCGGCTGACAAGGCCGAGGGCTGGAGGGCCATCATCCAGAGCCTGATCGCCTTCGCCAACAACGACACGCCGCAGCAGCCGGCGACCTCACGGCCCCGGCAGGTCGAGAAGACGAAGGCCGACGGCGACAAGACCGCCGGAGGTGCAACCACCATGCACTCCCCGGCGCAGAAGCAGAAGACGCCGCCCCGCTGGAGCAACGCCGACGACGGCTCTACAGCGTCGTCGGACCCGCGGACTCGCCGGGACCAGCGCCGAGTCCTCGACGAGCGGCGGCAAGAAGACGCTCGAACAAGGATTGAGCGCCGCCGAGAAACTCGGCGGCAATCAGACCAGCGGGCTGGGGACGCTGTCGACGCGCACGCGCCCGGTGAACCAGGTGACCTACCGTACGCGGCAGGTTGCCCTGCGTTCACCCGTGAGCTGCGGCGCGTCCGGTGGCCCAGCACGAAGAACTTCAAGCCCGACGTACCGGAGAAGTACGACGGCAGGACGCACCCCTCGGAGTTTCTCAGCATCTACACGATCGCTGTACAAGCTGCCGGGGGGCGCGACGAGAGGATATTGGCGAACTACTTCCCGCTCGTGCTTAAGCCGAACGTTCGTTCGTGGCTTATGCACTTGCCGGAAGGCTCCATTTCTTCCTGGGCGGATCTTTGCCATCAGTTTGTTGGCGCCTTCACAGGCGGCCACAAACCTCATGGCCAGGATAGCGACCTCCACATCCTAGCCCAGAAGGAAGGAGAACCCCTGCGCAAGTACATCCAACGCTTCAGCCGCGTGCATCGCAACATTCCCGACGTTCACCCTGCCGCGGTTATCAGCGCGTTCCACCAGAACGTGCGTAACCGCCGCATGCATGAAGAGATGGCCATGACCAAGATCCGGGACGTCAGCGAGCTATATGCCCTGGCTGACAAGTGCGCGTGCGCAGAGGAGGGGAGGAAACTCCCCGGGGAGGATGCTGGCGCAGGAGAAAGCGACAGTGACGACACCGCCCCGGCGAAGAGAAGCCAGCGGCGGAATAATAGGAGGAAGAACAGGAAAGAGGTGCTTGCCGTCGAGGAGTCCGGCAAGGAGGCTCCCGCCAAGCGAACGCAGGCTGGCGGCTCCGGCAAGGAGCCTGCCCCTGTGGCGGCAGCCGACAAGCAGGACGGCTCCGACAAGCAATACTGCAAGATCCACCGCACCAAGGGCCACGATCTCTCCAACTGCAAAAGCGTCGAGAACCTCGTCGTGCAGCAGAAGGCTGAGTACGAGAGGCGCGACAAGGGGAAGGCCCAGGGTGGAGGTGGAGAACCAAGCAAGAAGCGGCCGCCCATCGGCCGGGGAGGACGCCGCGGCAAGGCCAAGCAGCGGCAAGGCGATCGGCCTCCCCGGGGCCGCGACGAGGATGAAGAAGACGACGACGAAGACGTGGAAGACGAAGATAACAGCGAGCAGGAGTTCCAGAAGGCCACGGAGGTCCTATGCGTTGACGGCGGCGCCTCTCTGCACACCTCCCACCGCCAGCTTAAGCGGTGGGCGCGAGAGGTGAACGCAGCAGAGCCGCCCGTGGAGTCGCGTAGGCTCCTCAAATGGTCCAGCACGCCCATCATTTTCGATCTTGAGGATCACCCCGACCGCACAACCGCGGTCGGGTGCTTGCCGATGCTGGTCTCACCCACCATCCGCAACCTCAAGGTCACCAAAATGTTGGTAGACGGCGGGGCCGGGCTGAACTTGATCTCCTCCGCTGTGATCAAGAAACTCCAGATCCCAGACGGCGAGCTCGAAGAGACCGGATCTTTCCAAGGAATCAACCTGGGGAAGAGCAAGCCCAAGGGGAAGATTACTCTGCCTGTGACCTTCGGCGGCGAGCTCAACTTCAGGACTGAGCGCATCACGTTCGACGTCGCTGATATCCCGTTACCATACAATGGGATCCTCGGCCGTCCCGCTCTCGCCAAGTTCATGGCAGCTTCCCACCACGCCTACAACGTACTCAAGATGCCGGGGCCGATAAGCGTCATCACTGACCATGGCGACAAAAAGGACGCGCTTATCTGCGCCGACAAGATCTACCGGGATGTAGCAGCCGCGGCAGAGAAGGACACACTTGCCGCTGAAGCCCCCGGGCGGAAGAAGACAAGGACCAAGTCCGGTAAGTGCTCTGGGGCCCACTCCGGCAACCGCACCTCTTCGGAGTGCTGCGCCGCCGTCGAGGACGCTCCATCGAGCTCCACCGGCAAGTACAAGAAGGGAATGACCGCTCCTCCGGCAACCAAGAAGGTGTCCGCCAAGGAGGACGGCACTGGCGGTACCTTCACCATCAGTGCCACGCTTGACAGCAAATAGGAAAGCGCGCTCGTTGCCTTCCTGCGGGCGAATGACGACGTGTTTGCATGGCAACCGTCCGACATCCCCGGTGTTCCCAGGAGGGTGATTGAGCACAAACTCGCTGTCTGTCCTCACGCGCGACCCGTCAAGCAGAAAGTGAGAAAGCAAGCCGTGGAGCGCCAAGAATTCATCAGCGAAGAGATCAAGAAGCTAGAGGCAGCAGGCCTAGTGAGAGGTGTGATCCATCCAACGTGGCTGGCCAATCCGGTCGTCGTGCGCAAAGCCAATGGGAAGTGGAGACTGTGCATAGACTTCACCGATGTGAATAAAGCATGCCCCAAGGATCCATATCCCTTGCCGCGCATTGACCAGATTGTTGACTCCACTGCCGGATGCGAGCTACTCTCTTTTCTTGATGCATATTCAGGCTACCACCAAGTCTTTATGGCCAAAGAAGATGAAGAGAAGACCGCATTTATCACTCCGTGCGGCACCTATTGCTTCATACGCATGCCGTTTGGACTGAAGAATGCGGGATCAACGTTTGCAAGGGTAGTGCACACTGCTTTCGAGCCACAGATCCATAGGAACGTGGAGGCCTATATGGATGACATCGTGGTGAAGAGCAGGAGCAAGGAAACCCTGGTCCAAGATCTGGAAGAGACATTTCAGAACCTGCGCAAGATACAGCTCAAGCTGAACCCCGAGAAATGCGTTTTCGGAGTCCCCTCCGGCAAGCTTCTCGGGTTCTTTGTGTCACAGAGGGGGATTGAAGCTAATCCCGACAAGATCAAAGCCATCGAGCAGATCGAAGCCCCAGAGCGCGTCAAGGACGTCAGGAAGCTTGCAGGTTGTGTGGCCGCCCTCAGTCGGTTCATTTCAAGGTCTGCAGAACGCGCCCTGCCCTTCTTTAAAATCTTGAAGAAGGCAGGCCCCATGCAGTGGACTCCAGAAGCGGAGGCAGCGCTGCAAGATTTGAAAAGGTACCTATCCTCCACTCCAATACTTGTCGCACCTAGACCACAGGAGAAGTTGTTGCTATACCTAGCGGCAACCAACCAGGTGGTTAGTGCTGCGTTAGTGGCGGAGAGGGAGGCCGACGAGGAGCCTATACCACCTACAAGCGAGTCCAGCGACAAGCGGGGGGCTGCTCCGGCAAGCTCTGGCCC
Source organism: Aegilops umbellulata (assembly GCA_032464435.1). Taxonomy (NCBI): domain Eukaryota; kingdom Viridiplantae; phylum Streptophyta; class Magnoliopsida; order Poales; family Poaceae; genus Aegilops; species Aegilops umbellulata. The sequence goes on from CP136058.1 coordinate 295,723,142, forward strand.
CGACAAGGACCACCCTGCGCAGGAACAAGATGGAGCGCGGAAGAAGATGGTGCAGCGCCCGGTGTATTTTGTGAGTTCCCTCTTGCAGGGGGCTAGATCAAGATACTCCGGGGTGCAGAAATTGCTTTTCGGCCTCCTCATGGCCTCGAGAAAGCTGCGCCATTACTTCCAAGCACATGAGATAACAGTAGTCACTCGCTTTCCGCTGAAGAGGATATTGCACAATCCCGAGGCAACAGGCAGGATCGTCGAGTGGGCACTGGAGCTGTCGAGCTTTGGGCTCAAGTTTGAAAGTACTTCAACCATACAGAGCCGAGCTTTGGCAGAATTCATAGCTGAGTGGACCCCGACGCCAGATGGAGAAGCCCAAGAAACAAGCGCGCCCGTACAAGAAGCAACAAGCGAGTGGGTAATGTACTTCGATGGTGCCTTCTCGCTGCAAGGCGCCGGTGCTGGCGTGGTACTCATCGCGCCCACCGGAGAGCACCTCAAGTATGTTATCCAGATGCACTTCCCAAGAGAGCAAGCAACCAACAATACTGCTGAGTATGAAGGCTTGCTCGCCGGCCTCAGGATTGCGGCCGAACTTGGGATCAGAAAGCTGATTGTGCGGGGAGATTCTCAACTGGTGGTCCGGCAAGTCAACAAGAGCTACCAGAGCCCTCTGATGGAAGCTTATGTAGATGAAGTGAGGAAGCTGGAAGAACACTTTGAAGGGCTGCAAATGGAGCACGTCGCGAGAGCTCAGAACGAGATAGCAGACGGCCTTTCGAAGTGTGCTTCGTTGAAGTTACCTGTGGAACCAGGGACCTTCTTACTCAAGCTGACTCAACCATCCGTAACACCATCAGTTGGGCAGTCCAAGAAAAGGAAGTTGGTCTCCGGCGACTACTTGCAGGCGGACCTTCCTGAGGCCGCCGCCAAGGTCCCCAAGATCAACAACCAGAACACCGAGGGACAGCCCGCTCCTGCGGATCCCAGGATCCGTCCAGTCGAAGCAGGTGTCCCCGGTAAGCCTTGCTCCGGCGAGCAGATCAGCAGTCTGAACGCCGAGGGACAGCCCGCTCCTGCGGATCCAAGGATCCGTCCAGTCGAAGCAGGTGTCCCCGATAAGCCTTGCTCCGGCAAGCGGATCAGCAGTCTGAACGCTGAGGAATAGTCCGCTCCTGCGGATCCGAGGATCTGTCCAGTTGAAGCAGGGGTTCCCGACAAGCTTTGCCCCGGCAAGCTTGCCGGGGGATCACCGGCTCCGGCGGAACCAGAGGTTCTTGCCGTAGAAGCCGGGGTCCCCGCAGCGGCCTTCCTGCCTTTAGTCCTTGCCGTCGAGCCCCGGGCTCCGGCATGGGCGCAGCAGATCGTCCGTTTTCTGCAAACTGGAGAACTTCCCGACGACCCAGAAGAGATGGAGAAGATCACCAGGCAGTCAAGTATGTACCAGTTCGTGGACAACGAGCTGTACAGAAGGAGACTCAACGGTGTCAGATTGAAGTGCATCTCCAGGGAAGACGGACAGAAGCTGTTGGCAGAGATACACGGAGGCATATGCGGCCATCACATTGGCGCAAGAGCACTTGTCGGGAAAGCCTTCCGGCAAGGGTTCTTCTGGCAAGAAGCCCTCCAAGATGCAACTGCACTAGTAACCAAGTGTGAAGCGTGCCAGTTCCATGCAAAACAGATTCATCAGCCAGCTCAAGCTCTCCAAACAATCCCTTTATCCTGGCCCTTCTCGGTCTGGGGGCTCGATATCCTCGGCCCTTTTCCCCGAGCCGTCGGGGGCTTCGAGTACTTGTACGTTGCAATCGACAAGTTCACGAAGTGGCCAGAAGTGGAGCCAGTGAGGAAGGTGACCGCGCAGTCAGCAGTCAAGTTCTTCCGGTCGATCGTCTGCCGTTTCGGAATCCCCAACAGAATCATCACCGACAACGGGACACAATTCACAAGTCGCGCCTTCATGCAATACGCCCAGGATCTTGGCGCCAAGGTCTGTTTCGCTTCGGTTGCTCACCCCAGGAGCAACGGTCAAGCAGAAAGGGCCAACGCTGAAGTGCTGCGCGGACTCAAGACCAGGACCTTCGACAGGCTGCACAAGTGCGGAAGAAATTGGATTGAGGAGCTGCCGGCGGCTCTTTGGTCAATCAGAACGACGCCGAGTCGAGCCACCGGACAGACACCCTTTGCTCTAGTCTATGGAGCGGAAGCAGTTATCCCCACGGAACTCGTATACGGATCTCCTCGGGTGCTCGCTTATGACGAGATCGAGCAGGAGCGGCTGCGCCAAGATGACGCGCTGCTCCTTGAGGAAGGACGTCTCCAGGCTGCGGTACGAGCTGCTCGATACCAGCAAGCCTTGCGTCGCTACCATAGCCGCAAGGTCAAGGCCAGGAGTCTCGAAGAGGGCGACCTTGTTCTTCGGCGCACTCAGTCGGCCAAGAATTCCAACAAGTTGACGCCAAAGTGGGAAGGACCTTATCGGGTGAGACAAGTCACGAGGCCTGGCGCTGTCCGCCTCGAGACCGAAGAGGGCCTACCAGTGAGCAACTCCTGGAACATAGAGCATCTTCGCAAGTTTCACCCATAAGGCGCGGTTGCCGTGACCCGCTCCGGCAACCATCGGTTTGTACAGGCCTTGCCGCTGTTGCATGTAACCCCTTGTACAAAGCCAGGCGAAGCCCCTGGCACCAGATAAAGTTGCCCTGTTAGGCGACCCTGTTCTTAGGCACGTTCAGTCGGCCAAGAACTATAACAGGTCGACGCCGAAGCAGGAAGGCCCTTGTCGGGTGAAACAAGTCGCGAGGCCCGGCGCTGTCCGCCTCAAGACCGAAGAGGGCCTACCAGTGAGCAACTCCTGGGAACATAGAGCATCTTCGCAAGTTTCGCCCATAAGGCGCGGTTGCCGTGATCCGCTCCGGCAACCATCGGTTTGTACAGGCCTTGCCGCTGCTGCATGTAACCCCTTGTACAAAGCCAGGCGAAGCCCCTGGCATCAGATAAAGTTGCCCTGTTAGGCGACCTTGTTCTTAGGCACGTTCAGTCGGCCAAGAATTATAACAAGTCGACGCCGAAGCAGGAAGGCCCTTATCGGGTGAGACGAGTCGCGAGGCCCGGCGCTGTCCGCCTCAAGACCGAAGAGGGCCTACCAGTGAGCAACTCCTGGGAACATAGAGCATCTTCGCAAGTTTCGCCCATAAGGCGCGGTTGCCGTGATCCGCTCCGGCAACCACCGGTTTGTGCAGGCCTTGCCGATGTTGCATTTAAGCCCTCGTACAAAGCCAGGCGAAGCCCCTGGCCGAAGATAAAGAAGCGCTGGCGCCCTAGATTTTAGCATGCATGCTGAGTCAGAGTCTCGTCCTTGGTTAGGGTTGTCAGTTCCTAACTGTCGCTAACCCCTAACTTAGAGGTCGAGTCCGCGTCTTTTTCCCGTCCTTTCCCTTTTGGCTCGCAGGAATTGAATGTCCTTGCCGGGCCGCCCAAGGACAAGGGAGAGGAGAAGGACGAGCCAACACCTACGCCCCGGCGAGCCAGAGTCGCTGGGGGCTGCAACCTCAGATAAGTTTTTGCATCCCTCATCATGCATTCTCTTATGGACTGTGGAATTTGAAAGCCTCCTTTCCTCCTGAAAAGCTGCCGTGCTCTCTTAGCGGCAAGCCCCAGAGCGCGTTCCTGGGGCCCGTTTCGATAGCAGCCGCGGCAGCAAGAGGGAGGGAAGCGAGGGGCCGGAACCCGCCTGCTCCCCGCCTCCGCCAAGGGCGTGAGAAAGGTCGAGCAGTGCGGGGGAGCGGCTGGGCCTGTTGCCGGGCGAGAAATGGTCTATCTTAACGATGTAAAGGATTCGTTCCTTACCGCGGTTTCCACCCGCGAGACAAATGATCCGGCAAACATCCCCTTTTCATTAAAAACATTCCACTCAGGTACAGTTCAGAGAGAATGAAAAACATGAAAAGAGGGATTACAAGGCTTAAACGCAACTAAGGCCCGAAGGCTTACAAGCTGAAAAGAGATAAGGTGCCCGTAATCCCTTTCTTGTCTCTCTCCTCAGGAGGTAGGGCAAGTAGGCGAAGAGGGCGAAAGGGGCACCTAGATGAGCTACGGGTGGCAGAAGGCACCAAGAGAAGATCCGGGGGCTCCGCCCGGGGGTCTCCAGAGGCTGAAGAAGACGGAGGCGCCGGAGGCAGAGCTGGAAGATGAGGCAGCGGCCTTGCCGCCAGCCTCTTCCTCTTCCCCAGCCTCGCCACTCCGGCCGCCCGAGGAGATCAAGCCCCCGGCAAGAGGAGCTTGCCGGGCCGAAGAGAAGACCCCGGTGGTCGTCACCGAGAGCAAGGGTGATGACGGCGTCTGGGGCGCATCTGGAACACGAGGCATCGGAGCGTCAGCCAGCTGTCGAAGTCGGCCCGTACTCCGACTTCGCGGCCTTCGACGCCCGCCCTCCGTCCTCCTCAGCAGCCCCCCTACGCCAGCCGCCCAAGGAGACGACCCCGGGGAGTTCACGGAGCCCGCCGCGGACGATGGGGCCGCCGGTGCCACACGGAGCTGCGACCGACGCCTAGTCGGACCCGTCATCCCGGCGGCTGCTCCCCTCGTCGTCGCTGTCGCTCCCCTCCTCGTCACTCTCGCTCGAGGAGGAGCCTTCGCTGTCGGAGGAGCTATCTTCGCAGCACCGGGCCCGGATGCCGAAGCCCCAGAAGGCCTTGACGGAGAGGAGGTCCTCCCCCACTAGCTTAAAGTGGAGGGTGAACCCCTCCGTCAAGCTGTGGATCCGGGCGAACGTCTTCCACCCGCGGCCCAGACACACCACGCCGGGGGCTCGGGGCTCGACGTGGACTCGCGTCCCACTGATCCCGCAGCCCCTCATGCGCAGGTTTAGCGTCTCAGGCTGCTCCGCCTCCAACACGTTCGCGAATGGAGCGGGAAGCCGGAGGCGGCGACGAGGCGCCCGGCGCAGCCTGATGATGAACTCACGGGGGTCGTCGCCGAGATGGACCGCGGGCAGGAACGGAGCCGCTGGCGGGGGCAAGGACGGCGCACCGATCCGTCCGCCCCGAGCGCCTCGGCCCCATCCACGACCTCGTCCGCGACCTCGCCCTCTCCCTCTTCCCCCGACGACCGGCTCCGCCACCGCGGGCGCAAGGGGAGGAGGGGCGCGTTGCCTAGCAGACACCCTCGCGGCAACCGAAGAAGAACCAGGGTTCCCCCCCTCCATCACAGATGGGGGGAGGAAACCAGAGGCAGAAGGAGGAAGGAGATGGAGTGCGGATTTCCGTCGCCCCCTTTCGCTCCTTATAAAGGGGCGGAGTGGGACCGCGGCCGCCTCGCTCCTCCAATAGAAGCGGAGGAAGGGCAGGCGACTGGGGCCGACCCACTGCATCGACCCGCGCCGGCCCGACTCCCTGCCTCCGCCGCCGCGACTCCGAGTGCATGAGGACCGCGTGGTGGGCGCGCAGAACCGAGGCGACGGGTGGGACGACCTCTCCCCATCCCGTGGTTATGGGGAACGGACGCCTCGAAAGCCGCGCCTCACCCCCGTTCATTTATCGAGCCGCGCCTCCGCACCTCCCTCCACTTAAGGAGGGAACGGGCGTTTCGCCCCCACGACGCCGCGATAAGCGCGCGCCGCCTGGGGAAGGTGCGACGGGTGCGGAGTTAAGGAGCAGCGCGACCAAGGCCACGCGTGCCCGTGCACTGTTAGGGCCTGGCCCAACGACGCTCGGCACCGTGTGTGGCCCAGGCCCGGGGGCTCCTGTCGGTGTACTAAAGTAGGGGTACCTTAGTACCCCAGACTTGTGCACGGGCAGTTGTAGCACCCTGCGGCAAGGCCCGCCCAGGAAGCGCCAAGAGAAGACCAAGCATTCAAGACAAGGCCCCCGGCAAGAGGAGCTTGCCGGGCCAAGAAGACAAGGCCCCGGCAAGAGGAGCTTGCCGGGCCAAGAAGACAAGACCCCGGCAAGAGGAGCTTGCCGGGACGACTGAGCCCATGTAATGCCATCCAAGAACAAAGTATGCGAGACGGAAGATCGAGACCCCGACAAGAGGAGCTTGTCGGGAAGGCCGAACCCAGGCACCACAAGAGAAGCCCGCCACGGCGCGCTATGCGCCCCGGCAAGGCCTGATAGCCGGCAAGCTATCAGGCACAGGAAGACGACCCCCGCGGCAAGCCACTTGCCGCGGCAAATCGCCACCTCAGGGCTGCGCTCCGGCTCGCCCGCCCACGCGTCGCTCCGGGGCTTCCCCCAAGGGCACGTGGCGGGGCACCGCGCAGCCTGGGGTATGCGGTGGCATGCAGCCACCATCGTGGCGAGCGGTGGCGCACCTAACGGTCCGCCTCGGTGCTGCCCGGGCGACCGTGACGGGCATTTAATGCCCTTGTCCCCTACCGTCAGAAGTAGGTATGATAACACTGTGCCGCACTGTAGCGCCACTGTTCCCGCACTGTTACAACTACCACCCCTTTTACACTTTTACCCCTTTCTCTTACGTTGACACCTGTCGGTGACCCCTTTGCGCTATAAAAGGAGGCCCGTGAGCAACGTAGAGGGGGTTCCGGGGTTCGGAGATTTGGGATCCAGACAGCCATACGCTCGGTGCAGCTAGCTCTCCAAGCTCCCGAGCTCCCCAGTTCAATACAACCAAGCAGGAGTAGGGTTTTACGCGTCCATCGCGGCCCGAACCTGGGTAAACCGCCCGTGTGCTCGCCTCGATCTGCTCTCTGTGCTCCCTCCGCCCCCCTCACCGGACTACGAAAGGGGCTCCGGCCCCATAGGTGCTCGCGGGGGACGCGGTCCGCCCCGACATAGTGCGACTGGCAAAGTAGCCCCTCAAGCTCCTAGAACTCCGGCTGGAGACACCAGCCGGCGATAGCAGCAGAGCGACCACAAACGCAAGGCCCCACAGCCGGCTTCCAGCAGCCTGCAGGAGGCGACGGTCGAAGACCGACCGCCGGAAGGGCAGCCTCCGCCAAAACGACAGAAGGGCGGCAAGCCCAACTGGTTGCCAGCTTTCTCATACGAGCAGACTCTGGATGGTCCTTGCAAGTTCCACAGCGGCACGAAGCCGTCCAACCACACCACCCGGAAGTGCCACTGGCTCACCAGAATCGCCAAGGGAGACGGCCTCTTGCCTCCCCCGCCGGCCGGGCAGCAGCCTCCTCCTCCGTCTCAGCAGCCGGCTTTCAGGCCAGTCGGCGCGGTACAAGACGAGTACCCAGAAGAGCACGGAGCCTATGTAGTGTTCACCAGTGTGGCTGATGATCGACGCAGCAGGCGGCTACAGCAGCAAGAAGTGAATGCAATAGCATCAGAGACACCGGAGTTCATGCACTGGTCCGAAAAGCCTATCAGCTGGAGCAGGGCTGATCACCCAGAGATGATGCTCAATCCGGGCTCCTACGCCTTGGTCTTGGAGGCCACCTTTGCCACAGATAAACAAGCGGCTCGTTTCTCGCGAGTTCTGATAGACGGAGGCAGCAGCACCAACATCCTGTACAAGGACACCATGGAGAAGTTAGGAATCAAGCAAAGACAGCTTTAGAATAGCCGGTCTGTATTCCATGGCATAGTTCCTGGCCTTTCCTGCTCACCCATCAGCAAGATCCTGATAGATGTCCTCTTCGGAGACAAAGATCACTTCCGCCGAGTGCCAGTTTGGTTTGAAGTGGTGGACCTCGAGAGCCCATACCATGCGTTGCTTGGCCGACCTGCTTTGGCCAAGTTCAAGGCGGTCCCCCACTACGCCTACCTCAAGATGAAGATGTCTGACCATAGCCGGCGACTACAGAAATTCGTCCGCCTGTGCGGCTGAAAGCAGTCGGCTAGCCGAGTCCCTGGTGATCGCAGCTGAGAAGCGACTCCTTGATCGGGTTGTGGTGATGGCCGACAAGCGGCCGGAGATGTCGCCCAACCCCAAGGAGTCGGAGGCTGAGGGTTCATTCAAGCCGTCCAAAGAGACAAAGAAGATACCCTTGGACACGAAGCACCCGGAAGGCACACTGTCATAGGTGCAAACCTTGACAGCAAATAGGAAGGCGAGCTCGTCAATTTCCTCCGTGAGAATCGGGACATCTTCGCATGGTCCCCTAAAGACATGCCAGATGTACCGACGGAATTCGCCGAGCACAAGTTACATGTCCGATCTGATGTCAAGCCAGTCAGGCAGCCCTTGCGCCGCCTGTCAGAGGAAAAGAGAAGAGTTGTTGGAGAAGAGATAGCACGACTCCTAGCGGCCGGCTTCATTATGGAAGTATTCTTTCCAGAATGGCTAGCCAACCCGGTCCTGGTGCTGAAGAAGAAAAAGCAGTGGCGAATGTGTATTGACTACACTAGCCTCAACAAAGCCTGCCCCAAGGACACGTTCGCTTTGCCAAGAATTGATTAGGTGATAGACTCCACAGCCGGATACGAGCTGTTGAGCTTCTTAGATGCATATTCAGGATATCATCACATCAAGCTGAACCCGGCTGACAGAATGAAGAACGCCTTCATCACCCCATTTGGAGCCTTCTGCTACCTGACCATGACATTTGGCTTGAGGAATGCCGGCGCCACATTTCAGCGTTGCATGCAGAAGTGCCTCCTCAAGAAACTCGGTAGAAACGCCCATGTTTACGTGGACGATGTGGTGGTGAAGACGGAAAAGCGTGGAACACTGCTAGAAGACCTCAAGGAGACCTTTGAGAACCTGCGCCGATTTCAGATCAAGCTCAACCCTGAGAAGTGCGTTTTCGGAGTACCAGCCGGCCAGCTCCTCGGCTTCTTGGTCTCTGAATGCAGCATAGAGTGCAACCCTGTGAAGATCAAGGCCATTGAGAGGATGGAAGTACCCAACCGACTGCTGGACGTGCAAAAGTTCACTCGCTGCTTGGTGTGCATTAGCCGATTCATCAGTCGGCTGGGCGAGAAAGCTCTCCCCTTATACCAGCTCATGAAGAATACCACTTTTTTCAAGTGGAACCACAAGGCGGACGAAGCTTTTTTCCAGTTGAAGAAGATGTTGACTACTCCACCTGTTCTGGCGGCGCCGACTCCTAAGGAGCCCATGCTCCTATACATCGCCGCCACCAGCCGAGTAGTCAGCCCAGTCATTGTGGTCGAGCGCAAGGAGGAAGGCAAAGCTCCATCTGTCCAGAGACCGGTATATTACCTGAGCGAAGTGTTGTCGACCTCCAAGCAGAACTACCCCCACTACTAGAAGATGTGCTACGGCGAGCATTTTGCCGCCAAGAAGTTGAAGCCTTACTTTCAAGAGCATCCAATCACTGTGGTCTGCACAACCCCACTAGCAGAGATCATCGAAAGTCGAGATGCTTCTGGCCGAGTGGCCAAATGGGCCATAGAGCTAGCTCCCTATACCATCTACTGCCAGCTACGCACCGCCATCAAGTCGCAAGCCCTAGCCGACTTCCTTGTAGACTAGGCCAAGACCCAGTACCTGCTGCCAGCACCCGACTCCACCCATTGGCGGATGCATTTTGACGGCTCCAAGATGCGCACCGGCCTGGGAGCCGGCGTTGTCCTAACCTCTCCCAAAGACGACCAGCTCAAATATGTGCTGCAAATTCATATTGCCGCCTCCAACAACGTCGCCGAATACGAGGCACTCATTCACGGGCTCCGGCTCGCCAAAGAACTCGGCATTCGCCGGATCCTGTGTTATGGCGACTCAGACTTGGTGGTCCAGCAGTCGTCCGACGACTAGGACGCCAAAGATGCAAACATGGCGAGCTACCGCTTCCTCGTGCAGCAACTCAGTGGATATTTTGAGGGGGGCGAATTCCTCCATGTGCCGAGAAACGACAACAACCAAGCAGACACCCTGGCACGAATCGGCTCCACCCGTCAAGCAATACCATCCGGCGTCGCCTTTCAGCGCATCCTCAAACCATTTGTCAAGCCCTCACCAGAATCAGACTCCATCTTTGTGCCGGCTCCTCCCGAAGAAGTCGGATCCGACTCCAGAGCTCAAGCAGATGGCACGAGAATTTTGGCAGACGGCCCCAAAATAGCCGCTGTCGAACCCGGCCCGGGGACTGCGGCGGCCAGCCCGAAGACTACAGAACACGGCCCGGGGGCGGCACCAGTCGGCCCGGGGACTTCATCAATCCAGCAAGCGGTTGCTGACTCCAGCCCGCCACCTCCCATCCTAGCCGCCCTCGTCCAAGTCGCAGTCCTGGCAGTCGAAGAAATAGCAGCACCCTCAAGGGCCCAGCCCATCCTCAAATTCCTGGTGAGCAAAGAGCTGCCGACTAATGAGATACTAGCTCGACAAGTACAACACCGAGCAGCAGCCTACACCATAGTCAACAGAGAGCTGGTCAGGCGTAGCGTCACTGGCGTCTACCAGCGGTGCGTAGAGCCAGAGCAAGGCCAGGCAATTCTAAAAGACATCCATCAAGGCGAGTGCGGCCATCATGCGGCTTCAAGAGCACTCGTTGCCAAATCCTTTCAACACGGTTTCTTCTGGCCGACTGCTTTAGAAAAGGCCAAGGAATTGGTCCAAAAATGCAAGGGGTGCCAGAAGTTCCGCTCCAAGCCGCATCAGCCGGCTTCCGCACTCAAGACCATCCCCATCGCCTGGCCCTTTGCGGTTTGGGGCCTGGACATGGTGGGACCGTTCAAGACGGCGCGAGGTGGCCTAACTCACTTACTTGTCGCGGTGGACAAGTTCACCAAGTGGATAGAAGCAAAGCCCATCAAGAAGTTGAATGGTCCGACTGCCGTGACTTTCATCTCCGACATCACAATTCGGTACGCCATACCACACAGCATCCTCACCGACAACGGCACAAACTTTGCCAAAGGTGCCTTGGCCTGTTTCTGCGCGACACAGGGCATCCGATTGGACTTAGCGTCCTTTGCCCATCCGCAGTCAAACGGCCAGGTGGAGCGAGCAAACGGACTCATCCTGTCTGGCATCAAGCCTCGGCTGGTCGAGCCTCTGGAGCATTTGGCTTGACGAGTTGCCAGCCGTCCTCTGGAGTCTGCGCATAACTCCAAACAAGTCAACCGGCTTCACGCCCTTCTTCCTGGTCTACGGTGCTGAAGCCGTCATCCCAACGAACATAGAGTTCGACTCCTCGCGAGTCACCATGTACACCAAGGAGGAAGCAAAAGAAGCACGTCAAGACGGCGTCGATCTGCTGGAAGAGGGCCGACTGTTGGCACTCAGCCGGTCCAGCATCTACCAGCAGAGCCTGCGCCGTTACTACAACAAGAAGGTCAGGCCGAGATCTTTCCAAGAGGGCGACCTTGTGCTCCGACTGATCCAGCAAACAGCCGGCCAGCACAAGTTGTCGGGGCCTTGGGAAGGCCCTTTCATCATCAGCAAAGTGCTGGACAACGACTCCTACTACCTGATCGACGCTCAGAAGCCCCGAGCACGCAAGAGGGACGACTCCGGCAAAGAGACGGAGCGGCCATGGAATGCAAATCTCCTCTGAAGATTTTACAGTTGATGCAGTATGTACCACGCTACCTTTTGTATTTAAGTACCAAGACTTCGGGCCCCTCGAGACGAGCTCGGGGACTGCCCTCTTTTATCTATATGATAAGAATTATGCCTATGAGTATGTTGCTCTTTGCTATGCCGCTTGGCACCGGGCTCGACTAGTCGGCCCGGGGACTTGCCGCCTTGCACTATGAAATGCTTCCTGCAGCCGGACAAGTAGTGTGTGGCGCCTAAGCCGTCTCCTGTCAGAAGCCGTAGCTCGCAGAGCGACTGTCCGGTGGGCAGGAGTAAGGTAGAATGGACGTTCGCATGAAAAATGGCTAAGGACTCAAAGCATAAACATAGCTTAAGCCGGCTTCCAGCCTTTTCTCGCAAACCGACTATTGAGCAGTCGCCTTGCCGCCTTCTATTCAATTTGCTAAAAAAACTCCAAAACGGCTAAGTACTTTCCTTCCCAAAAGTAGCCAAGCATTTGATCCAGCAGCAGTCCGCAGAGCTGCTGTCCGATTGGCAAGACGGCAACTAAGGGAAGGCAGCAAAGTTAAAAGCCAAAGGAGCAATGAGCAATAAAAGATAGAATTCGGATAAATATTTACATAACAAAGGCCCTGGCCGAATCTTCAAGAAGAAGTTCAAAATACACCCCGCGGGTGGAACTGTGCGAATTAGCAAGTTCTTCAAAGACTACTAAAGCAGAGAAAATAAAGGCAAGGCAGCAGCCTAGGAAGCGGGAGACGGGGTCAGAGGGTCGGAGGAGACGGCGGTGTTAGGCGTTGGGGCGGCCGGCTGGACAGTCTCGGCTTGATCACCTCTGGCGGCAGCCGAATCGGTCGAGTGCGACTCGTTGCTAGAGGTGCGGTCGAGCTGAGGCTGGCCGTCCGCTCCGTCCTCTGGTGCCTCCGTCTCACCTCCGTCGTCCGCCTCGCCTTCCTCCTCAACGCTGGAGCCGATCACCTCCGCCGAGTCCTCGCCGTAGTCTGGGTTCATCCCAAACTACTCCGGCGGTGCCTCCTTGCCGTCTTCAACCCGCTCAAGGACAAAGATGCTGGTGTCGGTATACTCAGCGATCGCCGCTGCACGCTTGACGAGGGCGTCTTCCACAGCTACCAGCTCTGCCTGGGCCTCTGACCGGAATGTGGCTAGCCGGTCCAGGTCCAGCCCCGGGTACCACACCTTGATGAATTCCAAGGATCGGTGCGCTCCAGCCCGAGCTAAGGAACCCTTCGAGGCCTCAAGACGGCCAGCCGCGACCTCCAGCCAGTCGGCAGTCCGACTTGGGGTGCGCGGAGCCTGCATGTCTGGCCGCAGGGCAGCGATCGCTTGGGCACCGACACGTTGAAGTCGGTGCAACATCCGATGGGCCGGCCGCAGACGAGCCTCGATGCTCAGAAGCTGCTCATCAAGGGTCAGGGGGGCGTTGGCGGCAATCTCCGCGCCAGTTGCCCTCCGCCCCTCGCGATCAGCCTCGATGGCCTGATTGGCAGCCTGCGAGTGGCCGGGGAAGAAGTTGGCCAAGACGAAAAGAATGAAGAAGCAAGTCAAAAAAACCAGGAGTCGGTTCAACTTATGGTCGGCAGCTCGAAGAAAGAAAGTGAAGAAACTCACCATCGACGATGTCCTCAATCTCATGGAAGTCGGAGGCCAGCAATGCCTCCTTGTCAGTCTAGGAGGAGCGCTCGCTTGCGAATTCGGCCAGGAGGGTGGTCTCCTTCTCTTCCGCTTCCTCCTGCGCCTTCTTAAGCAGCTCCTTCTGCTCTGCCAACTGTGTGGCCAGCAGGTCGCGCTCTGCGGCGAGCTTGCTGCACTCCTCCCCCTTGGCGCGCAAGGCGGTATTGGCCTCACCCAGCTGCTGCTGAAGAGTGGCGTTGGCCCCTGAAGAGAAAATAAGAAAGAAGGCGTTAAGTCGCCAACAAAGAAGGTCGTCGGGGAGATCCGGCCCGACTGCTCAGCAGCCGGCCCGAATCTCGGGGACTACAGCCGCGGGGTGCGCCAACGCCCCCGCAGAGAAGAAAGAGGACTCACTCCGGCTCTCCGACAAGTCGGCAGTCCGCTTGCCCAGCTCTTCGACATTGCGGTTGAAGGCTGTGGCACGGAGGTTGTGATAGTCCTGTGACAAGCATTTCAGACAAAAGATAGTACTCGAAACTCGCCAATTGCAAGTTCCGAGCCGCCTGCTCAGCAGCCGGCCCGAAACTCGGGGACTACACCTAGTGGGTGCGCTGGCGCGCCCCACAGAGAGGAACAAGAAAACGAAGACAAGGAAAAAAACGTACCCGGATGGCTGCCCACGACGCCAGGTGCGCCTTGGAGCAGCTCTGGATAGCGTCGCCCTCAGCTCGCAGCTTTGCCTGGAAATCCAAAACCGCCTGGTTCAGCGGGCCTGTGCCGCCTCCTCGCACCCACCGAATGGGCGCGGCACTCGTCGCCTCAGCGTCTGGGATTGTCGAGCTGGCGACGCCGGTCTCCAAGGGGCGTGGCGCCGAAGTCGCCTTCTCAAGGCGGCGGCGCGCTGGCGAGCCGACTTGAAGGAGTAGCTTTGCCACGGCCTCGTCTTTAGTCGGCGGCACCGGCAGGTCCGCTGACTGTTTGCCATGTGCGCTCCCAGACGGCGGCGGAGGTGGCGGTGGCGGCACGACCACGTCCAGCATGGAGGCGTCGCCGCCTTCCCTCTCCATGATCGGGAACTCGCCACCGGCTTCCCCTGACTGCGCCGTGAACTCCGGAGGCTGCGGCGCAGAGTTCAGTGGGATGACAAGCATCGCCGATTGGCGGTGCACGACTTCCTCAGCCTGCCGCCTTGCCGCGACGGCGGCCTCGGCCTCATCCAGCTTTCTCTGGTCGGAGGCCTCCGCCTTCTCGGCCTCCGCCTTCTCCAGACGGGCGGCCTCTTCCTCGTCGCGCTTCTCCTGCGCGTTCTGCTTTGTTGCCTCCCGGAGATTGGCGGCGGGGTCAATCCGCCGGGTGGTGGCGGACGTCTCCGCCAACCCCGTGACGGAGGCGGCAGCAACCCTCTCAAGAGTGAGGGGAGCCCTGGAGCAAGGGAAACATGTAAAAGACTCAGACAAGATCAACAAAGATAAAATAAAGACGAAGGGCGGAGGCACTCACGTGGAGACCAGTGGCGGCTTCTTCATTTCCCTGCGGTAGCGGTTGGCTTTCGTGGTCGCCTCGTCTCGCTTGGTCGCGGCGGCCGGTCCCTTGAACTTCTTTGGCCGGCCGCCGAGCGTACTCGGCCCGGCCCGGCGCTTCTTCGCACCGCCTTGAGTGTCCAAGACGGCGACTTCTTCCTCGACGTTGTCATCAGGCCAGTCGGCGAAGGTGGCCATGGGACTGGACCCACCTGCCTCTCCTCCTACTCCCTCGGCGTCGGCCTCCATGGCCGCCGCCCCCAAATCGGGGTCATCAACGTCGCTCTCCGCCCGGTCGGGGGCAAATTGGCGGGGCGGCCCCGTGGTGCCGGCCGATGGCGGGATGAGGGGGTTCTGATTCAGAAAACTAAAGGTCAGACTGGACAAGTCGAACTTAGCAACAAAGAGATAGAAGAAAAAGTGAGATGACTTACCACATGCGGGGGGTTGGCGCGTGAGTACGGCTCCTTGCCGAACCGCCAATCCGCCGAGAGACCGCAGTTCGTGATATAGTTCACCGTGTTCGCTACCTCTGCGTGAGGCATGTCTTTGGAGCACATCTAACTTGGCTCCCGATGACCGCTCATCTGGCAGATCAGGTGAGGTTGGCCCTGGAGCGGGAGTACTCGGCGTGCCACGAAGGCGGCCAGCAAGTCGGCCTCGGTCAAGCCCTCCGACTGCGTCAGCAATCGGAGTCGCGCGAGGGCGGCGGCACCAGCAGGAGATAGCGTTCTGGCTTGGTGTGACCAGCTGGGGAGCCTTCTAACCGGCAGGTTGACCCAGTCGCCTTCTGGGGCGACATTCTTCACATAAAAGTAGGACCGCTGCCACATCTTCACCGACTTGATTAGCGCGATGGGGGAAACAGATTGTCGACCCATGATCTCCGCATCGCGATGAACACACCGCACTGAGCTGGCACGCCGGCGACGTGTGTGCCAAGCTTGGACTGAAAGAATTCCCCCCAGAGCTCGATGGTAGGGAGAACACCGAGAAAACCCTCGCATAGGGTGGCAAAGGCAGCCAGCAGCACCACCGTGTTTGGAGTAAGGTGGTGCGGCTGGAGCCCGTGGAACTCCAAGAAGGAGCGAAAGAAGCCGCTCGCCGGCAGCCCCAGGCCGCGCAAGCAGTGCGAGCGGAAGATGACCCGCTCGCCTTCCTCCAGCACAGGCGATATCTCCCCCTCCGGCGCGAGGCGGGCCCGCACTAAGCCCCTGCCGGGCAGGCACCGCGTCTTGCGGAGGAACTCGATGTCGCCGACGTCGACCTCGGAACCGTCCCAGACCCTGGAGCGCACCACGGGAGGCGCGGCGGCGGAGGAGGAGCTCATCGCTGCGGACGCGGGTGTGGTTCGGAGCAACGACGACGAGAAGAAGAAGAAGCAAGAAGGAGCGAAAGGAAGAAGGAAGGATGGGCGCGCGTGCTTCGCCTCCCCCTTTTTCCCCGCCTACTTATAGGCTCGTGGGCTGAGAAGTCAAGGAGGCAGTCGCGGGATTAACTGCGCTCGGGACCCCACGACCCCCACGAAGTTACTGCTTGCAGTTATTGCGAGGAACCCCAACCGTTCGTGCAGCCACAACGGATCCGTTCGCATGCCGAGGTGCGGTAGTGGCGGGCCCCGCCTGTGGGCCTGTCCCGTCGCGCGCGTGGGTGGGCAGCCTGGCCCAGCCGCGTGGCGACACGCGATGGGCCCGCAACGGGCGGCGACCTGGAGGCTTATCAAGCACACTGCCTGGCTCCCGTCGCGATGTTCAAACTTTCAAGGGCAAGACGGCCTTAGCGAGTTCGGCTCCAGATAGTCGGCCTGAAGAAAGACGGCGAGCCAGGCCCAGATTCAACCGCCGGAAGGAAGAAACTGTTGAGGCTCCTCGACATGTCTCCCTCGGCTCCTCACCAGCTTCGGGGACTACTGTCGGAGTAATGGGCCATGGGTAGGCTAACCCGAGCCCCTGAACCTTTCAAGACATCGGGGCAGGTTGCGCCCCTCAAGACCCCAGGACGAAGAGCCGCCTTCTGGGAGTCGGCGGCACGACAGCCGACTACCCACTCACGGCCGAGTCCCAGCAACGACTTCAGGATGAGCCGACTCCAATCTGGCGACTTCCAGAGAAGCCGGCCATGGGGAGTCGGCCCGCAACACCAACCGACCCCGTGCCCTCATAAGGAGGGACGGGACGGGGAGTGGCCACAGTAAGGTCCACTCCCACCCCTTTTCAAGGGCAGGCATGGCCACAGTGCGCCGTACCTTCGAAGATCTCCGTCCGGCGCAGCATTGTTGCCATGCCAGCCCTGACGTCAGCCCCAGTGGGCGGAGTCCTGTACCCACGACGCCCGACCGGTACGACCCAGGGACGGTGGGTCCCACCAGTCAGCGGGAATACAGAAGACTACGAGAGCACCACAAGTCGGACCCATTGGGAGTCGGCCCCCGAGAGTCGGCCCATCCCTCCCACGGGCCCCACGCGCCATTAACCAGACACGACGGGGAATGGCAACAGTGATCGCCCGCCAGGCGGCGGGGCTGTTGCCACGATCCCATGACCAAGCCCGCGTCATTAGAAGCACGGCTACAGTAATCCGCAGCCAGCAAGACCCGCCCGCGACGGACACGGCCTGTTGGCCCCGCACTGGGCCAGTCAGCGGGGCCCACGAGTCGGCGAGCCCCGGCGGTTGGCGGAGAAGACGGCAGCCAGAGAGACAGACGACTGGGTCCCGCGCCCAGCCAGATTACCATTGTATCCCTGGGGGTAGGCCTATATAAACCCCCCAGGGCACCCATGCAAAGAGTTGGATTCCATAAACACTAGACCAGATCGTAGAGGAAGGTGAGAGCTAGCCTTGCCTTCTCCTACCTCCAAGAAACAGCTCAAGGAGCCACCTTGTACACACTTTGCCATAGTGATCATGCGGAGACACCGCAGAGCAGCAGTAGGGGTGTTATCTCCACGGAGAGCCCTGAAGCTGGGTAAGATTCGCTGGCGTGCATGCCTTTGCCTTATCCCGTTTCCAGGCACCGGTGACGTTCTACTCGCTCCCACCATGATAAGCCATCCTTTGGCATATGTCGCACCCAACCCCCGACACTCCTCCACTACAAGAAATCTCGTCCGGAGATTTAAGAGGCGGAGTAAAGGGGGAAGGTTCTTGGTTACGAAATTCTAACGAATTTTCTTGGTCTTGGTTGCTCTTCTCGAAGAGGTCGATCCATTACATTGATGTTTTCAGTCCTCTGCTTCAGGTCATCATGATGAAGTTGTCGTCCTTCCTTCAGGATCTTCACCGTACTTATGAAAAGGTGAGAAGGGAAAACCCTATAAGGACGGATTCTAACAAGATCGAGCATCAGACGGTTAACTCGGGGGAAGAAGCATAAGTATCTCTCGAATTGAAACTTAAAAAGACGTCGAGAGCAAAGCAAGAAGGTACCATGAGAAGTTTCAAACAGATAGGCAAGCGTTCGATGCCTAATCAGAAGGTTAAAGGGGTTTTGGAGCAACGAGAATAAGTATTGCGTCTGATACCCGAATAGATCACTTGGCAGGTGGCCCGTGAGTTACATAAGAAGTCAAGCGCGAGGAATAACTTTGGAAACCGGGGGTGTACAGGAGAGTCAGGTTTTGATCCTGTGGAACTGTGGGTTATAGGCCCACCATGTGGTTAAAAGTAGGAAAAGCGTTGATATCTTGCACGGTCATGATAGCAAGACATGTCAGAGGGTAGCCTATCAGTTATGTTGGCAACAATGTCGATACCAAGGGCGAGGGACGAAGAGAACCATTTTCCTGCTCGTTGAAACAAGGCGGACCAATAGGCAAAGTTCTCGTCCGTCGGCGGTTACCTGAATGTCATCGACAATAGTAACAGGATCTTAATGAC
Source organism: Aegilops umbellulata (assembly GCA_032464435.1). NCBI lineage: Eukaryota > Viridiplantae > Streptophyta > Magnoliopsida > Poales > Poaceae > Aegilops > Aegilops umbellulata. Next base: position 295,741,579 of record CP136058.1, read on the forward strand.
GGACTTGTACACCTAGGTGTTTGCACAAGAAGGGAATTATTACTTCTTATATCATATGATCACCAGAAAAGGTTAAACCAAATAATGGAAAGGAAAATATGATTATCAGATATTTTAGGGGTATATCCTTCCCAATGATTTGCAGAGCATGATATCCATGACACGATATAATGTAGAAAACCCTTTAGGTAAGAGGAGAAAAATTTCATGACATTACCCATACAGCGGTGTTTGAATATTTTAGCAAGAAACATTTAGCATTGGCTTCAAATTTTTTTGTTGAAAATCGAAGTACCACAGACATGCTTCGAGATAGCATTGACATGTTCTTCAAGCAAAGGTCAGACTTTGGATACACAAAGGATCCATCAGGAACAACTCATAGAATAAGTCTTGCAATAGGTCCTCCAACCACGTGTGCTAGGCATGACATCACCTTATTGGGTTATAGAAAGACCAATGCTATGACTCTTGGAAAATGCGTCCCAACCATCATATCTGACCGGGATTCATATCTGGTTTGTGTTAGGGTATCTCAGACTCAGGATGCCTGAGAAGAAGAGGTGCAACACAATTGACGAGATGACATTATATGATTCTCGGGAAATGAACTATGGAAGCGAGTTCCGAACAAGGGTTCATCATTAAGCCAAGGAGAGGATGAGGAGGTGGCTGATGGACTCAGCGATAATTCAACGAGGTATCCAAAAATATGGATCTCCACAATTATGTGGATAAGGGGATAGCGTTTGTCAGATCAAATGATATAATGAAGTATGCTCGAGGAAAACATACACAATTAAACATTGGTTGGTGCGCCCGAAATATGGGTTGGGTTGCACGACCAATGTCACAATGGTGATTCAATAATCAATAATTTAAGAATGAATTGCCAATCATTAACTTCAAAGCAATAGGGTTGCTAGAAGGGCAGAATCCAAACAGCAGCGTTCACTTGTTGGTACCCCGGTTGGAATCAACACGAGGACCAGGAAAGAATGGTGATGGTGAGAAGTTTCACTATACCAAGAATTCTTAAGAGGTGGAGCAATCCTCACAACATTCTTGATATAGATGACAGTAATACTACAAGGTAGACATAACCTAAGCTATATAGCAAGGAAATCAAGATACAACACAAAACAAGAACAAGTTTGTGTTGGGGGAAGGCAAGAATGTTGCCGATGATAACACAAATCATCAAGGGGCAAGGATGGTATCTCCCATCATGAATTCGATTGATATCCTCGAAGAGCTCGAAATGTTGATGATGATAACGACAGATTTTGTCAAGAGATTTCATGAGGATGTAATCGATCAACGATGACATCAAGTCAAAGGATTGATGAAGCAAGAGGTTATTGGAACCACAAGTACGACACAAACTCGAAATCAAGCTTGCTGTTCAAGGCGAAATGGTATGACGAGGAAGATCGGCGTAAGCTTAGCTCGTCATCGAAAGTTGTGCTCCGGGATTAAGGACCAGGTGCACATTTAAAATTAGCACGATAATGATGTATGTGATCAGGCTAGGAATGACATGTTGGAGTATTAAATTTGTAAGCAGTGAAGGGTTCAAATACTTGTTGAATCGCAATGCAAACTCGATTCAGTTATCAGTGTCTTTGAGTGTTTAATAACCTAGAGCCCGTGAAAATTTTGAATCAGTGAGAATGTAGCACTTGATGAAGAACTCATAAGAAGTTATGCAGTTCCGTGATAATCTTGAGATAACAGGGGGTAACACTCGATGACAAATCAAAGTAGAGGTTGGACTGGGGTATTACTCGGCAGAAGACAAATGCTTAAACTTGCAAGAGAAATGGTATTTAAAGGAGCACATGGTCGGAAACCACGATCATAAATGATCGAACCACGGATACAAGATGAACTTATAACAAGGGGGTAATTATTTTTATGAGCAGCTTCCATGATAAGTTATACATCGTGTCCATGGGCATGAGCTCAAGGTTCAAGGTCGACTCCCATTTCTTCAATGTATAACCTTCCATTCACTTATCTCTTTGATAAAGGCATTAGTGTTGAAAGTTTTACCTGGTGAAATACCAGATGAGTATGACTCGTGAAAACTTCTGAGTTCACACACATTAAGGAAGGCATAGGTTCAACCCGTCAGGGTATCGTGGAAACATATACCACAAGCTTCAATAGTAAATACCACTAGCTCGAAATAGAGCATGGTTGAGAAATCAGAGGATACAATTTACCCAAGGCTTTATATATCCATGGAAAGACTCACAAGGTTATTTGAATATGAAGGACACTGTCGGATAATAATCCAACAAGAGGTCCGGTGGTCTACAACGGAGCTGATGTGAGTATCGGTACTCTATCAAAGGAAGAAGGAATGCAAGTGCATCGGATTATAGAAACAACTGACTAACTCAAAGCTTAAATGCAAAGGAATTATGAATTCCAAGACAACGGGTCAAAAGCAATGTGCTGATTAGGGATGGTAAGCTGAATAGACTTAGGGATACAACCGATCAAGGCATTGATTGGTCAATAACCAGCTCATATCCAAATGACGTCTGAGCCGGAAGGAAAATTTTCAGGGAATAACTTATGATTGCAAGTATTAACACACATGTCGAATCAACAGGATCAGAATGTCAATCAGAAGGATTATAATGGTTATTGATAGACAAATGGAATTGTCCAGACTGCAAGCAGACAAGTATTTGCAGAGCAATAGTTGGTAGAGGATTACCGAAAGATCGGGTAGCATTTCAGTGTATCTAGAGAATCCTATGAACAACTTGTAATGAACGGTTCTTCGATAAGCATGAAGAAAACAATCGTAGGGATATTTTTGCGGCAAGGAACTACGGGGTAGTAAGCATAAAGGATGCTTGGAACATCGGAGAGTATTCGAGGGCACCTTGTAATAACAAGGGCAACTGGGAGGAAGGTATGAACGACAAAAGTATATAGTCATCCACAAAGATTTATCATTGGTAGGGATCGCAACGGCGAAGGGCACAAGGGTCTCGGGAAAGCATCAGAGAGTGTCTTCAGAATCTTCTGGTGCAGCAGGCGATCATCTGGCCTAAAAGGGCTCTCCGGGAGGAAGTATTTTCGAGAACCTAAAGTTAGATTTAGCAAAATCATTTAACCCAAATAGAAGAGATATCAGAGTCCCAGAGTATAGATCGAGGAATAAAAGATCCTAATACCACCCAGATGGCGACGTGGGCCCGTAAGACACACAACCATGTTAGTAAAAGTTTTGTAATGACTAGACTCGACTTCGGCCAAGGAGTGTGGAAGGGGGATTCCTACAGGCTGTCGGCTCTGATACCAACTTGTGACGCCCCCGATTCAATCATACACGAATCATACACGCAAACATGTACGATCAAGATCAGGGACTCACGGGAAGATATCACAACAAAACTCTACAAATAAAATAAGTCATACAAGCATCATATTACAAGCCAGGGGCCTCGAGGGCTCGAATATAAGTGATCGATCATAGACGAGTTAGCGGAAGCAACAATATCTGAGTACATACATAAGTTAAACAAGTTGCCTTAAGAAGGCTAGCACAAACTGAGATACAGATCGAAAGAGGCGCATGCCTCCTGACTGGGATCCTCCTAAACCACTCCTGGTCGACATCAGCGGCCTGCACGTAGTAGTAGGCACCTCCGGTGTAGAAGGAGTCGTCGTCGACGGTGGCGTCTGGCTCCTGGACTCCATCGTCTGGTTGCAGCAATCGGGTAAAGAAAAGGGGAAAAGGGGGAACAAGGCAACCGTGAGTACTCATCCAAAGTACTCGCAAGCAAGGAGCTACACTACATATGCATGGATATATGTGTAAAGGGCCATATCAGTGGACTGAACTGCAGAATGCCAGAATAAGAGGGGGATAGCTAATCCTGTCGAAGACTACGCTTCTGGCAGCCTCCGTCTTGCAGCATATAGAAGAGAGTAGACTGAAGTCCTCCAAGTAGCATCGTATACCATAATCCTACCCGGCGATCCCCTCCTCAATGCCCTGTTAGAGAGCGATTACCGGGTTGTATCTGGCACTTGGAAGGGTGTGTTTTATTAAGTATCTGGTTCTAGTTGTCATAAGGTCAAGGTACAACTCCAAGTCGTCCTGTTACCGAAGATCATGGCTATTCGAATAGATTAACTTCCCTGCAGGGGTGCACCACATAGCCCAACACGCTCGGTCCCATTTGGCCGGACACACTTTTCTGGGTCATGCCCGGCCGCGGAAGATCAACTCGTCGCAGCCCCACCTAGGCACAACAGAGAGGTCAGCACGCCGGTCTAAACCTAAGCGCACAGGGGTCTGGGCCCATCGCCCTTATCACACCTGCATGTTGCGTACGCGGCCGGAATCAGACCTAGCCCCCTTAATACAAGCGCGAGCTTACGGTCCAATGCGGCGCGCGTCGCTCAGTCACTGACGTCACGAAGGCTTCGACTGATACCACGACGTTGAGTGCCCATAACTTTCCCACGTAGTTGGTTAGTGCGTATGGGCCAGTAGCCAGACTCAGATCAAATACCAAGATCTCGTTAAGCGTGTTAAGTATCCGCGAACGCCGACCAGGGCCAGGCCCACCTCTCTCCTTGGTGGTCTCAACCTGCCCTGTCGCTCCGCCACAAAGTAACAGTCGGGGGCCATCGGGAACCCAGGCCCACCACTACCTGGGTGGAACCACCTGCCCCTTCAGCCCCCATCTCCGAACAGTATCACAGGTAATGTAACAGTGTAAGGTATATAGCATATGCCCGTGATCACCTCCCGAAGTGATCACGGCCCAGTAGTATAGCATGGCAGACGGACAAGAGTGTAGGGCCACTGATGGAACACTAGCATCCTATACTAAGCAGTAGGATAGCAGGTAAAGGTAACAACAGTAGTAGCAAGGACAGGATATGCAGTAGTATAGGATTAACCGAAAGCAGTAACATGTTACACTAATCTAATGCAAGCAGTATATAGAAGAATAGGCGATATATGGTCATCAAGGGGGGGGGGGCTTGCCTGGTTGCTCTGGCAAGAAGGACGTGTCGTCAACACCATAGTCAAACTGGGGGTCGTCGGTAGTCTTGGGGTCTACCGGAAAGAAGTAACGGAGGGGGAACACAATAAATAACAGAGCAATCAAAGTATCACAAAGCATAACAAGGTAATACGCGGTGCTAGGTATGCCCTAACGCGGTATTAGGTGATACCAACGAAGGGGGAAACATCCGAGAAAGTATCCCCGAAATTTCGTGTTTTCAGACAAATGAACCGGAGGGGGAATGTTGCAAGTTCGATATGCTAGGGATGTGTGGCGGACGAACAGGCTGTGTATCCGGATTCGTCTCGTCATTCTGAGCAACTTTCATGTACAAAGTATTTTCATCCGAGTTACGGATTATTTTATATTAACTTTTAAAGTTTTAAATCGTTTTTAGAATTTATTTAATTCAAAATTAATAGACAAAATGCTATGGGTACCCAGCCCTGTGTACACAAAATGTACACAGAGGCTGACATGTGGGCCAGGGGCTGAGTTAGCAGCACAGTGAGCAGCCAAAGTTTGACTATTGACTTGTCAAACTGACCAGTGGTTCCCCCCCATCATAGTCACCGGAAATAGCTAAGGCAATTAGCTATAACTTAACAGATTAATTAGCATTAAGTTAATTAAGCAAACTTAATTAATTAATTAATTGATTATTAATTATTATTTTCTTTTCTTTTTATCTTTTTTTGTTTTCATCCAAAAGAGAAGAAAAAGGTGTGGGCCCCGACTGTCATTGGCCTAGGGCCAACCGGGCGATTAAACGGGCGCTGGGCACTGGGCATCGGGTGCGGCCCGGTTGGCGAAGCCGTGCGTGGCTGGCCGGCGGCAAGGAGCGGTGGAGGCGGGGCGGTGCGGTGAGCGTCAGGGCCGGGCGGAGCCGGGCGCTGGCTGGCCGGAGCGACCCCGGCCAGCGGCGACTGTGAGTGGGAGCGGGGATGGGGCCCGGGTGCGGCCATGTGCGGGATGGCACGAGCAGAAGCATAGGGAACGGCAAGCAGCGGCGACGGTGCTGGAAGCCACGGCTGCGGCGCGTGTAGCGGCGGTGCATGCGGCAGCAGAATGGGCATCAGAAGTAGGCAAGAGCAGCAGCCAGAGGACAGCAGAGCAGCGGAGCCGCGCGAGGCCATGTGCGGTTTAGGCGCGAAGCGGTTGACCAGGACGGCAGGGGCGTGAGCGGGGCGCCGGTCTGGTTGTGGCGCGGGGAGAAGGCCGTGAGCGCGTGCGGATGGGAGTGGGCTTGACCTGGCGCGCAGGCGGCGACATTGGCCGCGATACCGAACAGGGAAGGGAAGGGAAGGCGGAGCGGGTCGAGGTCCTCACCCCCTATGCAGGGGTACGCCGGCGAGGCTCGAGGAAGCCGGTCAAGGAGGAAGACAGGGACGTGCGACGGAGACGAAGAGGAGGCAGGCCGACGGGGCAGCTCCGGCGTCGAGGAAGAAGCGGTCCGATACGGGCGGTCTAGGACGGGGAGGTCGAGGTGGAGAGCGACGGTGGCGGCTCCGGCGACGCGGTCTCGGGCGGCGACATTGGGGTTAATTCTCCCGATCCAATCGGGGGCAGAGGAGGGGGAGATGGCTCGTGGTGGGGGAAGTGGGGTGTGTGCGCTAGGGTTTCGGGTGTTAAGGGGAGTGGGGATGGGCCGACCTGCTAGTGTCCACGTGGGCCAAACGGACCAGGGAGGGTTCTTTTACTTTTTATTTGTTTTGGTTCTGCCTTTTCCTTTTATTTATTTATTTCCTTTCTGTTTTCTTTTATGTCTTAATGGTTATAGTTTTATAAAATACACAAATGGTTCCCGAATTAGTAGTACAATATTTACTACTGCCACATAACTTTGGCACCTAAATTAAATAGTTTCACAATTATTTATTATTTAAAAGTATTTAGATAACAGTTTTTGCTACTGTTTTATTACCATTTGAACATTTAAACATTTTATTAAAGTGTGGTTTCCTCACCACAATTAACTTTGCATTACATGGCACAACCTAGACATTTTAGTTTTAAAGTTTGAAAACTTTTGTTGTTTGCCTTTAATTCAATTTTGAATTTGGACCGTTTTTAACTAATTCGAGATTAACTACAGTGACAGAGGTGACGTGGCATCATTAGCAGGGAATTACTGTAGCTCAATTATCCGGGCGTCACAGAACAGCATGGTAATTTGCTTTGGTTATAAAATTAGTCCTAATATGATGGGCATTCAAGATGGGTATAATAAAAACTTTCATATAGAGTGCATTGAATACTATGAGAAGTTTGATACTTGATGATTGTTTTGAGATATTAAGATGGTGATATTAGAGTCATGCTAGTTGAGTAGTTGTGAATTTGAGAGATACTTGTGTTAAAGTTTGTGATTCCCGTAGCATGCACGTATGGTGAACCATTATGTGATGAAGTCGGAGCATGATTTATTTATTGATTGTCCTCCTTATGAGTGGCGGTCGGGGACGAGCGATGGTCTTTTCCTACCAATCTATCCCCCTAGGAGCATGCGCGTAGTATTTTGTTTTGATAACTAATAGATTTTTGCAATAAGTATGTGAGTTCTTTATGACTAATGTTGAGTCCATGGATTATACGCACTCTCACCCTTCCACCATTGCTAGCCTCTCTAATACCGCGCACCTTTCGTCGGTATCATACACCCACCATATACCGTCCTCAAAGCAACCACCATACTTACCTATTATGGCATTTCCATAGCCATTCCGAGATATATTGCCATGCAACTTTCCACCGTTTCGTTTTTTATGACACGCTTCATCATTGTCGTATTGCTTTGCATGGTAATGTAGTTGAAATCGTATTTGTGGCAAAGCCACCTTCATAATTCTTTCATACATGTCACTCTTGATTCATTGCACATCTCGGTACACTGCCAGAGGCATTCACATAGAGTCATATTTTGTTCTAAGTATCGAGTTGTAATTCTTGAGTTGTAAGTAAATAAAAGTGTGATGATCATCATTATTAGAGCATTGTCCCAATGAGGAAAGGATGATGGATAATATGATTCCCCCACAAGTCGAGATGAGACTCCGGACAAAAAAAAGAAAAAAAGAGGCCATAAAAAGGACAAAAGGCCCAAATATAAAAAATAAAAAATGATAGAAAAAGAGAGAAGGGGCAACCCCCATTCTATTCCACCTATAGTGCTATGTATTGCGTGAAAATTGAAAAATTTTGAGAACATAAAAAGTATGAAACAATTGCTTGCCTTATCATCAGGGTTGTGCATGATTTAAATATTTAGTGGGAAGAAGAAGAAGAAGAAGAAGAAGAAGAAGAAGAAGAAGAAGAAGAAGAAGAAGAAGAAGAAGAAGAAGAAGAAGAAGAAGAAGAAGAAGAAGAAGAAGAAGAAGAAGAAGAAGAAGAAGAAGAAGAAGAAGAAGAAGAAGAAGAGGAGGAGGAAGAAGAAGAGGAGGAGGAAGAAGAAGAGGAGGAGGAAGAAGAAGAGGAGGAGGAAGAAGAAGAGGAGGAGGAAGAAGAAGAGGAAGAAGAAGAAGAGGAAGAAGAAGAAGAGGAAGAAGAAGAAGAGGAAGAAGAAGAAGAGGAAGAAGAAGAAGAGGAAGACGAAGAAGAGGAGGAAGACGAAGAAGAGGAAGACGAAGAAGAGGAAGAAGAAGAAGAGGAAGAAGAAGAAGAGGAAGAAGAAGAAGAGGAAGAAGAAGAAGAGGAAGAAGAAGAAGAAGAAGAAGAAGAAGAAGGAAAAAAGGAAGAAAAGGAAGAAGAGGAAGAAGAAGAAAAGGAAAAAAAGAGGAAAAACCCCGAGCCGACACGGCACCCCGACCCCGACCCGGCACCCCGACACGACACCCCGACCCCGATACCCCGACCCCGAGCCCGACACCCCGACCCCGACACCAACACCCCGACCCTGAGCCTGACCCGACACCCCGACCCCGACCCGGCACCCCGACCCGACACCCCGACCCCGAGACCGACCCCGACCCGACACCCCGACCCCGAGGCTGACCCAACACCTCGACCCCGAGGCTGACCCGACACCCTGACCCCGACAACCGACCCCCTGACCCCGACACCCCGACCCTGACACCCCGACCCCGACACCCCGACCCCGACACGACACCCCGACCCCCCGACCCAAAACAGCACCCCGACCCCGACACAGCACCCCGACACTGACACGACCCCCCGACCCCGAAACAGCACCCCAACTTCGACACGGGACCCCGACACCGACACGACACCCCGACCCCCGACACCTCCCGAAAAGGTGTTCTTTGGCCTTCCAGAGGCCGACGGGGTCATATATTTGTGAATTATTAGTTAGATCATATATTTTTCGATTTTGTTATGAAAAACATCATATATAATTGTGTTGATCGAGTAGTTTTAAATGTGCAGTTATTTCATCGCCGCGAGGTTTCGTGTTCGACGACCTTGTCGTGCGTTTGGCGAGCTCTGCCCCTTCGTTTGTGGGTGAGCACAACTGACATGTCCTCCTCCCCCATTAATTATTTGATATATTCCGATGAAACTTGATAGCTAGCTATATATGTGTCTTGAATCATCAGTATGCGTAACCAATATGTGTCTCCCGTTCGAAAGCGTCATAGTTATAAATATGCATGCATTTGCATACTTATAACCTTGATTCTTCTGAATTGTCCAACACTATCCATGGACAGCCCGAGTATGTGTAGATTGGGTTCATTTTCCCATATGCTTTGCTCCGGATCCGACGCATAAATTTTGTCAGTGCCTCCCCTATTGTTCTCCGGGTACACATCCTCTGTGTTTATTGCAGAGACGTGTATCAGGAGAACAACGGGGAGGTACTGCCGAAATTTTGCGACGAATCCAGAGCATAGCATGGGAAAATGAACCCAATCTACACATACACGGGTGGGATTAGGACCTATCATTACCTATTAGAGTGTAGGTTGCATGGACGTAATAAAATTGACAAAGTAGATCAACTGATGAATATATACATGGTGAATTACATATATAATTGTTGTGTGTCCAGTAGCTCTGAAAGTCAAGATGAGTGATCGTGCGTGGATGTATACCGGTCACACTGGTCAGAACAAATGGAGCGCTAAATGGTTCACAAAAACCAAGGGGTTTGTGCAAGCCGCATTTGCAAATGGCCAGAGGAAAACCTGATGCCCCTGTTTCCGGTGCGGTAATTGGGAAAAGAGGACAGAGGCTGAAATGGGCAAACACCTGCAAAAGAGTGGTTTTACGCCCGATTATACGGTGTGGACATTTCATGGTGAGTCTGCCCAACGTGACCGAGCTGAGGTGGATCATCGTCGCACCGACGAGCATGGTACCGGGATGGAAAACATGGTGCAAGACTATGATGATGCTCGGGATTCGGACGAGGAGATGGAGGAATCTGCAAAGGCCTTCAATGAAATGTTGGAGTCTTCAAAACGTCCGCTCCACGAGCACACTGAGCTTTGTCAGTTGGATGCCATCTCACAAGTAATGGCTCTGAAGGCTCAGTTGAACTTGGGCAGAGAATGCTATGACGCAATTATGATAGTATTTGGACGCTTTCTACCCAAAGGCCATGTACTGCCTGCAAACCTGTACCAGTCAGACAAAATCCTCCGTGCACTGAAGATGCCCTATGAGAAGATACATGCCTATGAGAAAGGATGTGCCTTATTTAGGCTTGACTATGCGGACTTGAACTGTTGTCCCATTTGCAAGTCTTCCAGGTATATTGTGGTAGACAACGGTATGGGTGAGAAGACACAGACCAAAATCCCTGTTAGTGTTCTTTGGTATATGCCAATCGTACCAAGACTTCAATGTCTTTTCATGGTCGAAGTGACGGCCAGACAGATGACATGGCACAAAACAGGCAAAAGAACCGAACTAGATGCAGATGGGAATCTGATGATGGTACACACATCGGATGGTGTTGCTCGGAAAAAGTTTGATGAATTACATGCTGACAAAGCAGCAGATCCAAGGCATCCTCGAGTCGGCATCAGCACGGATGGGTTCAGTGTGTTTGGTATGACGGCAGCCCAATACAGTTGTTGGCCTGTATTTGTCTTTCCACTCAATCTCCCCCGGACAGATTATGCAAAGAAAGAATATTTTCCTGACGTTGATAATTCCAGGGCCCAACTATCCGGGGGGAAATATGAATACATGCAGCCGCTTAAGGACGAATTGCAAGAAGCCTGGGATAATGGGTTCAAGACATACGACGCCTATAGCAAACGAAACTTCATAATGCGTGTCTGGTACATGTACTCGACGCATGACTTGCCGGCCTATGCACTATTCGTTGGCTGGTGTGTGCATGGAAGGTTCCTGTGCCCCACATGCAAGGGAGCTCTTGAGTTTCGTTGGCTTCAGGCCGGTCGCAAGTTTTCTTGCTTCGACATGCATAGACAGTTCCCGGATCCTCGCCATAAGTTTAGGAAAGACAAGAAGAACTTCATCAGAGGTAGAGTTGTCAAAAACTCTGCACCACCTGCATTGACAGGCCAACAGACCCTGGATCAGTTAAACGCTCTCGAGCCAGATCCACAATGTCCAGGGTACTTCAAGGGGTATAATACTAAGCACGCGTGTCTCACAAAACATGCTTATGGGATCTGCCTTACTTCAAAGACCTCTTTGCCCACACAACATCGACGTGATGCACACTGAGAAGAATATCGCCGAGGCACTTTTTGGTACATTGTTCGGCATAGACGGGAAGTCAAAGGATAATACTAAGGCTAGAGTCGATCTGGAGGCGCTATGTGATAGGCCGTTACAAAACATGAAAGAACCGAAAGGAAAGCATATCTGGACGAAGCCAAAGGCATGGTTCAATCTTGGAAGGCTAGCTATGAGGGAAATTATCTTGTGGGTGCAACAGCAGTTGATGTTCCCCGATGGGTATGCAGCGAATCTAAAGAGGGGAGCGAATATTGATAAATTGAAGATATTTGGTCTCAAGAGTCATGATTCGCACATATGGATTGAGCGGGTAATGCCGGTGATGTTGCGTGGCTTCATCCCTGAGGATGAATGGCTAGTACTGGCAAAAGTCAGCTATTTGTTTCGTGTTCTTTGTGCGAAAGAACTATCGTCTGGCGTGCTAGAAGAAATGGAAGAGTTGGCGCCGGAGTTGATCTGCAAGTTAGAGAAGATCTTTCCACCGGGCTTCTTTAATCCAATGCAGCATTTGATTTTGCATCTCCCGACTGAGGCAAGATTGGGGGGGGGGGCGTGCAAAATCGTTGGTGCTACCCAACTGAGAGGATGCAGAAGACGCTTCGAGAAAAATGTAAAAATAAACGTAGAATTGAAGCATCGATGGCTGAGGCATTCATCACAGAGGAGGCGGCAAACTTCGTAACAGCACACTACGAAGCCAAAAATCGTCATTTGCATAATCCGAAGCCTCGGTACAATGCTGATGACCCTAAAAAGGGTGGATCCAACCTCGGCCTATTCAAAGGGAATCTCACACCAGCTAGTGTTTCACATCCAATATCTTTGGATAACGAAGAACGGCGGACCATTTCGTTGTATATCTTCAACAACCTGATAGAAGTGCGGCCGTACATCGAGTAAGTTCTCGGTACATTGTTTCGCAACTTCTATTTCCTTTGAACTGCTCTTATTCCTGGATATGTCATACAGTCGATACGTCGCCATATTCTCGTATGGAGCAGAGATCCAAAAGGATTCCGTCGAAGAGTATGAGCTTCTCGCAAAGCAAGGAGGTGGCTATCCCGGTTTCATCTCTTGGTTCAAAAAAGGGTAATTTCTATTAGACAATTTCGTTTCATTCGCTAATTTGTGCGTAATGCAACAATCCTTTCATATTAAACTTGTAGGCTAATTCAGAGTCTACGGACGCGAATTGAGACAAGTCGCTAATGGTTTTGACTATAAGGTCCGTTCATTTGACAAGTATGACATCAACGGGTATCGCTTTCGTACCTATGGCAAAGAGCTATCTATGGCCGACCGAAAGTCTACAAATTGTTGTGTATCTGCTATCGGCGAAGGAGGTACCGAGTATTATGGGAGAGTTGAAGCAATTTATGAACTTCTGTTCTATGGTGAAAACCCACCGAATGTCGTGGTCTTCAAATGTTATTGGTTTCAGCCGAAGGAGACTAGAAGGACTCATGAACATATAGGGCTAGTTGAAATCAACCAAAGCACCCATTTAGATGTTCCTGATGTCTATATTACGGCTCAACAGGCGACCCAAGTATTCTATCTACCGTGGGCCTGCCAAACTAATCCAAATCTGAAAGGTTGGGATGTCGTTTATGAAGTGCCGCCACGTGCTAGACTTTCTCCCCCAAAGGAAGAGGATTATGAACCTCACATTAACCCAGACACATATGAAGGAGAATTCTTCCAAGAGACACGTCTTTCCAAAAAGCGTTTCAAGAACCGCTATACTTCACCCTGAAACATTGAAGTAGACAGCGACAGTGAATCCGACATCACCCCAGAGGAGGAACAAGAAGAGCCGGAACAAGAAGAGGTTACTGCTGCGGATGACCTGTCAATGCTTGACCGATTACATCAAGGTGGCCTTACACATGTTGATGCCAATGAACCCTATGAGCCCATCATTGATTATAGTGATGATGATGATTATGCATTTATTGATGATACTGATCGAGATTATTAGTAGTGTCAGGTATTCAATTTTTTTTGTTGTACTTGATGATGATACACTTAAGTGATATACATATTATTATTCATGTCGGTACTTTTTTTTATCTTGTACTAATTTCGTTTATTCTTTGTCATGGCAGGTGTTGAAAGATGGTGGGCGCTGGTCTGGAGCGCGCCGAGGCCCCTTCTTCGTCGGCGCGTGGTGCGAGGTCTTCCATTCCACATGCACCTCTCCGCCGAGCATTCCTGGACAGTATGGCGACACTGCCGGGTCCTTCTTCATCGACCGCGGTGCCCAGCAGGGGACGAGGTAAGAAGAAGAGAGGCGGTGGAGCACGTGGTCGCGGGAGAGGAGGTAGGGTGACTCTTACGGCGCCTTCCTCGCCGCCACCCCCAGCTGTTTCACCCGAGCACGTGACTGCTAGGGTGGACTCGTCCGAGGAGGAGGCTACACGGACTCCGGTCCACGAGCCTCTGGTCCACAGGTCTTCGGCCCACGAGCCTCGGGTCGACGGGCCTTGGGCCCACGAGACCCCGGAGGAGCACACATCTGGATGGGGTACCTAGTCGGGTCAGCCTAAGGAGCCGAGTGGCCATGCTGATGATGGCGGGGAGCCGAGTGGCCATGCTGATGATGGCGGGGAGCCGACTGATATTGTGGAGGAGGGGGCAACGTCTATCAGCGTGGTGCTACACGGCTCCTGTCTGTGCCGGCGACCCGCGAGCAGAGGTGGTTGATTTTCCCTGATGGGGAGAGGTAAGTGCATTTAATCTTTTTGTACCTTCTAGTTATTGTCTCATTTGATTGCAGACATTCTACAGGTGTGAGGACGGATACAAGGAGGAGGCGGCAGATGTTATCGACATGGAGTGCAAGCGCCTACTTCAGAACTTACGGCATGAGGTTCCGGTGCAGGCTGTTCGAGACTACTACGCCGGGCGTGGTATCAAGAAGCCCAAGCAGGAGTGCCGCGATAAGTTCTTGAGTAAGGAGCACTATATGAAGGTAATTCTTAAGGCCTTGTACTTACTTCCTTCATTTAGTAATTCATAGCCGTAGCGCTCAAGTTTCTATTTGCTAACTTAGGCCCCTCCGAGATGGTGTGCGGATCGGATGGATTGTTGGGAGGTGTTGGTCAATGCGTGGTGCTCAAAAGAATGGCGGGCCACCCACAACGAGGCCAAGGACAAACGTGCCCAAATGGAAGGTGTGCCACACCACCAATGCAGCTCCAACTTATTTCAGTACGGGGGGTACTGGGTATGTGGTTTGCTTCATGATTCATGCAATTCATTCATCATGCTAGCTTTAGCCCTTTAATTACTAATTTACTTTGTTTCTCTCTTTCAGGCATGCTACAATAAGGCGAATAAGGTGCCAGAGGTGTACAACCTGTATGCGATGGCCCACACTGGCCCTTACAAGAAAGTAAAGGCATTCTCTGCGTTTGACCTCGATGATCCAAAGAACTTCACCAACATCTCCGCCCACGATAAGCTCGTGCAATATAGAGATCAGGGGAAGGCGAGGAAAGGGGAGAACTTTAACCCGAGCCAGGGTCCCATTGATACAGAGCTGCTGATGATATCTAGTGGCGGGAGGTCCCATGGCTCCATAGCCGTGGGAGATGGACTTATCCGTTGTCCTAGCACTCTCCCGGAGATCAAAGCGCGCCAGTCGAGCTCCGCTCCTGAGATAAGGCCTCGTGAACGGCCAGTCCAACTCGCCTTCAAGGTTAGTTATACGTACTCAGCTATCTTTCTCCATTACATTGTGTGCGCTTCCATCAATGATTACAAATGGTCATGTGAGTGGTGTTGCAGGCTGCTATACAGAGTGAGAGAGATAGAACGGAGAAACTTCTGGCGGAGGCGGCGAAGAGGCAGCGGGAGTTGGAGGAGAGGACGACAAAGATGTTGGAGGAGGAGAGGGCACGGAATGACATGCAGGCAAGGGCCATGTACGAGCTCCTTGTGGTAAGTTTCTTCTGCAGATTACTTGCTAGTCTTAACATTTGAGTCTCATTACTAACTTGTATGACTCTGTTGTGAAAACCAAATGTGCAGTCTGTGTGCGAGAAGTCCGGTCAGACCGCTCCGCCGATGCCAGTGATTGCTCGTAGGAGCACGGTGAGTTTAATTTGAATGGACATTACTTGCTAGTCTTAACATTTGAGTGTCATAATGCTAACGAGACATTGGA
The DNA here is from genome assembly GCA_032464435.1 of Aegilops umbellulata. Lineage (NCBI taxonomy): Eukaryota > Viridiplantae > Streptophyta > Magnoliopsida > Poales > Poaceae > Aegilops > Aegilops umbellulata. The sequence goes on from CP136058.1 coordinate 295,757,473, forward strand.
AATGATCTTTGGTGCAGCTTAACTCCAGAAACGCATCGCACAATCCTTCTCCAGCTACCGGCGCGAGCTAGCCCGCTCCTACACCTCCCTGATCATGGTAAGTTTCTCTAGTGTTTTGCTTAACAAATGCATAAAGACCTAGACTTAGCTTTATTTCCTCCAATATGCTTACCATAATGACCTAGAGTTAGCTTCTTTTCCTCCAAAATGACTTAATAAGCTTACTGACCCTATAAACCATCCGTTTTACCTAAGTTAGCCCTAAAACGATATGTACTTAGCTTACTTATGTCAAAAATTGCATAATTAGCTTAGTTAGCTCATAAACGATCCATTTTACCTAAGTTAGCTCTAAAATGACTCATTTTACCTTAGTTAGCTTACAAGTGATCCAAGTTAGCTCTAAAATGACCCATTTTACGTAGATTAGCTCCTAAATGATCCATTTTACCTACGTTAGCTTTAAAATGACCCATTTCACCTAGGTTAGCTCCAAAATGACCCATTTCACCTAGGTTAGCTCCAAAATGACCCATCTTAACTAGGTTAGCTTATAAATGATCCAGTTTATCCAAGTTAGCTCTAAAATGACCCAATTTACCTAGAGTAGCTCCTAAACAATCCATTTCACCTAAGTTAGCTAAAAACGATCCATTTCACCTAAATTAGCTCTTAAATGATCCATTTCACCTAAGTTTGCAAAAAACGATCCATTTCACATTAGTTAGCTCAAAAACGTGGCATTTCACCTTAGTTAGCTCATAAACGACCCATTTCAACTAAGTTAGCTCCAAAATGATCCATTTCACCTAGGTTAGCTCATAAACGACCCATTTCACCTTAGTTAGCTAAAAATCGTGGCATTTCACCTTAGTTAGCTCATAAACGACCCATTTCAACTAAGTTAGCTCCAAAATGATCTATTTCTCCTAGGTTAGCTCATAAACGACCCATTTCACCTAGGTTAGCTCATAAACGACCCATTTCACCTAGGTTAGCTCATAAACGACCCATTTCACCTAGGTCAGCTCATAAACGACCTATTTCACTTAGGTTAGCTCATAAACGACCCATTTCACCTAGGTTAGCTCATAAACGATTCATTTCACCTAGGTTAGCTCATAAACGATCCATTTCACTAACTTAGCTCATAAACGATCCATTTCACCTAAGATATCTCATAAACGATCCATTTCACGTAAGTTAGCTAATAAATGATCCATTTCACCTAAGTTAGCTCATAAACGATCCATGTCAACTAATTTAGCTCATAAATGATCCAGTTCACCTAAGTTAGCTAATAAATGGCATATACTTCTTCTTCTTCTTCTAGTCTTCTTCTTCTTCTTCTATTCTTTTTCTTCTAGTCTAATTCTTCTTCTAGTCTTCTTTTTCTAACTTTCTTATTTGTCATTTTGCAGGTTTCATTCACTTCACGGAAGCCAGCTTGCTATGATGGATTGCTTGTTTTTTCCTTTGATGCACTTCTTGTATTCTGCTCGCTTGCTATGATGGAATTAACTTGCTATGATGAAACTAGATTGCTATGATGAAACTCTGCATATTGTAATATGTATGGATCGATGGAACTATGTGCAACCTACTATGTATGTATGAATGGATATATATGTGCTGGATATTTATTATGTTGGATACATATGCGCTGGATATTTATTGTGAAAGAGTCCTGTGATATATTTGCTGTGATAATTGTTGGATATAAGAAAAACAGAATAAAAAAGAGGCAGTGCAGGCTCTTTGCCGTCCGCGGCAGACGGCAAAGACCCCTTTGCCATCGTTGGCAGACGGCAAAGGGGGCACGTGGCGCCCACCTGTAATTCCTGAGAGATGGGCCATTTGGCAAATTTGCCTACCGTGGCGGACGGCAAAGAGGCGCTCGGCTGGCTAACGACAAAGGTGGCGGACAGCAAAGACTTTGCCGTCAGCAGGCTGACGGCAAAGAAAAGCTGATGGCAAAGACATTGCCTTTGCCGTCCGCCATGGCAGACGGCAAAACACAGCGGGCGCTGATGCATTGCTGACGTCAACTGGCGGACGACAAAGAGGCGCTCAAATTTGTCGTCCGCTGGCGGATGGCAAAGGCCGCCGTTAGCCGCCTAACGGACTAACGCTGGCGGACGTCCAGTATTTTGCCATCCCTCCTCTTTGCCGTCCGCCGCTGTAGGCAAAGGACTCTTTGCCGTCCGCCATAAAAAGCAAACGACAAAGCTCTTCGCCGTCCGCCGTCCGCCGTGGCAGACGGCAAAATACTGGATTCCTGTAGTATTAGGTCATCCACTTGAGGGAAATTTGCTACTGTCCTACAAACCTCTGCACTTGGAAGCCCAACAATGTCTACAAGAAGAAGGTTGTGTAGTAGTGATACGTCTCCAACGTATCTATAATTTTTTATTGTTCCATGCTATTACATTATCCATCTAGGATGTTTTATATGCATTTATATGCTATTTTATATGATTTTTTGAATAACCTATTAACCTAGAGCCTAGTGCCAGTTTCTGTTTTTTCCTTGTTTTTCAGTATCGCAGAAAAGGAAAACCAAACGGAGTCCAATTGACCTGAAATTTAACGGAGACTGTTTTTGGACCAGGAGAATCCCACGGAGTACCGGAGATGGGCCAGAAGAGTCCCGAGTCCACCACAAGGGTGGGGGGCGCGCCCTACCCCCTGGGTGCGCCCCCTACCTCGTGGCCGCCTCGGAGACCCCCCTGACTTGTTCCCGACGCCAACACCTCTTATATATACCCAAACTTCCAGAACGTAACCTAGATCGGGAGTTACGCCACCGCGAGCCTTTGTAGCCACCGAAAACCAATCTAGACCCGTTCCGGCACCCTGCCTGAGGGGGGATCCCTCTCTGGTGGCCATCCTCATCATCCCGACGCTCTCCATGACGAGGAGGGAGTAGTTCACCCTCGGGGCTGAGGGTATGTACCAGTAGCTATGTGTTTGACCTCTCTCTCTCTCTCTCTCTCTCTCTCTCTCTCTCTCTCTCGTGTTCTTGATTTGGCATGATCTTGATGTATCACGAGCTTTGCTATTATAGTTGGATCTTACGATGTTTCTCCCCCTCTACTCTGTTGTAATGGATTGAGTTTTCCCTTTGAAGTTATCTTATCGGATTGAGTCTTTAAGGATTTGAGAACACTTTATGTATGTCTTGCATGTGCTTATCTGTGGTGACAATGGGATATTCACGTGATCCACTTGATGTATGTTTTGGTGATCAACTTGCGAGTTCTGTAACCTCGTGAATTTATGCATAGGGGTTGGCACACATTTTCGTGTTGACTCTCCGGTAGAAACTTTGGGGCACTCTTTGAAGTTCTTTGTGTTGGTTGAATAGATGAATCTGAGATTGTGTGATGCATATCGTATAATCATGCCCGCGGATACTTGAGGTGACATTGGAGTATCTAGGTGACATTAGGGTTTTAGTTGATTTGTGTCTTAAGGTGTTATTCTAGTACGAACTCTATGATAGATCGAACGGAAAGAATAGCTTTGTGTTATTTTACCACGGACTCTTGAATAGATCAATCAGAAAGGATAACTTTGAGGTGGTTTCGTACCCTACCATAATCTCTTCGTTTGATATCCGCTATTAGTGACTTTGGAGTGATTCTTTGTTGCATGTTGAGGGATAGTTATATGATCCAATTATGTTATTATTGTCGAGAGAACTTGCACTAGTGAAAGTATGAACCCTAGGCCTTGTTTAGAAGCATTGCAATACCGTTTTCGCTCACTTTTATCATTAGTTACCTTGCTTTTTTTATATTTTCAGATTACAAAAACCTATATCTACCATCCATATTGCACTTGTCTCACCATCTCTTCGCCAAACTAGTGCACCTATACAATTTACCATTGTATTGGGTGTGTTGGGGACACAGGAGACTCGTTGTTATTTGGTTGCAGTGTTGCTTGAGAGAGACCATCTTCATCCTACGCCTCCCGCAGATTGATAAACCTTAGGTCATCCACTTGAGGGAAATTTGCCACTGTCCTACAAACCTCTGCACTTGGAGGCGCAACAACGTCTACAAGAAGAAGGTTGCGTAGTAGACATCAAGCTCTTTTCTGGCGCCGTTGCTGGGGAGGTGAGTGCTTGAAGGTATATCTTTAGATCTTGCAATCGAATCTTTTTGTTTCTTGTTTTATCTCTAGTTTAGTCTATAGAAGAAAACTATAAAAATATATGGAATTGAGGGTGCCTCATATGTTTCATCTTTTTAATGTTTTTCGTGAAAATAAGGATTCCGATAATTGTGCCGAAATGCTAGAAGAAGAATGCATTAGAATGTTTGGCACTAAATCTTTGAATGATTAGCATGATTGCAATGTTATTAGTATGAACTCTTTGAATATCCATTGTACTAATGATGATTGAACTAGTCATGATGAAAATGTCTCTTACAAGCATGTCAATTTTGGAGTGCATAGTGTTTGCAAGTACACACCAAATAGGGAAGATAGATTTTGGAAGAGGCATAAGTACTTAGAAACTAAATGGTTGCAAGAAAGGCTAGATGCTTGTGCTGAAAATTTAAAATTTCTTTGCCATCCTTGTGTGCTTTGCAATGAACATGATCATTTAAATTCCCAATGCATATTGTTTCATGATCGTATCATGTCCAAAATTTGTGATGACTTGATTTCCCTTGCGCATCATAATGAACTTAGTTTGCTTGTGGGTTATGAAGAAATGAAACGTATAACTAAGGATATGCCAGAATTTGTCCTTGATAAAGTTCTTGATTTTGATCTAGAGGAAATTTATATGTATTGTGCGGTGAATTGCATTGAAAATCCTTATATTCCCAATTACATAAAGACAAGAAAACAAATAGAATATGAAGAGAATACTATTGAAAGGGAAGAGATTTCCCAATATCCTCCTATTCTTTCTTGTGATGAATCAGGTAACGAGGAGGAGCTTTCTATTCAACCAATCTCATTAATAAGGAGCTCCAAAAAGAGGATTAAACCCACACATGATGCGAAGAAGGAAAAGAAAAGACGGAGAAGCAAAGGTAAAAAGTTATCCCTCCTAAATGATGTTGCTTCTATTACTCATTGTGATGATGATAATTACTATACTATCATTGGTGCTATCCATACTGTTAATGATGAGAGTGATTATGCTTATGATATGAAAAGGCCCAAGCTTGGGGATGCTATGTTTGATGAGAATGACATGTTCGAGAATTTATTTGCTGCAATTAATGTTTGTCCCAAGGTTGGGGATGCTATGTTTTATGAAGATGATATTTTTAACCTCCCAAGTTTTGATATGCAAGTTTATTATGATAATAGCATGCCTCCTATTTATGATGATTATATTGATGAAAGTTGGTTTGGAAGAGTGTCAACTTTAGGAAGTAATGATCCCACTATTTTGGAGGGTGTTGAGTCTTATTGTGACAATTATGAAAGTGGATTTGGAGAGGTCATGACTTTATTTAGTAATGATTCCACTATCTTGGAAGAGGTTTCAATTGATTATGATAAGAACAAAGTTGCTACTTATGATGATTATTGTGATGACACTTATGCTATAAAAAGTACTCCCTCCGTTCCTAAATATAAGTCTTTGTAGAGATTCCATCAAGTGACTAAATACGAAGCAAAATGAGTGAATCTACACTCTAAAATATGTCTACATACATCTGTATGTTGTATTCCATCTGAAATGTCTAAAAAGACTTATATTTAGGAATGGAGGGAGTAGTGATGATTATATTTATAAAACTTGTCATAATTATGATTACCCTTTTTCTGAACATTACTCTTTCAATGTGGAAACAATTTATAGTATTTGTATTTCTTATGATACTCCCACTATTCCGAATGAGAAGAATTTTGCTTATGTGGAGAGTAGTAAAATTTCTATGCTTGTAGATCATGAAAAGAATGCTTTATGTGACGGTTATATTGTTGAATTCATTCATGATGCTACTGAAAATTATTATGAGGGAGGACATATGCTTGTAGGAATTACAATAATATCAAGTTCCCTTTATGCTTGTTTTGCCTTCCTATATGCTAGTTGATTATTGTTCCCATAAGTTGTTTGCTCACAAAATCCCTATGCATAGGAAGTGGGTTAGACTTAAATGTGCTAGTCACATTCTTCATGATGCTCTCTTTATGTTTCAATTCTTATCTTGTATGTGAGCATCATTGACATCATCATGCCTAGCTAGGGGCGTTAAACGTTAGCGCTTGTTGGGAGGCAACCCAACTTTATTTTTTATTATTTTATTTTTGCTACTGTTTAGTAATAATAATTCATCCAGCTCTGTTTAGATTTGGTTTTATGTTTTAATTAGTGTCTGTGCCAAGTAGAACCTTTGGGAAGACTTGGGTGAAGTCCATGTGATCTTGCTGTAAAAAACAAAAACTTTAGCGCTCACGAGATTAGCTGCCATTTTTTTTACTGGAGAGTGCTTTTAGGTTGATTCTTTTTGCATATGATTAATAGAAAAATTCCTCAGGTCCACCAATTTATTTCAGAATTGTTGGAGTTACACAGTATTTGAATGATACAAATTACTACAGACTGTTCTGTTTTTGACAGATTCTATTTTCATTGTGTTGTTTGCTTATTTTGATGAATCTATGATTAGTATCGGAGGGTATGAACCATAGATAAGTTGGAATACAGTAGATATTACACCAATATGAATTTAGAATGAGTTCACAACAGTACCTAAGTGGTGGTTTTATTTTCTTATACTAACGGAGCTTACGAGTTTTGTGTTGAGTTTTGTGTTGTGAAGTTTTCGAGTTTTGGGTAAAGATTCGATGGACTATGGAATAAGGAGTGGAAAGATCCTAAGCTTGGGGATTCCCAAGGCACCCCAAGGTAATATTCAAGGACAACCAAGAGCCTAAGCTTGGGGATGCCCCGAATGGCATCCCCTCTTTCGTGTTCGTTCATCGGTAACTTTACTTGGGGCTATATTTTTATTCACCACATGATATGTGTTTTGCTTGGAGCGTTATTTTATTTTCTTTTGTTTTGGTTTCTGTTTGAATAAAATACTAAGATATGAAATTCTAAAATGTTAGAGAGTCTTCACATAGTTACATAATTATTCAACTACTCATTGATCTTCACTTATATCTTTTGGAGTAGTTTGTCATTTGCTCTAGTGCTTCACTTATATCCTTTTAGAGCACGACAGCGATTTTATTTTGAAGAAATAGATGAACTCTCATGCTTCACTTATATTATTTCGAGAGTCCTAAACAGCATGGTAATTTGCTTCGGTTATGAAACTAGTCCTAATATGATAGGTATTCAAGATGGGTATAATAAAAACTTCCATATAGAGTGCATTGAATACTATGAGAAGTTTGATGCTTGATGATTGTTTTGAGATATAAAGATGGTGATATTAGAGTCGTGCTAGTTGAGTAATTTTGAAATTGAGAAATACTTGTGTTAAGGTTTGCAAGTCCCGTAGCATGCACGTATGGTAACCGTTGTGTGAAAAAATTGAAGCATGATGTGTTCTTTGATTGCTTTCCTTATGAGTGGCTGTCGGGGACGAGCGATGGTCTTTTCCTACCAATCTATCCCCCTAGGAGCATGCGCGTAATGCTTGGTTTTTGATGACTTGTAGATTTTTGCAATAAGTATGTGAGTTCTTTATGACTAATGTTGAGTCCATGGATTATACGCACTCTCTCCCTTCCATCATTGCTAGCCTCTTCGGTACCGTGCATTGCCCTTTCTCACCTCGAGAGTTGGTGCAAACTTCGCCGGTGCATCCAAACCCCGTGATATGATATGCTCTATCACACATAAGCCTCCTTATATCTTCCTCAAAACAGCCACCATACCTATCTATTATGGCATTTCCATAGCCATTTCGAGATATATTGGCATGCAACTTTCCATAGTTCCGTTTATTATGACACGCATCATCATTGTCATATTGCCTTGCATGATCATGTAGTTGACATCGTATTTGTGGCCAAGCCACTGTTCATAATTCTTTCATACATGTCACTCATGAGTCATTGCACATCCCGGTACACCGCAGGAGGCATTCATATAGAGTCATACTTTGTTCTAGTATCGAATTGTAATCCTTGAGTTGTAAATAAATAGAAGTGTGATGATCATCATTAATAGAGCATTGTCCCAAAAAAATAAAAAAAAATAAAGGCAAAAAAGGGGCCCAAAAAAAGAAATAAAAGGGACAATGCTACTATCCTTTTTTACACACTTGTGCTTCAAAGTAGCACCATGATCTTTATGATAGAGATTCTCTTGTTTTGTCACTTTCATGTACTAGTGGGAATTTTTCATTATAGAACTTGGCTTGTACATTCCAACAATGGGCTTCCTCAAATGCCCTAGGTCTTTGTGAGCAAGCAAGTTGGATGCACACCCACTTAGTTTCTTTTGTTGAGCTTTCATACATTTATAGCTCTAGTGCATCCGTTGCATGGCAATCCCTACTCCTTGCATTGACATAAATTGATGGGCATCTCCCTAGCCCGTTGATTAGCCGCGTCAATGTGAGACTTTCTCCTTTTTTGTCTTCTCCACACAACCTCCATCATCATATTCTATTCCACCCATAGTGCTATGTCCATGGCTCGCTCTCATGTATTGCGTGAAAGTTGAAAAGGTTTGAGATTACTAAAGTATAAAACAATTGCTAGGCTTGTCATCGCGGTTGTGCATGATGAGAGCATTTTGTGTGATGAAAATGAAGCATGCCAAACTATATGATTTTGTAGGGATGAGCTTTCTTTGGCTATGTTATTTTGAGAAGACATAATTGCTTGGTTAGTATGCTTGAAGTATTATTATTTTTATGTCAATATTAAACTTTTGTCTTGAATCTTATGGATCTGAATATTCTTTCCACAATAAACAAGATTACATTGATAATTATGTTAGGTAGCATTCCACATCAAAAATTCTGTTTTTATCATTTAACTACTCGAGGACGAGCAGGAATTAAGCTTGGGGATGCTTGATACGTCTCCAACGTATCTATAATTTTTTATTGTTCCATGCTATCATATTTTCCATCTAGGATGTTTTATATGCATTTATATGCTATTTTATATGATTTTTTAGAGTAGCCTATTAACCTAGAGCCGAGTGCCAATTTCTGTTTTTTCCTTGTTTTTGAGTATCGCAGAAAAGGAAAACCAAACAGAGTCCAATTGACCTGAAATTCAACAGAGATTGTTTTTGGACCAGAAGAAGCCCACGGAGTACCGGAGATGGGCCAGAAGAGTCCCGAGGCCACCACGAGGGTGGGGGCATGCCCTACCCCGCTGGGCATGCCCGCCTACCTCGTGGACGCCTCGGAGACCCCCCTGACTTTTTCCCGACGCCAACACCTCTTATATATACCCAAACTTCCAGAACATAACCTAGATCGGGATTTACGCCGCCACAAGCCTCTGTAGCCACCGAAAATCAATCTAGACCCGTTCCGGCACCCTGCCGGAGGGGGGATCCCTCTCCGGTGGCCATCTTCATCATCCCGGCGCTCTCCATGACGAGGAGGGAGTAGTTCACCCTCGGGGCTGAGGGTATGTACCAGTAGCTACGTGTTATCTCTCTCTCTCTCTCTCTCTCTCTCTCTCGTGTTCTTGATTTGGCACAATCTTGATGTATCGTGAGCTTTGCTATTATAGTTGGATCTTATGATGTTTCTCCCCCTCTACTCTCTTCTAATGGATTGAGTTTTCCCATTGAAGTTATCTTATCAGGTTGAGTCTTGAAGGATTTGAGAACACTTGATGTATGTCTTGCATGTGCTTAGCTGTGGTGACAATGGGATATTCACGTGATCCACTTGATGTATGTTTTGGTGATCAACTTGCAAGTTCCGTAACCTCGTGAACTTATGCATAGGGGTTGGCACACGTTTCCGTCTTGACTCTCCGGTAGAAACTTTGGGGCACTCTTTGAAGTTATTTGTGTTGGTTGAATAGATGAATCGGAGATTGTGTGATGCATATCGTATAATCATACCCGCCGATACATGAGGTGACATTGGAGTATCTAGGTGACATTAGGGTTTTGGTTGATTTGTGTCTTAAGCTGTTATTCTAGTGCGAACTCTATGATAGATCAAACGGAAAGAATAGCTTCGTGTTATTTTACTGCGGACTCTTGAATAGATCGATCAGAAAGGATAGCTTTGATGTGGTTTTGTACCCTACCATAATATCTTCATTTGTACTCCGCTATTAGTGACTTTGGAGTGACTCTTTGTTGCATGTTGAGGGATATTTATATGATCCAATTATGTTATTATTGTTGAGAGAACTTGCACTAGTGAAATTATGATACCTAGGCCTTGTTTAGAAGCATTGCAATACCATTTTCACTCACTTTTATCATTAGTTACCTTGTTGTTTTTATATTTTTCAGATTACAAAAACCTATATCTACCATCCATATTGCACTTGTATCACCATCTCTTAGCCGAACTAGTGCACCTATACAATTTACCATTGTATTGGGTGTGTTGGGGACACAAGAGACTCTGATATTTGGTTGTAGTGTTGCTTGAGAGAGACCATCTTCATCCTACGCCTCCCACGGATTGATAAACCTCAGGTCATCCACTTGAGGGAAATTTGCTACTGTCCTACAAACCTCTGCACTTGGAGGCCCAACAACATCTACAAGAAGAAGGTTGCGTAGTAGATATAAAGTAGACATCAAAGTCCCGGTTCTAAGCCGTAAAGCATGGTGCACTAAACTATCAAGTTGTCATCATACCGAGCTTGTCAAACGTTCATAACATCTGCATCAGCTCCAGCAATAGGTCTGACACCTAGCGGTGCATTAAGGACATAATTTTTGTTGTGCAGCAATGAGGATAATCCTCAGATCACAGACCCAGTACGCATCATTGCTACTATCATCTTTCAACTCAGTTTCCTCTAGGAACATGTTCAAAATGAAACAGGGGAGCTATGCGCGAGCTATTGATCTACAACATAGATATGCAAAAACTATTTGGACTTAGTTCAATTAATCATATTACTTAAGAACTCCCACTTAGATAGACATCCCTCAAGTCATCTAAATGATCACGTGATCCAAATTAACTAAACCATGTCCGATCATCACGTGAGATGGAGTAGTCATCAATGGTGAACATCTCTATGTTGATCATATCTACTATATGATTCACATTCGACTTTTCGGTCTTCCGATGCCATGTCTGTACATGCTAGGCTCGTCAAGTTTAACCGAGCATTCCGCATGTGCAAAGCTATCTTGCACCCGTTGTATGTGAACGTAGAGCCTATAACACCCGATCATCATGTGGTGTCTCAGCACGAAGAACTTTTGCAACAGCATACTGAGGGAGAACACTTAGACCTTGAAATTTTTGTAAGGGATCATCTTATAATGCTACCGCCGTACAAAGCAAAATAAGATGCATAAAAGATAAACATCACATGCAATCAATATATGTGACATGATATGGCCATCATCATCTTGTGCCTTTAATCTCCATCTCCAAAGCACCGTCATGATCTCCATCGTCACCGGCTTGACACCTTGATATCCATCGTAGCATCATGGTCATCTCGTTAACTATTGCTTCTACAACTATCGGTAACGCATAGTGATAAAGTAAAGCAATTACATGGCATTTGCATTTCATACAATAAAGCGACAACCATAAGGCTCCAGCCAGTTGCCGATAACTTTTACAAAACATGGCCGTATCATAGAACAACATATATCACATCATGTCTTGACCCTATCACATCACAACATGCCCTGCAAAAACAAATTAGACGTCCTCTACTTTGTTGTTGCAAGTTTTACGTGGCTGCTACAGGATTCTAGGAAGAACCATTCTTACCTACGCATCAAAACCACAACGGTGTTTCGTCAAGTTTGCTGTTTTAACCTTCAACCAGGACCAGCCGTAGTCAAATTCAATTCAACTAAAGTTGGAGAAACAGACACCCGCCAGCCACCTTTATGGAAAACTAGTTGCATGTCTGTCGGTGGAACCGGTCTCATGAACGTTGTCATCTAAGGTTGGTCCGGGTCGCTTCATCCAACAATACCGCCGAATCCAAATAAGATGTTGGTGGTAAGCAGCATGACTATCACCGCCCACAACTCATTGTGTTCTACTCGTGCATATCATCTACGTATAGACCTGGCTCGGATGCCACTGTTGGGATATGTAGCATGCAATTTCAAAAAATTGCTATGCTCACGCAAGATCTATCTAGGAGATGCATAGCAATGAGAGGGGCGAGAGTCTGTCCACGTACCCTCGTAGACCGAAAGCGGAAGCGTTTGTTAACGCGGTTGATGTAGTTGGACTTCTTCTCGTTCCGACCGATTCAAGCACCGAACGTATGACACCTCCGAGTTCTACACACATTCAGCTCGAGGACGTCCCTCGAACTCTCGGTCCAGCAAAGTGTCGAGGGAGAGTTCCATATGCATGATGGTGTGGTGATGGTGATGCTGAAGTAATTCACGCAGGGCTTCGCCTAAGCACTACGTGAATATGACCGGAGGCGTAAACTGTGGAGGGGGGTGCTGGACACGGCTAACAATTGTTGGTGTGTGTTCAAGGTGCCCCCTCCCCATGTCTATATAGGTGGGAGAGGGAGGGGAGCAGCCTTGGGGCGCCCTAAGTAGGAGGAATCCTACTTGGGGCGTCCTCCAATTCGGCCTCCCCTTTTCCTTACCTTCGGAGGGGGGAAGGAAAGAGGGAAGAGGGGAAAGGAAGGGGGGATCCTATTCCCTCTATTTCCTTTCCTACTCCCCTTTTCCTTTCTCCACTTAGATCGGCTCATATGGGGGCGCACCAGCCCACAAGGGGCTGGTCTATCCCGCCCTTGGCCCAATAAGGCCCATATCTTTGCCGGGGGGAGGGGTTGCCCGGAACCCCTTCCGGTGGCCCGATACGTACCCGGTACCCCCGAAATACTTCCGTTGTCTGAATACTATCGTCCTATATATGAAACTTTACCTCTCGACCATTTCGAGACTCCTCATCATGTCCGTGATCTCACCCGGGACTCTGAACAACATTCGGTCACCAAATCACATAACTCATATAATACAAAATCGTCATCGAATGTTAAGCATGCGGACCCTACGGGTTCGAGAACTATGTAGACATGACCGAGACACCTCTCCGGTCAATAACCAACATCGGAACCTGGATGCTCATATTGGTTCCCACATATTCTATGAAGATCTTTATGGGTCGTACCGTAATGACAACATACGTTATTCCCTTTGTCATCGGTATGTTACTTGCCCGAGATTCGACCGTCGGTATCTTCATACCTAGTTCAATCTCATTACCGGCAAGTCTCTTTGATTGTTCTGTAATGCATCATCCCGCAACTAACTCATTTGTCACATTGCTTGCAAGGCTTATTATGATGTGCATTACCGAGAGGGCCCAGAGATACGTCTCCGTGTCGGTGTACAAAAGAAGGGGTGCGCCTTTGTACCCCTTTACCTGTGCATGGACAGTCGGAGCAACGCCCATGGCCACACCAAGCAGGATGGGGGAGGTGAACCGAGGCGCAACCGAAGCCCAAGACAGCCAAAGCAATGCCAAGGCCGAGACCACAAAGCGCAGAGGGACGAAGCAGGTTCCCCCGGCAAGACCCTTAACGGGGCATCTTCCGTGGCCCCGGCAAGGCCCTTGCCGGGGCGGCTCGTCCAATACCAGCGGAGCGCACCACCCTTGAGCCCACGGTCTCCAACTCCATCAACCACGTTTGGCCAGGGCTCGGGAGGCACCTCCATGGTGGCATGCAGATCTTTGTGAAGACAAGGAATATTCAAGGTCAGATGAGGATTAAAAGAAGACGATCCTCGGCAAGACCCTTGTCGAGGGGAGCCACAAGACCCCCGGCAAGATCCTTGCCGGGGACAACAGCACGCCACCGCGAGGCCCTTGCCGAGCCACCCAGCAAGGCCCTCACCAAGGGCGCCAGCAGGGCCACTTCCAGGCCCACGCCAGCCAAGTCTCCACCGCCGTTCGCATGCAGCTGCCAGCCCAACCAGCTGGGCAGGCACCTGCGTGGCAACATGCAGCTTCCAGGCCAACTCAGCAAGCGCCTGCGTGGCGGCATGCAGATCTTCGTGAAGAGTTTACCACCGCGCCACCTCAGCTGCCTGCCTGCCTACATGGCACCGCATGCATTGCTGACCAGGGCGCGTGTCAAAGCAAGGAGGAGCGGCGACGGACGGGACGGGCCTCGTTCCCGTCTCCAATAAAGCAAGGGGACACCTAAGCGATGCATTAAATGCATCGTGTCCTCTAATACGAGTGATAAGCTCGTAGCACTGTACGCCTTTCCATCTCCTGTGTGCCACTGTGGCAACCCCTTTCGACTATAAAAGGAGGCCCATGGCGTACTGGAGAAGGATTCGGCTCTCTGGAATGGCTCAGGCACCGTAGCTAGTTGGAGGGCTCAAGAACACTCAATACATGCACCAAAACAGGACTAGGGTTTTACGCATCCTCGCGGCCCGAACCTGGGTAAACGATCCTTGTGCTGATTACTAATCCTGCTCTTCTTGCAACCCTGCGCCCCGGCAACCGTAGTAGGGATTCTTCTGATCCCGTAGGTGTCGTTTCCTACCGACATCTTTGGCGTGTTAGTTAGGAGGCGCAATTGTGAGAATCTGGTCTAGTAGTTTGCCTAGTGTTTCTTCATCGCCATGGCTCCCAAGAAGAAGACGGCCAAAAGGACAACGCTACCTGTAAGCGCGAAGGGTGCCAGAGCGGCGATAAGAAAGCTAAGTCATGCCAAATTTTCAAATATTTCCTTTTTTATTTAAGGTTATCGTCCTCAGAGATCCTGCCAATGTATGGAAAACCTACACGCAAAGGGGCCCTCCCATGATCGGCAGCGCCCTTGTTCTATTTCGAGTCCGCTCAACAGCTCAGGCGGCCATGTCGAGAGTGGCGGGTTAGCCTTCCGCACCTGGCAACGCTCTCGATTTTGACTCGAGTTAAGCTCGACAGTTCGGGCAGCCGCATTAAGGGCGGTAAGGTGGTTCGCCCGCCAGGAAGCACACCGGCAGGCCAATGGGGATCCGTCCCCAAGACACCACCCTGGGTTTACGCGCCGACAGTCCTACCCAGTTACGTAGGGTGGACATACAAAGGAAAATCGAACAGGAAAATAACGTGCATACCATCAAAAGTACTGCAGAGTTATATTACATCAATTGTCGCTGCGGTTGAACTAAAGATAGAAATTGTCTTGGCCATGAACCAGCAGCGACGATAAGAAACAGGGAGCCTAATACCGACGCTGGCCCTCCACCCTCAGAATTCCGCCGACACCGCTGATGATGGGCTTGATGCGCTCCCTGAGCGGTGCAAGGTCAGTATCCTCCGGCAAGCTCTCCAGCGTGGCGTCGAAGTCGAGGTCCGTGTAACAGTACGCCACCTTGGTGAGAACCTTGGTCATGGCGCCCTGGCAAAACCTCTGGGCCTCGTCGGCCAGCGAGGCCACCCGGATCGCGTGAAGTCACTCCAAAGCACCGACGACCTTCTCAAAGAACAGGGTCAGGCTGCAGTTGGTGCTCACACTCCGCTCTGGGGCGTACCTTACGTCCGGCATCCCCATGGTGGCCAGCTACACAGCGTCCTGGTTGGCGATGGTGGCGAGGCAATCTAGCCAGCGGTTCTCGCCCTCCACGTGCTCCTTGAAGTTGAGGGCCTCATTCTTCTGCAACTGCTTTTCGGTCTCCAGGTTTTTGGTCAGGGTCCCCTCCCGGGCCTTGGCCTCTGACAACATCTTCTCGAGACCCTGCAGCTTCAGCTTGAGGTTGTCGGATTTCGGGCTCCGCAAAACCCTTAAGATTCAAACACAGGGGCGTGACGAAGATCTCTCCCACTACACGTCTACCTAGCGCCTCGCTCTTCTCATGGTGGTGGGAATGGGATGCAAGCAACCAAGCAAACAAGGAGAACACACAAGAGTTTACCCAGGTTCAGGCCACCTTGTGGTGTAAAACCCTACTTCCTGCTTTGGTGGATTGGCCTCGCGAGGGCACGAGTATGAACAAGTACAGTGGTTTCCTGAGCTCAGGAGGCGAGCCCAAGAAGGATGAGGAGGTTGATGTTCTTTCTCCTTTGCTTTGCTAAGTGCTAATGGGTTGGTCCTCTCAATGGGTTCGTCTCCCTCTATGCTAGGAACCCTAGCTACTTATATAGACGACCAAGATCCTCTTCCCCCGAAATGTTTAGGCGGGAAGGGAATCCCACAACGGCTATTTGAGCGGGAACACAAGGACGCTCCTATCCTGACAAAAGGTGGTCTTCGCCTGCAAAGAGGGCAGGCGGTGATGCGGTGGTGGGCTCGGCGATGACATCTTTCCTGCCGTCCTTGCGGTCTTCGGTCTTGTTGCACCAAAGGGTAAACCTTTGTCTTGCCCCTCGGGAACCTGCGCCTGTGCGGTCTCCTTTGCACCAATATGGAAACTGCACCCGCTGGCGCGCGCTGGCGCCAGCTGGCATGGTTCGTCATGGCTTGCGTCACTGCCTCCTCCTGAGGCAGCCCTTGCCTTGAGATCTCCGCCCTCCCGAAGCAGCCTAGCTGAGGCCACTCTCGGGAGAGGTCTTGGTCGCCATCTGAAGCAGTCTAGGTGAGGCCGCTCCCTGAGGAGGTCTTGGTCATTCTCCTCGCTAGGGCTGGCCCCCCTCGCGAGGGTCTTGAGCAGCTGGTCGATCACGTGGGCCTTACTGGGCCGTACTAGGAACGCGAAGTGGGCCACAGGCAGGCAAGTCTGGGCACCCTGGTTCCTAGTACGCCGACAGTAGTCCCCGGGCCGAGGCGCGCGCGGAGTTCCTCGACAATGGGTGTATGTTGATGCCACTACACACAGCACTCTGCTTGAGCTTCCTCGCGCGCCCGCGGAGCCGAGCTTGGGATGGGGGAACGAGGCCCTCTCGGACCCACGGGCGGAGCGAGTCTGGCGCCGCCTGGCCAGCCTGAGGGAGAGCGGGCTGACCCTGGGGATGATGGTGAGGGACTTCCTCGTCATGCGCATCACCCCACTCCAGCGCCACTCTCGGCTGATGTGGACCCTCTCCAAGTGGGGGGACCCGATGTGCCTAGAACGGAAGCCACTTCCTCCCGAGACGTTCCGTAAAATGTTGCTGCTGCTCATTGGTGAAGTGCCCGGGGTGTGCTCCGCCTACGCGACTCCTTTGTGCCTCGCTCCCGTGTCCGGGAAGGCTTATGCTGAGAAGATGCCCCGCTTCGACGTGTGGGGGCTGCTGCCGGAGGGCGTCTCCGGACCTCGCGACAACCCTCTGGAAGTGGTGCCAGGGCTCACGAGCCCGTCATTTCTCCTGACGACGAGTACGCCTGGTGGCGCTCCTGTTGCCCGGTCCATGCCGTCCCTGGATCGGGCAGGCGGGCGCGGGTGGTACCAGAGGTAGGAGACGGCGGGGATGCGATGGCCCCCGAGGTTGTTGAAGAGGAGGCCCAGCGTCCTGCCTCCAAGGTAGACGCGGGCGAAGGGCGCCAGTCGGTCTTCGAGGTCACGGGGGACGCCGATGACAGGGGCTGCCCAGCCCCCAAAGCCGCGGCCAGCATCACCCAAGGGTACGCCGACACTCATCGCGCTCATGCCCCCGCACAGGACGTGTCAACTCCTCGCAGCCCCCTGCTGTCCCTCCCGGAGCTAAGCAAGAGGCAGAAGATGCGGAGTAGTTGTGGCCCAACCCCCAGGGCTCTGAAGAGGACGAAGCGGGCGATGCTGAGCAGGTATGTGCTCTTAGTTTTCTTGACCCCCTTTGATGAGGCCTTCCTGATTCCTTGCTCGTCAGGGCCCCCTCCTGGATGACCGCGAGCCCACCTCAGGGCCGCTCTGTAGGGCCCGTAGGTATCTCTGACAGTGCCCGCCCTTCGGACCACGCTAAGCCCTCGGCGGAGCTTGTGTCGGGACTCTTGTTTGTGGACCGCGCTCCCAGACCCCGAGTGCTCCTGGGGCAAGGCTGCCTCTGGCCCCCTGGGAGCTCGCCTTGGGGCCCAGGACTTGTCTTCATTGTGGACCAGCAGGCCCTCGGGGCGGCCCCGGATGCTACCCGCCTGCCTGGCATGCGTCTTCCCTTCTCGTTGGAGGCGCCCTCTGCTCCGGAGGCAAGCCCCCGGGCCCGTGCTGAGGGCGTGGAAGAACCTCCTCTGGACGGCCCGGATGTTGTAGATGGGCCCAGTCATTTTTTGGGTCCTGCTGCGGGAGGCGTCGGATGTCTTGAGGCGCCTCGGGGATGAGGTCGCCGAGGTGGACAAGCGCGTCGGAGCTGAGAACCTGCGCCTCTCGGAGGAGTGGCGCAAGCTGAAGACTACTGTCAACCTGAGCCAGCGGCAGCATGAAGCCGTCTTGGAGAAAGCAGAGGCGTCCCTGGCCGCCACTAACGAAGCGCACGACCGTGCTTTGGAGGAAGCCCGAGATGCCGATCACCGCCGGGTGGGGGCCGAGGATCACGAACGCAAGCTCGACGTCTCAAACGCGGCCCTCGAGCGCCAAGTGTGAGCTCGGATGGCCGCCCTTGCCGTGGCTACGGCTGGTGACGGCCCCGCTGGCATCTTGGCGCAGGAGGAGGCGCTGACTCTTGAAGTGATGGAGCTGGGCATGGAGAGCGAGCGCCTAGAGACGATGGAGCGCCAAGTAGCCGAGGCCGAGGTCGAGCTGGACGGTCGAGAGGCCAAGGCCGCCCTGGAGATCCGGGTTTTGCAGGAAGACTATCACGGGAAGCTGGAGCTCCACGAGACTCACTTCATCGAGAAGGGCAACGAGCTGAAGAAGAAGATCACCGCCCTCGAGGGGCAGCTGGCGGGCTCCAAGCGTCGTCTGCAGGCGTTGGAGACGGCTTGCTCCTCCTCGAAACGTCGCGCACAGGCCTTGAAGGAGGCTTGCGCGGCAGCCGAGCACCATGAACAAGCGTCCGAGAAGGCCCGCATTACCGCGAGGGCAGAGTTGTCCCGCTTTTACCAGCGGGTGGAGGACATCTCTGCTTCTGCAGCCCTTAGCCCTGCTGAAGCCGCCCATGCTCATGGGATGCGAAGGGTCCACTCGGAGATGCTCATAGCCTTGGGGAACAGGGCCAACGGAGCCCTGCGTGAGCTCCTTGGTTCAGGGGTCGACGATCCCGTAACGGCTGATGACGCCTGCTACCTCAAGTTCTTCAGCGAACTGGTTGATCGTCTTGAGGGCCTGGTCACGACTGCGTGGCAGCTTGTCGAGGAGCAAAGCCGCGACGTTCTCCGGTGCGCGGTCACACGAATCTTCGGGAACCTACTTCGCCTTGACCCGCGCTCCGACTTCAGGGCCCTGCTGGAGCCGGTCCGATGTGGTTGCTGGCGATGTGGAAGCGTGGGTGAGTGACCACGTGGAGGTGTTGGTGACGGAGCTTGTTCCTGCGGTTGAAGATGCACCAGCATCCAAGGACGACGCTGGCGGTCCTGTGGATGGAGCCGACTCTTAGCCCAATCCTACTCTTTTCATAAAAGTTCTGGATTGTGGCCCTAGAACCAATCAAGATGAACGTTATGTAATTTGAGCTTTTGACGATATAAGGATGGGTTTGAGGACTCCCTTGTGACATCCGCTCCTGAGGCCGGAGCCTCGGGCCTACATTGTGTTTCTGAGGGGGTGCCTGCCGACCCTGTTTGAGCGCGTCTCGCGAGTACTTGCGACTGGTGCGGGATGATTGGCGGTCCGGCCGTGGGCCAGACAGGTCGTACGCACTGCGCCCCTGCCCCTGCTCGCAAGGGGCGATCCGGCGGGGTCGCGGCTACGGACAGCTTTAGACAAAGGGGCTAAGAACGAAAAGAGCGAAAGAACTCAGCAAAACACGAACGAGAAACTTCCCCCCTTTATTTCAAAGACAAAACACGCAGCCGCAAGCTCGGCTCCAGAAGGCAGATACAAAAGAGGCAAGGGCGAATGGCAAAAAGGAGGGGGACCACGTCCGGCCCCTGAGCAGGTCTTCAGTCGTCTCCCCAGCGCGGAGCTTAGGGCTACCACCGGTCGATGTGGGCATAGCCATTGGAGGGCAGTGTCGATGGCCAGCGCGGAGCATGGTACTTCCACTAGGACGTGGGTGGGAGCCCCCGTGAGGCCCCAGGGCGGCGCTCAGGAGACTCCGGGGTGTGTACAGCCCCACTCATTATTACGTGAGAGTGTCGCGAGCGGAGATCTTCTGACGTGCCCGCCCCTTCACTTGAGGACCCCGCCCTGCGCTAGTCCACTCCCGCCATGGGCCCACCCGAAGGCGGCGATCATGAGGTGGGACACTGCGCATAGTGGGGGGATGAGACCTTAGCTATAGGCCCCCTTGCCGAGCACCAGGCACACTGCTTACGCGACCTCCGGCATGCTTCGCCCTGAGGGGCTAACATCGCCCGGAAGCACGGCGTCCTGAGGTGCGAGGGGGACCCCGCCCCGCTCACGCTCCTAATGGCCTCTGAGCCCTCCTGATCAGGGACAAACCCAGAGGGTACGGGGTCACACGAGTGGCGGATGAAGCCTCGGTCTTGGGCCCTCTTGACGTGCATAGGACGGGCTACCGTACCGCCCCCCGACGTACCCTCCACAGCCCGAGGGATGGCACGCCGGGAGGCACGGTGACTTGAACTTTGAGCGGAGGGGGAGGAGGCCCCTCCCCACGCGCATCATACCCGCCGCCGGTGAGCCCCTGGCGAAATCCAGGGCGGGCTCGTGCGCGACGGGTCATGCGTGAGGGGACGAGGGCCCGGCCCGGGCCTCCTCTCCCTTTCTGTCTTCGAACGAGGCCTAGGGCACTCCCCAGGCATCCTGAGTCCATGGTGAAGTGTTGCTTGGTCGCGGTGGGCATCGCCTCTCGTAGGGCAGGGTCTAGGAGCACCCCGCCTGCGCGCCGGCCCACGCGATTGCTCACGTGGGCGGGCGTTCCTCCTTCATTCCTGCTCCATAGCCGTCGGTGGCGACGGCGGGGAGCTGATGGCCAGGGGCGCAGGGCTAGGCTCCTATCACCACGGTCCCGAGCCCCCGGCCGTCGATGCCTGGTGGTGTCGGGCATTGGGTGTGGCCCAGAGGCCACTCTCGGATGGATCTTCGCCGTGGATAGCGCCTTGAGGCGGGTGGGCCTGTGGCAGCTGGACGGAGTCGTATGCCGGGTTCAGACGGAGCCCCACATCCCCCTCGTAGGTCATGGTTGGCCTTGCCCACATGGGCAACCGCACGCGTTCAGGGCAGCCCCCAGTCTCTGGAGACGTTATGCGGAAGTAGAACGGCTCGGCCCCGGTGGCGGCGGCGTCGAGGAGTTCGGCCACCCTGAGGAGCAGTGCGTCATGGCCGGCATCGAGCAACTGGCATCTCAGTAGTTCCCATGCTACCAGCTGCGCGACCCTCATGTTTGTCGTCTCGCGCCGATCCTGAGAGTTTGCGGCGGCATGGCCGGCAGCACGCGCCGCCGCACGGTTCTGGCGCCGCGTGGGCGGTGGAGGCTGCCGGTCTCCAAGCGGCGGGGCGACGACCCTCATCGTGCCGTCGGCACCGATAAAGGTGGGGTGGCGGCGCGTCCCTTGGCCGAAGGGCAACACTCGAGCGGTCCGAGCGCCGCGTCCTTCGGCGCGCGTCAGCTGCGCCTCCGCCATCAGAGGCGTCGGAGCCGAGGTGTGCCGGGTCGTTGGAGAAGAATGAGGCGAGGTCGTCGGGGAGGCGAGATTTCGATGCGGCCCCTACCTAGCGCGCCAAATGTCCGATTTCGGGCTCCGCAAAATCCTTAAGATTCGAACACAGGGGCGTGACGAAGATGTCTCCCACTACACGTCTACCTAGCGCCTCGCTCTTCTCCTGGTGGTGGGAATGGGATGCAAGCAACCAAGCAAACAAGGAGAACACAAAAGAGTTTACCCAGGTTCATGCCACCTTGCGTTGTAAAACCCTACTTCCTGCTTTGGTGGATTGGCCTCGCGAGGGCACGAGTATGAACAAGTACAGTGGTTTCTTGAGCTCAGGAGGCGAGCCCAAGAAGGATGAGGAGGTTGGTGTTCTTGCTCCTTTGCTTTGCTAAGTGCTAATGGGTTGGTCCTCTCAACGGGTTCGTCTCTCTCTATGCTAGGAACCCTAGCTACTTATATAGACGACCAAGGTCCTCTTCCCCAAAAATGTTTAGGCGGGAAGGGAATCCCACAACGGCCATTTGAGCGGGAACACAAGGACGCTCCTATCCTGACAAAAGGTGGTCTTCGCCTGCAAAGAGGGCATGCGGTGACGCGGTGATGGGCTCGGCGATGACATCCTTCCTGCCGTCCTTGCGGTCTTCGGTCTTGTTGCACCAAAAGGGGAAACCTTTGTCTCACCCCTCGGGAACCTGCGCCCGTGCGGTCTCCTTTGTACCGATATGGAAACTGCGCCCGCTGGCGCGCGCTGGCGCCCGCTGGCATGGTTCGTCATGGCTTGCGTCACTGCCTCCTCTTGAGGCAGCCCTTGCCTTGAGATCTCCACCCTCCCGAAGCAGCCTAGCTGAGGCCACTCTCGGGAGAGGTCTTGGTTGCACCTCTGGAGCAGTCTAGGTGAGGTCGCTCCCTGAGGAGGTCTTGGTCGTTCTCCTCGCTAGGGCTGGCCCCCCTCGTGAGGGTCTTGAGCAGCTGGTTGATCAGCTGGGCCTTACCGGGCCGTACTAGGAACGCGACGTGGGCCACAGGCAGGCAAGTCTAGGAACCCTGGTTCCCAGTACGCCGACAGAGGTCTCTGATGGGGTTGTTGGCCTCGGAGAGCTCCTCGGCCCTGCTGACGGCCGCGCCCTGCACCTCCGTCAGGGCGCCGTTAAGCGTGTCCCTCTCCTGGGACAGCTTCAGGGCCTACTCCTTCAGCCCGTCCCGCTCCACCTCCAGCTCCTTCACCTTGCCGGCGTGAACCAGGGCCTGTGCATCGAGCGCCTCTTGGTGCCTCTGCTCTAGCTCACGGGTTCGCTGCAAGACAAGCCCCCCACCTCTTCATCCTTGCCGCGAAGCGTGGTGGCAAGCCTCTCCTCGCGCACGGCAAGGTCCACCTCCTAGGAGTTCAGTGCGGCCTCGTGCAGGGTCCGGGCGGCCTCGGCGGTGGCGGCCAAGTTCTTTGTCGTCTCTTGGGCCTTCTCAATGTTGGCCAGCTTCATGGTGAGCTCCACATCACGCTTGGCAAGCTCACCCTGGGCAGCCCTCAGCTCGTCGCGAGCCCTGCGGAACCAGTCCTGCGTCTCGGCGACGCGCTTCTGGAGGTCCGCCCCCACCTTCTCTGCCAACGCCGTCCTGGACCTAGCCTTGTCTAGGCGTGGACGGTGGAGCGTGTGGAGCCTCCGGAAGTTGGCACCCATGGCCTGGAGCAGCCGCTCCTCCTGGGAGCCGTCGCCACCAATGCTCGGCTCGTTGACAACCTCGAGTCCGGCGGAGGCGAGCACTCCGTCATCGAACACCTCTCCCTCGACGGGGGCCCTGGTGCTCGACGCGCCGGGGAGCTGGACGAAGAGGTCGTCGCTCACCTTCAGGTACCTGCCGGAGCCAGAGGCAGCGGAGGAGGAAGGCTGGTCATCGACCACCTCCTCCTCAGCTCTGGCCTTGCCGGGCTCCTCGGCAGGCCCATTGCCGGCCTCCTCGGCAGTAGCCTTGCCGGGCTCCCCGGCAGGCCCTTTGGCGGCATCATCGGCGGCGCCCCTGGCGGCCTCCTCAGCGGTGGTCTTCTCGGCCTCCGCCGCGGCGTCCTTGGCCACGTCCTCGATGACGGTGTCCAGGTCCTCCTGGTCCACCGAGAGAGGATCTGGATATCAAGAAGATGGTGGGGTAGAACCAAGATCAAAGATTTAAAAAGAACAGAAAAGGTAGGGACGAAAGGCCAGAGGCTTACCGGTACCAGGCTGGGAAGCAGAAGTCCCCTCCCCGCCAGCATCTGGCGCCGAGGCGAAGCCACCAGCGCCCAAGTTCTCCTCCTCCTCCATGTGCGTGGGCTCGGTGCTTGGCGCCCTTGCCGGGGACACCCCTCGGGGCGGTGTGCTTGATGGGGGCGGCATGGTGGGAGTAGCCCTCCGTGGCTCCTCCCGTTGTTGCTCTCCTCCTGCATACGTGGCAAGGTCAGCACCAAACTAGCATACCCCTGACACATGTCGACGAGGAGTGAGCGGAGAACTTACGCCGGGGGCTGCTCTCTAGGCTGCTCAACACCACCAGTGGCACCCTTGAAGCACCAGCCGGGGGCTGGCTGCCTGCCCGCCCAACTTCTCCGCGTCCCTGCAAGGATGAAAATAAGTCAAGACATGCGGCACAGACCAAGGAAACAGAGATGGAAAAGAGGGGCAAGTTGCTTACTCGACGTTCATCTCCTCCTCTGTTGCCTTCCTCTTCCTCCTTGGGCTGAGGGACCCAAAATCAAAGGTGACCCCCGCATCAACATCTGCCGGGGAAGGGGAAGGAGGTAGCGTCCGAACGCTCTTCGCTGAAGAAGAAGCGGATGGCCTCTCCTTCTCCGCCACAGCCGTTGCCGCTTTCTTTGCCGCCGCGGCCCTCGTCTGGCGTGCGCACATCTCCTAGGCCTGCCGCAGCTGCGCGGCCCTGCCAGGCCGGACCATCTCGCCGTAGGTGGCCCGCCGCAGGACCCTCCTCTCCTCGTGTCTGGAGGATCGACGGCCACGACCTCCTCCTCCTACTCGGCCTCCTCCACCGAGGACTCGTCGGCCACGTCTTCGACAAGAGGAGCCCCGATGCCGGCGTTGCTGGCCTCCCGAGTGGCCTCCGCCCATCAGGCGAGCTCCTCCTCCTCCGCGGCCGCCGCAGCCTTGTCCTCCATGCCACCAGCGCTGCCGGCCTCCTCGGCAAGCGGTGCCTCCATCGCCCTGGCAACGAGGTAGTTCAACTCCGCCTGGGTGGCGTCCTGGATGAGCCACGGCTCATCAGTAACATACCCCTCATGGAGGGTGTCGAAGAACTTGTCGGCGTTCTGGGAACGGGGGTCCCCAGACTTGCCTGCCTGCGGCCTGCGGCGTGGCTCAAATGGGGGCCCAGCATGGCCCATCTTCATCAACACAAGGCTCAAGACCCTCGCGAGGGGCCAAGCCTCGCGAGGCGGACGACATGGCGCTTCCTCAAGCACGGCCTCCTTAGGATGGCTCGCGAGGAGGCGGAGAGATCAAGGCGGGTACCTCACGAGGTGCCCATGACGCAAGCCATGATGACCAAGGGTACCAGGCGGGCGCCAGCCCGCGCAGCGTCTCCCTTTCCTCTTTGGTGCAAAGGGGGCAAGCGCAGGCGAGAGGATCAAGCAAAGGCACCCATTTCGGTGCAACGAGACCAATACCAGTCCAACGGTGGGAAGGAGGTCACCGTGGAGCCCAGGACGACGTCACCACAGAGCCTTTGGCAGGCGAAGACCAACTTTAGTCAGGATAAGTGTACTAGATGTTCCCCTTTGAATTGGCAAATTGTTGGCGCCCTTCCCGCTCAATATTTGGGAAAAGGCCCAGGGCCTTTGCCTATAAATAGGACTAGCCACCCACAAGGTAGAGGCATCTGATCGAGAAACCAGCTAGAATGTAGCAACACACCAGAGAGTAAGAAGGGCGATCGAACTCCCCCTAGCAGTTCATCCCCTAGCCAAGAACAGACCCTCGCGAGGTTGTTCTTTCTTGTACTATTCTTCCTCATCAGCCGAAGAGGCAATCCACCCACCAAAAACTAGAGTAGGGTATTAGACCACAATGGTGGCCCGAACTAGTATAAACCCCGTGTTTCTTGTGTTGTTCTTCTTGTAGTTAGTTCTTTGCGAGACGGTGAGGTAGAGGGCACGATCTCCGCGCGCACCCCAGAGTTCGAACCTTAAGGGTCTGCCGGAACCCGTGATCCGACATTTGGCGCGCCAGGTAGGGGTGCGCCAGAATCTGTCTTCCACCGCTCCGCTCTCCTCCGACCGTCGCATCCATGTCTGACGCTCGTCGGGCCCACGCCGAGCGCCGGGCCGCCATCGCTTCCCGCGTCGTCCGGACGGCCCCCGTCGGTGGGCGTCCTCGTCGTTCCCCGTCGCCCGCCGTCAACGCCGCCACCGGCCCGGCGGGGAACGAGCAGCAAGCATCCTCTCAGCACCCGTCCGTGCGGCGAGATGGCCGCACCGCCACTCCGTCGCTCACCCCGGCCGGTTCTTCGTCGCACGCGCTTCGCGCGTCCTTGGAGGCTCGAGTTGCGCTCATCGCGGCGAACAAGCTCCTGCGCTACCGCCCTGTCGACGAAGTCTACGAGGAATGGCTTGACCGCGTCACCGAGCTCGTCCGCGCCGTAGGGGGCTCTCCCGCGCCTTCCGCACCGCTGCGCCGCACTCCGCCCCGCGTGGGCAATGAAGCCCCGGGGGCATTCCAGCCGCTTCCTTTCCAAGAAGATGCCATGGCCCCAAGGCGCGCAGCTCCTGGGCGGAACCCGCTCCATCATGCGCCGACCCAGCAGGAACGGAGCTGCCAAGAAGTCCCGCGACCGCATGAGGCCGCCCGGGCGCTCCCAGCCCCGGCTCGCCGAGACCCCGCTCCAGCTCCGGCACGTCAAGACCCCGCGCTGCTCCCAGCTGCAGCGCAAGGGGACCCGCAAGGCCAAGCTCTCCCTCAACCAAAACCTCCCGCGGCCACCGCTGGCTGCCGCGCCTACACCGTCGAGCTGCGCGGAGTCGCATGGCCCGGCAAGTTCAAGCCGGACCTGCCCCCTCGCTACGACGGCACGACTGATCCCACAGAGTTCATCCAGCTTTGCGAGCTGGGAATCGAAGATGCCAGCGGGGACGAAAATGTCATGGAGAACTGGTTCCCCATGGCGCTGAAGGAAGGTGCTCGCACTTGGCTCCTGAACCTGGATCCAGGCACGATCTCCTCCTGGGACCAGATGCGTACTCGCTTCATCGCCAACTTCCAAGGTACCCGCGACCGGCCTTCCGCCGTGAGCGACATGCGCCGCATCAAGCAGCAACCTAGGGAGACCCTACAAAAGTACATCCAGCGTTTCAACAGTGCGCGCCTCAAGATCCCCAGTGTGTCCGAGGAAGCCATCATTTCGGCCTTCTCCGATGGCGTGCGCGACGTCAAGATGAAGGAGGAGTTGGCAATGCATGAAGACCTCTGCACCTCCGTGGAGCTGTTCAACCTGGCGACCAAGTGCGCCAGGGCTGAGGAGGGACGCCTCTCCCTCCTAGAGCTGCCTGCCGCAGACCCAGAAGAGAAGAAGCCCAAGGCCAAGGACGTGAAGCGCAAGGGGGCTGCCGTGCTCGCGGTAGAGCCGGACACCAAGCGGGGCAAGGATCTGCTCGAATCCTCCAGGGGCAGCCGGTACTGTGTGTACCACGACCTCCACACCCACAACACCAATGAATGCCAAGAACTTCGCCCCGTGCGAGAAGGAAGAGTCGGCCGACGCCCTGACCGTGCTGACCGGGGCTACGACCGAGGAGGAGGAAGGAACCCGGGACGCTGGGAAGATTGTGGACCACGTCAAGGCTGGCGTGACCAACCTCGCGAGGACCGCTGGCGTGACCTACCTCGCGAGGGGGACTGGAGGGATCAGCCTCGTGAAGATCTCCCTCATGGCAACCCAGGCCTGCCGCCGTTGCCGCCTCAGCCAAGAAGGAATGAAGACCGCCACCAAGACGAGGGGGTTGGGGGCTTCCAGGAGCCTCGCGCCATCGCCTGCATCCTGGGCGGAGCTCAAGCCCCAGCCTCTCAGCGTATCTTCAAGCAGTTTGCTCGCGAAGTGAATGCAGTTCTCCCCAAGCTCGAAGCGACGCGTCCCCTCAGGTGGTCGGCCTGCACCATCACGTTCAGCTCAGCATACCAGCTCAAGTGCGCGGCCACAGCCGGAGTCCTCCCAATGCTTTGTTCCCCAGTCATCAGCAACGTTCTGGTCACCAGGACCCTCATCGACGGAGGGGCAGGGCTCAATGTCTTGTCCATGGAAACATTCAACAACCTCCAAGTGCCCTATGACCAGCTTCAGCCAACCAAGCCCTTCTCCGGAGTCACTGACGGTTCCACGGTCCCGATCGGGCAGCTCCGCCTCCCAGACACCTTCGGGGCCCGCAACAACTACCACACCGAGCTCATCGACTTTGACGTCGCCCACATCCGCCTGCCGTACAACGCCATCCTCGTGTACCCGGCGCTGGCCAAGTTCATGGCCGTGACTCACCACGGCTACAACGTCCTCAAGATGCCAGGAAGCGGCGGCATCATCATGGTGCCCTGTGAAGAGAAGGATGCAGTGTGTTCCCTGGAGCGAGCCTTTCAGGCCACGTCACTAGAAGACCCAGATCGCGGAAGCAGGAGGCTTCCTGAGACCGCCCCCAAGAAGAAGAAGAAGACGTCGGGCTCAGCCCCTCAGGAGCCAGGCCCTTCAGGGCCCGCGTCTGCCCAGGGGGATCCTCCTTCAATCGCATAGGAAAGTGCGCCCGGCGCCCACCTCAGGCAGGGCTCGGGGGCTCTCACCTGGAGGGCCACCGACCTCGCCAAGGTCACGAGGGAGGCGCTTGGGCACCATGTCGAGGCGTGCTTCGAGGCACGTTTCCCTCGAAAGGAAGCCAGGGAAAGAAGGTCAGACCAACAGGAGTTTGTTAGCAAGGCCATTCAAGAACTACAGGAGTCAAGGATCATAAGAGGTTGCCGTCGCCCACCAGCTGTGGCTCCTCATCCAGGCGAGGATGGTGGGCTGCGCGTCTGCGTCGACGTACCGGGGCTCAACCAGATCGCCACGGCGGAGCACCTCTGGCCCTCACAAGTGGGGCGCTGCGGAAGACCACCTCACAGCTATGTTCGCATGCCTTATGGCCTGCCGAGCGTAGCTGCGGCGTACCAGCGCCTCATGAGGAGCATCTTGGAGGCGCAAGAAGACAGGCGTTCCACAGCCCTGGCGGAGATGGAGGCTGCTCACGAGGAGCCACCAGTGCCTCCGGAGCCTCCCGAGGCCCCTGGGCCTGGGGGCTCGTGAGGATCGGCTTCTGCAGCCCACCGAGTCTGCTGCACCAACGCCACTGCACCGACCACATCTTCAGGTGACACCTTTCAAGTTTCATTCCCAGCTGGGAGCGCCCTCCCAGGGTTGCGTCATTCCCAAGCCACGTGGGTCCGTCCCTGTGGCATGTATCCCTTTTTATATTTTCAGTCGCTAGCTTGCTTTGCTGGGGGCGCCCCTCGGGCTGCATCATCCCCAGGCCACTCGGGCTAGGCCCAGCGGCATGTATCCCTTCCACGTTTATTTCCAGCTATGCTTTCGCCTATCATGCCTGATTACTTGATGCCGTCCGCGGCACCTTTCCTTCTTCATGTCGACCACTTGCATGTTAAAGGGGGGTGCCTGAGCATCGCGACTGAGGGCTCTTACTGGCTCTCCAGCCCTCACCCTCTGGCCTTGTCCACGGCATCGCGACCTGGCATACCAGCGACGGCTGGGACAAGCTCGAGGGCCGGGACCCGAGGACGTAGAGTGCCGGCATCTAACCAGACTTTGCAGGAACACATCTCAAGATATGGCCCAGTGCCAGGCGCAACCCGCCTAGAGGTAGGGCCCCATGAGTCCCGCGCTGGCTCATGGGCGCCTAGGTACACCTCACCCGCGCCAACCGGAGCAACTAACGACCGACTGATAGCTGTTATCACAGCCCCTTTTTCCTTCTATGATGAGCTTGCAGGACCTCCTGAGGGAGTTGCATCAGCCGAGGCCTTCACGGGGTTCCCTTCACCCTCGCCCGCGCGAACCACTTGCACGTTAAAGGGGGGGTGCCTGAGCATCGCGACTCAGGGCTCCTACTGGCTCTCCAGCCCTCACCCTCTGGCCTTGACCACGGCATCGCGACCTGGCATACCAGCGACGGCTGAGACCAGCTCGAGGGCCGGGACCCGAGGACGTAGAGCAGAAAGGGGAGCAAAGGTGAGGGAGAAGGGGCACGCAAGGACCTCGCCATGCAACTCCGTTCCCGCTGCCGCGCGGACCCGTCATCACACAGAAGTAACCCCTGATTAATAAGATAAGTCACCGCCCGACAACCCCGGTTACCGTGGCACTACCCCCGCACCTAAAGCGACTCCGTACTAGCGACGTTGCTTCTCTTTCTCACCAAGCGATGGCTGCTTGGGCGCCAAAGGGGACCTCCTGAGCATCGCGACTCAGGGGCTCTTACCGGACCCCGGGTCGCTCACCTCCTGGCCTTGACCATTGCATCGCGACCTGGCATACTAGCGACGGCTGACGCCGCCTTGGGACTGGGACCTGTCGACGCAGAGCACCAAGCCCTCGCGAGGTGCGAAAGGGAGGACCGAACTATGACGGAATTTGCGATTCGCACAGATCCATAGCAAGGGTTACATATTAACAATAAGGATCACAGCCGCCTTACAAGCCCCTATGGGGCACAATGTGATTCCTCGCAGGGAACGGATCCTAAGGGATGCTAACTACACGCGCCCTTGCAAAAGATGCCATCATCAACAATGGGCCGTCAAGCACCGGCGCCAACCCCATCTAGATCAGGATCGGCGGCGACCAAGCGAGCCTGCCCTGCTCCCGGAGCGGCGTTGGCTCGTAGGCTCGTAGCTGTCGTCGCTCGTCTCCGGAGTCGCAAAGACCTCACTGGGATCGCTGGATCCTCCGGCGCTCCCGTCGCTTGTGGAGCTGTCCAGGGGGCGGTTGGCGGGCCCAGCCGTCGCCATAGCGAGGTCCTGGCCGCCTCCCCCGGGGCAGCACTCCAGCCGGCGACCATTCGCGTCGAAGATCTTGAAGAACATCACTAAAGCGCCGTCGTACTCCAGGTGGATCGTGAGGGCGCCCCTCGTTCTGCAGCACCGAGCGATTTCGCCCCAGCCGCGAGTCATGAAGACCTCGCCCAAGGCAGTGATCGCGACCTCTGCCTCGGTCGTAGGAGTGCTGCAGTCGGCGTGCTGTAGCCACAGCTCCAGGAGTCTTCCCCGCGGGAAGACGGAGGCGAAGAAGGGAGGAAAGCGAATCCAAGTCCGCGGAGGCATGGCGGCGTGGAGCACGAGCTCGCGGGAGGAGCCCTCGGCGTGGACTCCAGGAGGAACGACCCACACCTTCGTGACCCTCCGGCGCCGGCGACGGCGCTGGCCGAGGGGATCGGCATCTCCTCTTCCAAGGCCCTCGGCGTGGGCATACAAGGGAAGCGGGAATCCCGGCGGAGGCCGCTCGTACCAAGGCCTCAGCACCACTAGGCGGTCCTCCTCGTCTCGGCCGCGCAAGGCAGACCGTTTCTTCGACGGGAGCGGGTCTGGTCCCTCTTGAGGAGCCTTTCCCTTCTCTGCTGCAGAGAACCGACGAATCGGAGCCATCACGGCACGGCGGAGCAAGGATCAAGGCGAAGGAGAAAGCAAGGGGAGATGGACTGGAAGGGCACGCGCGGTGCCGTACTTATAGCCGGCAGAGGCCAACCGTCGGCCTCCACGATCACAGGTAATCATGACACGATTTGCATGCAGGGACTTGTCCAATCCGTGCGATCGTCGAGGCGTCATGGGGAAGCGGAAACGCCCACGTCTAATCAACCGCCACGCGGCGCCCAAGACAGCAGGCTATTAGGGCCCGCGGCGCTTTGCCCTTGCCCTTTCGCCTCTCAGCACGGCCAAGTCCGTGCGCGCCTTGGGCCCGGGGGCTACTGTCGGCGTTCTGGGAACGGGGGTCCCCAGACTTGCCTGTCTGCGGCCTGCGGCGTGGCTCAAATGGGGGCCCAGCGTGGCCCATCTTCATCAACACAAGGCTCAAGACCCTCGCGAGGGGCCAAGCCTCGCGAGGCGGACGACATGGCGCTTCCTCAAGCACGGCCTCCTTAGGCTGGCTCGCGAGGAGGCGGAGAGATCAAGGCGGGTACCTCACGAGGTGCCCATGACGCAAGCCATGACGACCAAGGGTGCCAGGTGGGCGCCAGCCCGCGCAGCGTCTCCCTTTCCTCTTTGGTGCAAAGGGGGCAAGCGCAGGCGAGAGGATCAAGCAAAGGCACCCATTTCGGTGCAACGAGACCAAGACCAATCCAACGGTGGGAAGGAGGTCACCGTGGAGCCCAGGACGGCGTCACCACAGAGCCTTTGGCAGGCGAAGACCAACTTTAGTCAGGATAAGTGTACTAGATGTTCCCCTTTGAATTGGCCAATTGTTGGCGCCCTTCCCGCTCAATATTTGGGAAGAGGCCCAGGGCCTTGGCCTATAAATAGGACTAGCCACCCACAGGGTAGAGGCATCTGATCGAGAAACCAGCTAGAACGTAGCAACACACCAGAGAGTAAGAAGGGCGATCGAACTCCCCCTAGCAGTTCACCCCCTAGCCAAGAACAGACCCTCGCGAGGTTGTTCTTTCTTGTACTGTTCTTCCTCATCAGCCCAAGAGGCAATCCACCCACCAAAAACTAGAGTAGGGTATTACACCAGAATGGTGGCCCGAACTAGTATAAACCCCGTGTTTCTTGTGTTCTTCTTCTTGTAGTTAGTTCTTTGCGAGACGGTGAGGTAGAGGGCATGATCTCCGCGCGCACCCCAGAGTTTGAACCTTAAGGGTCTGCCGGAACCCGTGATCCGACAGAACTGCTGCACCTGGATGTCCTCCGGCTCGACCCAGCTCGGGTTAGGGCCGTGCGCGTTGCAGTCCGGCATAATGGCAATGATGTCGTTCCGGCGCGAGTTATTGCTCAGCGGGACCACTCCTACCGGGAACTTGAATAAGGACCCCTTGACGACCTTGCCGGCCTTAGCGGCGGCCCTCGCGACCTTGCCGGTTCGCTCGACCTCGCCGTCGCGGCCCACATCGACCTGGAAAAGCCGCTGGCAGAAGTGGGCATGCCCCATCACTGTGAAGTTGTGGTCGAGGCCGGGGCGGAGCCGCATGACGTCGGCGGCGTTCGTGAAGAGTTAGGCCGGCCTCCCCTTGTTGTGCAGTGGAGCGATCCGGCGGCGGATGAAGTCCGCCCCGATCATCTCAAGGGTGAGCGCGACCTCGGTGAGCCGAAGGATCCTAGTGGTGGCAATCGTGAGCTTCTCGTCGTCGGCATCGACGTTGCTCCAATCGTTTCTGCGGACCGGCGGCGCCCGACGAACTTCGTAGAACGCAGGCGGGTCCTTCTCTTCAATCTAGCACCACCGGCCCCGCCACTCTTCCCACCTCTCCTTCATGGCACCATCCCGGTACGCTCCATTGGACCTTGGGATCCAGGTGACGCAACCAGAGATGGCGCCCCCCGTTTGGATTCGAGGGAAGAAGTAGTGGCGGAAAAGCGCCGTGTTGGGGTGCACCCAAGTGAAACCTTCGCAGAGGTGCGCGAAAAGGGCCATGCACGCCACGACATTTGGGGTAAAATCCAAGAGGCGAAAGCCAAAGGTGTGCATGGTGTCACTAAAGAAATCGGAGAAGGGAGGACGAAGCCCGCAGGAGAAATAGTCGACAAAGAAAGGTTACCGATTCGTGGCAGCCTCGGCGCAGTTGGCGGGGATGACGCGCGTGGCTGGGTGCCCCGTCTTCTCTCCCCCCGTCTTCACCCCCCACAAGGGCTTGAAGGCTTCCCGGAGCTCGAACACATCAACTGTCGAGGGGCAGAAGGCGGACTGCGTCCGCTGCACCGCCAACGCACTCTCCGGCGGCTCCGGCGCTCCGGCGTCCCTGGCCACTCCCTTGCCCTTGGTGGATTTGGCTGCCATAGTGGCTGGGGAAAGGGGGCAAGAGGCAGAGGACGGCGGGAACGCGATGGCGGCGAACAAGAGCGAAGCTTAGGGAAGAAGATGAAGGCGAACGGAGGCTTCCGAGATTGGGATTGCGCGAAGGGTAAAGGAACAGTGCGCCCACGGTTATCCCTTTTTATGGGGAAGGTACGGGCCGCGCTGGCCATTTACTGCGATGTGATGCATGCGTGCGGGAACCGCCCCACACATGACCCCCACGTCACACACGACCTACAAGTCGCGCGCGGGTCCACTACAAAAAAAAATACACTTCCGTGGTGATACGTGTATGTCATAGTAGGTTGCTTTTTTGTCATGCATGTACATCCATGACAAATTTATGACAGAATCAAGATAGTCATACCTGTGATGTCGTAGATTGCACACACGAGTAGTGGAATAGATAGATTGCAAAACAGAGAAGACAGAATAGTGCTACGTGGTTCAGATACCATGGTTGTACTGGTTCTTCGACGGGTAGTAGCGCTCCCGTGGTTGTACCGCCCTTTCGAGGCAGTAGAACCGCTGAAAAGTGGCACTACCAGATAAAGAAAGGTTTAACCACGAGATGTGAATCACACTAACCATATTCTAACTTCTAAGAAATGCAAACTAATCAGGAGGCAAATGTAGATCTCTTCCACCCAATAGTTTAAACAATAAACACGGAATGTCAAGTAATGCCCTAGAAGTAGGGAAAGAACCCTAGAATGAGGAATGAATGAAAAGGGGCATTACCGGCAAACATGGGAAGAGATAGGGAAGGAGGGGGCCTCCATGAAGAGAATCCACGGAGAGCCCACGGATCCGAGCGCGAAGAGCACTCTGGGGCAGGGGCAATGGCGACTGGCGGCTAGGGCACGAGATGGGAAGGACAGAGGATGAAGGCAAAATAAAACCCTTCAGCCCCTTTGTCGGTGTCAAAACCGGCGGATCTCGGGTAGGGGGTCCCGAACTGTGCGTCTAGGCGGATGGTAACAGGAGAAAAGGGATACGATGTTTTTACCTAGGTTCGGGCCCTCTCGATGGAGGTAAAACCCTACTCCTGCTTGATTAATATTGATGATATGGGTAGTACAAGAGTTGATCTACCACGAGATCAGAGAGGCTAAACCCTATAAGCTAGCCTATGGTATGATTGTTGTTGTTATGTCCTACGGACTAAACCCTCCGGTTTATATAGACACCGGAGGGGGCTAGGGTTACACAGAGTCGGTTACAAGGAAGGAGATCTACATATCCGTACTGCCAAGCTTGCCTTCCACTCCAAGGAAAGTCCCATCCGGACACGGGACGAAGTCTTCAATCTTGTATCTTCATAGTCCAACAGTCTGGCCAAAGGTTATAGTCCGGCTGTCCGGATACCCCCTAATCCAGGACTCCCTCAGTAGCCCCCGAACCAGGCTTCAATGACGATGAGTCCGGCGCGTAGATTGTCTTCGGCATTGCAAGGCGGGTTCTTCTCCAAATTCCGAATACCTGTTAAATAGTGTCCTGCTTCTTGTAAATGTTGCGCTCCTTGGATTCCACGCCCAATAATGGCCACCTTCCATGTGTCAAGCGAATGTGAGGAGCCAGGGTGTTTTTACATTTACCCCCTAGCTATGCAAATGAGCTGTCTATTAAAGAGACGAGGATTCAGATCCAAACCACACCATCCTCCCTTAGCGAGCATTCATCAAAGCGCACCCGAAAAGATCCATTCCACCATGGCCGGTCAGCGCAGCTCCTCCTCTCATTCCCCCAGCCCCAAGCCCGGAGATTGGGAGAGGTGTTCCGTCCCGCACAGCCAACTAGTGAAGCTTCAGACTCAGAGATTTCTCCCCACAGCGTATATGGTCCCGGTTCGAGCCGGGCTCGCCACCTACAATGGAGGAGAGCAAGCGGAGAGCTTTCCCAATCCCTCTAAAGGAGAGCGGGTATGCCTCGTCCCTTATTTGATAAGGGGACTCAGATTTCCAATCCATCCGTTTCTCTGGGGGCTCCTGGAGTTCTATGGCATCCAGTTGCACAGCCTTACCCCTGCCTCCATACTACATATCGCGGGCTATGTAGCCTTTTGCGAGTTGTTCTTGCGCTACGAAGCTCATTTCGCACTGTGGAAGAAGTTGTTCTGCCTTGTGCCCCGTTCTCAGAGGGGGTCAGTATATCGAGTGGGCGGAGCCGAAGTATGGCGCATCGCGGGGACCGGATATCTATCCGGAACCCCGAAGAAGGCGTCCGAAGACTGGCCCTCAGAGTGGTTTTATATAGAAGACGTCCCTTTTCCGGATCCTATTCGGATCGGCCTTCCCGAGTTTGACAACGCTCCCTTGAAAAAGCGCCTGAGCTGGTGCCCCCGGAGCGCCCAGCAGGAAGATGACACATACGTTCTTTACCTGATGAGCCGGATAAAGGTATTGGCCAAATTAGGGCTGACCATGATCGAAGTCATGGCCATATGCATTATGCGGGGGGTGCAGCCGCTTCAATATCGAGGCCACCCCATGTGGGATTTCAACGGGGAGGATGACGCCACCCGCTGTGGCCGCAAGGGGTCGGACTCATCCGCTGCTCTAGCAAAAATCTTGTCCGATTTGTACAAGGGAGAAGAGGAGAAATTCCTCCGCATCAATCCACAGGGCGGATTTTCTATGTACAATCCTCCGAGCTGGGTAAGTCAACACTTTTTATGCCCATCCGTTCCATATTCCCACAGTTAAATATTTTACCTTGCGAATTCAACGCAGGAGCTGCGTAAGGCTGTAAGGAAGATCAACAGCCCACCTCCACAACCAGAGGATCCTGAGCGGTCCCTCGACCTGGCCTTCAAAGAGGATCCGGACATATCCGTGGAGCTGATTGATAGGGTGTTTTACCAATTAAGCAGCGACGATGCCTTGGTGGCCATTACGGCCGATTACCCCGGGCTGCTCCCAGCTTCGCAGGTGACTGAGACCAAAGTCCCAACATTTTGAAAAGGATTCGTCCTTGCGCACTTTGCCTACGTATACCAACGGTGTTTCATAGGGAAGGCCCTTGGGGCGCCATGCCGAGCCCGCGGCGACTAGCCAACAAGGGGCTCCGAGGCTGGGCAGGCTAAAAAGGAACGCAGTCCGGACTGAGACACCGGCGCAGAGGTATGACGTGCTACCTCACTCGATGGTATCGTATTTAAAGATATATTAACACCCGTGCTTTCTAGGAAGAAAAACGCTCGTCGGACTATATCCGGAGAGGTCGCCAATCACACCTCAACCTGTCGGGCTCCAAGGCCGGACACGGAAGCGGAAGCGAATACGAGGCGCACGCCGTATGCTCCTCCGACAGAGGATGCGGACAAAATGTCCGACACAAATTCCAAGGTGGAGAGCGCCATGAACCACAGGCGTCGCCGAGCCGTTCTCCCTGACGCTTGTTTCTCCCAAGAGGCATTTGATGCTTTCAACTCGGGAGACGCGTACCTCCGTGCTGCTCAAAATGGTCTAGCCAGAGCCACGAACCAATATGTAAAGGATATACGGGTGAGAGAATTTGATGATTATATATATCAGTAGCCCCTGAGACTTGAAACAGTTAGAATAACTGATTTAAGGATCATTTGTTATGCAGGTTCTTACAGAAAAGAATACCCAATTGTCCCATGAGCTTGAAGAGTGCAAAGCCCAACTTCAGGCCGCACTAGCCGCAGAAGAGGAGTCCAAGAAGGCCCCCTCTGGTAATACATGTTTCAAATGATAGGTATCATGTAGAGTGCGGCATATATGCAAATCTGACAATAAAATTGTAGATGACGCTGGAGGAAATCCGGATGAGCAACATCTCCTACGCCGGCTACAGGATGGCGAGAGCGTGCTTACGAGGGTTAGGCAAGAGAAGAATAATCTCCAGGATGCCAACACCCAGCTGAGCGTGGAACTAAAAGATGTTCGTGCCCAACTGTCAGACTCCGTGAAGGAGGCTTCGACGCGGCATTTTCAGTAAGTGCTTGAATGAACTTCTAAGAAGAGTTCAGCGAGGAAGACGACTAACAGAGTTATGTCTGTAGGTATGCTAACAGGTCATCTCGCCGAGGAAATGCCCGGGTATGTGGGTGATCTTCTACCCGAGCTCTCACAACTGCACAAACGAGCTCGACAGGTGATGCAAGGCATTGCCCAGGCCTTATGGCCATCCGTCTCCGTGCCCGAAGGCCTTGGAGAGCTTGCGGAGAAGCTGAAGGGAGCGCGGCGACGCTTCCGATTGTGGAAGATATCGGCCTGCCGTCAAGGTGCCAGGGAAGCCTGGGCCATGGTGAAGACGCGGTATACCAAGGCTGACCCAAACCACATGGCCGAGGTTGGACCTGTGGGGCCTAATGGAAAAGAGATCCCTGTTAGTCTAGTGTACAGGCAAGTAGAGTTGGCCACAAAGTATTCCCAACAGGATTGTAGGCTAGACAGCCTGTTGGATGGTATAGAAGAAGAATTTAGTCAGTCAAAGTGACTATGTAATTGAAGTGACATGTATAATGCCTTCTAGCTGGATTGTAGATCATTTGTCATGGCGGACCTTTTTGCTTCAACCTCTGGACCCATAGTCCGGAGTGTATCCGAATACCCTCTCGGTTATGTAAGAACCGGGGCATGCGTGGAAACCAGGTGTAGGGGTCATTAGTGCTTGAATAGACAAGTGCCCAACTAGTTATGTTATATTACATGGTTAGTAAGAAACATCTTCCAGGGAGAATAGTTTCGTTAGGGGTTCCTTTCCCTGGGTATGCATGCCCTAAAGTGCATGTCCAGACTGCGAAAAGAGTCGCAGAGAAAAAACATCTGGGGCACATATGGAAAATAAATAAGTGAAGAATCATCTTTTATTCACCGACCGAATATTCCCTTAAGAACGCTAGCTTTCGGCTTCACCCAGTCTGAGGTACACATCCAGCTGACCCAACAGTAACAATCGCAGAGGTGCTCCCCTTATGCCCTAGCCGAGTTAACGGGAATGTAGGGCATAAATACAAGAGCCAGGCAACCCAACTTGGCCAAAACTTAAGTCATATCGATGCATATAATGGCGAAGAAAAGGTACATGCGGAAGGATGACACATGTGCTGGGCATGAAGCTCGGATAAATAAGTACGCTTCTGTGAAAGAAGCCCCTAGGTATAATTAGCGCGTCTAGCGCGGCAATGGTATGCAGAAAGGCACAAGTTAGCCTTTGAAGGCGTCGGGAAAAATAAAAGAAGAAGGACAGAAATCAAGGACAAATAATGTATATAAAAATGGAAAGTGGAAGGAGACGAACACAGAGTCCGGCGCTAGGCGTAGAATCTTCGAAGCCTTACTGCATTCCATGGGTTCGGCTCAAGTCGATTATCAGATGCATCCCGCAGACGGTACGCTCCGCCGGTCAGAACTTGGTCAATGATGAATGGACCCTCCCATTTGGGCTCGAGTTTAGTCTTTTTCTTCTCCGGCAGGCGTAAAACTAGTTCACCAACGTTATAAGTTTTGGCCCGAACTTCTCTGCTTTGGTATGTTCGAGCCTGTTGCTGATAGAATGCGGAACGGGCTTTTGCCACGTCGCGCTCCTCCTCCAGGGTGTCTAGATTGTTCTGCCGATCGAGCTCGGCTTCTCTTTCTTCGTACATGCGCACTCGAGGTGAGTCATGAATTATGTCGCAGGGCAGAACCGCCTCTGCGCCGTACACCATAAAAATGGGTGTGTATCCGGTAGTACGATTCGGCGTGGTCCGCAGACCCCAGAGTACGGAGTCGAGCTCCTCTACCCAGTGCGCGTTAGATTCCTTTAGGAACCGCACTAATCTGGGTTTGATGCCACTCATAGTAAGACCATTTGCTCGCTCGACTTGACCATTAGTTTGTGGGTGATAGACGGAAGCATAATCGAGCTTAATGCCCATGTTTTTGCACCAGAGTTTTACCTCGTCGGCAGTGAAGTTCGTGCCGTTATCAGTGATGATGCTGTGGGGGACGCCATAACAGTGTACAACCCCGGATATGAAGTCTATCACCAGTCCGGATTCGGCCGTTTTAACAGGTTTGGCTTCTATCCATTTGGTGAATTTATCCACCATGACCAGCAAGTATTTTTTCTTGTGGGTTCCTCCTTTAAGAGGTCCAACCATGTCAAGCCCCCAGACCGCAAAGGGCCGGGTAATGGGGATTGTGTGGAGGGCGGTGGGTGGCATATGGATTTGATTTGCAAAGAGCTGACAACCAACGCAGCGTTGGACCAAGTCCTGTGCATCTGCCCGGGCCGTAGGCCAGTAAAAGCATGTACGGAAGGCCTTGCTTACAAGGGCCCGGGCTGCGGCGTGGTGGCCGCCGAGTCCGGCATGAATTTCTGCCAGAAGCTTCCGCCCTTCCTCTTCGGAGATGCACCTTTGAAGGACTCCGGTGGTGCTTTTCTTATAAAGCTCTCCCTCATGGACCCTATAGGCTTTAGATCGCCGCACTATGCAGCGTACCTCATTTTGGTCCTCGGGGAGTTTCTGCCTAGTTAAGTAGGCCAGGAATGGTTCTGTCCATGGGACGGTGATGGCCATTATTACGTGGGTCGAAGGTGTTATTTCGGTGGCAGAGCCTCCGATTATGTCAGAGTGTTCGGTATCGGGCGTTGTGGCCGGGTCCGGACTATTGTTACCGGTGTCTCCTTCCCATACCACGGATGGCTTAAACAGCCTCTCCAAAAAGATGTTAGGGGGGACCGCATCGCGTTTTGCGCCGATGCGTGCGAGGACGCCTGCCGCCTGATTGTTTTCCCGAGCCACATGGTGGAATTCGAGCCCCTCGAACCGAGCTGACATTTTGAGGACGGCGTTGCGATAGGCCGCCATTTTCGGATCCTTGGCATCAAAGTCTCCATTTATTTGGGATATTGCGAGGTTCGAATCCCCCCGCACCTCCAGGCGTTGAATGCCCATGGATACTGCCATCCGGATACCACGTAAAAGGGCCTCGTATTCGGCTGCGTTGTTGGAGTCTGTATACATTATCTGGAGCACGTATTGAACTGTATCTCTAGTTGGGGATGTCAGAACGACGCCAGCCCCCAGACCAGCCAGCATTTTGGAGCCGTCGAAGTGCATGATCCAGTTGGAATATGCGCCGCACTCTTTAGGGAGTTCGGCTTCCGTCCATTCGGCGACGAAGTCGGCCAATACTTGCGACTTAATGGCTCGCCGCAGCTTGTAAGTTATGTCGAACGGGAGGAGCTCAATGGCCCATTTGGCAATCCGGCCCGTGGCGTCGCGGTTGTTTATAATACCATTAAGTGGTACTTCCGAGGCTACTGTTATTGAACACTCTTGAAAGTAGTGTCGCAGTTTCCTGGATGGCATGAATACCGCGTATGCTATCTTTTGATAATGCGGATACCGTGACTTGCATGGAGTAAGGACAGTGGATACATAATAGACCGGCTTTTTCAAGGGAAATTTATGTCCGTCTGTTTCTCGTTCGACGACGAACACTGCGCTCACAACTTGATGGGTTGCCGCGATGTATAACAGCATAGGTTCGCCAATGTTTGGCGCTGCCAGGATTGGGTTGGTTGCTAGTATGGCCTTTATTTCTTCCAATCCGGCTGTGGCAGCATCCGTCCACTCGAAGTGTTCGGTGCGCCGTAGGAGGCGGTAAAGGGGTAACGCCTTTTCTCCCAGGCAGGAGATAAAGCGGCTTAGAGCCGCCACACATCCGGTTAATTTCTGGATTTGTTTGAGTTCCGTTCGGATATCCAACTGTGACAGAGCTCGGATCTTGGCCGGATTTGCTTCGATTCCTCTGCTGGATACAATGAAGCCTAGGAGCTTTCCGGCTGGCACACCGAAAACGCATTTTTCCGGGTTGAGCTTGATGTCGTATGTTCGGAGGTTGTCGAATGTGAGCCTCAAGTCGTCTATTAGAGAGTCGACGTGTTTGGTTTTGACAACCACATCATCTATGTATGCCTCCACTTTTTTGCGATCTGGTTCGCCAAACATGTCTGAGTCATGCGCTGAGATGTTGCGCCGGCGTTTTTGAGCCCAAAAGGCATTGTGTTGAAGCAAAAGGGGCCGTATGGTGTGATGAATGCTATTGCGGCTTGGTCGGGCTCCGCCATCTTAATTTGGAGGTAGCCGGAGTATGCGTCGAGGAAACACAATGAGTCGTGTCCTGCGGTAGCATCGATAATTTGATCTATGCGGGGGGGGGGGGGAGGGATCCTTTGGGCAAGCCTTGTTGAGGTCCTTGAAATCGACGCACATGCGCCAGGATTTATCCTTCTTTGGTACCATCACCAGGTTTGCTAGCCAGTCCGGGTGTTTTATTTCTCTAATGAATTCGGCCTCCAATAACTTGGCTAGTTCCTCTCCCATAGCTTGTCTCTTGGGTTCGGAGAAATGCCGAAGAGCCTGCTTGACAGGTTTGAATCCCTTTAGAATATTGAGGCTGTGCTCGGCCAACCTGCGTGGGATTCCTGGCATATCTGAAGGATGCCAGGCAAAAATGTCCCAGTTCCCGTGCAGGAACTCTCGTAGTGTGGCGTCTACGGCAGGGTTTAACTGTGCCCCGATGGAGGCTATTTTTGTAGGGTCCGTTGGATGGACTTGGAATTTAACTATTTCATCCGCTGGTTTAAAGGAGGTGGACTTGGATCTCTTATCGAGTATCACATCGTCCTTGTTCACCGTGGAGCGCAGCGCAGTCAGTACCTCGTCCGCTAGGGCTTCTGATAATGCCTCGAGGGCCAGTGCGACTGTCTTGTTTTCGGCGCGGAGTGCTGTGTCCGGATCACTAGCAAGAGTGATGATTCCGTTGGGCCCGGGCAATTTTAGCTTCATGTACCCGTAATGGGGTATGGCTTGGAAGATCGTGAATGCCTCCCGCCTTAGAAGGGCGTGGTATCCACTACTGAAC
Organism: Aegilops umbellulata; assembly: GCA_032464435.1. Lineage (NCBI taxonomy): Eukaryota > Viridiplantae > Streptophyta > Magnoliopsida > Poales > Poaceae > Aegilops > Aegilops umbellulata. The sequence continues at coordinate 295,800,090 of CP136058.1, forward strand.
GGGGCCACTTGGAACGTAATCTCTTCGGACCTGTAATTCTCCGGCATGACGAACACCACATCTAGTGTGATTTTGCCTGTACAACGCGCTTTCTGACTGGGGATTATTCCTCTAAAGGTTGTGTTACTTCGCTCGATGCGGTTCCAGTCTATTTCCATTTTTTCAAGGGTTTCCTCATAGATGAGGTTTAATCCGCTGCCGCCGTCCATGAGTACCATGGTGAGTCGAAAGCCGTCCACAATTGGACTGAGGACCAATGCGGCTGGTGCTCGGGCTGTTCAAAATCTAGGTTCGTCACTGGCATTGAAAGTAATAGCCGTGTCACTCCATGGATTTATTGTTGCCACGTGGTGGATTTCGGCAAGGCTGCGGAGTGTTCTCTTTCACCTATTATTTGATGCGAAGGTCTCAAAGACTGTTAATACCGTATTGTTATCACTGGGATGGTGCTCTGTGGCTTCTGGAATGAGAAGATCCTCGCCACTTTTGGCTACCTGCCGGAGTACCCAACATGCTCTAAGGCTGTGTGTTGGTATGGCGCCCTCTGTACTATGAATTTTACAGGGTCCATTGAGCCATCCCTCCAGTACGTTTCCACGCCCTGTAGAGGGTTTTTTTGCTTTTTGGTAGTTAACCCAGGTGTCTTGTGATAATGCACCCTTTTATTCCAGACTGGGTTCAAATTCATGGCCGGATTGTCCCAAAATTTTATTTCGATTTTCCAGGCACTTTCCATCGCACAGTACTTTTGTACTATGGATGCCAAGTCGGCAAAGCGTGTAATTTCACGGCGACTTATGGCGTTAAGGATACCCTTGTCCGTGCAATTATTGCAGAAGAATGAGATTGTGTCTTCCTCGCGACAGTCCTTAACCTTGTTCATTACAAGGAGGAATTTGGCCCAATAATGATGTACTGTTTCTTGGGGCTCTTGCCTGATGTGGGAAAGATCACTTATGTTTGGGTGGGTGGGTGGAATTGAATCCGAAACCTCACCCGATCTGAGACCCAGGGGCCAAGGAGTTTCCCATCTTGGAAGTTCGGGTTCTGGGATGTTGTCCGATAAGTCTGGCCCGCTGCCTGACTCTAGGTTCAGGGTTTGGGTGGTGTCCTCCCATGAATGGGTATCCGGCTCGGAGGGCTCAGGAATCCAGACATGTCTAGTCCTCAAGATAGAGGAAAGGTCGTTGCATTGTTCTTCCACCACTACAACGTGATGGGTGACCGGAGGAGAGTTAATTTCTCTCCGATCGGGTTTAAGCCCCATCTGATCATCGTCCGTAGCGACTCCCAGGGCGGCGATGCGATCCAAGAGCTCGTTTAGGGAAGAGAGCTCCGTTGGATCCAACTGCTTGGTGAGTTCCGAGTTGACATGGAGACTGTTTTCGATGACCCGAGAAGTTATCGTCGGCGCAGCAGCCGAACAGGCGGTCATGATGAAACCACCTAGCCGGAGAGTTTGGCCGACAGCCAAAGCTCCTTTAACGGTAGTGTCGTCTTTAAAGACGAGACGAGACATCCTTCCTTATGGTGACGGCACAGAGGAACTCTCAATGAAAGCACTAATGTCGGTGTCAAAACCGGCGGATCTCGGGTAGGGGGTCCTGAACTGTGCGTCTAGGCGGATGGTAACAGGAGACAAGGGACACGATGTTTTTACCCAAGTTTGGGCCCTCTCGATGCAGGTAAAACCCTACTCCTTCTTGATTAATATTGATGATATGGGTAGTACAAGAGTTGATCTACCACGAGATCAGAGAGGCTAAACCCTAGAAGCTAGCCTATGGTATGATTGTTGTTGTTATGTCCTACGGACTAAACCCTCTGGTTTATATAGACACCGGAGGGGGCTTGGGTTACACAGAGTCGGTTACAAGGAACAAGATCTACATATCCGTACTGCCAAGCTTGCCTTCCACGCCAAGGAAAGTCCCATCCGGACACGGGACGAAGTCTTCAATCTTGTATCTTCATAGTCCAACAGTCCGGCCAAAGATTATAGTCCGGCTGTCCGGATACCCCCTAATCCAGGACTCCCTCACCCTTCGCTATATATATGCCCACGGACACGAAGCGGTTGTACCGCTCTAGGGAGCGGTTGTACCGCTCTAGGGAGCGGTTGTACCTCTTCCTAGTACGTGCCAGCGGTTGCGGGCGGTACTTCCGTCGCCTAGAAGGCAGCGCTAGTACCGCCTGTAACCAACCGGTAGTACCGGCCAGAAGCACACCCTGGGGTTGAGTGGTGGAACCGTTCACGCACCACTCGGAGTCCTCTTGGGACGGTACAACCCGAGTGTACCAGCGGCTATACCGATTGTAACACCGGTTGTACCGCCCAGTCACCATTACCCGAACCAAGATCAAATGTGTGCAACTGGATTGGATGGTTTTAGGGGAAGGAGAATGGCTTGGGATGGAGCACGATACTGGAATATGGTGTGGTGACCTCCAAGAGGGCACAAGGCAACCAAGCAAGAGAAACCACAACTTGGAGACCACAGCACCTAGGACCTAACACAAGACTACGACAAGAACCAAAAGAAATCCAAAACCAACTCCCTTCAAAAAGGGAGGGCGGTGGCCTAGGCCACCTATGTTTGAGTGAAAGGTATGGCACCGCGAAGATTTTAACCTTGGGCCCATGACCAAAACCCATCTTTGAAGCACAAGTACCATAAAAATGGCTAATGTGAAAGATAAGATTAATTTATGCATAATGGGGGGAAAGAGAGTTCACTGAGAGAACAACACTCCCCCTATGTCCATGCCTACACCTAAACAAGATAACAAGTTGAGTATGGTGGGATGTGCAAAGGTTCAAGCAACATTGCTCGAGTCAATGATATTTAGCTCATGCCTTAACTCATGAAATCTTGCTTCATCCAAGGGCTTCGTGAAGATATCTGCAAGGTTATCATGAGTGTTGACATAGTTGAGCTCGATCTCCCTCGCCTAATATGATCCCGGATGAAGTGATACCTAATCTCAATGTGCTTCGCCTTGAAGTGTTGCACCGGGTTGAGAGAAATATTGATGGCACTTTCATTGTCACACCAAAGAGGCACTTTGTCATAAATGACACCGTAATCCTTTAAATTTTGCCTCATCCATAGAAGTTGTGCACAACAACTACCGGCGGCCACATACTCCGCTTCGGTGGACGAGAGAGACACGCAACTTTGCTTCTTAGAAGACCAACTCACCAAAGAGTAGCCAAGGAATTGGCACCCTCCGGAAGTTAACTTCCTATCCACTTTGTCTCCCGCCCAATCAAAGTCCGAATATCCTACAAGGCTGAAGCTTGCTCCTCTTGGGTACCATAAGCCAAAGTTTGGGGTATGACTCAAATATCGAAACATTCGCTTGACTGCCACAAAGTGGCTTTCCTTAGGTGCGGCTTGAAACCGTGCACAAATTACCACACTCAACATGATATCCGGTCTAGATGCACAAAGGTAAAGCAATGAGCCAATTATGGAGCGATATACCTTTTGATCCACCGCTTTACCATTGGGATCTATGTCAAGTTGGCATTTGACGGGCATTGGAGTGGAAGCCGGCTTGACATCACTTCGCTTGAATCTCTTGAGTATGTCTTGAGTGTATTTTGCTTGGTTGATGATAGTTCCTTCTCTTTGTTGCTTGACTTCAAACCCGAGAAGGAACTTCAACTCTCCCATCATGGACATCTTGAACTTTGAGGTCATGAGAGCGGCAAATTCCTCATTGAAAGCTTTGTTAGGAGAACCAAAGATAATGTCATCAACATATAGTTAGCACAAAAACAACTCCCCTTTGACCTTCTTAGTAAAAAGAGTGGGGTCAATTTTCCCGATTTCAAACCCATGATCTTGCAACAACTTGGTAAGGTTACCACGCACGTGGGGCTTGTTTAAGACCATAGAGTGCCTTATCAAGTTCGTACACATGATCAGGGAAATAAGGATCCTCGAACCCGGAGGGTTGTTTTACGTACACCAACTCATTAATAGGACCATTAAGAAAATTACTCTTCACATCCATTTGTTGCAACTTGAAGTTATGATGAGAAGCATAAGCAATCAACAAACGAATAAATTCAAGGCAAGCAATGGGGGCAAAGGTTTCACCGTGGTCGATACCCTCGACTCGGGAGTAGCCTTGTGCTACCAAGCAAGCCTTGTTGCGGACAATAGTTCCATGAGCATCTTGCTTGTTCTTTAATATCCACTTGGTTCCAATGACATTATGGTTCCCCGTTGGCCTTGACACCAATCTCCACACCTTGTTGTGCTCGAAGTTGTTGAGTTCTTCATGCATGGCATTGAGCCAATCCGGATCTTCGAGCGCCTCATAGACCTTTTGGGGCTCAACACAAGAGACAAACGCATGATGTTCACAATAGTTTCCCAATTGTCTATGAGTGCTGACTCCCTCTCGTATGCTTCCAAGCACATTTTTCATGAGATGACCCTTGGTAGAGAGCTTGGATGCAATCTTGGCGGCACGACACTCCAATTCCTCCTCAGGAGTGAGTTGAGGAGCGGTTACTTGATCATCTTGAGCATCGTCATGAGCTTGTTCGTGATCTTGAGCTTGCTCTTGATCTTGAACTTGCTCGGAGGAAAGAACTTGACCTTGGGCATCACTTGGTGGTTCACCACCATCTTGAGGTTGATCTCGCCCTTGGTCTTGTTCATGAGGTTGAGGGCCTTCACTTTGTTCTTCGGAAGCGTGTGGGCCTTAGATTGGTGATGGTTGCACTTGAGTGGAACATTGCCCTTCTCCTTCGGCCACAAGGGGTTCCTCAATGGGTAGGATAAAACCAACACCCATTTTTCTTATGGCTTGGGGAGGAATTTCATCACCCAAGTGCCACTTTGCTCCACTTGGGCGCCGTTATTCTCATCAAACTCCATGTTAAAAATCTCCTCAATAAGTCTCGTAGACTTATTGAGGACACGGTAAGCATGAGAGTTTGTAGCATAACCAACAAATATGCCCTCTTGAGCTCTAGCCTCAAATTTAGACAAACGAACACCTTTCTTGAGAATGAAACACTTACACCCGAACACCCGAAAGTACTTCAGGTTGGGTTGTTACCGGTGAGTATCTCATATGGAGTCTTGTTCAAGCCTTTCCAGAGATAGAGCTGATTGGATGCATGACACGCAGTGTTGATGGCTTCGTCCCAAAAGTTGTATGGAGACCTGAACTCTGCCATCATGGTCCTTGCCGCATTCATCAATGTCCAGTTCTTCCTCTCCGCTACACAATTTTGTTGAGGGGTGTAAGGTGCGGACTATTGATGCTTGATCCCCTCATCACTAAGAAACTCATCCAAGGTGTAGTTCTTGAACTCGGTGCCGTTGTCACTTCTTATTGTCAAGATCTTTGCATTGTGTTGGCGTTGGGCTTCATTTGCAAAGTCAATAATGGTTTGTTGGGTCTAACTCTTCCTCTTGAAGAAGTATACCCAAGTGTATCTTGAATAATCATCCACAATCACCAAGCAATACTTCCTACCCCCAAGACTATCAAAGGATGGAGGCCCAAAGAGATCCAAGTGAAGGAGCTCCAAAGGCCTCTTTGAGTAGATGATAGTCGTGGGAGGGTGAGCCTTCTCATGTAGCTTTCCTTCGATACAAGCACTGGAAGCATGATTTTTAGCAAAACTAACATTTGTTAGTCCACGAACATGGTCCCCCTTGAGAAGACTTTGCAAAGATCTCATATTGACATGGGCTAAACGGCGATGCCAAAGCCATCCCACGTCAACTTTAGCCATTAGGCATGTCGCGGTCTTAGTGGGTCGCTCCGAAAAGTTAATCACATAGAGACCGTTCTCTACATGCCCAACAAAGGCTACTTTAAGATTCTTGCTCCACAAGAGGGCCACGGTATCAATATCAAATAAAGTGGCAAAGCCCATGATTGCAAGTTGACGAACGGAAAGTGAATTGTATGCAAGGGACTCAACAAGCATGACCTTCTCGATCGTGAGATCATGAGAAATGACAACTTTGCCAAGTCCCAATACCTTAGAAGATGAGGCGTCACCCCACTCAACATTGGTGGGCATAGATGGAATCTTGTGCACGTCCACCACCAAGTCCTTGCTTTCGGTCATATGATTAGTGGCTCCACTGTCAAGCAACCATGACCCACCACCGGAAGCAAACACCTACAAGTTAGCTCCAAAATGATCCATTTTACCTAGGTTAGCTTCAAAATGATCCATTTTACCTAAGTCAGCTCCAAAATGATTCATTTTACCTAAGTTAGCTCCAAAATGGCCCATTTTACGTAAGTTAACTCACAAATAATCAATTTTATCTAAGTTAGCTCATAAATGATCCATTTTACCTAAGTTAGCTCATAAATGTCATTTTACATAAGTTAGCTCATAAATGTCATTTACTTCTTCTTCCTCTAGTCTTCTTCTTCTAACTTTCTTATTTCCCATTTTGCCGATTTCATTCATGGAAGCTTGCATTGATGGAGTGCTTGTTTTCCCTTTCTGTTTTCTTTTGTATCGATGAACTATGCATGCATGGTTGGATGAAACTATTCTAATATGTATGGTTGGATGCGTGTATGTGGAACTTATTATGTATGGTTGGATGGAACTATGCATGTATGATGAAACTTATGTGTTGGATATCTCATATATTTTCTGTGAAAATGCTTGAATATAAGAAAAAACAGAAAAAAGAGGCAATGCAGGCTCTTTGCCGTCTGCCACAGATGGCAAAGAGGCCACGTGGCAGCAACGTGTGCAACCTGGGAGCTGACCCATTTGGTCACTTTGCCGTCTGTGGCAGACGGCAAAGGGTGGGAAGGTTTGTCGTTTGTGGCAGACGGCAAAGGCTGGGGGGTTTGCAGTCTGTGGCAGACGACAAAGAATGGGGAGGGCATGACGCGTCTGCTGACGTCAGATAACAGATGGCAAAGGGGAGGGCAAGTTTGCTGTCGGCTAGAAGATGGCAAAGCCTCCCGTTAGCCACCTAACGTGGCTAAAATCAGTTGTTTGTCGTCTGCCACCGAGGGCAAAGGGTTCTTTGTCGTCCGCTAGCAAATGACATACAGTAAATCAGTTGTTTATCATTACTTACTGTGCCTGGCATGTTTGCCATCCGCGGCTGACAACAAAGAATTTTCCCGTCAGCTTTCTGGGCCTTTGCCGTCTGCCAGGCCAGACGGCAAATCAGCTGATTCTTGTAGTGCCGACAGCGTTGGATTGTCGCTTCCCGTTGGAGTTCTGGTCCTCCGACGAGCCCATGGCGAGGACCTCGGTGAAGGAATGGGTCAAATGGGTGGATATTAGGGATGAAGGAGGCAATGAAAGGAGAGGCGAACGGAGCATATCTGACGATGCTCAGAAGCAAAAATGGTAAACCCTGGAGATGCAGCCAAATATAGTGGCCACCCCGATCCCCACAACTAGTTGGGGCAAGGTAACCAGATGGACCAGTGAGCAGAACAGGGCAATCGGGCCAATGGGGCAGGGGAAGGAAAGCAACAGAGGATGTTGTGAGCGAACCGTGGGTCGGGCCAGCACCCAGACCCGGGGCCACAACAGCCCCATCAAGGCCCACATCCGAAATTCCCACGGCTGGATCTGGGGTTAGCAGTTGAGCAGACGATATCGAGGAAGAAGACGGAGGAAGCTGCACTGGTAGGACGGGCATCACGGCGACGAGGACATCACCGACGAACACGGTGATATGGGGGAAGAGGGGGAAGGAGCCAAACCTAGCATACTAGGGTCAAAGGCGAGGCTGAGAAGTTCGTGAGAGTGACTTGATCAGGGCGGCTAGGCCAGCCACCCACGGTCCAGATCTGACACCGCCGGCGAGTCCCGCGGAGCCGGCCGTCCACCCGGGGCAAACATGCAAACACGGCCCTCCCCCCGACACTATTCCACCAATCGGGATGGGCCAGCCGACGACGACATCGCCACCCATCCAGCCCCTCATCCGAAGAAGACTCGTTCCCGGAGTCAAGGGCCCAAAACCGATAGGGCAAAACTCACTGCAAGGGAGCAGCCACAGGCGGCGAAGCCCCAGGAGAAGGGAGAGAAAGACACATACCGGAGACGAGGGCCGGGCCGGCAGGAGGGCGGGGATCGAGCAGGGAGGAGGAGAGGAGTAGGGAGAGGTCACTGAAGAGGAGAGAGCCAGGGAAGTCGCGAGGGGACAGGAGCGGAGAGAGAGCCATCTTCACTTCGAGTGCCAGTTCCATGTACTCATTGATTTCTAATGTTTTAATTTGATACTTTGTGAAATGAGTGTCTTAATTGCTCCTATTTCTTATTAAGACCCCCCCCCCCCAAAAAAAAAAAATAGGAGGGTTTGACAAACGATGGAGTACCTAGAACCATATAAAGAAATACATATCTACATATGATTGATAAATAACTTATTATCACCCTATGTTACCGCTATTATAATCAATTTTATCCATGCAACGTCCACCATCCATCACCATACCAACACTTTTAATCATTACTAATTTTTTTTGTTCTTGGCAACCGTTGAGAATTGATGTGTTTATTACTATTTCACAATCCAACTAACTGCATTGTTTTTGCTAATAATAATTTCTCTCGAGAAAATATTTGTTTCCAAGTATGGTTGAATTGACAACTCAACTACTAAGACTTATAAAATATTCTTTGACTTCTCTTGGTCGAGTCAATAATTAGGTTTGTGATATTTCTCTTAACGAGTTTTGTGATCCTCTACATTTGTGGGTTATCTGCCCCATGATGGCAGCGAGTCAGGGCCATGTGGGCCCCATGGGATCCCATCCCATGGCTCCGGTGCCCCTCAAAAGCTGGCTCTAGGAACTGAATTAATATGTTAGTCTAGAAAAAAATAAAAATTGATGCCAACACTATGCAATATAATTATATAAAACTGGCATGAAACAAGAACAATAATAGATTATTTGAGACGTATTACATTCCCAACCTTAACCCTTAGTTGTCCTCGAGTAGGTATATGATGAAACAATAATTCATTTACTGTGAATGCTACCTTAATAGGAACAAGATCAATTTTACATTATCTCTAGAAGTTTGACTCATTTAATATGAATGTCATTGTTTCATGTGAACTTGTAAGGGCATTTCCAACACTGACCCTCAACCACCAGCATACGTTCGGGACCGCGCGGTCCGGACTTGTTGGGCCATCCAACGCGGGCCTGTATCGGTCCGCTTGCGCCACATTGAAGCGGATGGCCGTTCTTTCGTATGGTATGGCTGAGGATTTATAAGCCATGCTCAAGCGTTGTCCAAATTGCACTCACCGGGTCGCTTCGCACGTCCTCCTCCCGTCCCCTCCCCTCTCTTCTTTCTCCACAATTTCGGCGATGGGCAAGTCGTGGGCCTCGGCTCCGGTAGGTGGTGGATCTGGGACAGGCTCCGGAGGGTTGTGGCGACGCCGCCCTCGAACTATGGGGTCATCGTCTTCATGGGCGGGTGGCTCCTCGTCAAAGGTGGTGATCGTCATCTCCCCAGGCGACGAGGCGGATCAGCTGCCATAGCAGCAGTCGGCGTCGCAGAGCATGGTGCCGCCACGGATAAGGAGTACGAGCAGCCGATGGAGTTGATGCTCCGTCGCTCCGTCCTCCACCTGAACGGCCCGGACGCTCCACCGGGGACGCTCCTCCCCGTGATGCTGGAGCCCGCGTCCCCTCCGCGCTCTCCGGCGCACAACTGCAGCATCCAAATCGGACGCCGCGTGAAGGAGGAGCCCCTCTCACCATCGCCCCGACGCGTGAAGGAGGAGCGGCTCTCTCCGCCGCCCCGGCGTGTGAAGGAGGAGCGGTGCTCTCCGCCGCCTCACCGTGTCAAGGAGGAGCGCTGCTCGCCGTCGCCCGTGCCCCATGCGACCGCCGCGAAGGCGGGAGGTTGCATTCGCCACTACCTCGGCAGCGGCGACAGCTGTTCGTCGTCCCGGAGTGCCCTAACGGCTTAGGAGTACGCCGACGGATAGGCACAACGCGCCGCGCCGGTCGGAGTTCAAGGACTCTGACATCCCGCTGCAACACATCAAGATGGACTCGGATCTGGCGTACGCCTGGGCCCTGGACCGCTCCATGACGACGGCAGAGATGAGCAAATGCTGTCTCCGCCACCTCGATGGGGAGATGGCCTAGTATGGCAAGGAATGGTCTCTCAGCGAGATCGTTGCTGGCAATGCCGCCTCCTCCAAGGCCCGTCGCCCTCTCCCCCGCCCACGTCGTCCGTGGTCACGGCTGCACTGCACACTGCATAGGAGGAAGCGGAGAGGATACCCGCAAGCGTCAGACGGCTGCTGGGAAGCCCTACCGCGACGCCGTCCCCTTCTGCAGCCCGAAGCTCAGCGACGATGACGGAGGAGCCGCCGGCCAGGCCGGCATGGCTTACGAGGTCACCATCCAGTATATGGTAGTGTAGGGTTTATGTTTTTATTTCACCAGACAAAATATCGTCCGGTTTTATGTTAAAAAAATTATCCTAATTTAAATGAATATCGTTCGGTCGTTCGAGTTTGAATCAAATTTGTTCTTTTTTGTTAAATTTCATTTGAAATGTAATCAGACATATGCGGATAGTTTTGGATGGCCGTCTCCCGCATCCGTGTCCGCGGACTGGTCCCCTCTGTGTGTGGATGCGGAAGCAAATTTACAGGTTAGCCTTGAAGATCCCCTAAGACTGAAATGAATGATATGTTGTCTTTCTACTTTTGTAGTACTCTTTCAGTAAAGAACTATAAGAGCATTTAGATCATGGAGTATTACATTGTTTCATGTGAATATCATTAGTAAGGCTACTACCATAAATTCTATGGAAAGATAACGGAAGCTCTCTCTAAAAAGCCAGCTGCATTGTCTTGCATGCATGGATCTCTGGCAGGAGGTAGATACACATCGTTTAACACACATCTGTCTTTATACCCACAGCTGAGACAACCTTGCCATCGATAGGATCAGTTTCAGGAAGTTGGTCCCAGCAACTAAGCAAGCCTTTTTCGGTACCAGCTTCTGCAGGATGCCAACATTCTCTAGTCTACATCAATGACTTATCGACCGATGCTTCTTCAAGCTCTGGATTTTTTTTGAAGCAGAGGCAAAAGATTTGCCTCATATATTAAATAAAAGGAGAAAGAGTTTGAATGAATTACAACATCCCTAGGGAACAAAATCAACTACTCTCGCGGCATCATTGACCCCAATTTTTTTTGCTCCTGCGGCCATCCAAAGCACCACATCCTTTTTAAGATTATCTAGGAGAACCATGGGAGGCGCGTTTTTTTGACGCAAGACGCGAGCATTTCGCCCATTCCGGATGGTCCAGGAGGCAAGCATGACAAGGGAGGCCATGGCCTTCCTATTTGGCACGGAATTGTCTAAGAGCCCAATCCACCAATCCTTAGTTGACCGAAAAAGATGCCAGGAAGAGGTGTCAAGGTGATCAAGCTGCAGCCATGCCTTGAGCATGCCCCATACTCTGACCGTGAACCTACACTTGAAGAGAAGGTGGTCGACTGACTCTTGCACCTGCTTGCAAAGAGGGCAAGGGCCACAGTTTGGCCAACCCCGCTTGGCCAGCCGGTCCGCGGTCCAAACCCTGTTCTGCATGGCCAGCCAAGCAAAAAAATTGACTTTAGGCGGCGCCCAAGCCTTCCAAACCGAATCCAACATAGGGGAGTGAGTCAGGCCAAGGAATTGGGCCTTGTAGGCGGAGGCCGCCGAGTAGAGGCCGCTAGCAGTGTGTTTCCAGGAGATGTCGTCATCAATGTCGTCATGAAGCTGGAAATCACGAATGGTAGCCCAGAGCTCAACAAACTCCCGGAAATGTGCAATAGAGAAGTTGGCCGAGGTGTTGATTTTAGAGATTCAGGCTTCATCCTTCAAGGCTTCCCAAATCATCCAATTTTTCCTCTTGGAAGCCTTGAAGATTAATGGGGCAATGTCTTTCGGTTTCCTGTCGTGCACCCAAGGAGCATCCGAGAAAGATGTGCGGGCACCATTGCCAACAGTAATGGTCGTGGAGGCATATAAGAAGTCCCGGACAGCCTCATCACACGGGTTGCGCGAGCCAATCCACAACTTATTTGGCTCCTTCCATTTCGACCAAAGCCATCGCAAGCACAACACCCTTGCAAATTTGTCTGTGTTGAGCACACCAAGCCCCCCATACTCAAGCGGTCGACAGACCGTTTCCCAATTCACTTTGCATTTGGCCCCAGAAGTTTTGTCTGCACCCTCCCAACGGAAGGCTCGCTCAAGCTTGTTGAGGTTTTGTAGCGTGCCAAGTGGTACGATAAGGGGGGTGATGAAGAACATTGCTTGGGAGGAAAGCACCGACTTGACAAGGTTTGCACGCTCGATAGCGGTGATATTTTGCCCGTCCCAAGCGACCAGCTTGGACGCCGCTTTATCCTCGAGAAATTGAAAGTCCACTGTTTTTAGCTTCCATACTGAGAGCAGGAGACCCAAGTATTTTATGGGAAAAGATGCACGGGCAGCCGGGAGGCTGTGCAGTACTTGCGAAAGGTTGACACCCCCACACTGGATAGGGACAACGGAGCTCTTGAGGAAATTAGTGGCCAGCCACGTTACCTCCCCAAAGAGGTGCAAAATTTTGGAGAGGTTGTCGATGTCGCTCTTGATGAGTTCATGAAAACAACCGCGTCGTCCGCATAGAGTGAGGTGTGTAGAATGGCACCACGACCATGGATTTTGTGAAACAATCCCTCCCTAGTTGCCACTTCAAGGATTCTCTGTAGAGGGTCGATGGCAATGAAGAATGGCAAGGGAGACAAGGAGTCACCCTGGCGCAATCCACAACCATGCGCAATGGGATCGCCCGCAACTCCGTTTAGAAGGATTCGAGATGTCGAGTTGCAAAGGAGGGCAGCAATCCAATCACGGAAAGTGCTTGGAAAGCCCCTACGTTGTAGAAGGTCCAGAAGGTAGTCCCATCGCACAGAGTCAAAGGCCTTACGGATGTCCAGCTTAAAGAGGAGAGACGGTGTCTTGCACTTGTGGAGCTTCCTAGCCAGATTCCTGACATACATGAAGTTGTCATGGATACTCCTCGTCTTAATGAAAGCACTTTGGGCATGCGAGACAAGGGTGTGCATATGACTAGCTAGTCGAGTGGCCAGAATCTTCGTAATAATTTTAGCCACGGCATGAATGAGGCTAATTGGGCGGTAGTCAGAGATTTCCTCAGCCCCCTCCTTCTTCGGTAAGAGCACGACATTCGCCGAGTTGAGACAGTGTAGGTTCGCGATGTGGAGGTTGCCAAACAAGGAGATGACTCTCATAAGATCGCTCTTTATGGTTCCCCAACAATTTTATTTATGGCCTCACACACCTCTTCCTCAGACATAGGGTCTCCGAGAGAAGACAACTCCTGTGGCTCCATGTTGAGCCCCTCCCAGTTGAAGTCAAATGACCTAGCAGCACCCCTACCCATGATGGTGGAGAAGTGGCCAAAAATGATGTTCTCTTTGAGGGCACGCTCTGTGACCCAACCCTGATTGTGTTTGATCCTGTGGATATGTTTTTTTCTGCGCCTCGCATTGACACGTCGGTGGAAAAACTTAGTGTTTGCATCACCCTCCCTTAGGTTTGCAATCCTAGCACACTGTTTCTTCCGCGCTCGTTCCAGCACTGCTAAACTAATAACCCTCCTTTTGAGCCTTGCTCGTAGGTCCGACTCGGCATGCAACAGAGGTCTATGATCTTGCGCCATGTCGAGGAGGAGAATGATCCAGAGGGCAGCATGGTGCTGCAGTTTGGCTTTTGAAAACAAATTTCGGCTCCATTCGAACAACCTCAAGCCGGTCTTCTTTAGCTTATGATGAAGAGCCTGGAAGGGCTCATTGTGGTGAGAAGTCTCGTTCCAAGCCTTGGAGACAACGTCCTGTAACACAGGGAGGGAGGCCCAAAAGTTTTCAAATTTAAATGTTCGCGGTCTCCTCGGCCCCGCGTCCTCGGCGAGCAAGAGTGGGCAATGATCAGAGAGCGAGGAGGATAAGGCATGCAAGATGTGCGTACTGAACTGGACGTCTCACTCGGCATTGCAGAAAAAAGAATCCAGCTTGCAAAGAGTTAGATTTTGCCTCTCGTTGCTCCAAGTAAAGCGACGGTTTTGAAGATGGATTTCTTTGAGAGCGCAAGCCTGGAGGGCGTTGCGGAATCTGGTGATGCGGCTGGTATTTCTTTTTTGAAAGATCCAGCAATTGCTGGCTTTTCATTGCATTAGCAGGAAGCAGTGGGAGAAATAACATGAGGGGGTTCAGGTCCTAGGACCAAGTACAGGAAAAGGAGTACATCATACAGCAACGAACCGGATTTTTTGGCCGTGAAAAGAGAAGCAAAACTATTTCCTCACGGCGGATCCCAGAAGGGGCTCTGCAAGCCAGTGGCTCCGGCCTGGCGCCATAGTTGAACGGAGTTGTCAATGGCCCTGAAGATGTCATCCGGCTTTGGTTGCTTGCCTTTGAAAGTACAGTCATTGCGCTCCTTCCAGATTTCCCAGCAAGTTAGGAGGATGGTGGTTTTTGCCCCTTTCCTGGAATCCATCGGCGTTGCCTGGACCATCTTGTGCACGATCTCAATCGGACTGGAGGTCATCCAGGAGTCGCTCGGGAGGAGGTTTGAGCATCCTCCCCTGCGCCCCACCGATCGCCAGACAGCCAGGGCAGCTGGGCAGTCCCATATGAGGTGGTGTGCCGACTCAAGGCTACGAGCACACAGTTGGCAGAAGTAGTTGTTTGGCTAACCACGTCGCTGGAGGCGGTCGTTTGTCCACAGACGGTCCATCAGCAGCAGCCAGGCGAAGAATTTGATGTTTCCCGTTGCCCACGTTTTCCAGACTAGATCGTCCATGTTTGATCGTAGCCTGCCTTGAAATTGCATCTCGTAGGCCGATCTTGTTGTGTATTGCCCCTTTGCATCCTGGTTCCATCGGATGGTATCCTGTGTGCCATCCCTGAACACCGTTGCGGCTCGTATTAACATGCCTCTTGTTTTTCTGGATTTTAATTGACAAGATCGTCGCTGAGATGGAAGCCGAGAGGCGGAAACGAGATTTAATCATGTCGTGCCGTCCAGAAGGTCGTAATGGTCGTGCCGTCAAGATCGTCTACATTTGAAACAATGCGGAATAGTTTCGCAACTCACGCCACCTGGAACACCACAACTTAATGGTGTGTCCGAACGTCGTAATCGTACTTTATTAGATATGGTGCGATCTATGATGTCTCTTACTGATTTACCGCTATCGTTTTGGGGATATGCTTTAGAGACGGCTGCATTCACTTTAAATAGGGCACCATCTAAATCCGTTGAGACGACGCCTTATGAACTATGGTTTGGCAAGAAACCAAAGTTGTCGTTTCTGAAAGTTTGGGGCTGCGATGCTTATGTGAAAAAACTTCAACCTGATAAGCTCGAACCTAAATCGGAGAAATGTGTCTTCATAGGATACCCAAAGGAGACAGTTGGGTACACCTTCTATCACAAATCCGAAGGCAAGATATTTGTTGCTAAATTCGGAAACTTTCTAGAGAAGGAGTTTCTCTCGAAAGAAGTGAGTGGGAGGAAAGTAGAACTTGATGAGATAACTGTATCTACTCCCTTATTGAGAAGTAGTACATCACAGAAATCAGTTTCTATGACACCTACACCAAATAGGGAGGAAGCTAATGATCATGATCATGAAACTTCAGATCAAGTTTCTACAGAACTTCGTAGATCAACCAGAGCAAGATCCGCACCAGAGTGGTACGGTAATCCTATTCTGGAAGTCATGTTACTGGAACATGATGAACCTACGAACTATGAAGAAGCGATGGTGAGCCCAGATTCCACAAAATGGCTTGAGGCCATGAAATCTGAGATGGGATCCATGTATGAGAACAAAGTGTGGACTTTGGTTGACTTGCCCGATGATCGGCAAGCAATTGAGAATAAATGGATTTTCAAGAAGAAGACTGACGCTGATGGTAATGTTACTGTCTATAAAGCTCGACTTGTTGCAAAAGGTTTTCGACAAGTTCAAGGAATTGACTACGATGAGACCTTCTCACCCGTAGCGATGCTTAAGTCTGTCCGAATCATGTTAGCAATTGCCGCATTTTATGATTATGAAATTTGGCAAATGGATGTCAAAACTGTATTCCTGAATGGATTTCTGGAAGAAGAGTTGTATATGATGCAACCAGAAGGTTTTGTCGATCCAAAGGGAGCTAACAAAGTGTGCAAGCTCCAGCGATCCATTTATGGACTGGTGCAAGCCTCTCGGAGTTGGAATAAACGTTTTGATAGTGTGATCAAAGCATTTGGTTTTATACAGACTTTTGGAGAAGCCTGTATTTACAAGAAAGTGAGTGGGAGCTCTGTAGCATTTCTGATATTATATGTGGATGACATATTACTGATCGGAAATGATATAGAATTTCTGGATAGCATAAAAGGATACTTGAATAAGAGTTTTTCAATGAAAGACCTCGGTGAAGCTGCTTACATATTGGGCATTAAGATCTATAGAGATAGATCAAGACGCTTAATAGGACTTTCACAAAGCACATACCTTGATAAAGTTTTGAAGAAGTTCAAAATGGATCAGGCAAAGAAAGGGTTCTTGCCGGTGTTACAAGGTGTGAAGTTGAGTAAGACTCAATGCCCGACCACCGCAGGAGATAGAGAGAAAATGAAAGATGTTCCCTATGCTTCAGCCATAGGCTCTATCATGTATGCAATGCTGTGTACCAGACCTGATGTGTGCCTCGCTGTAAGTTTAGCAGGCAGGTACCAAAGTAATCCAGGAGTGGATCACTGGACAGCGGTCAAGAACATCCTTAAGTACTTGAGAAGGACTAAGGATATGTTTCTCATTTATGGCGGTGACAAAGAGCTCGTCGTAAACGGTTACGTCGATGCAAGCTTTGACACTGATCCGGACGATTCTAAATCGCAAACCGGATACGTATTTACATTAAACGGTGGAGCTGTCAGTTGGTGCAGTTCCAAACAAAGCGTCGTGGCGGGATCTACATGTGAAGCTGAGTACATAGCTGCTTCAGAAGCAGCTAATGAAGGAGTCTGGATGAAGGAGTTCATAACCGATCTAGGTGTTGTACCTAGTGTATCGGGTCCAATGAAAATCTTTTGTGACAATACTGGTGCAATTGCCTTGGCAAAGGAATCCAGGTTTCACAAGAGAACCAAGCACATCAAAAGACGCTTCAATTCCATCCGGGATTTGGTCCAGGTGGGAGACATAGAGATATGCAAGATACATACGGATCTGAATGTTGCAGACCCGTTGACTAAGCCTCTTCCACGAGCAAAACATGATCAGCACCAAGACTCCATGGGTGTTAGAATCATTACTGTGTAATCTAGATTATTGACTCTAGTGCAAGTGGGAGACTGAAGGAAATATGCCCTAGAGGCAATAATAAAGTTATTATTTATTTCCTTATGTCATGATAAATGTTTATTATTCATGCTAGAATTGTATTAACCGGAAACATAATACATGTGTGAATACATAAACCTACAGAGTGTCACTAGTATGCCTCTACTTGACTAGCTCGTTAATCAAAGATGGTCATGTTTCCTGACCATAAACAAAGAGTTGTTATTTGATTAACGAGGTCACATCATTAGTTGAATGATCCGATTGACATGACCCATTCCATTAGCATAGCACCTGATCGTATAGTTTGTTGCTAAGTGCTTTTCTTCATGACTTATACATGTTCCTATGACTATGAGATTATGCAACTCCCGTTTGCCTGAGGAACACTTTGGGTGCTACCAAACGTCACAACGTAACTGGGTGATTATAAAGGTACATTACAGGTGTCTCCGAAGGTACATGTTGGGTTGGCGTATTTCGAGATTAGGATTTGTCACTCCGATTGTCGGAGAGGTATCTCTGGGCCCTCTCGGTAATGCACATCACATAAGCCTTGCAAGCACTGCAACTAATGTGTTAGTTGTGAGATGATGTATTACGGAACGAGTAAAGAGACTTGCCGGTAACGAGATTGAACTAGGTATTGGATACCGACGATCGAATCTCGGGCAAGTAACATACCGATGACAAAGGGAACAACGTATGTTGTTATGCGGTCTGACCGATAAAGATCTTCGTAGAATATGTAGGAGCCAATATGGGCATCCAGGTCCCGCTATTGGTTATTGACCAGAGAGGTGTCTTGGTCATGTCTACATAGTTCTCGAACCCGTAGGGTCCGCACGCTTAACGTTTCGATGACAGTTACTATGAGTTTTATGATGTTGATGTACCGAAGGTTGTTCGGAGTCCCGGATGAGATCACGGACGTGACGAGGAGTCTCGAAATGGTCGAGACATAAAGATTGATATATTGGAAGCCTATGTTTGGACTCCGGAATCACTCCGGGTGAAATTGGGAATTTTACCGGAGTACCGGGGGGTTACCGGAACCCCCCGGGGGGTCAATGGGCCTTGATGGGCCTTAGTGGAAAGGAGAGAAAGGGGCCCAAGTGCTGGCCGCACCTTCCCCCCTTCCCTAGTCCTATTAGGATTAGGAGAAGGGGGCGCCCCCCCTCTCTCTCCCTTCCCCCTTGGTCAAACCCTAGTTGGACTAGGATTGGGGGGGAGGAATCCTACTCCTAGTAGGAGTAGGACCCCCTGGCGCGCCCCTTGTTGGCCGGCCAGCCCCTCCCCTTCCCTCCTTTATATACAGGGGCAGGGAGCACCCCATGACACACAAGTTGATCCTTGAGATCTTTCCTTAGCCGTGTGCGGTGCCCCCTTCCACCAAATTACACCTCGATTATACCGTTGCGAAGCTTAGGCGAAGCCCTGCGTCGGTGGAACATCATCATCGTCACCACGCCGTCGTGCTGACGAAACTCTCCCTCAACACTCGGCTGGATCGGAGTTCGAGGGACGTCATCGAGCTGAACGTGTGCAGAACTCGGAGGTGCCGTACGTTCGGTACTTGGATCGGTTGGATCGTGAAGAAGTACGACTACTTCCTCTACGTTGCGTCAACGCTTCCGTTGCTGGTCTACGAGGGTACGTAGACAATACTCTCATCTCGTTGCTATGCATCACCATGATCTTGCGTGTACGTAGGAAAATTTTTGAAATTACTACGTTCCCCAGCAGAAAGCACCGACTTGACAAGGTTTGCACGCTCGATAGCGGTGATATTTTGCCCGTCCCAAGCGACCAGCTTGGACGCCGCTTTATCCTCGAGAAATTGAAAGTCCACTGTTTTTAGCTTCCATACTGAGAGCAGGAGACCCAAGTATTTTATGGGAAAAGATGCACGGGCAGCCGGGAGGCTGTGCAGTACTTGCGAAAGGTTGACACCCCCACACTGGATAGGGACAACGGAGCTCTTGAGGAAATTAGTGGCCAGCCACGTTACCTCCCCAAAGAGGTGCAAAATTTTGGAGAGGTTGTCGATGTCGCTCTTGATGAGTTCATGAAAACAACCGCGTCGTCCGCATAGAGTGAGGTGTGTAGAATGGCACCACGACCATGGATTTTGTGAAACAATCCCTCCCTAGTTGCCACTTCAAGGATTCTCTGTAGAGGGTCGATGGCAATGAAGAATGGCAAGGGAGACAAGGAGTCACCCTGGCGCAATCCACAACCATGCGCAATGGGATCGCCCGCAACTCCGTTTAGAAGGATTCGAGATGTCGAGTTGCAAAGGAGGGCAGCAATCCAATCACGGAAAGTGCTTGGAAAGCCCCTACGTTGTAGAAGGTCCAGAAGGTAGTCCCATCGCACAGAGTCAAAGGCCTTACGGATGTCCAGCTTAAAGAGGAGAGACGGTGTCTTGCACTTGTGGAGCTTCCTAGCCAGATTCCTGACATACATGAAGTTGTCATGGATACTCCTCGTCTTAATGAAAGCACTTTGGGCATGCGAGACAAGGGTGTGCATATGACTAGCTAGTCGAGTGGCCAGAATCTTCGTAATAATTTTAGCCACGGCATGAATGAGGCTAATTGGGCGGTAGTCAGAGATTTCCTCAGCCCCCTCCTTCTTCGGTAAGAGCACGACATTCGCCGAGTTGAGACAGTGTAGGTTCGCGATGTGGAGGTTGCCAAACAAGGAGATGACTCTCATAA
This sequence comes from Aegilops umbellulata, assembly GCA_032464435.1. Lineage (NCBI taxonomy): Eukaryota > Viridiplantae > Streptophyta > Magnoliopsida > Poales > Poaceae > Aegilops > Aegilops umbellulata. The sequence continues at coordinate 295,820,223 of CP136058.1, forward strand.
GATCGCTCTTTATGGTTCCCCAACAATTTTATTTATGGCCTCACACACCTCTTCCTCAGACATAGGGTCTCCGAGAGAAGACAACTCCTGTGGCTCCATGTTGAGCCCCTCCCAGTTGAAGTCAAATGACCTAGCAGCACCCCTACCCATGATGGTGGAGAAGTGGCCAAAAATGATGTTCTCTTTGAGGGCACGCTCTGTGACCCAACCCTGATTGTGTTTGATCCTGTGGATATGTTTTTTTCTGCGCCTCGCATTGACACGTCGGTGGAAAAACTTAGTGTTTGCATCACCCTCCCTTAGGTTTGCAATCCTAGCACACTGTTTCTTCCGCGCTCGTTCCAGCACTGCTAAACTAATAACCCTCCTTTTGAGCCTTGCTCGTAGGTCCGACTCGGCATGCAACAGAGGTCTATGATCTTGCGCCATGTCGAGGAGGAGAATGATCCAGAGGGCAGCATGGTGCTGCAGTTTGGCTTTTGAAAACAAATTTCGGCTCCATTCGAACAACCTCAAGCCGGTCTTCTTTAGCTTATGATGAAGAGCCTGGAAGGGCTCATTGTGGTGAGAAGTCTCGTTCCAAGCCTTGGAGACAACGTCCTGTAACACAGGGAGGGAGGCCCAAAAGTTTTCAAATTTAAATGTTCGCGGTCTCCTCGGCCCCGCGTCCTCGGCGAGCAAGAGTGGGCAATGATCAGAGAGCGAGGAGGATAAGGCATGCAAGATGTGCGTACTGAACTGGACGTCTCACTCGGCATTGCAGAAAAAAGAATCCAGCTTGCAAAGAGTTAGATTTTGCCTCTCGTTGCTCCAAGTAAAGCGAAGGTTTTGAAGATGGATTTCTTTGAGAGCGCAAGCCTGGAGGGCGTTGCGGAATCTGGTGATGCGGCTGGTATTTCTTTTTTGAAAGATCCAGCAATTGCTGGCTTTTCATTGCATTAGCAGGAAGCAGTGGGAGAAATAACATGAGGGGGTTCAGGTCCTAGGACCAAGTACAGGAAAAGGAGTACATCATACAGCAACGAACCGGATTTTTTGGCCGTGAAAAGAGAAGCAAAACTATTTCCTCACGGCGGATCCCAGAAGGGGCTCTGCAAGCCAGTGGCTCCGGCCTGGCGCCATAGTTGAACGGAGTTGTCAATGGCCCTGAAGATGTCATCCGGCTTTGGTTGCTTGCCTTTGAAAGTACAGTCATTGCGCTCCTTCCAGATTTCCCAGCAAGTTAGGAGGATGGTGGTTTTTGCCCCTTTCCTGGAATCCATCGGCGTTGCCTGGACCATCTTGTGCACGATCTCAATCGGACTGGAGGTCATCCAGGAGTCGCTCGGGAGGAGGTTTGAGCATCCTCCCCTGCGCCCCACCGATCGCCAGACAGCCAGGGCAGCTGGGCAGTCCCATATGAGGTGGTGTGCCGACTCAAGGCTACGAGCACACAGTTGGCAGAAGTAGTTGTTTGGCTAACCACGTCGCTGGAGGCGGTCGTTTGTCCACAGACGGTCCATCAGCAGCAGCCAGGCGAAGAATTTGATGTTTCCCGTTGCCCACGTTTTCCAGACTAGATCGTCCATGTTTGATCGTAGCCTGCCTTGAAATTGCATCTCGTAGGCCGATCTTGTTGTGTATTGCCCCTTTGCATCCTGGTTCCATCGGATGGTATCCTGTGTGCCATCCCTGAACACCGTTGCGGCTCGTATTAACATGCCTCTTGTTTTTCTGGATTTTAATTGACAAGATCGTCGCTGAGATGGAAGCCGAGAGGCGGAAACGAGATTTAATCATGTCGTGCCGTCCAGAAGGAATACAAACACTGATTTCTTCAAGGACTTGGCTGTAAATTATTATTCTTGTAATGGTTAATTTTATTTCATATATGGCGTTGAACCTTTTCGGTAAAAAAAACTCTGATGGTTGGTCATCTGCCCACAACGACTGCACACAGCAGTAATACTTTCTCAGCATAATCGATCAGGTCTTGAGTCAAGACCTGCTATATTGCCATATTAAGTTACACTTTAAAAATTCAAGATGGTGAAAAAAATATTTGCTATGAAGACGCAAACGCGCCCTAAGCCTTTACTTGGTGCTTATGGCTTATGGGCTAATGGAGTGTTGAACTCATACCTTCTACCCACCATTCCTGGGATTGGCTAATGCCTTTTACCGGTATCTTGGTTTGTGCCAGTTTCATGGCGGCATTTTTCTCTATTTTGGTCGACAAACTGCAAAAACAAACGTCTCATATTTAGTTATAGAGGTAGTATTTGATATGTTTTCTTAGATATATACATATTTACATGTGATCCTCTTTCCTGCGTGCTTGATCAAATTTGTGCCCGGTGGATTTGTCATCAATCCGACGTTTCAAATTAATGTCAGTCTAGTGGCCGCAACACTAACGTTGAGGAATAGTTGCTGATTAGTCTTGATTGCCTTTTGCTTTCCAACTATGGTAATAATACATGTTAATTCGTCTAAAGAATGCTGGTGCATGGTGGGCATGTAACGGCCAACGCACCATGTATCCGTTCCCAAATATGCGCCAGAGTAACTAAACGAATTGAGTCAATCTTTTCCACAGCACGACCCCAACTTGCTTCTCCCGCGGTGGCAGCCACTCCCATGATCGTTGCAGTTAAGCCCCTTTTCATGGTTTTGGTGGATGGACGTGACGTGTATCCATGCTTACTATAACAACCATGGCCGAAATAAAGACATGTTTTAAATTAAATCCAACTTTGATAGGTTTGAAAGAAAGGAAATAAATCGAACACTAGCTTAACTCCCGATCAAAGAGAGCAATCAAACGCGCGGAGGCGAGCAAAATATCGGAAACATCTAGAGGACGGAACGATCGATCTTGTAGAAAAAAATAACACGCTACGAGAATGGAGGGCATGCAGCAGAGAGAAGGGGGAGTTAAGTGCTAAAAGAAAGGCAACATATGCTTCAAAAAAGAACACCCCGTGCAAAGAATCCCTCGCACTCCCACGTCCTGACCTAGCAAACTTGTCGCAGACAAAACCCCTCCCTCGGGGCGCTGAAGATGTTACACCTGATGGTGACCCGTCGATGATCATGCCGAATTCCATTGGCAGTACCAATGGTATGATAATTCTATTGTCACATTGTTCTGCTCATTCCCTTCAACCCTCATCTGACATGACATTGTCTATTGTCATCATCGTCGTCTATTCTACAGACGACATTGATGGGTTTCGAGACAGCATCATGGGCGATGAGACGACACCATCCGATTTTATGGATGACGAGTACTACATGTTTCGCGGGGAAGTTATTGTAATCTATAAACGAATATTTCATCAGTCATTTGCATAATTATAGTTCTTAGTTCATAATGTTTCGAACATCATGTTTCAAAAAAATCACGTAGGATCCGATAATGACACCTTGGAGGACGACGAGGAAGCGAACGCGTCGTCTGCTATACCTAGCAAGGTTGATCCATTAGACTGTGTCTACACAAACATCCCAGACACCACACACATCCTGAAGCTCGACACAAACTGCAGACACTGCCAGGCCAGAAAGTTTGTGTCTGAGACTGACGGTTTCTGCTGTCGCAATGGTCAAATCGAGCTTAAACAACCGGAACCAATCCCCGAGCTGATGAGGTTATGGTCAAGCATGGATGCAGACTCTAAACATTTTCGGGAAAACATACGCTTCTTCAACGGGCATTTCGCCTTCACAACCCTTGGCGTCAGCCTTGATGAGAACTACACAAACATGAGGTCTGGGGTGTACACATTCCGGGCACACGGCACCATCTACCACAATGTGCATTCGTTCGGGCCTAGCTCCCGTCCCGAGCATCTGCAGTTGTACTTCTATGATGATGACCCAACCATCACTCATCGTAAGGCGGCCACCAAGCAATTAGACCAGGGTGTCGTCAGGAAGTTAGTAGACATACTCAAAGAAAACCCGTACTCGCAGCAATTTAGGAGTTTGGGTGCACACAAGGACAACCTCGATGATTACAGGATAGACCTAAACACCGATAAAAGGCTTGACCAACGAAGATATAACAAACCGTTGTCATCTGAGGTCGCTGCAATTTGGGTTGAGGGCAGCGACATATCAAAAAGGTTTGACCGGAGGATAACACTTTGTGGTAATAACAACGAAAGGCACAGTATACGTGTGACCTCCGGAGCATATGACCCTTTATCTTATCCACTATTCTATCCAAGGGGGGAACTAGGTTGGCATCCGAAGCTGCCTAAACGTGATGTTATTTGGGAGGTTGTACAAAATCCTCAACTGGTCAACGATGATGATGAGGATGCAGGTATGTCGTATGCTTCCCGTTTTTCTGCAAATAATATTTTATTTGTCGACTATATCCTCATTTGGATAATACTCAATCATGTGCAGAGGGCAACAGCCGGTTGTGCGTCTCTGTCAGAGACTACTACTGTTACATGCTGCAGACACGGCCTGCGATCTTTAATCCCATACTTTGTGGAGCACGCCTCTTGCAGCAATGGGCCGTCGACATGTACGTCAAGATTGAAAGTTGTCGGTTGAGGTGGTACAGGAAGAACCAGACGCAAATTCGTGCCGACTTGTATAAAGGAGTTGTTGATGCGATCACATCGGGGGAGACACGAGCAAGCGCTGTTGGGGTAAGAATAGTTCTCCCTGGAACATACCCTGGTGGCAACCGCGACATGAAGAAGAGGCATATGGATGCCATGGCAATTGTCCATACATACGGGAAGCCAGACATCTTCTTGACCATGACTTGCAATCCTAAATGGGAAGAGATAACGAATGAGTTGCTGACTGGTCAGACGGCGCAAGACCGGCCTGATATTGTGGCTCGTGTGTTCTTTGGCAAACTAGAGGCTATGAAGGACATGTTGTTCAAGAAGCACATCCTGGGTGTTGTTGTCGCATATGTGTATGTTGTCGAGTTTCAAAAAAGAGGCCTCCCACACGCACATTTTTTGTTGATCATGGACTCAACGTATAAGCTTCTCGTCCCCGAGCAGTATGACCGTCTCATTTCCGCCGAGCTTCCAGACAAGCATAAGTATCCGGAATTGTATGCAATGGTGGTGAAACATATGATGCACGGACCATGCGGTGCTCTCAATCCGAAGAATGTTTGCATGCAACAAAATGGATGCAAGTGCAGATACCCGCGGCCGTTCAATGAAAACACAGCACAGGGGAAGGACTCGTACCCAGTTTATCGACGTAGAGACGATGGCAGGAGTGCTAAGGTCCGAGGGAAGATGTTGGACAACAGATGGGTTGTGCCTTATAACCCATACCTTTTGCGGATGTTCAATTGCCACATCAACGTTGAGGTCTGCTCGAGCATAAAGGCCGTCAAATATCTTTACAAGTACATTTACAAGGGCCATGATAAGGCTTCTTTCAGCATCGACCAGCCCGACAGCAATGGTAACATTGATGAGATCAAGAGGTACGTTGACGCAAGGTGGATCACACCTCCGGAGGCTATGTGGAGGATATTTGGCTTTCCACTTTGCGCCAATTACCCTCCTGTCTTGCAGTTGCCTCTTCATCTCCCGAATATGCATAGGGTTGCATTCAATGCGCAGGCTGACTTGAAGACGGTTGTCGCGTCAGAAAATGCATCGAAATCGATGTTAACGGAGTATTTCAAGGCTAACCAGGAACACCCTTGGGCTCGGACAATATTGTACAAAGATTTTCCGGGAAGCTTTACGTGGCAAAGGAAAAAAAAGTATTGGAGGCCGCGGGTGGAGCGTTTCCAAATAGGTCGTATTGTCTCTGCCAATCCTGCTGAGGGGGAGCGATATTACTTGCGCGTTATACTCAACCATGTTACCGGGAAAACATCCTTTCAGGACTTGCTCACCGTGGACGGCCTGGTTTGTGTTAGCTTTAGAGATGCTGCTGAGAGGTTGGGACTCATCGAGGCAGACAGCACGCTCGACGACTGTCTTACTGAAGCGGAGCAGTGGGCGATGCCTTGTTCTCTTAGGAGGCTATTCGCAACCATCTTGGTGCACTGCGAGCCAGGCGACGTGCAAGGTTTATGGGATAGACACGTCGAGGCGACGTGCAAGGTTTATGGGATAGACACGTCGAGCCTATGTCTGATGACTACCGTCGAACACGGACGTCCCCGAAAGAGGTGGAGCAAATGGTGTTGCTTGATATCAGGGGTATGTTGCAGTCCATGGGTAAAGACATAAGTGATTTTTCGCTTCCAAGCATCGATGATGCCTTTGACCCAACTGAGGGAGAGGCGAGAGAGGTCATTGAGGAATCAACCATCGAGTTTGACATAGATGACACAAGATTGTCATCTTCACTAAACTTTGAGCAGAAGGTGGCATACGATGAGATACTAGCGGCTGTTGAACTCGGTCTTGGGGGGGTGTTCTTTGTTGACGGCCCCGGAGGTACAGGGAAGACCTTCCTCTATAAGGCGTTGCTTGCCAAGTTGAGGAGCGAGGGCAAGATTGCTATCGCCACTGCGACCTCAGGTGTCGCCGCTTCTATCATGCCTGGCGGCAGGACAGCACACTCTAGGTTCAAGATACCATTGAGTTGTGACGACGGAGCCTCGTGCAGCTTCGCCAAGCAGAGTGGGACCGCAAAACTACTAAGGATGGCATCGTTGATTATATGGGATGAGGCCAGCATGACTAAACGACAGGCGGTTGAGGCATTGGACAATAGCTTGCGTGACATAATGGGAACACGCGACATACCCTTTGGAGGAAAGACTGTTGTCTTTGGCGGTGACTTTAGGCAGGTGCTTCCTGTTGTCAGAAGGGGGTCGCGTGGCCAGATAATTGATGCAACCCTCCGGAGTTCTCATCTATGGAAGTGTATGCGGAAACTTCGACTCATCACCAACATGAGGGCTCATAATGACACGTGGTTTGCAGGTTACTTGCTTAGGATCGGAAATGGCACAGAGGAAGCTGACGATCAGGGCAACATACTGCTACCGAATGACATCTGTCTGCCGTCTACAGGCGATACTGATGACCTAGAGAAGCTGATTGAACACGTGTTTCCGAGTCTAGATGACAACATGACAGATTCCAATTACATGACATCTCGTGCAATCCTTTCCACAACCAATGACAATGTCGACAAGATAAACACACGCATGATAGAGCGTTTTCACGGAGACGAAGTAATTTACCATAGCTTTGACAGTGCGGAGGACGATCCATATGGATACTATGCTCCTGAGTTTCTTAACGGATTGACTCCAAACGGTCTTCCTCCGCATGCACTGAAACTCAAGATGAACTGCCCTGTCATACTGCTTAGGAACATTGATCCAGCAAACGGTTTGTGTAACGGGACCAGGCTTGTTGTCAGAGGTTTTGAGAGGAACACCATTGACGCAGAAATTGTGATTGGACAACACGCAGGTAGGAGGGTTTTCCTTCCTAGAATACCTTTGTGCCCATCTGACAACGACATGTTTCCATTCAAGTTTAAGAGGAAGCAGTTTCCTATAAGGCTTAGCTTCGCTATGACCATTAACAAGGCTCAAGGTCAGACCATCCCGATTATTGGTGTGTACCTACCTAATCCAGTGTTCTCACATGGTCAACTCTACGTCGCATTGTCTCGAGCGACCGCAAAGAGCAACATAAAGATCCTCATTGAGAAGGACAAGCCGAAGGAGAAGGGCCAGAAGCAGTCTAAGAATTCTAAAAAGCGTAAAAAGACCTACCGTGTCACTGCTTACCTCCATGAAGAACATCGTTTACAAGGAAGTCCTTACAGGCTGATTGTTATGGAGTTACGGTTAAGTTATTGAAGTAACCTGAGCTTTAATATCGGCTGTCTCAGTAATTCGGATATGTTCATGTATTAAATTTGATACGTTTGTATTGTATATTTAATACACTTATAGCATTCATGTTCATGGCAATATACTCTGTTGGTTAAAAAATTCACTTTGCACAACTATGAATAATGTGTGTGCTTAATTAATTAATTTTCCGTAATAATATTTCCGCCTTCAGATTGTCTTTTTCTATGTATTCTAAAAAATAAACATACTGAAACAATACAACGTTGTACTACCAATGTTTGTCTATACAAACAGCTATTTAAGACAGGTTATCCTGTAACTGAAACTATACGTGCATGTTAACTAGCATATTTGCTTCCTTTAAAAAAAATCCTATTCGGTTTATCACAAATGAAATCTTAAGACAGGTTATCTTTTTTGTCTTGTATCATATAGTAGGTTCTACTCACAGGTTATCTTTTTTGTCTTGATCCCATTAATTAATAATTGATCGTGACCAAATCGGTTGATATGTCTACCGATTTCGTGATCAGAGCTTTCTAGAAACGCTTATATATTCAACAACCGTTCCAGCGGCCTTACCGTACCGCTCTTCAAAAAGTAAAACGAATTCTTTTCAGGAAATCCTCCTCTCACATGGCGTTATATGTTTTTATGTTATATCCTCCTCTCACATGGCGTTATATGTTATATGCCACAAGAAGACGGATCCTTGAAAAGGGCAATCATGAGGAGTTATACAATATTCTTTACATCTTTTTATGTTATATGTTTCAACGCTGCTTGATAGCATTTTTATGTTATATGTTGCAACGTTATATGAAAGTGTGAATAAAGAACATATATTGTTTCATGCTTGGTTTCTTGCTATCGGTTTTTTATCTTCCCTTTTAGTTTTGTCGCCTAACATGCTATATTTACCTTTTTCTTATATTAATACACGGAGATCAACAAGCTGATGTTTATGAACATAAAAATCAGTTATTTTTCATTTTCTTTTATCAATACACGCTACCATCGAAATTGTGACTATTTTAAAATGCCCATAAAATAGTACATGCAAAGTAACACAACGACGTCTCATCACATTTCCTAAAATCAAATATCCTGGACATATAGTATAATCAAAGCTGAGTAAATAAACTTTCAATATTTTTTAATTGATTACATGTTTGTAAGTAATGGTAATATTTTTAATCGACGAAATGATACTGAAAACATGGTAATATATTAATTGCGTGACTAAAGCATAGTAAAAACTGAGTAAATAATCCATATTTTAATCGATTACAGCATTGTAATTAATGGTAATATATTAATTGCGTGAATACACTTACCTTAACGCACTATCACCTTAATTACTATCATCTTAATTATTTTGATAAATACAATTATTGCGTTTCTAACTAAAGATCGGAAGTCATCATTATATTCCCGCTGTATGTTATATTAAATATAGTGTATTCACAGGCCACACGGAATCAATGATACTCGTGAGATAATTGACGTGATTTTGATCAGATTTAGAATCTCAAATATATCTAAATAATTAATTGATTCAAAATGTTTTGGCAATAAATATTTTGTTTCCAAAGAACTCTCATAACTTACTATTTATAATCCTTTCGATATTGGAGGATTTTTTCCGCTAGACGGCCACATGCAAATATTGAAAGAATGTTGATTTTCCCGCCTATGGGCCCCTTGGACTATATATGCCCGTGCGCCCCTCTATGTATCTTTAACACTTCATCCATTAGCTCCCTGACCATGGTGATATCCTACAGCTCGAGGCCCTCGAGGAGGGTGATGGCGAATCCACAGGATCCCATCATCCCTCCAATGAACAGGTTAGTGTACAGATCTTCATGCACGATTATCTGACGTCACCGTTTGGTTATCCCATCATTTTGTATTATTTATGTAGGTACCTGAATTTTCAAAGTGTACAAATGGAACATATCTATCACAGATGTTGGATCATTCGAGCTAAGGTGATGTGGAAGTCCAATATCAGGGTGCATGCAATGGGAAACCCATACTTCCGTTGCATACTTCTGGACCAGGAGGTATGAGATTATTTATCAATAAGTATATCAAGCTTTTTTAATGTATATACACATGTGTTCTAAAGTCTTGTTATCTGAATTATTAAATGTTCATAGGGAACAAAGATTGAAGCTATTGCCTGGAGCAACCAAGCTTATCGATTCAACGACAATCTGCAGACCGGGCTAACATATGACTTCACTAGCGTTGGGATAAACCCTACAGAAATGCTAGATGGTCACTTCTGGTATCTATGCATGGAGTTCGTCATTGAACTAAATGCTATGACCATGTTTAGGACATCGGTGCACAGTATTGCATCGACAATCTGTCCACCTTTTTTCCCACAACTTGGTGCCATATCCTTGCTACGAGACAAAACCATTACCGGTGCAACATCTTTTAGTTTGATTTTGCATAATTATCGTTTCAACGTTTTGTCTCACGCAACCATAATTTTTTCCAGATGTTCTTGGTATTCTTGTCTATGCTGGTAGGGTACAACATAGGTGGGATTCATTATATAGACGGCAGGTCCATTTTGTTGAGATAGGCATCATGAATTTTCGGTAAACTCCATTCAGTACTTGATGTTTTATATGATTATTGTTATTTGATAGTTGACTACCATCAACATATCTTTATCATTCCAGACGGGAGATACTGTTTATACGCCTAAGTCAAGAGCATGCTGGTCGTCACTTGAAACACTTGCAGTGCACTGAAAATTTATTCGAGAAAATTGCAGTCACTTACATACAGATAAACCGGAGGGATAAGTGCCTCGACACTATGAGGGAGAGCACATTATTGTTCTCCCCCGACATAGATGATCATCTTCATCATCTTCAAGGTAAGTTCTATAAACTATTTTGATTTTTATGGCCTTTTGTTCGTTTTTATATTACAATGATATTAGTACTAACAAATTGTTTTTCCGTAGATACCCACGAAGCCTGCTTAACGACACTTGACGAAACACTATCATACGTCAATGCTGCAGTGCTAGCCAGGAAAAATGGATAGTAGATGAGTTTATTTTTCAAGACGGCTCGTTAATTAGCTCAGACGACTCGGTCCTTTTATCTACATTTGGAATAATAATGTATTCACACAGAACAATCATTTGTGTTAAAGTGTGTTTTCTTTTTGCTTGTCAACTCTACGTTTAGCCATTATGGCAATGTGTATTTTTTGTACGCGTACTTAATTCGGCATATCTGGTTTATACAAAGGTTGAACTGTAAATATGGCAGTTCATGATTTGTTATATTTGGCAGGCAATAAAAAGGAACAAAATATTCAACTATATTCGGCACTGTAAATATGGCAGTTCATGATTTGTTATATTCGGCATATTATGGCAGTTCATGATTTGTTATACAATGGAACAAAATATTAAACTATAGTAAAGGGCACGTACCTTCAATTGTCACCAATCTTCAAGTTCACACAGGATCCATAATTCTCTGTCGTGCTCAAGATGTTTCTGATAAAGCAATGATTATCTTGTATGTGTTCCTGAATGCAGTAGACAAAATTAGTCCCCGCCAAACTGTTTTCTTATTGACTACATAGAGTACAAGTCTGTCCCAGTATGTTCCCACAATTATTAGTCGTTACCAACATTTTCCAATTATATTTGGTGAGGAAGAAAATTATTATAAAGTTACCCTAAGGGAGTCACATCTCATTCTTATATGATATAATTCAAAATATAATGTGTTCTATGTATGAACTATATTTAAACAGAATAGACATATGTGGTAAGTAAAATTGGAGCTAATATACAATTGGAGCAACATACCTATTTCCACTTTCTTAGGTACTGTCACTATGTAGCCCTCCACACCCCGAACATCTTCCCTTTGAAAAATGCTGGCAAAAGATGTCAATGTTTTAAATCCAAAGGAAACAATGTAGAAAGAAAAGAGACGATGAAATTGTGTTACTCATACTTTGGCAGCACGAGTGGATAAGTAAAGTTTTTCCAATCTCTGATGTGGTTTAACTTCTTACTCGTCTGTGAATGCATTATCATAATTTAACTAGCCACCAGCCCCAAAGTGCTTAAACACTTCCTGCAACAGTATATACATGTTACAATATTATTTTACTCATACAAAAATTGGGAACTTATATGTTTTGATCCCACTGGCAGGGATATATATTAATTTTATTATTACTTAAGTAGATACAATGTAAAATGTGTGGCCAGTTAAAGCTAATCTTGGCATGCAAATCAATGATAAGTTGATTAATTAATGAATACAAAATCAATTTACCTATTTAGAAAGTTATAATTATTGACATCTTTTCTAATATATTAACAGGTGGGCATTGAATCTCAAAAGGAAATAGATCTGCACCATACAGTAATATATGGTGGGTAAAGGAACAAGCCATGATTTCCTACCCAGTTATCCGGCGCATGGCCTATCTATATATGTTAACCCATGCCATCCCTCCTCCCCCTCCTTTCTCTCCCTTCGCCCATCACAGATAGCAAGAGATCAAATTAGCCAGTCCTAGAGGAAAAATTCCAGAGGAGGATCAAGAAGGCGAGTTCATCTAGGTATGAAGATTTCTTGGTCTGTATCTTCTCAAAAAGTATAATGGAGGTTTTATTATGATCATGTCCTATTAGGTGAGCTACAACTGAAGAAAAATAGATTCATCATATATTGTAGACTGCATAGGCAAGCAAACTATTTTCGTAGCCAAGCAAACTTCCACCAGAAAAACCCATCCTTGGGCAAAGATTACCAAAATAATTATTGTCGCACTCGGTGACGCGCGCCACGATGCGGCGGGGGGAGGTGGGAGGGCGAGAGGTGGCGCCGGAGACAGGTGCGGTGGTCGCGGCTAGATGGCGCGGTGGTTGCGGTGAATGTGTTGAGATCAACAAGTTTTAGTGCCATAGATAACCATTAATGGCCAACGATCTGGTGCAAAAACAACTCAACAAAATGTGCAGATCAGACTTATATGTAGAAATTATTAAGAGGGCTATTACTATGTACTACCAGTGTATTGTGAAAAAAATGTTCAGATCATTTTACCTTTAAGGCTGCTGTAATCTGCTATAAACTCTGATAGTTTCGAATATAGTTCAGGTAGGCGTAAGCCCGTCGTAGTTCCCTGTCAGGAAAAAAAGTGTATTGGCCATGGAATCTTATCAAAACTGTAAAGTAAAACACACACCACTGAAGAAATCAATCTTTAAGAAAAAAAATAGTACCTTCGTCAATACAGTTGTCACTGATAAGTAGTTCCCAAGTATAAGTGATGGCCAGGCCTTATTTATTTACAACAGGCCATCATATTGACAAGTAGGGGAAAACATAAATCAAGTCTACCGACTCTGTATTCAGAAAAATCATATATAGCCTGCTCTTATGGATTTGGAGTATCCCATATTAAGTTCAAACGCCATTTGCTGAAGGACAGTTTGCAGAACTGAAGATTTCAATACTATGGGAATATTGTGTTGCATAACTGGCCATCTAATTATTCGGAAATCTATAATTATAGAAGAACAATAGATCAACATTTCGTATGAGGATTTGACACCAAAAGCTCGGCTACTTGTTAATACCTCAAAGGAATTGGCTGAACCTGCAAACGAAATAGTATTAATCATCTATGAATTTACAGTTTACTTCTTTATTACTTCAGGGAGGTAGAAGTGCCCTACGTTATAGATATGTATGAATTTAGGGAAGCTTACAACTGATGCAGTTTAGTGAAGCTGCCATTTCCAACTAAAGTATAGATGTTATAGAACATATACCTGTTCCTGTTGCATGTAATTCCTGTAACATACACCCTTCGTCCACGGCAGCACAGACCAAAAGGGAGTGAGAAGCAACCCTTATTCATCCCCCTTCATGTCATTCAAAGGGAACCATATCGATTAGCAAAGCGCCAATTACTCAGGACTGAAACAGAATAAATAGTCACCTGCCTATAAAACACGGAATTATCAGTTATGATGGTGGATTTTGTAGCTTCACTAAACAGGGCATTGTGTTGTTATGACTCTGACCTTATCTCTACAATAGAACAAGTTCTAAAAAAATAATGCAATCTTCATGTAACTTCATAATTGTGTATGATCTATTAAATTTTGCTAATTAAAGGTGATATTCAATATTTAATTGTGTATGAAAAGCAGTTGATTTCTAACCTTTTTGGGTGTAGAAAATCAGTTCATGTGAATGGCCAGATAAACCTTTAGCAACGACGGTCAGGGACTCAGGTATTAAGCAAGATGTTCTGCAGTATGTAGTAATTATTCAGTTACCATTTCTGCGAATGCATAGAAGATATGTTGCAGGTCACACACCGAACAAAGCATCATCAACCAAGGTCAAAACCGACATCTTCCATGAAATGAATTAATCCATATCTGCAATCAAATACAACTGTCAGTCAGTTAAGCAAAGCTACAGTCCATTCAAGCTGAAAAATAATAAAATTCGTAAACCCCACTTCTTTGAGCTTGAGAACTCTAATTGAGGGCAAGAACCAAATCACTTAATTAGCAACTACACGCATCACATCCCAATCCATATCTGCATCGAAATTGAGGTCAAACCTACTCTCTGCCACTTGAGAGATTAGTGGAGAGTAGAAGCAACGCAGCAGCGAATGGAAAATAGCAGCACCGAACGATGTGCTCGTCACACATGATCACGAGCCCCCGGCGCCAATCGGTCGCCGCGTCGGCCTCGGCATCGAGACGACAGGGGGAGGGGCGAGGAATTCAGGGGATGGAAGGGGATCACAGCAACCTACCCATCTTCAGGAGGGGGACGTGCGCCGGTCTACGCCGAGCGGCAGCAGCGAGGTGTCTTCGTGGAGGTGCGCCGTACTCCTCGTCGTCGTCGGGGCCGAAGTCTCCAACACAGGCGCCGCGGCACAGGGATGGATGTCCGGCGGGGGCGAAGGGGTCGCGCCGCGATGCGGCCGGTGTGGGGAGGTCAGAGGGCGAGAGGTGAAGCCGGAGACTGGTGTGGTGGTTGCCGGCTCGGTGACGCGCGCCGCGATGCGGCGGGGGGAGGTGGGAGGGCGAGAGGTGGCGCCGGATACTGGTGCGGTGGTCGCGGCAAGATGGCGTGGTTGTTGCGGGCTCGGCGCCGCGCGCCGCGATGCGGCCGGTGTGGGGGGTGAGAGGGCGAGAGCTGGCGAGTGAGTGGACAGGAGAGATGAGTGGAGGGGAGAGGGACTGATGCGGCGGACGGAGTCACGCGGCCGTCACCTACCCCGCGGCGATGCGGCGGCGGAGGGGAAAGTGTGAAGATGAAGTGAGTGGAAGATGAGCGAGTGGGTGGATAAGGTAGGCGGCGGGGAGGCGGGCCGACGCGCGGGGGAGGCGGTCGGACGCGCGGGGGAGGTGGGCCGACGCCTAGCCCGTGATGCATTTGGTCTGGGCCTAGACGTGCTGTTTATGGCCCATGTAATTCATTATATTTTTTTGTTTATAGTAGTTTACAAATGTTTTTTTTGTTGGATATATGTTCATAGCCTACAAGAATATTTTAAATAATTATCAAATGACTAATTACTTATATATGAACATTGAGGTTTGTTGTTTATCCCGAGTTCCATGGGGTAGGACATTTATTTAGCCAACATTTATTTATATAGGTATCCATTTATGCATAGAAAAAATTTATGTTAGTTTCACTTTTTTTATATATATTATATATACAAATATGATGCAGTATGAAATACGATTTATATTTCATCATAAATTTTTCATCATGGTATATTTGTTATTAGTGGACGTTTGATTTTTTTTGCGATTATTTTTATACCTCACAAAATATACCATAGAATACATACCTAGAATACTAAATATGGTGCATAAAAATAAATATTTATATTCTTATGACATATACTAAGGGTATCACAAAACAAATCATATAAAAAATAAATATACTTGGTTAATGTTGGTTTGTTTGTTTTAGTTTTTGTATGGTAATTTTCCATAGCCAATACAAATAATTTAAAATAACTTAAGCAATTACAGACGCTTAATTACTTATATATGAACATTATATTTTGTTTTTTGCCCCGATTTGTTGTGTTAGTAAAATGATCGCGGCGTCATTTTTCCTAATATAACCAAATACTATTTTTATTAGCAGAGAAAACAGTTGGGTTGGTTTCACATTCAAATTTAACATATATTTTATATAATTTTATGATGCAGTAAAAAGTATTAATTATATTTCAGCATAGATATAAATTGATGGGTTCCGACATACTCACTGATGAAACGATGACAGACCACAGTGAAACACCACGAGAAGAGGTGCATATAGCTAACCTTCCTCTGTATGTATCTTATAGATGATAATACGGAAGGGCTTTCTTTATTTTTCTTGTTTTCTCAGAATACAGGAGAGATGGATATGGACTTTGGAGATGCACGGAAAGAATCCATTGAGGGTTCAGATGCGATTATGATGAAAGGGGACGAAGATTCACAACAAAAAAATGTCGAAGAGGTTATATCTCATAACAAACCAAAAAAGGTTGCTAATTTACATATTATCCCACAAGGTATTTTTTTAATATTATTATCAATCTTATTTTTGTATTATTGTCTTTTGTGTTCAACTAATTTTGCTCATTTTGATTGTTAAGTTGGCTCATATTTTTATGAATTCGACAGACTATGTTTGTACCGCTAGGGATATTACAGTCATCGAATCAATCAAGTCTGCCCCGAAAAATACCCAGTTCGTAGACATTGGAGATGCCTTGTTATCAACTGACGATTTGGAATGCCTTATTAAAGATGATATGTTCTTACATGACGGTGTAAGACCAATTGCACAAACTTTGTAATTAATAATACGAAGAATATATAATATCATAAAATATTAATATAATCTAAATGCCCATTACAGGTGATAAATGCTTACATATATTGCATGCTTGCTCACGAGCATCTACAAGACAGGGCGGGTGAAAAGGTACACATTATTAGCACGTTTGTATCGGGCCAGATAAAAGAAGACGGGGAAAGAGACATAGACTCATCAAAATATCGTCGCATCGTGCGTCATGTTAATAGTTATCTACAACAAGATATGGTTAGTTTTTCTCTCGTAATCCATGCATATAATTATGGATTGTTTTTATTTAGTTCATATGTTGAATGATTTATTAATAACTATATCTAATTGTGACTGTGACTTGTACCTTATTTACACCAGTTGTTCATCCCGATTAACATGCCGGGCTACCATTGGTATCTAGCAGTTGCCAACGCCAAAAAACGAGAGATCCAAGTATTGGACTCACTTGGTGAGAATGTCAAACGCAATGACCTTGCTACTACGGTAACTATCTATTTCTTATCTCATCTTAGCATTTATTTTGTTTGACTTTATCCTTAACATTTCTCGATATACATAAAAGTTAGTAGGGCTCGAGAAATGGCTGAAACTTGCAGAGCATAGTCCGGAATTTATCAACGGTCATAAGTGGCCTGATCTCAATGTTACAAAATGGACTGTTGTAGAGCAAATTCAGGAGGCATTACAAACCGATGGGTAAGTTCTTGTTTCAATACTTTGTTTTTAGATTCATCTGTGTGATATTCTAAAGCATTATTTTATAATATTATAGCGTATCATGTGGATTGTTTATGCTAAATTATATGGAATACTGGACACCACATGGACTGTCAGACCAGTTTACGCAGGTATTTCGGTTTTATACATTATCTCAAAATGTTTTATCAAAATATCTTATAAATTGTTTTCAAATTTTTATTGTAGGAGGATATGAAACATTTTCGACAAAAATTAGCAATTATTTTGCTCGATTCAGAGCTTAATAAGTTAAAAGGATGTCCCGTGTACCATCAACCTCTTAGCGAAGAAACTTGTCTGGTCCATGATAATTCTGATCTTGAGATCCTGGATAATCCATCTGACGTTGTCGAAGAGAAACGTCCCGCCCCAATCACTATCATTCCTATGGACCAACGCGAAATACTTGCCGTCCTCTGCAACTACATCATGTCGATCTGTGATGCTGGATGTTTGGAGTAAGTATCATGTATCAATATTTAATGTGCGGATGTATATTATTGTTCTTCTTACCATCCAAAATACAGGGAGGTGTGGGTCCGGAGCTCCACACCCGATCCAATGAGCTTAAGTCTTAAGAAACTTAAGTGCATACTGTACATGGAGCAACCCATGGAAAATGATTGCTTCAACACCGCCGTGCTTATGCTGGCATGTGACGAGGGAGTATTGTTCACAGACCCTCCTATACACTACATGGATCTACGATTCTGTGTAAGTTACCATAACTCTTCATTCTAGGTGCCATTAGTATCAACATGTTGAAACAATATTTTTTTTCTTCTACTTAGTCCATGCTGCTAGAGTCAACACGAGGTCAGAAGTTTTGTGAGAAGGAAACTATCCAGACGTTGGCAACATTATTTGATAGCTGGCCTGGGATGGAGACCGACATCTCATCTTGCAATAAGGTAAATAAAATATTTTGACTATTGTTATCATGGTTTGTTTTTGTTTCTAATAGCTCCACTTGTAGATTTATCTTCCCTATGCATCCATCGGCCGATACATCCTGTACATCATCGACAAAGAGGCACGTCGTCTACATATTATGGATCCTATTCAATCAACACAATTGTTAGAGGATAAAAACTTGAGGCATTCACTGAAATTAAAAAGTTTTTCAAGGGAATTCAAAGAAGCACTCGAAATAAAGCTGCCTGGGTGGAATTCTGATATATCTAAATGGCATCGTTTATTTCCGGCCGGTGTTCCAACGAGTATAGACGGGTAATGAATTCATAATAAGAATATTTACTTTTCGTATCATTATATTATTTATAATATTAATTGAAAGTTTTCCAGGAATGTCTCTGGCTATTTTGTTTTTCATTTTATGCTCTGGTGGAACGGTAAAGAATTGGTCAAGCCGGTTTGCGCGGTGAGTATTGTGGGTTACATGTTTTAAGACCTTCTCAGTGAATTTTTCATACTAACTACATTTATTTTTTCTGCAGGATGGGTATGAATTGAGGCAGCAATTTTTATTATACTTGCTAAAACATCGCGGGAATGAAGCTAGAGGAAACTTTCCTGATATTATGAAAGATTTTCTTAAGTGCATCATCTAGATATTAATATTTTTGTAATAGATGTTAAGTTGTAACATCACTCAGCTTGTTACATTGCAATAATGGACTTCAGTTTGTGTTATATTATTTGTATGTGTGGATTTTAACATGTAACTCTGATAAACTATTTCAAGAGCCCGTGGCAACGCACGGGCATTCTACTAGTAATCGATCAGGTCTTGAGTCAAGACCTGCTATATTGCCATATTAAGTTACACTTTAAAAATTCAAGATGGTGAAAAAAATATTTGCTATGAAGACGCAAACGCGCCCTAAGCCTTTACTTGGTGCTTATGGCTTATGGGCTAATGGAGTGTTGAACTCATACCTTCTACCCACCATTCCTGGGATTGGCTAATGCCTTTTACCGGTATCTTGGTTTGTGCCAGTTTCATGGCGGCATTTTTCTCTATTTTGGTCGACAAACTGCAAAAACAAACGTCTCATATTTAGTTATAGAGGTAGTATTTGATATGTTTTCTTAGATATATACATATTTACATGTGATCCTCTTTCCTGCGTGCTTGATCAAATTTGTGCCCGGTGGATTTGTCATCAATCCGACGTTTCAAATTAATGTCAGTCTAGTGGCCGCAACACTAACGTTGAGGAATAGTTGCTGATTAGTCTTGATTGCCTTTTGCTTTCCAACTATGGTAATAATACATGTTAATTCGTCTAAAGAATGCTGGTGCATGGTGGGCATGTAACGGCCAACGCACCATGTATCCGTTCCCAAATATGCGCCAGAGTAACTAAACGAATTGAGTCAATCTTTTCCACAGCACGACCCCAACTTGCTTCTCCCGCGGTGGCAGCCACTCCCATGATCGTTGCAGTTAAGCCCCTTTTCATGGTTTTGGTGGATGGACGTGACGTGTATCCATGCTTACTATAACAACCATGGCCGAAATAAAGACATGTTTTAAATTAAATCCAACTTTGATAGGTTTGAAAGAAAGGAAATAAATCGAACACTACTTGTATTTGTAACAACAGAAACTTGTACTTCTCGCGGTAACAAACTTTTACTTTATGCGGTAACATAGTCACGCATGTACTTCACTCGTGCATAGAGTTAGGGGTGAAAACCGATCGTATCGAATAGATAATGCTCATAATGTATCATATTCCAAATTATTTTTTGGATTTGGAAGCTGCCGGATGTGGCGTGGATGTGGATCTGAATACTAGATTATGTCAAATCATATGCCATATGCATATACGAGGAATATATGCATGCTCTGACAAAAAAATATACATGAAAAATGAGCGAGCATTAATATGGTATATTTTAATCACATGTAAAAACTAGAATTTACTAAAATATTTAAGGTAAACTACTAAGTAGCATATGTGTCATCTCATAAGCAAAGATAACATTCACGTATTAGTAGTTAATTATTAAAATTGTCAAAAAGGAGTATTGTTGGACTCGGTGGTGTAGTTGATGAAGAATATTATGACCAATTTGACGACCCTGAAGGTGATGCTAATATACAAGAGAGGGTCAACAAAAGAAAGAAGACCCAATATGGGTGTCCAGGGTAAGAAGCTCTCACGACGAAGGAGATGTATATACTTGAAAAAGGAAATCTGTTGTTCATCATACTCTTATTGAAGAGTAGTAATGACCATGTAATAAAGAGTTGTAATATTCATGTATACATTGATCGGACAAATTTAATATACATTGTATTGTATAATTGATATTGTGTATTCTAATGATTATATTATATTATGAGACTTTTTATGAATGAAAGTGAAAGGATCGAGATGGAGCTAGAGGAGGTAAATATGTAAAATTACAAATTTGAATTAATTATTAGCAATTTTCGGCAAATGTGAAATATAAATATGGGCCTAATAATTGCTAAGGTGAGTCATGTTTCTAGCAAAGATGATAACAAAAATAAGTAGAAACTAAATAACACAATATGAGATACCCAAAAAGTAAGGACAATGAAATAGAGTGACCACGAGAAAGGAGTTAGGGTTAGGGATAACGAAACTCCAAAGACGACGATGTATCCCCATATTCACTTCCTTGAAGGGAAACTAGTCACCGTTTGGGGGATGGGTGTTACCACGAAGGCACATCAACACCACGAAAGCTCAACCTATTCTCCATTAGATATCACAATAAATGTGATTCTCAGCTACTAGTGGTATCCCTTGAGGTGGCGTCCAAACCTTTACAAACTTTCCAAGGGTAAATCACAAGTTGATTCCTCGCTGAAGACCTCCTAACCACCTAGGAGTCTCCAACCTCCAAGAGTAAAAATAGTAAATGAAATCAAATGGGAACTCAATTTCCTTTGGTGGAAATGTAGATTGAGAGTTCCTCTATCTTTTCCCTCATAGGTATGATGTCTTCTAATGGAGCGGTGTTGAGAAGTTGGGATTTTATAGCTTTTGAGGAATGTAGCAAGAGAGAGAATATCGACCACTCAAAAGTCAATGGAAGGATACCTCTTGGGGAATATGGAGTGGGCTTAAATAGCCCCACTTCCAAATGTGGCCATTGGGAGGCGTCAGACACCTTCCGAAAGGAGCTCCAGATGTTTCAGAGTCATAACCCGGACTATTCGAATTTCGGCACTACCTCCAGAGCTTACTCTGGAGTAGAACATAGAGCTAACAGAGCCTTTATTAAACTCTTAAACTCACTATGTGGTGTATGTTGGATTTCGGGCATTCCATATTGTGGCTCTGGAAGTTCTGGAGTGAACCTCGGGCCTGTGTATGTGGACTATGGTGTGTATTTGGAGCTTTTCGTGGGCTATATGGTGGTGACATTTTTTATAGGATATGAGCTGGGTATTGTTTATTGAGGAAACCAATATAGGAGAGTTGAGTTCCACCTTACGTTCGTTGAGCACCCCTCTTAATAGTGTGGTATTCCATACTCAAGAGAACATAAAATACTTGCGAATGCTTGAGTATACCACCATATTTTATCCTTGATAATGAGGGTCCAAAGGCACCATTGCTTCAACCTCATTAATAATTCCATCTTGTAAATACTTAGTGCACAAGATTAGTCTTTCAAATCGTATTGTCCATATCACTAAAACCCACTTGGGAAGACGATTGCACTTTCAGAAAGAACATTGGAAAAACCTTCATACCCCTCGAGACGGTTAATCAAGTATTCCATACGTAGTAGTAGTTTTGTAGGTACACAACATATAAGAAATAGAGAAAAGATATAGCTATGCATGACACTTAATCAAAATGCTCAAAACTAGTACACCCAACTAAAAAAATACTATAGCATTAATCATCATGTGACCGTCAAGCAAAAGAAGTTTGTCAGTTGTAACAGGACATTCGTTATCACCGATTCACCTTATACACAACCGGTCAGTGATGTTCAAGCGAACTTATGATTATTTAGTTATTTATGCATCTTTATTAACTTGAAAATGTTGAAAAGCTCAATAGCCTCTTAATATAATAGTAGGAACCTACCATTATAAAAAAAATATTTAATGAAAAAGCACATACTTGGAGTTCTTACACCTCTAGACAATACTGAAGTCTTCCCTAAGAAAGTAAGAAGTAAAAGATTTGTGCATTCAAAACTTATTAAAATTGAAAAACAACACATAATATGTTCAAACATCTAACATATGGTCCTAGACAACATATCAAAAGACATAGTCCTTTAAATACATCATTAAACACGGGATAAGATGCGAACGGGCCTGTAGCCTAGTGGTTGCAGTGACCTTAGTAGCACCCCAGGTACTGGGTTCAACTCCCAGTGGGAGCGAATTTAAACAGGCCTGGGCAAAAATTTCTGGAATAAAAAGGGCTGTGGGGCTGTTGCTCTACAGTAAATAGTCAAAAAAAACACGGGATAAGATGGTTGGAAAAATGATGGATATACAACACTAACGGGCGTGATGATACGGCGAGTCAGTGATAACACAGGACACCTTATAACTAAACCCCCACATGGTTGGCGGGTTAGTGATGAATCAACCGTAATACGGGTCTTTCCCCTCTAAAAGGCTTCGCTCCAAATTTCTCGCATCGCTCCTCCAGCCTAAAGGACCAACAGTGACATCATATTGTCACACGTCTATCGATGGTACTCCCCGATGCCGCTGCACCTACCGTCGTCTTTAGTCCTTCCTCATGGCGTCGCACTTCCGCGACGCCATTGTGCCATCCCCATCGTCGACGCGCAAAGCCCTAACACTGTTGCACCTCCTTGTCTTCATTGGAC
The DNA here is from genome assembly GCA_032464435.1 of Aegilops umbellulata. NCBI lineage: Eukaryota > Viridiplantae > Streptophyta > Magnoliopsida > Poales > Poaceae > Aegilops > Aegilops umbellulata. Next base: position 295,843,503 of record CP136058.1, read on the forward strand.
CTTCGCCACGCCGCTGCGACATCTGGGTCAATGTCGTGCGAAGACCTGATGCTGCAAGGGGTTGTCTTTCCCGCCCCTTCCAACTAGCCAAGACGCTGATAACCCCTCCCCAAAACACACATACCACTCGCTTGCTACCATGTAAATTACTAGGCAATGTGGCAGTACTTAGTGTTAGGTTTTATTTTACTACTAGGTTATTGCAAATGTTAGTGTTATTTTTAGTGAAATTGTTAGTGTGTAAGTATAGTTACTATCCTATAACAGTTAGTTTTAGTGAAATTATAGTGTTAGAGTGATTATGTTGTGGTTAGTGGAATGACGGTACTAAGTATTCTTGCTAATTAATATATTCAAATATTTATAGAACAATAAGTTCGTCGCCGACTTGAGTATTGTTGGAAATATGCCCTAGAGGCGATCATGTGATGTGTTATTTTCTTATGTATTCACGAGTTATTTGTATTTTCCTTCACATCATCAATGATATGTATTAATAAGTTCGTGAATTCTTGTGAGACTATATATTACTAGATGATCCTCGCGCGTTTGCGGCGGGATTTTTGTATGAAATAAAAATTGCGCTAAACTAATCATCTAGCTATTGTGATGTAGGGTGGAACCCTAATAGGCGATCTTTCACGATTTGGAGGGGAATCCCGACAAGAACACGAAGAACACAAGAGGAAAAACACTGAAATGGACAAAACCCAATCACACATGTGCTAGATCCACATACACAAAGGGGAGATAAAGATCCAAAGTCAACAAAGGGAGATACAAAGGGAACTAGTTCATCCCAATCCTTGCAGGAAAGAGGTCTTGAATCCTTGGAGGATCTTCCCACAAGGGGGTCTTGAATCCACTTGGGGGATCTTCTCACATGGAGGCCTTGGACTCCAAGGGACTAGGGGATAAGTGGATGAGCAAAGCTCTATCTCAATCTTGAGCTATCACAATGCTAACCCTAAAACATAGGAGGAGGAGTATATATAGTCTAGGGGGGCGGACGTTACCGCTCGTCCAGTGTCCCGTGAGGGACCGGTCGTCCGGTAAGGTTCGGATGTCCGGTGTTGTGGCTCTATTGAGGCGTCAACGGATTTCCGGACGGGGTCGGATGTACGGTGCGTCGGTCGTCCAGAAGGCTTCAGTCTTCTGGCATTTTGGCTCTGGACTGGTGGTGTCGGATATCCTGAGATGGTCGGGCGTCCGGTCGCTGGAGGGTGTTGGACGTCCGGTGCTTGCCGGTTGTCCGACAACTGTAGCATCCTTGGTTGGGCCTTCTGGATGGCTGAGTTTCCAGGCGTCAGACGTCCACGGGGTCCGGTCGTCCGGTGGATGTAGTGTCATGGCATCTCTTCCTCTTGGTCCTCGTACTTAGTGTCCTTGCCATCTTGTCCATTATATGTAGTCGCTCCGTGGCTTTCCTCCAAGTACCTGATCACACACAGGGTCACCACTTGAGGTAGTAGCCATGTCTCACATGTGGAATATGTAAGTTCTGAGAGGAGCAAGTTCACCTTAGCTTCGATAGCCCTTGCTCGTGCTCTAGTAATTGGTCCACGTGGTGTCATGGGAGACAAAGGTAGGTCCATGGGGATGACCATAGGATGCTCCGCATACCCCCCCCCCCTTGGGAAAGATCCGACCTCGGATCGTAAACCTCATCACCATGGAAGGGAGATAGATCCTTCATGTCGAAGATGTCTCTCACGATGTACTTGTCGCGTGGAATGTCGATCTTGTAGGTATTGTTGTTGTAGCGTGCAAGCACCTTGAAGGGACCGTCGACACGTGGTAGTAGCTTGGAATTGCGCATGTTGGGGAAGCGTTCCTTGCGTAGGTGTTACCATACAAGATCTCCAATGTTGAATATCATGGGTTGCTTGTTGATGTTGATCTCGGTGGCGAGTCGTTGTACTTGACGCTCGATTCTTTTCCTTGTATCTTCATGAGCCTTCTTGAGATAGCTCGCTCATGCACTCGCGTCCATGTTGATGTGCTCTTGTAGTGGTAGCGATAGAATGTCCAATGGGGACAATGGGTTGAATTCGTAGACGACTTCGAATGGGGACTTGCCAGTGGTAGAGTGTCTTACTCGATTGTAGGCGTACTCAGTGATGGGTAAGCATTCCTCCCACTCACTTATGTTCTTCTTGATCAACACGCTGAAGAGAGTAGAGAGCGTCTGGTTCGTGACCTATGTTTGGCCAGCGGTTTGCGGATGGTATGCCGATGAGAAGAGTAGTTTGATTCTGAGCTTGGTGCATAGGGTCTTCCAAAAGTAGCTAAGAAACTTCATGTTGCGGTCCGACACAATAGTTTTGGGCACTCCATGTAGTCGCAAGATTTCCCTACAAAAGAGATTTGGCAACATGTGAAGCATCGTCTATCTTGTTGCACGGGATGAAATGTGGCATCCTAGAGAAACAGGCCACAACAACAAATACCGAATCATTTCCATTTTGAGCTCTAGGCAAACCAAGCACAAAATCCATACTAACATCTTCCCATGGGTGATACGGAATGGGAAGTGGCATATAGAGACCATGGGATTGAGCTTTAGACTTAGCTTTGTGACATGTAGAGCAACGGTTGGTGTAGCGTGAGATGTCACAAAACATCTTCTGCCAAAAGTAGTTCTTGGAAAGCGTAGCGAATGCCTTGTCACATCCAAAGTGTCCCATAAGTTCTCTGTCGTGAGACTCTTGCAAAAACAACAAACAAAGAGAAGACTCGGGGATACAAAGCTTGTTAGCTCGCATTAGATAATCATGCTTGATGTAATATCGCTCCCAAGTGTTATGCGTTAGACATTGTGCATAAGGAATAGCAAATGAAGCAGCATGTGCATACAAGTCTTTCATGTGCTCAGATCCTACAACATTCAATTGAAGTTGAGTTACAAGCATGCATTTGTGGGAGAGAGCATCCGCCACAACATTTTCCTTACCTTTGATGTACTTGATCACATAAGGAAATGACTCAATGAACTAACTCCATTTGACATGTCACTTATTCAATTTTGTTTGACCTTTAAGGTATTTAAGCGTCTCATGATCCGTATGGATGATAAATTCACGAGGACGAAGATAATGCTCCCACACGTACAAGACTCTCACTAAAGCATATAACTCTATGTCATAAATGGGATAATTAATTTCCGCTCCGAAAAGTTTTTCGCTAAAGTAAGCAATGGGTCGCTTCTCTTGCATTAACACACCTCCTATGCCATTACCACTAGCGTCGCAATGCACTTCAAATGTCTTATCAAAGTTGGGTAATGCAAGCAATGGAGCATGCGTAAACAAATTCTTAAGATCATTAAATGCGGTATCTTGGGATGGTCCCCAAACAAATGATGCATTCTTCTTACTCAATGCATGCAATGGTGCTAAAATCCTTCACAAAGCGACGACAAAATCCGGCTAAGCCAAGGAAGCTATGCCCTTGTTGCAAGTTGGTTGGTTGTTTCCAAGTTTTAATAGCGTCAATCTTAGTCTTGTCAACGTGAACACCCTTAGAAGACACGACAAATCCCAAGAAAACAAGCTTGTCAACACAAAAGTGCATTTCTCCATGTTAGCATAAAGGCACTCGGTTCTAAGAACTTGCAAAACATCCCTAAGATGCACGACATGATCCTGAAGAGATGGACTAAACACAAGTATATCATCAAAGTAGACCACAACACATATGCCAATGTATTTCTGAAGAACATAATGCATCACACACATGAAAGTGCTAGGTGCTTCGGATAAGCCCATAGGCATGACTAACCACTCATACAAGCCAAATTTGCTTTTGAAAGCGGTTTTTCCATTTGTCACCCTCTTGAATGCGAATTTGGTAGTAGACACTTTTAAGATCAGTTTTTGAGAAAATGGTGGCTTCGCTAAATTCATCTAACATGTCATCAAGGCGTGGAATGGGATGCCTATAAAGAATGGTGATAGCATTTATGGGATGACAATCAGAAGACATGCGGAAACTAACACCCCTCTTAGGCACAAGAATGACTGAAACGGTAAAAGGACTTAAGCTTTCACGTACATGCCCATTATCAATGAGTTATTGTACTTTCCTTTGTATTTTCCTTGGTTTCTTCGGGGTTGACACAATATGGTGCCTTGTTCGGTAGAGGTGCGCCGGGTATGAGGTCGATGCGGTGTTCAATGCCAGAAAGTGGAGGTAGTCCGGGAGGTAGCTCATCGGAAACACGCCTGCGAACTCCTGCAATAGATTAGACAACACCTAGAGGTAGATGGTGAGAGATGTTAGTTCTTGCTTCATCATCTTTGCACACTAGGACATAGTGAAGAACACTCGATGGGCTCTCACACACATCTCTCATATCTCCTTTGGTGGCTAAAAGCACTAAGTTTTTCTTGCTGCTCATCATGGAGGCACTCAATTTTGGCTTGTGGCGCTCATTCTCTTTTTGATGGCTCACTCTCTCACTATTCTCTCCACGATGGGTAGATGCTTGCCAATTGGCAATCACTTGACTTGGTGACATGGGCCATAGAACGTACTCATTTTCCTTCATCTTGAAGCTATAATAATTGGTTCGCCTGTTGTGGATGACTCCATGGTCGAATTGCCAAGGTTGTCCAAGTAGGAGGTGGAAAACGGATATCGGAATGACATCACGCTCCAATGTGTCTTCGTATGCTCCAATGTTGAAGGAGACTTGAACAGTGTGCTCCACTTGAATGGTGTTGGAGTCGGTAAGCCATTGGACCTTGTAGGGACGAGGATGCTTCATCTTGACCAATTGTAGCCTGGAACATAGCTCTCCGCTTGCCAAATTTTGGCAACTTCCTCCGTCGATGATGACCTTCATGGAACGTCCATTGATGCCCGCTTGGGTGTAGAAGATATGGCAATGTTGGTCTTCATCTTGTTGGTGCTGAAGTGTCAAGACCTTGGAGAAAACAAGAGCGGGGCTCGAATCATTGTACTTGGTAATCTTCATCTTCATTCACTCGCCGATGCATGGCCACGTGCTCAAGTGCTTCCATTTCTTCCTCACTCATGGATTCATAGGTGTCATCATCATTGGCGATCATGGTGCGTCGAGTGGGGCACTCAAATGTCTTCTGGCCTCGGCCTTGACATGTGAATCATTTGATGGAACTCGTCTTGACGGTCTCATCCGTTGGAGTAGGTGATGATGAAGCTCTTGGCTTGAAGTTTCTTGTAGTAGGAGGACGACTTGAAGATGTCGAAATTTTCTTGTAACTTGACTTGTCGTCATTGCTTGGTGTATCTTTCGTTGAGGTAGAAGGCGGCATAGTCATTGAAGCTTGAGTGTATGAGCCGTAGGTCTTGGAAGAGTACTTGGTGATACGTCTCCAACGTATCTATAATTTATGAAGTATTCATGCTGTTATATTATCTTTTTTGGATGTTTAATGGGCTTTATTATACACTTTTATATGATTTTTGGGACTAACCTATTAACCTAGAGCCCAGTGCTAGTTTCTGTTTTCTCCTTGTTTTAGAGTATCGCAGAAAAGGAAAACCAAACGGAGTCCAATTGACGTGCAACTTGACGGAGATCATTTTTGGACCAGAAGAAGCCCATGGAGTACCGGAAGTAGGCCAGAAGAGACCTGGGCTGCCCACGAGGGTGGGGGGCGCGCCCACCCCCCTAGGGCTGCCTACAGAAACTTTGGCTGTAGTGCGTGATTTTACATTTTTTTACTGGAGAGTCAAATTGTAACATCCCAAATTTTCAATTTGGAGTGTTATGCATTAGATCATCATTGCATATCATATTTTATTGCATTTTGGTTGATCCTAGAACTTATACGCAACTCAAGGACCCACAGAGAGAGTTGGGGATTTCATTATTTTCATAATTGAGTTTTTCTCGAATTTTGAAAAGAGGATCGTTTGATTTTAATTATTTTTCTCTGAAATATTTCTTTTATTAAAAATAAAAAGAGAGAGGATAAAATGACTTCCTCAAAATAAATAAATATCAGAGATTTAATATTTAAATCAAATAAGTTTTTTTATTCGGAGTTTTATCGCTATATTATTTGAATTAGGAAAAATATGCATTTTTTAAAATTGCATTTTAGGCCCAAATAAATGTTCGTCTTGTCCGGTTTATTTTTAGACGACGGGGAAAATTTATTTCGGGATTTTTGGAGTTCGTTTACTATTTCTTTTCTTTCTTTTTCTCGACAGCCAAATTATTAGGAAAAAAACGAACCGACTCGGGCCGCCGTGGGCAACCCGGACTCGTCCACCGCTCGGCCTTATAAGCCGCACCCCGCCGCCAGCCCACCCCAGCTCGCCTCGCCCCACCAAACCCTAACCCTAACCGCCGCCGCCGATCCGCCGCCGCCACCGCCCGCGCCGCCACCCCGCGTCGTCCCGCCGCCGCACGCCGCCAACCGCTGTCACCGGAGCCGCCGCGCCACCGCCCGCCGGAGTTCGAGGTAGCCGCCGGGTTTTTTAAACCGATCGGTTTTATTTCGTAAACCCTAGTTTTCATTTTTTTTATATATCGGTTCGGTTTATTTTTATCGGTTTAGTTATTTAGAGGACGTTCGTCCGTACGTTTGTTTTTACGAGCGGTTTTCACCGTTTAGCCGCAGACAGCGAACGTTCGTTCGTTAGCCTGTTCGTCAGTTCTTCTTTTTCTTGGATTTTCCGCGATTATTTTCGATCGCGATTTCCGATCTGATTTTCGTTCTAGTATAACTTGTCGCTCGTTTATCGGAATCAGGCAATTCAAGCGCCTAGAGTTTCGTCTTGAAACCCTCTTTCCGTTTAACCAACTTAAACAAGTTTTTGCTACAGTAAAATTTGACTACAGTCCATATTAGTAAAACGAAGCTTGTTTCTTTCGCCGTTTGAGTTTTGTTGCTTCGTTTGATTTGTTTCTTTTTGCAAACCGGAGTTCTTAAGTTGAACTTTCTGGTTAGATCTCTTATTTGAGTTTTACCCGTGCTTCTGCTTGATTGCTTATTGTATGCTTGTTTGTTTGCGATAGAGTACCCGGAGTGCGAAGCGTGCTTCTACGAGTCTCTAGGTTTCGCGGATCATCAGCAAGGCAAGTAACACTTTGATCATACCTCTTACTACCCAGTTTTATTGCATTAGATCAATTCTCAAACAATTGCATGGTTAGGATCTGAATTAAATTGTGGGATGGGAAATAGCTGAGGTAGTACCTATTCACCTGTTTATTATCAAACCCTGGGAGTTACTTCTACGTTATGATTATATTGCTATGCTATGCTCATAGACGTGGATTGGGTTTGAGTGTATTCATGACAGATGTGAGATTGTTAATTAATGGTTAACTTAAGGTGGCAACTTTAATACACATCTGGGTGGATTGAGGCACCTGGGTATTCCAGTGATTGCCTGTATTTTTGGAAATCCCGGGGTACCGTGTGATTCTCCTATGGACCGCCACCCAGGCTCAAAGGGATCATAAGATTATTCATGCTAGACACTCCCGTGTGCAGCCACAAGCTATTATGGGCTCTAGCATAATTGATTAAGTTGTGTGAACTCTTACAATGGTAGACTAGCAGATTTAGGGGATGTAGGTGTACCGGTCTACCCATCGTAAGGTGCTAACGCTTCTGAAATACTGTGTCTCGGTCATCTGTTTCTCAAACACCATGTAGTGCGAGAAATCCAACGGAGGAGATCGAGTCTTGTGGGGGAAAGTGTGCAAACCTCTGCAGAGTGTACAAACTAATCATGGTTAGCCGTGTCCCCGGTTATGGACATCTTGAGTATCTGGTTCTTGGATTATCATGCTGATCTCATCACTACTTAATTAAATTGTTGGGTTGTTAATGATTACTTTTAATTGGGATTGAGAGGGGGTTTACCTTCTCAATATTTTTTCAACAAACTTAGTAGTTAAATAAAATTTATTCCTTTGCAGTAGGGAAAAATTGGCTTTTCGCAGAACATATTGAAAGCACAAGTGCTCCTCAGGTGGTTTTGGTAATTAATGTCAACATATCTCTTGTTGGACTAACGTTTTTATCTAGTATATTTCAGATAAGTTCAACAATGGAGTGGCATGGACTAAAGGTTGTGGGAACTCCTTCAAGATGCTAAGGACAAAGGATTGGCTAAAGCTTCAAGCTCAAGACTCTTCATTTTACATTTTAGTGATCCAAGATCACATTGAGTCCATAGGAAAAGCCAATACTATCAAGGAGGGATGAGGTGTTGCTTAATGAGCCCTTTGCTCTATGTGCTTAATGACATGCTCCAAAATACTCAACTACTTTCCCACTTCCACAAATGACCTAAACCCTAAGCCAAACTCGATCATACCGATTCTTTCTATCCGGCGCCACCGAGTTTCATATGTCATAAGCCACTGCCAAACCCTAGCAAATCGGTTTCACCGATAGGGATCTCGGTCCCACCAAGATGGGATTGCAACCTCTTTGTTTCCTTTTCGTAACTTTTCGGTCTCACCGAAAGAGCGGATCGGTCCCACCGAGATTGCAATGCAAACTCTCTGTTTCCCTTTTGTAACTTTTCGGTCTCATCGAAAGAGCAAATCGGTCCCACCGAGTTTGCCTGACCAACTCTTTGGTTAGCCAATTACCAAATCGGCCTCACCGAGTTTGTGTAATCGGTCTCACCGAGATTACGTTATGCCCAAACCCTAACCATATCGGTCCTACCGAGGTGCATGTCAGTCCCACCGAAAATCTCTAACGGTCACTAGGTTTACCTTTTCGGTCCGACCGAGTTTGTTGATTCGGTCCCACCGAGATTGGTAAATTGTGTGTAACGGTTGGATTTTAAGTGGAGGCTATATATACCCCTCCACCTCCTCTTCATTCGTGGAGAGAGCCATCAGAACACATCTACACTTCCAACCTACATGTTCTGAGAGAGAACCACCTACCCTTGTGTTGAGGTCAAGATATTCCATTCCTACCATATGAATCTTGATCTCTAGCCTTCCCCAAGTTGCTTTCCACTCAAATCTTCTTTCTACCAAATCCAAATCCTGTGAGAGAGAGTTGAGTGTTGGGGAGACTATCATTTGAAGCACAAGAGCAAGGAGTTCATCATCAACACACCATTTGTTACTTCTTGGAGAGTGGTGTCTCCTAGATTGGCTAGGTGTCACTTGGGAGCCTCCGACAAGATTGTGGAGTTGAACCAAGGAGTTTGTAAGGGCAAGGAGATCGCCTACTTCGTGAAGATCTACCGCTAGTGAGGCAAGTCCTTCGTGGGCGATGGCCATGGTGGGATAGACAAGGTTGCTTCTTCGTGGACCCTTCGTGGACTCGCGCAACCATTACCCTTCGTGGGTTGAAGTCTCCATCAACGTGGATGTAGGATAGCACCACCTATCCGAACCACGGGAAAAACATCTGTGTCTCCAATTGCGTTTGAATTCTCCAAACCCTTCCCTTTACATTCTTGCAAGTTGCATGATTTACTTTCCGCTGCCTATATACTCTTTGCATGCTTGCTTGATATGTATTGTGTATGTTGAAATTGTGCCTATAACTTCACTCAAACCAAAAAGGCTTAAAAACTGCAACTTTAGTACTGAGTGTCTAATCACCCCCCCTCTAGACACACCCACTTCTAGATCCTACACATATTAACCCTACAGCCTCCACCAGCCATATATGCATGTAGTGATAGCATTATTCTGTTCATTATCCTTTTGGTGTTACATTGCCAGCATATTCCATATGCTGACCCGTTTTCGGGCTGCAACGTATCATGTTGCAGACTTTTCAGACGACGAGTAAGGAGCCTTAGGTCGCGGTCTTTCACTCAGTGATGCCGTTGGAGTTGATGGACTCACTTTATCTTCCAAGCCTTCCGTTGCTATCATATTAGATGGCCTTAAGCCATATTTATTGTAATAAGTTCTCTTTTGTGACATTCGATGTAATAAGTGTGTGATTGCTACTCTATTATAAATCCTTCGAGTATTGTGTGTGTCAGCATTACCGATCCAGGGATGACACTTATGCACAGACATCAGACTGTTTGAGGTCTGGTCGCTACAAAGATGGTATCAGAGCACACGCTAACTATAGGACACGACCACTAAGCTAAAGCCCTAGATTACTACTCTCTTCTCATTTCTAACTCCTCTCCTTTTTCTACTCTTTAGGATGGCGGATGCAAGCATCAAGTTCATGCAACCGGATGAAGACACCCCTTCTGGACGCCACTCGAAGGAAGTTACTAGGTACCTGAACATTGGAATACCAAGCTTCACCGGGACCAAGAATGCCACTTTACCGGAAGAGGAGCGCTGGATGATTCAAGTTCAAGTTCCAGGAAGGACATTCACGCCAGTCACTGAGCCCATAGAGTTTTCCTTTGATGCACCAACCTGGAGTCTAGGAAAGAGTATGGCAGCTCACATCACCATGGGACGCATTGGAGAAGTCTACCACAATGATCTCAAGGATACTATCTACCAGATTTGTGGGCGCCGAGATGAGCAATGGGAGACGATCAACACCAGGAAGGATAGATTGATTGCCCCTTTCATCCAGGACTTAAACCAGCACATTCGACGCCAGGAGAACCAGATGTGTGCAGGCATGACAGATTTGAAGAAGGCAGTGACAAGGATTACGGAACTGGAGGAAGAACTCAAGGCTACATGCGAGGACTATAAGGAGGAAATTGTCGTACTAGTGGAGAAGAATGACGACCTGACCAGGAAGCTAGGAGTTTTCATGGGAGACCCTGTGCCAGGAGGAGAAGATGACAGTTCTACTTGCCCGGAGAATTACATCATCATCGACGATACCGACTCAGACCCTGACGATAGCGATGATGACTATGTTGATGAAGCTGGAGCAGATATCATGGAGTCTTCGACCGACCAATTTTTCTAGTAGACCACCAAATCAATAGTAGTATTCCACCATGTATATAGTATAGTCCAAACACTTTTGTAACGATAGTTCTAGACCAATTGTATGCCTTGTTTGATTGATTGAGTGACATGTTTGTGCTTGTGTCATGTGCATATGTGTAGTGTTTTCCCTCTAGACCTCATTCTATTCTGTTTTCTCATCTTTTCTAAACCCAGCAGATGCCTCTGAGACGCGACAATGGATTTGCTTTCCCACCGGAGCTCACTCAGTTAATCCAGCAGCAGAATGCATTGATGCAGATATTGGTCCAGAATCAGAACCAGGGGAACAACAACAACAACAACAACAACCCACCACCACCCCCACCAGTTGACCACTTAGCCAGTTTTCTTAGGCTGAATCCGTCGGTGTTCTCCAGTAGCATCGAGCCGATTGTTGCAGATGATTGGCTTCGCAAGATTGAAAGGGAGTTGACCACTATAGGATGCATAGATGCGGAGAGAGTGCGTTTTGCCGCACATCAGCTTGATGGACCCGCAGCATCATGGTGGGAGAATTTCATAGTCACTTACCCTATTGACACTGTGACATGGGACCAGTTCCAGCAAGCTTTTCGTACTGCCCATGTTTCAGCAGGAGCTATGGTCATGAAGAAGCGTGAGTTTCGCAACTTACGCCAAGGAGGGCGCACTGTTGGCCAATATGTGGATGAGTTCAGTAAATTAGCACGTTATGCCCCAGATGACGTCGCTACAGAAGCAGCTAAAAAGGAGAAGTTTTTGGAAGGACTGAATGATGAGCTGAGCATGCAGTTGATGGTGGCAAGTTTCAATAACAATCAGGAATTGGTGATAGAGCTCTTATGCTCGAAGGGAAGCAACAGCAGATTGACAGTCGCAAGAGGAAGTATGGACAAGGGAAGTATAATTCTGGAGCCCAGCAGAGACCCTGTTACACCCCGTACTTGGGAGGACTCTTTCATAACCATGGAGGCCACACCCATAATGGAGGAAGTTCGCACAACCATAGTGGCCCCAACAATGGGAATGGTAATGGAGGAAGCAACGGACAGAACCGTTCCAACCCGGCAACACCCGCCAAGAAGAATCTAAGCCACGTTACTTGCTACAAGTGCCAGAAGACCGGACATTATGCCAATGAATGTCCTGAAGCTAAGAATGGAAATGGCAATGGAAGCTCTAGGAAGAAGCCCAACCCTTTCAACAGGGGACAAGTGAACCACGTTAACGTGGAGGAGGTTGAATCTCAGCCAGATGCAGTAATAGGTAAGTTTCTGGTTAAGTCATTTACTGCAGTCGTATTTTTGATACTGGTGCATCGCATTCATACGTATCAAGGGGATTTGTGGATAAGTATAAGTTGCCCACTAGAGTTCTTAAGACACCCATGCTAGTAATCTCACCCGGAGCAGAGTATATGGCAAGCCATGGATGTTTTCAGATGCCATTGACCATAGGTAGGCATGTTTTCCCCTCCGATCTGATAATATGGGAATCGCAAGGTTTGGATGTGATTCTGGGTATGGATTGGCTATCGATGTATGGAGGAAACATCGATTGCGCCAGTAAGACGATTTTACTCACCACCCCAAAGGGAAGAAGGATCAAGTATGTATCCCGGCATGTGCCGAATAGGACTCAAGTAAATTCCTTATCATGATTTGGAGGAGATTAAGAAGCATATTAAGGAGTTACTGGATAAGGGATATATTCGCCCAAGTTCGTCACCTTGGGGATCACTAGTACTTCTAGTGGAGAAGAAGGATGGATCATTAAGGATGGTTGTTGATTATCGTGGATTGAATGAGGTGACGATCAAGAACAAGTACCCACTGCCGATGATCAATGATTTGTTTGACCAGCTGCAAGGAGCAAAGGTGTTTTCCAAGATCAATTTGCGATCAAGGTATCACCAGTTGAAGATTCGAGAGCAGGACATACCTAAGACATATTTTACCACAAGGTATGGGCTGTATGAGTATACCGTTATGTCATTTGGTCTGACTAACGCACCTGCCTATTTTATGAACATGATGAACAAAGTGTTTATGGAGTTTTTGGATAAGTTCGTCGTAGTGTTCATTAATGATATTCTGGTTTACTCAAATAATGAAGGAGAACATAAGGAACATTTGCGATTAGTACTTGGTAAGCTCAGAGAACACCAGTTATACGCCAAGTTCAGCAAGTGTGAGTTTTGGCTGAAGGAAGTTGGATTTCTTGGACATGTTATATCCGTAGAAGGAATAGCAGTAGAGCCCACCAAGGTTGTCATTGTGACAAATTGGGAGTCACCCACGACAGTGGGAGAGATCCGGAGTTTTCTTGGACCCGCGGGATACTACCGGAGGTTCATTGAGAATTTCTCAAAGATTGCAAAGCCCATGATGGAGTTGTTAAAGAAGGACACCAAGTTCAATTGGACTGAGGAATGTGAGGCCGGTTTTCAGGAGTTGAAGAGACGCTTGGTTACATCGCCAGTGTTGATTCTGCCAGATCAACGCAAGGACTATGAAGTATACTGCAATGCTTCACATCGAGGACTTGGAGCCGTACTTATGCAGGAGGGAAGAGTTGTTTCATATGCCTCACGACAGCTTAAACCCCATGAGTTAAACTATGCCATGCATGATTTGGAGTTAGCAGCCGTAGTGCATGCGTTGAAGACATGGAGACATTTTCTCATCGGAAACCATTGTGAGGTATACACGGATCACAAGAGTTTGAAGTATATCTTCACGCAGAAGGAGTTAAATCTCAGACAGAGGAGATGGTTAGAGCTCATTAAGGATTATGATATGAAATTGCATTATCATCCAAGAAAGGCTAACGTAGTAGCTGATGCGTTGAGCCGCAAGAGTCATGTAAATACCCTCATGACTGGAGAATTACCCAAGGAGTTAGCAGAAGACCTTCGCGAGCTATGTTTGGAGATAGTTCCAAGAGGTTATGTAGCAACTTTGGAGATTCGGTCTACCTTGATGGATAAGATCAAAGAAGCTCAGAAGACGGACAAGGAGTTTGCCGAGATAAAGGAAAGGATGAGTAAATGAAAAGCCAAGGGATTTCGTGAGGATGAGCACGATACCTTATGGTTTGAGGACCGCGTATATGTGCCCAATGATCAGGAGATCAAGAAGTTGATTCTGCAAGAGGCCCATGATTCGCCATATTTGATTCACCTAGGAAATACCAAGATGTATCTAGATTTGAAGGATAGTTTCTGGTGGACCGGTATGAAGAAGGATATTGCAGAGTATGTAGCAGTTTGTGATGTATGTCAGAGAGTGAAGGCAGAACATCAGAAGCCAGCAGGATTGCTACAACCATTGCCGATACCCGAATGGAAGTGGGATAAGTTAGGCATGGATTTTATCACAGGATTACCCAGGACTCGTTCAGGCTATGACTCGATATGGGTTGTAGTCGATCGATTGACGAAATTAGCTCATTTCATCCCAGTAAAGACCACTTACACCAGTGCTAAGTTGGCAAAGATATATATGACCAGGATCGTATGTCTGCATGGAGTTCCGAGGACCATTGTATCAGATAGAGGAACCCAGTTTACTTCAAAGTTTTGGAATCAGTTGCATGAAACTTTGGAAACCAGGCTAGAGTTCAGTATAGCATTTCACCCGCAGACAGATGGACAGACTGAGTGAGTAAATCAAATTCTGGAGGACATGTTGAGAGCTTGTGCGCTAGACTATGGATCTAGTTGGGACGATAATTTGCCGTATGCAGAGTTCTCTTACAACAACAGCTATCAAGCTAGTTTGAAGATAGCCCCTTTCGAAGCACTGTACGGAAGGAGGTGCAGAACACCGTTGTTGTGGGACGAAGTTGGAGACCGACAATTGTTTGGACCAGATTTGATTAAAGAGTCTGAAGAGATGGTTAAGCTGATTCGCGATAGACTCAAGGTAGCCCAGTCCAGGTAGAAGAGTTATGTGGATTCTAAATGCAAGGAAACAGTTTACGAAGTCAGAGACAGAGTGTATCTTCGAGTATCACCACTTCGAGGAGTGAAGCGCTTTGGAGTTAAGGGAAAGTTAGCACCACATTTTGTGGGACCATACAGAGTTTTGGAACGTATGGGAGAAGTGGCTTACAAGTTGGAATTGCCTGAAGGATTGTCCGGAGTTCACGATGTGTTCCACGTTTTTCAGTTGAAGAAGTGCCACGCGGAGATGGCTGATATTCCTCTAAGAGATACAGTGCCGCTAGAAGAGATACATTTGGAGAGTGATTTGACATATGAGGAGAACCCAGTCAAGATACTCGAGTTTGCCAGCCGAGTTACGCGCAACAAAGTAATCAAGTTCTGCAAAGTTCATGGAGTCACCATACCGAGGATGAAGCCACTTGGGAACGAGAGGAAGACCTACGGAAGGATCACTCTCACCTATTTTCTAGCCAACCCGAATCTCGAGGGCGAGATTCATCTTAAGGGGGGTAGGTTTGTAACATCCCAAATTTTCAATTTGGAATGTTATGCATTAGATCATCATTGCATATCATATTTTATTGCAATTTGGTTGATCCTAGAAATTCTACGCAACTCAAGGACCCACGGAGAGAGTTGGGGATTTCATTATTTTCATATTCGAGTTTTTCTCGAATTTTGAAAAGAGGATCGTTTGATTTTAATTATTTTTCTCTGAAATATTTCTTTTATTAAAAATAAAAAGAGAAAGGATAAAATGGCTTCCTCAAAATAAAGAAATATCAGATATTTAATATTAAAATCAAATAAGTTTTTTTATTCGAAGTTTTATCGCTATTTTATTTGAATTAGGAAAAATATGTGTTTTTCAAAATTGCATTTTAGGCCTAAATAAATGTTCATCTTGTCCGGATTATGTTTAGAGGACGGGAAAATTTTATTTCGGAATTTTTGGAGTCCATTTAGTATTTCTTTTCTTTCTTTTTCTGCACGTCCGAATTATTAGAAAAAAACGAACCGACTCGTGCCGCCATGGGCAACCCGGACTCGATCCGCCGCTCGGCCTTATAAGCCGCACCCTGCCGCCAGCCCACCCCAGCCCGCCTCGCCCCGACAAAGCCTAACCCTATCGACCGCCGCCCTTCGCCCCGCCGCCGCCGATCCGCCGCCGCCGCCCGCGCCGCCGCACGCCCGCACCGCCACCCCGCGCCGTCCCGCCGCCGCACGCTGCCAACCGCCGTCGCCGGAGCCGCCGCATCGCGGCCCGCCGGAGTTCGAGGTAGCCGCCATTTTTTTTAAAACCGATCGGTTTTATTTTGTAAACCCTAGTTTTCATTTTTTTTATATCGGTTCGGTTTATTTTTATCAGTTTAGTTATTTAGCAGACGTTCGTTCGTATGTTCGTTTTTATGAATGGTTTTCACCGTTTGGCCGCAGACAGCGAACGTTTGTTCGTTAGCCTATTCGTCATTTTTCTTTTTCTTGGATTTTCCGCGATTTATTTTCGATCGCGATTTCCGATCCGATTTCTGTTCTAGTATAACTTCCCGCTCGTTTATCGGAATCAGGCGATTCAAGCGCCTAGAGTTTCATATCGAAACCCTCTTTCCGTTTAACCAACTTAAACAAGTTTTTGCTACTGTAAAATTTGAATTTAGTCCATATTAGTAAAACAAAGCTTGTTTCTTTCGCCGTTTGAGTTTTGTTGCTTCGTTTGATTTGTTTCTTTTTGCAAACCGCAATTCTTAAGTTGAACATTCTGGTTAAATCTCTTATTTGAGTTTTACCCGTGCTTCTGCTTGATTGCTTATTGTATGCTTGTTTGTTTGCGATAGAGTACCCGGAGTGCGAAGCGTGCTTCTACGAGTCTCAAGGTTTTGCGGATGATCAGCAAGGCAAGTAACTCTTTGATCATACCTCTTACTACCCAGTTTTATTGCATTAGATCAATCTCAAACAATGGCATGGTTAGGATCTGAATAGGAAATAGCTGAGCTAGTACCTATTCACATGTTTATTATCAAACCCTGTGAGTTACTTCTACGTTATGCTTATATTGCTATGCTATGCTCGTAGACGTGGATTGGGTTTGAGTGTATCCATGACAGATGTGAGATTGTTAATTAATGGTTAACTTAAGGTGGCAACTTTAATACACATCTGGGTGGATTGAGGCACCTGGGTATTCAAGTGATTGCCTGTATTTTTGGAAATCCCGGGGTACTGTGTGATTCTCCTATGGACCGCCACCCAGGCTCAAAGGGATCATAAGATTATTCATGCTAGACACTTCCGTGTGCAGCCACAAGCTATTATGGGCTCTAGCATAGTTGATTAAGTTGTGTGAACTCTTACAATGATAGACTAGCAGATGTAGGGGATGTAGGTGTACCGGTCTACCCACCGTAAGGTGCTAACGCTTCTAAAATACTATGTCTCGGTCATCCGTTTCTCAAACACCATGTAGTGCGAGAAATCCAACGGAGGAGATCGAGTCATGTAGGGAAAAGTGCGCAAACTTCTGCAGAGTGTACAAACTAATCATGGTTAGTCGTGTCCCCGGTTATGGACATCTTGAGTATCTGGTTCTTGGATTATCATGCTGATCTCATCACTACTTAATTAAATTGTTGGGTTGTTAATGATTACTTTTAATTGGGATTGAGAGGGGGTTTACCGTCTCAATATTTTTTTCAACAAACTTAGTAGTTAAATAAAATTTATTCCTTTGCAGTAGGGAAAATTGGCTTTTCGCAAAACATATTGACCCTACAGCCTCCACCAGCCATATATGCATGTAGTCATAGCATTATTCTGTTCATTATCCTTTTGGTGTTACATTGCCAGCATATTCCATGTGCTGACCCGTTTTCGGGCTGCAACGTATCATGCTGCAGACTTTTCAGACGACGAGTAAGGAGCCTTAGGTCATGGTCTTTCACTCAGTGATGTCGTTGGAGTTGATGGACTCACTTTATCTTCCAAGCCTTCCGCTGTTATCGTATTAGATGGCCTTAAGCCATATTTATTGTAATAAGTTCTCTTTTGAGACATTCGATGTAATAAGTGTGTGATTGCTACTCTGTTATAAATCCTTCGAGTACTGTGTGTGTCAGCATTACCGATCCAGGGATGACACTTATGCACAGAGATCAGACTGTTTGAGGTCTGGTCACTACACAAATGGGTCTGAAACTTTTTTCACATTACTTATGTACAAATTGTTCAAATTTTCAAATTTAGTTCATAATTTTAGGAGTTACAGAAGTTTTCTAAACTTCCAAATTACTACAGACTGTCCTGTTTAAGACAGATTCCGTTTTTGATGCATTGATTGCTTGTTTTGATTAAACTATCGGTATCTATCAGTGGATTAAGCCATGGAAAGCTTATACAATAGTAGCTATAATACAAAAACAAAATATGAATTGGTTTGGAACAGTAATTATAGTAGTGATTTGCTTTGTTGTACTAACGGATCTCACAAAGTTTTTGTGGATGAAGTGTTCGAAGAACGAGGAGTTACCGATGTGAGAAGAATAAAGAGGGGCAAGAGTTCAAGCTTGGGGATGCCCAAGGCACCCCAAGTAAATATTTCAAAGGATACTCAAGCATCTAAGCTTGGGGATGCCCCGGTTGGCATCCCATCTTTCTTCTTCAACAAATATCGGTATACCTCGGTTTTTGTTTTGTTCACATGAATTGTGTCCTTTGTGTTTTTGTTTTTCCTTTAAGAACCATGCTAGCATGAGATATACCTTCATTGATTTATACAATACTTCATGTGCTTCACTTAAATCTCTTAAGTATGATCTTATAGAATTGCTCTTTGTGCTTCACTTAAATCTTTTGAGTAGGGTTTTATAGAATGCTTCATGTGCTTCACTTATACATTTTGAGCTTGGATATTGGTTAGTCTATATTAATTGTAGAATGCTCCATGAACTTCACTTATATCTTTCGGAGTATGAATGATACTATAATTTAAAGTGGGTTTGAAGAGTGTCAACTTTAGGAATTAGTGATCCCACTATTTTGGAGGGTGTTGAATCTTAGTGTGATATTTATGAAAGTGGATTTGGAAGAGTGTCAACTTTAGCTAGTAATGATTCCACTATTTCGGAAGAGGATCCAATTGAGTATGAGAACAAAGTTGCTATCCATGATGCTACTAAAAATTATTATGAAGGAGGAATATATGCTTGTAGGAGTTGCAATAATATCAAGTTTCCTCTCTATGTGCTTAAAGTTTTGAAGTTATACTTGTTTTGCCTTCCTATGCTAGTTGATTCTTGTTCCCATAAGTTGTGCGCTCACAAAATCCCTAGGCATAGGAAGTGGATTAGATTTAAATGTGTTAGTCATATTCTTCAAGATGCTCTCTTTGTGTTTCAATTCTTGTCTATTATGTGAGCATCGTTGAAATCATCTTGCCTAGCTAAAAGGCATTAAAGAAAAGCGCTTGTTGGGAGACAACCCAATATTTACCCTTACTATTTTTGTGTGTATACATGATTAAGCTACTGTAGTAATAATGTTTTATAGTTTTTGTTTCAATAAAGTGCCAAGTAAGACCTTTGGGAAGACTTGGGTGAAAGTTAATGTGATCTTGCTGTAAAAAACAGAAACTTTGCGCTCACGAGATTAGCTGTCATTTTTTATAGAAGAGTGATTTTGAGTTGATTATTTTTGCACAAGATTAATAGACAAATTCCTCACGTCCACCAATTTATTTCATAATTTTTGGAGTAGCAGAAGTATGGTTATTGTTCAGATCATTACAGACTGTTCTGTTTCTGACAGACTCTATTTTCATTGCATAGTTTGCTTGTTTTCTAGTTTCTGTGGCTTATATTCCTCAATATAAAATGTAGAAATGATATGGTACAGTAGGCATTGTGTGAGAATAATTATGAACCTTGTATTTGATAGTACCAAAGTGAATGGTTTGCTCTTTATCATACTAACCTATCTCACGAAGTTACATTAAGTTTTGTGTGTGAAATTTTCAAGCTTTGGGTGAGATATCGATATGAAGAGAATAAGGAGTGGAAAGGCCCTAAGCTTGGGGATGCCCAAGGCACCCCAAGGTAATATTCAAGGAAGACTCAAGCGCCTAAGCTTGGGGATGCCCCGGAAGGCATCCCCTCTTTCGTCTTCAAAACTATCGGTATACCTTACTCGGAGCTATATTTTTATTCGTCACATGATATGTGGTTTTCTTGGAGCGTGTTTTCGATTTTACTTGTTGTTTGAATAAAATCATTGGATCTGAAATATTGAATGAAAAAGAATTCTCCCATTGCTAGTTAATTATTTGACTACTCGGTGATCTTCACTCATATCTTTTGGAGTAGTTTGTCATTTACTCATGTGCTTCACGTATATCCTACGAGTAAATGGTTGAATAAATTGAATGTCATAAACCTGAACTTATATATGTTTCATATGCTTATAACATGGGGAGTAATGACTTCACACATAATAAGTATAGGTAGTAAATTTATTGAAAGTTAGCAAACATAGAATTGGTCACTTGAACAATTCATGAAAGAATATTGAAGGAAGAGAGGTTTCACATACAAATATACTATCTTGGACATCTTTTATGATTGGGAGCACTCATTAAAATATGACATGCTAAAGAGTTGATGTTGGACAAGGAAGACAACGTAATGGGTTATGTTTTCTTATATCTGAAATAAAGTATATTGTCATGGATCATCCAACATGTTGAGCTTGCCTTTCCCCCTCATGCTAGCCAAATTCTTTGCACCAAGTAGAGATACTACTTGTGCTTCCAAATACCCTTAAAACCTGTTTTACCATGAGAGTCCACCATATCTACCTATGGATTGTGTAAGATCCTTCAAGTAAGTTGTCATAGGTGCAGGCAATAAAAATTGCTCTCTAAATATGGTGTGGAGGAAATAAGCTTTATATGATCTTGTGATGTGGAAGAAATAAAAGCGACGGCATAATAAAGGTCCATATCACAAGTGGCAATATAAAGTGACGTTCTTTCGCATTAAGATTTTGTGCATCCAACCCTGAAAGCGCATGGCAACCTCTGCTTCCCTCTGCGAAGGGCCTATCTTTTCCTTTTATCTTCTACCTTATGCAAGAGTCATGGTGATCTTCACCTTTCCTTTTTACATTTTATCCTTTGGCAAGCACTGGATGTTGGAAGGATCCTGATATATATATCTAATTGGATGTAAGTTAGCATGAGCTATTGTTGTTGACATTACCCTTGAGGTAAAAGGTTGGGAGGCCAAACTATAAGCCCCTATCTTGCTCTGTGTCCGATTAAAACTCCATAACCACAAGTATTGCGTGAGTGTTAGCTATTGTGAAAGACTAAATTATAGTTGAGTATGTGGACTTGCTAAATCAAAGCTCTGACATAGACTCTTCCGGAAAATAAGATGAATTGTAATTTTTTGGTGACTGATAACACGGTTTGTTAGTTTTCAAGAAAGTTTATGATCTATACTTTAACATGTGAATAGCTTGTTACTTTATCATGAGAAGTTTTATGAGATGAGATATTGTTATGACATATAATGATGCTAGGAAAAGTGATTATAATTGCCATTGATCAAACTTAAGCACTTGCTAGCATTCACACTTCATAAATTATTTCTTTTATCATTTACCTACTCGAGGACGAGCAGGAATTAAGCTTGGGGATGCTGATACGTCTCCAACGTATCTATAATTTGAAGTATTCATGTTGTTATATTATCTTTCTTGGATGTTTAATGGGCTTTATTATACACTTTTATATGATTTTTGGGCCTAACCTATTAACCTAGAGCCCAGTGCCAGTTTCTGTTTTCTCCTTGTTTTAGAGTATCGCGGAAAAGGAAAACCAAACGGAGTCCAATTGACATGCAACTTGACGGAGACCATTTTTGGACCAGAAGAAGCCCACGGAGTACCGGAAGTAGGCCAGAAGAGTCCCGGGCTGCCCACGAGGGTGAGGGCGCGCCCCCTGCCTCGTGGACAGCCCGGAAACCCCCCTGACGTGAAATCAACGCCAACACCTCTTATATATACCTAAACTTCCAGAAAGAAACCTAGATCAGAAGTTCCGCCGCCGCAAGCCTCTGTAGCCATGAGAAATCAATCTAGGCCCTCTCCGGCACCCTGCCGGAGGGGGCCATCATCACCGATGGCCATGGAGGAGTATCCCGGAGGGGCCATCATCACCATGAAGGCCAAGGACCAGAAGGTGGAGGCCATGGAGGAGGAAGCACAAGGGGGATAACCTCTCCTCCTCTCTTCCTGTGGCGCCGGCGTGCCATCGGGAGGGGAATCATCACCGCGGTGATCGTCTTCATCAACATCACCATCATCATCACCATCCTCATCTCTTTTACGCGGTCCACTCTCCCGCACCCCGTTATAATCCCTAGTTGAACATGGTGCTTTATGCCACATATTATGATCCAATGATGTGTTGCCATCCTATTATGTTTTGAGTAGATATCTTTTGTCTTTGGGTTGATTGATGATATAGATTGGTATGAGTTGTATGTTTTACTTTGATGGTGTCCTATCGTGCCCTCCATGTCGCGCAAGCGTGAGGGATTCCCGTTGTAGGGTGTTGCAATACGTTCATGATTCTCTTATAGTGGGTTGGTGAGTGACTGAAACACAAATCCGAGTAAGAGGGATTGTTGCGTATGGGAATAAAGAGGACTTGATGATTTAATGCTATGGTTGGGTTTTACCTTAATGATCTTTAGTAGTTGCGGATGCTTGATAGAGTTCCAATCATAAGTGCATATGATCCAAGTAGAGAAAGTATGTTAGCTTATGCCTCTCCCTCATATGAAACTGCAATAGTGATTACCGGTCTTGTTAACGATTGCCTAGGACAAGTCCGCACACCGATCCACCATTATTCCACACTCGCTATTTATAATATTTAGTAATATATTCTAACTTTATGATAATAGCACCCACTTTTATATTTTAGCTCTCCGTTACCATGCAAAGTTATCCTCTTCATACCCACGACATAGTTTCATATCTCGTTGCTAGTTGGAAGTAAACGTTCGGTGCACGTAGAGTCGTATCAGTGGCAGATAGGGCTTGAGAGAATATTGATCTTACCTTTAGCTCCTTGTGGGTTCGACACTCCATACTTATCACTTCCACCTTTGGAAGTTGCTACGATGATTCCCTGCACTTGGGGATTATCACTTGGCGTAGTTGTAGTCGTCTTGCACTTGTCGCTCCACCTTGGTAGGTTGGTGCAGTAGCTCTATGAAGTTCGAGTACGGTTGGAAATCCGCAATCTTATTGATTGGGTGGTTGAGTCCATTCAAGAACCATGTCAGAGTGTGCTCCTCCTCTTCCGTGACATCAGCTCGTATCATTGCAATCTCCATTAACTTGTAGGGCCAATTCCATTTCCCCCCTAACTTTGTCCCGAGCTCATCTTTACCCCTAAATAAAAACAGTGCTCAACTATACCCCTCTTCCGTTAGATGGCATTATGGAAATACCCCTCTGCACCGTTTCCGTCAGGTCAAAGGCCTTTGACCGTCTTCAAACCGTTTTCTGGACATTTTTACCCTCAATCTGCCTGTCACTTAAGGGCGGGACCTGTAACTTTTTTAGAAAAAGCAATCAGGTCCCTGTAACTTTTAAAGAAATCAATTAGGTCCCTGTATCATTTTTAGAAAAAGCAATCGGGTCCCTGTGGCCATGGCGACATTGGCCATGGTGGTGGTCGGCCGCTCACGAAAGGGAGCAGTGGCGCCGATGCGAGCAGCAGCAGCGACGGGAGGGAGCATCAACGGCGGTGGGAGGGAGCAGCAGCCGCGCCGGCTGTGCATGGGGAGAGCAGCGGCGTGGGCGCGAGTAACAGAGCCAGTCACGAGCAACAGCAACCGTGCCGTCCGCGCATGGGCGAGAGCAGCGGTGTGTGCGAGAGCAGTGGCATGGACGCGAGCAGCAGAGCCAGCCGCGAGAAGCAACAGCCTCACCGGTCGAGCGTGGGCGCGAGTAGCGACACTGGGAGCAAGCAGCAGCAGGGACGGGAACGAGCAGCAGCAGCCGCGCCGGCCGTGCGTGGGCGCAAGCAGCGGTGCCGGCGACAAGGCGGCCATGCTCTAGGTGATCTGCTCGGAGTGGCTTGCACGCCGGCAAGCTCGAGCTGCATCGGCCGACGCAGGGGTGGCCCAGGTGACATGAGTGGTGGATGGGAGAGAGAGAGAGAGAGAGAGAGAGAGAGAACTTGCTGGAAAGATTAAAAGGAGAGAGATAGATAGATAGATAGAGAGAGAGTTTCCTTTTTTTTGTTTTTGTTGGGTCCCATGTGTAAGTGGTAGAGATGAGAGAGTTTTTTATTTTTTTACTTTCTTTGGGTGGGTCCCACCTATAAGTGACTAAGGATGCGAGGGGTACAAATATCCAGGGAACACATCATTGATGGTCAAAGGTCGTTGACCAGACGAAAATGACACGGAAGGGTATTTCCATGATGGCACCTAACGGAAGAGGGGTATAGTTGAGCATTGTTTTTATTTAGGGGTAAAGATGAGGTCGGTACAAAGTTAGGATGAAAATGTATGTAGGCACAAAGTTCGCTCTCATGACCTCCTTCATTTGATTCCATGTGGTGATGGGTGGGTCACCCTTTTCTTCTCGCCGCTAAGTGACTTGCTCCCACCAAATGAGGACATAGTCTTGGAACTCAAGTGAGTTCATGGCAATTTTCTTCTCTTCTTCATAATTGTGAAGGCAAAATATCTTGTCTACCTTCAATGCCCATGATAGGTAGTCCTCAGGATCGTTGCTACCGGAGAACTTTGGCATGTTGAACTTGAGCTTGCCGTAGCGCTGCTCTTCATTGTGTTGGTGGCGATAGCGATGACGCTCTTGTCGTAGAGGCGGTTCTTAAACCGCTTGCTCCTCTTGATTAGCTTGATGTTGAGGGCGTCGAATTCTCGAACGGTTCCTCAACTCTTCGCACTCCTCAAGGAGAGTGACTTCTTATTGTCGCTCTCATCGGAGGGCCTCTTCTTGTAGACATACTTGTCGGTTGCGCTTGTTGACGGCTCGTGTGGCTCGTGTAGGGCATGTGGAGCTTCTAGGGCTTGTTATTCATGGTGTTGATGTTCTTGTTGTAGGGCGTCGCCCTCTTGTTTTTCTTGTTCTTGGCGTTGTGGAGGTTGCTCTTGTTCCATATGATCATTCACTACACCACAACACGGATGCAACGTCATGTAATCTGCCGGGAGAAGACCCATAAGAGGGCAGACAAACTGTCGGGACAGAGATTCTCCCAGCAGATAGAACTTCCACAAGAACGGCTACCGGGAAATGAATCTCCCGACAGATACAGATCTCCCGAAGGCGGTCTTGTAAACCATTGCCATGAAATGGGTTTTGTGGAGCTTGATGATCTTCATGGTCTTGGCGACAATGTAGACTAGCTCGTGGAAGACTTGCATCCAAAGAAGTGTCAAAAGAGTGTCGCCTTGAATGGCATCGTGTAGCGACCCGACCTCAGACGGTCAAGTCTCTGTGCTTATGTGTCATCCCTGGATCGGTATGCTGACACACACAGTACTCGAAGGATTTATAACAGAGGTAAATCACATGTATAAAGTAACATAAATACTATTACCTCAATTCATATAGCGTAAGCAACAAGGTTGTGGATTCCCATCAACACCAACGGCAAAGTTGAGTATAGAAATCGTAACCCTAACGTATCACTTACTCGTCGTATGAAACCTGCAACATGAGACGTTGCAGCCCGAAACGGGTCAGTACATTGAATGTACTGGCAAATTCACACCATAGAGAAAATGATGAACAATGGCTATCTCTACATGCATATATGGCTGGTGGAAAAGCTCTATGGTTACAGTTTTGCGAAAAGCCAATTTTTCCCTACTACAAAGGAATAAATTTTATTTAACTATCATGGTGGTTGTGAAACATTGAGAATGGTTGACAGCATCCTCAATCCCAATTAAAAGTAATCATCAACATCCCAACAAAATTAATTAAAGTAACATGATGAGATCAACATGATAATCCAAGAACTAGATACTCAAGATGTCCATAACCGGGGACACGGCTAACCATGATTAGTTTGTACACTCTGCACAGGTTTGCGCACTTTTCCCCACAAGACTCGATCGCCTCCGTTAGATTTCTCGCACTACATGATGTTTGAGAACCGGATGACCGAGACATAGTCTTTCAGAAGCGCTAGCACCTTACGTTGTGATAGACCGTACCAACCTACATCCCCTACATCTGCTAGTCTACCACTATAAGAGTTCGCACGACTTAGTCAACTATGCCAGAGCCCATAATGGCTTGTGGCTGCACACGGAAGTTTCTAGTATGAATAATCTCATGATCCTTTTGAGCCTAGGTGGCGGTCCAAAAGAAAAACAGGCAAGTCCTGGAATACCCAGGTGCCTAGACAGGCAAGTCCTGGAATACCCAGGTGCCTCAATCCACCCAGATGTGTGTTTAAGTTGCCACCTTAAGTAAACCATTAAAATTAACAAACTCACATCTGTCATGGATATCACTCACCCAATCCACGTCTACTAGCATAGCATGGCATAATAAGCAACGTAGAGTAACTCCCAAGGGTTTCATAATAAAACAGGTAATAGGTACTACCTCATCTACTTCCCATCCCACAATTTGATTAGATCCTAATCATGGAGTGTTTGAGGATTGATCTAATGCAATAAAACTGGGTAGTAGAAAAAGTATGATCAAAGTGTGAACTTTCCTGCAATGTTGATGAAGATGATTCGCACTCAAAACTCTTGATAGATCTACCCGTCACACTCCGGTCAATCTATCATAAGCAATCAATAGTAACCACACATAAGCAATCACTCAAAAGATCGGGAGGATCGAGGAAGTCGATTCGAAAAACATCAAAACCAAGCAGATAGCTCTTGCAACATAAAACAATTTCTAACAGTACCAAAATTATGTGAATTTGGCCTTATCAGAAAGTTTAGGTCAAGAGCTTCGATTTGCAAAAAGAATCAACTCAAACGGAGCTACGAAACTCAAGTTATGATCAAACGAAGTTTGAATACAAATCTAATCTAATTCAAATTTTAAAACTTTCAAAAACGTGTTTTGAGTTGGATTACGAAATAGAGGGGTTCATAACGAAGAAGTGGGCGTTGGTTTTGTTTAATTTGGATAAACGAGTAAAAAGTTACGAAGGTTTGAAAAACAGGGGCTAAACGGTAAATAAACTAATCACGGATAGGTCCCTGAATAAAACAAACAGAAAAGGAAAAGTCTAAATAGCGAACGTTCGCTACCGAGTCTAATCTAACGAAAACCATTCGTTACAGAAGCGTAACGAATGAGCGTTCGCAAAATAAAACAGACCAGAAAAACCGGAGAAAACCTAACCCTAAAAATAAACCCGACCGGGCGGTTTTATTACCGGTTCGGGGTTTTCCGTCGAAGACCGGGCGGCGGCGGTTTGGATCGGGGCTGCGGCTCCGGCGAGGTTGCGGACTCCGGCGAGTCCGGCGAGATGAGGCTGCGCTAGCTGGCCAGAGAGCGGCGGCGGCGCAGGCGAGCGGTGGTGGTGGCGCGGCGCGTGCGGCGCGGGGCGGTGGCTGCGGCGCAGCGACAGCGGCGGAGCTATGCGGCGGCGACGATCTGCGGCGCGGTGGCGCAAGGCGCGAGGCGGGCGGTGGGCTGCGGGTCCAGGGGGGCTCGGGATTTATAGGGGAGGGGGCAGAGGAGACGTGGAGGAGGGGGCAAGGGAGGAGGAGTTCGGCCGGGAGACGGCGCCGGCGAATCGTGGCGGCGGCGGACTCCGCCTGGAGTCGGGGACGGGCGCGGGAGCACTTGGCCGCGGCCTGGCTCAGGTGCCGGGCTAGCCCAGTCGACGGGAATTTTTTTTAAGATTTTCCAGACAACAGAAAAGGAATAAACAAAACAAAATAATTAAAAAATTATATAGGCATATAATATATCAAAATTTGCAGAAAAAGATTTTCTACAACATGGACATTTTCCTAGCGTTAAATAAAATTCACACAAATTTAAATAATTCAAAGAGTGCTACTGGTCTAATAAAATCCAACAAAAAACATTTTTAAAATACCAAAATTAATTCAAATTTATTTCTCTCCAATTTTCTGAGGTAGGGAATCATGTTACCCTATTTTCCATATATTTTATTTTTGGAGAAAAATAATTTGAATAAACTCAAATAACTCCAATTTGGAAAATAAATTCAAAAGAACTTTGAATTTAATTCTTTGAAACTCCCAACTCATATTTCATATGTTTTGAAGAAGTCATTTTATCTTCTCTCGTGAAAATCATTGAGTTGCATAAAGTTTGAGAATTGGAAATATTTTCCCAAATGAAATTCAAATCTTTTCATAACCCTTTCCATTTATTTAAAATGGAAGAAGTCATGTCATCTTCTCTCGAGGGTTTTGTATTTGAAAAGAATTTGGATTCATGGAAATAAAAATGCAAAAGGTGAAAGTTTGGGAAAGTCCTTTTATTCCCTCTCATTTAACTTTTAAAAGTTTCGAATTCACTCACTCAATCAAACAATCACACAACAATCAACCAAATATATCTATTTATTATAACATTCCAAAATTTAGAATTTTGGGATGTTACACATCGTCTTGATGATGACGATGCCATAGAAGAACGGTTGACCATCAAGGCACGTATCTCGTCCATTTGTGATGACATCTTGTCATCAAGGTAGTCCCTTGTGTGTTGCTCGGATTGTCACAAGTCAGTGACGAGTTGATCGATGTGGTCGTCCAATGCTTCATTCTCTTGATGCAAAGCTCCTTGTGCACAAAATATTTGATTCTTGGTGATGTAGTTGTTCAGCTCCTCTTCTTGCTCAATGAAGAGTGGGTTGGTAGAAGTACTTGGCCTATCCATCATCTCAAGGAAATATGTGAGTGGAAGAAGGAAAGAACTAGACCAAATGTACCTTATCTGATGTTGAAGATAGATCAATGATCATCCAATTTGGTATTATGGAAATAGCACAATTGGTACCGGATCTTGTCTATTCTCACACCTACACAAATAAAGCTTTTGGAGTAGCTTGGTGAGGATGCATGGTGGCACAAATTTTTTACAATTGTTCGCAAGGTTCAATAATGTTGAAAGAGATTCACAAATTTGCAAGTGAAACAAGTAGACCAATAGAAATATGTGGCACATGGAAACACACACACGAATAGATAAATGGGGTCTTGCAACCAAGGAATGAGCTCAAAATGTGGAATATCCACGGAAAATGTTGTTGTTGCACAACTCTAGATAGACGCTAGCACGATTGCTCAATAGGCGGATACGAAACTTGTGCACAACCTATAAGAGCCAAAACGTATCGACTTCTATCCTGAGTATGCTATGTATTGTATGGCTCCCGGTGATTCTCTCACGATGATCCAAGATGATCAAGTATGGCAATATGGTATGCAATGTGGCGATGCTATGGCTATTGCTCACAAGCTGTTTGTTTTTCCCTTTGCTTAAAAGATTTCTCTCTTTTGATATTTTGCTTGAGCCACTTATGCCAAATGCCCGAACCAAGATAGCAATTATGTATATGCGGGAACAAATTATGACAGAATAGATGATACGATGATATATGCACGCCATGATAGCTATGCGGAACGTGTATCACTAAAGTGCACAAGTAACATTGCCTGGTAATACTCAAATAGCTAGTCTCATTAGGAAAGTGGCGCAAAACGGGCTCAAGGTTAACAATGCAATGGTGAGGAGGAATATACAATGAGATGTCATCGAGGTTACCATTGCTGGTTTCTTGTTTGTAAGCAAGGACGGATGAAGTGGTCGTCGTCGATGATGAATTCGTGGCGAAGTTGAGTGGCGGTGATGTCGATGACGAACCGTTGAAAGAACATGCGGTGCCCCAATATTTGGTTTTGGTAATTTATGACAATCTCTATGGACTAATGGTTGCCTTGAGTTATATTTGAAGGGTTTGTCCATAGGCTTTTCTTGGAGTCCATTTTTTGGTTTCAAGGAGAGTTTGTGATGACCAAGGTGCTATTAAGGAATTATCCAAAGATTGGTCTTACATCATCCAAATGAATAGAGTTGGAAAGATTCAAGGTTGATCAAGACTAAGTATAGAGAGTGCTTCAAGTTGATCAACACACAAAGCATAGAAGATGTACCGAGAGGAATCAAGCGATCCCATGGTATGGTAAGCATTGTCAATTACTCTTTGTGTACTAACCCATGGTCTTTGTGAGAGTTCTATGTCGGGTTAGGTTATCTTCCATGGGCTTGCGTCAAGAGGAAGATCACATACAACCCATGGAGGATGACATCTCAAGATTGTGGTGTGCAAGTTCAAGTGATGCATCATGAAGAGATCAAGTGCTTGAAGCTTGCCATCCGTTGTGGTGACAATGGACTTGTGAAGATGTGCCAAAGAGTGGCTCACCCATAGTGGAGTATGGGGGAGCAATCTACTAGTCTTCACCGAGCCAACGAAATCAAGAAAGGTGGTCCAACTTGAGGAAGTCAAGATCGTTTACATCTAGCTCAGGTGAACTTTGTTCAAGGCAAAGGTTTTCCCTTGATAGGTTCTCTATTTTACCGGACTCATGGTGATAGTTGGGAGACCGGGTTATAGTCGATTGCCGTACTATCAAGGGGGGCTCTCAAGTGAGTAGCTTGATCGTATCGTTCGTAGAGAGATCAAACCATTGCATGCTTGCATCATATTTCTTGGTTCTTGTTTGGTTTTCTTATTGTGAGATTTGGAGCTTATGGTCATCTTCTTAACAAGCTTGAGTTCATCGAAAACGGAGTTCACATGCTTCTTCTATTGTGTTTTCGGTATTGGTGGTTTTACCGGTCTCTTTCGAGGAAGGGTTCTCACCATTTTCTTATGGGCCTTTTATCATTTGCTTCTTCTTGTTATTTCTATCAAGATTGTGTTAGGCCATGTCGTTAGCTTTCCAACAAACTTGGTTTCGTTGAATTCGGAGTCCGTTTGCAAAAGTTATGTCAGTTTTTGTGTCCTTAAAAGGGCTGCAGCGGTACTACCGCAAATGGGAGCGGTACTACCGCTTGGAGGGGATGTAATTTTTTACTTCCGTGGCTACTTCCGCTCCGGATCGAAAGCTCGTCATAAGTCCAGGGGTGGTAAGCACGGATGTAATTTTTTTAGTACCGCACGCAAGCAGTAGTACCGCTACCCCTAGCAGTAGTACCGCTACCCCTAGCGGTAGTACCGTGAGGACGAGCGGTAGTACCGCTCAGTGCGGGCTGTGAGCATAATGGTTGGATTTTTTCCCACCTATAAAAGGGGGTCTTCTTACCCAATGAACCTTATCCTTTGAGCTCGTGTTCTTCCCCCATTGTTGACCTTCTTCGAGCTTGCTATCTCTCAATCCCTCCTTGGATTCTTGCTAGTTTTTGAGGGAAAAGAGAGAGGAGATCTAGATCCACATTTCCACCAATCACTTTCTCCTCTATGTGAGGGGAACCCCTTGGATCTAGATCTTGGAGTTCTTGGTGTTCTCCTTCTTGTTCTTCCTCTCATTTTCCTCCCTATCATTAGTTGCTTCGGTGGGATTTGAGAGAGAAGAACTTGGGCACTCTGTGTGCCCTTGCCATTGCATATGGTGCATCGGTTTGAGTTCTCCACGTGATACGTGGAAGTTACAAGTTGAGAAGCTTATTACTCTTGGGTGCTTGGTACCCTTGAGCTTGTTCCTCTTGGGTGCTTGGGCACCCTAGACGGTTGGTGGTGTTCGGAGCTCAATCATTGTGGTGTAAAGCTCCAAGCAAGCGTCGGGGTCTCCTGTTAGGTTGTGGAGATCGCCTCGAGCAATTTGACGGGTACCGGTGACCGCCCCCAAGGGTTGCCAAAGTGTATGGGTCCGATGACCGCCCCAAGGGTTGCCATTTGTACGGGTTCGGTGACCACCCTCAAGGGTCCCTTAGTGGAATCACAGCATGTTGCATTGTGCGAGGGCGTGAGGAGACTACGGTGGCCCTAGTGGCTTTTTGGGGATCATTGTGCCTCCACACCGCTCCAAACGGAGATTAGCATCTTCAAGGGTGTGAACTTCGGGATACATCGTCGTCTCCGCGTGCCTCGATTATCTCTTACCGGAGCCCTTTACTTATGCACTTTACTTTGTGATAGCCATATTGTTTCTTGTCATATATTTTGCTATCACCTAGTAGTTTATATTGCTTAGCATAAGTTGTTGGTGCACATAGGTGAGCCTAGTTGTTGTAGGTTTTGTTCTTGACAAATTAACCGCTAGGTTTATTCCGCATTTGTTCAAGCCTAAACCGTAATTATTTTAAAAGCGCCTATTCACCCCCCCCCTAGGCGACATCCACGATCTTTGAATTGGTATCAGAGCCTCGTCTCTCCTTTTAGGACTTAACCGCCTAGAGAGTAAGGATTTCTACTAGGGTTTATGATTCTCCGACACTCTTAGTTTCGATGGCACAAATTTTGATGTCCGGGTAATTCGCATGCTTAATCTCTTTAGGGTCATGGACCCAAATTTAGAGTGAATTGTAGATATGGGGTTTTCTCCTCCAAAGGGTCCCCAAAGATTATCTTTAGAGGATGAGAAAAAATCTGATCTCAATGGTCAAGCTTCTAATGTGCTTTTCGATGCTTTGAGCAATGTAGTTATATTTCAACTCATGTCGTTCCGGGATGCTCATGAGTTGTGGACAAAGCTTCAAGATAAATATGGTGTGTTCAAGTTTTGTGGGGATGATTGTTCTCCCTCCACCTCTGGCCGTGTTGTGTTCTCAAATTCTTCTACTTCACCTACATGTGGTTTTCCACAAGGTAATAACATGGTGAGTAGTGGTGTTCATTGCAATGATGATAGTGGGCTTATTGTTGATAATCCTTCATCACTTTCTTATTGCAATGCTTCATCTTTGGACTTTAGCACTTCAAGCACTCCAAATGTTTCACATGCTTGTGTTGATAGTCCTTGCATATCATGTAGAAATTGCTTGACTAAATCTCATGATGATATGCTTACTATGTCTTGTTGCCATGATAAAAATGCATATATTTCCTCGAATTGTTGTGCTAACAATGTAGAGGAAACCCAACACTCCATGGAACAAGATGTGGTATTGATTGGTTCTTCAAGGGATCCTACATCATCATCTATTGCATTTTGCCTTATGGCCAAGGCTTCAAAGGTATCTCCCACTTTGAATCCCAATATATCTTGTGATGATATTGATGATGGCAAGAGTGATGATGATGTTGATTATGATGAAGAGAATGATGATGTTGCCTCCTTAAAAATTAAGGGGGAAATGATTTTTAAAGCTCTTCTTAAGAATAAAATTGCTCGTTCCAACTTCATGGAAATCATGTCTATTGCTATTGAGGGAAAGAAATATATTGATGAGTTGGAATCTCGTCTTGAGGAGCATGAGGTCACCATTGATAAAATGGAAGGTCATGAGCATGATTACGCTAATGAGATTGCAGACCTCTCTCAAGCTCTTGAACTTGAACAAACCACCAAGGAATGTCTTGAGGAGACTTTTGCTCTAGAATTATCTACAGTGAAGAAATCTCATGATAGAGCTCTTGAGGTGGCCAATGTTTTTGAAACTAAAAATGCTAAGCTTGAAGTTGCTCATGCTAGACTCCTTGGGTATTTTGAGCACCTTGAAAATGGCTCAAGGGTCATCAAGGGTGAGCTCATCAAACTCACCGAGTCTCATGCACAACTTAAAGCCTCATATTCAAAAAAGCTTGTAAAGTTGCCTTCTCCTCTTGCTATTATTGATGATGCTTGTGCTACTAACTCTATTACATGTGAAGCATCCATTTTGAAGGAGAATGTTGAGCTACGGGCTCAACTTGAGTTGCTATCTAGCAATTATGGGAAATTGGAAGAAAGCCATGAAAAGCTCTCAAGCTCTCATGATGATATTCTAGTATCCCATAATGTGCTAAAGATAGCTCATGAGGCCATGCTTGCTAAGGTAACATCTAGTGAGCCTCATGTGGATACTAGCACTACTTCTAGTCAAAATGCTATATTGCTATGTGCTAGTCCTTTTAATTCATCTACTCATAATGTTGGTACATCTTGTGATGAATTGCTTTCCTTGCCTTGTTGCTCTAACGATGAATCTTATACTTCCTCTAGTACTTGTGTTGAGACTAACCATCTAGAGGAAATCAAAGAGCTCAAGGCCCAAGTCACTTCTTTGAAGAAAGACTTGGAAAAGAGTCATGAAGGGAAATTTACACTCAACAACATCTTGAGCATGCAAAAATCCCCCAATGACAAAGGTGGCCTTGGATTCAACTCCAATAAGAAGAACAAGTCCAAGATGAACAAAAATAAGGGCCAATAACAAGTCAAGAATTCGGCCAAGATTGTTTGCTTCAAGTGCAAAGTAGAAGGGCATCATGTTAGATCTTGCCCATTGAAGCAGAAGCCCATTAGTGACAAGCAACCAGGGAAGCGGCCACAAGTTCACTCTCATTCTCAACCTCAAGTTGAAGAAAGGCCTCTTCCCAGGAATAATCAAGCTAATGCTTCTCAATTTGAGAAATCAAGTGAGAAGAAAGTGAAGAGTAGACGTAGCTACTTATGTCGTGAGAAAGGTCACTATCGTGGTTTTGTCACGGCAAATGTCCTAGAGCAAGGACTTAGTCGTGGAGCCATCGCAACGGGTTAGCTTAAAGGGGTTAAAGCGGACAAGGGAGGCAGAGAGTTTATACTGGTTCGGCCCCTTGCGGTGAAGGTAAAAGCCTACGATCCAGTTGTTGTGGGATTGCTTGGGTTTCGATGACCAGGGAGCGAATACGCTTTGCCTGAGTCTCAATTTGTTGTTTCTTATCCCTAAACCGCCGCCGGGTCATCCCCTTATGTACATGGGTTGACACCCATCGGTTTACAGGGTTCCGGGGCCGGCTCATAAACGTGTCCGGCCCGTTCTCTACTATTCTTGTCTTACAATACAAGCTTACATATCAATGTCGGTTTATGACTACAGGCCTTAATCCGCCTTTGGGCCCCGGGCCTTCGTAAAGCGCCATCATCTATGTCTTCATGGGCTTCAAGTGTAATAACTCTTTATAGGGATAATCCAGCCTTTCCTGGCCGGTTTATGCCCAGTAGTAATATCCCCAACATTAGGCCCTAGATTGATTTGAACTGGTTCATGTCAATCTTCAATACTTAAGAAAATTTCTTCTTCAACGCCTTCACATAAATCTCGTAAACTGCCATGACATCATCTTCTAGAGGCATGATAAACTGCCATGACGTCATCTGTTATTAAAAATTGCATAAAGCTCACCTTTATTAATGAGCCTCCGATAATCGAGGCGACAGCTCCGCCTCATATCCAAATTTTGTGCTCCTCCATTTTCGCGCCTGTCACTTATCCCTTTGCCCTTATAAATAGGGCCATGGGGTCTTTCCATTTCCCCCCTCGTGCCTCTTCACATCATCTTCTTCCTCACGCCGACCGAACCTTTCGAACTCCGCCACCGCCGTCGATCTTCGCATCTGCCTCAACGACGGCCGCTGCATCAACCTGATCGTACCAGAAAGCCGCGACGCTCCTCCGCTGCTCCCTTAGCATCAGTAAGTTCTTCCTTTCCTCACACTAGATCCACCATTAGGGTTTCAATGTTCATCAGAGCCTATGAAGGTTCCGACGCCGTTCTTCCCTGTTCTCCTTATTACCACAAAGAACTAGCTTGGATCCGATACGTCTTTAGCAGCCATAGCCATAATCCCCTTTTCCCTTGTTGGATCTTTCCCTTTATATAAAACTCATCTAAAACTTGCTGAACTGTTCAAGCACTTGAAATTAGGTTTGAATATTTTTCTAGTTTTCTGTCATACCGCAGATCTGAAATTTATCACCTCAATCTACGAAACTTGTTTTTCCTTCACCTAAGTACTTTAGATATGTACCTTTCATACCAATATAGGCGGTTTAGCTTTGAAAAAACGATAATCTGGTAGGTACCATTAGTCCCCTCTTAAACCGCCGAGTCATTATCCTTGCACCTTCTCCATCGCAAGATTCCGGTTTAGCAATATCATTTTCCAGTTTAACCATATGCATATACCTCTGGTTTGACTTGCATCGCTTTATGCTTGTTCACCATAAGTCTTAAACCGGCAATAATTATGTTTCAGTTTCTATTGAAATGGCCAAACGAGTCTATGAATGCAATTGGGTTCCTTCCCGGGTCACTGAAGACCAGT
Organism: Aegilops umbellulata; assembly: GCA_032464435.1. NCBI lineage: Eukaryota > Viridiplantae > Streptophyta > Magnoliopsida > Poales > Poaceae > Aegilops > Aegilops umbellulata. Next base: position 295,879,642 of record CP136058.1, read on the forward strand.
TAAACCGATGTGTCGCAACGGGCGCTTTAGCCAAAAAAGATGTCATCCACTGGAGGGCCCCTGGTCCAGAAAATCCTCCTGAACCCAAGGATGGAGAGGTAGTTGTTTTTATTGACCGTCTGGGTCGAGGCTTTAGCCCTCCTGGTTCCAAATTCTTCCGAGATGTACTTGCCACTTTCCAGCTTCACCCTCAAGATATCGGCCCAAACTTTGTGTCCAACATCTGCCACTTCCAAGTCTTTTGTGAGGCTTATATTCAAGAAGAGCCAACAGTTGAATTGTTTAGGGACTTCTTCCAATTAAACCGTCGCACAGATTTTAGAGATGGACCCAATACTGAACTCGGTGGAATGGCGGTTCAAAAAAGGAAGGAAGTCACTTTCCCTCACGCCAAGCTTCACAGTCACCCCAAGGAGTGGAATCAGACTTGGTTTTATTGCAAAGATACATCTCCGACTGATGAAAACCCTTTGTCGGGTTACCGCCCTCACCGTATCAGTAATACACATCCCTTTCCTTAGAGGTTGACTGCAAAGAAAAGGGCCATCTATGCCCCACAACTCTCAAAACTTAGAGCCTTTATGGCGAACGGTTTAACAGGTGTTGACTTTGCTCGTTGTTGGATCAGCTAGAGCATTCTACCCTTAAGTCGGCGCCCCGGTTCGATGTGTGAATACACGGGGAGTTTAACCGACCCTCAACGACATATAAATATTCAACTGACAGAGGCTAAAGTTACTGCGGTCGTTAAGAAAATGTTGACTGAACCGGAGGCTGACTGTGGCCAGACCGGATTAAGTCCTTTCTGCACCTCCAACAAACCGCCAGCTGTAAGAATCATATAAACTCTTTGTCTGAAGTTGCTTCCTTTCAAAATATTCTCTGAAAAACTTGTCTATTTTTGACAGGGTGATGATCCGTTCTGGAATAAAAAACCACAAGATAAACCGACCAAGCTGCTTCGCCCGAAGACCAAGGTTGTTAAAAAACCTGCCAAGAAAAGGACCATTGCGTCCTCCGAGCCAAATGCTGATGCCGATGCAGCTAATCCGGACTCAGAGGTAGAACTTGACTCTCTTGGTTCATTTTTCATACACCTCATTGACAATGACTATTATCAGGACGACGCTGAAGGCAGTCAAGCTGATGACGTAGAGGTAATTATTCTTTCCTCCGGTTTAGATCCTTTGCCAACTGAGACAATCTGTCAAGCAAACCCGAAAGTAAAATTTTCTCACCCCCTTGCTCATTTGGACCCAAACTTTCTTTTGAAGAAGCAGCAGCACGAAGCCTGTCGCACAACCCGGCACAACGGCCAGGTAGTTACCTCAGCCGGTTTACCGAACACCCGGTTCGGAAACGTCGATCAGAGTTCTCTTACACTCTTGACAACTTTTGCCCCAAGGCGGGTTGTTTCCGACGACCTCTTACTCCATCTGATTCCAATTATCAGGGCACTTCCCACTCATCTTCTGGCGAGTCATCAGCCACAAAGCTTCCACCCCTCAAGACAGTTCCTAGGTAAGCTATGCACTTAATTTTATCCTTGATGTGTTATTTCTGAATACTGTACTAATCTTTATGTTTATTTTTCTCAGCGCCAAACCTAGACCCAACAAGAAGGATCGGTTATCTAAACCGGCTGATGATAACGTGGTGGTTGAACCGGAAAAGACTCCAGATCCGGAAGAAACCAATGTTGACGCCATGCTTAATGATCCGCCACCTCAAGATCATGACTTCTTTACTGAACAAGTAGAAGTTGATACTACAAGCCATGCTGACAAGCCGACCAGCCCTGTCCAAACTGATGATAAAACGGTCAGTCCATCTAACTATACTGATAAACCGCCCACTCCAGTGAAGGTTGCTGATGATAAAGAGGATGATGTTATGATTACTGGCGTTGGCCACACCACTCCTGGCAACCCAGTCGCTTTATCTAAACATAGCGCCAAGGACGAGTTTTCTGCTATCAGCAAAGGCAAATGGAATGTTGATTTGTCAAGCTATGCCCATCTCAATGCTCAAGACATTCACTCTGGCTTCTTGAATCGTCTGTACACCAGCCGCGACTATGAAGCCACTTTGGTAAACTTGATGAAAGAGCGATATGAGGTAACTAATGCTCAACTCTGCATAACTGTTTCTCTTTTAAATTCCAAATATCAACTCCAGTAGCCCCCAAGTGACGGTTTATGATATCAATCCAAACCGGGACTTCAATATCTCTTTAAAATGAACCGGTATCTTAGAATTGCAATACTGTATTGTTCACTAGTGTAGCCCCCCAAAGGCCGGTTTAACCTTATCAGTATTTTGAGCAAACATACATTAGCCCCCTGATGACCCACAAGTATAGGGGATCTATCGTAGTCCTTTCGAAAAGTAAGAGTGTCGAACCCAACGAGGAGCAGAAGGAAATGATAAGCGGTTTTCAGCAAGGTATTCTCTGCAAGTACTGAAATAAGTGGTAACAGGTAGTTTTGTGATAGGATAATTGGTAACGAGCAACAAGTAACAAAAGTAAATAAAGTGCAGCAAGGTGGATCAATCCTTTTTTGTAGCAAAGGACAATCCTGGACAAACTCTTATATAAAGAAAAGCGCTCCCGAGGACACATGGGAATATCGTCAAGCTAGTTTTCATCACGTTCATATGATTCGCGTTCGGTACTTTGATAATTTGATATGTGGGTGGACCGGTGCTTGGGTGCTGTTGTTACTTGAACAAGCATCCCACTTATGATTAACCTCTGTTGCAAGCATCCGCAACTACAACGAAAGTATTAAGGTAAACCTAACCATAGCATGAAACATATTGATCCAAATCAGCCCCTTACGAAGCAACGCATAAACTAGGGTTTAAGCTTCTGTCACTCTAGCAACCCATCATCTAGTTATTACTTCCCAATGTCGTCCTCTAGGCCCAAATAATGGTGAAGTGTTGTGTAGTCGACGTTCACATAACACCACTAGAGGATAGACAACATACATCTCATCAAAATATCGAACGAATCCCAAATTCGCATGACTACTAATAGCAAGACTTCTTCCATGTCCTCAGGAACAAACATAACTACTCACAAAGCATATTCATGTTCATAATCAAGGGGTATTAATATGCATAAAGGATCTAAACATATGATCTTCCACCAAACAAACCAACTAGCATCAACTACAAGGAGTAATTAACACTACTAGCAACCTATTAGTACCAATCCCGGACATGGAGACAAGAATTGGATACAAGAGATGAACTAGGGTTTTGAGAGGAGATGGTGCTGGTGAAGATGTTGATGGAGATTTCCCTCTCCCGATGTGAGGAGCATTGGTGATCACGGTGGCGATGATTTCCCCCTCCCGGAGGGAAGTGTGCCCGGCAAAACAGCTTTGTTGGAGCCCTAGATTGGTTCCGCCAAGGTTCCGCCTCGTGGCGGCGGAGTCTCGTCCCGAAAGGTTGCTTATGATTTTTCCCTGGATGAAAGACTTCATATAGCAGAAGATGTCCACTGGAGAGCCAACAGGGGGCCCACGAGGCAGGGGGTGCGCCCTGGGGGGTAGGGCGCGCCCCCCACCCTCGTGGATAGGTGGTGGCCCCCCTGACGTATTTCTTCCGCTCAGTATTTTATATATATTCTGAAAATAATTTCCGTGGAGTTTCAGGACTTTTGGAGTTATGCAGAATAGGTCTCTAATATTTGCTCCTTTTCCAGCCCAGAATTCTAGATGCCGGCATTCTCCCTCCTTATGTAAACCTTGTAAAATAAGAGAGAATAGGCATAAGTATTGTGACATAATGGTAATACTAGCCCATATCGATATAAAAGCATGATGCAAAATGGACGTATCAAATACCCCAAGCTTAGACCTTGCTTGTCCTCAAGCGGAAGCCGATAACGATAAATATGTCCTGATGTTTAGAGGTAGAGGTGTCGATAAAATAAAATACGGACATGAGGGCATCATGATTATTCTCATAACAGCAACATATATGGATATTGTCATATGATTTCTTTTGCTCAAGTAATAATCTAATCACAATGCAAAGTATGAATCAGAAACCTTATTGGGAACTAACAAACTATAATCTCAGTCATTGAAGCAATTGCAATTTATCATAACATCAGAAAGAGTCTATGTCAGAGCTCTCTAGCAAGTCCACATACTCAACTATCATTTAGTCTTTCATAATTGCTAACACTCACGCAATACTTGTGGTTACGGAGTTTTAATCGGACACAGAGGAAGATAGGGGCTTATAGTTTCGCCTCCCAACCTTTTACCTCAAGGGTAATGTCAACAATAATAACTCATGCTCCCCTACATCCAATTAGATATATCTCTCAGGATCTTTCCAACACACTGTGCTTGCCAAAGGATAAAATTTAAAAAGGAAAGGTGAAGATCACCATGACTCTTGCATAAGGTAGAAGATAATAGTAACAGATAGGCCCTTCGCAGAGGGAAGCAGAGGTTGCCATGCGCTTTCGGGGTTGGATGCACAAAATCTTAATGCGAAAGAACGTCACTTTATATTGCCACTTATGATATGAACCTTTATTATACAGTCCGTCGCTTTTATTTCTTCCATGTCACAAGATCGTATAAAGCTTATTTCCTCCACACCAATCAATCATACATGTTTAAAGAGCAATTTTTATTGCTTGCACCGACAACTTACTTGAAGGATCTTACTCGATCCATAGGTAGATATGGTGGACTCTCATGGCAAAACTGGTTTAAGGGTTTTGGAAGCACAAGTAGTATCTCTACTTGGTGCTAAGAATTTGGCTAGCATGAGGGGGAAAGACAAGCTCAACTTGTTGGATGATCCATGACAATATACTTTATTTCGGATATAAGAAAACATAACCCATTACGTTGTCTTCCTTGTCCAACATCAACTCTTTAGCATGTCATATTTTAATGAGTGCTCCCAATCATAAAAGATGTCCATGATAGTATTTTTATATGTGAAACCTCTCTTTCTTTATTACTTCCTATTAATTGCAATGATGACCAAAGCTATGCTTGTCAACTCTCAACAACTTTTAATCATCATACTCTTTCTATGTGAAGTCATTACTCTCAATAAGATTAATATGAACTCTTTATTTATTTTTATTCTTTTCTTTTATTCACTCAAGATCATAGCAAAATAATCAAGCCCTTGACTCAACACTAATCTTTATTATATATAGCTCACGGACTCGATTACATAGAGGGATCATAGAGCAAAACTCAAAACTAGAACATACCAAAAACTTTATTCTACTAAATCAAGATACTACTAATAGGATCGAACTAAGAAAAACGGTAAAGATAGGAGTGTGATGGTGATACGATACCGGGGCACCTCCCCCAAGCTTGGCGATTGCCAAGGGGAGTGCCCATACCCATGTGATTATATCTCCTTCGTCGGGGATGGTGATGTGATATTCTTGGCGATAATGCCCCTCAGGATACAGTTCTCTTCCTCGAGCTTATTGAGTTGCTGCTTGAGATCCATTATCTCCTTACGAAGCTTTCCTGTAACGGCTAAAGCTCCTTGCACCCAAGGGTGTTGCATAGCTGCGGGAGAACAAGTGACACTCTTCTTCATATTTTAATAAAAAGAAATTTAACATTGGAAGGGATAACCGAGTTTGGAATGGCTAAGCTCTGTAGTTCTCCCATCGTGAACTTAGCTCGGAAGCGAGAAGTGACTTCTTGATCCTCCATGGCATCTATCCTCATTAGATCAGCCTCCATCTCTTCCTCCGTTGCTGGCCCAAAGTGGTCAGCATCGCTGTTTGTCCTTGGTTCCAATGCCAGATGAGACACCCGGCTCTCCCCGGCTGACTCTTGAGAAGACATCTTTCTCTAATCTTCAGCAACAACAACTCGAAACAAGAACAGAGAATATTTGCATGATACAGGAGTCAAAACCTTTGGGAGATTATATAATGATTTTTACCGACCAAAATATGTATCGTGCAAGAAAACAGAGTCCAGAGAGCACACGAGGTGCCCACGAGGTAGGGGGCGCGCCCAGTAGGGTAGGGCGCGCCCTCCACCCTCGTGGAGGCCTCGTGTCCTTCCAGGACTGCTTCTTATTTTTCTATTTTTCTAAATATTCCAAAACGGAGAAATGTTGTCATAAAAATTGTTTTGGAGCCGGTTTACTTACCGTACCACATACCTATTCCTTTTTGGAGTCTAAAACATTCCGGAAAGTGTCCCTTATGTATTCCTCTGGGGTTACGGTTTCAATAACGTTGGTTTCGACATTTATGGGATAACCTGAGATATAATGTTTGATTCTTTGACCGTTCACTACCTTCGGATTTGTGCCTTCGAAGTTGTTGATTTTTATGGCACCGGAACGATAGACCTCCTCGGTAACGTAAGGACCTTCCCATTTAGAGAGAAGTTTTCCTGCAAAAAATCTTAAACGAGAGTTGTATAGCAATACATAATCACCTACATTAAACTCACGCTTTTGTATCCTTTATCATGCCATCTTTTAACCTTTTCTTTAAACAACTTGGCATTTTCATAAGCTTTGGTTCTCCATTCATCAAGTGAGCTAATATCAAATAACCTCTTCTCACCGGCATGTTCGAAATCATAGTTGAGCTCTTTAATAGCCCAATAAGTCTTATTTTCTAGTTCAAGAGGTAAGTGACATGCTTTTCCATAAACCATTTTATACGGAGACATACCCATAGGATATTTATATGCAGTTCTATAGGCCCATAGTGCATCATCAAGTTTCTTGGACCAATTCTTTCTAGACCTATTGACTCAACATGGCACCCGCAGGGTTTGGGTATGGGTATTAGGTGCCCATACCCGCACCCATCTCAAAAAAATTCACCCATACCTGTACCCGTACCCGCACCCCGGGTTTCAAACTATCCCATACCCGTACCCGGCTGGGTATGGGTAATACCTGCGGGTAAAAATACCCAACTAGGCGTGTATACTTGAGCATTTATATTTCAGCATTTTGACACATATATACAATATTTCAGCACATATATAACATTTCAGCATATTTATACAAAATTTCAGCACATATATTCAACATTTCAGCACATTTATATAACATTTCAGCATTTGTACACAAAATTTCAGCATTTCAGCACATAGACATATCACACTTCAGCATTTCGGCACGCACACATAAGTCATTTCAGCCACTTAAGTTCGACGCACAAGTTGGTAGCTTAGGGTTTTTTCATCTAAGTCAGTGACACATGGGACCTACTTGACAGGGTTATTATTATACGGGTTTGAGGGTTCGCGGGTATGGGTATTGCCTTCCCATACCTGTACCCGCCTTACCCGTTGGGTATGATTTTTCCCCATTTAGAAACCCATGGGTATTTTAATTTCCCATACCCTTACCCTAATAGGGTTTTTCCCCGTCGGGTTCGCGGGTAACGGGTATCCATTGCCATGTTGACTATTGAGAGTATTTTGCAAAATTAGTTTGAGCTCTCTATTACTCAGTTCTACTTGACCACTAGACTGAGGGTGATAAGGAGATGCAATTCTATGGTTAATATCATACTTAGCAAGCATTTTACGGAAAGCACCATGAATAAAATGTGAACCACCATCAGTCATTAAATATCTAGGGACTCCAAACCTCTGGAAAATAGCTTCCTTAAGCATCTTAATAGAGGTGTTATGATCAGCACTACTAGTTGGAATAGCTTCTACCCACTTAGTAATGTAATCAACAACAACTAAAATATGTGTATATCCATTAGAGGTAGGAAAAGGTCCCATATAATCAAAGCCCCAAACATCAAATGGTTCAATAACAAGTGAATAGTTCATAGGCATTTCTTGACGTCTACTAATATTACCAATTCTTTGACATTCATCAAAAGATAAGACAAACTTACGGGCATCCTTGAAGAGAGTAGGCCAATAAAAACCAGATTGCAAATACCTTATGTGCAGTTCTATCTCCAACGCAGTGTCCTCCATAAGCTTCAGAGTGACACTTGCGTAGGATCTGTTCTTATTCATGCTCAAGTACACAACGTCTAATAACACCATCTACTCCTTCTTTATAAAGATGTGGGTCATCCCAAAAGTAATGTCTCAAATCATAGAAGAACTTTTTCTTTTGTTGGTATGTGAAACTAGGTGGTATGAATTTAGCAACAATGTAATTAGCATAATCAGCATACCATGGAGCAGGACGAGAAGCATTTATAACATTTAATTGCTCGTCAGGAAAGCTATCATCAATAGGTAGTGGGTCATCAAGAACATTTTCTAACCTAGACTAGTTGTCTGCAACGGGGTTCTCAGTTCCCTTTCTATCAACAATATGCAAATCAAATTCTTGTATCAAGAGAACCCATCTAATAAGTCTAGGTTTAGCATCTTTCTTTTCCATAAGGTATTTAATAGCAGCATGATCAGTGTGAATAGTTACTTTAGAATCAACAATATAAGGTTTGAACTTATCACAAGCAAATACAACTGCTAAGAATTATTTTTCAGTAGTAGCATAATTTCTTTGAGCATTGTCTAGAGTTTTACTAGCATAGTGAATAACATTTAATTTCTTATCAACTCTTTGCCCTAGAACAGCACCTACAGCATAATCACTAGCATCACACATAATTTCAAAGGGTAAATTCCAATCAGGTGGCTGAACAATAGGTGCAGAGATCAATGCTTTCTTAAGTATTTCAAATGCTTCTACACAATCATCATCAAAGACAAATGGTATATCTTTTTGTAATAAATTAGTCAGAGGCCGAGAAATTTTTGAGAAGTCCTTAATGAACCTCCTATAAAATCCGGCATGACCAAGGAAACTTCTTATACCTTTGATGTCCTTGGGACATGGCATCTTTTGAATAGCATCAACCTTGGCTTTATCAACCTCAATACCTCTTTCGGAAACTTTATGCCCCAAGACAGTACCTTCATTAACCATAGAGTGGCATTTTTTTCAATTCAAGACAAGATTAGTTTCTTCGCATCTCTGCAAAACTCGATCAAGGTTGCTCAAGCAATCATCAGAAGAGGATCCATAGACGGAAAAATCGTCCATGAACACCTCATAAATCTTTTCACAAAAGTCAGAGAATATAGCCATCATGCATCTTTGAAAGGTAGCAGGTGCATTACATAAACCAAAAGCCATATGTCTATAAGCAAAAGTACCAAAAGGGCATGTAAAAGTGGTCTTTGATTGATCATTGGCTGACACAGGTATTTGACAGAAATTAGAATAACCATCTAGAAAGCAAAAATGTGTATGTTTGGATAATCTTTCTAGCATTTGATCGATAAAAGGTAAGGGGTAATGATCGTTTTTAGTAGCCTTATTTAATTTGCGGAAATCAATTACCATCCTATAACCTGTAATAATTCTTTGCAGAATCAATTCATCTTTATCATTAGGAATGACAGTAATACCTCCCTTTTTAGGGACACAATGGACAGGACTTGCCCACCGACTATCAGCAACGGGATAAATTATACCTGCCTCAAGGAGCTTTAGTGTTTCTTTTCTTGTCACTTCTTTCATCTTAGGATTCAGACGTCGTTGATGATCACGGACCGGTTTGGCATCTTCTTCCAAATTTATTTTATGTTGACATAGGGTGGGACTAATACCCTTAAGATCATCAAGAGTATATCCAATAGCAGCACGGTGCTTCTTCATAGTTTTTAATAATCCCTCTTCTTCATGCTCTGAAAGGTTAGCACTAATAATAACAGGATATATCTTCTTGTCATCAAGATAAGCATATTTAAGAGTATCAGGCAACGGTTTAAGCTCAAACACGGGATCACCCTTGGGTGGAGGAGGATCCCCTAGGATTTCAACAGGCAAGTTGTGTTTCAGGATAGGTTCCTGTTTAAAGAATACTTCATCTATTTCCCTTCTTTCAGTCATAAACATATCATTTTCATGGTCTAGCAAATATTGTTCTAAAGGATCACTAGGAGGTATGGCAATAGAAGCAAGACCAATAATTTCATCCTTACTAGGCAATTCTTCTTCACGGTGTTCTCTACTAAATTTAGAGAAATTAAACTCATGAGGCATATCACCCAAGCCAATAATAACAACATTCTTTTCACAGTCTATCCTAGCATTAACAGTGTTCAAGAAGGGTCTACCAAATATAATGGGACAAAAGCTATCTTGTGGGGAACCAATAACAAGAAAATCAGCAGGATATTTAGTTTTCCCACACAAGACTTCAGCATCTCTAACAATTCCCATTATTGATATAGTATCTCTATTGGCAAGTTTAATTGTAACATCAATATCTTCTAACTCATCAGGTGCAATCTCATGCTTAATTTCTTTGTGTAAGTCATGAGGTATAACACTAGCACTAGCACCCATATCACATAAGCCATGATAACAATGATCTCCTATTTTAACAGAAATAACAGGCATGCCTACCACAGGTCTATGTTTATCTTTAGCACAAGGTTTGGCAATTCTAGCAGTTTCAATGCAGAAATAAATAACATGCCCATCAATATTATCAGCCAAGAGATCTTTAACAATAGCAATATTAGGTTCAACTTTAACTTGCTCAGGGGGTGTATAAGTTCTAATATTGCTTTTACGAACCACAATTGAAGCTTTAGCATGATCCTTTATTCTAACAGGGAAAGGTGGTTTCTCAACATAAGAAGTAGGAACAACGGGATCATTATAAGTGACAGTCTTTTCTTCAACTTTAGTAGGTGCAGCTACTTTCACTTCTATGCGAGGATGATATTTAAACCATTTCTCCTTGGGGAGATCAACATAAGTAGCAAAAGATTCACAGAAAGAAGCTACTATCTCAGAGTCAAGTCCATATTTAGTGCTAAATTTACGGAAAACATTAGTATCCATAAAAGATTTAACACAATCAAACTTAGGTGTCATACCTGACTCCTTACCTTCGTCGAGATCCCAATCTTCAGAGTTGTGTTTAATTCTATCCAATAAATTCCATTTGAATTCAATAGTCTTCATCATAAAGAGCCAGCACAAGAAGTATCGAGCATGGTGCGATTGTTATCAGAAAGCCGAGCATAAAAACTTTGAAGAATTATTTCTCTTGAGAGCTCATGATTGGGGCATGAATATAACATTGATTTAAGCCTCCCCCAAGCTTGAGCGATGCCTTCTCCTTCGCGAGGCCAAAAATTATATATATATATATATATATATATATATATATATATATATATATATATATATATATATATATATATATGTATATATATATATATAAAATTGCGATCACGATGAACAAGATGCATAGGATAAAACTTCTGATGAAATTCCAATTTCAATCGTTTATAGTTCCATGACCCCGTATCATCACATAGCTTGTACCATGTCGATGCATCTCCCTCCAAAGATAAAGGGAAGACCTTCTTCTTAATAACATCATCGGGTATACCTGCAAGCTTAAATAATCCACAAACTTCATCCACATAGATTAGATGCTCATCAGGATGCTTTGTTCCATCTCCTGCAAAAGGATTAGCTAGTAGTTTTTCTAACATACCCGAAGGAACTTCAAAGGGAACGTTTTCATTTTCAGTAGGTTCAGTAGGTTGAGGAGAAACTCTTTGCTCTACTGGTCTAGGTGAAGATACCCCGAACAAGCCCCTCAGAGGATTACTTTCCATAGTAACAACTAACAGTAAATTTCAGCACACTATATAAATTTTTCCTTACCAAATTCCACCTACCAGAGGTGCTTCACTCCCCGGCAACGGCGCCAGAAAAGAGTCTTGATGACCCACAAGTATAGGGGATCTATCGTAGTCCTTTCGATAAGTAAGAGTGTCGAACCCAACGAGGAGCAGAAGGAAATGATAAGCGGTTTTCAGCAAGGTATTCTCTGCAAGTACTGAAATAAGTGGTAACAGATAGTTTTGTGATAGGATAATTGGTAATGAGCAACAAGTAACAAAAGTAAATAAAGTGCAGCAAGGTGGCCCAATCCTTTTTTGTAGCAAAGGACAAGCCTAGACAAACTCTTATATAAAGAAAAGCGCTCCCGAGGACACATGGGAATATCGTCAAGCTAGTTTTCATCACGTTCATATGATTCGCGTTCGGTACTTTGATAATTTGATATGTGGGTGGACCGGTTCTTGGGTGCTATTCTTACTTGAACAAGCATACCACTTATGATTAACCTCTATTGCAAGCATCCGCAACTACAACAAAAGTATTAAGGTAAACCTAACCATAGCATGAAACATATGGATCCAAATCAGCCCCTTATGAAGCAACGCATAAACTAGGGTTTAAGCTTCTATCACTCTAGCAACCCATCATCTACTTATTACTTCCCAATTCCCTCCTCTAGCCCCAAATAATGGTGAAGTGTTATGTAGTCGACGTTCACACAACTCCACTAGAGGATAGACAACATACATCTCATCAAAATATCGAACGAATACCAAATTCACATGACTACTAATAGCAAGACTTCTCCCATGTCCTCAGGAACAAACGTAACTACTCACAAAGCATATTCATCTTCATAATCAGAGGGGTATTAATATGCATAAAGGATCTGAACATATGATCTTCCACCAAACAAACCAACTAGCATCGACTACAAGGAGTAATTAACACTACTAGCAACCTACTAGTACCAATCCCGGACTTGGAGACAAGAATTGGATACAAGAAATGAACTAGGGTTTTGAGAGGAGATGGTGCTGGTGAAGATGTTGATGGAGATTGCCCTCTCCCGATGAGAGGAGCATTGGTGATGACGATGGCAATGATTTCCCCCTCCCGGAGGGAAGTGTCCCCGGCAGAACAGCTCTGCCGGAGCCCTAGATTGGTTCCGCCAAGGTTCCGCCTTGTGGCGGTGGAGTCTTGTCCCGAAAGGCTGCTTATGATTTTTCCGTGGACGAAAGACTTCATATAGCAGAAGATGGCCACCTGAGAGCCAACAGGGGGCCCACGAGGCAGGGGGCGCGCCCCCCACCCTTGTGGATAGGTGGTGGCCCCCCTGACGTATTTCTTCCGCTCAATATTTTTTATATATTCTGAAAATAACTTCCATGGAGTTTCAGGACTTTTGGAGTTGTGCAGAATAGGTCTCTAATATTTGCTCCTTTTCCAGCCCAGAATTCCAGGTGCCGACATTTTCCCTCCTTATGTAAACCTTGTAAAATAAGAGAGAATAGGCATAAGTATTGTGACATAATGTGTAATACTAGCCCATAATGCAATAAATATCGATATAAAAGCATGATGCAAAATGGGCGTATCACCCCCAAGTGCCAAGACTAATACTTGTATTCTGCTTGGGACTTGTAGAAATTTCCGAGAACAAGCAAATATGCATTAGCCCCCAAGTATCAGGTGTATAACTTGTTATGTGCTTGGTACTTCAAATGTATATCGTCAACTCGTAATATGTCTGTTTCTTCATAGGCTGAGCTGAGCAAAAAGGAATCTCAAACCGCCGATCTGCAAGAAAATATCAAGTCCCAGCAGGCCGAAACTTCCAAGGCAAAAGATGAGCTGACTAGCGCTTTAGCCGCTATGGAAAAGCTAAAGGAGAGTTTCAACAAGGAGCCGGTGGATTGGAATACAGAAAAATCCGCTTTGCAGAAAAGAGCCGAGAACGCAGAAGCAGCTCTTAAACCGGTGGTAGATGAGCTGACTGGTGTAAAACGGCAAGTACATGCTATGACTGCTGCTGTGTTCGGTAAGCCTCATGTTTTTAACTTCTCATCATATCATCTTATTCATAGCTGATTTACTCATATTTGGAACAATACAGGAACTCGCATTAGCCATCTAGGCTCTGATGTACAGAAGAAGCTAAAGGCTGCCTATACTCTTATACATCAGTTATATACCGACACACAACGGATTATCTGCACCGCTTCTCACAACAAACCGCCCCCAACTTTAATCAAAGAGACCCTCGAAAGGCTGTCAATGTTGCCTGCCCGGGTAGAAGAATTAAAGAGATCTGCTGCAAGAGCGGGTGCTCTGACCGCGCTAACCCGGGCAAAAGCATGGGTGCCCGATCTTGATCCGAAAGATGTCAGCAAAGGCTACCCAAGCTTAAAGGAAGACGGATCAGAATTTGGCAATGAGGACCTACGAGCCATAAACCGGGAAGTTCGTCCACTAGCCTGCCAACTAGCTGAAGAAGTTGATCTCTCACATTATCAGGCTAGTTATGACTTCAACAACAAACGGATTGCCGCACCAACTCCTGAGGTTCAAATCTCATCCCGCCAATTCGTAAGCACACTTATGCCCCTGACATTGAACCGTCCACCCTTATAAGCGACGAAGTTGTGTTCCAAGCCCTAACTGGGATGGACTGGACAACTATTGACTTCCAGCCGCTGGGTAGAGGCGAAGAGGATGAACCGGCCTAAGATGATCCGCAACCATCAGGTCGAGTTGGAGACGAATCATAATCCGGGGGCCAGTTTAGACTTCCACGTGCTGCCATGCTTGTTAAGAAACAATTATCCTTTTGGGCACTGAGAACGCCTTGTAATAGGCTAGTTAAAACACTTGGTCTGTTATGTCGTCGTGCATATTTATTTGTGCTTGATACTTATTAATCCGCCATGCTTTAAGACATATGACGTTCATAATCTGCGTCGATTTATTCAAGCTATTTCTTGCACATAAACAGTTGATAATGTCCTGGCGATTTACCACCGGACGGGTCATGATGCCCAGATATATAGCCAGGGTTTATAACCAAGGCTGTAAAAAGATAATCAAATATGAAAATACTTGATACCTATGACCTTGAAGCACAACGTTGGTTGACCAACCTTGGTAGTGAGGGTGATAACCCTAACCTTGAGTAATCCTTTCATATTGTGTTGGTTTATGATAAAACCGTGCCAGGTTGTGATACACACCATCTCATTCAATACTGATGACTTAAAGTCGAAACCAGACCGTGTTTAAGAAACTCCGGGTTATAGGTGATTATGTACTTGACAACTTGTAGTTGACAGCCGAGCTGGTTTGATGAACACCGGTTTAAGAAAAACATCATAAATCTTATCAAAAGAGAGAAAAACTTGGCAAAAAGCAAAAAAACGTTTAGTCGAGGCTTTTCACGGGCTGCCAGGCCCCAAATTCGAGGATTTTCATGGGCTGCCAGGCCACTGAGTTAAACCATTTCACAAAGCCTTTTAAGATGGCCCTTAATCCTTAACCAATCGTCGTTTTAACTTTGACAAGTTCAGGGTCTCTTGTAGATTGACTTGTCATAGTTCGGCGGGTCATACTAGGTTTACCTGGGCGGAGTAACTTACTTAAAGAAGGCAGGTTAACCCGGGGTTTTAGGTGTATACACCAGGCTTCCAAGCCGTGGCTTTATAGCCTATTACAAGTGTAGATTCTTTGTTCATTTTCGATAGCAAAGAATCCCCAAGCAATATTTTGAGCTGTGCTCAGTGGGTGCCTATGTTTGAGTTGTTCTTTTGCAACACTCTCTTTGGGCCCGGAACAATTTGGCTTTGAGCCGATCAAGAGGTGTGACTATGGTTCGAATACGACCAAGCCCCCAAGTGATTTGTATATGAAGCTTAGTAAGCTGAATCAAGGTGTAAACCGGACGCCGCTTTATGAACAGAAGCCCCCATGTAACCACACATGATATAAGAAAACAACAGATACCCCGCTTTAGCTGAGGCTCCGGTTTATTATATTGGTCATAATATATACATTGTCATAACTATGTACATGAGCAGAGCCTGTGGCTCAAGTATAGTAAGGCCGAAGATGAGCAATATTCCACGGCCAGTGGGTCTCCTCCTCCGATTTACGTGAGTCTTTGTGCTCTCAAACATCTATAAGGTAGTATGATCCGTTATGCAGATTCTTGCTGACCACAAAGGGTCCTTCCCAAGGTGGGGATAACTTGCGCATATCCGTCTGATCCTGGATGAGTCGGAGCACTAGATCGCCTTCTTGAAACGTTCTGGTTCTAACCCGGCGGCTGTGATAACACCGCAGATCTTGCTGATAAATCGCCGAATGGGCTGCTGCAATGTCTCGCTCCTCATCTAACAGGTCAAGTGCTTCCTGTCGTGCCTTCTCATTGTCAGCTTCGATGTACGCCGCCACATGAGGTGAATCATGACGAATGTCGCTAGGGAGAACCGCCTCCGCTCCGTATATCATGAAAAAGGAGTGTAACCTGTGGATCTGTTGGGTGTGGTATTGATGCTCCATAACACGGAAGGTAACTCCTCCACCCAACAACCCGGCGTCCGCAGCAAAGGAACTATAAGCCGGGGCTTGATACCTCTCAAGATCTCTTGATTGGCTCTCTCCACTTGACCATTAGACTGGGGGTGAGCCATTGATGATACGTCAAGCCGGATGTGCTCACGTTGACAGAACTCCTTCATAGCACCCTTGGACAGATTGGTACCATTATCGGTTATGATGCTGTGTGGAAAGCCAAACTGGAAAATCACCTTCTTGGTGAATTGAACCACCGTAGCTGCATCACATTTACTCACTGGCTCTGCCTCCACCCACTTTGTGAATTTATCAACTGCCACCAACAGGTGGGTCCTCTTATCTTTGGATCGCTTAAAGGGCCCAACCATATCCATCCCCCAGGTCGCAAACGGCCAAGTGATTGGAATCATCCTCAACTCTTGAGCCCGTACATGAGCACGTCGTGAGAATTTTTGACACCCGTCACACCTTTTGACCAAGTCCTCAGCATAAGCATGAGCCGTCAACTAATAGAAACTGTGACGAAACGCCTTGGCTACCAGAGACTTTGAACCGGCGTGGTGTCCACAATCTCTTTTGTGGATCTCGAGCAAGATTTCACGGCCTTCTTCAGGAGACACACATCGCTGAACCGCCCCTATCACACTGCAATGATGCAACTCTCCATTGATAATAGTCATGGACTTGGATCGCCGGATTATCTATCTCACCGAAGTTTCATCCTCTGGTAACTCGCCCCGGTTCATATACGCCAAATATGGAACCGTCCAATCCGGGGTAACATGAAGAGCCGCTACCAGCTGAGCCTCCGGATCAGAAACAGCCAAATCCTCCTCTGTCGGAAGCTTGACAGACGGATTATACAGCATGTCTAAGAAGACATTGGGCAGGACCGGTTTATGCTGGGAACCCAAATGGCTTAAAGCGTCCGCCGCTTTGTTCTTCTGCCGGTCCACATGATCAACTTGATAACCTTTGAAGTGACCCGCAACAAGATCCACCTCTCGATGATATGCCGCCATGAGTGGGTCCTTGGAATCCCAAGTACCAGATACTTGTTGAGCCACTAGGTCTAAATCACCGAAGCACTTAACCCGACTTAAATTCATCTCCTTAGCCATCCGAAGACCGTGGAGTAAGGCCTCATATTCTGTTGCATTGTTAGTACAAGGGAACATTAAACGAAGAACATAACAAAACTTATCACCTCGTGGGAGAGTTAATACGACTCCAGCCCCCGAGCCCTCCAACTGCCTGGACCCATCAAAATGAATAGTCCAATAAGTATGATCCGGCTTCTCTTCTGGCGCCTGTAGCTCTGTCCAATCATTAATGAAATCCACAAGTGCCTGAGACTTGATTGCCGTCCAGGGTGTATATCTGAGCCCGTGAGGCCCAAGCTCAATAGCCCACTTGGCAATCCGGCCAGTTGCTTCCCTATTCTGAATTAAATCCCCAAAGGAGCAGAACTGACCACAATTATGGGATAACCCTGGAAATATTGCTTAAGCTTTCGGCTTGCCATGAAAACTCCATACACCAGCTTCTGCCAATGCGGGTATCGCTGCTTGGACTCAAATAAGTACTTCACTGATGTAATAAACCGGCCGTTGAACCGGATATTCCTTTCCAGCCTCCTTGCGTTCCACCACAATAGCCACGCTGACAGCCCGGGCATTAGCGTCCACATATAACAACAAGGGCTCCTTATTAATAGGAGCATCAAGGATAGGCGGTTCAGCTAGCTGCCGCTTTAAGTCCTCAAACGCTTCATTGGAGGCATCACTCCAAACAAAGTTATCTGTCTTCTTCAGCATCTGATATAAAGGGATGGCCTTCTCTCCAAGGCGACTGATAAACCGGCTCAAGGCAGCAATCCGTCCTGCCAGTCGTTGGACATCATTGATGCACTTCGGTTTAGCCAAAGAAGTTATAACCTTGATCTTCTCTGGATTAGCTTCAATCCCCCTGTTAGACACCAGAAAGCCCAAGAGCTTGCCTGCCGGCACACCAAAGACACATTTGGCCGGATTAAGCATCATTTTATAAACCCGGAGATTGTCAAAGGTCTCCTTCAAGTCATCAATCAATGTCACCTCCTTTATGGATTTTACCACAATATCATCCACATAGGCATGAACATTACGGTCGATTTGGTCATGAAGACAATTTTGCACACAGCGCTGATAAGTCGCCTGGGCACTTTTGAGCCCAAAAGGCATAGAAACATAGCAGAAGGCTCCAAAGGGAGTTAAGAAAGTTGTCTTCTCCTGGTCCTTAACTACCATTTTGATCTGATGGTAACCAAAGTAAGCATCTAGAAAACTCAAACGCTCGCAACCAGCCGTAGCATCAATGATTTGATCAATACAAGGGAGAGCAAAAGGATCTGCTGGACAAGCCTTGTTCAAATCTGTGTAATCCACACACGTGCACCAAGTGTCGTTCTTCTTAAGCACCAGCACCGGATTGGCCAACCACTCAGGATGAAAAACTTCAATGATAAACCCAGCTGCCAAAAGCCTGGCTACCTCCTCACCAATTGCCTTGTGTCTTTCTTCATTGAACCGGCGAAGAAACTTGTTGACCGGTTTATACTTGGGATCAACATTAAGAGTGTGCGCAGCGAGTTCTCTCGGCACACCTGGCATGTCTGAAGGCTTCCACGCAAAGATGTCCCGATCCTCACGGATGAACTCGATGAGCGCGCCTTCCTATTTCGGATCCAAGTTAACGCTGATGCTGAACTGCTTGGATGAATCGCCTGGAACAAAATCACCCAGCTTAGTCTCATCAGCCGATTTGAACTTCAAGGCCGGATCATGCTCCATAGTTAGCTTTTTCAAAGAAGTCATATTCGTCGGATCAACATTGTCTTTGTAGAACTTCAAGTCCTCTGTTGCACAAACCGATTCAGCATATGTCGCATCACCTTCTTCACATTCTAAGGCGATCTTACGGCTTCCATGAACCGTGATGGTGCCCTTGTGACCCGGCATCTTGAGTTGCAGATAGACATAACAGGGTCTTGCCATGAACTTAGCATAAGCCGGCCTCCCAAACAAAGCATGATATGGGCTCTTAATTTTCACCACT
The DNA here is from genome assembly GCA_032464435.1 of Aegilops umbellulata. Taxonomy (NCBI): domain Eukaryota; kingdom Viridiplantae; phylum Streptophyta; class Magnoliopsida; order Poales; family Poaceae; genus Aegilops; species Aegilops umbellulata. The sequence goes on from CP136058.1 coordinate 295,898,989, forward strand.
TCAAAAGTCAATGTCTCTGATCTTGAGTCATGCTCATCTCCAAAAACCACCTCCAGGGCTATTTTACCAACAGGATATGCCGATTTACCAGGTACTACACCATGGAAGACCATATTGGGCGGTTTAAGATTTTTATCTGTTAACCCCATGCAACGGAAGGTTTCATAATAAAGGATATTGATACTACTCCCCCCATCCATGAGTACCTTGGTGAACTTATAACCTCCAACCTGAGGTGCCACCACCAATGCCAGATGACCCAAATTATCAACCCGGGGTGGATGATCCTCTCTACTCCATACGATTGGCTACTCAGACCAACGCAAATAACGGGGAACCGCCGGTTCAACGGAATTCACTGCCCTTTTATGAAGCTTCTGATCACGCTTGCATAAACTAGTGGTGAAGACATGATACTGCCCACTATTCAACTGCTTCGGGTTGCTCTAGTAACCCGACTGTTGTTGTTGTTGTTGATTGCCCTAATGATTATAACTACCTTGGTTTCCTTGATTACCATATCCGCTCTGATTGCCGTGGAAACCTGAACCGGAACTGCCTCCACCGTAACCCAGCCCATGAGATCCAGGGCCTGAACCGCCGCCCGATCCATGATCATACCGAAAAAATTCGGAATTTTTGAATTCCTGCATGATATAACAATCTTTCCAGAGGTGCGTGGACGGTTGATCCTTCTTCCCGTGCTTCATGCATGGTTGGTTTAACAGATAAGACAGGCGCTCCAGATTGGGACTTGGTCCTCCACTACGCTGTGGCGGCTTTCCTTTACGCCGCTGGCTCTTGTCCTGCATGTTGGTATTAGCCACAAAGTCCGAGTTGTTATCCGCTTTACGCTTACCACTGTTTCCATGACCCACCGGATTATGCTGCTGCCCCTTGGTGTTGCCGCTCTTCATTCCCTTCCCTGTCTTGTCATCGTCAGACTCGGGGTCCTTGGTACTATCAGAGTCCGCATATTTCACCAGAGCTGCCATAAGTGTTCCCATGTCATTACAATGACGCTTTAGCCGTCCCAACTTCAACTTTAGAGGTGCAAACCGGCAATTGCCCTCCAATGTCAAAATTGCTGTATCAGCGTTGATGCGTTCGATGAATGCAAAATCTCCGAAACCCGGCACACACAACGGATTCTTGATTCTCCTTCCTCCTGGACACAGGCAGCTTAGTCCATGATCGAAATGGGCTGTTTACATGTATCCTTGAAATTCTGGATAAACCGGGCCCTTAATTCGTCCCATGACCCAATGGAGTTAGCCGGTAAGTTCTTCAGCCAAGTGCGAGCCGTCCCCTCCAGCATCATGGTGAAGTATTTAACACATGCAGCATCGTCCACATCTAGCATCTCCATTGCCATCTCATAGCTTTTGACCCACGACTCGGGGGATAAATCGGCGGTGTAATTTGGTACCTTGCGTGGGCCTTTGAAATCCTTGGGCAGGCGCACGTTACGCAGCGCTGGGACGAGACACGACACTCCCAAAGACCTGGACGTAACCCCTGGTTCCACCGACGTGGTTGGCCGAACCGGAGTAAGTTGGCGGGTCTCATGTTGTGCCGCTAACTCGGCCTCTCGACGTGCCCTAGCACGATCCACCACATCCTGAGCATCACCACCGCCGCCTGCCGGGTTATGGCCACGGGGCACATTGAGGTTTCGCGCACTGCTTGACACGGCCGGTTCATCGATGTGCTTGCTGTAACTCTGGCTTGGGCGGGGAGTAGAATGAATCCTTTCACGACTATATGAATAGGCTTGCTGCTGAGTCAAAGCTGTCTGAAGGATCTCCCTAGCCCGTCGTGTCTCGACCGCTACTGGGGACTCGCCTTCGATTGGGAGAGCCGCCAGTCGTGAAGCGGCAGTGACAATGTTATCCATTGGGCTAGAGTAGTGACACGGCAGTGTTGGGACGTGTTGTGACGGGATGTTGTTCTGACGAGGCGGATCTTTTAGACGCGGCTGAACCGGTGCTCCCGTTCCAGGTGCCTCTGTCCGGTTTATCACTGGCGGATTACTGGTCCCTGCTCCTGGGGTATTGAAGAGGTTACTGGCCTCATAAACCAGCGGCAGGTGAGACCGATACCTTCTCCTCATGACATCATTTGACGCGCTCTGATCCAACATGAGCCGATAAGCCTGTGCATCCAAAGTGGCCCGTTCCGCGGCCATCCTGGTATCCTCAGCTGCCAGGTCAGCCTTGGCCTGGGTTATCTGATCTTTCACCTTCGCAATTTCCGCATTGCGTTCATCTTGATTCGCCGGATTAACCTCTACCATCAGCGTTGCCAAAGAATCAAACAAATCAGATAAAACCTAAGCCAGCGGTCGCACCGGGCCTCCTGCCCCGGCCGCTGTCGCTGCTACTGATCCGGAAATCATTGCCGCCATGGTCGAAGAGTGGAGCGCTGGCTGTGTACCGGCCATGAAGATCGCAACCCGGTTTGGCGGATCAAAGGGGTCCAGAATACTATCGCCATCGGAACAGCCCCCAATTTGGCCATCCTGCAACTGATACAATGACTCGGTCTCTCCGGTCGATGACTTGTCGCCGGAATAAACGACGGTTTCACCACCAGATTCCGATCTATCCTTAGATTCCACTCCGTGGATAACTCCCACGAAGGCACGCTTCATGACAGGCTTAAACCGGGCAGATCTCGCACGATGTGCCGTCTCGATGATGTCGGTGTAGATGTCCGGCTCAGGGCCCGGTTAACCGATCTTGCCAATGAAAACGTGGATGCCGCCGAAGGGGACCCGGTACCCGTACTCGATTGAGCCGGCCACGGGGCCCCAGCCTGCATCGTCGATGTAGAGCTTGCCGCGATGACTCTTGGTCATCCGGCCCACAGCGTATCCCTTGAGTCCTTCAAAGCTTCCCTCTAAGAACTCAAAACCATCGTGCGATAGCCCCATGGTGGGCGCCAACTGTCGTGGTTTTATCACGGCAGATGTCCTAGAGCAAGGACATAGTCGTGGAGCCATCGCAATGGGTTAGCTTAAAGGGGTTGAAGTGGACAAGGGACGCAGAGAGTTTATACTTGTTCAGCCCCTTGCGGTGAGGGTAAAAGCCTATGATCCATTTGTTGTGGGATTGCTTGGGTTTCGATGACCAGGGAGCGAATACGCTTTGCCCGAGTCTCGAGTTGTTGTTTCTTGTCCGTAAACCGCTGCCGGGTCGTCCCCTTATATACATGGGTTGACGCCCGTCGGTTTACAGGGTTCCGGGGCCGGCTCACAAACGTGTCCGGCCTGGTCTCTACTGTTCTTGTCTTACAATACAAGCTTATATATCAAATGTCGGTTTATGACTACAAGCCTTAATCCGCCTTTGGGCCCTGGGCCTTCGTAAAGCACCATCATCTCTGTCTTCATGGGCTTCAAGTGTAATAACTCTTTATAGGGATAATCCGGCCTTTCCTGGCCGGTTTACGCCCAGTAGTAATATCCCCAACAGTCACCTCGCTTCTTCATGCACTAGTGGTAACTCATCCAACCCAATTATTATTGATGATATCTATTCTCTTGGGAAGGATAAGGTTGGCAATGTGTTTGCCAAGTTTGTTGGTACTCAAAGTGGTGTGAAGCAAAGAAACATTTTGGTAGCCAAGCCTATTGTGACTAACCTCTTAGGACCCAACTTGGTTGGGTACCAAGTAGCTCAAACTTGATCAATAGGTGTCAACGGAAGGGCATTGGAGACTTGGCTACATTATGAAGAATGAAGGGGACTTCATCGCTCTTATGTCTCAAGCCAAGTCAATTGAATTATCAAGTTTATATCTTATATCCAATGTGCCTCCTTGCGGTAACTTGTGCTTAAATTGTTTACATTGGAAGTTACTTGCCCCTTTGCATGCTTGGCTTTGTTCCTTGCATGTGTTTGTATATGTTGTGCTTCTAACTTGATTATCTTGAGCAATCAAGTATGTGTGTGTTGGTTTGCACATCATGTACATGTGTGTCGTACGTTGAGCCTTTGTGGATCTTGTTTGCATCTTAGTTGGCTCTTGTGAGAGATTAATGGAATATCCCATTCTGGGGGAGTGATGTGCTTTGTGCACCTCACAACCCTATAAATGTGTGTACATGGGGAATACCATCTAGTATCGATATTACAAGATTATCTAGTCGCTGTGTGGTATGTCTTCTCATGAGAAATTCAAATTCTAAATAGTCCATTATTTATCTCTTGTTGGATCCTCTTATTGCCTCTTGTTAAGTTTTTATTGGTATCACATTATGGGGGAGTAATATGCTATGTTCATATTACAAGCCTAGAAAATGTGTACATGTGATATATTGTCACCTAGAATTGATATCACAAATTATCTTGTTCCTAGGTTGCATGTTCGCTCTACAAGTTGCAATTTGCTTGGGTTTGGTGTGAAGATGATGTCAGATATCCTTGCTATCTACCACCAGGAATTATTTCCATTTACTTCTTGTCTTTTGACAATTGTTACTCACTTGTGTGGTAGAATTTATTGATCATCTTTACATTGGCCTTTGCTTTTATTTGCCTCTTCTCTTGCCTAGGATTGTGTAAACTCCCATTGCCTTCTGTGCCACTTGAGGATCTTGTTATTTTCGTGATCTTGTCTAGTGTTTTCTTGATATAGTGAAAGTGGTGATCCCACCTTGTGCATTTTCTATTCAAATGCAAATTCTCTATAATGCACAAATCGTGGGGGAGCTATCCTATTTTCTATAAAACACTCATCCTGTGATCCTCATCAAGTGTGTGTTTGTGGAAGGCAAACCGTTTCTTTTTGGTACTTTGTGCCATCATGAAACTTTGTAGAGGGCTTGGTTTGTTTGGAACCATCCTCTCTTTTGGGAGTTTGATTTCCTTCTTTTTGAGTGTGTTAATGGATATCTCATTCCTCGATGTATCTGTTATGGATATCCTCCAAGTGTTGATTTATTCATTTGGTAACTTTTCTTTGCTTGGTATTTCTTTGTCAATTGGTATCAGTTCTTGAAAGTCTTGAGCATGCATATTAACTTCATGTAGTATGTTTGGCATGCTTTCTCTCTTTGACCCAATATATAAGGGAAACTCCACCAAGTCTCAATTTGGATGAGATGTGCATGATATTCATTTCCATATCTATATGCACATATTTATGTTGAGTTTGTCCTATGTATATTGGTGTTTCTAACTCTTTGGTCCCAATGAGTTCGGGTACCATTTTTTTTGTGTTGTTGTTCTAGGAACAATTGGAGATGCATTGGATGCTCGGCTCACTCACAAGGAAGGTGGTGTCACCATGTGCTTATTGGAGTCAATCTAGGATGATCAATGAACTACTATCTACCTTCAATTGGTATCTCTACTCCTTCCAATGCTATCTCGGTAACAAGTATATATTCATGATTTCCTCTCTTGCATTCAACCTTGTGTAGGTTGCATCTTGGCATGATATTCATTTCATATGTTGTGATACTTGTTTCCTTTCTCAAAGCATCCCAACGATGATCTCTTGTTGCTAGTTGTGATGTATTTGTTGGATGTGTGGTTGGACTTCATCTATATACAATAAGACCATATCTAGCCATGTGCTATGCTTCCAAGCAAATATCTTATTGGTATATGTATGACTTCCTTTTGGATATATTGTTCCTTCATGTTCTAACTATTTCGGGTGTACATCCTTCTTCGTAGATATATATCATCATGATTTCGTCTACCTAGAACCTTATACACTTGAGAGAAATTACATCTCTATATGATATCCTTTCTTTCACGTCCACCTTGTCTTTCTTATGTTATTTCTTTGGTGGCTCCATGAAAGTGTGTGCCATGAGTGCGGGTCATATCTCGTTGCATCTTGATGCACTCTTGTGTGGTGAAGATTATTTTCCTCATGCTTATCTTTACGAGGCTTTTGCCATCTTAATTGGTATCCCTCGTCTTGATGAGGCCTTCATCTTCTATCTTTACCATGGGTTGTCGCGAGCTTTGTTGTTATCATTTTAGTGAGCTTGTGAACCCATTTGCTAGTTGGGTGTGTGTGGGGAGGACATGTCATGCACTGTGTACTCATTTATCCAAGACTATGTTGATGCTTAAAGCTCATCCTTATTTTAGTCTTCTCAAGTGCTTTGCGATGACTCACACACATCTTTTTGGTTGAACCTATTTCCAGGTTGCCTCTTTTATATGTTGCTCAAGCATTTGTTTATTGGAAGTGCTAGGCTTTGTTTCCTACATGCTCACTTGCACTTGTTATGAGTTTCTATTGATTTTGGGGGAGTGATGATCCTACTTTGTGCACTTGGTATCCTAATGCAAATATTCTAAGGAGTGCACAAATCATGGGGAGCTTCACTAGTGTCTTTTAGAATGCTTCGTTGGTCTCTTGCACTTGTCGTGAGGTTCTATTGATCTTGGGGGAGTGACAATCCTATTTTGTGCTCGTTGTATCCAATTTCAACACTAAATTGTGCACAAATCAAGGGGAGCTTCTCTAGTTTCTCTAGAACACTCCTTTGCTCATATCATAATATCTTTTATTCATGTGGCACGTAGGATCATTAGTCTAGTTGGTTCAATTGGTATCTTCTGATAGCTTGCTTTAATTGGTATCGTTTTATTGCTTAAGTACTTGTTTCTCTCTTTGTTATGCCTTTGTGACATATCATTCTTTTGGCAATCTTTGGGCCTCAATATAGTTTGTCTTCCTCCAAGTATTTACAGTTGGATATGTGTATTGCATTCCACTCTCAAGTTGAGAAATACACAATTTATGGAGGAACACAAGTTATATTGGCCTTCTAAGCCTTTTGCCCATTTTGGCAATTGATGCCAATGGGGGAGAAGTTTCAGAGAGTTTTGTGGATAAGTTTAGAGAGACATCTCTTCTTGCTTTGGTTTTGTTCCTAAGCGTGGAGAAGTTTAGAGAGTCATCTCTTCTTAAGCTTTTTCATCTCAAGCGCATAAATTATTGTTGCATGGTATGGTGATGCATAATTCCTTATATAAACTCTCTTGAAAGTGATTGTCATCAATTACCAAAATGGGGGAGATTGAAAGAACATGCGGTGCCCCCATGTTTGGTTTTGGTAATTGATGAGAATCTCTATGGACTAATGGTTGCCTTGAGTTATATTTGAAGGGTTTGTCCATAGGCTTTTCTTGGAGTCCATTTGTTGGTTTCAAGGAGAGTTTTGTGATGACCAAAGTGCTATTAAGGAATTATCCAAAGATTGGTCTTACATCATCCAAATGAATAGAGTTGGAAAGATTCAAGGTTGATCAAGACTAAGTACAGAGAGTGCTTCAAGTTGATCAACACACAAAGCATAGAAGATGTACCGAGAGGGATCAAGCGATCACATGGTATGGTAAGCATTGTCAATTACGCTTTGTGTGCTAATCCATGGTCTTTGTGAGAGTTCTATGTGGGGTTAGGTTATCTTCCATGGGCTTGCGTCAAGAGGAAGATCACATACAACCCATGGAGGATGACATCTCAAGATTGTGGTGTGCAAGTTCAAGTGATGCATCACGAAGATATCAAGTGCTTGAAGCTTGCCATTCGTTGTGGTGACAATGAACTTGTGAAGATGTGCCGAAGAGTGGCTCACCCATAGTGGAGTATGGGGGAGCAATCTACTAGTCTTCACCGAGCCAACGAAATCAAGAAAGGTGGTCCAACTTGAGGAAGTCAAGATCGTTTACATCTAGCTCAAGTGAACTTTGTGCAAGGCAAAGGTTTGCCCTTTATAGGTTCTCTATTTTACCGGTCTCATGGTGGTAGTTTGGAGACCGGGTTATAGGATCGATTGTCGTACTATCAAGGGGGGCTCTCAAGTGAGTAGCTTGATCGTATTGTTCGTAGAGAGCTCAAAACATTGCATGCTTGCATCATATTTCTTGGTTCTTGTTTGGTTTTCTTCTTGTGAGATTTGGAGCTTATGGTCATCTTCTTGACAAGCTTGAGTTCATCGAAAATGGAGTTCACATGCTTCTTCTATTGCGTTTTCGGTGTTGGAGGTTTTACCGGTCTCTTTCGAGGAAGGGTTCTCACCATTTTCTTATGGGCCTTTTCTCATTTACTTCTTATTGTTATTTCTATCAAGATTGTGTTAGGCCATGTCGTTATTTTTCCAACAAACTTGGTTTCATTGAATTCGGAGTCCGTTTGCAAAAGTTGTGTTAGTTTTGGTGTCCTTAAAAGGGCTACAGCGGTACTACCGCAAATGGGATCGGTACTACCGCTTGGAGGGGATGTAATTTTTTACTTCCATGGCTACTGTCGGTGTCAAAACCGGCAGATCTCGGGTAGGGGGTCTCGATCTGTGCGTCAAGGTCGGATGGTAACAGGAGACAAGGGACACTTTATTTTACCCAGGTTCGGGCCCTCTCGATGGAGGTAAAACCCTACTCCTACTAGATTAATATTGATGATATGGGTAGTACAAGAGTAGATCTACCACGAGATCAAGGAGGCTAAACCCTAGAAGCTAGCCTATGGGTATGATGATGGTTATGATGTGTTCGTCCTACGGACTACAACCCTCCGGTTTATATAGGCACCGGATAGGGTTAGGGTTACACAGAGTCGGTTACATTGGTAGGAGATCTTGAATATCCGCATGCCTAGCTTGCCTTCCACGCCAAGGAAAGAACCTTCCGGACACGGGACGAAGTCTTCAATCTTGTATCTTCATAGTCCTGGAGTCCGGCTGAAGATTTAGTTCGGCTATCCGAACACCCCCTAATCCAGGACTCCCTCAGTAGCCCCTGAACCAGGCTTCAATGACGACGAGTCCTACGCGCAAATTGTCTTTGGCATTGCAAGGCGGGTTCCTCCTCCAAATTCTTCAAGAAGATAATAAACACCAAAAAATACTGTCCGGCTCTGCAACACAAGTTTCCACGTATTGCCATATAGAGAATAATACAAACACAAATCAAATCTGCTGACGTATTCCGCAGTGCGTCATAACACTGCGACCAAGCCTTCTGTATGGATTATTTTTTGTTGTTCCACAGCAGCACGTTCAACGAGGCGGTTTCCTTGGCACGTCTTGTCGAAGCAGAGATCGTGTGCCCCCTTTAATGGGATTCTCATTAATACGGACGTGGGTAACCCAACCGTGCCCGTTAAGCACGTCCTGCCTTGATTAAAGGCTAGTCCAAGACGGTTATGGGGAGGGCTCTTGATATTCTGCCTCTTATAAAGAGACCAAGACCTTGCTCCCCTCTTGTGTTCTCAAAACAAGCTCGCCCATAGCCTCGAGTTCCAACACCCCAGGCTTTTAGATTCTAGGCGCACCGGACCATCGACAATGTCCGGCTCCGGCCTTCAAGGCTAATGGATGCCCTCCTCCGTTACGGAGGAGGACGTATCAAGGCTGAGGGAGGCTAGGTTCCTGACCAGCGAGATCCCGCACAGGTTGCCTGCTCAAGGACAAGCGATCCCAAGCCCTCAGCCTGGTGAGAGCGTAGTATTCATCTCCCACTTCCTTCGGGGATTAGGCTTCCCAACGGATCCTTTCGTAAGGGGGCTGATGTTTTATTATGGGCTGGAATTCCATGACCTAGCTCCGGAGTCCATCCTCCATATCTCCTCCTTCATTGTTGTGTGTGAAGCGTTTCTCCATATCACTCCTCACTTCGGATTATGGCTCAAGACCTTCAAGGTAGAACCGAAGATAATCGAGGGGCGTCACGTAGAGTGTGGAGGTGCTGTTATAAAAAGGAATACCGATGCTCCATGGCCCGAGGGCACTTTTCAAGAGGAGCTTGGCTTATGGCAACAGGAGTGGTTCTACATCACCTCTCCTCGGGGCACCACTTGGGTAGCGCCTCCCGCCTTTCGCTCGGGTCCCCACCACGTTTAACATCGTGGATCAACACAGGGTTAGATCGGGGCTTGCCCAAAGACGTTCCTCTGTTGCAGGGCCGCATAAAGGATCTCCTAAAAGGAGACCTCAACCTGGTCAAGGTGACACAAGCTATGCTGATTCGCCGGACACTGCCCCGCCAACATCGCCCCCTCCGCTTGTGGGAGTTCAACCCAGAGGGGCCGCGAGTTCTCCGAAATTTCATGGGCGTGACGCCTACGGAGATGTATAGACTGTTCTTCGGACCACAAGGAGTGAGTCCGGATTTGACTGAGGATGCTGGTTTAAGCCGCAACCGCCCGGATACAGAAGTAGGTGACCTTGCGCCCGGACCTTCTATCCGTACAATTGACTTATTTTTTAACAGTACTTCTCCTTCTTACTCAGGAGTGGATAGCGAAGGCGAAGCTGGTCCGGTGTCCAGCTCCCCTTCCCGAGACCAGGCTAGATCCTGTGCTAGTCAGGATGTTGGAGGTGGCGCCTCTGGAGGAAAATGAAGGGGCGGACAAGGAAACCGTGGCCTCTTCGAAAGGGGCCATCCCAAAGGGGGGAATCGACAACTCCTCTCCAAAGGGGAAGAAAAGGGCCGCCTCTGACGACCCGGGAGCCGTAGCTCCAAAGCGGGGGAAAGAATCCGCGTCAGAGGACCCGACGCCGGGGAGCCCCTCGGCCGAACTAAATCCTCAAAAGGAGCAGCCCTCCAACGAGCCGTAAGTAGAAAGAGAGTCATTCTTTTAAGAGAAATCCTTAATTTTTATCTGAGAAGTTTTAACCGAAACCTTACCTTGTAGTTCGGACCTCGACCCTTCTCGGCAGAGCTCGTCATCGGGGGATCTTCTTCCGGAGATGATGGAGAGCGGAACACCTCCTCCTTCATCGCCTAGCAAGGCGGGCTACGCCGAAGTGTCGTCGCAGAGGATTTCTCCGAATCTGCCAGAGGCAGAAGGTGATCATGCGGCCCCCGGGGTTCTCCGTGTCCGGCCTCCGAAGAAGGTCATGGGACGAGTCCGGCACCATCTGGTGTTCGGTCGGAGGAGCTGAAGGTTCTGCTGGGCCGAGCCTCTGTTTCAGAGGAGCATCGTGTGTTGATGCACACGGTGATTGAAAAGATTTCATCCGCGGAAAGCGGACTGAACGAGACCGTCAAGAGTTTACTGGCGGGCCTTGAGGTACGTTTTGAATAACGAACATTAGTGTTAATTGTGCATAATAACATGCGCCCTGTATAGATAGTAGCCCCTGAGACTCTGTGTGCCGCAAAGATTAGCGGCGCACAGAGGATCTTAATTCCAGGTCCTTTAAGTGGCACCTTTGTATGTAGGTGGCAGGTTGTCCGGAGTCGAGCTGGACTCAAGATTTTGCCGAAATGAAACGGCAACTCGATGAGGCAGAAGCCGACATCGTGCTTGTTAACAAGCGGCTTGATGATGTTCAAGGTATTGAGTTTATTTGGCGATTGTTAGTAAGAGGAGCTTTATGTCAATATCTTACCTTGTGTATGCTTGATGCAGATGGTGCGGCGGCCGTAGAAGGACTTAGGGCCGAGTTCGCCAAAGCAAAGGAACAAGCCAGAAAAAGCGATGCGGCTGCCGGAAGAGCCCGTGAAGAGCTAAAAGCCGAACAGGCTTCCCATTGCCGAAGTAAGGAGGAGATGGCTGATATAGCCGTGAAGTTGAAAAGTGCTACTGACCGTTGCAAACTTCTTGAAGAGGAAGGTCGAGCCCGGCAGACGGATTTAGAGAAGGCCGTCGCCGACGCCAAGGACGCCCGCTCTGGTATGAGAGCGTCAAGGGAAGAGCTGCGTCAAGCCGGACTAATTGCGGATGGAAAGCCCTTCCTGCTGCGGAGAAAATTATGTGATCCGAAGTTCGCCCCGTTGGACCGAGCGTGGAGCGTGGAGGACACCTATCTGGATTTGTCGGCTAGTGCCGCTGATGCGACCAGGTACTTTCAAGATAAGAAAGATCATGAAGTGGAAAAGCTCTTCTGGTCGCAGTTCACTAATCCAGAGCGTCCACTATCAGTGGATGATCGCCTGGCCCAATGGGCCGAGCTGAATAGGTTGTCCGGACTCGCCATGAAGTATGCCATGGACCGCCTGTGTCCGGGGAGATCGAAGCCGAGAAGCTACTTCAGTTTGGTGCAGCAATTTCTTGACGTGGTGCCTCGGATTGAAGCTCTAAAGAGGTCCGCTTGCACAGAGGGCGCGCGGCTGGCTCTTGCCCGTGTCAAGACATACTGGGCAGATATGGAGCCCACCGTTGTTGCGTCCCGTGATTCGGATAAAAGCCGAATTCCTTCCGAGCACTATTTTGAGGAAGTCCTTGCGGGCACTCGTATAATAGAGACGCAGTGTTCGAAAGATGTTGTTTTATGACAGCATATGTAATCGTAGATCAATATTTTTATAAATTGTAATGGCGTAATTTTGACTTGTGCCTTCAAGTATTAATAACACCTCCTGTGCGGCCGTTTTAATATATAAATTCTGAAAGATTGCAGTCGTTGGCTTCAGCCCCCACGCACATAGTGCGGGGGTGCGCGCGGAGAACGCATTTTCACACTTAACCCAACGTCTTGGTCCTACAAAGGAGGTGATAGCGCCGCGGGCTAGGCAACCGGACTATAATGCTTTAACACTTTCACTTAGCCATAGGAGCTTGACAGTGGGACTCTTTAGGTAGCCCTTTAATGGCGACTGCGTTTACCCGATTTCGGGACGCATATGTGCCTGACCGGGAAGCGGCCCTTCGTCAAAACAGAGGAATTCGATAAATTCCGATAAGTCATCGAGTGGCGACCAGTCTCGCGCTACATCATGACAGTCGGTTTTCGGCTTTCTCTACTGAGGTGCTCACCCGGCCGAACCGGGGCACAACCGCAGTAGTTCTCCTGGTGCAACCTTAGCCGACAGAACGGAACGTAAGGTGGCCGAACTCAGGAGCCGGGCAACCCAACATGTGACCAAAATCATGACTCGGAGCTGATGCATATAGTGCCAAAACTCGCGACGCCGAACACTCCCTAAGGTGTTCGGTCTTTGTGGGTGCGTGTGAAACAACACCCTTGAAAAAGAAAAAAGCCCCTTGTGTCCAGGTACGAGCAAGAATTCTGGCGTGGCCACATGCCAAAACGCCAGTCTCCTCCATGGTTATAGTGAGGTAAACCAGGGGATGTATAGCAGCAAGAGACAGAAAAAAAGGTTTACGCAGGGTCTTAATCTAAGAAGAATCCTTTGGGGCGGGTCCCTACTGCACGTCTGCGCCTGTGTCTCCACTGTGTCGTGTCCTGGACGGTCGCCGTACGACGTTCATCTGTAAAAGGGAAGAACTAAATTGAAATATGGGTTGTGCGGATCAAAAAGAATAATAAATAAAATGTGAAGTGAGAAATAGATACGGTCGAGTTTTATTTTCTCTGCGTATAGCCCCTGGTGAGGCGTACCAAGCCTATAACGAAAATGGGCTTGTGCCGAACTCATTGAGTCCGGATCCGCGGCCTTTTGTGACTTACATCGAAAAAGTCTTTTGGCTGGCGAGGCCATTTTGTTGGGCGGCCGTTTAAGCGGCCGCACAATCCTCCGTTTGGAGGAGATGTAGTTTAGTATGCTCCCTTTAAAGAGATGATGCCTCGAGGACCGTGCATCTTTAGCGTGAGGGATGCATAATGCGGTATTGCGTTAAAGCGAACGAAAGCTCCGCGTCCCATTAGTGCTTGATAGCGACTTGAAAATGGGACTATGTGGAAGATAAGCTTTTCGCGACAAAAGTTATTGGCAGAGCCAAATATGACCACAAGCCGGAGAAAACCCATGCAGTGGGTGTCCGAGCCTGGTGCTACTCCTTGAAAGGAGGTTTTACTGTGACGGATTCATGCTGGGTTTATGCCCATGCGGTGAATTATATCTTGATATATCAGATTTATTCCACTGCCACCGTCCATAAGGACGTTGGTAAACTGGAATCCGTCTATTATTGGATTAAGCATTAGGGCAGTCCGGCCTGCGTGTTTGATATTGCGAGAATAATCTAGCTGATCAAAAATGATTGGCTTTAGTGACCAGTGGCCAGACTCCTGAGGGATAGGCTTGAATGTGCGGACCTTTATGGGTGCCTCATGCCTTGTTATGTGAAGTGAGTTCACTGTTTTGACTTCTTGCGGGAAGTTCTTTTGCTTCCTGGTGTTCTGCTTTTGGGGTTCGTCCTCTTCCTCACTTGGTGTGTCGAGCCCCTTGTGTTCGGCGTTAAGCCTTCCGGATTGTTTGAAAACCCAACAGTCTCTGTGGGTATGATTAGCAGGCTTTCCAGGAGTACTGTGTATCTGACATATCCTGTCCATGATTCTCTTTAGACTGGATGGATCTTCCCTATTATCCTGAGGGGGTGATTTTGTCTGATTTTGCCGTGAGCCTTTGAATCCGGCATTGACTGTCGTGCTCTTCGGACTTTTTCTTTTGATTCGGCGAAGGTCCATGTTTCGCCGTGGTTTCCCGTTTCCATCCCTGATTTCTGATGTACTTGGGTCGCTGGGGCTGCATCGTGCCAACCAGCTATCCTCTCCTGCGCAAAAGCGGGTCATGAGGCTTGTGAGTGCGGCCATTGTTCTTGGCTTTTCCTGGCCAACGTGTCTGGCGAGCCATTCGTCTCGGACATTGTGCCTGAAAGCCGCTAGGGCTTCGGCGTCCGGACAATCCACTATTTGATTCTTTTTAGTGAGGAATCTGTTCCAGAACTGCCGAGCTGATTCTCCGGATTGCTGAGTTATGTGACTGAGGTCGTCTGCGTCCGGGGGACGGACGTAGGTCCCTTGAAAATTTGCTCGGAAAGCGTCCTCGAGCTCTTCCCAACTTCCAATTGTGTTTTCGGGAAGGCTTTTAAGCCAGTGCCGGGCTGGCCCTTTAAGCTTAAGGGGTAAATATTTTATGGCGTGGAGATCATCTCCTCTAGCCATATGTATGTGGAGGATATAATCCTCAATCCAGACTCCCGGGTCTTTTTTTTTATAGAAAGACTGTAAGGGAACCCCCTACAGTATAATTGGTGCAACAACCCCAAATTGCAAGTACCATGCCTTGAACCTGGGTGGGTGGGAAGGCATCAGCCCCTTCCCACCACTAGGCTATGCCTTAGTCTGCAACTCCCGGGTCTGTTGTTCCATCGTACGCCTCGATGTTAACGGGTTTAAATCCTTCTGGGAATTCATATTCTAGGACCTCATCGGTGAAACATAGAGGGTGTGCGGCACCCCTATATTTGGGTGTGCCGGATTCTGATGGTGGATTTTTTGCATTGCTTGCGAGAGCTTGCTTTCTTGGCCCGTAAATGGACCTGGCTGGGCCATGATGTGAGTCTTTGATTGTGTCGCATGCCGCATTGAGTGCGGCACCGTTTGCCGTATTGTAGTGGCCGAGAGGTCGTTTATTCGACCGTGTAGCCTTTTTGCTTTTCGAGTTTGGGGGCTCTAGGGCCTCCTGGTCGAATTCGGGCAGTAGCTTTCTCTTCGGATAGCTTTTGGTGCAGCGGCTGCCGCCGTATTTGTCTGCGGTCTTGATTACTTTGCTCCATCTTGTTTTGAGTGCATCTTCCGCCGTCTTTAGCTTTTGCTTCTGCTTCTTCAGGCTTCGTGCTGTGGCGACGAGCCTTTCTTGGAGATTCTTCTGCTCCATGATTTTATCCGGCGTGGTATCGTCCGGAGTTCTGTTATGACCGGGGGAGGACTGTTCGTCCTCTCTGCCCATGTTACCCTGTTCGGACGGCTGTTCTGGGATGCGTTCGTCATCTGCCGGCTCGTCCTACTCTATGGATGGGTCTTGATCGAGGCGGGGCTTCGCTCGGCGTTTACGTCACCGCTTTGAGTGCTTTTCGGAGGGTTTACCCTTCTTTTCGCCCCCTTCTTCCTCATTGTGAGTTTTTTCAGGTGTATCCACTATGAATACGTCATTAAGTGGGGTGGAGGTCCAGTGCCCTATGGGCGCTGGTTCCCGTTCGTTTCCGTCTTTGTCGTCCATACCGTCGAAGTCTTCGGAGCCGAAGTCGAGCATGTCAGTTAAACCATCGACAGTGGCTATTAAGTGGGTGGTGGGTGGGCTTTGAATTTCTTCGTCGTCCGAATCCCAACCTCGCAGGCCACAGTTCGGCCTGGGCTCTCCTGAAAAAGAGAGAGACTTGAGAGGTTTCAGAATATCACCGAAAGGCGAATACTGAAAGATGTCCGCGGCGGTGAACTCCATTACCGGCGCCCAATCTGATCCGATTGGCAGGGGCGCGGGAGGTTCGGAGTTCGGAGAAGAGTCCGGCTCCTTGGAGTCATGTGCCATGCGGAGTGCGGGGCTTGCGTTTGGCTCAATGGCTTTTAAGATCGCAGCACCCGAGGTGACGTCCAACCGTTCATCCTCAAAGAACGCAGCGGGCTCCGGATCGAGGATCGGGGCTGGAGCGTATGCGGCCTCCAGGACACTGTTCGGAGGCAGAGCTATATCATGCCCCTCGAGATAGTGCGGCGCGCTTGGCTGTGGCTTGAATCCGTCGAAGATCAGGTCTCTGAGGGTGTCTGCCGTGTAGTTTAAGCTTCCCCACCTGGCTTGATGGCCAGGGGCGTGGCTTTCGATCTGCTCCAGATGGCCAAGCGAGTTGGCCCGCAGAGCGAAGCCGCCGAAGATGAAGATCTGTCCGGGGAGAAAAGTCTCACCCTGGACCTCATCGTTGTTGATGATCAAAGGAGCCATCGGGCCTAAAGGCGACGACACAGAGGAACTCTCAATGAAAGCACCAATGTCGGTGTCAAAACCGGCGGATCTCGGGTAGGGGGTCCCGATCTGTGCGTCAAGGTCGGATGGTAACAGGAGACAAGGGACACTTAATTTTATCCAGGTTCGGTCCCTCTCGATGGAGGTAAAACCCTACTCCTGCTAGATTAATATTGATGATATGGGTAGTAAAAGAGTAGATCTACCACGAGATCAAGGAGGCTAAACCCTAGAAGCTAGCCTATGGGTATGATGATGGTTATGATGTGTTCGTCCTACGGACTACAACCCTCCGGTTTATATAGGCACCGGATAGGGTTAGGGTTACACAGAGTCGGTTACATTGGTAGGAGATCTTGAATATCCGCACGCCTAGCTTGCCTTCCACGCCAAGGAAAGAACCTTCCGGACACGGGACGAAGTCTTCAATCTTGTATCTTCATAGTCTTGGAGTCCGGCTGAAGATATAGTTCGGCTATCCGAACACCCCCTAATCCAGGACTCCCTCAGCTACTTCCGCTCCATACCAAAAGCTCGTCATAAGTCCAGCGGTGGTAGGCACGGATGTAAATTTTTTAGTACCGCGCGCAAGCAGTAGTACCGCTACCCCTAGCAGTAGTACCATGAGAACGAGCAGTAGTACCGCTCCTTGGAGTGGTAGTACCGCTCGGTGCGGGCTGTGAGCACAACGGTTGGATTTTTTTTCCCACCTATAAAAGGGGGGTCTTCTTCCCCAATGAACCTTATCCTTTGAGCTCGTGTTCTTCCCCCATTGTTGACCTTCTTCGAGCTTGCTATCTCTCAATCCCTCCTTGGATTCTTGCTAGTTTTTGAGGGAAAAGAGAGAGGAGATCTAGATCCACATCTCCACCAATCACTTTCTCCTCTATGTGAGGGGAACCCCTTGGATCTAGATCTTGGAGTTCTTGGTGTTCTCCTTCTTGTTCTTCCTCTCATTTTCCTCCCTAGCATTAGTTGCTTCGGTGGGATTTGAGAGAGAAGAACTTGGGCACTCTGTGTGCCCTTGCCATTGCATCTGGTGCATTGGTTTGAGTTCTCCACGTGATACGTGGAAGTTACAAGTTGAGAAGCTTATTACTCTTGGGTGCTTGGTACCCTTGAGCTTGTTCCTCTTGGGTGCTTGGGCAACCTAAACGGTTGGTGGTGTTCGGAGCTCAATCATTATGGTGTAAAGCTCCGGGCAAGCGTTGGGGTCTCGAATTAGGTTGTGGAGATCGCCCCGAGCAATTTAACGGGTACCGGTGACCGCCCCCAAGGGTTGCCAAAGTGTACGGGTCCGGCAACCGCCCCCAAGGGTTGCCATCTGTACGGGTTTGGTGACCGCCCTCACGGCATCTTGCATTGTGCGAGGGCGTGAGGAGATTACGGTGGCCCTAGTGGCTTCTTGGGGAGCATTGTGCCTCCACACCGCTCCAAACGGAGATTAGTATCCGCAAGGGTGTGAACTTCGGGATACATTGTCGTCTCCGTGTGCTTCGGTTATCTCTTACCCGAGCCCCTGTACTTATGAACTTTACTTTGTGATAGCCATATTGTTTCTTGTCATATATTTTGCTATCACCTAGTAGTTTATCTTGCTTAGCATAAGTTGTTGGTGCACATAGGTGAGCCTAGTTGTTGTAGGTTTTGTGCTTGACAAATTAACCGCTAGGTTTATTCCACATTTGTTCAAGCCTAAACCGTAATTATTTTAAAAGCGCCTATTCACCCCCCCCCCCTCTAGGCGACATCCACGATCTTTCACCCTCAGTAGCCAAAACACATTAGGAAACGAAGAACCGCGACTCAAAATCTCAAATGGCAAATGACAAATGGTAGTAGCATAAAGTGTGGTGGTGTTGCGGAAGTACTATGAGGTTGTGGAATGGCAATGATGGATTTTGGAGTTGGCAATGCAGAAATGTGGGCGGTGGTTGAAAAAGAACCCAGTTTCATCAGGATTCGTCGGACGTCCGGAGGTTGTCGGACGACCGGTGGATGTCGTACATCCGGTATCAGTCGGATGTCCAATGACTGTGGAAAATCTGGTCGTGATGAACTCAAAGATTTCATGGAGAAAAGAAAAATTGGGGCAAAATTGGATGAATTTTGTGGATGGAAGTGATGGGAAGGATGGGAAAAGCTAGATCCACCTAAAACACATCAAATCCATGGATGAAAATCAACAAAACATCATCAAACCAACGAATCACAAAAAAATTGGTATGGCTATTTTTATGGGGATTTTTGAAATTGGATAAAAACACACAAAATTAGGCTAGAAAGTGGGGGGTAGGGACTCCAAATTGTGAATCATTGTGGCCCTTATCCAAGATGATGTAGCGTGGAACCCTAATGGTCGATCTTCCACTTGAAGGGGAATCTCGAGAAGAACACAAAGAACAGAGAGGAAAAACACTCAAATAGACAAGACCCAATCACACATGTGCTAGATCCACATACACAAAGGGGAGATACAAGATCCAAAGTCAACAAAGGGAGATACAAAGGGGAACTAGTTCATCCCAATCCTTGAAGGAAAGAGGTCTTGAATCCTTGGAGGATCTTCCCACAAGGGGGTCTCGAATCCACTTGGGGGATCTTCTCACATGGAGACCTTGGACTCAACGGGAGTAGGGGATAAGTGGATGAGCAAAGCTCTATCTCAATCTCGAGCTATCACAATGCTAGCCCTAAAACATAAGAGGAGGAGGAGGAGGACGAGTATATAGTCTAGGGGGTGAAGGGGTACATGGGCCTCGGCCCAAGTAACTGTGCATAGACAGGCGTCGGACGTCCGGACGTTACCGGTCGTCCGGTGTCCCGCGAGGGACCGATCGTCCGGTAAGGTACGCACGTAAGGTGCGTCGGTTGTCCGGAAGCTTCGATCTTCTGGCATTTTGGCTCTGGATTGGTGGTGTCGAATATTCGGAGATGGTCGGACGTCTGGTCGCTGGAGGGTGTCGGATGTCTGGTACTTGTCAGCCGTCCGACAACTGTAGCGTCCGTTGGCTAGGCCTTCTGGATGGCTGAGTCTCCAAGTGTCGGATTGTAACGCCCTCGATGCGGCTATAGCTCCCACGTGTCGAGGCACGACTTAGAGGCATAACCGCATTCAAAGCAATGCCGCAAGTGAGGTAATCTTCACACAACCCATGTAATACATAAGGGAAAAAGAATACATAGTTGGCTTACAGTCGCCACTTCACACAATACATAAATAAACATCCATCATTAAAATGACACTCAAGGTCCGACTAGGTACCAAAATGAAAGAAGACTACCCCAAATGCTACACAGATCCCCGATCACCCCAACTGGGCTCCACTACTGATCATCAGGAAAAGACACATAGTAACGGCCACGTTCCTCGTCGAACTCCCACGTGAGCTCGGTCGCGTCATCTGCACTGGCATCGTTGGTACCTGCAACTGTTGTGGTAGAATCTGTGAGTCACGGGGACTCAGCAATCTCACACCCGCGAGATCAAGACTATTTAAGCTTATAGGTAGGAAAGGATTGTGAGGTGGAGCTGCAGCAAGCGACTAGCATATATGGTGGCTACAACGCAAAAGAGAGCGAGAAGAGAAGCAAAGCACGGTCGTGAAGCTAGAAGTGATCAAGAAGTGATCCTAGAACAACCTACGTCATACATAACTCCAAAACCGTGTTCACTTCCCGGACCCCGCCGAGAAGAGACCATCACGGTTACACATGCGGTTGATGTGTTTTAGTTAAGGTCAACTTCGGGTTTTCTATAACCGGACATCAACAAATTCCCATCTGCCTCATAACCGCGGGCACGGCTTTCGAAAGATAATACCCTGCAGGGGTGTCCCAACTTAGCCCATTATAAGCTCTCACGGTCAACGAAGGATATTCCTTCTACCGGGAAGACCCGATCAGTCTCGGAATCCCGGTCTACAAGACATCTCGACAGTAATAAAACAAGTCCAGCAAAACCGCCCGATTGTGCCGACAAATCCTGATAGGAGCTGCACATATCTCGGTCTCAGGGCACATCCGGATGGGCAGTCCATACAACTAAAACCAAGTCTCGAGTTGCCCCGAGGTGGCGCTGCAAAGGGCTCTAGTTGGACCAGCAATCGAAGGAGAACTGGCCCGGGGGGTTAAAATAAAGATGACCCTTGAGTCTGCAGAACCCAAGGGAAAAAGGCTTAGGTGGCAAATGGTAAAACCAATGTTGGGCCTTGCTGGAGGAGTCTTATTCAAAGCGAACTGTCAAGGGGGTCCCATAAATCACCCAACCGTGTAAGGAACGCAAAATCCGGGAACATAATACCGATATGACGGAAACTAGGGTGGCAAGAGTGGAACAAAACACCAGGCATAAGGCCGAGCCTTCCACCCTTTACCAAGTATATAGATGCATTAATTAAATAAGAGATATTGTGATATCCCAACAAGTAAACATATTCCAACAAGGAACATCAAGTCCATGTTCCAACAAGGAACAAACTTCATCTTCACCTGCAACTAACAACGCTATAAGAGGGGCTGAGCAAAGCGGTAACATAGCCAATCAACGGTTTGCTAGGACATGGATGGTTAGGGGCTGACATGGCAATATGGGTGGCATGATATAGCAAGTGGTAGGTATCGCAGCATAGGCATAGCAAAAGAGCGAGCATCTAGCAAGCAAAGATAGAAGTGATTTCGAGGGTATGGTCATCTTGCCTGCAAGGTTCTCAGAGTTGTCGAAAGCTTGGTCCTCGAAAGCGTTCTCAACAGGTTCCTCATTCACGTACTCGTCTCCCGGCTCTACCCAAAGCAAGAACACAAGCAAAGGGGACAACATCAATCACGATGCAATGCGCAAGCAACATGATGCAAAACATGGCATGATATGCGAGATGGGATATGCAATGCATATGCGTGCTTCGGAAGGAAAGAGATGAACAAGGCATAATCTTGGCAAACCAAGTATTCCACTGGATAGGTGAGGTGATTTCGGTTGAAATCTATATAAAGATCACCGGAATCGGATGCACGGTTTGCAAATGACAAGCAAAACAAGAACGACAATAATCTGCCATTAACAGCATGATGCTACATAGCAAGCAACAAGAAATTAAGCTAATGCACCCAAACATATCAACAAAGCATATGACAGTAAACTACTCAAGATGCTTGACAAAAGATGAACACTGAGCTACGGCTAAATCACACCACAACAGGTTCAAACAAGCATGGCAAAAGTGCAAAAGATAACAGGTTCACAAACTTGGTGAAAATAACATGCCAGAAATTAACATCAGGATGACATGTTTAGAGCAAGCAGAAAACATGCTACAGGATCAGGACATAGCAAAGTAAGGCATGGCATGAATCTACTCAAAGCACTTAACAAAAGTCCCTTAATGACCATAAGCCAAAAAGGACCAGAAAATGTGATAACACCCATGTAAATTAAGCAAGTTTCGTTACAGGTTTCAGACTTGGCAGAAAAACTGGACATGTCAAAAAGGGATAACAAGTAGGCACGTTCGTGAGCTCGAAGCACTCACTACAGAGCATTTCATGATAAACTAAGCATACATCCATCAAGAAGACATGGCGTAGAAGCTATACATTGCAATAACAACATCATATCATGCAAGGATCAACTACAACAAGCTTGGCAAAATCGAATAACATGTAAACAATCTGCCAGCAACATTTTATAGCAAAAGTAGAGCTCGATTGACTCAAGCTATGGCACTCCATAAATACAAAAAAAGGCATGGATGGATACAGCAAATCTATATGCTCAAAACACTCTTACTGGTCATGCTCAAAAGAGGCATAGATCTCTCTGAAACAACATGAACACATGGCATAAAAATAACAGCAGGCAGGGACTTCGTGAAATCACTAGTCTCTGATATCAGCAACATTAAGTACCCTAGTTTGCATGCTTGTGCTAGTCACCACAAAGATCACAAAAATACATGCCAACAATCTTTGGAAAGATGGCATGGCATATTACAAAACACATGTAGGGCTCAACTTCATAGGAGGTACACATCAATCATGGCAAAAATGACAAAAGTGCATGCTCTCATAAGAATCAGAAACTAACATCACATAGCCCTCTTCTAACAGCATTTCGGGCATCAAGATGAGCTCAAATGAAAATTATGCAATAAGATGAAATGATTTACTCATCGAGGCGAACAATTTGACACATTATACGCACGAAACGGAGCTACGGATGCAGAGTAATGGAGCGACGAAGATGCAACAAAATTACTGTAACTACAAGACTTAGAGGATTTGAGAGGGGGGAAAAGTCAACCGCGGCGCGCGATTCGAGGATGGCCGGCGCGGCTCGCCGGAGATGGAGTCGAGGAGGCGCGGGGAGGCGGATCTGGGCCGGATCTGGCCGGATCCGGCGCCGGCGACGGCGGTGGAGGGCGGAGAAGGACCAGGGCGGCGCGGAGGCGGCTCGGGCCGCGGTCGGCGGCGGCGGCGCGGGCGGCGCCGGCCGGCGAGGCGGGGCGAGGCGGCGGCTGCGCGCGGGCGGTGGTGGGCGAGGCGGC
Organism: Aegilops umbellulata; assembly: GCA_032464435.1. Lineage (NCBI taxonomy): Eukaryota > Viridiplantae > Streptophyta > Magnoliopsida > Poales > Poaceae > Aegilops > Aegilops umbellulata. The sequence goes on from CP136058.1 coordinate 295,922,153, forward strand.
GGCTGCGCGCGGGCGGCGGCGGGGCGGAACGGGCCGCGGGGGCTCCGCGCGGGCTTGGCGGGCCGGCGGCCGCGCGCGGGCGCCGCTGCCACGTGGCGCGCCCTGGTTGGCCCGGGGCGGCGGCGCCGACGGTGTCCGGCGCGGCGCCGACGATGTCCGGCGCGGCCCGGACACGTCCGGTGGCGGCGGAGGTGCGGGAAGCTAGGGTTAGGGTGGATTGATCCGGGATTTCGGGGGAGGCCACATATTTATAGGTAGAGGGGGCTTGGAAGCTCCAAATGGAGTGCGGTTTTCGGCCACGCGATCGTGATCGAACGGTGATGGACATGGGAGTGACTTAGATGGGTTATTAGGCTGTTTTGGAGGGGTTTTGTGCTGCAACACACACGAGGCCTTCACGGTTACCCGGTTAACCGTTGGAGTATCAAACGACCTCCGAATGACCCGAAACTTGACAGGCGGTCTACCGGTGCTATACCAAGGCCGCTTGACAAACCTCGGTCCATTCCGAGAAAGTGTAATACCCGCTCACGACGAAATGTAAAAGGGGACGCCGGGGAACATAGGAGCGCCGGATTGCAAAACGGACAACGGGAAAATGCTCGGATTCATGAGACGAACACGTATGCGAATGCGATGCACATGATGACATGATATGAAATGCATGACATGAACAAAATGCAAAATGACGAGAAACCCAACCACGGAGGGAATATCATATCACATAGCCGAAAATGGCAAGAGTTGGAGTTACAATTATGGCAAGTTACATCCGGGGTGTTACAATACTCCACCACTACGAGAGGATCTCGTCCCGAGATCTAGGACTGAAAGAACTCCGGATACTCGGAACGGAGGTGGTCCTCGCGCTCCCAGGTGGCTTCCCGGTCTGAATGGTGTGACCACTTCACTTTCAGGAATTTGATTGACTTGTTGCGAGTCTTGCGCTCAGTTTCTTCAAGAATGGCAACGGGATGCTCATGATAGGACAAATCTTCTTGAAGATCAATCTCTTCGAAGTTGATGGTGCGCTCAGGCGTCTTGAAGCACTTGCGAAGCTGTGACACATGGAAGACATCGTGCACATTTGCAAAGTTGGAGGGAAGCTCAAGTTGATAGGCGAGATCGCCTCGTTTGCCGATGATCTTGAAAGGACCCAGGTATCTAGGGGCAAGTTTCCCCTTGATACCGAAGCGACGAGTTCCTTTCATTGGAGAGACGCGGAGGTAGACATGGTCTCCGATCTCGAATGCCAAATCTCGGTGTTTGCTATCGTAATAGCTCTTCTGGCGCGATTGCGCGGCTTTGAGATTCTCACGAATGACCTTGCACATAGCCTCAGCCTCTGAGATCAAATCGTTGCCAAGCAATTGGCGTTCGCCCGTCTCAGACCAATTGAGAGGAGTACGGCACTTTCTGCCATACAGGATCTCGAATGGGGCTTTGCCCGAGCTGGCTTGAAAACTGTTGTAAGAGAACTCAGCATAAGGAAGACAATCCTCCCACTTCATGCCGAAAGAGATAACACAAGCTCTGAGCATATCTTCAAGAATTTGGTTGACACGCTCGACTTGTCCACTAGTTTGAGGGTGGAAAGCTGTGCTGAAGCGAATATTGGTGCCCATGGCCTTCTGAAAAGAATCCCAAAACTTGGAGGTAAAGATGTTGCCACGGTCTGAAGAGATCAATTGTGGAATGCCATGCAAGGAGACAATTCTGGATGTGTAGAGCTCTGCCAGCTGCGCTGCTGTGATAGACTCTTTGATAGGAAGAAAATGAGCCACTTTGGTGAGCTTGTCGATGACGACGAAGATAGCATCATTTCCACGCTTGGACTTGGGAAAACCAGTCACGAAGTCCATTTCGATATGATCAAACTTCCATTATGGAATAGCAAGAGGTTGGAGAAGACCAGCTGGTCGTTGGTGTTCTGCTTTCACCCTTCTGCAGACATCACATTCATTCACGAATTGAGCAATCTCTCGCTTCATTCGAGTCCACCAATACGACTGCTTGAGGTCATGGTACATCTTCGTACTTCCAGGATGAATTGACAGAAGAGAGTTGTGCGCTTCGTTCATAATGACTTTACGAAGATCACCCTTTGGAACCACAATCCGGTCCTCGAAGAAAAGAGTATCTCTGTCATCAACTCGATAGCACTTGTATTTGGAAATGCCCTTGTCAATACCACGTTTCACCTTCTTCACCATGGTATCCAACAGTTGTGCCTCACGAATTTGATCTTCCAAAGTAGGAGAGACGATGAGATTGGCAAGAAAACCTTGAGGAACAACTTGGAGATTCAACTTGCGGAAAGCTTCACAGAGATCCGGTTGAAAGGGCTTGAGGATTAAGCTGTTGCAGTAAGCCTTCCTGCTCAAAGCGTCTGCAATCACATTAGCCTTGCCTGGAGTATATTCAATACTCGGATTATACTCTTGAATCATTTCGACCCATCGAGTTTGCCTGAGGTTGAGGTTGGGCTGAGTGAAGATGTACTTGAGACTCTTGTGATCGGTGAAAATGTCCACTTTCCTTCCCAACAGGAGATGTCTCCATGTTATTAGTGCGTGGACAACTGCCGCCAACTCAATATCGTGAGTGGGGTAGTTCTTTTCGTTGGGCTTCAACTGACGAGAGGTATAGGCTACAACCTTCTTCTCTTGCATTAACACGGCACTGAGGCCTTGAAGAGAAGCATCACAGAAAACTTCATAAGGCTTGGATTCGTCAGGAGGAGTCAAAACTGGAGCAGTGACGAGTTTCTCTTTGAGAGTGTTGAAAGCAACGTCACACTCAGGAGACCAGACATACTTCACATGCTTCTGGAGGAGGTTGGAAAGAGGCTTTGCAATCTTTGAGAAATTCTCAACGAATCTTCGGCAATAGCTTGCAAGTCCAAGAAAACTGCGAAGCTGCTTGACATTCTGAGGAGGTTCCCAATTCACAACTGCAGACACCTTCTCAGGATTAACAGCGATGCCCTTGGCAGAGATGATATGGCCAAGATAAAGAACTTCATCAAACCAGAATTCACATTTGGAGAACTTCGCATATAATTTATACTCTCTGAGCTTGTCGAGCACCAATTGCAAATGTTTGGCATGATCCTTCTTATTCTTGGAGAAGACCAAAATATCATTGAGATAGACCAAGACAAATTCGTTGATGTAGGGGTTGAAGATGAAATTCATCAGGCGAGTGAATGTTGGAGGAGCATTGACAAGGCCGAATGACATGACAGTATATTCATAAGAACCAAAGCTTGTTCTGAATGCTGCCTTGGGAATATCTTCTTCACGAATGCGGATTTGATGATAACCCATACGAAGGTCAAGCTTGGAGAACACCTTAGCACTTTTGAGTTGCTCGAAAAGCTCATTGATGTTGGGAAGTGGATACTTTTTCTTGATTGTATTCTTGTTCAATGGACGGTAATCGACGCAAAGTCGGTCCGTGCCATCCTTCTTCTGGACAAAAAGAACACCACAACCCCAAGGAGATGAACTCGGTCTGATCAAACCCAGACGCTCTTGTTCATCGGGCTGTTTCTTCAATTCCTTCAGCTCATCTGGTCCAGGCTTGTAAGGACGCTTGCAAACGGGTTCCGTGCCAGGCTCAAGATCAATAACGAATTCAACTGGCCGGCGGGGAGGCATACCTGGAAGCTCTTCTAGAAAGACATCTTGGTACTCATAAACGACTGGAATCTGAGAGATAGCATCCAATTCACCATTCTCATTGAGAGAAAACAACCGAATGGTATAATCACGAGTGGCATAGATGATCACATCGTCAGAAGAGTGAGTCAATTGAATTTCCCTGGCAGCACAATCAAGCTGAGCCTTGTGCTTAGAAAGCCAGTCCATCCCGAGAATAAGATCAATATCAGAGTCACCAAGAACAATTGGTTTAGCCAGAAATCTATAGTCGCCCATCTTGATACCGACATTCGGAACCAAAACTCGAGAAGTCATTTGCTTACCCGGGGACACAATGGACAAAGGTCTCGGCAAAACTTGAGTATCCCAATCATGCATAGCCACAAAAGGTCTTGAAATGAAAGAAAGCGATGCTCCAGTATCAAATAAGACTTTTGCAGGAATATCATTAACTGAGAGATTACCCATTATCACATCAGAAGAATCCTCCGCTTGAGCTGCGTTCATCATGTTCACCTTTGCAGACTGGGAATTATGCTTGACCACTGCATTGCTTGACGATTTCACAGGAGGAGGAGGCGGAAGGCGCCTTTGGTTGAAGCACTTGTCCGCATAGTGACCCTTTTGCTGACATTTCCTGCAAGTCACCTCTGAGAGCGGACGATAGTAAGGAGCATTTGGTCTTGGAGCTTTATTCTGAGACTTGTTCTGATAGCCAGGGTTGGGTGGGTGGGAAGATCCACGACCACCTGAGTTCTTCTGCTGATAAGGCTGACGGAACGGAGGAGGAGGAGGCAACCAGAACTTCTGTTGCTTAGCTGCCACAAATGAGGAAGAAGAAGACTGAACTGCGTCTCTGACTCTCTTCTTAGATGCCTCACACTTGAGCTGAGCAGCTTCTTGTTTCAGCGCCATGTTGTAGAATTCATCATACTTTAACGGCTCGAAAAGCACGAGAGCTAGTTGCAAATCTTCTCTGAGACCATGCCTGAATTGGTAGATCATGCTCTTCTCATCAGGGATGTCTTGCCTTGCAAAACGAGAGAGCTTCTGGAACTGAGTGTTGTATTGATACACGGACATGGTGCCTTGCTTGAGATTGCGGAACTCCTCACGCTTACTCTCAACAACACTTTCTGGAATGTGGTGAGCTTTGAAGTCACGGCGGAAATCATCCCAGGTAATCATACGACCTCCTCTGAAATCTTTGTATTGTTGGAACCACTCAGCAGCTTGATCCTTGAGTTGAAAAGAGGCAAACTTGACAAAGTCCTCAGGTCTGACATTTCTGCACTCGAAATGCTTGCTGATATCCACGAGCCAATCATCGGCGTCTGTGGCCTCGACATAGTAGCTGAAGGTCTTTGGCTGATTAGCAAGGAACTGATTGAGTGAAGCGAAGTGTGGCTGATCGTTGCCTTGACCTTGATTCCCTTGATTACCTTGCCCTTGGTTGCGATCTTGCAAGAGCTGAATCAGAATCTGAGCATTGGCATTTGTGGCAGTCATCAGGGCTTGCCATGCCTCCGGAGGCGGAGGTGGTGGCGGAGGGTTAGCCTGACTTCCTTCATTGCGTTCCGGATTCTGACGCATTGGCGGAGCCATCCTGAAGAGGGTGGCATCCATTAGCATCTTGAAAAAGATATATTCATGCTGAATCAAAGGATCGAAATTGCAACATATAGTCTTCACAATAAACATTCGAACGAGAATGAACGAATGAATTCCAAAGTAAAGCATCACACTTCCATAAGCTGAGAAGCCACTAAGAAAAAGGTATGGAATAAAATCAACAAGGTACGGATGTGAACAAATACTTGGTAAGGATTACCCAATCACGAACCAAATATCTGCGGGAAGAAATACTAGAGCTACATGAATTCCCACTTATAAACTCCCGAAACTTTCTGGTTATGCAATCAGGTGTTGGGGATACAGGGGACACAAAAATATATCACCCAAACTAACAATACCTAGATCCAGCTGTATCCATCCTTCAACACATAACCAAGAAATCCTCGGAAATCATCTACCTCAACCTTCGAAAAGCATCCGTTATACGAGTCATGGCAATACTCCCGCACTCGCCTCAGTACTGGGCTATCAGGGTTATCTCACCAACAACTGTACAAAAGAGATTTTCGATGTCGGCGTACTAAACTCGGGTATTCCAGAACTGCAACGATAAAATTATGACGACAACACCTCGGAGCTCAACTCCCCGGGACACCTCCTCTAAAACCCCTGCTGACGGGAGGCAACCAAGACAATGTTGTCATCATAAAACCATCGGAACGATTCCAAGATACCCGCTTGATCCTAAAAAATTTTTTAGTGAAATTTGAGAAGAGAAGAGTCAAAACTCTACGTCAGGATGCCTTACCAGAGCGATGAGGAGACTGGAAAGTAAAAAGAATTCCTAAACTCTCCGATATATAATTCCTAGATGACTCAAAACATTTTTTCTAGACACAACTCGGCCACTAAAAACGATCAATCAGTGGAGGCTCCTAAGGTCGGGGAAGGCTTTGATTACCAACTTGTAGCGCCTTCGATGCGGCTATAGCTCCCACGTGTCGAGGCACGACTTAGAGGCATAACCGCATTGAAAGCAATGTCGCAAGTGAGGTAATCTTCACACAACCCATGTAATACATAAGGGAGAAAGAATACATAGTTGGCTTACAGTCGCCACTTCACACAATACATAAATAAATATCCATCATTCAAATTACACTCAAGGTCCGACTACGGTATCCATCATTCACATGGAGACCTTGGACTCAACGGTAGTAGGGGATAAGTGGATGAGCAAAGCTCTATCTCAATCTCGAGCTATCACAATGCTAGCCCTAAAACATAAGAGGAGGAGGAGGAGGACGAGTATATAGTCTAGGGGGTGAAGGGGTACATGGGCCTCGGCCCAAGTAACTGTGCATAGACAGGCGTCGGACGTCCGGACGTTACCGGTCGTCCGGTGTCCCGCGAGGGACCGATCGTCCGGTAAGGTACGCACGTAAGGTGCGTCGGTTGTCCGGAAGCTTCGATCTTCTGGCATTTTGGCTCTGGATTGGTGGTGTCGAATATTCGGAGATGGTCGGACGTCTGGTCGCTGGAGGGTGTCGGATGTCTGGTACTTGTCAGCCGTCCGACAACTGTAGCGTCCGTTGGCTAGGCCTTCTGGATGGCTGAGTCTCCAAGTGTCGGATTGTAACGCCCTCGATGCGGCTATAGCTCCCACGTGTCGAGGCACGACTTAGAGGCATAACCGCATTCAAAGCAATGCCGCAAGTGAGGTAATCTTCACACAACCCATGTAATACATAAGGGAAAAAGAATACATAGTTGGCTTACAGTCGCCACTTCACACAATACATAAATAAACATCCATCATTAAAATGACACTCAAGGTCCGACTAGGTACCAAAATGAAAGAAGACTACCCCAAATGCTACACAGATCCCCGATCACCCCAACTGGGCTCCACTACTGATCATCAGGAAAAGACACATAGTAACGGCCACGTTCCTCGTCGAACTCCCACGTGAGCTCGGTCGCGTCATCTGCACTGGCATCGTTGGTACCTGCAACTGTTGTGGTAGAATCTGTGAGTCACGGGGACTCAGCAATCTCACACCCGCGAGATCAAGACTATTTAAGCTTATAGGTAGGAAAGGATTGTGAGGTGGAGCTGCAGCAAGCGACTAGCATATATGGTGGCTACAACGCAAAAGAGAGCGAGAAGAGAAGCAAAGCACGGTCGTGAAGCTAGAAGTGATCAAGAAGTGATCCTAGAACAACCTACGTCATACATAACTCCAAAACCGTGTTCACTTCCCGGACCCCGCCGAGAAGAGACCATCACGGTTACACATGCGGTTGATGTGTTTTAGTTAAGGTCAACTTCGGGTTTTCTATAACCGGACATCAACAAATTCCCATCTGCCTCATAACCGCGGGCACGGCTTTCGAAAGATAATACCCTGCAGGGGTGTCCCAACTTAGCCCATTATAAGCTCTCACGGTCAACGAAGGATATTCCTTCTACCGGGAAGACCCGATCAGTCTCGGAATCCCGGTCTACAAGACATCTCGACAGTAATAAAACAAGTCCAGCAAAACCGCCCGATTGTGCCGACAAATCCTGATAGGAGCTGCACATATCTCGGTCTCAGGGCACATCCGGATGGGCAGTCCATACAACTAAAACCAAGTCTCGAGTTGCCCCGAGGTGGCGCTGCAAAGGGCTCTAGTTGGACCAGCAATCGAAGGAGAACTGGCCCGGGGGGTTAAAATAAAGATGACCCTTGAGTCTGCAGAACCCAAGGGAAAAAGGCTTAGGTGGCAAATGGTAAAACCAATGTTGGGCCTTGCTGGAGGAGTCTTATTCAAAGCGAACTGTCAAGGGGGTCCCATAAATCACCCAACCGTGTAAGGAACGCAAAATCCGGGAACATAATACCGATATGACGGAAACTAGGGTGGCAAGAGTGGAACAAAACACCAGGCATAAGGCCGAGCCTTCCACCCTTTACCAAGTATATAGATGCATTAATTAAATAAGAGATATTGTGATATCCCAACAAGTAAACATATTCCAACAAGGAACATCAAGTCCATGTTCCAACAAGGAACAAACTTCATCTTCACCTGCAACTAACAACGCTATAAGAGGGGCTGAGCAAAGCGGTAACATAGCCAATCAACGGTTTGCTAGGACATGGATGGTTAGGGGCTGACATGGCAATATGGGTGGCATGATATAGCAAGTGGTAGGTATCGCAGCATAGGCATAGCAAAAGAGCGAGCATCTAGCAAGCAAAGATAGAAGTGATTTCGAGGGTATGGTCATCTTGCCTGCAAGGTTCTCAGAGTTGTCGAAAGCTTGGTCCTCGAAAGCGTTCTCAACAGGTTCCTCATTCACGTACTCGTCTCCCGGCTCTACCCAAAGCAAGAACACAAGCAAAGGGGACAACATCAATCACGATGCAATGCGCAAGCAACATGATGCAAAACATGGCATGATATGCGAGATGGGATATGCAATGCATATGCGTGCTTCGGAAGGAAAGAGATGAACAAGGCATAATCTTGGCAAACCAAGTATTCCACTGGATAGGTGAGGTGATTTCGGTTGAAATCTATATAAAGATCACCGGAATCGGATGCACGGTTTGCAAATGACAAGCAAAACAAGAACGACAATAATCTGCCATTAACAGCATGATGCTACATAGCAAGCAACAAGAAATTAAGCTAATGCACCCAAACATATCAACAAAGCATATGACAGTAAACTACTCAAGATGCTTGACAAAAGATGAACACTGAGCTACGGCTAAATCACACCACAACAGGTTCAAACAAGCATGGCAAAAGTGCAAAAGATAACAGGTTCACAAACTTGGTGAAAATAACATGCCAGAAATTAACATCAGGATGACATGTTTAGAGCAAGCAGAAAACATGCTACAGGATCAGGACATAGCAAAGTAAGGCATGGCATGAATCTACTCAAAGCACTTAACAAAAGTCCCTTAATGACCATAAGCCAAAAAGGACCAGAAAATGTGATAACACCCATGTAAATTAAGCAAGTTTCGTTACAGGTTTCAGACTTGGCAGAAAAACTGGACATGTCAAAAAGGGATAACAAGTAGGCACGTTCGTGAGCTCGAAGCACTCACTACAGAGCATTTCATGATAAACTAAGCATACATCCATCAAGAAGACATGGCGTAGAAGCTATACATTGCAATAACAACATCATATCATGCAAGGATCAACTACAACAAGCTTGGCAAAATCGAATAACATGTAAACAATCTGCCAGCAACATTTTATAGCAAAAGTAGAGCTCGATTGACTCAAGCTATGGCACTCCATAAATACAAAAAAAGGCATGGATGGATACAGCAAATCTATATGCTCAAAACACTCTTACTGGTCATGCTCAAAAGAGGCATAGATCTCTCTGAAACAACATGAACACATGGCATAAAAATAACAGCAGGCAGGGACTTCGTGAAATCACTAGTCTCTGATATCAGCAACATTAAGTACCCTAGTTTGCATGCTTGTGCTAGTCACCACAAAGATCACAAAAATACATGCCAACAATCTTTGGAAAGATGGCATGGCATATTACAAAACACATGTAGGGCTCAACTTCATAGGAGGTACACATCAATCATGGCAAAAATGACAAAAGTGCATGCTCTGATAAGAATCAGAAACTAACATCACATAGCCCTCTTCTAACAGCATTTCGGGCATCAAGATGAGCTCAAATGAAAATTATGCAATAAGATGAAATGATTTACTCATCGAGGCGAACAATTTGACACATTATACGCACGAAACGGAGCTACGGATGCAGAGTTATGGAGGGATGAAGATGCAACAAAATTACTGTAACTACAAGACTTAGAGGATTTGAGAGGGGGGAAAAGTCAACCGCGGCGCGCGATTCGAGGATGGCCGGCTCGGCTCGCCGGAGATGGAGTCGAGGAGGTGTGGGGAGGCGGATCCGGGCCGGATCCGGCCGGATCCGGCGCCGGCGACGGCGGTGGAGGGCGGAGGAGGACCGGGGCGGCGCGGAGGCGGCTCCGGCCGCGGTCGGCGGCGGCGGCGCGGGCGGCGCCGGCCGGCGCGGCGGGGCGAGGCGGCGGCTGCGCGCGGGCGACGGCAGGCGAGGCGGCGGCTGCGCGCGGGCGACGGCGGGGCGGAACGGACCGCGGGGGCCCCGCGCGGGCTTGGCGGGCCGGCGGCGGCGCGCGGGCGCCGGGCCATGTGGCGCGCCCTGGTTGGCCCGGGGGGGCGGCGCGGACGGTGTCCGGCGCGGCCCGGACACGTCCGGTGGCGGCGGAGGTGCGGGAAGCTAGGGTTAGGGTGGATTGATCCGGGATTTCGGGGGAGGCCACATATTTATAGGTAGAGGGGGCTAGGAAGCTCCAAATGGAGTGCGGTTTTCGGCCACGCGATCGTGATCCAACGGCGATGGACATGGGAGTGACTTGGATAGGTTATTGGGCTGTTTTGGAGGGGTTTTGGGCTGCAACACACACGAGGCCTTCACGGTTTCCCGGTTAACCGTTGGAGTATCAAACGACCTCCGAATGACCCGAAACCTGACAGGCGGTCTACCGGTGCTATACCAAGGCCGCTTTACAAACCTCGGTCCATTCCGAGAAAGTTTAATACCCGCTCACGACGAAATGTAAAAGGGGATGCCGGGGAACATAGGAGCGCCGGATTGCAAAACGGACAACGGGGAAAATGCTCGGATTCATGAGACGAACACGTATGCGAATGCGATGCACATGATGACATGATATGAAATGCATGACATGAACAAAATGCAAAATGACGGGAAACCCAACCACGAAGGGAATATCATATCACATAGCCGAAAATGGCAAGAGTTGGAGTTACAATTATGGCAAGTTACAACCGGGGTGTTACACGGATATCCGGCAGGGCCTGATCGTCTAGTGGTTGTAGTGTCTTGGCAGCTAGGGATGGCAATGGGTCGGGTCTGGGGCGGGTGGAGGTGGTCCAAATCCAACCCATGACCTATCTTCCTACTATCTACCCATCCACCAAAGTATCCATGGGCACAACTTGTGGCCATGACCAAACCCACTAGATACCCAGATACCCATGGAGCTCCATGGGCACAGAAAAATCTACATGAAGATTGACTTCCCACGGGTCAAATTAACTCATCATTCTTTCAAAAATGACAACATAAGCTACAAGCATAAGTAGGCAGCAAGTACAGTGTTCAGACATTGTCCATGCACACAATTACAAATCAAATAGTATGATAGTAAAAAACTTGTCTTAAATCTTATTACATAAAAAAACTGAAGTAGACCACACAATGACAACTCAATTAGTCTCATAGCACAGCACTTGTCTTAAAACCTTATTACATCAGAACTGAAGTTGCAAAGTCTTATTACATCACAACCAAAGTTGCATTAATAAAGTATGTAACATATTTAAAATTCAAATGCACTTCCAACAGTATGTGCACTAGTAATTGGAGACCTAGCCAAATGTCCACATGAGCACATTTGGCTCCAAATTAGTCTTCGGTAATGATGGATTCTTTTTCATCCTAACAAATGGGCCCACGTGTCATATGGGTATCCACTGGATATCCATGGAGCGGAAATTATAACCATGCCCAACCCAGCCGTTCGCGGGTATCCAGATCCATGGATCCATGGGCAGAAATGAGCTCCATACCCTTGCCCAACCGGGTCGGGTATCCACGGGTATCCAGATCCATGGATAAAATTGTCATCCCTACTGGCAGCTCTTCCTCTTGGTCCTCATACTTGGTGTCCTCATCATCTTGTCCAGTGGATGTAGTCGCTTAGTGGCTTTCCTCCTAGTACCTGATCACACACTGGGTCTACGCTTGAGGTAGTAGCCATGTCTCACATGTGGAATATATAAGTTCTGAGAGGAGCGAGTTCACCTTAGCTTCGATAGCACTTGCCCGTGCTCTAGTCAATGGTCCACGTGGTGTCATGGGAGATGAAGGTAGGTCCATGGGGATGACCGTAGGATGTTCCGCATCATACTATCTTTACAGATTCTCCTATAGTAAGATAATTTGCTTATAAATATTTTAAAAATAAATACATAACTCACTTTTCTTTCATATAGAGAACTCGAGTATGAGGCTATAAGGTACATGCATGCGTTAGTTTTTTTCTTGATTAAAACACTCATAGGTGGCAGTTACTGCATGCATGCGTCAGTTACTACCTATGGTAGGTGCAGTAGCTCTCAGTGTGTAGATTGGACGGATATGGTTGATTAATCTAGTATATCCAAGGGCTAAATTAATTTGGATGAAGGGGCTCATAGAGAAGTGATAGAATTCCTTGTAGTGGGGGCTAACTATGTATATAAAGTAGATATGATGATTGTTCTAATGAGCGTAGATATGATAACTTGGTAGTATGAACTATGGGATGGGGATTACCGAGGACATAGCCACTTTGAGACGCAGCAAGATATTGTCATATGTTAATCTCAGGTATAATGTATATGCCATGTCCTAGACTTAAGGCCCGAGATATTCTTAGGATGAGTACCAACTCACTTAGGGTCTATCAAATGCTACTTTGTAAGTGAGTACTTATAAAAGTAGCTTTCCCATGAGTCGTGAAACATGTCGCGAGACGTGGTTGACCAACATGGGATTTACCCTTCTGATTCAAAGAGATACTGTCTGGGCCCCTCGAGTGATTAGATTCGTAAAACATGGTCATGAACATGGATTAAGTATCAACCTAGTTCCGGAAGATGTATCACGGTTTTGAGAAGAGATGCGAGCTACCAACAATTATGACAAGTACACGCCTTGAGACTAACAACATATATTGAGGCAAAATAATAATGCATATGACACATTGCCAAGATTCGCCAACCGAATTTACACACACATGGGAGGTTGCATTTTCTTCTAGGAGCCGCTACCAGCTATCGACCCAGGTTGTGTCCATGTGTATGTCAACCAATAGGGTCGCATGCTTATGGCGCTGCAGCCAGATTCAGATTAGGATCTGCATTAGATAGGGATTAGATCACTAGTGGTCCTCTGGTGTAGATGTCCATTAAGGATCAGGTCTATATAAAGGAGAGTTGTTTGTGTGGCTTAGGGTTAATCCTCCTCGACACACGACAGTCGTCGCCGCCACTCCCCACGCCCATATGTCGCGCGACTAGACCTAGTAGTCTGCCACCTGACGCTGCTCCATGTACATGTGGATACCTTGGAGGCATTGCACCGGTAGCACCCTAACGAATCGTTCGAGGGAACTGAGAGGAACTGTTCGAGGGATCCGCAAAATAGATCGTGGGAGATAGGCTACGCGAGAAGGATATGACTCGGCTGGTCGTCTACACACATCACCAACTCTACTTCTGTGTTGTCGTGACTACGCGTCTAGTTGTAAAATTTGATCCCGTGGTCTAACTTCAGCATTATGATCTTGATTGTGCGGTAGATTTTTATTTTATTTTGTGCTAGCGGAACTTCCACGTGTCACAAGAGTGTTATCAGAGTCTATGTTACATGAAATATTTTTAGTTAACCCTTTGCTCATGCCCACGTGCGAAACTCCCATCTAGGGTTTCCTTGCCTCTCGCAGGCGCAGCCGGTCTGCCTCATCTCCTATGATCCTTGGACCATGGAGGCACGATGGATCCCGGCCCTTGCCGGCGGGAGGGCTCCGTTTTTAGATGATTTTCTGAGTTTTGTTAGGATTTGTGCCATGCTCAAGAAGACGAGATGGCGGCGGCTTCTTGAAGATGGAATAAGGTCCTCCCCGCCTAGCCCCCGTCCCGGTGATGTTTCAAGCATCGTCGAAAGGTGTGTGGAGGTTTGTCTCCGACGTATCTCGTGGGATCAGTTGGCGTTTGTCTTTGGATCCGACTGGATCCGGTCTTCGTTCGTCTACGTTTGTGTGTCTGCAGGTTGGATCCTTCAGGTCGATGCTTCACTTCATCGGCGGCGGTTGTTGTTCTGGTGTGCTGGTCCTATGGGGCCTTAGTTCGACGACTTCCCGACTGTCTACTACAATAATGTTTGCCCGGCTCCGACGAGGGAGGGGCAATGACGGCGGCGCGCCTTCGGCTCGCTCCAGTGCTTGTAGTCGTCGCTAGGTGGTCTATGGACCTGGATGTAAATTTTACTTCAAGTGTTCTTTGTACTACCTTTACAGTTGATGAATAGATCGAAAGTTTTTCTAAAAAAATTAGTTTTTTACTAAGATAGATTACTGTTACATATGACAATTAATTGATTAACTTGTTGACCATCATAGCCTTTCATGTGAAGGGGTATGTTTAATCTCCAATATTAATATGAATAAGGTTGTACTGAAGCACACCACTTCTCTATTTTGACAGTATTTCTAGGGCGGATTGTTTTAGGAAATCGGTTAGAGTTGCTTTTACTGTTTTGATCACTAAGCTTAAAAAATTACAAGTTTGACCATTTTATTTGTATACAATATATTTGTAAGATCTAAAAATCGATTTGATCAAAGTTATAATTTTGAAGTACCTTTATAATTATAGGTGTCCACCTATTTTAAGCATATTTTTTCTAATTTCTGTTTTAAGTTTGACCTTTTTTCGTACCCCTTCACTTGTGCGAACCAAAGGCGCTCAGCTAGGGTCTTCCCTACCTCTCGTCGGTGTCGCGTTTGGCCCGCCACGTCTCTTGTGGTCCTAGGACCATGGAGACTGGAGGACTTTGTTTTTAGGTGGTTTTTTAGTTTTGTTCGGGTTTGTGCCATGCTTAGGAAGACAAGGCGGCGGCGGCTTCCTGAAGATGGATTAATGTTCTCCCCGCCTAGCCCCCGTCACTGTAGTGCTTCTAGTATTGTCGGCGGACGTGTGGAGGTGTATCTCCTGCGGACTTTTTGGGATTAATTCGGCATTTTTTTTTGGTAGATTTGCTTGGATCCGGTCTTTGTTCGTCTGCATCCGTGTGTCTGCAGGTTGGATCCTTTCGATCTACGATTCTCTTCATCGGCGGCGGTTGTTGTTTTGATGTGTTGGTTTTATGATGTCTTAGTACGATGACTTTTTGACTGTCTATTATAACAAGATTTTCCAACTCCGACGAGGGAAGCGCGATGACGGGGCACGGCTTCGACTCACTCAAGTGCTTGTATTCGTCGTTAGGTGGTCTATGGACATAGATTTAGTTTTTACTTCTGGTATTTTTTTACTACCTTGACAGTTGATAAATAGATTAAAAGTTTTCTC
Organism: Aegilops umbellulata; assembly: GCA_032464435.1. Lineage (NCBI taxonomy): Eukaryota > Viridiplantae > Streptophyta > Magnoliopsida > Poales > Poaceae > Aegilops > Aegilops umbellulata. The sequence continues at coordinate 295,937,620 of CP136058.1, forward strand.
AAAAATAAAGTTTGACCTTTTTGCTTAATCTAAACAATGGCCTTTACGAAACGCTGTAAGGCTTACTATGAAGATGCTACTGACTACCGTGCTCCACTAACTTCCGTCTAGTTTGTTTCTTTTGACCAAAAGCTGCTTTGGAGCCTGTTGCAAAGTGGGCAGGCAAGATCCGAGCATATCTTACATGTGAAGTAAAACAAAAGAGGGAGAAAGCTTCAAGCCAAACGGCTCCAAAAAGTTTGCAACAGCTAGCTCATTTCTATATCACGGGATACACTGACCTGTATACCGGCCCGGCCGGCCTCTTTTGTGTTCTTTGCTTACTGCAAAAGTCATGCTGATTTCTTTGTCCCAAAAAACAAGGAGAGAAGTGCATACTTCAATCCTCAACTTTTGCCCTAGTCTAATATACATCCCTCAACTTCAAAACCGTCTAATCTACAACTCCCAACTCTCAAAACCGTCTAAGATTCAACCCTAAGACCGGTTTTGACCTTGTTGACCGGTTTTGAACCCATTGACCACCCAGTCAGCGTGCCACATGAGCGACACTGCTCATAACACTGTTCGTGAATTCATTTTCTGCCAAAAAAATCAGAAAATTTCATTTTCTGGAAAATTCTCACGCGAACAGTACTGTTCACGTGGCGAAAAATGAAATATTTCCGAATTCACTGCATATGCGGTGAAAAAAATCATTTTGAAAAAAGTTTAAAAAATTCTGTTTTCGCCACGCGAACAGTAATTTCGGGATTTCGTTTTCCGCCGCATGAACAGTACGTTTGAAATTTTTTGTCCACTGGTACTGTTCGCATGTGTGAAAACTGGGAATTTTCGAAAATTTGTGCTGATACTTTTTATATTTTTTTCAAACTTTTCCTGAGTTACTGTTCACGAGATGAAAAATTATTTTTCCTTCTAAAAATGGTACTTTTTATATTTTTTTGAATTTACTATTCATGCAGGATTTTTCCCCTAGAAATTAAATTTCTCAGTTTTTTGGGGGAAAAAGTTTCAGAAAATGAATTTGTGAACAGTGTCGCTGATGTGGCACGCTGACTGGGCGGTCAACAGGTTCAAAACCGGTCAACAGGGTCAAAACCGGTCTCAGGGTTGAATCTTAGATGGTTTTGAGAGTTGGGGTTGTAGATTAGACGGTTTTAAAGTTGAGGGGTGTATATTAGACTAGGGCAAAAATTGGGGGTTGAAATATGCACTTCTCTCAAAAACAAGTATGCACAAAAACTGTATGGAGCTCCCACTAAACCTGCAACACTTCGTATGCTGATTAGGAGGCAATAATGCGTCTTATATATCCGGGCATATAATTGTACCACGCATGTCCCTGCCTGATTATTTATATTGCTAAATAATTGTACCCCCTAAACCGCTAACTTCGTAAGGTGATGGTTAAATGGAGGGAGCAGCACCCCTGTGCTGATGGAATCCAGGCAGCAACTGCCCTTGTGTAATCCACTCATCACTGGCTGCAAATATGCCTGATCTTTCCCTCTCTTTTTCTCCAAGAATCTACTGGCCATGCACAAATCACAACTTCCACTGGTTCTCCGGTTCCTTTTAACTTATTTCTCTTCAGATTTGTGCTTAAAGAATGTCGATATACACACGACCGTAAGCTTCCTTTTGTTTCAACTTTAGTTAACACCCATATATACTACTCCCTCCGTTCCGAATTACTTGTCTTAGATTTGTCTAGATACGGATGTATCTAGCACTAAAATGAGTCTATATACATCTGTACCTAGACAAATTCAAGACAAGTAATTCGGAACGGAGGGAGTACTACAAATAATGGTTAGTGCGTGATATCATATGTGTTGGTCATGGTATGCAGGGTATCATCTAACGGCCAACCGCATATGCTCCTCTCCCCTTGGTGCTTAGACCTGTGGAGAATGTGTCATCTTGCGCTTTAGCAATAGACAAAACGCTCGAGGCGGTTAATTTAGTTCCTCTGGTGGACGCAGCACTCCCGTGGGAGGTGATAGGGTAATAAACAAGCAAAAGGAGATTGCGAGCTTGTGAGTAGTTAGCTGTTCTGTTGGTTTCCAACGTCAACTGACACTGATCAAGAGAGTGCGTTAGTTAATTCGTGGGGGTCGTGCTCGTGCGTGCATGCACGGTGGCTATATAACGGTCAACACGCCATCGCCATGCCAACCTTTTCTAGAGCAGCGCTCCAAGTTGCCTCTTCTGCGGTAGCCGCCACAGCATTGTAGTGGTTCCAAGGAGCTTTTCATGATTAGGGCGCATGGTGACGTGTGGTCTCAATAACCAGCCGCCAGATATCACCCCGCCATACGAGGACATATAGGAGCATACGGGTGACAATTGGGACGCCGCTATTTTGCACCCGGGCTTTTCTGTGAACAGTAAAAAAATATAGTAAAAATTTCAAAAAAAAAGTCTGAATCTTTTTGTGGTGCAAGATGCTCATGTACACAATGCCCTTGCAAAACTTGGTGAAGTTTGGACATTCGAGGAGCCTGCGGCAAAAAGACAAATTCTGGGTGTCTGAGAAACTTTTGAAAACAATATTGTTCACATCCGATTTTGTATTTTTGGAACGAGCTCTTCAAATGTTGCAACACCTTGAAATTTTGCACGAACATCGCGCATTTAAGCATCTTGCACACGAGAAAAAATCGTTTTAAAAAACAACTGCTATTTTTTCTTATTTACTGTTCACCAGAAGTAGATGAGTCCGGGCACCGAATTGAATTTCTGATTCCCATGCACAAAACATAAAAAAAGAGGGTCAAAGAAGAAAAACAACTAAATCATTGGCCCCTCATGCCCATCACCACCGCCTGTCTCCTCAAGTCGTTGATGCCGGAGCAATCGTCTGAGAAAGCAGAGGGATGCAACCATTGCATCCATATCTGTCAAAACATGAGATTTGTGAACTCTTCAAGCCACCACCGAGCATAAGCCGTGAGCATGCCCCATGCCTTGCTGATCTCAGATCCACCGCCTCCTAGAGGCCTCGGCACGGGATAATGTCATATCCACCCATTGTGACTAGTCCACCTGATACTGTAACAGATTGCCGTCAGTAGACAATGTCACCAACACTAAAGTTTTCGGGCTTGACAGCAATAGAGCAATGCACCAATTAAGAGATGTGATACATATGCAATGGGCTGAATTGATCATACCGCGAAAACCCCTTGCTACTCCAATCGCCAAAAGCTTTATGTGTCCTCGGCATGTGGTTGTATCGAGTACTCCTGTCCAAACGCCTTCATTGTGGCATAGGCAAATCTCATCATTGCGTCAATGCATGTGCCCTCTCCCATCTAGACCATCTGTGCAATAACATGTTCAGTTGTACCGTGCATATGCAAGCATCCTCATAACGTCGGTGCATTTCTAAAGAGGGGAGAATGAAGGTGCTCCGCATGCATCCTTTATCAGCGTGAAGTAAGGATCATAATCCTTCACACCCTCCACTATGCGCAAGAAAAAATGCATGTGCGCCCGGAAGCAATGCCGCAAAAAGCCCTCGTGAAGTACCAGCTCGGCTTAGAAGTAGTCAACGTAGAAATCCCTATGGCCCTTTATCCTATCCCATGTAACGACTATCCTATATAGAATTGAACCCCTGAAGTTGAGAAAATGCTCCTCTTTCTTCTCCATTTGTTTGAGGACGCTCACATCAACTCTTCATCGTTCTCGTCATCACTGTCCGTTGACGACAAATCGATGATGAACTCCTTGTAAATAAACTCATGAACCTCCAGGTAAACAAACTCATCCTCCAACTAATCCATTGTGTCCATAAAAATGAGCAAAAGGGGCTTCAATAATAGCTTCGATATTTCCACGAACACATGGTGAACGAGTTGTATGCCAGGCACAGCAGGACATACCGAGGCGGCAGGTTGAGGAAAAAATAGAGAGAAAGAAGGCAGGTCGAGGATGAGGAAGGTCGAATAGGAGTAGGTCATGGACCGAACGGCCCCAAACCCGCCCAACATACGGGTTGCCGAACTAATAGATTAAATATGGATTTCCTTTTGTCGACGCAGTGTCTGAACTGAGTGGGGTGGGGGTTAGGGGTCTGGTTGGAGATGCTCTGGGCAGTGTTTGAACTGTCTACCTAGATAGGGGGGTTTGGGCATCTCCGACGCGAACCTCCCGCAACCATCCATACCGAGCTGTCCGGACGCCATGAACCATCCAACGTTGTCCCGCATTTGTCCGCGGACCAGTCTGGGTGTCCGTTTCCCCGCAAACCAGAGGGTCTTTGTGGGAGTCCGGACACCCACCACGTAGAACTCTGACACCACCAGCCCACCCAAAACCGAGGCAAAGCCCGCGCATTTGGAATCGGTCGAACTATTTCTGTAGCAAACCCCCTCCCCCTTTCTTCACCCTCTCCACTACCATCCCACCACTCTCCACCCCCAATTCCCGCCCTTTTTCGTCGTCGCCTCCACATGGATCCATACGAAAAGTTGTCGGGCGCGACAGAGGTGGAGGATCCGATGAAGGCGGTTGTCCGGAAGATCAATTCGGCGACACGGCAAACCCGTCACCTCAAAAAGAAGGCAAAGGATAAAGAGATGGTCGACAAAAGAAGGGCGGAGGGCGTGGCCGCGGACGGGGTGCGGGGGTTGGGCAGAGCTTGGGACGCAAGGCGACGCCGTCGTCGTTGTCCATGCACACGCGGTCTCGGTTGAAACAATACCAGCCTCCCCACTTCTACGCCACCTAGCGGCTCGGCGGGAAGTCCCCAGCATCCGTCGAGGATTCGGTGGCAGAGTGAGCATGGAGGCTCGGATATCCTATATGGGTAGAGCAAAAGTGTCATTTTTATGCACGGAGTGATACTTTTTTGATTGGGCAAATATAAAAAATATGAACATTAGCCTCTTTTTTGATATGGTGCTATGAACACTGCACTATAATTTGCTCATATCGCTATGCATTTGAAATGAAATTGGCCAAATCTGGATGGACGTTCGAGGTACGAGTTGAATGGCCGGCCAACTAGTCCGGACTAGTCTAAGGATAAATAGTGTCTGTTTTGGGGGTCGGTGTTGGTGTCTATTTGGGGGTCGGTGTTGAAGATTGCCCTTAAGGGTCTGAGATGCTGGGAAAATATCACATGATACCACCCTTCACATGCTACCATACTCCAACTTTTGAAAAGTGACATTTAGATGTTTCAAAAAATTCTGAAAAAATTCATGGATGTTCAGAAGATATATGTCTATAACCCCCAAAAAAATTCAGATCAAAATTCGAAATGTACATTGAGAAACAAAAAAGACAAATCTGGAATGAATAGTGTCAAAAAAGACAAAATATGAATAGTGTCAGAAATGACACTATGGATTGGTCTTTTTTGTTGCTCAATGTACATTTCAAATTTTGATCTGAATTTTTTTAGGGGTCATGGACATGTCTTCTGAACATCCACAATTTTTTTTTCCAGATTTGTTTGAAACATTTAAATATGACTTTTCAATATCTACCCCTGAGATTTTTTTTAGGACTAAGCTAAGCTTTATTGATCATAATCCACATGAAGTGGGATACAAGTCGGATTGTGAGGGTTTGCCAACCATACATGGCGCCCCACACCGAGAAAAAGTGCATGCTTAGCTAAACTATGAGCTTCACCGTTTGAAGAATGGTTTTCAAAAACAAAATTACATGTAAAATCCTGAGATCTAAGTCTAATTTCTGTTATCACTGAACCATAAACTCCCTGGTTCCCAAGCTTGGTATCATCAACAACCTGCTTGCAATCGGACGCGACTATTATATTTCCTTGGAGAAGATCTTCAGCCAAAGCAAGGCCTTCTCTGCATGCTATAGCCTCCAAGGTAGCCGGGTCGGTAATTCCTGGCAAGACCAAAGCCGAACTCCCAAGGTAGTTACCCGCTTGGTCCCGGCACACTGCCGCAACTGCTCCACGTCGATCACGGAAGACCGCCCCATCAACATGTATCTTCGAAAACCCAGCAGGTGGCGCTTTTGGCCTTGCATGCATTGCTCTGTTCACCCGAGGGGCTGCCTGCAAATTGTTGGGAGATCTTGCATGGATGAGCTCCAATTCCTTGATGAACCTGTTCACAAACAGAGATATAGCCTGCGGGCTTTGAGTTAATCCTTCATGAATGTACTTTCGCCTGGCCGTCCAGATAGACCACAATGTGACCGCCAGCCGAGTGAAACTGCTATGGTTCAAGGACGCCATTAGAGTGAAGATCCATTGTTTTGCATTTGGTTCCGTTGCGGCAATCAAATGGTCCACCGTCTCGCCATCTTCTAGCGCCCAAACGCATCTAGCCACCGAACACTCAAGCAATGAGTGTCTCCTGATGACGGGAAAATGGCGGGCGTGAAAATACGCGTCCACGTCATTGATACAGAGTGAATAATTTAAATGCATAAAATAAAATAGAATCAAACATTGCATGTACATTATTTCCAGAACTCTTACATTTCCATAAAAATTCTGTTAATTACATCTCCGAAGAGAAAACCCCTGATTAAGAATTCCAACATATCTATTACATAGGATTGCATCACATGCCTATTACAATAAGCTACAAGAGAAATCCTCCTCGCGGTCGACGATGAACTCCTTCTTGGTGAACTTGAAGTTTGTTTCATGCAAATACTCCTCCATGATTTCATGTGTGATCTTGGGAATATATTTTCCTAGCATGCAACAATTTGTTCGTGTTCAACCTCATATATATGATGGTGCAGAATGAAGGTTGGTTTTGGCTAGGCTTAGTTTTATCCTACGTTTGGCACATAGGATATGGGTATGTATTTTCCTTTAGGATTTTTATATGACCTCTTTGGTTTTGGTGGCATGTATATATGTGACATGCCAATTTTAATTAGTTTTGCATCATCACGTTACTACTATCACTGCGCGACACTGATATGGTGCCCGTGTGTAGCGTAATGGGCTGAAGCTTTCTGACACAATTTTGATGCTTTTTATGGTGCATATGATATGTGCCATATTTTATTGACTTTGACTTCACACGGTATCAATACTAACCACGCGGTGCAATGATATGACACACACGTATAGCTTGACCCGAATGGAGTTTGTTTATGATATTTTTTATTTGTTTTGAGCCTATGTGGGCTACATGAAATATGCCTTATCATGTATTCTGCTTTACCTGTATTACTACTAACACCGCGTGGCACTAAGATAATGCCCGCGTGCAGCGTAACCAAGCAAAGGTTTGTGGAGCCATTATGGTGTTGCATGAGAGATATGATATCTACCATTTTTTTATGTTTGTACCTCACATGGCATTAGCACTAACTCCACATAGCGTCATTTCATTGGCGCTAGTGTGTAGCATAACCCAAGTAAAGTGAGTTTGTGATATCCATTTATGACGATGCCAATAGTTTAGGCTCTTATAGCATCGGAGCATTTCATGACATGTTTTATTTGACTTTGGACCAAATATGTGGCCTGAATACTTTGTTTAATCTTCTCTTACTTGTATTACTACTAACACCGTGTAGCATTATGATAATGCCCATGTGTAGCGCAACCAAGTAAGATTGGTTTTTATGATGCAACATGTTTTATAATCCATCTTGCATGATTTTGGTTTTTGGGTATGTAACATGAACACATTTTAAATTAAGTTTCGCCTTGCTTGTATTACTACTAACACCGTGTTGCATTAAGATAATGCCCACGTGCAGTGTAACCGAGTGAGGGAATATATTTTTATGCTCTTGTTTGTATTGCAACTAGCGTGACACATAATGCCCGCGGCGCAACCAAACAAGAGATTATCATGAGTTTAGTTTAGTGCCTTCGTAATTTCATTCCAACTTAGTCATATCCATTTTTTTATGATGACCAAATTAAGTTAATTTTTATGAGGTTTTCGCACCTATGACAGTCTCTTGATTTGTATCCATGTATAGAGACCAAACCAAGGAACGAGGCGTTCATCTTGGCTTGTATCGCTAAAGGGACCGAACCAAGACAAAGATCAATAGGACGAAGCGCACGCAACATTTAAAGGAACCGTGCTTACAAAAACCGTGCATGCTCCTTGACTCGTACCGCGATGGCCGAGCCGAAGGCGAAAGTTTGAGATAGATTAAACATGCACCTTAGTCTGTACCGCAATGGCCGAACTAAGGGCAAATTTTTGAGAGATGAAACACGCTTCTTGATTTGTACCACGATGGCCGAACCAAGGACAAGAATTTTAAGAATATGAAACATTCCCCTTGATTTGTACCGCGATGGCCGAACCAAGGAGTAGAGTTTTAAGAGAGGAGGAAGAGGAAAGCTCCCTGATCTGTACCGCAATGGCCAAATCAGGGGCTAGGGAAGAGCCATGAATCTCACCTTCTCACCTCCTCCAAGCAAGACGCCTGCCTCCTCCTTCTCTCTTTTTCTATGCTCCAATATACTGTATGTGTGTGTAATTTTAGCAGTGGGAAAGACGAATGAAGGGCCGACCCTGGAGCAGTCAGATCGTCTGGTATTTATAGGGCCGGGGAGGAGCAGCACTAGTTGGCTGTAGCGCGCGAGAACCCACCCACGTCCTGATCGTGTGATCGTGTGAGATGGTGCGTGGGAGTGGGGCTGCTCTTTTCCTTTTCTTATTTCTTTAATCACTAATTATCCGGCAATGTCCCATCAGTCAATATGGGCTTAATTAGGCCACCATTTGTCAATGTCTGGGCTCTTGTTCTAATTATTTACTCAGGCGAATACATGTACGCATGACTATTGAAAGAGCTAGCTAGCATGGGGCCATATGGGCCATGGTACATACAGATGCCTTGCAGTACGCTAGCTAGCTTAGTATGCACTAGGACATAATTCATGTACGTGCCGGCTTAAATGAATGGGATACTAATACTTTCTTTGGCCATCGGTTATATTAGCAATACATTTCATTGAGATACAGTGATATTTCGATGGAGCTACACATACTGCATGATGCTTTGACAATATTGGCGTCGTCTTCGACGGTGAAATTTTAGATCAGTATTGGTCGGTGACGGTGCGCGTACATATAAACGATGTATTCTTTATTTTTCATAGGAGAAAACTTGATGACTGTTTGTTTCTTTCGTCATATTCTATAATTGTCAGTTTAATGCATGCATTATTGACCTTCCAAAATACATCATGTGCCTAATTTTGTCGGTCCTCACGTTGAGCGATTGATTATATTTTTAAATTGATTCTTCTCATTATAAAATGGATTTTGCCGTTTCGCATTAATATTTTATATGGTTTATGCATTTTATTTTATCTTGGTCAAAATCCATGTCAACATCTCCATGAGTCTCGCGAGCCACAGAAGCAACAAGAGGCAGTGGTAGACATATTGCGATGAGATCGGACATCTTCTGTGGGGAGCGATTGTCTTGCTAAACGCCATAAAAACATTCTGATTTTTGCTGGTACCTGAACATGCCAGAGTTGCTTCCATGCCTTTTCATCAGAATGTGCATTCGAGGGTCCTGCCGCTCCTGCAAGCCATGCTCCCTTGCGGTTCCGTGTTGCCACCATCATTCTGTACGCTGATCGTACTAAAAACTGGTCGTTCCTCTCGAAATGCCAAGCCCAGTAATCGTCAAAGTTGCGCGCACATATTGGGATCGCTAGGATTGCTTCAATATCCATAGGCATAAAAGTTTGCTCAATTTTCTGCCTGTCCCATGACGCCGTAGCTAGGTTGAAATAATCAGAAGCTAGCCTTGGTGGGTTAGCGATCTTGCTTCCATATGACCGGAGCATTTCGTCCCTAGGTATCCAATTATCCAACCATACATCAGTAGAGTTCCCATTGCCAATGCGTTTTATCAGGCCAAGCTTCAATATATCCACTCCTTTGATGGCTCTCCAAATTTGACTCGGACGGGAACCCAATTCTGCTTGCAAAATCGTTGATTGTGGGAAATACAAACTTTTTAGAATCTGAGCGCTCAAAGAGTTTGGTTGTTGCAGAATTCTCCAACCCTGCTTAGCAAGCATTGCAAGGTTAAAAAGTTCAAAATCCTTAAAGCCCAAACTACCCATGGCCTTTGGTTGAGTCATCGCCTCCCACGATACCCAACTCGGTTTCCGGTGGCCATCTTTGCTGCCCCACCAAAACTTTCTGATTAGCATATTAAGATGTTCACAAAGTCCTCGCGAAAGTTTGAAGCAAGACATGAAAAACACAGGTATAGTTTGAGCCACAGATTTTACCAATACTTCCTTGCCTGCTGTAGATAGAGTCTTCTCAATCCACCCTTGTATCTTGCTCCATAATCTATCTTTCAAAAACTTAAAGGCTCCGTTTTTTGAAGATCCCACATTAGAAGGCATGCCCAAATATTTCTCATTTAGAGTTTCATTAGGAACTTGGAGGATCTGCTTTATCTCCCCTCGAACACTTTTCAGAACACCCTTACTGAAAAATATTGATGATTTACCATAATTGATACGTTGTCCAGTGGCCTGACAGTAGATGTAAGACATGGTTAACCTCATCTACTCCCACACTATTTGCTTTGAAAAATAGCAGGCTGTCATCTGCAAAAAGAAATGGTTTACATGCGGCGCCGTGGCTGCCACTTGTATTCCAACAAGATTTGATGACTCGTCTCGAGATTTTAACAGGCACGAAAGGCCCTCTGCTGCTAACAAAAACAAGTATGGGGAGATGTTCTAGCAGATGGGGTTGAATGGTCGCCTCCCGCATCTATTTCTATGAACTGGTCTGACTAGTGGTATGGGGAGATGTTCTAGCAGATGGGGTTGAATGGTCGCCTCCCGCATCTATTTCTATGAACTGGTCTGACTAGTGCACGGACAAATAATGGCTCCCGCATCTATTTCCAGACTAGTCCAAAGCAGTCCACGGACAAATAGCGTGTCCATTTTGGTGGTTAGCATTGTTGATGCCCTAACATATACTCCTCCATTCCTAATTATAAGATATTTTAGGTATATTAATGTGGACTAAATACGGACCAAAATGGATGAACATACACTAAAACACATAGGAAGAGAGGGAGTAGTTACTCTCATACTGGTACCCGAAATTTCCCAGACACAAAAAAAGCCCGCTGGTGTAACCAACTGTAAGCCGCTTGGCTGTACGAAGGCAACAATTGGCACAAGTGGCGTGGCCGTCGCTTAAAAAACATTAACTAGTCAGGAAAATACTGAAGACTAGGCAAGTACCATCGTAAGTGCAAAGGAACAATCCAGACCTTCGTGTACCTCTAAAACTGTTAGTGGTGAGAAAGAGGAAAGATGGCAGGTAAAAGAAGCTGATGGAAAGATCACATGCAATGTTGATGCCAATTTAATATGATACTGTACTTCACAATAAAATTGTACACTCAATCCTTGGGCTTAAATCAAAGGAAACAACACATATATGAACAAGTTGGCACCAAAATGGACGCCATTCAGAAGGCGCTCGCTGATGGCCTTCCACAGGCACCAAATATGATCTGAGCTTTTTTGAGGCTCGCTCTTCCCTGATAGCACAAGAGATCTAAAATGCTATTTCAAACTGTATGTCCCAATCTGCCATTAGTTCTGTCACCAGTCTTCTTTTACTAGTTACCACTCTTACCGGAAGTACAAGCTCAGAAAGTATCGTGTTGGATTAAACCCTATGAGTATCACTACAAGACAAAGGGAAATATGTAAGATGATTTTCAGAGGGGAAAACTTGATGCTGTATAAAATGCACTTACTGAGTGGCGATAGTATGATGACAAGCCCGATTGGGTACAAGAAAAATGTCGTTCGGTCCAAAAATGGAAGAACTGCAGCCAAAGTTCACTTTTGTTAGGACAGTCTTAAAAACACATACAATAAAGTCGATTTAAAGATTAGACTAAACTTACCATCATATCCTAGAAAGTTCAGATAGTGATAATAAGAAATTGCCACCATGAACAGGAGGTTTGATAATAGGGCAGGCAAGAATCCATGTGCGATCAACAGAGGCGACAAGAAGTATTGAAGCACTGAAAAGAGAAATTATCAGATACACTACCATAAAAGCTAGTAGAACCAATTTCAGGTAGAGAGAATAAATCCTTTATTATTACCATATAGGATGACGAATGCAGGGAAGAACGAGTTGCAGTGAACATCAAACGCATACAGCCTGCAAATGTTTGTTTTTCGTAACTACAGATACTGATCATAACCTCAAGAACAAAATACTGGAAGAAGCAATTATGATCTCTTAACTTTGTTACTAGTCAACACAAGAATAACTGAACAGGAGTTGACATTCAATGCAAATTACAGAAACATGCTATCATGGGTCTGTGAGTGTCATAGAACAACTATTCTGTTAGCTTAAAATGTTCCAGGAGTTGATGCAGTGATGATAAAAAAATAAAAAGTCACCTCCAAATGGTGGAAATACGACTCAAAGAAAATGCACTTGCAGTACAAGATAGGACAATTACCACTCGACACGTTGTTCGACCACATGGCTATTAGGTTCCTCCCTCAGATAAGAATTGGTAAGAAACCTGCATCAAAGCATAGCAGATGTTAGTTTATATTCTCCATTTACAGATTCGCATGTGTACTAAGTACTCCCTCTCTACATAAATGTAAGACGTTTTAGAGACTTAACACAAGTCTCTAAAACATCTTATATTTATGTACAGACGGAGTATTTTCTAACAGATTTAATAGTTTAGTCATTACGCACTACGAGTGCTACATTTGGTTGAACACTAGGTCGCAAAATGTAAACATATGCAAGAAATGAAGATTAAAAACTACTCCCCTCTGTTCACAAATATAAGATGTTTTGGATATTTCAATATGAATTACATTCAGACTGAATTGAGTGAACGGACATACTGAAACGTAACTATATACATCAGAAAAAAGTTAGAACATCTTATATTTATGAACGGAGGAAGTACAATGCTGCTACCACCTCTAGAGTAATGATGAAGAAGCAGGCGTTTCAAAAATAAGAAGTTATAACAGTAAACCAATTGTCAGCATGAAACCAAACTTTATTCCACTACTCCCTCCGTTTCAAATTTGAACTAAAACCACATCACTTATTTTCGAATGGAATGACAACATGCTTCGACTTCCATTGCATGTTGAGGAATACCTCCCAAACAGGAAAAAAAGTAAAACTGAGTGACACAACTGAGGAGTACCAACAACATGATGTTAGTGTTGCCATCAAGTTCCAAGTCTACAGCATGAAGACTTACCAGCAAAGTGTGGCCAAAGCTAGCCCAGCAAACAAGAAATGGACAAACACAACCGAGATGATTGTTAAAGCAGCATGGGGCGCACTCTCTCCAAACCTAAAGAACAAAGACAAGAGTTAAAACATTGAATAAAAAGGAAAAGCAAGCCAACAAGTTGATACAACAGAAAATAAAAGAAACACATTAATCTATTAACTATGAGAATATATATATAATAGATTATAAACAAAAAGATAGATTTAAACCATCACCAAGATATATTCCCTGCACCCAATACAGAAGGGAATCACGAAGATAATTCCCTGTGAATTTTATTTTATTTTTGCAAAGTCCAGAGATAATAGAAGGGCATAAAGGACTCACGCTGCACAGTAAGCTGATGTCGCAAACACAAGGAAAAGAATTAGAATGACAATAAATGCAGGATCATCCCGAGCCCACTGGTTCTTTGTTTCTGTAAATAAGAATAAAGATATCAGGAACCTGCCATAATATCAAATGCAGATAAAGAACTACAATAGTATGAAAGTTCATCAATTAAATTCCAGCAAACACGTTTACGTTGAGGAAATAATAGAAATAGACCACGTACGCTTGTGATATTTGGTGTGCTGATAGCTGTCTTCCATAATCGCAACATGGTGCATACAAATAGACAAAAGCAAGTCAGGTGCCTAACTATATAATCAACATCAAAGTGAAAACTAGAAATGAGCCATTCATATTAAAACTGTAGAACTTTGAATGATGAAATGAAGGTGCGGATGCAACCCTCAAGCAGTGGTGGAGCTTGAGCATGATTTTATTAGGAGCCAAAACAGTGGGGGCCAAGTTAACATAGTGTGTCATATGTGATCTAAAATTATGTTATATATGAAATAACATCATGGGAAATTTCTAGAACCTGGGGAGGGTAGGGCCCACTCTGGCCCTAGATAAGCTCAGCTGCCACCCTCAACCCTAGCAAAAAAAAACTAGCTAGGGTTTGTGTGCAGGCATAAGTGGGTCAGAAGAAGGTCCTGCTATAAGGTGCTCGATGGATAGTTTTTTGGTACTCGTGGTGGTGTGGATTGTAAAATCTTAGAATGAAGTTTTTCAAGCCTTTACCAATCATGTTATATCACTCGTCCTTGATTTCGAACTTAGCAAGTAGGGACATTAGCATTGAGAAATTAGATGATAACAATCCATCAGTGTGCAAGAGGTGCTAGTTTTACTACGACAATATCTGCAGAAAACAATTACTATGGTATAACAGCTAATGCAAAGTATTTAGAGCTGGACTGAGTGCAGAATGCGTACACTACTTTTGGTGAAGTACAGAGATGAACCATTTGCCAAAACGTGTATTCGATATCCATTTGCTGCCACTGTTGAGAAAAGCAATGACATTATTCATCGACCAAAGTACCATAAGAATCACTAACATATGAATAATTATAAGAGATAACACGTTACAAACCCATTGGGATATGTACAAACAGTGCCAGAAAAGGCTCATAGGAAAGAAAATCAGAGCATTTTCCTTAGTTACTCAGGGCAGCTAAACAATGAAGCACAAAATAGTCAGGATAGTCTCCGATTAGGTTTCCTATTAGAAGATCGGCGGGTCAAGTTTACGTATTAACTTAACTTTGCTCAAAATTTCTACAGAATAGCTAAGATTTAAACAGTGATCCCATAAACAAAGGTGGACGTTCCAGCCTTAGATAACATTTGGGGGGGGGGGGGGGGGGGGGGAGAATGGTAGAGGGAAATGACCATGATATCCTTTTACTAAAGTCTTGGGGGTATTTGGAATAAGAGAGAAGATATCAGTGACTTAATGTGAATGTTCGCCCATAAGTGATAAAGGGAGGGAGGAAGATAAACGATGGCAAAAGAGTGAGAAGTTCATGAACTTTGCATGTATATCTCATATTTGAAACAAACTTAAAGACTTCTGCCTCATATTTTGAATGCAGGGGCCTATTTAGTAAACAGGTAGAATCATCTAAAGTGCCTGTGCTATCTGTAGGCTGCATACTGAACATTTTCTTGACAGAGGTGCTACTCTAGGAAGAAAATTCTCAGAGTTGTGACAAAGTAACAAACTGAATTACAGAACCACAAGTAAAGGAAACAATGAACCAAAAGTTTGTCCCTCGTACTACTGCAATGAAGCAATGTAACTGTTCTAATTACATTGGATGCACACAATCTGTGCTAGAACACAACTTCAAAATCCAAGCATCAAGACAGACTCAATTCTACAACAATCTACATATAATGTCCAGATTTCAAAAATGTTTTCTTTTTCTTTTTCTTTGACAAGTTTGTTTATCTTAATTCCCTGTATGTGTAGGAAGGTTTTAAGAAACCTCTTGTTGTCACAATTGAACCCCAGTTTTAATTATTAAGAGGAAACAACACATATGAGCAAAAATCTTGACAACTCTGCAGTGCATATAAATGTACAACTCAGGTGAAGTAATTCTACTCAGTTCCCAAATTCACACGAGATAGTTAAAAAATCCAAATAATCAATCAAAATATACCAATATCCCAGATCAACATAAAAGCACAAGAACCTACCCTTTAAGGACAAGTTAGACAGTCTTGAACCCAAGGTGACACCCATTACTAAACCCATTGATTGATGCATCAAGGATCAGGTAAATTCAATAACATCAAATAACTAAATCAGCTCCCAGCTCATTGGTGCAGAGTAATGCAAACTTAACCAGATGGCCTGGAAATCTGAAAGTGGATTGAACTATGCATCCTCGAACTCAGACACTGACCTCACCTCCGCTTAGCCTCTCGCAGATGCTATGCTGAGGGTGCGGGGAATCCACTCCACAAACGCCCCCAGGAAACAGAAATTGAACCAAACCTACTAAGATCCCTCCTATGTGGTATTCATCCTACCTTGGGCAAACCCGCATTTCCGCGACATATGAAACCCTAACGAGATTCGAGGTTTTCGTGGCACCAGGCCCGCAAATCGCAGAAGCTGAAGCACCGCGCGGCCTTGCAAACCCGTACGCCAGATCAGCGCCATATGCATGGCGAAGAGATCCGGACGAATGAATGTGGATTCCGAGGAGGAGGAGGAGACCAACACCAACCTTGACGATACGGCGGAGATACGGGCCGAAGAGCGGCGGGGCGGAGCGGGCGGCCCCCCGGCCCTTGGACGCCGTCGTGGGCAGCATCGTTCTCCCCTCTCCTTCCTTCTGCTGCTCCCCCGCTCTCGCGATCTGCTGCCGCTGCTGCTGCCTGCTTACTCCTCTGGTGGTGGTGGTGGTGGTGGCTGTCACAGCCGCGGGGCACGCGAGATCTGGCTTTTCCCAAGTCGTTCGTGTCTGTCAGTGATTTTGTTTTCTTTTTTTCCCTCGAGAGCTCAAAGCTAACAATTGAGGTTTTTCCTAAATCTAAAAATACGAGACATAGCTTTTAAAAAAACACGATCTATTCATCAAATATCACGACAGTACAAAGAGCAGCAGCTGGTGTTGCTAATAGATCTGAGGGGGGTTTCGAAAAGAAAAAAAACAATAAAAGTAGCAAAAATTATATCCAGGATAGTAAACCATCTAGTTACGACTAAAAGCACTGAAGAATGCCGAAAAGCACGCTGTCATCATTGTCCCACCTTTACCGGAGTCGAACGAATTTTATTGTAATAAACAGTCGAAAAGTCATCGTGCTAAGGCCCCACAGGACCAGCGCACCAAAATAGCATATGTTGTCAATGGGTGAAGCAAAGATCATAAGTATCCAACCTGTAGGCATACCAACACAGACGAACGAAGATCGAATCCAAGTAGTTCCACTGAGGACAAGCACCAATCAACCCTGCAGGATTCAAAATGGCAATTTTCCCCGTGGGGGCGGGTATCCGTGGGGATTTACCCGCTAAGAAGCGGTGGTGGGGATCAAAATCCCCCCATGGGTATAACGGGGCAGGTACCCGAGAAGCTAGCGGGGCGGGGATGGGGGGCAAACTGGCTCCATGGAGGCTCCATGGATACCCGGGACCCCACCTGTCAGTCAAACATCCAACTGAATATATAAAGAAGAAACCCTAAATCGCTCACCTCTCCACTCCTTTCCTCCACATTCCCCCGACTCGCTGCCGCAGCCGCCTCGGCTCCTCCTCTCCCCATTCCCCCGATCTGGCCTCCTCCTCTCCCCATCACCAGATCCACCACCGCCGGCGGCGGGCGGCACCGGCCGGCGCCTCATCCGGCCGCCCTTCCCTTAATCCCGTCGCCCTCTCCTGCTCCTCGCCTCCTCGCGACGTCGCCTCGTCCTCCTTTGTATCAAGGCACTGGCCGGCACCTCATCTGGATGCCCCTTCCCCTCAGGTCCCGTCGCCCTCTTCTGCTCCTCGCGTCCTCGCGATCTTGTGACGAACGAACTGACGATGGAGGGCGATGGTCGGGCAAGAAGGTGACCGCGGCGGTGAGCCGGTGATAGCGGCGACGACGACGACCAACGAGGCGGCGACTCCCCTCCTCTCCTTCCACCTCAAGCACAAGTAGTGACCAGAGGCATCTGGATCGACCCTCCTCTTCTTGTAGTATGTATGCATCTGTGATCTATTTGTTTCATTTTGTTGATCTGTGATCTGTTGATCTGTTGAATGTGTATGCATATGTGATCTGTTGAATGTGTATGCATCTTGTTGCTATAATGGATGATTGAATCTGTCAAAAATATTGTGGTTTGTGCTCCTTTTTTACTCCTATTTTGTTGTTGCTGGTCTCCATGGGGATCCCCATGGGGATCGGGTATCCGTTGTTAGCGGAGATGGGGACTGTTTCCTCCCCGCTAAGGTTGGTGGGGCTAACGGGGACGGGTATTAGCGGGGATCGGGGCGGGGACGGTGGCATGCCCCCCGGTGATCACCGTCCCCGTTGCCATCTTGATGCAGGATCTATCAGAGATACACCTCCACGCGCCCTTCGAGGACGCTAGACACACCATCGAGACACTGATGGCTCGTATCCGCATCAGTATATCCCCGAAGATGAAGGGATGATGCAGTATTGCTTCGGTAGGTATTTCCCTCAGTTATGAAACCAAGGTTATCGAACTAGTAGGAGAACCAAGCAACACTATGTAAACAGTGTCTGCACACAAATAACAAATACTCGCAAACCGACGCGTATAAGGGGTTGTCAATCCCTTTACGGTAAACGGCACCAGAGATCGGCGAGTTGACCATGAAGGAAATATGCCCTAGAGGCAATAATAAAGTTGTTTTTTTATATTTCCTTATATCATAATAAATGTTTATTATTCATGCTAGAATTGTATTAACCGAAAACTTGATACATGTGTGAATACATATACAAAACAAAGTGTCCCTAGTATGCCTCTACTTGACTAGCTCGATAATCAAAGATGGTTAAGTTTCCTAACCATAGACATGTGTTGTCATTTGATTAACGGGATCACATTATTAGGAGAATGATGTGATGGACAAGACCCATTTGTTAGCTTAGCATAATGATCATTTAGTTTTATTGCTATTGCTTTCTTCATGACTTTACATATTCCTCTGACTATGAGATTATGCAACTCCCGAATACCGGAGGAACACTTTGTGTGATATCAAACATCACAACGTAACTGTGTGATTATAAAGATGCTCTATAGGTGTCTCTGATGGTGTTTGTTGAGTTGGCATAGATCGATATTAGGATCTGTCACTCCGTGTATCGGAGAGGTATCTCTGGGCCCTCTCGGTAATCCACATCACTATAAGCCTTGCAAGCAATGTGACTAATGAGTTAGTTACGAGATGATGCATTACGGAACGAGTAAAGAGACTTGTCGGTAACGAGATTGAATTAGGTATCATGATACCAACGATCGAATCTCGGGCAAGTAACATACCTATGACAAAGGGAATAAACGTATGTTGTTATGCGGTTTGACCGATAATGATCTTCGTAGAATATGTAGGAGCCAATATGAGCATCCAGGTTCCGCTATTGGTTATTGACCGGAGATGTGTCTCGATCATGTCTACATAGTTCTTGAACCCGTAGGGTCCGCACGCTTAACGTTCGATGATGATTTGTATTATGAGTTATGTGATTTGATAACCGAAGGTTGTTCGGAGTCCCGGATGAGATCACGGACATGACGAGGAGTCTCGAAATGGCCGAGAGGTAAAGATTCATATATTGGAAGGTTATATTCAGACATCGGAATGGTTCCGAGTGATTCGGGTATTTTACCAGAGTATCGAGGGGTTACCGGAACCCCCCGAGGAAGTAATGAGCCTTATTGGGCCATAGGGGAGAAGAGGAGGCAGGACAAGGGGAGGTGCCCCACCCGAATTGGACTAGGGGAGGGGGGCGCCCCCTTGCCCTTTCCTACTCCCTCTCCCTTTCCCTCTTTCCTACTCCGGAAAGGAAAGGGGAACCCTACTAGGACTTGGGAGTCCTAGTAGGACTCCCCACCATGGCGCGCCCCTAGGCCGGCGGCCTCCTCCTCCCCTCCTTTATATACGGGGGAGGGGGCACCCCAAAGGCACAACAGACAATCTCTTAGCCGTGTGCGGTACCCCCTCCATAGCTTAGGTGAAGCCCTATGCCGGTAACTTCATCATCATTGTCGCCACGCTATCGTGCTGATGGAACTCTCCCTCATCCTCAACTGGATCAAGAGCTCGAGGGTCGTCCTCATGTTGAACGTGTGCTGAACACGGAGGTGCCGTACGTTCGGTACTTGGATTGGTTAGATCGTGAATACGTTCGACTACATCAACCGCATTACTAAATGCTTCCGCTTTCGGTCTACGAGTGTACATGGACACACTCTCCCTGTCTCGTTGCTATGCATCTCCTAGATAGATCTTGCGTGATCGTAGGAAAAAAATTGAAATTGCATGCTACGTTCCCAACAGTGGTATCAGAGCCAGGTCTATGCGTAGATAATATGCACGAGTAGAACATAATGAGTTGTGGGCGATAATAGTCATACTACTTACCACCAACGTCTTACTTTGATTCAGTGGTATTGTTGGATGAAGCGGCTCAGACTGACATTACATGACCGCGTTCATGAGACTGGCTCTACCGACGTGCTTCGCACACAGGTGGCTGGCAGGTGTCTGTTTCTCCAACTTTAGTTGAATCGAGTTTGACTACGGTTGGTCCTTGTTGAAGGTTAAAACATCACACTTGACGAAAAATCGTTGTGGTTTTTATGCGTAGGTAAGAACGGTTCTGCTAGAAGCCCGTGGTAACCACGTAAAACTTGCAACAACAAAGTAGAGGACGCCTAACTTGTTTTTGCATGGCATGTTGTGATGTGATATGGTCAAGACGTGATGAGATATAGATTGTTGTATGAGATGACCATGTTTTGTAGAAGTTATCGGCAACTGGCAGGAGCCTTCTGGTTGTCGCTTTATTGTATGAAATGCAATCGCCATGTAATTGCTTTACTTTATCACTAAGCGGTAGCGATAGACATAGAAGCAATAGTTGGCGAGACGACAATGACACTACGATGGAGATCAAGGTGTCAAGCCGACGACGATGGAGATCATCACGGTGCTTTGTGAAGGAAATATGCCCTAGAGGCAATAATAAAGTTATTATTTATTTCCTTATTTCATCATAAATGTTTATTATTCATGCTAGAATTGTATTAACCGGAAACATGATACATGTTTGAATACATAGACAAACAGAGTATCACTAGTATGCCTCTACTTGACTAGCTCGTTGATCAAAGATGGTTATGTTTCCTAGTCGTAGACATAAGTTGTCATTTGATTAACGGGATCACATCATTAGGAGAATGATGTGATTGACTTGACCCATTTCGTTAGCTTAGCAGATGATCGTTTAGTATTCTGCTATTGCTTTCTTCATGACTTATACATGTTCCTATGACTATGAGATTATGCAACTCCCGTTTACCGGAGGAACACTTTGTGTGCTACCAAACGTCACAACGTAACTGGGTGATTATAAAGGTGCTCTACAGGTGTCTCCGAAGGTACTTGTTGGGTTGGCGTATTTCGAGATTAGGATTTGTCACTTCGATTGTCGGAGAGGTATCTCTGGGCCCTCTCGGTAATGCACATCACTTAAGCCTTGCAAGCATTGCAACAAATGAGTTAGTTGCGGGATGATGTATTACGGAATGAGTAAAGAGACTTGCCGGTAACGAGATTGAACTAGGTATTGAGATACCGACGATCGAATCTCGGGCAAGTAACATACCGATGACAAAGGGAACAACGTATGTTGTTATGCGGTTTGACCGATAAAGATCTTCGTAGAATATGTAGGAGCCAATATGAGCATCCAGGTTCCGCTATTGGTTATTGACTGGAGGCGTGTCTTGGTCATGTCTACATAGTTCTCGAATCCGTAGGGTCCGCACGCTTAACGTTACGATGACAGTTTTATTATGAGTTTATATGTTTTGATGTACCGAAGGTTGTTCGGAGTCCCGGATGTGATCACGGACATGACAAGGAGTCTTGAAATGGTCGAGACATAAAGACTGATATATTGGACGACTATATTCGAACACCGGAAAGTATTCCGGGTAGTTTCGGATAAAACCGGAGTGCCGGAGGG
The DNA here is from genome assembly GCA_032464435.1 of Aegilops umbellulata. Classification (NCBI taxonomy): domain Eukaryota; kingdom Viridiplantae; phylum Streptophyta; class Magnoliopsida; order Poales; family Poaceae; genus Aegilops; species Aegilops umbellulata. Next base: position 295,959,477 of record CP136058.1, read on the forward strand.
TTATCGGAACCCCCGAGGGAACTAATGGGCATCAATGGGCCTTAGTGGATAGAGAGAGGGGCGGCCAGGGCAGGCCGCGCGCCCCCTCCCCCTCTGGTCCGAATTGGACTAGGACATCCTTAAGTACTTAAGAAGGACTAAGGATATGTTTCTCATTTATGGAGGTGACAAAGAGCTCGTCGTAAACGGTTATGTCGATGCGAGCTTTGACACTGATTCGGACGATTCTAAATCGCAAACCGGATACGTATTTACATTAAACGGTGGAGCTGTCAGTTGGTGCAGTTCTAAACAAAGCGTCGTGGCGGGATCTACATGTGAAGCTGAGTACATAGCCGCTTCGGAAGCAGCTAATGAAGGAGTCTGGATGAAGGAGTTCATATCCGACCTAGGTGTTGTACCTAGCGTAACGGGTCCAATGAAAAATCTTTTGTGACAATACTGGTGCAATTGCCTTGGCAAAGGAATCCAGATTTCACAAAAGAACCAAACACATCAAAAGACGCTTCAACTCCATCCGGGATTTGGTCCAGGTGGGAGACATAGAGATATGCAAGATACATACGGATCTGAATGTTGCAGACCCGTTGACTAAGCCTCTTCCACGAGCAAAACATGATCAGCACCAAGACTCCATGGGTGTTAGAATCATTACTTTGTAATCTAGATTATTGACTCTAGTGCAAGTGGGAGACTGAAGGAAATATGCCCTAGAGGCAATAATAAAGTTATTATTTATTTCCTTATATCATGATAAATGTTTATTATTCATGCTAGAATTGTATTAACTGGAAACATAATACATGTGTGAATACATAGACAAACAGAGTGTCACTAGTATGCCTCTACTTGACTAGCTCATTAATCAAAGATGGTTATGTTTCCTAGCCATGAACAAAGAGTTGTTATTTGATTAACGAGATCACATCATTAGTTGAATGATCTGATTGACATGACCCATTCCATTAGCATAGCACCCGATCGTTTAGTATGTTGCTATTGCTTTTATCCATGACTTATACATGTTCCTTTAACTATGAGACTATGCAACTCCCATTTACCGTAGGAACACTTTGTGTGCTACCAAACGTCACAACGTAACTGGGTGATTATAAAGGTGCTCTACAGGTGTCTCCGAAGGTACATGTTGAGTTGGCGTATTTCGAGATTAGGATTTGTCACTCCGATTGTCGGAGAGGTATCTCAGGGCCTTCTCGGTAATGCACATCACATAAAGCCTTGCAAGCATTGCAACCAATGAGTTAGTTGCGAGATGATGTATTACAGAACGAGAAAAGAGACTTGCCGGTAACGAGATTGAACTAGGTATTGGATACCGACGATCGAATCTCGGGCAAGTAACATACCGATGACAAAGGGAACAACGTATGTTGTTATGCGGTCTGACCGATAAAGATCTTCGTAGAATATGTAGGAGCCAATATGGGCATCCAGGTCCCGCTATTGGTTATTACCGGAGACGTGTCTCGGTCATGTCTACATTGTTCTCGAACCGTAGGGTCCGCACGCTTAACGGTACGATGACAGTTATTATGAGTTTATGCATTTTGATGTACCGAAGGAGTTCGGAGTCCCGGATGTGATCACGGACGTGACGAGGAGTCTCGAAATGGTCGAGACATAAAGAATTATATATTGGAAGCCTATGTTTGGACATCGGATGCATTCCAGGTGAAATCAGGATTTTACCGGAATACCGGGAGGGTTACCGGAACCCCCCGGGAGCATAATGGGCCAACATGGGCCTTGGAGGAGAGGTGAGAGGGCTGCCCTAGGGGCTGCGCGCCTCCCCCCCTTCCCCTAGTCCTATTAGGACTAGGAGAGGTGGGCGCCCCCCTCTCCCTCTCTCTCCCCCTTGGAGAATCCTAGTCCAACTAGGATTGGGGGGGGGGGGGGAATCCTACTCCCAGAGGGAGTAGGACTCTCTGGCGCGCCAAGGCTTGGCCGGCCAGCCCCTCCCCCTTGGCTCCTTTATATACGGGGGCAGGGGGCACCCCAAAGACACACAAGTTGATCTACGGATCGTTCCTTAGCCGTGTGCGGTGCCCCCTTCCACCAAATTCCACCTCAATCATATCGTTGCAGTGCTTAGGCGAAGCCCTGCGCCGGTAACACATCAAGATCGTCACCACGCCGTCGTGCTGACGGAACTCTTCCCCGACGCTTTGCTGGATCGGAGCCCGGGGATCGTCATCGAGCTGAACGTGTGCCAAGAACTCGGAGGTGCCGGAGTAACGGTGCTGTGATCGGTTGGATCGCGAGGAGAACGTACGACTACTTCCTCTACGTTGTGTCAACGCTTCCGCTTCGGTCTACGAGGGTACGTAGACAACACTCTCCCCTCTCGTTGCTATGCATCACCATGATCTTGCGTGTGCGTAGGAAATTTTTTGAAATTACTACGTTCCCCAACAGTGGTATCAGAGCCTAGGTTTTATGGTTTGATGTTATTTGCACGAGTAGAACACAAGTGAGTTGTGGACGATACAAGTCATAATGCCTACCAGCATGTCATACTTTGGTTCAGCGGTATTGTTGGACGAGACGATCCGGACCAACCTTACGCGTACGCTTACGCGAGACCGGTTCCCTCGACGTGCTTTGCACATAGATGGCTTGCGGAAGACTGTCTCTCCAACTTTAGTTGAACCGAGTGTGGCTACGCCCGGTCCTTGAGAAGGTTAAAACGGAGTCTATTTGACAAACTATCGTTGTGGTTTTGATGCGTAGGTAAGATGAGTTCTTGCTTAAAGCCCGTAGCAGCCACGTAAAAACTTGCAACAACAAAATAGAGGACGTCTAACTTGTTTTTGCAGGGCATGTTGTGATGTGATATGGTCAAGACGTGATGCTAAATTTTATTGTATGAGATGATCATGTTTTGTAACCGAGTTATCGGCAACTGGCAGGAGCCATATGGTTGTCGCTTTATTGTATGCAATGCAATCGCGATGTAATGCTTTACTTTATTACTAAGCGGTAGTGATAGTCGTAGAAGCATAAGATTGGCGAGACGACAACGATGCTGCGATGAAGATCAAGGTGTCGCGCCGGTGACGATGGTGATCATGACGGTGCTTCGAAGATGGAGATCACAAGCACAAGATGATGATGGCCATATCATATCACTTATATTGATTGCATGTGATGTTTATCCTTTTATGCATCTTATCTTGCTTTGATTGACGGTAGCATTATAAGATGATCTCTCACTAAATTATCAAGAAGTGTTCTCCCTGAGTATGCACCGTTGCGAAAGTTCTTCGTGCTGAGACACCACGTGATGATCGGGTGTGATAGGCTCTACGTTCAAATACAACGGGTGCAAAACAGTTGCACACGCGGAATACTCAGGTTTAACTTGACGAGCCTAGCATATACAGATATGGCCTCGGAACACAGAGACCGAAAGGTCGAGCGTGAATCATATAGTAGATATGATCAACATAATGATGTTCACCATTGAAACTACTCCATCTCACGTGATGATCGGACATGGTTTAGTTGATTTGGATCACGTGATCACTTAGAGGATTAGAGAGATGTCTATCTAAGTGGGAGTTCTTAAGTAATATGATTAATTGAACTTTAATTTATCATGAACTTAGTACCTGATAGTATCTTGCTTGTCTATGTTGTGTAGATAGATGGCTCGTGCTGTTGTTCCGTTGAATTTTAATGCGTTCCTTGAGAAAGCAAAGTTGAAAGATGATGGTAGCAATTACACGGACTGGGTCCATAACTTGAGGATTATCCTCATTGCTGCACAGAAGAATTACGTCCTGGAAGCACCGCTGGGTGGCAGGCCTGGTGCAAGAGCTACGCCAGATGTTGTGAACGTCTGGCAAAGCAAAGCTGATGACTACTCTATAGTTCAGTGTGCCATGCTTTACGGCTTAGAACCGGGACTTCAACGACGTTTTGAACACCATGGAGCATATGAGATGTTCCAGGAGTTGAAGTTAATATTTCAAGCAAATGCCCGGATTGAGAGATATGAAGTCTCCAATAAGTTCTATAGCTGTAAAATGGAGGAGAACGGTTCTGTCAGTGAGCATATACTCAGAATGTCTGGGTATAACAATCACTTGATTCAACTGGGAGTTAATCTTCCGGATGATTGCGTCATTGACAGAATTCTCCAATCACTGCCACCAAGCTACAAGAGCTTCGTGATGAACTATAATATGCAAGGGATGACCAAAACTATGCCCGAGCTCTTCGCGATGCTAAAAGCCGCGGAGGTAGAAATCAAAAAGGAGCATCAAGTGTTGATGGTTAACAAAACCACTAGTTTCAAGAAAAAGGGCAAAGGGAAGAAAAAGGGGAACTTCAAAAAGAACAGCAAGCAAGTTGCTACTCAAGAGAAGAAACCCAAGTCTGGACCTAAGCCTGAAACTGAGTGCTTCTATTGCAAGCAGACTGGTCACTGGAAGCGGAACTGCCCCAAGTATTTGGCGGATAAGAAGGATGGCAAGGTTAACAAAGGTATATATGATATACATGTTATTGATGTGTACCTTACTAATTCTCGCAGTAGCACCTGGGTATTTGATACTGGTTCTGTTGCTAATATTTGCAACTCAAAACTGGGGCTACGGATTAAGCGAAGATTGGCTAAGGACGAGGTGACGATGCGCGTGGGAAATGGTTCCAAAGTCGATGTGATCGCGGTCGGCACGCTACCTCTACATCTACCTTCGGGATTAATATTAGATCTAAATAATTGTTATTTAGTACCAGCGTTGAGCATGAACATTATATCTGGATCTTGTTTGATGCGAGACGGTTATTCATTTTCAGAGAATAATGGTTGTTCTATTTATATGAGTAATATCTTTTATGGTCATGCGCCATTAAAGAGTGGTTTGTTCTTACTTAATCTCGATAGTAGTAATACACATATTCATAATGTTGAAGCCAAAAGATGCAGAGTTGATAATGATAGTGCAACTTATTTGTGGCACTGCCGTTTAGGTCATATCGGTGTAAAGCGCATGAAGAAACTCCATACTGATGGACTTTTGGAGTCACTTGATTATGAATCACTTGGCACTTGCGAACCGTGCCTTATGGGCAAGATGACTAAAACACCGTTCTCCGGTACTGTGGAGAGAGCAACAGATTTATTGGAAATCATACATACTGATGTATGTGGTCCAATGAATGTTGAGGCTCGTGGCGGATATCGTTATTTTCTCACCTTCACTGATGATTTAAGCAGATATGGGTATATCTACTTAATGAAACACAAGTCTGAAACATTTGAAAAGTTCAAAGAATTTCAAAGTGAAGTGGAAAATCATCGTAACAAGAAAATAAAGTTTCTACGATCTGATCATGGAGGAGAATATTTGAGTTACGAGTTTGGTCTGCATTTGAAACAATGCGGAATAGTTTCGCAACTCACGCCACCCGGAACACCACAACGTAATGGTGTGTCCGAACGTCGTAATCGTACTTTACTGGATATGGTGCGATCTATGATGTCTCTTACGGATTTACCGCTATCTTTTTGGGGTCATGCTCTAGAGACGGCCGCATTCACGTTAAATAGGGCACCATCAAAATCCGTTGAGACGACGCCTTATGAACTGTGGTTTGGCAAGAAACCAAAGTTGTCGTTTCTTAAAGTTTGGGGCTGCGATGCTTATGTGAAAAAGCTTCAACCTGATAAGCTCGAACCCAAATCGGAAAAATGTGTCTTCATAGGATACCCAAAGGAGACTATTGGGTATACCTTCTATCACAGATCCGAAGGCAAAATTTTTGTTGCTAAAATCGGAAACTTTCTGGAGAAGGAGTTTCTCTCGAAAGAAGTGAGTGGGAGGAAAGTAGAACTTGATGAGATAACAGTATCTACTCCCTTATTGAGAAGTAGTACGTCACAGAAATCTGTTCCTGTGACACCTACATCAAATAGGGAGGAAGCTAATGATAATGATCATGAAACTTCAGATCAAGTTTCTACTGAACTTCGTAGATCAACCAGAGTAAGATCCGCACCAGAGTGGTACGGTAATCCTATTTTGGAAGTCATGTTACTAGACCATGATGAACCTACGAACTATGAAGAAGCGATGGTGAGCCCAGATTCCGCAAAGTGGCTTGAGGCCATGAAATCTGAGATGGGATCCATGTATGAAAACAAAGTGTGGACTTTGGTTGACTTGCCCGATGATCGGCAAGCAATTGAGAATAAATGGATTTTTAAGAAGAAGACTGACGCTGATGGTAATGTTACTGTCTATTAAGCTCGACTTGTTGCAAAAGGTTTTCGACAAGTTCAAGGGATTGACTACGATGAGACATTCTCACCCGTAGCGATGCTTAAGTCTGTCCGAATCATGTTAGCAGTTGCCGCATTTTATGATTATGAAATTTGGCAAATGGATGTCAAAACTGCATTCCTGAATGGATTTCTGGAAGAAGAGTTGTATATGATGCAACCAGAAGGTTTTGTCAATCCAAAGGGAGCTAACAAAGTGTGCAAACTCCAGCGATCCATTTATGGACTGGTGCAAGCCTCTCGGAGTTGGAATAAACGCTTTGATAGTGTGATCAAAGCATTTTGATTTATACAGACTTTTGGAGAAGCCTGTATTTACAAGAAAGTGAGTGGGAGCTCTGTAGCATTTCTGATATTATATGTGGATGACATATTGCTGATCGGAAATAATATAGAATTTCTGGATAGCATAAAGGGATACTTGAATAAGAGTTTTTCAATGAAAGACCTCGGTGAAGCTGCTTACATATTGGGCATTAAGATCTATAGAGATAGATCAAGACGCTTAATAGGACTTTCACAAAGCACATACCTTGACAAAGTTTTGAAAAAGTTCAAAATGGATCAGGCAAAGAAAGGGTTCTTGCCTGTGGCACAAGGTGTGAAGTTGAGTAAGACTCAATGCCCGACCACCGCAGAAGATAGAGAGAAAATGAAAATTGTTCCCTATGCTTCAGCCATAGGCTCTATCATGTATGCAATGCTGTGTACCAGACCTGATGTGTGCCTTGCTGTAAGTTTAGCAGGAAGGTACCAAAGTAATCCAGGAGTGGATCACTGGACAGCGGTCAAGAACATCCTTAAGTACTTAAGAAGGACTAAGGATATGTTTCTCATTTATGGAGGTGACAAAGAGCTCGTCGTAAACGGTTATGTCGATGCGAGCTTTGACACTGATCCGGACGATTCTAAATCGCAAACCGGATACGTATTTACATTAAACGGTGGAGCTGTCAGTTGGTGCAGTTCTAAACAAAGCGTCGTGGCGGGATCTACATGTGAAGCTGAGTACATAGCCGCTTCGGAAGCAGCTAATGAAGGAGTCTGGATGAAGGAGTTCATATCCGACCTAGGTGTTGTACCTAGCGTAACGGGTCCAATGAAAAATCTTTTGTGACAATACTGGTGCAATTGCCTTGGCAAAGGAATCCAGATTTCACAAAAGAACCAAACACATCAAAAGACGCTTCAACTCCATCCGGGATTTGGTCCAGGTGGGAGACATAGAGATATGCAAGATACATACGGATCTGAATGTTGCAGACCCGTTGACTAAGCCTCTTCCACGAGCAAAACATGATCAGCACCAAGACTCCATGGGTGTTAGAATCATTACTTTGTAATCTAGATTATTGACTCTAGTGCAAGTGGGAGACTGAAGGAAATATGCCCTAGAGGCAATAATAAAGTTATTATTTATTTCCTTATATCATGATAAATGTTTATTATTCATGCTAGAATTGTATTAACTGGAAACATAATACATGTGTGAATACATAGACAAACAGAGTGTCACTAGTATGCCTCTACTTGACTAGCTCATTAATCAAAGATGGTTATGTTTCCTAGCCATGAACAAAGAGTTGTTATTTGATTAACGAGATCACATCATTAGTTGAATGATCTGATTGACATGACCCATTCCATTAGCATAGCACCCGATCGTTTAGTATGTTGCTATTGCTTTTATCCATGACTTATACATGTTCCTTTAACTATGAGACTATGCAACTCCCATTTACCGTAGGAACACTTTGTGTGCTACCAAACGTCACAACGTAACTGGGTGATTATAAAGGTGCTCTACAGGTGTCTCCGAAGGTACATGTTGAGTTGGCGTATTTCGAGATTAGGATTTGTCACTCCGATTGTCGGAGAGGTATCTCAGGGCCTTCTCGGTAATGCACATCACATAAAGCCTTGCAAGCATTGCAACCAATGAGTTAGTTGCGAGATGATGTATTACAGAACGAGAAAAGAGACTTGCCGGTAACGAGATTGAACTAGGTATTGGATACCGACGATCGAATCTCGGGCAAGTAACATACCGATGACAAAGGGAACAACGTATGTTGTTATGCGGTCTGACCGATAAAGATCTTCGTAGAATATGTAGGAGCCAATATGGGCATCCAGGTCCCGCTATTGGTTATTACCGGAGACGTGTCTCGGTCATGTCTACATTGTTCTCGAACCGTAGGGTCCGCACGCTTAACGTTACGATGACAGTTATTATGAGTTTATGCATTTTGATGTACCGAAGGAGTTCGGAGTCCCGGATGTGATCACGGACGTGACGAGGAGTCTCGAAATGGTCGAGACATAAAGAATTATATATTGGAAGCCTATGTTTGGACATCGGATGCATTCCAGGTGAAATCAGGATTTTACCGGAATACCGGGAGGGTTACCGGAACCCCCCGGGAGCATAATGGGCCAACATGGGCCTTGGAGGAGAGGTGAGAGGGCTGCCCTAGGGGCTGCGCGCCTCCCCCCTTCCCCTAGTCCTATTAGGACTAGGAGAGGTGGGCGCCCCCCTCTCCCTCTCTCTCCCCCTTGGAGAATCCTAGTCCAACTAGGATTGGGGGGGGGGGGAATCCTACTCCCAGAGGGAGTAGGACTCTCTGGCGCGCCAAGGCTTGGCCGGCCAGCCCCTCCCCCTTGGCTCCTTTATATACGGGGGCAGGGGGCACCCCAAAGACACACAAGTTGATCTACGGATCGTTCCTTAGCCGTGTGCGGTGCCCCCTTCCACCAAATTCCACCTCAATCATATCGTTGCAGTGCTTAGGCGAAGCCCTGCGCCGGTAACACATCAAGATCGTCACCACGCCGTCGTGCTGACGGAACTCTTCCCCGACGCTTTGCTGGATCGGAGCCCGGGGATCGTCATCGAGCTGAACGTGTGCCAAGAACTCGGAGGTGCCGGAGTAACGGTGCTGTGATCGGTTGGATCGCGAGGAGAACGTACGACTACTTCCTCTACGTTGTGTCAACGCTTCCGCTTCGGTCTACGAGGGTACGTAGACAACACTCTCCCCTCTCGTTGCTATGCATCACCATGATCTTGCGTGTGCGTAGGAAATTTTTTGAAATTACTACGTTCCCCAACAGGTAGAACATCAACATCGTCACCACGCCGTCGTGCCGATGAAACTCTCCCTCAACACTCGGCTGGATCGGAGTTCGAGGGACGTCATCGGGCTGAACGTGTGCTGAACTCGGAGGTGTCGTACGTTTGGTCCTTGATCGGTCGGATCATGAAGACGTACGACTACATCAACCGCGTTGTGCTAACGCTTTCGGTTTCGGTCTATGAGGGTACATAGACAACACTCTCCCCTCTCGTTGCTATGCATCACCATGATCTTGCGTGTGCGTAGGAAATTTTTGAAATTAGTACGTTCCCCTACAGTGGCATCCGAGCCTGGTTTTATGCGTAGATGTCATATGCACGAGTAGAACACAAGTGAGTTGTGGGCGATATAAGTCATACTGCTTACCAACATGTCATACTTGTTGGGGAACGTAGTAATTTCAAAAAAATTCCTACGCACACGCAAGATCATGGTGATGCATAGCAACGAGAAGGGAGAGTGTTGTCTACGTACCCTCGTAGACCGAAGCGGAAGCGTTGACGCAACATAGAGGAAGTAGTCGTACGTCTTCCCGATCCGACCGATCCAAGCACCATTACTCCGGCACCTCCGAGTTCTTAGCACACGTTTAGCTCGATGACGCTCCCCGGGCTCCGATCCAGCAAAGCTTCGGGGATGAGTTCCGTCAGCACGACGGCGTGATGACGATGATGATGTTCTACCGACGCAGGGCTTCGCCTAAGCACTGCAACGATATGACCGAGGTGGAATATGGTGGAGGGGGGCACCGCACACAGCTAAGGAACGATCACGATGATCAACTTGTGTGTTCTAGGGTGCCCCCCTGCCCCCGTATATAAAGGAGGGGAGGGGAGGGCGCGGCCGGCCCCCAAGGGGTGCGCCAGAAGGAGTCCTACTCCCACCTGGAGTAGGACTCCTCTCCCTTGCCTTGTAGGAGAAGGAAGGAGAGAGGGGGAAAGGAAAAAGGGGTGCGCCGCCCCCCCTTTCCTTGTCCTATTCGGACTAGGGGGGAGGGGGCGCGCGGCCTGCCCTGGCCGCCCCTCCTCTTTTCCCTTAAGGCCCATATGGGCCCATTAACCCCCGGGGGGGTTTCGGTAACCCCCCGGTACTCCAATAAAATGCCGATTTCACTCGAAACCATTCCGATGTCCAAATATAGGCTTCCAATATATCGATCTTTATGTCTAGACCATTTCGAGACTCCTCGTCATGTCCGTGATCACATCCGGGACTCCAAACTAACTTCGATACATCAAAATGCATAAACTCATAATAACTGCCATCGTAACTTTAAGCGTGCGGACCCTACGGTTCGAGAATAATGTAGACATGACCGAGACACATCTCCGGTCAATAACCAACAGCGGGACCTGGATGCCCATATTGGCTCCTACATATTCTACGAAGATCTTTATCGGTCAGACCGCATAACAATATACGTTGTTCCCTTTGTCATCGGTATGTTACTTGCCCGAGATTCGATCGTCGGTATCCAATACCTAGTTCAATCTCGTTGCCGGCAAGTCTCTTTACTCGTTCCGTAATACATCATCTCACAACTAACATATTAGTTGTAATGCTTGCAAGGCTTATGTGATGTGTATTACCGAGAGGGCCCAGAGATATGTAACACCCCGGATGTAACTTGCCATATTTGTAACTCCAACTCTTGCCATTTCCGGCTATGTGATATAATATTCCCTCCGTGGTTGGGTTTTCCTTCTTTTTGCATTTTGGTCATGTCATGCATTTCATATCATGTCATCATGTGCATCGCATTTGCATACGTGTTCGTCACATGAATCCGAGCATTTTCCCCGTTGTCCGTTTTGCAATCCGGCGCTCCTATGTTCCACGGCGTCCCCTTTTACCTTTTTCCGTTAGCGGGTATTAAACCTTCTCGGAATGGACCGAGGTTTGTCAGGCAGCCTTGGTATAGCACCGGTAGACCGCCTGTCAAGTTTCGGGTCATTCGGAGGTCGTTTGATACTCCAACGGTTAACCGGGTAACCGTGAAGGCCTCATGTGTGTTGCAGCCCAAAACCCCTTCAAAACAGCCCAATAACCCATCTAAGACACTCCCATGTCCATCGCCGTTCGATCACGATCGTGTGGCCGAAAACCGCACTCCATTTGGAGCTTCCTAGCCCCCTCTACCTATAAATAGACCCCCTCTCCCGAAATCTGCGGATCAATCCACCCCTAACCCTAGCCCCGCTCCTCTCCCCACCGCCGGACGTGTCCGGATAGGACCGGACGCGTCCGTCCGCCGCCGCCCGGCCAACCGGCGCCTGCCACGTGGCGCCCGAGCCCCACCGCCGCCGTCCCGCGCCGCCGGCCCGGCGAGGCCCGGATCGGGCCCCCTGAGCCCACCCGCGCGCGCCCCCGCGCCCGACCGCGCCAGAGCTCCCCGCGCCGACGCCCGCTCCGGCCGCCACCCGCCGCGGCGCCCCGCCTCCGGCCGCCGCCTGCAGCCGCCGCCATCCACGTGCCACGCGGCCACGCCCGCGCGCCGCCGCCCGGGATCCGTGCCCTCCGCCGCCGGCGAGCCGCGCCGCCTCCTCCGCCGGATCCCGCGCCCCGGATCCCCCTCGCCGGCCTCTTCTTCCTCCCTCGCCGGCCATCTCCTCCGGCGAATCCACCGGATCTCAGATCCAAAAACGAGGGTTGCCTTTCCCGAGCCCCGAATTTCGTTAAGTATTTTATTCTGCGGATATTTTGTTGCATGTTCATCGCCTCATAACTTTGCACCTGTGGCTCCGTTTTGGGCGTATAGCATATCAAATTGTTCGCCTCGATGAGTAAATCATTTCACCTCATGGCATAATTTTCATTTAAGCTCATCTTGATGCCCGAAATGCTGTTATAAGTAGGCTATGTGATGTTAGTTCCAGATCTGTTTCAGAACATGTATTTTTGTCATTTTTGCCATGATTGATGTGTGCATCCTATGAAGTTGAGTCCTACATGAGTCTTGTAATATGCCATGTTATCTTTCCAGAGGTGTATTCCATGTATTTTTTTGATCTTTCTAGTGACTAGCACAAGCATGCAAACTAGGGTACATAATGTTGCTGATTTCAGGGACTTAGTATTTTCACTAAGTCATGTTCTGCTGTTATTTTTATGCCATGTGTTCATGTTGTTTCAGAGAGATCTATGCCTCTTTTGAGAATAATCAGTAAGAGTATTTTGAGCATATGGATTTGCTATATCCATCCATGCCTTTTTTGGTAATTATGGAGTGCCATAGCTTGAGTCAATCGAGCTCTACTTTTGCTATAAAATGTTGCTGGCAGATTGTTTACATGTTATTCGATTTTGCCAAGCTTGTTGTAGTTGATCCTTGCATGATATGATGTTGTTCTTGACATGTATAGCTTCTATGCCATGTCTTCTTGATGTATGTATGCTTAGTTTATCATGTAATACTCTGTAGTGAGTGCATCGAGCTCGTAAACATGCATACTTGTTATCTGTTTTTGACATGTCCAGTTTTCTGCTAAGTTTGAAACCTGTAACGAAACTTGCTTAATTGACATGGGTGCTATTATATTTTCTGGTCCTTTTTGGCTTATGGTCAGTAAGGGACTTTTATTAAGTGCTTTGGGTAGATTCATGTCATGCCTTATTTTGCTATGTCCTGATCCTTTAGTATGTTGTTTCATTGATCTAAACATGTCATCCTGATGTTAATTTCTGGCATGTTGTTATTTTCACTAAGTCTGTGAACCTGTTATCTTTTGCACTTTTGCCATGCTTGTTTGAACCTGTTGTGGTGTGATTTAGCCGTAGCTCAGTGTTCATCTTTTGTCAAGCATCTTGAGTAGGTCACTGTCATATGCTTTGTTGATATGTTTGGGTGCAGTAGCTTAATTTCTTGTTGCTTGCTAAGTAGCATCATGCTGTTAATGGCAGAATATTGTCATTCTTGTTTTGCTTGTCATTTGCAAACCGTGCATCCGATTCCGGTGATCTTTATATCGATTTCAACCGAAATCACCTCACCTTTCCAGTGGCATACTTGGTTTTTCAAGATTATGCCTTGTTCATCTTTTTCCTTCCGGAGCACGCATATGCATTGCATATCACATCTCGCATGTCATGCCATGTTTTGCATCATGTTGTTTGTGCATTGCATCGTGATTGATGTTTGTCCCCTTTGCTTGTGTTCTTATTGTGGGTAGAGCCGGGAGACGAGTACGTGAATGAGGAACCTGTTGAGAACGCTTACGAGGACCAAGCTGTCGACAACTCTGAGAACCTTGCAGGCAAGATGACCATACCCTCGAAATCACTTCTATCTTTGCTTGCTAGTTGCTCGCTCTTTTGCTATGCCTATGCTGCGATACCTACCACTTGCTATATCATGCCACCCATATTGCCATGTCAGCCTCTAACCATCCATGTCCTAGCAAACCGTTGATTGGCTATGTTACCGCTTTGCTCAGCCCCTCTTATAGCGTTGTTAGTTGCAGGTGAAGATGAAGTTTGTTCCTTGTTGGAACATGGAGATGTTGTTCCTTGCTGGAACATGTTTACTTGTTGGGATATCACAATACCTCTTATTTAATTAATGCATTTATATACTTGGTAAAGGGTGGAAGGCTCGGCCTTATGCCTGGTGTTTTGTTCCACTCTTGCAACCCTAGTTTCCGTCATACCGGTGTTATGGTCCTTGATTTCACGTTCCTTACACGGTTGCGTGATTTATGGGACCCCCTTGACAGTTCGCTTTGAATAAGACTCCTCCAGCAAGGCCCAAACTTGGTTTTACCATTTGCCACCTAAGCCTTTTTCCCCCGGGTTTTCGCGAGCCCGAGGGTCATCTTTATTTTTTAACCCCTGGGCCAGTTCTCCTTCGATTGCTGGTCCAAACCGAGCGATGTCCGGCGCCCCTTGGGCAACCAGGGTCTATGCCAACCCGACGTCTGGCTCATCCGATGTGCCCTGAGACCGAGATATGTGCAGCTCCTATCAGGATTTGTCGGCACTATCGGGCGGCTTTGCTGGACTTGTTTTATTACTGCCGAAATGTCTTGTAGTCCGGGATTCCGAGACTGATCGGGTCTTCCCGGTAGAAGGAATATCCTTCGTTGATCGCGAGAGCTTATCATGGGCTAAGTTGGGACACCCCTGCAGGGTTTGAACTTTCGAAAGCCATGCCCGCGGTTATGAGGCAGATGGGAATTTGTTAATGTCCGGTTGTAGAAAACCCAAAGTTGACCTTAATTAAAACACATCAACCGCGTGTGTAACCGTGATGGTCTCTTCTCGGCGGGGTCCGGGAAGTGAACACGGTGTTGGAGTTATCTTTGACGTAGGTTGTTCTAGGATCACTTCTTGATCACTTCTAGCTTCACGACCGTGCTTTGCTTCTCTTCTCGCTCTCTTTTACGCTGTAGCCACCATATATGCTAGTCGCTTGCTGCAGCTCCACCTCATAACCCTATCCTACCTTTAAGCTTAAATAGTCTTGATCTCGCGGGTGTGAGATTGCTAAGTCCCTGTGACTCACAGATTCTACCAAAACAGTTGCAGGTACCAACGATGCCAGTGCAGATGACGCAACCGAGCTCATGTGGGAGTTCAACGAGGAACGTGGCCGTTATTATGTGTCTTTTCCTGATGATCAGTAGTGGAGCCCAGTTGGGGATGATTCGGGGATCTGTGTAGCATTTGGGGTAGTATTCTTTCATTTTGGTTCCGTAGTCGGATCTTGAGTGTAATCTGGATAATGAATGTTTATTTATGTATTGTGTGAAGTGGCGACTGTAAGCCAACTATGTATCTCTTTCCCTTATGTATTACATGGGTTGTGTGAAGATTACCTCACTTGCGACATTGCTTTCAATGCGGTTATGCCTCTAAGTCGTGCTTCGACACGTGGGAGATATAGCCGCATCGAGGGCATTACAAGATACCTCTCCGACTATCGGAGTGACAAATCCTAATCTCGAAATACGCCAACCCAACAAGTACCTTTGGAGACACCTGTAGAGCACCTTTATAATCACCCAGTTACGTTGTGACGTTTGGTAGCACACAAAGTGTTCCTCCGATAAACGGGAGTTGCATAATCTCATAGTCATAGGAACATGTATAAGTCATGAAGAAAGCAATAGCACCATACTAAACGATCGGGTGCTAAGCTAATGGAATGGGTCAGGTCAATCAGATCATTCAACTAATGATGTGACCTCGTTAATCAAATAACAACTCTTTGTTCATGGTTAGGAAACATAACCATCTTTGATTAACGAGCTAGTCAAGTAGAGGCATACTAGTGACATTCTATTTGTTTATATATTCACACATGTATTATGTTTCCGGCTAATACAATTCTAGCATGAATAATAAACATTTATCATGATATATGAGGAAATAAATAATAACTTTATTATTGCCTCTAGGGCATATTTCCTTCAGTCTCCCACTTGCACTAGAGTCAATAATCTAGATTACACAGTAATGATTCTAACACCCATGGAGTTTTGGTGCTGATCATGTTTTGCTCGTGGAAGAGGCTTAGTCAACGGGTCTGCTACATTCAGATCCGCATGTATCTTGCAAATCTCTATGTCTCCCACCTGGACTAGATCCCGGATGGAGTTGAAGCGTCTCTTGATGTGCTTGGTTCTCTTGTGAAATCTGGATTCCTTTGCCAAGGCAATTGCACCAGTATTGTCACAAAAGATTTTCATTGGACCCGATGCACTAGGTATGACACCTAGATCGGATATGAACTCCTTCATCCAGACTCCTTCATTTGCTGCTTCCGAAGCAGCTATGTACTCTGCTTCACATGTAGATCCCGCCACGACGCTTTGTTTAGAACTGCACCAACTGACAGCTCCACCGCTTAATGTAAACACGTATCCGGTTTGCAATTTAGAATCGTTCGGATCAGTGTCAAAGCTTGCATCAACGTAACCGTTTACGATGAGCTCTTTGTCACCTCCATATATGAGAAACATATCCTTAGTTCTTTTCAGGTACTTCAGGATGTTCTTGACCGCTGTCCAGTGATCCACTCCTGGATTACTTTGGTACCTCCCTGCTAAACTTATAGCAAGACACACATCAGGTCTGGCACACAGCATTGTATACATGATAGAGCCTATGGCTGAAGCATAGGGAACATCTTTCATTTTCTCTCTATCTTCTGCAGTGGTCGGGCATTGAGTCTTACTCAACTTCACACCTTGTAGTACAGGCAAGAATCCTTTCTTTGCTTGATCCATTTTGAACTTCTTCAAAACTTTGTCAAGGTATGTGCATTGTGAAAGTCCAATTAAGCATCTTGATCTATCTCTATAGATCTTGATGCCCAGTATGTAAGCAGCTTCACCGAGGTCTTTCATTGAAAAATTCTTATTCAAGTATCCCTTTATGCTATCCAGAAATTCTATATCATTTCCGATTAGTAATATGTCATCGACATATAATATCAGAAATGCTACAGAGCTCCCACTCACTTTCTTGTAAATACAGGCTTCTCCAAAAGTCTGTACAAACCCAAATGCTTTGATCACACTATCAAAGCGTTTATTCCAACTCCGAGAGGCCTGCACCAGTCCATAAATGGATCGCTGGAGCTTGCACACTTTGTTAGCTCCCTTTGGATCGATAAAACCTTCTGGTTGCATCATATACAACTCTTCTTCCAGAAATCCATTCAGGAATGCAGTTTTTACATCCATCTGCCAAATTTCATAATCATAAAATGCGGCAATTGCTAACATGATTCGGACAGACTTAAGCATCGCTACGGGTGAGAAGGTCTCATCGTAGTCAATCCCTTGAACTTGTTGAAAACCTTTTGCGACAAGTCGAGCTTTGTAGACAGTAACATTACCGTCAGCGTCAGTCTTCTTCTTGAAGATCCATTTATTCTCAATTGCTTGCCGACCATCGAGCAAGTCAACCAAAGTCCACACTTTGTTCTCATACATGGATCCCATCTCAGATTTCATGGCTTCAAGCCATTTTGCGAAATCTGGGCTCACCATCGCTTCTTCATAGTTCGTAGGTTCACCATGATCTAGTAGCATGATTTCCAGAACAGGATTGCCGTACCACTCTGGTGCGGATCTTACTCTGGTTGATCTACGAGGTTCTGTAGTAACTTGATCTGAGTTTGCATGATCATCATCATTGACTTCCTCACCAATTGGTTTAGACGTCACAGGAACTGGTTTCTGTGATGTGCTATTTCCCAATAAGGGAGCAGGTATAGTTACCTCATCAAGTTCTACTTTCCTCCCACTCACTTCTTTCGAGAGAAACTCCTTCTCTAGAAAGGATCCATTTTTAGCAATGAATGTCTTGCCTTCGGATCTGTGATAGAAGGTGTACCCAACAGTTTCTTTTGGGTATCCTATGAAGACACATTTCTCCGATTTGGGTTCGAGCTTATCAGGTTGAAGTTTTTTCACATAAGCATCGCAGCCCCAAACTTTAAGAAACGACAACTTTGGTTTCTTGCCAAACCATAGTTCATAAGGCGTCGTCTCAACAGATTTTGATGGTGCTCTATTCAACGTGAATGCGGCCGTCTCAAAAGCATAACCCCAAAACGATAGCGGTAAATCTGTAAGAGACATCATAGATCGCACCATATCAAGTAAAGTACGATTACGACGTTCAGACACACCATTACGTTGTGGTGTTCCGGGTGGCGTGAGTTGCGAAACTATTCCGCATTGTTTCAAATGTAGACCAAACTCGTAACTCAAATATTCTCCTCCATGATCAGATCGTAGAAACTTTATTTTCTTGTTACGATGATTTTCAACTTCACTCTGAAATTCTTTGAACTTTTCAAATGTTTCAGACTTGTGTTTCATTAAGTAGATATACCCATATCTGCTTAAATCATCTGTGAAGGTGAGAAAATAACGATATCCGCCACGAGCTTCAATATTCATCGGACCACATACATCTGTATGTATGATTTCCAACAAATCTGTTGCTCTCTCCATAGTACCGGAGAACGTTGTTTTAGTCATCTTGCCCATGAGGCACGGTTCGCAAGTACCAAGTGATTAATAATCAAGTGATTCCAAAAGTCCATCAGTATGGAGTTTCTTCATGCGCTTTACACCGATATGACCCAAACGGCAGTGCCACAAATAAGTTCCACTATCATTATCAACTCTGCATCTTTTGGCTTCAACATTATGAATATGTGTATCACTACTATCGAGATTCATCAAAAATAGACCACTCTTCAAGGGTGCATGACCATAAAAGATATTACTCATATAAATAGAACAACCATTATTCTCTGATTTAAATGAATAACCGTCTCGCATAAAACAAGATCCAGATATAATGTTCATGCTCAACGCTGGCACCAAATAACAATTATTTAGGTCTAATACTAATCCCGAAGGTAGATGTAGAGGTAGCGTGCCGACCGCGATCACATCGACTTTGGAACCATTTCCCACGCGCATCGTCACCTCGTCCTTTGCCAGTGTTCGCTTAATCCGTAGTCCCTGTTTCGAGTTGCAAATATTAGCAACAGAACCAGTATCGAATACCCAGGTGCTACTGCGAGCTCTAGTAAGGTACACATCAATAACATGTATATCACATATACCTTTGTTTACCTTGCCATCCTTCTTATCCGCCAAATACTTGGGGCAGTTCCGCTTCCAGTGACCAGTCTGCTTGCAGTAGAAGCACTCAGTTTCAGGCTTAGGTCCAGACTTGGGTTTCTTCTCTTAAGCAGCAACCTGCTTGCTGTTCTTATTGAAGTTCCCCTTCTTTTTCCCTTTGCCCCTTTTCTTGAAACTAGTGGTCTTGTTAACCATCAACACTTGATGCTCCTTCTTGATTTCTACCTCCGCAGCCTTTAGCATTGCGAAGAGCTCGGGAATTGTCTTATCCATCCCTTGCATATTATAGTTCATCACGAAGCCTTTGTAGCTTGGTGGAAGTGATTGGAGAATTCTGTCAATGACGCAATCATCCGGAAGATTAACTCCCAGTTGAATCAAGTGATTACAATACCCAGACATTTTGAGTATATGCTCACTGACAGAACTATTCTCCTCCATCTTGCAGCTATAGAACTTATTGGAGACTTCATATCTCTCAATCCGGGCATTCTGTTGGAATATTAACTTCAACTCTTGGAACATCTCATATGCCCCATGACGTTCAAAACGTCGTTGAAGTCCCGGTTCTAAGCCGTAAAGCATGGCACATTGAACTATCGAGTAGTCATCAGCTTTGCTCTGCCAGACGTTCTTAACATCGTCAGTTGCATCAGCAGCAGGCCTGGCACCCAGCGGTGCTTCCAGGACGTAACTCTTCTGTGCAGTAATGAGGATAATCCTCAAGTTACGGGCCCAGTCCGTGTAATTGTTACCATCATCTTTCAACTTTGCTTTCTCAAGGAACGCATTAAAATTCAACGGAACAACAGCACGGGCCATCTATCTACAATTAACATAAACAAGCAAGATACTATCAGGGACTAAGTTCATGATAACTTTAAGTTCAATTAATCATATTACTTAAGAACTCCCACTTAGATAGACATCCCTCTAATCTTCTAAGTGATCACGTGATCCAAATCAACTAAACCATAACCGATCATCACGTGAAATGGATTAGTCTTCAATGGTGAACATCATTATGTTGATCATATCTACTATATGATTCACGCTCGACCTTTCGGTCTCCGTGTTCCGAGGCCATATCTGCATATGCTAGGCTCGTCAAGTATAACCCGAGTATTCTGCGTGTGCAAAACTGGCTTGCACCCGTTGTAGATGGACGTAGAGCTTATCACACCCGATCATCACGTGGTGTCTGGGCACGACGAACTTTGGCAACGGTGCATACTCAGGGAGAACACTTCTTGATAATTTAGTGAGAGATCATCTTATAATGCTACCGTCAATCAAAGCAAGATAAGATGCATAAAAAAGATAAACATCACATGCAATCAATATAAGTGATATGATATGGCCATCATCATCTTGTGCTTGTGATCTCCATCTCCGAAGCACCGTCATGATCACCATCGTCACCGGCGCGACACCTTGATCTCCATCGTAGCATCGTTGTCGTCTCGCCTATCTTATGCTTCTACGACTATCGCTACCGCTTAGTGATAAAGTAAAGCATTACAGGGCGATTGCATTGCATACAATAAAGCGACAACCATATGGCTCCTGCCAGTTGCCGATAACTCGGTTACAAAACATGATCATCTCATACAATAAAATTTAGCATCATGTCTTGACCATATCACATCACAACATGCCCTGCAAAAATAAGTTAGACGTCCTCTACTTTGTTTATTGCAAGTTTTACGTGGCTGCTACGGGCTTAAGCAAGAAGCAATCTTACCTACGCATGAAAACCACAACGATAGTTTGTCAAATAGACTCCGTTTTAACCTTCACAAGGACTAGGCGTAGCCATACTCAGTTCAACTAAAGTTGGAGAAACTGACACCCGCCAGCCACCTGTGTGCAAAGCACGTCGGTAGAACCAGTCTCGCGTAAGCGTACGCGTAATGTCGGTCCGGGCCGCTTCATCCAACAATACCGCCGAACCAAAGTATGACATGCTGGTAGGCAGTATGACTTATATCGTCCACAATTCACTGGTGTTCTACTCGTGCATATAACATCAAACCATAAAAACCTGGCTCTGATACCACTGTTGGGGAACGTAGTAATTTCAAAAAAATTCCTACACACACGCAAGATCATGGTGATGCATAGCAACGAGAGGGGAGAGTGTTGTCTACGTACCCTCGTAGACTGAAGCGGAAGCGTTGACGCAACATAGAGGAAGTAGTCGTACGTCTTCCCGATCCGACCGATCCAAGCACCGTTACTCCGGCACCTCCGAGTTCTTAGCACACGTTCAGCTCGATGACGCTCCTCGGGCTCCGATCCAGCAAAGCTTCGGGGATGAGTTCCGTCAGCACGTCGGCGTGATGACGATGATGATGTTCTACCGACGCAGGGCTTCGCCTAAGCACCGCAACGATATGACCGAGGTGGAATATGGTGGAGGGGGGCACCGCACACGGCTAAGGAACGATCACGATGATCAACTTGTGTGTTCTAGGGTGCCCCCCTGCCCCCGTATATAAAGGAGGGGAGGGGAGGGCGCGGCCGGCCCCCAAGGGGTGCGCCAGGAGGACTCCTATCCTTGCCTTGTAGGAGAAGGAAGGAGAGAGGGGGAAAGGAAAAAGGGGGGGCGCCGCCCCCCCTTTCCTTGTCCTATTTGGACTAGGGGGGCGTGCGGCCTGCCCTGGCCGCCCCTCCTCTTTTCCCTTAAGGCCCATATGGGCCCATTAACCCCCGGGGGGGGGGGTTCCGGTAACCCCCCCGGTACTCCAATAAAATGCCGATTTCACTCGGAACCATTCCGATGTCCAAATATAGGCTTCCAATATATTGATCTTTATGTCTCGACCATTTTGAGACTCATCGTCATGTCCGTGATCACATCCGGGACTCCGAACTAACTTCGGTACATCAAAATGCATAAACTCATAATAACTGTCATCGTAACTTTAAGCGTGCGGACCCTACGGTTCGAGAATAATGTAGACATGACCGAGACACGTCTCTGGTCAATAACCAATAGCGGGACCTGGATGCCCATATTGGATCCTACATATTCTACGAAGATCTTTATCGGTCAGACCGCATAACAATATAGGTTGTTCCCTTTGTCATCGGTATGTTACTTGCCCGAGATTCGATCGTCGGTATCCAATACCTAGTTCAATCTCGTTGCCGGCAAGTCTCTTTACTCGTTCCGTAATACATCATCTCACAACTAACATATTAGTTGTAATGCTTGCAAGGCTTATGTGATGTGTATTACCGAGAGGGCCCAGAGATATCTCTCCGACTATCGGAGTGACAAATCCTAATCTCGAAATACGCCAACCCAACAAGTACCTTTGGAGACACCTGTAGAGCACCTTTATAATCACCCAGTTACGTTGTGACGTTTGGTAGCACACAAAGTGTTCCTCCGATAAACGAGAGTTGCATAATCTCATAGTCATAGGAACATGTATAAGTCATGAAGAAAGCAATAGCAACATACTAAACGATCGGGTGCTAAGCTAATGGAATGGGTCAGGTCAATCAGATCATTCAACTAATGATGTGACCTTGTTAATCAAATAACAACTCTTTGTTCATGGTTAGGAAACATAACCATCTTTGATTAACGAGCTAGTCAAGTAGAGGCATACTAGTGACATTCTATTTGTTTATATATTCACACATGTATTATGTTTCCGGCTAATACAATTCTAGCATGAATAATAAACATTTATCATGATATATGAGGAAATAAATAATAACTTTATTATTGCCTCTAGGGCATATTTCCTTCAATACTTGGTTCGGCGGTATTGTTGGATGAAGCGGCCCGAACGGACATTACGCGTACGCTTACGCGAGACTGGTTCTACCGACGTGCTTCGCACATAGGTGGCTGGCGGGTGTCAGTTTCTCCAATTTTAGTTGAACCGAGTGTGGCTACGCCCGGTCCTTGCGAAGGTTAAAACAGCACCAACTTGATGAACTATCATTGTGGTTTTGATGCGTAGGTAAGAACGGTTCTTGCTCAGCCTGTAGCAGCCACGTAAAACTTGCAACAACAAAGTAGAGGATGTCTAACTTGTTTTTGTAGGGCATGTTGTGATGTGATATGGTCAAGACGTGATGAGATGTAAGTTGTTGTATGAGATGATCATGTTTTGTTGAAGTTATCGGCAACTGGCAGAAGCCTTATGGTTGTCTCTTTATTGCATAAGATGCAAGCGCCAAATAATTGCTTTGCTTTATCTCTATGCGATAGCAATAGTTGCAAGAGCAATAGTTGGCGAGACGACCATGTGACGACACATTGATAGAGATCAAGATGATGGAGATCATGGTGTCATGCCAGTGAGGATAGAGATCATGACGGTACTTTGAAGATGGAAATCAAAGGCGCAAGATGATCATAGCCATATCATGTCACATATTTTGATTGCATGTGATGTTTATCTTTTATACATCTTATTTTTCTTTGATTGATGGTAGCATTATGAGATGATCTCTCACTAAATTTCAAGATAAAAGTGTTCTCCCTGAGTATGCACCGTTGCCAAAGTTCGTCGTGCCCAGACACCACGTGATGATCGGGTGTGATAAGCTCTACGTCCATCTACAACGGGTGCAAGCCAGTTTTGCACACGCAGAATACTCAGGTTAAACTTGACGAGCCTAGCATATGCAGATATGGCCTCGGAATACTGAGACCGAAAGGTCGAGTGTGAATCATATAGTAGATATGATCAACATAGTGATGTTCACCATTGAAACTACCCCATCTCACGTGGATATCGGACATGGTTTAGTTGATATGGATCACGTGATCACTTAGAAGATTAGAGGGATGTCTATCTAAGTGGGACTTATTAAGTAATATGATTAATTGAACTTTAATTTATCATGAACTTAGTCCTGGTAGTATGAGCATATCTATGTTGTAGATCAATAGCTCGCGTTTAGCTCCCCTATTTTATTTTTGATATGTTCCTAGAAAAAACTAAGTTGAAAAATGTTAGTAGCAATGATGCGGATTGGATCCATGATCAGAGGTTTATCCTCATTGCTGCACAGAATAATTATGTCCTTGATGCACCGCTAGGTGACAGACCTATTGCAGGAGCAGATGCAGACACTATGAACGTTTGGCTAGCTCAATATGATGACTACTTGATAGTTTAGTGCACCATGCTTAACAGCTTAGAATCGAGACTTCAAAGACGTTTTGAACATCATGGACCTTATGAGATGTTCCAGGAGTTGAAGTTAATATTTCAAGCAAATACCCGAGTTGAGAGATATGAAGTCTCCAACAAGTTCTATAGCTAAAAGATGGAGGAGAATAGTTCATAGCAGTGAGTATGTGCTCAGATTGTCTGGGTACTACAATCACTTGAATCAAGTGGGAGTTAATCTTCTAGATAAGATAGTGATTGACAGAATTCTCTAGTCACCATCACCAAGTTAGTAGAACTTCGTGATGAACTATAATATGCAAGGGATAACAGAAACAATTCCCAAGCTCTTCGTGATGCTGAAATCGACGAAGGTAGAAATCAAGAAAAACATCAAGTGTTGATGGTTGACGAAACCACTAGTTTCAAGAAAAGGGCAAAGGGAAGAAGGGGAACTTCAAGAAGAACGGCAAGCAAGTTGCTGCTCAAGTGAAGAAGCCCAAGTCTGGTCCTAAGCCTGAGACTAAGTGCTTCTACTGCAAAGGGACTGGTCACTGGAAGCGGAACTGCCCCAAGTATTTGGCGGATAAGAAGGATGGCAAAGTGAAAAAAGGTATATTGGATATACATGTTATTGATGTGTATTTTACTAGTGTTTACAGCAACCCCTCGGCATTTGATACTGGTTCAGTTACTAAGAGTAGTAACTCGAAACGGGAGTTGCAGAATAAACATAAACTAGTAAAAGGCGAGGTGACGATGTGTGTTGGAAGTAGTTCCAAGATTGATATGATCATCATCGCACACACCCTATACTTTCAGGATTAGTGTTGAAACTAAATAAATGTTATTAGTGTTTGCGTTGAGCATGAATATGATTTGATCATGTTTGTTGCAATACGGTTATTCATTTAAATTAGAGAATAATTGTTGTTCTGTTTACATGAATAAAACCTTCTATGGTCATACACCCAATAAAATAGTTTGTTGGATCTCGATCGTAGTGATACACATATTCATAATATTGAAGCCAAAAGATGCAAAGTTAATAATGATAGTGCAACTTATTTGTGGCACTGCCGTTTAGGTCATATTGGTGTAAAGTGCATGAAGAAACTCCATGCTGATGGAATTTTGGAACCACTTGATTATGAATCACTTGGTACTTGCGAACCGTGCCTCAAGGGCAAGATGACTAAAACGTCGTTCTCCTGTACTATGGAGAGAGCAACAGATTTGTTGGAAATCATACATACAGATGTATGTGGTCCGATGAATGTTGAGGCTTGTGGCGGATATCGTTATTTTCTCACCTTCACAGATGATTTAATTAGATATGGGTATATCTACTTGATGAAGCATAAGTCTGAAACATTTGAAAAGTTCAAAGAATTTTAGAGTGAAGTTGAAAATCATCGTAACAAGAAAATAAAGTTTCTACGATCTGATCGTGGAGGAGAATATTTGAGTTACGAGTTTGGTCTACATTTGAAACAATGCGGAATAGTTTCGCAACTCACGCCACCCGGAACACCACAGTGTAATGGTGTGTCCGAACGTCATAATCGTACTTTACTAGATATGGTGCGACCTATGATGTCGCTATCGTTTTGGGGTTATGCTTTAGAGACGGCTGCATTCACGTTAAATAGGGCACCATCAAAATCCGTTGAGACGACGCCTTATGAACTGTGGTTTGGCAAGAAACCAAAGTTATCATTTCTTAAAGTTTGGGGTTGCAATGCTTATGTGAAAAAGCTTCAACCTGATAAGCTCGAACCCAAGAAATGTGTCTTCATAGGATACCCAAAGGAAACTGTTGGGTACACCTTCTTTCACAGATCCGAAGGCAAGACATTCGTTGCTAAGAATGGATCCTTTTTAGAGAAGGAGTTTCTCTCAAAAGAAGTGAGTGGGAGGAAAGTAGAACTTGATGAGGTGACTATACCTGCTCCCTTATTGGAAAATAATTCATCACAGAAACCGGTTTCTGTGACACCTACACCAATTAGTGAGGAAGTTAATGATGATGATCATGGAACTTCAGATCAAGTTGTTACTAAACCTCGTAGATCAACCAGAGTAATATCCGCACCAGAGTGGTACGGTAATCCTGTTCTGGAGGTCATGTTACTTGACCATGACAAACCTACGAACTATGAGGAAGCGATGATGATCCCATATTCCGCAAAATGGCTTGAGGCCATGAAATCTGAGATGGGATCCATGTATGAGAACAAAGTATGGACTTTGATTGACTTGCCCAATGATCGGCGAGCCATTGAGATTAAATGGATCTTCAAGAGGAAGACGGACGCTGATAGTAGTGTTACTATCTACAAAGCTAGAATTGTCGCAAAAGGTTTTCGACAAGTTCAAGGTGTTGACTACGATGAGAGTTTCTCACTCGTATCTATGCTTAAGTCTGTCCAAATCATGTTAGCGATTGCCGCATTTTATGATTATGAAATTTGGCAGATGGATGTCAAAACTGCATTCCTGAATGGATTTCTGGAAGAAGAGTTGTATATGATGCAACCGGAAGGTTTTGTCGATCCAGAGGGAGCTAAAAAAGTGTGCAAGCTCCAGCGATCCATTTATGGACTGGTGCAAGCCTCTCGGAGTTGGAATAAACGCTTTGATAGTGTGATCAAAGCATTTGGTTTTATACAGACTTTTGGAGAAGCCTGTATTTACAAGAAAGTGAGTGGGAGCTCTGTAGCATTTCTGATATTATATGTGGATGACATATTACTGATTGGAAATGATATAGAATTTCTGGATAGCATAAAAGGATACTTGAATAAGAGTTTTTCAATGAAAGACCTCGGTGAAGCTGCTTACATATTGGGCATCAAGATCTATAGAGATAGATCAAGACGCTTAATTGGACTTTCACAAAGCACATACCTTGACAAAGTTTTGAAGAAGTTCAAAATGGATTACGCAAAGAAAGGGTTCTTGCCTGTGTTACAAGGTGTGAAGTTGAGTAAGACTCAGTGCCCGACCACTGCAAAAGATAGAGAGAAAATGAAAGATGTTCCCTATGCTTCAGCCATAGGCTCTATCATGTATGCAATGATGTGTACCAGACCTGATGTGTGCCTTGCTATAAGTCTGGCAGGGAGGTACCAAAATAATCCAGGAGTGGATCACTGGATAGCGGTCAAGAACATCCTGAAGTACCTGAAAAGGACTAAGGATATGTTTCTCGTTTATGGAGGTGACAAAGATCTCATCGTAAATTGTTACGTTGATGCAAGCTTTGACACTCATCCGGACGATTCTAAATCGCAAACCGGATATGTGTTTACATTGAACGGTGGAGCTGTCAGTTGGTGCAGTTCTAAACAAAGCATCATGGCGGGATCTACGTGTGAAGCGGAGTACATAGCTGCTTCGGAAGCAGCAAATGAAGGAGTTTGAATGAAGGAGTTCATATCCGATCTAGGTGTCATACCTAGTGCATCGGGTCCAATGAAAATCTTCTGTGACAATACTGGAGCAATTGCCTTAGCGAAAGAATCTAGATTTCACAAGAGAACCAAGCACATCAAGAGATGCTTCAATTCCATCCAGGATCTAGTCCAAGTGGGAGACACAGAAATTTGCAAGATACATACGGATCTGAATATGGCAGACCTATTGATTAAACTTCTCTCACAGGCAAAACATGATCACACCTTAGTACTCTTTGGGTGTTAATCACATAGCGATGTGAACTAGATTATTGACTCTAGTAAACCCTTTGGGTGTTGGTCACATGACGATGTGAACGATGGGTGTTACTCACATGGTGATGTGAACTATTGCTGTTAAAACACATGCTGATGTGAACTAGATTATTGACTCTAGTGCAAGTGGGAGACTGAAGGAAATATGCCCTAGAGGCAATAATAAAGTTATTATTTATTTCCTTGTTTCATGATAAATGTTTATTATTCATGCTAGAATGGTATTAACCGGAAACATGATACAGGTGTGAATACATAGACAAACAGAGTATCACTAGTATGTCTCTACTTGACTAGCTCGTTGATCAAAGATGGTTATGTTTCCTAGCCATAGACATGAGTTGTCATTTGATTAACGGGATCACATCATTAGGAGAATGATATGATTGACTTGACCCATTCCGTTAGCTTAGCACACGATCGTTTAGTATTCTTCTATTGCTTTCTTCATGACTTTTACATGTTCCTGTGACTATGAGATTATGCAACTCCCGTTTACCGGAGGAACACTTTGTGTGATACCAAACGTCACAACGTAACTGGGTGATTATAAAGGTGCTCTACAGGTGTCTCCGAAGGTACTTGTTGGGTTGGCGTATTTCAAGATTAGGATTTGTCACTCCGATTGTCGGAGAGGTATCTCTGGGCCCTCTTGGTAATGCACATCACTTAAGCCTTGCAAGCATTGCAACAAATGAGTTAGTTGCGGGATGATGTATTACGGAACGAGTAAAGAGACTTGCCAGTAACGAGATTGAACTAGGTATTGAGATACGGACGATCGAATCTCGGGCAAGTAACATACCGATGACAAAGGGAACAACGTATGTTGTTATACGGTTTGACCAATAAAGATCTTCGTAGAATATGTAGGAGCCAATATGAGCATCCAGGTTCCGCTATTGGTTATTGACCGAAGACGTGTCTCGGTCATGTCTAAATAGTTCTCGAACCCGTAGGGTCCGCACGCTTAATGTTACGATGACAGTTTTATTATGAGTTTATATGTTTTGATCTACCGAAGTTTGTTCGGAGTCCCGGATGTGATCACGGACATGACGAGGAGTCTCGAAATGGTGGAGACATAAAGATTGATATATTGGACGACTATATTCGGACACCGAAAAGTATTCCTGGTAGTTTCGGATAAAACCGGAGTGCCGGAGGGTTATCGGAACCCCCGGGGGAACTAATGGGCCTCAATGGGCCTTAGTGGATAGATAGAGGGGCGGCCAGGGCAGGCCGCGCGCCCCCTCCCCCTCTGGTCTGAATTGGACTAGGAGAGGGGGGCGGCGCCCCCTTTCCTTCTCCCTCTCCCTCTCCTTCCTTCCCCCTCTCTCCCTTTTGGTGGAAACCTACTAGGACTTGGAGTCCTAGTAGGATTCCCCTCTTGGGGGCGCGCCATAGAGGGCCGGCTGGCCTCCCCCTTGCTCCTTTATATACGGGGGCAGGGGGCACCCTAGAGAGACAACAATTGATCTGTTTGATCTTTTAGCCGTGTGCGGTGCCCCCCTCCACCATAGTCCACCTCGATAATACTGTAGCGGTGCTTAGGCGAAGCCCTGCGTCGGTATAACATCAACATCGTCACCACGCCGTCGTGCTGATGAAACTCTCCCTCAACACTCAGCTGGATCGGAGTTCGAGGGACGTCATCGAGCTGAACATGTGCTGAACTCGGAGGTGTCGTACGTTCGGTACTTGATCGGTCAGATCGTGAAGACGTACGACTACATCAGCCGCGTTGTGCTAATGCTTCCGCTTTCGGTCTACGAGGGTACGTAGACAACACTCTCCCCTCTCGTTGCTATGCATCACCATGATCTTGCGTGTGCGTAGGAAGTTTTTGAAATTACTACGTTCCCCAACACTTTGGAGATGGAGATCAAAGGCACAAGATGATGATGGCCATATCATTTCACATATTTTGATTGCATATGATGTTTATCCTTTATGCATCTTATTTTCCTTAGTACGGCGGTAGCATTATAAGACGATCCCTCACTAAATTTCAAGGTATAAGTGTTCTCCCTGAGTATGCACCGTTGCTATAGTTCGTCATGCCGAGACACCACGTGATGATCAGGTGTGATAAGCTCTACGTTCATATACAACGGGTGCAAGCTAGTTTTGCACGTGCAGAATACTCGGGTTAAACTTGACGATCCTAGCATATGCAGATATGGCCTCGGAACACTGAGACCAAAAGGTCGAACGTGAATCATATGGTAGATATGATCAACATAGTGATGTTCACCATTGAAAACTACTCCATTTCACGTGATGATCGGACATGGTTTAGTTGATATGAATCACGTGATCATTTAGATGACTAGAGGGATGTCTATCTAAGTGGGAGTTCTTAAGTAATATGATTAATTGAACTTTAATTTATCATGAACTTAGTCCTGATAGTATTTGCATATCTATGTTGTAGATCAATAGCTTGCGATGTAGCTCCCCATTTATTTTTGATTTTTTCCTAGAGAAAAATAAATTGAAAGATGATAGTAGCAACGATGCGGACTATGTCCGTGATCTGATGATTATCCTCATTGCTGCATAGAAGAATTATGTCCTTGATGCACCGCTAGGTGACGTACCTATTGTAGGAGCAGATGCAGACGTTATGAATGTTTGGCAAGCTCGGTATGATGACTACTTGATAGTTTAGTGCGCCATGCTGTACGGCTTAAAACCAGGACTTCAAAAACGTTTTGAACGCCATAGAGCATATAAGATGTTCCAAGAGATGAAATTGGTATTTCAGACTCATGCCCGAGTCGAGAGGTATGAGACCTCTCACAAGTATTTTGCCTACAAGATGGAGGAGAATAGCTCAACTAGTGAGCATGTGCTCAGAATGTCCGAGTACTACAATCGCTTGAATCAAGTGGGAGTTAATCTTCCAGATAAGATAGTGATTGACAGAGTTCTCTAGTCACTATCACCAACTTACTGGAACTTCGTGATGAACTATAATATGCAAGGGATGACGAAAAAGGATCCACGAGCTCTTCGCAATGCTAAAATCGGCGAAGGTAGAAATCAAGAAAAGCATCTGGTGTTGATGGTTGACAATGCCACTAGTTTCAAGTAAAAGGGCAAGGGAAAGAAGGGGAACTTCAAGAAGAATGGCAAGAAAGTTGCCACTCCCATGAAGAAGCTCAAAGCTAGACCCAAGCCTGAAACTGAGTGCTTCTACTGCAAAGGAAATGGTCACTGGAAGCGGAACTGCCCCAAATACTTGGCGGATAAGAAGGATAGCAAAGTGAACAAAAGTATATATGATATACATGTTATTGATGTGTACTTTACTAGTGTTCATAGTATCCCCTGGGTATTTGATACCAGTTCAGTTGCTATGATTAGTAACTCAAAACAGGAGATACAAAATGAACAAAGACTAGTTGAGGGTGAGGTGACGATGTGTGTTGGAAATGATTCCAAGGTTGATAAGATCACCATGACATACTCCCTCTACCTTCGGGATTAGTATTGGAACTAAATAAATGTTATTTGGTGTTTGTGTTGAGCATAAATGATTGGATCATGTTTACTCCGATACGGTTATTCATTTAAGTCAGAGAATAATTGTTGTTCTGTTTACATGAATAAAACCTTCTATGGTCCAATGTAAATGGTTTACTGAATCTCGATCACAGTGATACACATAAGATGCAATGTTAATAATGATAGTGCAACTTATTTTTGGCATTGCCGTTTAGGTGATATTGGTGTAAAGCGCATGAAGAAAATCCATGCTGATGGGCTTTTGGAATCACTTGATTATGAATCACTTGATGCTTGCGAACCATGCCTCATCGACAAGATGACTAAGACTCTGTTCTCCGAAACAATGGAGCGAGCCACTGACTTATCGGAAATAATACATACAGATGTATGCGGTTCGATGAATGTTGAGGCTCGCGGCGGGTATCATTATTTTCTAACCTTCACAGATGATTTAAGCAGATATGGTTATATCTACTTAATGAAACATAAGTCTGAAACATTTGAAAAGTTCAAAGAATTTCAGAGTGAAGTGGAAAATCATCGTAACAAGAAAATAAAATTTTCTACGATCTGATCATGGAGGTGAATATTTGAGTTACGAGTTTGGCCTTCATATAAAACAATGTGGAATAAGTTTCACAACTCACGCCACCTGGAACACCATGGCGTAACGGTGTGTCCGAACGTCATAACCGCACTTTATTGGATATGGTGCGATCTATGATGTCTCTTACCGATTTACCACTATCGTTTTGGGGTTATGCATTAGAGACAATTGCATTCACGTTAAAAAGGGCACCATCTAAATCCGTTGAGACGACACCATATGAACTTTGGTTTGGCAAGAAACCTAAGCTGTCGTTTCTTAAAGTTTGGGGCTGCGATGCTTATGTGAAAAAGCTTCAACCTGATAAGCTCAAACCCAAATCGGAGAAATGTGTCTTCATAGAATACCCAAAGGAGACTGTTAGGTACACCTTCTATCACAGATCCGAAGGCAAGATATTTGTAGCTAAGAATGGATCTTTTCTAGAGAAGGAGTTTCTCTCGAAAGAAGTGAGTGGGAGGAAAGTAGAACTTGATGAGGTAGTTGTACCTTCTCCCAAATTGAAAAGTAGTTCATCACAGAAATCAGTTCCAGTGATTCCTACACCAATTAGTGAGGAAGCTAATAATGATGATCATGAAACTTCAGATCAAGTTACTACCAAACCTCGTAGGTCAACCAGAGTATAGTCCGCACCAGAGCGGTACTGTAATCCTTTCTGGAAATCATGTTACTATACCATGACGAACCTATGAACTATGAGAAAGTGATGATGAGCCCAGATTCCGCGAAATGGCTTGAGGCCATGAAATCTGAGATGGGAACCATGTATGAGAACAAACTATGGACTTTGATTGACTTGCCCGGTGATCGGCGAGCCATTGAGATTAAATGGATCTTCAAGAGGAAGACGGACGCTGATAGTAGTGTTACTATCTACAAAGCTCGAATTGTCGCAAAAGATTTTCGACAAGGTGTTCACTAAGTTTCTCACTCGTATCTATGCTTAAAGTCTGTCTGAATCATGTTAGCAATTGCCGCATTTTTATGAAATTTGGCAAATGGATGTCAAAACTACATTCCTTAATGGAATTCTTAAAGAAGAGTTGTATATGATGCAACCAGAAGGTTTTGTCAATCCGAAAGGTGCTAACAAAGTGTGTAAGCTCCATTGATCCATTTATGGACTGGTGCAAGCATCTCGGAGTTGGAATGTACGCTTTGATAGTGTGATCAAAGCATATGGTTTTATACAGACTTTTGGAGAAGTCTGTATTTACAAGAAAGTGAGTGGGAGCTCTGTAGCATTTCTGATATTATATATGGATGACATATTGTTGATTGGAAATAATACAGAATTTCTGGATAGCATAAAAGACTTGAATAATAATTTTCAATGAAAGACCTCAGTGAAGCTACTTACATATTGGGCATCAAGATCTATAAAGATAGATCAAGACGGTTGATAAGACTTTCGATGAGTACATATATACCTTGATAAGATTTTGAAGGAGTTCAAAATGGATCAGTCAAAGGAGTTCTTGCCTGAGTTGTAAGGTGTGAAGTTGAGACTCAAAACCCGACCACGGCAGAAAATAGAAAGAGAATGAAAAGTCACTCCCTATACCTCAGTCATAGGTTCTATAAAGTATGCTATGTTGTGTACCAGACCTATTGTGTACCTCACCATGAGTTTGGCAAGAGGGTACAATAGTGATCCAGGAATGGATCACTGGACAACGGTCAAAATTATCCTTAGTGGAATAAGGACATGTTTCTCGGTTATGGAGGTGAAAAAAAGTTAGTCGTAAAGGGTTACATCGATGCAAGCTTTGACATTGATCCAGAAGACTCTAAGTCTCAATCTGGATACATATTGAAAGTGGGAGCGATTAGTTAGAGTAGCTCCATGTAGAGCATTGTATATATAGAAAATTTGCAAAATACATACGGCTCTGAATGTGGCAGACCCATTGACTAAACTTCTCTCACAAGCAAAACATGATCACAACTTAGTACTCTCTGGGTGTTAATCACATGGCGATGTGAACTAGATTGCTGACTCTAGCAAACCCTTTTGGTGTTAAATCACATGGCGATGTGAACTAGATTATTGACTCTAGTGCAAGTGGGAGAGTGAAGGAAATATGCCCTAGAGGCAATAATAAAGTTGTTATTTTATATTTCCTTATATCATGATAAATGTTTACTATTATTCATGCTATAATTGTATTAACCGGAAACTTGATACATGTGTGAATACATAGACAAAACAAAGTGTCCCTAGTATGCCTCTACTTGACTAACTCGTTAATCAAAGATGGTTAAGTTTCCTAACTGTCGGGGATGTACCCCGCGGCGTAAACCGTCCGGAAGTTAACCCGGCCGGACTTGGCGGTTTATCTGAAGACCCGCCCTGACCTTGGCGGTTTACCAGCAACCCGTCGGGACGTTGTAACTCACTGGTAACCCGACGGACGGGTCAGAGGAGCGACAAGACCAGGTGGCCCGTCTGGCGGTTCATGAAGGCCGGTTCAACTATTGTGGGTCGGTTTAAGAGGAAAGGAATATTTCCCTTACAAGGAGTTAAGACCAGGACTTGTATCCGGTTTGTATTAAAAGATAGACTAGTCTTAATCCTAATAGGACTCCACATGTAAACCGCCCCTTCAACATATATAAGGAGGGCAGGGCTCCCCAAAGAGGGAGAGTTGGAAGCGACAAGCGATAAACAATCTCTAGGGCTAGACACAAAGAGCCGGTAAACTGGCGACTCCCTCATGAGCATAATGAGATCTAGCCTCAAACAGCATGTAGGGTTATTACCGGATGATGTTTCCCGGGGTCCGAAGCTGTCTAAACCCTTATCTTGTGTGCTGATCCGCCCTGCGTCTCTCGTCCCGCTCAACCCCTCTCAAGCTACCACATAGATGCGTTGGCCTCACGACTAAGTCCTTACACTAGGGCATCTGACGTGACAATTCCACGACAGTTGGCGCCCACCGTGGGGCCTGCGTACGGTGGTGTTGAGTTCTTGAAGGGATCTCTCTCAAGGATCGAGAAATTTGCAATTCTTCAGATATGAAAGACTCAGCTTGGAAAGATCTGCATCAACTTTCATCAATTCTAATTTTATAATCCGTGAGATTCAAGTGAAAGAACAGGAATTTGGATTGCCTCTGTGTACACCGTCACACGCGACCGGGCGATTCATCGTGGCCGGATCGCTTTCGGCTGCACCGCCGCTAGAAGCCAACTAAGAAAGGAGTTCTGTCGGTATGTACAGAGTGGCCGAGACCGTCAACTTGACGTTTTATCTGATTCGGCAAGTTGATGCCGCCGCGTACAGAGTCGCCGAGACCGTCAAGTGGTCCAAAATCTTTTCTGCTGATTAAAGACACAATTTAAATTCCCGAAGGCATCAACTGGTACGGTTATTGCTACTCCCCAGCGCAGAAATCAAAAGCGACAACGGCGGAGGCTATTCCATCACATCAAGCATCAAAACTCATGGTTTCAATACTGGTGTACCTTTGACTAGTACATCACCTGAAGCAAAATCGGTTCTTCCTTTTTGTCAAACTCTGATTGCTACATGCATGCAAAGAATCTGCCAGGAAGTTAATTCAAGAAAGGAAAAGCTACTATGTGGGTTTACACGTAATCAGAGGCAAGCTATGAGCGCGTAATCCTGCAGGCCTCTGGTGGATGCGGATCCAGTAAAAAAAAAATAACAGAACAACTGACATATGATCCAGAGGAAAAAGTGGACGTGGGCTCTTCCAAACCGACGACGATTCTGAAGTGGCAGCGGTCGCCGCCGCTACGGAACTGCTCGTGCTGCTCCGTTTTACCTTGGCCCATGCTGCCGGCGTCCTCCAGGCCACTGCTCCGCCTTGCCGCCGCGCCGCTTCCGAGCTGTCCGGGCTTGCGGCCCTGAACCGTCTCACTCGCCTCAGCCAGGCTGCCTGACCCGCCCGCCGTGGGGAAGCGGGTCTCGAGAAGTTCGCAAGTTTCCGGATGAGGAGAAGCCGGTTTGGAAATTCATCAGTTCAACGGGTCCTTGTTACGGACGCACGAGTCAAGCAGCAGCAGTCACACGCGTTTTGTCATATTGTTTCCTGTCATGGAGCCAAGTACTAAGGACGAAGCCTGCAGAATAATTGGAAACCTATGCTTGTGTATCGTCAGCATAAGGAGAGGAGTCAAGCAAGTCAATGCAATCTCAAGCATGCATACTAATGCAGCCAAGCAATGTACACATGCATACTAATGCAGCCAAGCAATGTACACACGCACGTCCTCCAGGGCAAGTCAAATCAAAAGGGAGGAAAAAGCACATCTGATGGAAATTTTGTCGCTATATCACGTGAACAAGCATACGGTCAACATTGGTCTACACGATCCAGATTTGGACTCCATCTTCAACTCTGCAGCCGAGTCGCCGTCTGCCGGGCTGGTGGCTGTCCGAGTCGCCGCCGTGACCCGCCCCGTCACGGGCCTTCTCATCAGCCCCGTCGCGTCAAGCCGACCGCCTCGCACTCGCCTGCGCCTCATCGGTTTGGCCGCGTCCGGATTCTCTCTGGCATCCATGCACCTGTGACGCCCGCACCGATGGCTCCGTCGCCCGTTTTGCACATATACGTGGAGACCAAGTGCGCGTTAATGGCTGCTTCCACGGTTTAACTCGGCCGTGATTAATTTTAGCATCACGGCGGGTAATTTCTGGTCTAACAAATCAGGTGATATCCCTCTAAGTATAACTTTAGCACATATTGTTTTTGTCAGAGAGCAATTACTTTGGTCTTTGCAGTTTATATGCAGGGTAATTGGTCATTGCAAAGCCGATGGACAGATCATGGATATATAAATCACGTAATTACTGTCATGTGCTAGCATATGACCGTGCCACAATGATCTAAGAATATGTGTGCAAGACGCCGCTCCTGCGGCCCGGACTACATCGACTCACCGGGACCGTGCTTGCAATTGCCTCGCCTGACCACACCTGCGATTGACTCGTTCGTCCGCGTACGTGACGGTTTACAACACCATGGCCGTCTCCCGCGACCGTGCTGGCTTACGGCGCAGAGGACAACTTGCTCCGCACCGGTTTACAATGCCGCGACCGGTTCATCTGTCTGTTCGCATGGCTGACTTGCCATGATTGATTTCAGTTTCACTGTGGTGATCGTCAACTCCGCGGTGGATATTTTCCGGCTAACATATCAGGACAAATTGTCTGTTGCAAAAAAGGGGATTATTATATCACTGAGCTATTAGATAACCCATGCCGGTTTATATCGCGATCCAGATCGCGTCAATTCGTCAGGACCATGCGAATTACCCAATAGCGCATGCACAGGCTGCCAT
Source organism: Aegilops umbellulata (assembly GCA_032464435.1). NCBI lineage: Eukaryota > Viridiplantae > Streptophyta > Magnoliopsida > Poales > Poaceae > Aegilops > Aegilops umbellulata. The sequence goes on from CP136058.1 coordinate 295,996,846, forward strand.
CCCCCGCAGTCCGGTCTACATCAACATACCGGGCCGCACCTGTCTGCGCGAGCCATTTATAGAGTATGAACAAGTCACAGCTTGGGTAGCCCGGTTTTCTTTCAAATTGGAGGCAAATTATCATCAACCGCCGTCTGCACTGGATGGATCAATGGGCAGGTGCACAGGTCACCGCCGCTACAGTTTGGTTAACTTCAAATCACCAGTTGGAAGGAACCATTTGCCGAGTTGCTGACATGGTTCATACGGGATCATTTACAACCCGCCGCAGTCACCTCAACCTTCTGTGTATTCACATCGTGTTACCAACACCAATGATATACAAGTTATACCGGTTTATATCACGGTCAAATATGGAGAATCTCAAGCCAACTCCTCGAGTCACCTTGAGACTCGGGGGCTACGATGGTATGACGCAGCAAGTCTTGCCAGTTTCAGCCGGTTTAAGAACCCGAGGACGATGGAGGGAAAGATAACCCGATCCCGGAGGCTACTGTTATGTTGATGAAAATTTAAAGGCCGTCAGAAAATTTCCGGCTTAGAAAGTATATGACAGTTACAAAATCCCGACTCAATGAAGAAGTTTCGGATCATCAGAAAGGATTCCAGTTTGAAACCTGGCTGAAGGGAAGTCAGTATCACTGAAGCTCTCAAATATCCGGTTTACAATCCGGTTCAAGAAAAATATATTCTCCCACAAAGTTCTGAAGCGCTCAGATCCGGTTTAACAAGGTCCGGTTCAAAAAGGAATTAACTTCTCGCAAGTTCGAGTTTAAAGGCCATCAGAAAATTTCCGGCTGAAAATGAAGATTCCGGTTTAAAATCCGGTTCAAGGGGAAGATGTCTCCCACAGCTTTGAAGCTTTCAATATCCGGTTCAAGATCCCGGTTCAAGAAGAATTTACCTCTTGCAAAAAAGTTAAAAATTACCGAAGAGGACCTGCTGCCATGATGCGCGGTTCAAACATGGGTATCCGGCCTTATTGGCTTGACATATTATTTATCACATGGGGGCTCCCGCTTTGTAAAGCGGGGTATCTATTCTTTATATCATGCGTGGTTACACGGAATGGATTCGCTTTAGGGCAACCTCCGGTTTACCCCTTGAGGTCGCTTCACAGAAGAGCAACAAAGTCAGTTGGGGACCTAGTCGACTTGAACCGTAGCTACACCTCCTGGGAGCTTGGTCATGTCTTGACGACGGTAATGCCTTCTGGCTGGCACATTTGCCACTAAGTCAGTTGGGGACCTAATCGACTGGAACCGTAGTTACACCTTATGGGAGCTCGGTCATGTCTTGATGATGGTAATGCCTTCTGATCGGCTTTTAAACAGCCAATAAGTCATTTGGGGGCTTGGTCGTGTCCGAACCAATGCAATGCCACTTGATCGGCCCTAGGCCACTGAGTCACTTGGGGGCTTGGTCGAATCCGAACCAATGCAATGCCACTTGGCCGGCGTAACGCCACGCGTCATTTTGGGGTCCTGGCTGACTGGCACCATTGCTACGCCTTCGGGGGGCTTGGTTGCGTCTGACCATGGTAATTCCATCTGACCAAGCTCAGTAGAGCTCTTCTTTTGCAAAAAATTGTTGCCATTGCTTTTGCTTTAATAGCCTTTCTTGAGAAGTTGCTATTTTATTTGCGTTTTTTAAACCGACAGTATTTTGTACCGGTTCAAACAGCTAAATTGGCGGAACACGGTCCATTTTTAGACCGGAGATTATCTGCCCGGTTTGATTTTCTGTTACCATCCTATTATGGAGTAAACCGGTGTTTATCAACCCGGCTCGGCTTTCAACTACAAGTTGTGAGTGCATGATCAAATTATAATCCGGAGATTATCAGCCCGGTCTGGTTTGAATACAAGTCACCAGTATATATATGGTTAATCCGGTGTTTATCACAACCCGGTACGGTTTTATCATAAATCGGCGCAATATGGAAGGAGTTATCATTACTCAAGATTGGGGTTATCACTCTTACTACAAAAGTTGGTAAACCAACGATGTGATTCAATGTCACAGGTATGATATATTTCATATTTTTAAGTGCAGCCCTGGTTATAAACCCAGGTTATATGTTGAGCATTATGACCCGTCCGGCGGTAAACCGCCAGGACACTTTAAACTTGTTGTATGCAGAAACAGGTTGAATAAAGCATGATTATAAATTATCCGGTGTTTGTTAAACCGGCCTGGCTTTAAGACAATAAGTCGCCAGTATGATGATAAATTATCCAGTGTTTATTAAACTTGTCTGGCTTTGGACTATAAGTCGCCAGTATATATTTGGATTGCGCCATTGAAATCATGCGCTTATAAATTATTGGATTATATTATTCAAATAGCCAAACTTGGCTGAATTTTGATTATGGTATTGAATGAATAATGTTTTCATACCGGATTATATTAGTCAAATAGCCAACATGGCTGGATTTTTATTATGGTTATTAATATTATGATTAAGGTTTTTAAAGTCGCTTTAGCGCAATGGTTATCATTTTCTATAATTGAAGGAATAGTCCCGAGTCGCTGCAGGCTTACAACCCGACACTTGGGGGCTACATTATTCAAAGTTGAGATTATATCAAATATGCAAGTCTCATGTCGCTGCAAGCATGCACCATGACACTTGGGGGCTAATGCAAAGTTATTTTTGCTCATCTTATTGAAGACCCGACTCATCACATCGTAATGAGCTGGCCCTTGGGGGCTACCAATTGCTCCTGTCAACTATTCAAGGTACAAAGCTTTTTTCCATTATATTGAAGGGTCCACTGCTCAGTTGGTAAAGCACAAGGCTCTTAACCTTGTGGACGGGAATTCAAGCCCCATGATGGGAGTTACATCATATGATGTTATTTTCATTGAAGTATATATCAAAGTCCCAGCTCAATATTATCTTATTGACCCGGCCCTTGGGGGCTACATTGGTTGAAGTTTTATGGGCATCAGTCAATTACAAGTCCCAGGTTGCTGCAAGCATGACAACCCGATACTTGGGGGCTACAGGTATTATATTATTATCGAAGAAATGTTTTCAAATTCTTTGTTTGAGCAAACTAGATTGACCCGGCGTCATCAATCGTTATGACCCTGTGGCTGCAACCCGGTGTCATCAATAATCATAAACCGGTGTCTGCAACAATCATGACCCGGAATTATCAGTTTTTATAACCCGACAGTTTTTGGCAATGATAAACCGGCAAGTTTAGCATCTTCAAACCAGTTGAATATCAGAGGAGTGTTTCAAGACCCATATTTCTTAATCCGGCGCTTTGGAACCCGACTCAAGTGGACTATTCTTCATAATATTTTTCTGTGAGAAACCAATGTCAGCAAATTGAGTATGAAGCTGGTTATTGACCTGGATTTTCTAGAAGGAGGATATGACAAGGACTTAAGGACGATCAGGTGCCGGTTTACAAAAATTCTTAACCCGGAGCACAACCTGTCAAATTTGTTCTGGTGTTTACTTGCAGCATAAGTTTACCATGGATAAATCCAAGCTAAACTTGGGGGCTAATGTCGGGGATGTACCCCGCGGCGTAAACCGGCCGGAAGTTAACCCGGCCGGACTTGGCGGTTTATCTGAAGACCCGCCCTGACCTTGGCGGTTTACCAGCAACTCGTCGGGACGTTGTAACTCACTAGTAACCCGACGGACGGGTCAGAGGAGCGACAAGACCAGGTGGCCCGTCTGGCGGTTCATGAAGGCCGGTTCAACTATTGTGGGTCGGTTTAAGAGGAAAGGAATATTTGCCTTACAAGGAGTTAAGACCAGGACTTGTATCCGGTTTGTATTAAAAGATAGACTAGTCCTAATCCTAATAGGACTCCACATGTAAACCGCCCCTTCAACATATATAAGGAGGGGCAGGGCTCCCCAAAGAGGGAGAGTTGGAAGCGACAAGCGATAAACAATCTCTAGGGCTAGACACAAAGAGCCGGTAAACCGGCGACTCCCTCATGAGCATAATGAGATCTAGCCTCAAACAACATGTAGGGTTATTACCGGATGATGTTTCCCGGGGCCCGAAGTTGTCTAAACCCTTGTCTTGTGTGCTGATCCGCCCTGCGTCTCTCGTCCCGCTCAACCCCTCTCAAGCTACCACATAGATGCGTTGGCCTCGCGACTAAGTCCTTACACTAGGGCATCTGACGTGACAATTCCACGACACTAACCATAGACATATGTTGTCATTTGATTAACGGGATCACATCATTAGGAGAATGATGTGATGGACAGGACCCATCCGTTAGCTTAGCATAATGATCGTTTAGTTTTATTGTTATTGCTTTCTTCATGAGTTTACATATTCCTCTGACTATGAGATTATGCAACTCCCGAATACTGTAGGAACACTTTGTGTGCTATCAAACGTCAAAATGTAACTGGGTGATTATAAATATGCTCTATAGGTGTCTCCGATGGTGTTCGTTGAGTTGGCATAGATTAAGATTAGGATTTGTCACTCCGTGTATCGGAGAGGTATCTCTGGGCCCTCTCGGTAATGCACATCACTATAAGCCTTGCAAGCAATGTGATAATGAGTTAGTTACGAGATGATGCATTACAGAACGAGTAAAGAAACTTGCCAATAACGGGATTGAACTAGGTATCATGATACCAATGATCGAATCTCGGGCAAGTAACATACCGATGACAAAGGGAATAAACGTATGTTGTTATGCGGTTTGACCGATAAAGATCTTCGTAGAATATGTAGGATCCAATATGAGCATCCAGGTTCCGCTATTTGTTATTGGCCGGAGATGTGTCTCGATCATGTCTACATAGTTCTCGAACCCGTAGGGTCTGCACGGTTAACGTTCAATGACGATTTGTATTATGAGTTATGTGATTTGATGAACGATGGTTGTTCGGAGTCCCGGATGAGATCACGGACATGACGAGGAGTCTCAGAATGGCCGTGAGGTAAAGATTCATATATTGGAAGGTTATATTCGGACATCGGAATGATTCCGAGTGATTCGGGTATTTTACCAGAGTACCGAGGTGTTACCGGAACCCCCCGAGGAAGTAATGGGCCTTATTGGGCCATTGGGGAGAAGAGGAGGCATGCCAAGGGGAGGTGGCGCCCCCCATGGAGTCCGAATTGGACTAGGGGAGGGGACGACACCCCCCTTGCCCTTTCCTACTCCCTCTCCCTTTCCCTCTTTCCTACTCCGGAAAGGGAAGGGGAATCCTACTAGGACTCCCCACCATGGCGCGCCCCCTAGGCAGGCGGCCTCCTCCTCCCCTCCTCTATATACGGGGGACGGGGGCACCCCAAAGGCACAACCGACAATCTCTTAGCCGTGTGCGGTACCCCCTCCACAGTTTAACACCTCGATCATATCGTCGTAGTGCTTAGGCGAAGCCCTGCGCTGGTAACTTCATCATCACCGTCGCCACGCCGTCGTGCTGACAGAACTCTCCCTCGTCCTCAACTGGATCAAGAGCTCGAGGGACGTCATCGTGTTGAACGTGTGCTGAACACGGAGGTGCCATGCATACGTTCGGTACTTGGATCGGTTGGATCGTGAAGACGTTCGACTACATCAACTGCGTTACTAAACACTTTCCCTTTCGGTGTATGAGGGTACGTGGACACACTCTCCCCGTCTCGTTGCTATGCATCTCCTAGATAGATCTTGCGTGATCGTAGGAATTTGTTTGAAATTGCATGCTACGTTCCCCAATAGATGAAATAAAATTATGATAGATTGGATAAATAGATCTCTAACGAACTCGAAATAAAATAAATGGCAATAAATTACAGCGAGGTATTTTTAGGTTTTTGGAATAATAGATCTGAAAATAAAAGCGAATACAAATAGATCGGAAAGCAAATATGATGAAGAATAGACCGGGGGCCGTAGATTTCACTAGTGGCTTCTCTCCAGAAAAATAGCATACGATGGGTGAACTAATTATTGTTGGGCAATTGATAAAACTTCAAATAATCATGACGATATCCAGGCAATGATCATTATATAGGCATCACGTCCAAGTTTAATAGACCGACTCCTGCCTGCATCTACTACTATTACTCCACACATCGACCGCTATCCAGCATGCATCTAGTGTATTAAGTTCATGGAGAAGCGGAGTGATGCATTAAGAACGATGACATGATGTAGACAAGATCTATTCATGTAGGAATAAACCTCATCTTTTTATCCTTAATAGCAACGATGCATGCGTGTCATGTCTTCTTCTGTCACTGAGATTGAGCACCGCAAGATCAAACCCATTACAAAGCACCTCTTCCCATTGCAAGAAAAATCTATCTAGCCGACCTAACTAAACCAAAGATTCGAAGAAGAAATACGAGGCTATAAGTAATAATGCATATAAGAGATCAAAACTCCAATAACTATCATGGATAAAATAGATCTAATCATAAACTCAAAGTTCATCAGATCCCAACAAACACAACGCAAAAAGAGTTACATCAAATAGAACTCCAAGAGACCATTGTATTGAGAATCAAAAGAGGGAGAGGAAGTCATCTAGCTACTGCCTACGGACCCGTATGTCTACAATGAACTACTCACGTATCATCTGAGAGGCACCAATAAGGATGATGAACCCCTCCGTGATGGTGTCTAGATTGGATCTGGTGGTTCTGGAACTTGCGGCGACTGGAATTGTGTTTCGTCGACTCCCATAGGGTTTTTGGATTTTCGGGGTATTATTAGAGCAAAGAGGCGGTGCGGGAGGCGGCCGAAGTGGGCACAACCCACCAGGGCGCGCCTGGGTTGTGCTCCCCTCTGGTACTTCACTGGTCCAAGTTGCGTCCTCCGGTCCACTTCAAAAAGTTTCGCTGCGTTTGGACTCCGTTTGGTATTGATTTTATGTGAAGTAAAAAACAAGCAAAAAATAACAACTGACACTGGGCACTATGTCAATAGGTTAGCCCCAAAAAAGATATAAAGTTGTTATAAAATGATTGTAAAGCATCCAAAAATGATAATATAACAGCATGGAACAAGCAAAAAATATATACACGTTGAAGACGTATCAGACACGGCTGGGTGAGAAAAACCTTAATTCATTTTTAGGTAGTCATCTCCGCCACGCCTTCCTAAAAATAATACAAACCCTAAGAAGACACAAAAAGACACGTAAAAACTGAGCAAGAACCCTCCTGTCAGTAAAAGCCGAGCCACCGCGTCTCCATGGCCTAAGCCACAGGAAACGAGGCATACGTGCAGCCGCGCCAACAAGAGGCAAGAGACCCTGATTGCATGGCCGTGAGATAGCACATTGCGAAGGAGTACGGGGCACGGTCGCAACAGGAGACATAGCTTGTGTATGTGTCACCTATGAAATTACGATGTATGAGTAATTATCTACAATATTTTTTATTTGTGATTCAATTATGATGTATGAGTAATCTGCTTGGTTTTTTTATTGAATGTATCCAGTCGGGATAAGGGTCGAGATATAGCCTCCTAAAATCCATGGTATAATTTCCTCTATATATTTCTATTATTGGAGCGGACTTGGTGTTTGTAAGATGTTATTTTTTATTTTGTCCCCTCCCTATATGAGTTCACCCTCCTACTGATTTTTCCTCCCACCACGAACCTTCTTCCCTCCCCAACCGGTTTTTCTTATCCCCACACATCACCATACGGGTTAATCCCTTCATTCCCATCACGCCGACTTCCAAAGACCGCCCTCCCGATGTGGAGCACCATCGCATAGGGCACCCCGTTCTATTTCCCCTTCCTCTCCTAGATCCTCCCATTCTCGACCTAAATAGCTGCTCCTCTTCGCCCTCCCTGGTCTGGTGTAGTAGGAGCCAGGCCCCGACGATGATGGCAACCTCCGACCACCCTTTGACCCCATGTGGAGGACACCCGCGCTCAACGGCGACAATGGGCTCCCTTTCTTTGTCGCGCCCCCCATGGCATCCACCTCTCCCGCGGATCAGTGCGGGCTCACCTAATCTGGGGAAGACGATGTGGGTTCTAATTGTAAAGAAAGAAGGTGGAAGCTGGGGTGGAAGGAAGAAAGCTACTGGCCGTTGGGAGAAAGGAAGACAACAACGACCAACAAATAAAGCACGGCGGCGCGCAAGATTGAATCGGGAAGAGCACAAGTTGCACAAAATAATACCTAAGGCTCTAATACCATATTAAAAAATATGCAACTTGTATTTCCAGGTGGTCGTAGGCCAATATATATATACACGTACATGTGTGGTAAATATGCAAGACACCCCTTATACAACGGGGATATATACGACAAATATTTATAACTCTAACAACATGATCATGAGACAACTATGAGCAGATCTTCGTCGAGACATAAAACAGTCCCATGACTTGATTTTGCTCAACGGGCAAGTGCCTTCTTGATTACTGCTAATTCTTTTGCAATAGGAATTACCATGTTTTCTACATATTTTCAATATTTAAGATGAAGTGAGACATTACAGACGAACATAAAATAGATATTTTAGCATAATGTAAACGCTAAGCTTCCTTCACATGAAATTTGGGATGTCCGAGGGAACCTACATTATCCACAAGGGAGACCCGTAAAAGCTGATGCTCTTCGGACGCGGAGTATCCACTCCTGAGCTCAAATGCTCTCCCATGAACAATAAAATCAGAAAATATTGTAAAAAAATCTAAAATCTATTTTATTAAAATTTGACAATTTTTTTGTGTGCTTGAAAAAATTCTGCATGAAATGACATTCGTGAAAGTCATGGAAAAAAAAAATGCTCCAAAAATGCTATTTTTTAAAGCATTTTGAAGTACTATTTTTTTGCCATTGTAACATCCCCAACATCACACTACAGTAATCTCCCCTAATGAAGGTCATGTCATCATGATCATCATGCCAAAATGCCACTTGTCCAAAATCTACTTCCAATTCAAATTTAATTTGCATGTCAAATATTTGCTTCTTCTTTCATGCAATTAAAATAGTTCATCCTGTGGCAAATAATCCCTAGATATTTGTCATGTTGAAGCCAACATTTTTAGAATTCCCAAATTGCCCCTAGGAATTTATTACCTGGTCTAGCAGTATTTAAGATGTCCTTTTCATTTTCTTAAAATGCTTGGACAACTCCTGATGGCCCCAAACTTTTTGTGTCAGTGCCAAATACTCGAAAGAATTTAAGTGGCCTAGTCCCACATTTTTTCAAAGTATTTTGGTAGCCCAAACTTTTCCCTAGCTGTCTCTGATTTTAACATAAAAGAGAAATCAGAAAAAGAAAGGCAAAACAGAAACAAAAAGAAACTGACCCCTTCCACTGGGCCAAATGGCCCAGCTGTCCGTCGGCCCACCCCAGCCGGCCACTCCCCCTCCCTTGTCGCCTTCCCCCTTCTCCTGTTCGACCGACCCGCGCCCATGGTCGCCGCCGAACCCGCTCGTCGCCTTGCGCCTCGCCGACGAGGGGATAAGGCTCCCCTCGACGCCTCGGGCCTCCTTCCCCACCTACCTCCACCCACTCACTCCCCCTGGCGTTCCCATCCATTCTTCCTCCTCTCCCTCACTCTCCCGCTCACGCTCGGTCTCGTCCGAGCACCACCGTGGTTGCGCCGCCGCGCTCACTTAACCACCGTCGTCGCCTCGCCTCGCCATCGTGCCTATCGTCGTCGACTACCTCGTCCCCGTCCACGAGCGCAAGCCGGGGAGCACCGCAGGCAGTGGATCGAGCCGCCCCTCTTCCGCCTCTGCTCCGGCGATCCCCTTCGACTCTGGCGACGCCTGCTGCTGCTGCTGCTATTAACCTTCCAGGGGCTTTACGTAGCCGCCCGGTGAGCCTCGCCTCTCTCCCCTCTGTGTTCCCGCCGTTGCCGCGCCCGTAGGTGTCGTTCCCCACATGTCTGAGCTCGCCTCCGTCGAGCTCGTCGCCGGCCATGTTCCGGTGACCGAATGCCCGCGCAAGCGTGTCCATCATGCTTGCCCGCACGCGTAGACGCCGTACGTGCTCAGCACCGCTCGTTTTGCTCGCCGTTGCGCCGTTTGCGAGCTCGCCGTGCCTCGGGTCTCCGCCGTCCATGTCGCCGGTGACGACTCCGGCCATCCCTGCTCGCGTCACCACCCGCGTTGGACGCGGTGTTCTGCACTCGTTCGAACACAAGTCACGGCACGCGTTTTGGCCCGCTATAGTGAAAATCCCGACGAACTCCGGCGAGAAACCGCGGCGGACGCGCTCGCCGAAACTCCTCCGGCGCCGGACCTGACCTGGCGTGGCGTGGGGCCCGCCCAGTGCCGCTGACAGTGGGCCCCTACGCTCTATTCCCCAGCCTCTCACATATAGGCCCCACCACCTAATTAGGTTAGTCAAACAATTTAAAAAATTAAACTTAATTAGTTAAACCTAATCAGTCATTGACATGTGGGTCCCAACTTTTAATTAGCCTCAGTTTAGTCCACTCTCTATGACAGGTGGGACCCATTGGTCAGTTTGAGCTGGTCAGCCATCCTGTTGACTGCTGACGACACAATGATGTCATGCTGACGTAGTAATTCCTTTCTGTTAATTTAATTAATTTCAAAAAATGCTTTAATCTTTGAAAATTCATAGAAAATAAACCGTAACTCGGATGAAAATGTTTTATATATGAAAGTTGCTCAAAAAATCCAATGAATCCGAATACGCGGCCCGTTCATCTGTCACATGCCTCTAACTAGCTGAACATGGGACATTCCCCCCCCCCGGTCATCTGTCTGACACAGGACCGGAACCGGGAAAACATTCCCGGTTGAATTCCCCCTTCACGTATATCATGTAGCCATATGTTAGGTCACACCCGGCACAACACACCCTTTTGTTGCTCGACTCTGTAGAGTTACCATCAAGTGCCGAGGGTGGAACCTCACAAATCACTCCCGATGAGATCTCTGTAGTGTAGTTATTCGGTCGTGGTCATCGAGGGTGATTTCCTCCTTAACCACTTCCAATACGACTCTGTCGTGCAACCCCTCAAGTGTGAACCTCGGTGGCGGTTCCTCTGACGTTCACCTTGATGATTACATCGAGTGGAATCCACCGATGGTGGTTCCTTAGGGTTCCCCTTGGTGTTAGACACACAGTTACTATGGTTACTATGACTTTACACTAAACCATGTTACTAAAGACGGGTCGGTCCCTGAGGGGTACCCGCGTGAGCTTAATTTAGAGTGATGTGGAGTTGGGTTGACCGGGAGGGTGCCCGCGAGATAATTATGAGGTGTGGCCGGGCATTCCTAGCCCTTGCCGCAAGTCCTTGAGGCGGGGCGACGAGGTCACATCTTTCGTGAGTCTCTGCTTGTTACTGCGCATTCCTAATCCACTACGATTTGGATATTTGATCTGAGGGGCCTCTTGCCTGATAGCACTAACCATCACATGGGCATAGTATGGGCGTTCTGCGTCGTATACATCAGCCGAAGCTTAATAGACGTCATCGACTGAGCGGCGCGCGCCGGGTTGGATTGGTAAGCACCTGCCTTTTTAAGGAGGTAGCTAGGTCTGCTCACCAGCCGCTCTCGCAGCGTGTAGGAGTTCCTGGGGCAATGGCCCAGGACCCCTGGGGACATATGTTTAGTCCGGCGTGTTGACCTCTCTATTAAGCCTAGGTCGGGTTGGGGCGTATCGTTTGGCCGAGGCCGGGCATGACCCAGGAACGTGTGTCCGGCCGGAGTTAATCGAGCGTGTTGGGTAAGTTGGTGCACCTCTACAGGGAAGAAAACATCTACCGATAGCCTGTCCTATGGTAACGGACACTCGGAGTTGTATCCCGATCGATACAACTAGAACTGGATACTTGTGATGAGAAATGGATTGTGATGAGAAATGGATAGTATGGCTCTGGGATTGCTTTCTCACAGGGAGTCGAGAAAGGATCTCTGGCTAAGGTTGATAACACTACTACTACTTTACTTTATGCTACTCTTATCCCTTCTGATGCTGCAAGATGCTTGGAGCTGCTTGAAGATGCTAGTCTTCGATAGGCTAGGCTTTCCCCTTCTGTTCTGGCATTCTGCAGTTCAGTCCACATATACTACCCATTTCATTGACACCGATGCATATGTAGTGTAGATCCTTGCTTGCGAGTACTTTGGATGAGTACTCACGGTTGCTTTGCTCCCCCTTTTCCCGCTTTCTTCTTCTTTCCAGTTGATGCAACCCGATGTCGGAGCCCAGGAGCCAGATGCCACCGTCGATGCCTACTACCACGTGGAGACCGCCGACGACTAGGAGTAGTTAGGAGGCTCCCAGGCAGGAGCCCTTACCTTTTCGATCGTAGATGCTTTTGTGCTGGCCTTCTTAAGGCAAACTTGTCTAACTTATGTCTGTACTCAGATATTGTTGCTTCGGCTGACTCTTGTGTATTCGAGCTTATGTATTCGAGCCCTTGAGGCCCATGGCTTGTAATGTAAAGCTTGTATTATTTTTATTTGTGTCTAGAGTTGTGTTGTGATATCTTCTCATGAGTCCTTGATCTTGATCATACACATTTGCGTGTATGATTAGTGTATGATTGAATCGGGGGCGTCACAAGTTGGTATCAGAGCCGACTGCCTGTAGGTAGCCCCTTTCCAACTCCTTGGCCGAAGTTGAGTCTAGTCATTGAAAAACTTTTACTAACATGGCTGTGTGGCTTATGGACCCACATTGCCATTGGGTGGTATTAGGATCTTTTACTCCTTGTATATACTCTAGGACTCTGATCTCTCTTCCATTCGGGTTAAACGAATTTACTAACTCTAACACTAGGATCTCGTAATTACTTCCTCCCGGAGAGCCCCTTCATTCAAGATGATGGCTTGATTCATCAGAAGACCACGAAGATACTCTCTGATGTTTCCCGATAATTTGTGCTCATCGCATTTGCAATTCCCTTCCACCATCAACCCCTATGGATAACTGCATATTGTTGCCGTTCATGCCTTCATTTCCAATTGTTCTCTCTATTACAAGATACCCTGAAATACTTCAGATATTTCGAGAATCCTTTGTGCATGTTGCCTTGCAGCTCCTTACCGCATGAAAGCCCTTGCGAATAATTCCTCACACTTATCGGGGATCCGTTCATCCCCAGCTTTTCATGTGTTTCACAATTTTTTTTTCGAAATACTATTTGATCTTCCGAAGATCCTCTACATCCTATTGCTCTTGAAATTCTTGCCTATTTGCATTATGGTTAATTCCCTATGTCTAGTAATCTCCGTTAACCTCTCTTGTCATTACCATTTTGAGCTCCTTGATTCATTGTGTTGTGAATTCTCGCAATCATCAGTCGAACCCTGAAATTTGACCTTCCTGCTCAGACGTCATTCTGGACATGAGTTGGGTCTCGGCCAATCATGTTGCAATTGATTGACCACCTAGTTCCCTTCAACTTGAATGCCGAATTATTCAGCTGATTCTATAATCTGATGCATTTGCATTCTTTCCTTCTTCTGATTGAGTACTGATACGCACATCAGATCCATTGAGGACCGCTAAATCCTTTGTTAGATTATTATCCGATAGTGTCCTTCATATTCAAAACTTTGTGCGCTCTTCCCCTGATACATATTGCCTTCGGTAAATTGTATTCTCTGCTTTGTCAACCTTGCTCTGCTCTCGAGCTTGAGTTATTTACTCCTGAAGTTCGTCGTATATGTTCCTAAGATGCCCCAATGGGTTGAACCTACGTTTTCCCTAATCCGTGTGAACTCGAAAGTTATGCGAGTCATACTCTTCTAGTGCTTCACCAGATAAATTTTCAGCACTACAATTTCTTCGAAAACGAGAAGTGAATGAAAGGTTATCCATTGAAGAAGTGGGAGTCGACCTTGAACTTTGTGTTCATGCCCATGGACCCTATGTAGAACTTATCATGGAAGCTGCTCGTAAAAATAATTATTTCCTTGGTACAAGTTCATCTTGTATCTATGAATTGATCCTTTACAATCGTGGTTCCGACCATAGTTCCTCCTTGATTCCATTTCCCGGATAAGTTAAAATACTTTCACTCTGCAGATCATTTCACCCGTCCAACCTCTAATCTGATTTACCTTCCGGTATTGCCCCTAGTACTTGTTACTCGGAAGTTTAATACCCTATCACATCATTCCTAGCCTGATCGGCTATATTTTTATCGTGCCAACTTTTAACTGTGCTACCTGGTCCTTATGCCCGGAGCAACTTCCGACGATGAGCGAAGCTTACGTCGATCTTCTTCATCTTATCATTTCACCTCGAACAACAAGCTTGTTTTCGAGCTTGTGTCGCATCCGTGGTTCCAGTAGCCTTTCACTTCATCCTTCTGTTGCTTGATGTCGTCGCTCCTCGATGGCATCTTGTAGAGCCTCTCGACAAATGTGTCGTGATTAGCATCAACATTTTGACTTCTGTTGAGATGACAATTGAATTCACGGTGAGAAATACCATCCTTGACCTTTGATGATTTGAGTTATTATCGACAACCCCCTTGTCTTCTTTCCAACACATGTTTGATCATGTCTTGGTTATACCTTGGACTCCTTTCTATTCCTGCAATTGTTCCTTGAGTATTTCTTGTGATCTCCAACTCCAACCCCTACTTGGAACACCATGTTAATGCTACCTCAAAGCATGACTGAGGTATTCCGAATATCAACAAGAACATTGGAAGTGCATTGCCATATGTTTCTTGCTCTATTATCCAAACACCGTTGTATGGATAACGTCATGAATTCCCTTGCCCCTTTATCCAAATGGTGATGTACTTGTTGATCTAACATGTATATCATGCTCTACTTTTCCTTGGGAAAAGATACATTCCCAAATCTTGTGTATGAACACATTTTTCTTTCCATTGTTATGTTTTTACCTTTCTTGTGATCTATATGATATAAGCAGTAATATTCCCTGCTTGTGTAAGACCTTAGTTGAACAACTCTGTCAGCAAGACCCTGTTACTATTGTTGATGACATTCCGGTAGCCACCGATGGACGAGAACTTAGCCTATTGGTCCGCCTCGTTTCAACGAGCAGGAAAATGGTTCTCTTCGTCCCTCACCCTTGGTATTGATGTTGTTGGCAACATAACTGACAGTCTATCATCTGACATGCATTGCTATCGGCCCCCTTTCTACTTTTAACCCACATGGTGGGCCCATAACCCACAGTTCCACAGGATCAAACCTTGCTCTCCTGTACAACCTTGAAGCCGAAGTATCTTATGATCTTGGCTTTGTGTGTTATCACGAGCCACCCTCCGAGAGATGATCTATTCCCGATGCTCTGTACCCCTTCTCACACTCTGTTCAGGTATCGATCATTTGTCCATTCGCTTGAAACTTCTTATTGTACCTTCATATTTTGCTCTCGACGTTTTCTTAAATTTCAACTCGAGAGATAATTCTGTCACATTCCCTGCATTATTCACCAGACAATTAACCCTATAAGGGTCAGTTCACCCAAAGTTACTCTTTACTTCCCCACTTAAATCTCGGGATGAGATTTCTTGTAGTGGAGGAGATTTGTAACATCCCCAGCATCACACTACCGTAATCTCCCCCTAATGAAGGTCATGTCATCATGATCATCATGCCAAAATGCCACTTGTCCAAAATCTGCTTCAAATTCAAATTTAAATTGCATGTCAAATATCTGCTTCTTCTTTCATGCAATTAAAATAGTTCATCCTATGTCAAATAATCCCTAGATATTTGTCATGTTGAAGCCAACATTTTTGGAATTCCCAAATTGCCCCTGGGAATTTATTACCTGGTCCAGCAGTATTTAAGATGTCCTTTTCATTTTCTAAAAATGCTTGGACAACTCCTGATGGCCCCAAACTTTTTGTGGGAGTGCCAAATACTAGAAAGAATTTAAGTGGCCTAGTCCCACATTTTTTTCAAAGTATTTTGGTAGCCCAAACTTTTCCCTAGCTGTCTCTGATTTTAATATAAAGGAGAAATCAGAAAAAGAAAGGCAAAACAAAAACAAAAAGAAACTGACCACTCCCACTGGGCCAAACGGCCTAGCTGTCCGTCGACCCACCCCAGCCGGTCCACTCCCCTCCCTTGTCGCCTTCCCCCTTCTCCTGTTCGACCGACCCGCGCCCGTGGTCGCCGTCGAACCCGCTCGTCGCCTTGTGCCTCGCTGACGATGGGATAAGGCTCCTCGACGCCTCGGGCCTCCTCCCCCACCTACCTCCTCCCACTCACTCCCCCTGGCATTCCCATCCATTCCCCCTCCTCTCCCTCGCTCTCCCGCTCATGCTCGATCTCGTCCGAGCACCACCGTGGCTGCGCCGCCGCGCTCACTTAACCACCGTCGTCGCCTCGCCTCGCCATCGTGCCTATCATCGTCGACTACCTCGTCCCCGTCCACGAGCGCAAGCCGGGGAGCACCGCAGGTAGCAGATCGAGCCGCCCTCCTTCTGCCTCTGCTCCGGCGATCCCCTTCGACACTGGCGACGCCTGCTGCTGCTGCTAACCTTCCAGGGGCTTTACGTAGACGCCCGGTGAGCCTCACCTCTCTCCCCTCCGTCTTCCCGCCGTTGCCGCGCCCGTAGGTGTCGTTCCCCACATGTCTGAGCTTGCCTCCGCCGAGCTCGTCGCCGGCCACGTTCCGGTGACCGAATGTTCACGCAAGCGTGTCCATCATGCTTGCCCGCACGCGTAGACGCCGTACGTGCTCAGCACCGCTCGTTTTGCTCACCGGTGCGCCGTTTGCAAGCTCGCCGTGCTTCGGGTCTCCGCCGTCCATGTCACCGGCGACGACTCCAGCCATCCCTGCTCGCGTCACCACCCGCGTTGGACGCGGTGTTTTGCACTCGTTCGAACACAAGCCACGGCGCGTGTTTTGGCCCGCTGTAGTGAAAATCCCGATGAACTCCGGCAAAAAACCGCCGCGGACGCGCTCGCTGGAGCTCCTTCGGCGCCGGCCCTGACCTGGCTTGGCGTGGGGCCCGCCCAGTGCCGCTGACAATGGGCCCCTGCGCCTCTGTTTGACTGCGTTGAGCACGGTCAACACGGGTACTATTCCCCATCCTCTCACATATAGGCCCCACCACCTAATTAGGTTAGTCAAATGTTTTCGAAAAATAAACTTAATTAGTTAAACCTGATCAGTCACTCACATGTGGGTCCCAGCTTCTAATTAGCCTCAGTTTAGTTAATTTAAACTTCTGTTAGTCCACTCTCTATGACAGGTGGGACCCACTGGTCAGTTTGACCTGGTCAGCCGTCCTGTTGACTGCTGACGACACAATGATGTCAAGCTGACGTAGTAATTCCTTTCTGTTAATTTAATTAATTTCAGAAAATGCTTTAACCTTTGAAAATTCATAGAAAATAAACCGTAACTCGGATGCAAATGTTTTATATATGAAAGGTGCTCAAAAAAATCCAATGAATCCAAATATGCGGCCCGTTCATCTGTCACATGCCTCTAACTGGCTGAACATGGGACATTCCCCCTCCGGTAATCTGTCTGACACAGGTCCGGAACCGGGAAAACATTCCCGGTTGAATTCCCCCTTCACACCCGGCACAACATATTGCCATGTTATGCTTTGTGATGCTATGTTTGCTTTATATTTATTGTTTCTTCCCCCTCTTCTCTTCGGTAGACCCCGAGACCGATGCTGCCCCTGTGATCGACTACGTCTCCGATGACCCTTCTTCCTTTTCAACAGAGCTTCCAGGCAAGCCCCCCTTTGATCATCCCCATATCGCCCATTCCATTCTCTCATGCTTGCATTAGATTTTGCTACTGTAATTGATTGCTCCTGTTCTGATGCATAGCCTGCTTTTGTAACCTGCTTATTGTTACCTACCTGCTTATCCTAAACTGCTTAGTATAGGTTGGTTAGTGATCCATCAGTGACCCCCACCTGGTCCTTGTTGCCCCTGCTTCATCATCGACGACTCGATCAACGTGATCGACGACCATAGCCCGGCACCTCACATCACATCACACCACCCCTTTTGTTGCTCGACTTTGCAGAGTTACCATCGAGTGTCGAGGGTGGAACCTCACACATCACTCCTGATGAGATCTCTATAGTGTAGCTATTCGGTCGTGGTCATCGAGGGTGATTTCCTCCTTAACCACTTCCAATACGACCCTGTCGTGCAACCCCTCAAGTGTGAACCTCGAGGGTGGTTCCTCTTACGTTCACCTTAATGATTACATCGAGTGGAATCCACCGAGGGTGGTTCCTCAGGGCTCCCCTTGGTGTTAGACACACATTTACTATGGTTACTATGACTTTACACTAAACCATGTTACTAAAGACGGGTCGGCCCTGAGGGGTACCCGCGCGGGCTTAATTGCGAGTGATGTGGAGTCGGGTTGACCGGGAGGGTGCCCGCGAGATAATTACGAGGCGTGGCCGGGCATTCCTAGCCCTTGCCGCAAGTCCTCGAGACGGGGCGACGGGGTCACATCTTTCATGAGTCTCTGCTTGTTACCGCGCGTTCCTAATCCACTACGATGTGGATATTTGATCCGAGGGGCCTCTGGCCTGATAGCACTAACCATCACGTGGGCATAGTATGGGCGTTCTGCGTCGTATACATCAGCCGAAGCTTAATAGACGTCAGCGACTGAGCGGCGCGCGTCGGGTTGGACTGGTAAGCACCTGCCTTTTTAAGGAGGTAGCTAGGTCTGCTCACCGGTCGCCCTCGCAACGTGCAGGAGTTCCCGGGGCGATGGCCCAAGACCCCTGGGGACATAGGTTTAGTCCGGCGTGCTGACCTCTCTATTAAGCCTAGGTCGGGTTGCGGCGTATCGTTTGGCCGAGGCCGGGCATGACCCAGGAAAGTGTGTCTGGCCGGAGTTAATCGAGCGTGGTGAGTAAGTTGGTGCACCCCTGCAGGGAAGAAAACATTTATCGATAGCCTGTCCTACGATAACGGACACTCGGAGTTGTATCCCGATCGATACAACTAGAACTGGATACTTTGTGATGAGAAATGGATTGAATGAATAGTATGGCTCTGGGATTGCTTTCTCGTAGGGAGTCGAGAAAGGATCTCTGGCCGAGGTTGATAACACTAGTACACTACTACTACTTTACTTTATGCTACTCTTATCTCTTGTGATGCTGCAATATGCTTCGAGCTGCTTGAAGATGCTAGTCTTCGATAGGCTAGGCTTTCCCCTTCTCTTCTGGCATTCTGCAGTTCAATCCACATATACTACCAATTTCATTGACACCGATGCATATGTAGTGTAGATCCTTACTTGCGAGTACTTTGGATGAGTACTCATGGTTGATTTGCTCCCCCTTTTCCCCCTTTCTTCTTCTTTCCGGTTGATGCAACCAGATGTCGAAGCCCAGGAGCCAGATGCCACCGTCGATGCCTACTACCACATGGAGACCACCGACGACTAGGAGTAGTTAGGAGGCTCCCACGCAGGAGGCCTTGCCTTTTCGATCGTAGATGCTTTTGTGCTGGCCTTCTTAAGGCAAACTTGTCTAACTTATGTCTGTACTCAGATATTGTTGATTCCGCTGACTCTTGTGTATTCGAGCTTATGTATTCGAGCCCTCGAGGCCCATGGCTTGTAATATAAAGCTTGTATTATTTTTATTTGTGTCTAGAGTTGTGTTATGATATCTTCCCACGAGTCCTTGATCTTGATCGTACACATTTGCGTGTATGATTAGTGTACGATTGAATCGGGGGTGTCACAACCATGACTTCCATGAATGTCATTTCTTGCTGAAATTTGTCAAGCACACTTTATTTTTTTTCAAATTTTGCCACAAAATGAATGCAGTTTTTTTTTTTGAATTTTACTACTGTTCATCATGAGCTCAATGCTAGGGGGCTGGAGGGTTGCTCGACAAACCATGGCAGACTGATTTCTTTAACTCCATCTCCTACAACCGAGGGATTTCTCCGGTGAAGAGCTGCTTATATAAGCATTACTTCCCAGCTCTGAGCCGTCAAAATGGCAATTTTTTAAGGTTGAACATCAACCATTGATGTGTGTCTATAAATTATTTGAGAATGTTTAAACATGCAGATTTTTTTACAAAAAAAATTGATCTCATTGATAACACCTAATGTGAGATCTCACACAAGTTTCCCCTATATATACTCCCTCCGTTCCTAAATACTTGTCTTTCTAGAGATTTCAACAAGTGACCACATACGAAGCAAAATAAATGAACCTACACTCTAAAATATGTCTACATACATATATACTCCCTCCGTTCCTAAATACTTGTCTTTCTAGAGATTTCAACAAGTGACCACATACGAAGCAAAATAAATGAACCTACACTCTAAAATATGTCTACATACATCCGTATGTTGTAACCATTTAAGATGGCTAGAAAGACAAGTATTTGGGAACGGGGGGAGTACTTATTATGCATGCATATCATCAAATGGCGTAAGTACTAAACCTGCTAGGTAAATAAAGGGTGATCTTATATTGTCTAAAAAATCAAATGGTGATGTTAGCTTCTGTATGATTATTGTATCTCAGATATTAATAATTGATTCATAATTAGTACTCCCATGTTTAAGTTTGTTCTAATATTACATGTACATACATTAGTATCTATGTTACAGACAAGATGAGTCTTACTGAATGTTAGGTAACTCCACGCATACGACGATGAGTGAAATGCATTGAGCTAGACAAGGTTTGCTTGTGTCAAAGGTAAGATAATTGAAAAAAAAAAGATCAAGATAAAAAAAATCAAATAACAGAAAGAGAGCTATCCACATAAACAGGCTGAGAACAAAATATGCGCATCTGCATAAACTGGCATGCCAGTTAATATGGAGTTGCAATAGTGTAGCATATATATGCATGAAAAGAGAAATAATTAAGTTGGCTTGAAGAACATTATATTATCTCTGTTTCTCAGTCTCTCTAGGGACATGTTGAACACTCCCAATACTTTAGTTCTAAAATTTAAGAAGCAATATACAATAAAGTTTAAAATCCCTTCTCCAGGGTACAGAGATCACATCAGATCACTCCACAACAGAAATATCCATGAGCTGTAAAGCTTCCACAGCTATAGAGTATCTTTTACATACTGATGCTTTCCGAACTCTGATCCTCTAGAAGAGACCTAACTGATATACACAGAAGAGAAAAAGAAAAAGAATAATGAAATATGTACTACCAAATGACACAACAATCATTTATACGAGATTATATTTAAGTACACGTTCAGAAGATAATCATTTGTCAGAACTTTTGACATCATAGAACTCGATGTCCTTATATTTCTGAGAAATTATTTCTGTCTGAACTTTCCGAGCCGTGTCGGTTGCACATCCAACAAGGATAAGCACTGATGTACCAGCGAATCCCCGAAATGCTGTCAAGTGAGAGATTTGTTCAACCACAGATGGTCCAGCAGCTAGTACAGCGAGAAAGGCAGATCCTAGGACAGAGATACGACTAAGAACCTGCAATTAGATAAAACTATTTTTAGTGTGAGATATTGCTGAGATACTGTGGACAAAATTAGATGTGCTTCAGTTCTGTTGATTGCGTTTCTTATTGGATGTGGTACTTCTAAGTCTATTTGTCCAAAATTGATGCATGGCTGAAGTGCAACATGCTTTCTCACATGCATACATGACTAGTTATCTGAAATAAGGGACCTAGACATTTCAACATCAAATAGAAGTACTTGTGGCATACTGACAGGAAACATTTCAGGAGTAAGGTCAGCACTGATCTCCAAACTAAAAGTGGTATGATTTCCTACTGAAAGTGAGAAATATTGTGCAGTTGTCTGAAAACGCACAACTGCGTCATACAAATTAGTATCACATATGCAGTGGAATAATAAATTTATGAAGAATCTAATAAAAGGAAAAAAGCGAAAATCTGCATCTGAGCACGGGCTCAGCTGCACCCGCTCAGAAAAAAATTCAAAAAAAAATACTAGAAAAATTCAAAAAATTCCAAAAAGAAATTGTGTCGTAGATAATTTAATGCGTGAGCTCCGCTCCAAATTTCAACTCATTTGGACATCTGAGCAATTCTGGGAAAAAAAGACAAATCAGGTCAAAACAGTTCCTAAACAGTAAACTGTTTTACAGACCCCGATTTTGTCTTTTTTGCCCAGAGCTCCTCAAATGTCCAAATGAGTTGAATTTTGAAGTGAACCTCACGCATCAAATTACCTACCACACAATTTTTTTTTGGAATTTTTTGAATTTTTCTAGTATTTTTTTTTATTTTTTCCGTGAGCGCGGGTGCAGCTGAGCCCAGGTGCAGATTCGCCGCACTCGGAAAAAAGTGCCAATTGTAAAAGGTGTAGCATTTATCATCCTATGTTATGTTCTGCATCAGACGATTATACAGTGACCCATACCACTAGCAAGGACTAGCATTTGACCGGTGAATATGAATAGGACATGGAACTTTTGTTGGTTAGTCCGAGTTTCAACTATCAAACTGTATCTCCAATTGATTATGCAAGTGAACCAAAAAATCACAAATTTCTTCTATAAAAGGAAAAATAAATAAAGTAAATCACCAGAAAGAGAGTGTTAAGAGTTACACTATGTTCCATGTATAGCCTGTGTAATTTCCTCGTCGTATGAGGGGTTTCCTGGCCTTTGGCCCCCCGGGAGTACAAGTTGCATATTTCCTAACATGGTATTAGAGCCCTAGGTTATTTTTTCGCATGCGCAACTCGTGCTAAGGTCTAATCCCACGTCACCACCGTTGTTTTTTTGGCCATCGCTGCTCCCTCCTCCTCACGCCGCCGTCTCCTTCCAGTTGCTGCTGCTCTCCGGTCCGCTGCTCGCCTCCCAATCTGCTTGATCTGCATTCTCCCGGCCCGCACAGGAGCAACCGCCTGCCTGCAGGTCAACTCACCTCGCATCCCGCTGGATCCCGCCCGCTACAGGTCTCCACCGCGTCAAACTCCCTTCTGCCACCGCTATCTTGCGCGCCGGCTCCAGGAGCGGCTCCCGATATGCCGCCCCGGTCCTGCAGCCTGCGTCCACGTCGCCCTGCCCTGCAGGTCAAAGCTCCCACTGGATCAGGCCACAACCGTGACAAGTCAGAGCCATGACGCTCCATGGCCTCCCGCGCCCAGCAAACGGAGGCTCCTAATCTGCTCCGGTCCACCTTGGAGCTCAACGGCCCCGTCGGCTGCGCCTTCGATTGAATCAAACTGCCAGCCTCGGGGCTGATTCGGCTGGTTGTCTTCGTCGTCGGGCTATGTCCAGTCCTCGTTGCGCAGTGATTTTGTATGGTACTAAATACACCGAGTTCATTGCCTTCATGCGCATTCATATGTGTGGCATTCGTCTCTAGGGCATTCTTTCCGGTGAGATCCCTTGTCCGCCACGCCCGGTTCCTCCTATGGTTCCTACCCCGTAGATGCCACCGACTCTTGCCGCGGATGCTTCTCTGGCTGCTAAGGATGCGGCTAAAGTTGTTGATGATGCTGCAATTCGTGCTTATGCCCAGCATGTCTTGGCCTATCCTATTTACCATGAGGCTATCTTTGCTTACACTCAGTGGTTTGATGACGATGCTCGTGCTGTGGCTGTTCTCACTTCGAGTCTGCCTCAGCTTACCACTAAGTTTATGGGCCTCACTACCGTCTTTGAGATGTGGACCCGTCTTGGCCAGCAATATCAACCTCTGGTGATGCCTTATACATGTTTGTGTTTCACCAGGAGCATGCTCTTCAGCAGGGCGACTTCACTGTTGATGAGTTCTACACGTAGGGTTCTGCGTAGGGTTCTGCAATCTGGTGTCAGCTTGACTCTCTTCACACTGCTGGTTGTGGTTTTTGCTAGTGTTGCCACACTGTGCGGTCAGACTTGGGAGTTTCATCGCCTCTATGAATTCCTGTCTCGGCTCCGTTAGGAGTTTGAGCCACAGCGCGCTCAATTGTTTGCTCATGACCGTATTTCTCATATGGAGGCGCTTTTTGAGATTCATGCCGAGGAGACTCGGCTATGTGGTGCTGGTTTACTTTTGAGATTCGCTCTGTGCTCGCTGCTACAACATCTGCTGCACTGGCTCTTTCGTGCTCTAGTGCTCCGTCGCTCCTTCCCACTACTCCTGGTAGTGAGGGTCGCTCTCGTAGTCATTGTGGCTACTACAACAAGGATGGTCATCCCGAGTCTGATTGCTTCATGAAGAAGCGGCACATGCGCAACAAGGGGCGCGCATCTTTTTCTGGGACTCATGCTTCTACTCCGACACCCACAGCTGTCTCCTTGACCGAGCAGGATATTGTGCGACTTAAGCGTATGCTTGCCACTTTAGGTTTTCCTTCCACGGGTGCTGCAGGTTCAGATTCTATGACTGATGCTTCTGGCGCTGAGCGACCACCATCTACACATTCAGGTACATCCTTGTGGGTTCTGGATTCAGGTACATCTAATGTGCCATCTTCCTTGTCTTAGCCTACTTATGGCTTACGTGCTAGTCCGCTTCCTTCTGTTGACCACCTTGGTTTTCCACGCGCTGGCGCTATTGTTCTTAAGCCGAGTTCTTATCGTGATGTTGTTGTTCACCCCGAATGGTAGCTTGCGATGGCAGAGAAATTGCTGCTCTTGAGCGCACCGACATGTGGGATCTTGTTTCTTTTCCTCCCCATGTTTGTCCCATCACTTGTAAGTGGGTATACAAGGTAAAGACTCACTCTGATGGTTCTCTTGAGCGCTACCAAGCTCGTTTTGTGGCTCGTTTTCAGCAGGAGCATAGTCGTAATTACGATGAGACTTTTGCTCCTGTGACCCATATGACTATTGTTCGCACACTTTTGGTTGTGGCCTCTGTTCGCCATTGGTTTTGTACCTCAGCTTGATGTCAAAAATGTCTTTCTTAATAGTGAGTTACATGAGGAGGTTTACATGAAGCCACCACCTCGGTATTGTTGAAGTGTATATGTGGATTGCCTAGCCTTTCCATCAGTTCGGACTTTTGGTTGCGTTGGCTAGTGAACATGGTATCGGAGCTAAGGTCTTGAGTTCAAGTCCTGGCTTTCGCAATTTATCTAAAAATTGTTGCTGCCCCCTTTGTGTCCACGTATAGACCTCTTGAGCCATACCTCTGAGTCTATCCACATGTTGACTTTCGCATCACACGTGAGAGGGGGTGTTGAAGTGTATATGTGGATTGCCTAGCCTTTTCCATCAGTTCGGACTTTTGGTTGCGTTGGCTAGTGCATGAAGCTTAACATGGTATCAAAGCCTAAAGTCTTGAGTTCAAGTCTTGGCTTTTGCAGTTTATCCAAAAATTGTCGCTGCCCCCCTTTGGCCACGTATAGGCCTCTTGAGCCAATAACTCTGAGTCTATCCACGTGTTGACTCTCCGCGTTACACGTGAGAGGGGGTGTTGAAGTGTATATGTGGATTGCACTAGCCCTTTCTATCAGTTCAGACTTTTGGTTGCGTTGGCTAGTGCATGAAGCTTAACATGGTATCAGAGCTAAGGTCTTGAGTTCAAGTCCTGGCTTTCGAAATTTATTAAAAAATGTTGTTCCCCCCTTTTGTGTCCACGTATAGGCCTCTTGAGCCATACCTCTGAGTCTATCCACGTGTTGACTTTTCGCATCACACGTGAGAGGAGGTGTTGAAGTGTATATGTGGATTGCCTAGCCTTTCCATAAGTTCGGACTTTTGGTTGCGTTTGCTAGTGCATGAAGCTTAACATGATATCGGAGCTAAGGTCTTGAGTTCAAGTACTAGCTTTCGCAATTTATTAAAAATTGTTGGTAGCCCCCCCCCCTTTGTGTCCACATAGAGGCCTCTTGAGTCATATGTGTGTTTCGAGCGTCGTCGCTCTCTTCCGGTTGCACGTGTTGACTTGTCTTCCCCGTCACACGTGAGAGGGGGTGTTACAGTATATGTGCATTGCACTAGCCCTTTCCATCAATTCGGACTTTGGTTGCGTTGGCTAGTGCATGAAACTTAACAAGTATTCTGTTCCTGATGGCATAATATGTCGTCTTCGTTGCTCTCTCTATGGCCTTAAGCAAGCCCCTCGTGCCTGGTTTGAGCGTTTCACCTCTATGGTGAATGTCACTAGTTTTTGGGCAAGCGATCATGATCCTGCGTCCTTTCTCCTCATGACCGGACTCTTCTTCTATATGTTGATGACATGATCATCACTCACGACGACCCTGAGTACAATGACTTTGTTAAGGTACGTCTTAGTGAGCAGTCCCTTATGTCTAATCTTGGTCCTCTTCGCTACTTTCTTGGGATTGAGGTTTTCTCTGGCTCTAGTGGCTTCTTTATTTCCCAAGAAAAGTATATCCAAGATCTTCTTGCTCGTGCTGCTCTTACTGATGAGCACACTGTTGAGACTCCCATGGAGCTCAATGTTCACCTCTGTGCTTCTAATGGTGATCCCTTGTCTGATCCAACACGTTATTGTTATCTTGTTCGGAGACTTGTCTATTATTTGTCACTCATCTAGATATCGCCTATCTTGTCCATATTTTGAGTCAGTATGTTGCTGCTCCCACTTTGGCTAGTCACCTTTGTGTTCTACGATATCTTCGTGGCACAATTTCTCACTGTCTTCTCTTTCCCCACTCAAGTTCGTTACAACTTCAGACCAATTCGGATGCTACACGTGCTAGTGATCTCTCGGACCGCCGTTCACTTTCTGCTTACTGTGTTTTTCTTGGTGGTTCATTGCTTGGAAGACGAAGAACAGAGTATAGTTTCTCATTCGAGTGCAGAGGCTAGTTGTGAGCTATGGCTCTTTGGGCCAGAGGTGACTTGGTTACGGTTGCAGTTTCCCGTTCAGGTCCAAAGGCTGAGTTGTGAGCTATAGCTCTTTCGACGGCAGAGGTGACTTGGTTATGATGGTTGCTTCAAGAGTTTGGTGTGTCTGTTACTACACCTACTACACTATTGTTTGATAGTACGGGTGCTATCAGTATTGCGTGCGTGACCCTGTCAAAGCATGAGCTCACCAAGCATATTGGTGTTGATGCTTCCATTGTGCATGTTGGTGTGCAGGACCAGGTTATTGCTCTTCAGCATGTGCCTTCCGAGTTACAGTTGGCGAATTTCTTTCTGAAGGCCCAGACTAGAGCACAACAAGGGTTTTATCTTTCCAAACTCAGTGTTGTTGATCTACCCTGAGTTTGAGGGGGTATATTATGTTTCATGTATAGCCTATGTATTTTCCTTGTTATATGAGGGGTTACCTGAATAGTTACCACCTGTACATGTGTGTGTGTATATATATATATACTGTCCTTTGGCCCCCAGGAAATACAAGTTGCATATTTCCTAACAGAGAGGAGCAGGTGAGCTTCACAAAAAACTAAAGAGCAGACAAGCCGATTAGTGTCTAATACTGACTTTCTACAAAATTTGCAAGCAAGCATTTGCATATATTTTCAAGCAACACAAGCACAAGAGTTCTGGGAAACAACATAAGCCCAAATGTCCTAATTGTTCATACAACAGACCCAGCAACAACAGAACAAGCTGAAACAAACCCATGCCTCACAGCTGCTCACACAACTAATTATGGAAGGTGCGGCGCCAATGTTGAGTCTTTGCCTTGATACTGTCCACATAGCAATCGTCGCTCATCACCTGGAAGATTAGTTTGTTGCTCTCACACCAAATAGACCATACCAGGAAAGCAACCGTCGAGTTGAAGTCCTCTCTCTTCTCTTGCGGTACACTTTCGTTGTCCAACAGTCTCTCAAGGAGGCATTCGCCATAGGCGTCCTACAATCATGCCCAGTCAAATGGAGAGGCCCCAAAGCTTTTTGGACCACATGCACCTCATGAAGAGGTGCTCTACTGTCTCCTGCTCAAGGGAACAAAAAGGGCAGGTTGCGTGACTAGGGAGATGGTGGCTTTCCAATTTATCCGTCGTCTAGCAGCAGTATGGTAGGTCAAACCACAGAAAAGCTGCCACTTCAACGGTGCCTTGGCTTACCAAAGGACTTTGTGGTATGGAAAAACGTTGGTCCCAAGAAGGCGGCACAATATGCCGACATAGGCCGGGAGTCATAGAACCACATCCTCCTTGCTGGCAATAAGGGTGGTGTGGCTGACCTGGCTCCAGAGCATTGGGTATTCCGCCAAGATTGGCATGGTAAGCATGCATGAGATGTCACTTCCCCAAGATTTATCCTGCAGGGCCTGGCAACAGTTTTGGTGGCACGAGTCTTGGTTGCTACCCAAAGGGACGGGGCAATGGATTTTATCGGAATGCATCAATCCAGTGTTTCATCCAAAAATGGTCAGCGACCCATTGCCAACTACAAACATGGAGGCAGCATGAAATATCTCCTGACAGTCTTCTCACGCTCACTGGGAGGCTGGGAGGCCGACCCAGATTCTGGATGGGTAGGGCATATATCACGAGCCTTGAGGACGCTATGGCACTTGCTCTCCTTCGTACCCCGCCAAATGAAGGCTCTATGGCACTTATTGTTCGATTTGATCAGCCATGACGGTATCACAAGTGACAGCATATGTAAACGGATATGGAAGACAGTACCGTCTTGGCGAGCACCAACTGACCGCCCTCCTGTGAACATTCTAGCTTTCAAGCTTGTGGCGGTATAGCTACCACCTTGTCAAGTAGAGACTGCATGTTTTGCTTGCGGAGCCTCATGATTGAGAAAAGCAAATCAAGGACCACCCTAGCTGGAAATGCTTGACAGCACAAGGGACCTCTGACAGGGAAAGTTGAGATCTCATCCTCGCGGCAAAAGATGGGAGTGACGGCACACTTCCTCATGCTGAAGTGTATATGTGGATTGCCAAGCCCTTTCCATCTGTTCGAACTTTTGTTTGTGTTGGCTAGTGTATGAAGCTTGACATGGTATCAGAGCCTAAGGTCTTGAGTTGAAGTACTGGCTTTCGCAATTTATCCAAAAAATGTTTTTAGCCCCTCTGTGTCCACGTATATGCCTCTTGAGCCATACCGTCGAGTATTCACGTGTTTACTTCCCGCATCACACGTGAGAGGGGTGTTGAAGTGCATATGTGGATTGCCTAGCCCTTTCCATCAGTTCAAACTTTTGGTTGAGTTCACTAGTGCATGAAAGCTTAACATGGTATCAGAGCCTAAGGTCTTGAGTTCAAGTCTTGGCTTTCGTAATTTATCCAAAAATTATTGTTACCCCTCAGCCCTTTCCATCAGTTCAGACTTTTGGTTGCATTGGCTAGTGTATGAAGTTTTACACTTCACATCCATGCGCAGCCCCGAAATCTCACCCAAAGTTCAGGAGAGCATTGGCCTTGTCCAAATCCTTCTTAGTGGGGGACGGAAACATCACCACATCATTAGTGTTGAATGTTGACATGACCAATTAACAACCCAAGGTCATCCACCTTGCAGAAGAGGTTGAGCCTTCACCATGAGGATAAAAGAATTAGAGAGAGCAGATCTCCTTGCCTCAAGCCTCGACCATGCCGTATTTTTTGCCGCGTGACACCGTTGAGGATGATGCGCAAGTGCCCAGAGACTAGCGATCCAATTCCTCCATTGTTGCCGAAACCCCAAATAGGAGCACGGTGAAGAGAAAGGGCCACAACACTATATCAAAGTTTGCCACCTTAAGTAGCAACGTTAGCAGCTTCATCACGTGTAATGCCTTAGCAACGGATTGTATATAGAAGAATTTGTCCTGGGCACAATGCACCTTGATGAATGTGCTTTGTTTCACATGAACCACGGAGACAAGTTTAGAGAACTTGGCAACCTAAAGAGGATAATAGACCAGAAGTCCTTAACTTCTTGAGCATCCACCTTCTTTGGCACGAGAGTGATGAGTGCCTTGTTGGTGAGGTGCAAGGACCTTGAGAATGTCCGCATTGATGATGGACCAAACCACTTGGAAAAATCATCATGAGAAGCCATCTGTCCAGGAGCTCGGCCATCCGGCATATACATAATTGCCCACATGGGGCATGACCTCCTCGGACAAAGGTACCACAAGGTGTTGTAGGTTGCTGCACTGCAGCACAATAAAGTTCAGGTTGACTGCTCACAGTCCAGATCAACACCAAGCAACCGATCCTGGTACAGTGGTACTCAAAGAGCAGCGGTGCCTTCTCCACGTGCTCAATGACCCTGCGATAACCATCATTGAGGGGTGGTATCAGATTTTCTGGAGGTGGTGATTAGCTATTTGATTGAAGAACCTAGTGGAAGCTTTTTCTTGTTGCATCAATGGATCCGACAGCACTACCTCGCCACCGTCCGTCCTGTTAGGGAAAAAGCAACTTGTATTCCCAGGTGGCCATAGGCCAGTACATATACACGTATGCAGAAAGCCCCTTATAGAACAGGGAAAATGCAAAGGGTATATATATAGGAAATTGGTTTTCTGGAGATGGTATCAGGGAAAGTATCAGGTGATACCAACCCTTCCATGCTCCCAATTCAAAAATTCAGATTTAAACATTCATTCAGAGAAGTCCCCCTGACCTCAACCACCGCTAAGGAAACTATGTTTCTTTGGAATAAAAACTCAAAGTGGAATCTCGCTTAACTTCGCATGAGACAACCACCTGGAGGAAGAGAAAGCAGTGATCTGATTCCGAGGTTGAGAACACTTGGGAGGAAAAAATTGAGTAGATAGTAGTGCCTTTTAAAAGGTTTACAGCTGAGCTATATGGGATACTACCTTGCCAAATGTTTAATACAGTACCAGAACAATTAGCACTTATCACCATACAAAGACA
This sequence comes from Aegilops umbellulata, assembly GCA_032464435.1. Lineage (NCBI taxonomy): Eukaryota > Viridiplantae > Streptophyta > Magnoliopsida > Poales > Poaceae > Aegilops > Aegilops umbellulata. Next base: position 296,027,486 of record CP136058.1, read on the forward strand.
CATACAAATAACTACTCTTCCCCACATACCCATTGCATAGAATCGGTTATGCAGTTAGCCTAATGAAAAGGTACCACGTTGCAATAATGAGCAAATGAAGTACATAGTCATGCAATATCCTTTCTGATGGAAGAGAAACAACTCACTGTTTTAATAAAGGCAGCTGTACTTTTTCCTGGCCGCACAAGCGGTATTGACGCACCTGTTCGCTTCAATTGCTCACTAAGTTCATCAGGATCCAATTGAAGAAAAGTGTAATAGTAATTGAAAAAGGCTATAAGCAATACATTAGTTGGAAGATAAAAAGAACCTGCAGCAGACAGTTAACAGAATGAGATTATTGTAAACAATAGGTGCTTTATGGCATCTTGGTTCTCCTGAGAATAAATAACAATTTTTAAATAAACTAGAAATATTCAGTTTACCTCCTGGAGTTAGGCCTATGGCAGCCTTTTTAAGAAAATCTAAGCCAGTGAAACGTGCCAAAGTAGCAGGTAAAGCCAATGAAGATGTAGAAAATATGATGGGCATGACACCGGAACTATTGACCTGCTCGTAATGGATTGAAAGGTAGGTTACAAAATAAGTTAAAAACAGGAATACTGTGAGGCTGAAAAACAGAACAATGTTAGCACAATTGTGAGTATTAGCAGTTTGATCTTATTCATTTGCGAATGAAGAACAGAATACATTTTTGGCAGTCCAAGATGCTCCAAATCTTTATCGGTCCATATAAATGAATAAATGAGTGAATTCCTCACGCCATGTTTCATGCTTGTGAGATCTAGAGAACTGAGCACTAGCGATTGTCTGCTGCTCCAAGCCAACCAAGTACGACTATCCACAGGAGTGAATATTGCAACCAAGTTTCTTGCTTCTTTGATTAAAAGTTAAAACCCAGGGTTGCCTCCCCCTATGGTGTTCTTTTTTACTCTTATGCGTGTGACATCTAGAAAATGATTTGAGATTTTTAGTTTGTAGTCTCAGATAACATAAAAATCTTGTAGAAAAAATTAACACTAAGCAACTAAAAAATATTGAAATTCTAACCAACACTTTAAGAGAAAGATTGTGTATGAAACTGGAACTTCCTCTTTATGGATCTGCCCCTCTTACTGTATAATTTTGACTTCTTACCCAAAAAGCGTCGATCTTATAAATTTCTCACTAGAAGACCAAAATGGTCTTGCCACTGCCTTACTATCTGCCCCCCCCCCCCTGCCCCCCAGTGGGGAAAATGGAAGGGGATTGAATCAATCACAATGTTCTGATGGAAAAGAAGATTAATTCATTTAGTTCCCTCAATAGGTTCCATTACTGGGTTGGTTTGTTTGATTCGTGGTGAAAAGAATAAAAAAACTAGCAACCGCACACACCACCATCGCTGGACTCCACGCCATGCCTACACGAGGACAAGTAAGAGATGGTGTGGTCAGGGACTGAGGGAAGTATCCCCAAGCCTGGGAGCACCTAATATGTTCTTCTCGGGAAGGAGACAAGGGTGACGTCTCACATGGTCACTGGTGATGTGTCTGAAGAGTAAATGATCAGGTTTGTAACAGGGAAGAAAAGGAAAATACGGAGAAAACAAAGAGTAGGGATCAAAAGGAGGGGCTAAGTGGTACGTTTCCAGCATTCAACCAGTCAAATGGCACAAGGGAGAGAAGCCCAAATGTTTTGGTGGCATAAACACATTATGCAATACAAAACGGGATGTAAATAGAGGCAAAACCACTACTGGCAAACAAAAAAAAAAGATTTGGAGGTAATGCTACACACTACAGCATGATTGAGAACATGCTGAATCTTCCGTACCCAGGGGCAGATCCAGTGCCTAGGAAGGTCAGGAGTCTGTATGACTCCAAGGACCTCAGGGCATTGCTTTGCCAGAGTACAGTGAATTATGTTCTTTACTCTTTTTGAAGAATACACAGGACATCTGTGAGCTTTTCATTCAAAGGAAGAAATTGCATGATTTGCACAAGGCTTTTGGCGATCTATCCAAAAGATCAAGGAGGACATCCGTCTAGGGATTTCCTTCTCCATAGGGAATGGGGACGGGATCCTATTTTGGCTGGATCCCTGGTTGGGTTCCGAGCCTTTGAGAATGAGCTTCCCGGGCTTGTTTTCGATTTGCACGGAACCGCGTTTAGTTGTATCTACGGCATTCCGAGCTGGACAGTGGGATATCCGGTTCCACCGCACATTCGGGCAAGAAGAGAGCGACGATTGGAATAGATTACGGGCTGCCTTACCATGGGTGTTACCGGAATATCCGGACTCCGTGTCATGGCGACTGTCCCCGACGGCGGAGTTTTCGGTGCACATGGCATATCATGCTTTATGCCAGTCACCGATCACCCCCTGGCTTGACCCCTTGTGTGGCAGCTACTACGAGATCGCATCCCTTCGGGGCAGAGGTATTGAAGCGGCATGGCCTGGGTGATGGCATGTGCCCTCTGTGTGCGGTACCTGAGATGGGGACACGCATCTTGTTCTCATGCACGGCGGCACGAGTACTATGGACATACATCCGCGAGGCGCTTGGGCCCGAATGGGAGGCCCTCAACCTCGCGGAGTTCCTCCAGTACAGGGCCACACAATGTACCCGTCATCGCCGCTTATTTTGGCTTATCTTTGCAGCGTTATCTTGGACACTATGGATTGGACGACATGTAATAAGATGGTGATTGAGAAGGTACTTCCAAGACAGGCGTCTGACTCCTTCAAATTTCTGGCTTTTCTACAGCACTGGCACCCGCTCTCGAAGCAGCGTGATCGTGATCGCCTCGGGCTCATGATGGATGCGCTTCTGGCTACAGCGCGTCGACTGTCGCCATCGTAGGGCCGCTAGGTGGCTTTTTTCTGATTTCTTTTCTTTTTCTTTGGGCATGATTGTGCTGTTGCCCCAGCAGTCGCTATGAGTACGTTTTTGGGTGCTGATTGTATGGATCATTGCTTTATCTATAAAGCGGGGCGAAAGCCTATTTCGCATAAGTGATTTGCACAAGGCAGTGGAGGAAGAAAACAGCATCAGGGTCACGCGCTCATGTTTGGAGGGCAGTTGGGTTGACTGCAACCCACTGGCACATTCAGATTAAGCCACCACTTTGAACTGGTCTGTCTCAGGAGCAAGGCCAGTTGCCCAGACTGAAATGCTGAGACAAGTGGAATGAAAACCCTAAGCGGTCTTGTGAGTGAGAGGTGGCAAGATATCAAGGTTTTATGAGGGTGATCGAGAGCAGTAGGCAGCTGCAGTTGTGAGGAGCCAGGAGGCTAAGGGCCAGTTCTTTTCAGATTCCCCAGCTGATTATGTCGGGTTGTGCCTCTGTGGTGTTGTAGGGGTCATGCCTTCTTTGGCGTTTGTATCTTCTGCTTTTTTATTAAAAAGGCAGCCCGGTGCACGTAGCTCCCGCTTGCGCAGGGTCGGGGGAAGTGTCCGACCACTTCGGGTCTTTTGTACGCAGCCTTTCCCTGCATTTCTGCAAGAGGCTGTTTCCAGGACTCGAACCCATGACCTCATGGTCACAAGGCAACAGCTTTACCGCTGCGCCAAGGCTCCCCTTCTCCTTTCTTAATGCATATTCGAAAAAAAATGGGCTTTGCCCATCGATTCCCCAGCCAGCTGCTCCCAATTCATGTGTATGGCCAGAAGTGAGGCAACCCCAGCTTCCCAAGATTCTGAGCCAAAAATCGAAAGAGTATATGTGATTGTCCCTATCTGCCGGTGGAATTACGGAGAAATCAGCCCTAGCCATCCCCTTCCCCCTCGGTAAAAGATGCCGCTTGCGCTCCCTCCTCGCCCGGTCCCGCATAGAGCAGACACCACCACTCTCGCTGCCATCATCTTCATGTCGGTGGCGCCGGTGGTGGTCGGCGCCGCTGCTGAGTAGGGGAACATGCTTGCCGGCCTCGCCGGGGACTCGATTAGTATCTACAGTGCCACGCATGCTCCCGCCCACGGAGTTCTTTGTCCACTGCTGTCCTCGACTTAAGTGTCCTTGTGCTGAAAAATGTTGTTTTCTGCATATGGGTGAACGTACTGGATTTCTGAACCGTGTAATTGTGGTGTTGCTTCTCCCCTTCATGAAAAGATGTGCAAACGGTTGTTTGCACTCCAGAAAACCATGCACATCTCCAAGAGATTGAGTTATTTTCAGTTTAATCAAAATAAGTCTTGAAACAATTTGGCTACTCTCTTACTGCCCCGGCTTATTTGTGTTCTGTATGTGTTGACAGATCTCAAAACCTAAAATCGATCCACGCCCAACATGTGGAGAGGCAGAAATTAAATGAAACCTATGGAAACATTACGAACCTTAAAAGGTAGATATGCAGAACGTTGGGGTCCTCCACTTCGACTGCCATATCGAGAAGCATAGTTCAGTGGTATTTTTCTCTCAGCTTCCTGAAACCATAGAAATGATGTGAATTAAGCAAATCATACTCGGACAAATTTATATTTATCTTGAAAAGCAAAGTATATTTTCTCACCTGGACATAGACAATCCCAAGAACCAAGAAAAAGAATGACAATATGATTGTGAGAAGTCCAACATAATTGCCTGCTTGAAATCCCTCTGCAACTGTCCTTCCAAATGATGCAGGCAAATACGATATTATACTTGTAAAGATAAGAAGAGATGTTCCATTCCCGAGTTTCAACTCAGATATTGTTTCACCAAGGAAAGTTGTGAACACCGATCCAAGCGTCAATAGAGTCACAGATGTTAGTACCCATTCTGTGCTGAAGTCATTAACATAAGGACGAAGAAAAAGAACTTGCCCGATAGCCTAGCAAAAGGTACAGAAATTAAATTTGAAGCGGATGGGAAGATAAATTGAGCAATCAGAACTTACATTAAAAATAAAAATAATACTTTCATAACTAATAATGTGCAAACTCATACTATAATGAAATGTACACACAGCAGTATATCATTCTCCAAAAAAAATGACTGACAACAGAAGCATCAGACGGACTCAACTGAGTAGGACTTTTTTTCATTGTTTATGACCGCAAAGCGCATGATTTGGCATCAGGAATAAGTTCGCTGTATTTTGAGTTTCTTTGCCATGTCAACAGTGTACATAGAAGGTATAAGTTTACAAAACGGAAGTGTCATATTACCTCGATATTGCAAGTTATGTGGTCAAATTGTGTGGCATGTTTGACATAACTCTAACTGTTTAACATGGTATGCTGTTAAGTAGATGGTCAGTTAATATAGCATGTGATAACTGATCGCACATTACAAAGCTTTTCATCCGTCCCGACAAAAGTAAGTCATACACACAAGGTATCCCCTTTGGTACCATGGAAACCTTGAGGTACCGACGCTTCAGAACCAATTATTGACATAAAAAAAAATTCCAACAGCTGCTCTTGTAATTTTAACTAGTCAAAGAATTATCTTGACAAAAAAAGATATCCAAGAGCTGCTCAAATATTTCCAAGACTCTAACCTACCTGGGCAATTGCAAAACCAACAGATGCATATCTTGTGTACTGAAGAATCTTTTTTCTACCTGCCTCCCCTTCTTTTTTCTGAAGCTCTTGCAGTTTTGGGTAAAGCTGAGTAAGGAGCTGAAAGACAATCTGTGCATTGATGAATGGAACAATGCCGAGGGAGCATATTCCAAGCCGGCCAATACCTCCACCAGAAAAAGAATCTAAAGTGCCCAGCAGACTGTTCTGGTCAAGATTACCAGCAAAAGCTGCCTGGTTCACTCCACCCAAAGGTATATAGACACCAAGTCGAGACAATGCCAAAAACCCAAGGAGCTTCAGAAACTTCCCGGGTAGAGGACCCTTGAAGAAGTCACCAAAGTCAATAGTACTGTCCTCCATTGCAGCTGCTCCAATAAGATTAAAATACATTATATAGGTATAACTGGATAAACTGAAGTGGACTGGAACTGCAAATATATGAACAACAATGCCACCAGTCATACCTGCTTAATACATAAATAGTAGCAGTCGACTCGGCACTCCCTATATCAACTGAATTTTCATAGTAACTAAATATCAATGTATATGTTTCGGCTAAATTGGAGTTGAAATTTTAGACTGGTTGAAGAAATTTCTCATCAAGAAGATCCTACAACCAAAATTTTGACAAAATGTGGATGAGCAATCAAGAGGCAGATTTTTTTTTATGGGTAGCCCATTAGATTTATCAGTTACAAGCATATTACTTTCTTTCCCCGAGGAACCGGCAGGAGGGCTGCCTTTTAATTAAGGAGAAGAATATTTACATGTTTGGACATGTTTTGAGAAGGGGGCAAGCGCCAAAAACCTCGAACAATGGGGGATGCTCAAATTGTTGGTCACTGAGGCAGGTGACGGGCTTGAACGATCAATATCAGACGTATTAAGTTTGCTATTCTAGCTTTAATCCTAAGACCCATATATCCCAATTCCGACCTATCGCACTTATCAACGTGCTCTTCAAACTGGTTGTCAATGTATGCGATGCGATTGGGTCTATTAGCGGCTAAAATTATCGACCGTGTGCAAATGGCTTTTATTAAAGGCCGTTTTATCCTTGAGGGGGTGCTACGTCTAAACGAAATTGTTCACAAGCTTAAGCGCAAGAAACTCCCTGATGTTCTTCTAAAACTTGACTTCGAAAAGGTGCATGACCGAGTTAGTTGGTCTTTTCTTCGAGAAGTTCTGCAACGGAAAGGGTTCCAAGCAGGCTTTATTCACAGGATTATGCAGCTTATCTCGGGAGGACATACTGCAATTTGCATCAATGGGGAGAGGTTGGCCCATTTTTTCGCAATAAGAGAGGCCTGCATCAAGGGGATCCCATCTCTCCCCTTCTATTTGATATAGTCGCAGATTCGCTTTCTTTGATGCTAACCAAAGCCAAAGAGGCTGGTCACCTCAAAGGGGTGGCGTCCCACCTCATTCCAGGAGGACTGACTCATCTCCAATACGATGAAAACACGATGCTTCTCTTTGAGCCCGATGTACAAAGTTTGGCCACTATCAAGATCCTTTTAATTTGCTTCGAAGCTATGTCAAGGATGAAAATTAAACTTTGCCAAAAGTGAAGTATGCATGGTAGGTGCGAATGAGGCTGAGAGTGTATGTGAATTGCCCTCTTCTTAACTGCCACAAATCGGATTTCCATCTCTTACCTTGGCCTCCCACGCTCGCATAAACAGCTGTTGGTGTCGGATTGGGATCCGGCGATTAGTAAAGTTATATTACACGAGTTGACCCTTGGCAAGGGAAACTCATGTCTTCAGGCACGAGACTCACTCTTACCAATGCATGTCTGTCGGCTAACCTGACCTTCGTGATGGTCCTTTTCTTGCTGGGGGTGGCGTCCATGCGCACTTCGACAAGGTTAGAGCCAGATTCTTCTGGGAAGCGGACGCGGCCAAGCACAAATACCATATGGTCCGATGGGCGGGCATTTACAAACCTAAAGACCAGGGAGGCCTAGGTATTACTAATTTCAAGAAAATGAACCTTGAGCTGATTAGTAAGTGGATTTGGAAAATTGCTCAGAACGATGACAGCCTGTGGGCTCGTGTCCTCAAAGCCAAGTACTTCTCGGATTCTTCGCTCTTCGTTACTAAGACCAATGGCTCCCAATTTTGGAATGGGATCCAAAAATGCAAAGAGATATTCAATTTGGGTGCTCGCTTCAAGGTCGGGAACAAGAAGGAAACCAAATTCTGACTCTAAAAATGGACTCATGACAAACGTCACTATGCTATTTATCCGAACCTATTTGTCATTGCGTCGGACCCTAAGATCCTAGTTAGCAATGTGTTTGTCACCGGCCAAATTAATCTGGCTTTTATGCGTAACCTCAATGATTCTGAGCTTGCCTCATGGGAAGCTTTACAAATTCAGCTTGCTAATACTAATTTAACCACCGAAAAGGATTCAATAAGTTGGGATCATGAGGCGTCTTGCGATTTTTCAGTACAATCTTTATGCGCCAAACTTAACCAAGGTCCTAAGGTGAGATATGCTTTCAAGATTTCCGCTCAAAGTCCGTGTTTCCCTTCCGCGGGCTGTGTTAAATCGTCTGCCATCTGCTATTAACCTTCAGAAACCGAGACGTCCAGGCAACGGCTGCTGCCCCCTTTGCGACAGCCCGGAAGACGTCGACCACATTCTTTTCCGCTGTGCCCCTAATATATTCTTATGGGGCTGTGTCGGGGACAGCTTTGGCGCTAACTGGGCACCAAACTCCATGGTTGAACAGCTTGCTCTGCTGTGCACCACGAGAGGCCAGCAACGTAGATTACCCTAGCGCTTGTTTGCGGCCTTAAGCTTGGGCGCTGTGGGCCACTTGCAACAAAATTGCTATCGAAGGAAATTTTCAAGTCATCCAGCTAATTTTATTTTCAAATGGTATCTTTTCTTTCAGCAGTGGTGCCCTCCAGGGAAGAGGAAGGCCAGTGACGCGGCCAGCACGGTGCTTCACACGATCATACACTTGCACGCCATCAACAGAAACAACATCCTGTGAAGCCATCAAGCCCTGCCTAGCACCTTTATATCTGTGTAGGGCTATGTCTTTTGAGCGGTTCTGTAATGCTTACTCTTAAGCTCTGATTTTGGCACTTTTATTCTCCTTTCAGTTGTAAGACTTTGTAAGACTAAGTGGCCTATGTTGGCTTTATTTATCAAGTCGGGCGCTCCTTGCGCCTTTCATCTAAAAAAACATCACTTTACCTAAAGTAATGAAGCATTTGTGCAAGGTGGCGTCCTTCTAAAGCGCTGACAAAATAATCATGGACTATACTTTGTCAAAAATAATAGGGGGAGAAGGGATTAGCTTCGAATTGCAACCTGCTGCTCCTCGGCCATAGGATGACTTCTCTTTCCTGGATCCACTGGAGCTCCCGAACACTGGAGACAGGACTCCGAAAAATGTCGAGAAGGGAGACTGGTAATCAGAACTGGACGGGTCCTCCCTGTAGAGCCCTAGAGGATCAAAGGCCGGGCCACCCGTCTCCAACGTGCATCTACACGAATACAACAGCAGAGAACCCAGTCAAATTTAAACAGCGCATGCTCCCTGATTGTATTCTTCGCCCAAGAGAGGCGCTAATTTGCTACCTGGGGGAGAAGGCGAAGGCGGCTCTTCCTCTCCTTCTTGCCGTTACCGTGCGGCGGCCCGGGAAGTGGAAGGAGGAGGCTGCTCTGCTGAGGTAGCGTAGGCGCAGGGGAGTGGAGGTGGGAGGAGGGCGCGCGCGGGCCGGAAGGCAGCATTGCTGTGGTGTCGCCGTGGCCATGGTGCCGCGGGGACGGTGGCGGAGGAAGGAGACGAGTGGATGGTGGGTTTTTTTAGGTGATAAAGCTAGACGAAATGATGATGACGCTATAGAACAGGCTTCGTCGGCCCGTTCATTGTTGACTTCGGCCCAGTTATTATGTCTAGGGGCGAGGGGGAAAATATAGAATGTAGGCACATGATGCAACCGGAAAGCTCCATCCTTCAATATTTACAAAAACCACCTTCATGGAAGTACAGAATAAGTGTAACGTCCCCAATCACCTTGCTCGATGGGTTCCCTCAATTTGAAACAGAAAGAAAAGCAAACAGACTAGGGTTTCCAGCGCCGGCGGCGAACCTCGCGGTGTGCTGCGCTCCGGCGTCGGGCGAACAAGCTCGCCAAGATACGGGCGTCCAGCGGAGTAGTCGCCCTATTTCCACCTCGCCATTCTCCACCTCGCCCCTCTCTCCCACTCCACCTGACCCGACCCAATCCGGCGCCTAGCTCCGCCATCCATCGATGTTGTGGAAGAGAACTCCGATCTTCAAGTATTTTTGTGTGTTGTGGTCCTGATGCATCGTTTACTGTGTTGATTTTATCAGATGTACCTACTTTGGTCTTTACATTTTTTTATAGGACCAACTGAAGGAGCCGGCTGAAGGAAGAGAAGCTTTAAGCAAGATCTCCTTTTATTTGCTTACAGGGCCAGCTGAAGGAAAAGAAGCTTCGGCTTTATATTCTTGAGAATACCATTATTAGGAGAAGCGTGGACACGAAAATCCATTGAACAACACCATCTCGCCATTTGGTAAGCTACATGTTACGGTTCCCTTTTTATTGCTGCAAGTAAGATATGTTGTATGGCAATATGTTGGTTTTGGATGATGAACATAGCCTTTAGTAATAGCACATTACAATTTTTGTAAACTTAACACACAGAAAATCAGTGACAGAAACTGGATCTCACTTTTAAAAGTAATATCAGGCTGCCTCTGGAACAACTTAGTCTCATTCTCCATGAAGTACCCAGACAACAGAACCTACATTACTGAAAAAATTATGATGAGAGCAAATAACTAGTTGAAAAACTTGAGCATTAAAAAAGGTTGTGTGGCAATGAAACAACAACTAAATCAAGATATGAATGCTAGCATTGCTAAAAAAAATTTGTATAGGTAACCGCTTCTATATGAATTGAGTGCTCCGGCTGCACCCTCCTCGTCATAGCCGTTTGATACAGAACGTAGGCACATGATGCAACCGGAAAGCTCCACCCTTCAATATTTACAAAAACCACCCTCATGGAAGTACAGTATAAGTGTAACATCCCTAATCACCTAGCTCGATGTGTTCCCCCAATTTGGAACAGAAAGAAAAGCGAACAGACTAGGGTTTCCAGCGCCGGCGGAGAACCTCGCCGTGTGCTGCGCTCCTGCGTCGGGCGAACGAGCTCGCCAAGATACGGACGTCCAGTGGAGTAGTCGCCCTATTTCCACCTCGCAATTCTCCACCTCACCCCTCTCTCCCACTCCACCCGACCCGACCCAATCCGGCGCCTAGCTCCGCCATCCATCGACGCTGTGGAAGAGAACTCCGATCTTCAATTATTTTTGTGTGTTGTGGTCCTGATCCATCGTTTCCTGTGTTGATTTTGTCAGATGTACCTACTTTGGTCTTTACATTTTTTACAGGGCCAACTGAAGGAGCCGGCTGAAGGAAGAGAAGCTTCAAGCAAGATTTCCTTTTATTTGCTGACAGGGCCAGCTGAAGGAAAAGAAGCTTCGGCTTTATATTCTTGAGAATACCATTATTAGGAGAAGCGTGGACACGAAAATCCATTGAACAACACCATCTCGCCATTTGGTAAGCTACATGTTACAGTTTCCTTTTTATTGCTGCAAGCAAGATCCGTTGTATGGCCATATGTTGGTTTTTTATGATGAACATAGCCTTTAGTAATAGCATATTACAATTTCTGTAAACTTAACACACACATAGTCAGTGACACAAACTGGATCTCACTTTTAGTACTAATATCGGGCTGCCTGTGGAACAACTTAGTCTCATTCTCCATGAAGTACCTAGACAACAGAACCTACATTATTGAAGAAATTATGATGAGAACAAATAAGTAGTTGAAAAACTTGAGCATTAAAAAAGGTTGTGTGGCATCGAAACAACAACTAAATCAAGATATGAATGCTAGCATTGCTAAAAAAAACTGTATAGGTAACCGCTTCTATATGAATTGAGTGCTCCAGCTGCACCCTCCTCGTCACAGTCGTCTGATACAGAACGTAGGCACATGATGCAACCGGAAAGATCCACCCTTCAATATTTACAAAAACCACCCTCATGGAGGTACAGAATAAGTGTAACTTCCCCAATCACCTAGCTCGATGTGTTCCCCCAATTTGGAACAGAGAGAAAAGCGAACAGACTAGGGTTTCCAGCGCCGGCGGCGAACCTCGTCGTGTGCTGCGCTCCGGCGTTGGGCGAACGAGCTCGCCAAGATACGGACGCCCAGCGGAGTAGTCGCCCTATTTCCACCTCGCCATTCTCCACCTCACCCCTCTCTCCCACTCCACCCGACCCAACCCAATCCGGCGCCTAGCTCCGCTATCCATCGACGTTGTGGAAGAGAACTCCGATCTTCGGATATTTTTGTGTGTTGTGGTCCTGATCCATCGTTTTCTGTGTTGATTTTGTCAGATGTACCTACTTTGGTCTTTACATTTTTTACAGGGCCAACTGAAGGAGCCGGCTGAAGGAAGAGAAGCTTCAAGCAAGATCTCCTTTTATTTGCTGATAGGGCCAGCTGAAGGAAAAGAAGCTCCGGCTTTATATTCTTGAGAATACCATTATTAGAAGAAGCATGGACAGGAAAATCCATTGAACAACACCATCTCGCCTTTTGGTAAGCTACATGTTATAGTTTCCTTTTTATTGCTGTAAGCAAGATCTGTTGTATGGCCATATGTTGGTTTTGGATGATGAACATAGCCTTTAGTAATAGGATATTACAATTTCTGTAAACTTAACACACACATAATCAGTGACACAAACTGGATCTCACTTTTAGTACTAATATCGGGAGCATTAAAAAAGGTTGTGTGGCATCGAAACAACAAATAAATCAAGATATGAATGCTATCATTGCTAAAAAATTGTATAGGTAACCGCTTCTATATGAATTGAGTGCCCCGGCTACACACACCTCGTCACAGCCGTTTGATACAGAACGTAGGCACATGATGCAACCAGAAAGCTCCACCCTTCAATATTTACAAAAACCACCCTCATGGAAGAACAGAATAAGTTTAACGTCCCCAATCACCTAGCTCGATGTGTTCCCCCAATTTGGAACAGAAAGAAAAGGAACAGACTAGGGTTTCCAGCGCCGGCGATGAACCTCGCCGTCTGCTGCGCTCCGGCGTTGGCCGAACGAGCTCACCAAGATACGGACGTCCAACGGAGTAGTCGCCCTATTTCCACCTCGCCATTCTCCACCTCGCCCCTCTCTCCCACTCCACCCGACCTGACCCAATCCGGCGCCTAGCTCCACCATCCATCAACGATGTGGAAGAGAACTCCGATCTTCAGGTATTTTTGTGTGTTGTGGTCCTGATCGATCGTTTCCTGTGTTGATTTTGTGAGATGTACCTACTTTGGTCTTTACATTTTTTACAGGGCCAATTGAAGGAGCCGGCTAAAGAAAGAGAAGCTTCAAGCAAGATCTCCTTTTATTTGCTGATAGGGCCAGCTGAAGGAAAAGAAGCTTCGGCTTTATATTCTTGAGAATACCATTATTAGGAGAAGTGTGGACACGAAAATCCATTGAACAACACCATCTTGCCATTTGGTAAGCTACATGTTACAGTTTCCTTTTTATTGTTGCAAGCAAGATACGTTGTATGGCCATATGTTGGTTTTGGATGATGAACATAGCCTTTAGTAATAGCATATTACAATTTCTGTAAACTTAACACACACAAATTCAGTGACACAAACTGGATCTCACTTTTAGTACTAATATCAGGCTGCTTGTGGAACAACTTAGTCTCATTCTCCATGAAGTACCTAGACAACAGAACCTACATTATTGAAGAAATTATGATGAGAACAAATAAGTAGTTGAAAAACTTGAGCATTAAAAAATGTTGTGTGGCATCGAAACAACAACTAAATCAATATATGAATGGTAGCATTGCTAAAAAATTGTATAGGTAACCGCTTCTATATGAATTGAGTGCTCCGGCTGCACCCTCCTCGTCACAGCCGTTTGATACAGAACGTAGGCACATGATGCAACCGGAAAGCTCCACCCTTCAATATTCACAAAAACCGCCCTCATGGAAGTACATAATAAGTGTAACGTCCCCAATCACCTAGCTCGATGTGTTCCCCCAATTTGGAACAGAAAGAAAAGCGAACAGACTAGGGTTTCCAACGCCGGCGGAGAACCTCGCCGTGTGCTGCGCTCCGGCGTCGGGCTAACGAGCTCGCCAAGATACGGACATCCAGCGGAGTAGTCACCCTATTTCCACCTCGCCATTCTCCACCTCGCCCCTCTCTCCCACTCCACCCGGCCCGACCCAATCCGGCACCTAGCTCCGCCATCCATCGACGCTGTGAAAGAGAACTCCGATCTCCAGGTATTTTTGTGTGTTGTGGTCCTGATCCATCGTTTCCTGTGTTGATTTTGTGAGATGTGCCTACTTTGGTCTTTACATTTTTTACAGGGCCAACTGAAGGAGTCGGCTGAAGGAAGAGAAGCTTCAAGCAAGATCTGCTTTTATTTGCTGACAGGGCGAGTTGAAGGAAAAGAAGCTTCGGCTTTATATTCTTGAGAATACCATTATTAGGAGAAGTGTGGACACGAAAATCCATTGAACAACACCATCTCACCATTTGGTAAGCTACATGTTACAGTTTCCTTTTTATTGCTGCAAGCAAGATCCGTTGTATGGCCATATGTTGGTTTTGGATGATGAACATAGCCTTTATTAATAGCATATTACAATTACTGTAAACTTAACACACACAAAATCAGTGACACAAACTGGATCTCACTTTTAGTATTAATATCGGGCTGCCTGTGGAACAAATTAGTCTCATTCTCCATGAAGTACCTAGACAATAGAACCTACATTACTAAAGAAATTATGATGAGAACAAATAAATAGTTGAAAAACTTGAGCATTGAAAAAGGTTGTGTGGCATCGAAACAACAACTAAGTCAAGATATGAATGCTAGCATTACTAAAAAAATTGTATAGGTAACCGCTTCTATATGAATTTCATGTTGGATGTCTGGTCTAAGGAAACTCAACTCTGTACCCTATCCGATCATACATCACTAATGAAAAAACGGTGATTGTAAAATTTTAGCAACTTATGGCCTGATACTGTACATGAGTTCGAGCAAATCAATCTACCTATTCAAGTACCTGGATGTGAAGTGCATGTTCGGACAAGACCGGGATTCATCTGCATGTACTATGTGTGTGACTACACTAATTTCTGGGAGTTCCCTATCTATTTGCTAGAACAATTTTCAGCACACTATTGACTATTTTCCTTAGTACATCTGAATGCCGGTGCATTCGGAAATTTTATCTCTTCACTACTTCAGCATTAAACTGTTTTTTAAACTGATTGTGTCGTCGCTCTCATGAAAAGCTAACTCTTAGTTGCCCCTACATGTAATATCTAGCATTTTTTATCTGCACGGAATAGAGAATGATGGAGTCAATGGCAAGTATTGCTCCAAGTGCCGGCTCAACTACAGCAATGGGACTTGAAGATGATGCCAACAACTTTTCCATGGTAAGTCCTTGATATGTTACTCATGTTCATATGTGCATGCGATGTCGCTAAAGTTCTAACAACCTTGATAGGTCCAAACGGGATTGGACATACATGATGAAGATTGTTTCAACACATCAAAAAGAACCAGTAGCCTCCCTGTGTGTGTAAGTTTACTATGACATGTCAATTTCATGGGTTTCAGTTCTGGAGCTAGCTAATCCATTATTTTCTACTCATACAGGGGTCAACTTATGAACCCGAGTGTGATGATAGCCTACAACCCTCAATTGGCATGTGATTTGATAGCTGGGAGGCAGGTTTGGCATTCTATAGAATGTATGCCCATGAGGTTGGCTTCTCTGTACGCATATGGACACAACACAAAGGAGAGGGTGGTGTAATAATTTGGAAGAAGTTTGTTTGCGCAAGAGAAGGTTGGAGGAAGGAAAAATCAGTGGACATTGGCCAAGATACTCAAGAAATGCAGAGAAAAAAGGTTAAAAGAAATATCAAGATAACCAGATGCGGTTATGAGGCTATGATCGGATTGAAGAGACAGGATGACGGCAAGTACCAGGTCATCCAGTTTGTTCAATCACACACGCACCAACTTATCTCGCCAAGTAAGAGACATCACATCCGGTCAAATAGAGAGGTAACTAGTGAATTGAGAAACAAACTATTTACATGCAGTAAGGTATTGCTTGGCACATCAAAAACTTTTCGCTTGCTTAGTATTGAGAAAGGTGGGCAAGGAAACATAGGTTGCACGAAACGTGATCTACGGAACTATGACCGTGATTTTAAGGCAGCAATTAAGGGAGCAGATGGACAACTTATAGTAGACATAATGGAAAATAAGAAAAGGCCAATCCAGCATTCTACTTTGATTACCAGGTTGATGAGAACAATAAGTTGAAAAATATTTTCTAGGCAGATAGTATATGTAGAAAGAACTATTCATTGTTTGGTGATGTTGTGTCATTGGACTCTACATATAGATCCAACAAGTATGACCTGGTATTTACCCCTTTTACTGGTGTTAACCATCATAAATCTTGGGTTACATTCGGTGCCGCTTTTTTGTCAAATGAGAAGATTGCATCATACAAATGGTTACTCCAGACTTTCTTGAAAGCAATGTGTGGGGTTGCACCAAAGCTAATCATAACTGATGAGGACCAAAGCATGAGAAGAGGAGTAGAAGCTATATTTCCAAACACAAAACATAGACTTTGTATGTGGCATATTCTCATGAAACTCCCTGAAAAGGTTGGTCCCATCTTGAAAAATAATGAAGATTTTAAACCACGGTTTATGGCATGTGTGTGGGGATCAGAGACTCCAGATGAGTTCGAATCAAGGTGGTCTTCAATAATTTCTGATTTCGGCCTTGAGGATAATGAATGGTTGAAAGAGAAGTATGACTTACGACAATCATGGATTCTGGCATTCGTTGTGGAGTTCTCTCTTGGTGGAATATTGTGCACAACATCGAGATCTGAGAGTGAGAATGCATTTTTTTGACGCTTCACTAATCGAAGGCTTGCCTTAATTGAATTTTGTGTCAGATTTGAAATGGCTTTGGAAGAGCAGCGGCAAAAAGAGCTGCAAGAGGACAATTCTAGCATACATACCTTGCCAGTACTTGAGACTTGTTGGGGAATTGAGACTCATGGCAGAGAGGTGTATACTCACAACATTTTTGTTGCTTTCCAACGTGAGGTAGTGGCTGCTAGGGACCGTCGTCATGTAAAAACTATTGAGTAGGTTGGTGATGTCCGAAGCACGAGCATTGGTAACCTTAGCGGCAGGATAAGAGTAGTCCACTACAACACTAGTACGAAGGCTGCACAATGTACTTGCCGAATGTTTGAATCCTTGGGCATCCTGTTCTCTCACATCATTGTTGTCTTAAAGAATGATGAGTGCAATGAAATTCCTAGCCAATATGTGCTGCATAGGTGGACTAAACTGGCTTCACGACATCTTTCTTATGATTTCAATGGACATGAGCTAGAAGGGTCATCTACATCTCTTTCACCTACCATCAAGAAATTGTACTCAGAAACATGCTCGATATTTAGCTCGGCATTGCATACAGCTAAACATTGCGAGGAGAAGATGAAATACTTTCACAAAGTTATTGCTAATGCTCTTGCACACTTGAGGCAGACGGTGCCACTTGACGAGCAAAGTAAAGTTCAATAGTTTGAATCCTTCATTGGAATGACATTACCAAGCGTCATCAAAATTCATCAACCCGAGGTTGCAAACACAAAGGGTAGTGGTAAGAGATTGAAGAGGGGTTCAGAGGAGGCCATGAACAAAAGGAAAAGGTAAATCATATTGTAAGCACTATGTATTTTATCAGGTTTTCATAGATTGCAGCTAAAGGTTTTTCCTTCTTTGCAGAGCAAGTAGCGTCCAAAAAGGTCCAAGATCAGTAGATTGTTCTAGTTATGAGGTTAGCCATGGCAGATAAATGTTTTTATATCTTGCTCCCTTTCAAATAAAGCATGTTGATTGTTTTTCACAAATATTTGACTACAATTTGTTTGAAATTTTGTAGCACACCTAGCCCATGGCAGCGGACATCATTCATTTGCGCTAAATCATGAATGAGAAATGACTTCCGTTCATGTGCTATCCAATGTTGGAGATTCTGCTACAACTTCAACACCTAGTTGAATATGTTGGTGCAATATGTGCACCTGCTACCTTGGGCTATAAATCGCTTTGGTTTGCAACTCTAGTTATGTGCTTCATGGTAGATTTATGTGTACTGTCATGAGTATTTGCTGAGAAAGCATTCATGATATTTTGTACAAAAAGGTGTGTAAGAACGTAATATTGTCGTACTGTTACCTTTTAAATGCCAAGATGGTTTTTAAAGTGGTGGAATGCATTACCAGGATGGTGGTTGATGTGTTCTCAGAAAGGTATCTAACACACCTGAGTGACGTTGGCTTCACATTTTCTGGTGCAAAATTCACCGGTTCAAAATTTTGTTCATGAACTTGTTTCTTTTTTATTTTCTTCTAGATTATCTTTACCTTGTTAAATCACCTTTCCTGAATGTTCATGTTGTGCACACATCTTTCTTTAAAGTGGTGGAAAATTCATGATACTACTACCTGTACCATATATCAGCTGATATCCAATTTATATATCAAAGATGAAGCTGAAAGCGTCAACATGAAACAATCATGTACGGAGGTACAAGATGTGTGTGCTCTTTCTGTACCAAAACTGGGCCAGCACATTTTTTGAAGCTAGGTGATGACAACTGTACAACAATACTATCATCACATGGGGTGTTCTTTGCAAAATTGAAAGGATGAGGCTTTCTACTCCCATCCTGTACCTACAAACTTCATCTGATGGATGTGCTCTGCAGGGAGCAGCTGGAGCACTCCATCCATTAGAGTACCAGATACCTTCTCTAGGGGCGAGAGCACGGGACTTTGGAGCCTTCCAACAATCGCTTCAAGTGGGCTGAGAGCGTGCCATTGTCGCGCTCTAGACGCTTTCTTCGAATTTTATTTTGGACGACGATAACTTCCACACGTGTGGCATCTAGGGGGTTGTGCCGCATGTCTTGTGTGGCACGGAGACAACCCCGCCCGCACGACGGCGTCCGGGCACATGCAGCCGCAGCCCGCACGTCCGGTGTGTGTCACAATCGCCCACACATCTGGGCGATCGACCGCGCTGCCCGCACGACCTAACGCGCCCGTCGTCCTGGCCTTCTTTCAAACACCAGTGCGACCTGCCGCCCCCACCGCCACCCCCGCGGCGACGAGCTAACAGGTCGATCTCCGATCTCCTCCTGTTTCTCATCCTTCTTCTGTCCCAGAAAATTGCAATTCCATATTGCCCACGAAGATGGCGACTAGATCCACACTGTCATGGCAAACACAACACATATTTGTATGTATTCCCCTTTGCCCACCAACAAATGCTAGATCTGCCATATTCTACCCTAGATTTGAACTAAGCTTCTGGGTTGGGTTGTTGCGAGTAGTTGCTCCAGAAGGATGTGTAGGATTCACTAAAATCAGGGAAAGAAAAGGAGGAATTTGGGTTGTGCACAGGGAGGGAGAAAATTAATTGCCACCTATATTTGACGTCAGTTGCCACCTATCTTTGCCGTTATCTGCCACCATGTTATGTTGTTACTTGCCATCATATTATGTTGGTTGTTGCCATCGGTTCAAAATGATAGTTGGCATCTAGATTTTAGAAAAGACAATGAATGTGCATGTCCTAATTGCCATGATGTATTGCTTGTCTATGCAAGAAATGTGATAAGATTGATGTGTTCTCTTGTATGTGCAAACAACAAGAATGCATTTTCGAATATTCATGCGTTCTTGTTCATGTAGTGACTGAAAACACAGTGGGAGAAAAAGCGGAAAAATGAATCATGAAGACGACACTGATCCTTGGTTTTCTCAAAGGCCGAAAGCGCCCCCTTGGGATGCAGCAGAGTACAATCAACTCATTTCCGCAGGGCCGTTGCTGCCACTACTAGAGTAGTACGCGAGCATCGGTACGATGCATGATCAAAAAAGGGACAGTTGCCATGTTTGTGGCAAGGAAAATGGCATTCTACTGATGTCCTACAATGTCATTTTTCGCAGGTTCTTATGACACAACCACACACAGGGATACCATGGCAAGTTCAAACACAGGGCGCTAATGCTGACAGATGTACGGGAGACCAACTTCAAGTAGCCAATGTGGCAAATCAAGGTAACGCATACGAAAGAAGCATACTGACGTGGCCATGAAATTAAACTTGCAAGAATGGCAAAGACTTACGAGTTTTATGGAAAAACGCAGGACCATCATGCAGCGCGTGGTAACAGGCGACAACCATGTACCTGCCAACAACGTCGTACAAAGGTGAGTCGTATGAAGTGATTTTGTGGATAGTGGATCAGGAGAAGGAACATAGGTGACATTGGTGTTTACGTGGTGACTTGACAAAACACAGTTGCCGTGTCTGGACAACTGCAGTTGCCATGTCTGGAAAACTGCAGTTGCCATGTCTAATCAACCGTGATTGCAATGTCTAAACAACTGTGGATGCCAAGTGTGAACAAATATTTTTGCCATGGTTGAACCACTACATGTGTCGCGTTGTACAAAATACAGTTGCCATGCATTGACCAACTGCTAATGATCGCAGGTTGTTATGGTGGAACCACATCGGCAAACGTATGGTGGAAAGCTTCACCGTTGCAGGCCAACGCTATTGCAGATAGAGCACAGCAAATTGGAATGACAGACCAGCTTCGATTAGCACATGCGGCACAACAAGGTAAAAAATATGTGAACCAACAAAACAATAGTGCATTTGCTCTTGTGAAATAGCATGTGGGGGAAGTGGATTTGTCACGGTGGTGGCGGAAAACAACAAAAAATGCTACCAAGTGGACACGTGCAAATAGTCATCTATTGTCTTCAGGATTTGTCAATTACTGTCTGCGTGTGTACACCATTCGTGATGAACTCCATTTGCCTAGTGGGCTTGTACCTAGAATGCAAGTTTTGATGCTAAAGATGCTGGTTGCCATGTCTTGGCAACAATAGCTGCCATGTTTGTTGAACTGTAGCTGCCATGGCTAGAAAACTGCAGTTGCCATGCATGGCCAGATGCAGATGCCATGGCTTGCTGTATGAATGATATCGTGCCAAATCAGATGCAGTTGCTATATTCCGTTACGATAAACCTACCATTCAAGCAATGCTTACACACATACCTGGTTTTTTGCAGGGCCTTCAACTACAATCAACAGCGGCGCTGGGACATCTACTGCGGGAACCTCTGAGCACATGAAAGGAGTGCTCCACCAGCAAGTCAACAATGTTGCCACAAACAATGCAGAATCAGTGTCAGGACTGGCAATCGTTCCACCAGTGACGACAAGCACACATTTGCACACCAGCACAAGCAACACTCAAGCAGATGAAACAGCCGCTGATACTGAAGTGAATGATAAAACAGATGACGAAGCACAAGGGGATGAAGAAGATGGGCAATCGGAAATCATGATACCTCAACCACCATATGTTGGGCAGAGATTTGGTTCGTTTGAAGATGCCAAGGAATTCTACCAAAGATATGCAATGTTCCATTGGTTTGCAGTGAACACCGAATACCATAGGAAAAAAACTAACGAGTACAGCAGAGGTGAGATAAGGTGCTACAAGGCATGAAGGAACAAGAAGGATAAAGGTGTTGCGCCTGTCGTGCCGGAACGAAAGAGAGGTATCATTGTCTAGACGGAATGCCCTGTCCGGTTTAAGCTAAACGCAGATGGAGCACGGTGGGTGGTCACCGAATATTTCAACGAACACAACCACAAACTCATAAAGAAGTTTGACCTGGTAAAATTTCTGAGCGCCCAAAGAGGATTCAGCCCCCTCGAGAAGAAATTCGTAAAATTGCTACATGATTGTAACGTCGGTCCATCAAGAATGGTCCAAATACTATCCCTGATCCATAGCGGAGATGGTAGACTGAGTAGCATGCCCTACATACCAACAGACGTCACAAACCTAAAGGCAAAGTACCGTAGAGAGAGCAGGTTGGCTGGCATATAAGACACAATAGCCTACTTCAAAGAGAAAGCAAAAGCAGATGTTGATTTCTTCTACAGGATAAGATTGGACGACGAGGACCGTGCCAGAAACATGTATTGGGTGGATGTTGCTGCAAGAAGATCCTACAAACATTTCTGTGATTGCATTTCATTCAACGCGACATATCTCACTAATATTTACAAGATGCCTTGCGCTCCATTCATAGGAATAAATAACCACAACCAGTCATTGCAGTTCGGTTGCAGACTCGTTTGGAACGAAGATACGGATGGTTACACTTGGCTATTCAAAACCTTCTTGGAGTGCATGGGTGGACTTGCTCCAATGATCATAATAACAGACCAGGATTTTAGCATGCGTGCAGGCATAGAGGAGGTCTTTCCGTTGGCAGTGCACATGCACTGCAGGTGGTATATTATTAAGAAGGCTGATGAGACGCTAGGACCATTCTTTGCTGACCTTCCAGAGATACACAAGGCATTTGAGTTGTGCGAATGTATTGGGTGCCAGCCTACTTCATGCAGTGCTTCTTCCCATTTCTGTAGACTACTCAACGCAACGAGGGGTTCAATGCTATTTTGAAGCGGTACGTGAGCCCTAGCAACTCATTCCTGCAGTTTGCCAAGCAGTACAGAGCTTTGCAACAGAAAAAACTAGGATCTGAGCTACAACAAGAAGCAAACACCGCGCTCAAGCAGCCTAAATTGCTAACATATTTACTGATGGAGAGGCTGATGAGCAAGATATATACCAACAAGATTTTAAACAAGTAAGTGGATTATCTTACCGTCTTATTTGCACAAGCATGAAGATAGTAGGTGCCATGTAGAATGCAATGCAGTTGCCAACTTTTTTGACTTGCTGATCTATTGAAAATAGCCACTGAGTACATTATAAGCATGATGTGTAGTTGCCATGTGAAATCAACTATAGTTGCCATGTGTGTTGAACTATAGTTGCCATGTGTAATGAACTGTAGATGCCATGCGAAATGATATGTAGTTGACATGTGAAACAAAACTGCATTTGCCATGTTTTATGAATTGCATTTGCCATGTTAAATGAACTGCATTTGCCATGTTAAATGTTATGCAGTCGCCATGTGAAATATCATGCAGTTGCCCTGTGGAAACAAACAACCCAAGAACAAATGTGGGAAAAATAAGGATTTCCATGCCATCATTGATTTTAGATACGTTTGTTATGTTACGACCTACCTCAACATAAGGTGCTACAAACATCATATAAGAGTTTAACAAAAGCCCAAAACATGCAGATTCCAGGAAGAAATAAAGCGTGCCAGCATGTACACAACTTACCAAGTGGACGAACATACGTTTAAGGTGTGTTCTCTCTTGGGCATGTCTGATTTAGAACCTGAAGACCCCGACAAGGGAAGGAACTACTTTGTGAAGGCCTCGATAAACGAAGGTGAATACTACTGCCAATGTTGCAAATTCGAATAGGACGGGACCATGTGTTGTCACATACTGAAAGTAATGGACATGCACGCGGTAACGCGATTGCCCCGCCATTTCATACGACGGCGATGGAATTGGGATGCTGATGATGCGTTGGGGGCACAAACATCAAATGCAGTTTTGGCTGTGCATGATGAGAGACCAGAGGCAACCATGGACACCGTGAGGCACGTTGTGTTGACCAAGAACTATGCTGAACTAATAGATGAAGCATGCAAGAGTGATGAGACACCGAGGGTGGCTGAAAAACACAGGAAGGCCCTGAAAAGAGAGCTTGATGAGATCAAAAAGAGGAAGGTTGAAGAAGCCTTACACAGGTTCCCCTGCACCTCAAGTGTGCCTTCGTCCACGGGTCCATCATCTGAAAACTCGGAGGTAGAGTCTGGAACAGCAAGCACGCAAACCTAGGTCAGGAACCCGCCCCGTTCCATCACAAAAGGGCGTCCAAAAGAGGTGAGATACAAATCGGGGTTGGAAATTCAAGCAAAGCAAAAGAAAACAAAGAAGGGGACGGGCAACCCGTAAGCAACTGTGGAGGATTGTAACTTGGGTGTTGGTGACATTTTTGTAAGGTAGATGGTCAAGATTTTAGAAAATGGGAGAATGACTGTTGGTGGACATCAGAATTTGAAGAAAATGCCATGTATGAATGACTATAATTGCCACGTATGTGCTACTAAATCTGCCATATAGCTTCCATCGAATCTGCCATGTAATTTCTACTGAATCTGCCATCGCATAGATTTTTGTTTTCAGACCACACATTTTTTTCCACACATATTGTATTGTACACACACTATGAACAAACTAGTTGAAACGATCACGTGCAAAAACACAAGAGAACGGTTTGCTTATGAACTAACTACCATGCTAACTGATACAGTTAGCAATGCAAAAAAAACCAAAAAACAAAAAACTAAACAATTACTTTCACTAACTGTCCCCGATCAACTATATTTGACGTGTTTCAGGCATCATAGACGCATTAAAACACCCAACTGGTACTACCAACCACAAACACATAATAGTAATGAACATAAACGTAGTTGTTGTCACACCTAAGCAGGTTCAGATCCACACATATATTACAAATATTCAATGACACTCACACGCCACCACTATATACTAGACTACGGGGATGCAGTCATAACATAGCACACTGATATAGTTTTAAAAGAACAAGTTGATACCTTACATTCCTCAGCCAAGAAATGTAAGGTAGGCATGCGGTATGGAGCATCACGTGATCACTTGTACTTCTTGTTGGCCTTTTTCACATCTTCCTCTATGAACTCTCGTGCGTTTGCCCGCGTGTTGAAAGCTTCATTCATCAACCAGTTCCATGTGTACATTTTATGGAGCTTGACGACCATTGCAGCTGTGACGACAGGGACCCGCCGACCTTCCCACTTTGTAAGGTATTCCAACGTGTGAAAGCCACAGTCATGCCTATAAAGAAAAGAATCGGGTGAACTCAAGAGAACAGAAAAAATCATAAACTTCAATGCAGAGGTGACAAAGGTTTAGGATTGATGTGGAGGACACATGAAAAAAATAGTAATTACCAGTTTCCTTGCTTCGTAGTCGCGACATACTCGATTGGAAAATGGCTGAACTGGACCTTTGAGTTTTTGTAGTGACGGATCCATGTCTCTTTCAGGTTGTTGATAAAGAATTCAGCATGTGTAGTAAGGTCTTCATCAGCTTCTGAACGCATTGAATCAAGCACCTCAAATCGTTGGTTCTTCAGGTCAAGGCAAATCACGTAGTGATGACCACACTTGTCACCTGGGTTGTCCGATGCATGCTCCTAGAACATGGGGAACATGACCTGCAAGTAAAAATAAAGGAAAGAAAAAGCAGAGTTCACATCAAAAACAGAAAATTATGTAAATTGGAAAAATGATATGTAAAGATATTGCCGGATGCAGCAAGAGGTACATGAATGAAAAAGCACCAAGGGTCCAAAAAATGCACCCACGGGGAATGCTTATTTTTGCCATGTGTAATTAAAAGAAGTTGTCATCCATGTATAAATAAAGTTGCCCAATATTTTAAGTGAAGTTGCCACATAAGTTGCATTAAATGGTCAAACATATTTTACATGGCAGTTGTTGACACATATGAAGCATGGCTACTGACAAAACATAACATGGAAGAAATATGTACAAACAAGAAGGAACACTCACATATTTCTTCAGTGTGAGCTTGAATTCACCATGCGCGGCAAAATGCTTCCTCAGGATTTTATGGTGGAAGTCACCATCCCATATTTTGCAGGTCACGCTGTACTACATGATCGTCTTGTCGGGACAAATATCCATATGCCTGTTGATGAAGTCAATCCCACACACAACTACATTCTTCGACATTTTACCAAGTGGCCTCACAAACTCGGCAAGGTCACCTAGGTCGACGTACGTCACATCACATTGTATGATTTTGGTTCTATCCAAACATGAGATGTATGAAAATGATATAACATGAAAGAATCATGTCTACTGAATAAAATAAAAATAAAACATAAACAACGCATGGCTGCAATAGCAAAGGAAAAATATCGGAGATAGGTGAATGAGGGGTTATGTTGTGTGGACATTATGCTTTCAGCTCCTTCATGTGCTTGTTGTTCGACCTCGCATTTCCAAAATGCTTGACAATATCGTACAGATGGTTATGCTCCTTTGTGGCCTTAACTTCGGGCTCATAGTCATCCATGGATGGTGCGTGAACTA
This sequence comes from Aegilops umbellulata, assembly GCA_032464435.1. NCBI lineage: Eukaryota > Viridiplantae > Streptophyta > Magnoliopsida > Poales > Poaceae > Aegilops > Aegilops umbellulata. The sequence goes on from CP136058.1 coordinate 296,053,380, forward strand.
CCCTGTTCTGCCTCATAGATCCAGGGGTGGCACTTCTAACGGTATCCTCAGATACAAACACAGCGGGCACGTTAGAACTTGATTGCCCCTGACCCCGTGAGGACCTCCTCTTCAATGCTTCCTCCTCAATCCTGCGGTAAGCTTCATCAAGTGACGGCGAAATCTCCTCAAGGGTGTCTGGAAAAGATAAAACAATGGGTTAGGAAACTTGGTAACAACAAGATATTGTGAAAAACAGTGCAGAAATGTGAACTATAGGTGCAAATTAGAAAGTGTCCATGTGGAAACAACTCCACTTGCCATGTGCATTGCACTGTAGTTGCCATGTGGCAACAACAACAATTGCCAAGTACATTAACTGGAGTTGCCATGCTGCAGCAACTCTAGTTGCCATGTGCTTTGCGAATGGAATTGCCACATGGCAACAACTGTAGGTGCCATGTTGCAGCAACTCAAGCTGCAATGTGCATCTCATGAGATTTGCCATCACCAGTAAGAAACCAAAAAATCTTGTGACAAACGTCAGACTAAAAAAATGTAGAAACAAATGATAAACACAAAAAAAAATGTACTTGCACTATCGGCTCTGCAAACTTCACAGCCTTCCCGCCATCAGCCATTGGTTGCGCCATCATTGGGACCGTGCCTGCCGGGAAAGCAAAGGCAACATGCACATGATCTTGCACCACTGGTTCGTCTTGACTATGATCGATGCCAAGGCTACAACTCGGTGGGGTGAAAGCCATTGGGTGCCTCTCCTGCCTACCAGCCGAATCACGAACATGTTGCTTGGCAGAATCCAGGGGTGACAGATCAACAAACATTTCTGCCTCATCTGCTGCAGGATCATCAGGCTTATTAGTAGGGCGGGGCGTGCTGTCAACGGTCTCAGTCGCAACTTTCTTGCCAATCTTCTTGTTTGGGTTGTACGGGACACCAATGCTGACTGGGAGCTTAGAAGTGCGCAGATTTAAGCTGGGTTTCTCCACGGCGGTGAAAGGCGCAGTCTATTCCGGACATTCACCTCCTTTAGTCATGCACGACTTGCCACCTGCGTCAGTTGTACTCCGGACTTCCGTTTTCTCCATAACATTGCTTTTGGCAGGAGGTGGAAACAGTATGGAAGCAGGCACATAACCAGAGTCATCTCTGCTGCTCCTAGCTACATTTGGTGCATTGGATATGTGTGCAGGATGCTTGCGGGGGCTACCCGCCTAGGTGGCAGACCAGCTCGCACAACGGTCGCGTTAGCAACCTCTGGACCACCAGAAGCTGGAGTTGTTGTGCCATGAGTCTCACCTGTGGATGGCATCTCATTCTGAAATGTGGCCGTAGCCCCTTCTTTTGTGGACGTGGAAGTGCCACCAGCCACACGCTTGGAATCCATATCAGATGAGCGGGAATCTTCCTTGTTTAGGTTGATCTCAGGAGCGTCCACTTCAACGCTTGCTGATCAGGTGGCATGGGTCACAACAGCATCCCTCATTGCCACCAGCCTGGGCAATATCTCAGCAGTCCTGGCAGATACTAACTCATCACTCCCAGATGTACGGATGCCTGTTGTTGTAGTCTGCACATCTGCAACCGGCGAAGATGGTCAGCCACTTGCATCAGCGCTAGTGGGAATAGTGGATGGTGCAGCAGCGGTTTGGTCGACTGGTGGCTCATGAACATCTGAGTTGCCACTTGTCGACAGCTTGGAATGAATGCATTCAAGTGGGTCTTTATGATTGTGTTTGGTCACACGTGTAGTAGTCTTCTTCACCCTACAAGAAAGCACATGGAGAGTACCAAAAAGTGAGCAAAATAATTGCCATGGTAGTCATCATTAAAATGAAAAATGTGTGATGTGCCAGAGCTGCCATTTGAGAACAAGGTATGGATGAGCACACATGGCAATGTAGGTGGTGGAAGTTAGTGGAAAGCTGCCAGTTGCCATGTCAGTGGAAAAAGAATTGCCATGTGGTCTAGTTAACAGTTGCCATGCAGAACAAGCAGAACTTGCCATGCAGCAAAAAACAGATCATGAAAAACAGCAGTTGCCATGTGGGACATATGGCAGTAGCCCACGTGGCAACCTAGAGAGCTACTATGAGGAGAAGACAGTAGTATGCATCAAGCAAAAAATAGCACTACGACAGTGAAAAACAGGGATAACCTACTTCTTGATTGTCTTCCTCAAGTCTTCCAACACGACAGGATCCCCGGTGTTGGACGTCGACCTACGAGGAGACGACCTAGTGGAAGTGGTGTCACCAGCAGTGGGAGCACCCTTGTTCAATTGGGCAGAAACACGGGTTGGCGTTGGTGCTTGTTTCTTATTAACTGCTCGTCCACCAGCTGTTGCCTCACTGCACGTAGAAAAAATGGCAAAAAAGATACCAAGTGTGAGACACAAAAATCATGCCGCACTTAGCAAACAATGAACAAAAGGTCGGTCTGTTAAACAGGAAGGACAAAGAAAACACTAAATAGATGTTGAACCTCCTCCTAGCAGCTACGGGATCGGTCCTAGACCTCTTGCCAACAGAGCCCTGCCCAACATCCTCTGGAGCCCTGCCCCTCCTTGAGAGCGACACCCCCGTGTCTCTCGCAGCCGTTTGTTCAATGTCTTCCTCCGGTGGAGGAACATTTGGTGCAGCCTTATCCTTCTTACCACCTACACAAACTTCAACATGTCCATCATCGTCAGTTTCATGTTGCACATTCTCCATGTCATCGTCATCGTCCTTGTCGAGACCAGCATCTCCATCTAGCTCATCTTGTGTGTCAAGGACCTCCTGAGAGCTGTTGTAGTCGTACCGGCCACGGCAACCAGTTGGTCGATGCGTACGTTCTCCAACGAATGATGTGAACTGCCTCGCAACCGCGTCGTTGTCAGAGCCATTAAGTGCCGTCCAACCCTCAACCAACTTCCCGAGCAAGCTGGTCATTGAGATATATCAAAATGCAAAAGAGAAAAACAATTTCAAAAAACAAAATAAACATCCTTCATTACCTCAGCAGGACAAGATGGAGCTGAATGCACATCCATCCACTTGCCAAAGTTTTGTGGCCTGCCAAACACACTGTAGTCTATAGCATGCTTGGCCATCAGCTGGAAAACAACAAAAACAACTAAGATGTAAGAAAGAAATAAGGAGCACTGACTACAATTCATGTATTGTAAAAAGAGGAAAAAGAAGGAGTTTTGACATGGATGGCGGAGTTGCCGTATGGTGTCAAACATGGGTGCCATGTGCAGACAACCATGGCTGCCAAGGTATTTATCGCTTGTTAGCCATGAATGGTTACCGTATGGGGATTTTTTTCATATGTTATGCAACATCAAAATTGAAGAATGCCGTGCAAGAAAGAAGGCAGAACTAACCTGCAGTTTCCCATATTTTGTATCAGTTATCCTGTCTACGGCAAGCACAGACTTGACAACATCGTATGTCCATGTAGAGACAGCTATGTGGAGGCGGCGGGCCTCCTATCCCAGTAAAGTCGACGGTGGACAGATCAAGACAATCGACGTACATGAGCTGATATACACAATAAAAAAGAAAGCTATGTCAGTTGCCATCATGCTATGTTGAAAATAAGCTTATGTAGTTTCCTTGAGTCATCAAGTTGAAGAGAAGGAAGAAAAATTTGCCATGTATCTATGTTAGTTGCCATCATAGTATGTTGGCAGTTGCCATCTTGTTATGCTGGTAGCTGCCACCAGCTCAACATCATGGTTGCCATGCAGATTGTATAAAAGAGAATGAATGTATGAAATGAACACTTTTTTTGTGTTGCTGAACAATGCTATTGCCTTGTAGGCAACAACTATAGATGCCATGGATGAAAAAAAGTCACTTTCACATGTAAAAGATTCACATAAAAAATGAAACAAAGGGTTGCCATGCACGATCTTATACGGTTGTCATCAGGAAAAAAACAAAAAAATCCAGTTAAAAAGATCAGTCGTAAACTTTGGGTTTGCAGACTATGGCCAAACAGAGATACCAAAAATGCAAACCAATTTGGTTCACACTTACGAACAGCTGGAATGTTGATTTAGGAAAAGAATGAACCGTGATAAGAGTATTTGCAAAAGAGTAGGGGAAAATACCATTAGGTGCAAGCGACAGCCCTTCTGGTACATCTTGTTTGAGAATGCATCATGCAGGAAGTCTGCGATGAATTTACACCAATTCATGTTCTTAACGTCTTTCAGCTTCGCCTGCACATCACAATTTCACAACGAAAAGTTGCCGCATCAGAATTCAAAATAAAAACACATAAAAAAGTGGCAGTGACTGGCTTCCAGGTGACATCAAAATCAAAAGATTGAAGGGAAAAAGAAGTAGAGACAGAGCATTCACTAGGATATGGAAGCACCTGTTGCTTGGGCGAAGAGATGTGGTAGGCGCAAAGACAGCTAAGATCAAGTACATGAGCAGCTTCATCTTAAAAACCTCGCTATGGGTTTTCATGCCCTCCAGCGAAGTTGCCAGCACAGTCGTATTAGGCATGGATGCCATTCCAGGAAACAAGCGGGCAAACAAGGCTTCCTCAATCTTATTATTCACCTCATACGGGACTTTGATTTCTCCATGGGGCATGCCCAAAGTGCAGAACACAGATTCCTCATCCAGAGGCAGTCTTCCACGTCCTGGAATCACAAATTCCCTAGAGGCAGGCTCATATATCTCACCGAGCCAGTCGCATACAGGGTTCACTAGGTTCTTGCACCGAACATCCATCAGAGCATGCATCCCCATCTCACCGGCAGCTCCCTTCTGCTCATAAGTAAATCTCTCGGTCAATATAGTCAGGCGTTCTTGCGAAGCCCTATTGCGATGACGTTTCTTCTTCTGCATAACACAAAAAGGATCATTTGTTGCCATTTTCAATGTCGTGAATATTTAGTTCTAACGGAAGATTGAAAACTCAATGTGACATTAAACATATGGGGGTGGAAAGTGACCTCATCGCCATCTTTTGTCCGACCGGTCGCGCAATTCTGTTGTGGTAACTCCATGAAGTCATCGCCATCATCTTAATGGTTGCCGCGAGCCATTGTGCTACAGTAAGATTAAAACACACGTTAGGGTGAAATGAAAACACATCCGAAGGATACGGAAAAGAAATGCATGAAGTAAATATTCACTGGATATCGTTGATGAACAAAAATGAAAATTCCATGGTTACCCCAAAGTTTAAGCATCTGAAGAGGGCAATAATTGCCACCTGATGAACATGCACAAAAAGGCAGAAAAATAATCAAATGGAAAATCAATTGCAGAAACATGGCAACTGGACGTGTATGTTCTTCTGAAGGAAGCAGTTGCCACCTAGCAGAATCTACTTTCCATGTTGGCTCCAATGAAAGTGGCAAATGAGCCAGAGCAGAGGAACACCCACCCCCCTAGGATTGCCCAACATGAAGTGTGGCAACTAACACATTGGCTTCATAAAAAATATAGATCACATCTACTAGGTTCAAGTTGCCATGTTAACACAAGGCACTTTAGAAAAGGGCAGACAACTTCCACTGTACAACATATAATGTGGGAACTCATCACATCCTGGCCTCATATGAAAATGAGTTGCCATGTAGTACATTCAAATATGTTTAGCTATCACAAGTCAGCATGGCAAACGCAGTTGAGTCTATTGTATAGTCAGTTTGCCGTTATCCTGCATATGACATGGCAACATGCATAGTTGATTCACAAAAATTAGTTGCCACTTAGAAGCAAAGTCGTGGGTAAACAAATGCAATGAAAATTGTCGTGACTGCCATTATCACACACTTAAGTATGCAACTACCTAGTATATAGAAAATCACACACAAAAATTGCTCCCTGACTTGGATCTCACAAACTGACATTATCCTACAACTGACATAGTTGATTCAGAAATTAGTTGCCATCAGTGATGATAGTTGTTGAAATTGCCATGACTGTCATTATCCTGCACTTTGAAATGCACCTAACTAGATCTAGGGTTCAATCGCAACTATCATACTTGAATTCAACAACAAAAAACGCCCTACACTGATGGCCATAGCATGTCGAGGCAAAATCAGAACTAACATATAGAAAATCCCCCACACAATCACAGGAAAAAAAACATATGCGGCTGCGGACCGGGCGAGCCACACCGGCATGACTGCCACCGCGGCGGCGACGAAACTGCGCAATGCCACCCTAAATGGCAAGCACGTGACTCCACCACCGATGGGGACACCGGATCACCGAGAATTGGTCGGAATCTCGAGGAAACTCAAGGGGAAATTGACCACAGAGGGAGGGGGCAGAAATTGCAGGCAGGAATATGAGCACGGAGGGAGCCTCACCTTCAATCTGCAGCTGCTCTAGCGCGGTCCAGAGAACCCCACCAACGGCCGCGAATGCGGTCGACTCTTCTGCCGCCGCCATCGCCTTCTTCTCTCGGTTTCTCCTCAATCGAATGCAACTGGTGTGGATGGTGGGTTGGGGAGTAATAAATGGGAGGGGAGTAATGAACCGCAAGGGGAGTGTGAGTGGCAAGTCGTGGGAGAAGGCAACCACAGTTGGGCGTGGCGTCCGAGCGCGACGGCAGTTCCACCGCACGCGCCGACTCGCAACCCTGACCTCGGAGGAAAAACTGGCGTGCGGACGAACTACCTACACACCACACACGGGACTTGTCCTACGTGGCACACCAAATCCACCTTTTCTTGTCAAGATTCGTGCAAAAGACAGTTGACGATGATCCAGGCGTGTGGGCGAGTTGGGTAACGGCCACACGTGTGGGCGTTAGTGTTACTGTTTATTATTTTTAATATTTTTTCGCACGCGCGTTCGGCTTTTAAAATGGTTTTGTTTCCGGGTTTTTTTGACCTTTGGGTTTTTCATTGGTCTTCCTTAGCTTTTGAAAAAAAAATGCGCGAAAAAACACGTTTTTTTCTTCGTGAGAGGCACGACCATGCATCTCGGAAACAGGAAAAAAACATGTTTTCTGTTTTTTTTCCTTTTGCTAGAGGTACGATTTTGCTTCCGCGAGAGGTACGATCGTGCCTCTTGAAAAATGAAAAAAAAACACGTTTTTTTTATATTTTCCCCCGCGAGAGGCATGGTTTTCCTTCCCCAAGAGCCATGGTTGTACTTTTGCGAGGGGCAGGATTTTGCCGAGAGCCACGACCTCTCGGAAACATAAAAAAATGTGTTTTCTGTTTCTTTTTCCCTTGCGCAAGAGGCAAGGTTGTGCTTTCGCGAGAGGCACGGTCGTGCCTCTTTCGAAAAGGGAAAAAATGTGCTTTTTTGTCCGGTTTTTTCGTGTAAAAAGTTCGTCAAAACCTATCAACATGGGATCTAGTTTTAAAGATCTCAACGCGAGGGATCCAATGATGAAACGGTTCGAGATTTGGATGCACCATTTAAGAGATAAAACATTTTGAATAAATGGATGTACGAAAAAATGGAAAAATCCCAGGTTACGACAAATGACGCGCATGCAGTGCGCCACTTGTCGCAAAATGAGGAGGCGAGAGTGATCTTTAAAAGGAGTATTCCTTAATTGGTGATTTCGGCGTCTTGGTTATAGGAAAAAATGGTGAAACCACTAATAAGCGGCTACAAATATTACTTCCATCTTCTCTAACGGCGATAAGTGGCACATCCTATATACTTCCTCCATTCCTAAATATAAGTCCTTCTAGTGATTTTAAATGGACTACATACGAATGCATATAGATGTATTTTAGAGTGTAGATTCATTCATTTTGCTTCGTATATAATCAATATTGGAATCTCTAAAAAGACTTATATTTAGGAACGGAGGGCATCACTTCTTTTTGCGAGGTTAAAGAGAGTTTTATTCCAAAATAATAGAGTTACAAGTTCAAGACACCAAGTCCTCACAACACTGAGGGCTCGAGTTTAACCATACCGCACTACAAGCCTCGATATGGCTATAATGACCCAGTTGATGTGCTACCCTATTCTGATACTAATGCTAAGTGGAATGAACTCTCTATCAACCATAAGAGCCTTGATCTCAGCATCCAAGTGACCATGGGCTGGTCTAGTCAAGCAGTCACCCCCGAGGGCGGCCAAAGCATTTGAAGAATCTAATTGGACAATGACCGACTTATCTGAATGCTGAACGATGAACGACATACCATGCATCAACGCATGGATAAGGCGTCATTACAATTGAAGATGTATCTGTAGGCCGCGAAGATCAACGTACCATTCTCCCGACGAAGCACCATCCCAATCGACGCCCTCCCGCGGAAGGAGGTTGTGGCAATCTGGCACTCCACTAGAGGGCAGCAGCATGCCCAATGGCATCCCAGGGTCGGAAGGTTGCGGCGAGCGTGGGAAGCTGACGCACCGTCATGTACCATCCCCATTGTCGTCTGCGTGGAAGGCGTAGAGGCTCAAGAGGAGGCAGTTCAAGAGGGGTGGGGTTGGCTTTGGTTATCCAGCAACACACATCGGACCAAATGGGTTGTCCTTGCTTGGTTTTATGGGCTGGCAGCCCAGTTTATCATAATGCGTTGTTTCAGCCTGTGGAGCAGCTGCCCATAGGACAATAGGCCCAGTATCACATTAGACATAGATCCAATGACCAGAAATACTCAGATCATGAAAACGGACGGCTAAAAACATGAATCGCTGATAAGGCTCGCTTTAGGCTCTGTTTTACTGTCCTTGACTAGAACATAAAGGCACGCGTTGCCGCGCCCATACATCTTATTCGAAGAGTATTATAAATAAATGAAACTTTTTGGGCAGTTTGTTTTAGTACAACACCTCAATGTAGAGGGCCATGGATAATTGAAGCTTTTGGTATAAGTTGAAAATTTGGCATGGTTGAAAAAACCATCTAAATCAGCATTGGAATGTCAATGTGCAAAAACGCTTATCTAAACATAACATTTGAATAAGTGGTGGAACATGCTTGTGTGGCATGTGCCGCATGCGTCATCGTCCGTTGTAGTTTCTTTTAGGTCTCCCTTGTCGACTTGCCATGGTAGATGCTGCAGAGAGGAAGAAAAGGAACAACAAATAATGCAATCGAACCACAAGTAGCCAAAACAACAATCCATTACAAGTTTTACAACTGGAATGTGATGGGAGTGGGAAAGGGAACAACAACCGTGAAGAAATCAGCATTTCCTATATAGCTCTGCAGGCGCCGGTTATAGTTGTTTCCGCAAACCGGTGCCTGCAGCCGCGTTAACTGGGCCTGGCCCATCTTTTTCCTTTCCTTCCCGTCGTGAGGACAAAAAAGGCGCGCTTTGGATGGGTATCGATCCCGCGACCTCATGGTCGTTCAATTCATGCACTAACCACTGCACTAACTCGTATTAGTTGCCCAAACTACAGCTTCTTCCCCTTTTACTCTTACAACGATTCTTTTTTCCTATTTCTTTTTATTTTTATTCGAAACGGTTTTGTTATGTTTTTTGTTCTTTTTCTTTTTTCTTCTTTTCGCAACAATTTTATATTTCTTTTGCTAATTTGAAAGAACTATTTTTCAAAATCGGTGAACTTTCTTTCACAATTGATGAACTCTTTTGCAAGATCGAAGAACTTTTTTCTAAATCGATGAACTTTTTTTCTAAATTGATGAACTCTTTTTCAATACCGATGAACTCATTTCACAATCCATGATTTTTTTTTCAAAATAGATGAACTCTTTTTCAAAATCGATGAACTGTTTTTCAAAATTGATGAACTTTTTTCAAAATCGATGAACTTTTTTTTTCAAAATGGATGAACTCTTTTTCAAAATCGATGAACTATTTTTCAAAATTGATGAACTTTTTTAAATTAGGTGAACTTATTTCAAAATTGATGAACTCTTTCCCAATTTGATGAACTTTTTTCAATTTTTGTGAACTTCTTTCCGAATTTGATGATTTAAAAAATGGATGAAGGTTTACAAATTTGTGAACTTTTTTGAAATCTCGATTTTTTTCTTTTTTGTGATTTTTTTTTCGTTTTAAGTTTTCATCTTTTTCTAAAGTCAACGAGTCAGTCAACTGGTCAACCGCGACCGTACGAACAACCCTCGAGGCTCTCGATCGAGCGAGGGACCAGGCGGGGTGAGTTTAGCGAGCGACTGGGCGTGGTCGCCACATGGGCCGGCCCACGATTCGGCGGCTGTGAGTGCCATCTCCCTTAGCTGGCACCTAAAGCGCCAACTAGGAGCTCCCGAAGAAATCGGCTGCAGCGCCACGGATCAGAGGCCCATCGCTCCACGGATAAAATAACTGCCGCGCGTCCACACGACCACTGCAGCCCTGTTCATGAGAAGGCGCCAAAAAAGTTCTGTGGAGCAGCGACACTTTTGATGTTGTTTCGGCCAGCTTGCGGGAGCGGACGAGTCAAATTAGACCCAATGGAGTGTCGCAGACCATGCACTGATCTCATGCGTTAGTAGGCTGAATCCGATGGTTTAGGACCCAAATCGCTGTGAGGAGGCATAACTAGCTCAGTTTTACTGTTTAGTAATAATAGAGCAAGTCAAGTTCGTGTTCATGGATAACGTTGGGCTCGACGCAAAACAAGACAGGTACGTCGAGCTAAAGAATACACAAATTTTATCGCCAAGGATGGGAAGGGGTGCAAGTGGGAGTGTGTGATGCTCTTTGTTCGATCCAAATGATGTTTGATCTTTATGTTTCATCTAAAAGTATGTTGCGTGTTTAATTTTGTATTTATCTTTAAATTTTAAACATGCGAGATTTGGATTCAAATGATGTCTAGAAATAATTTTTTGTATTATGGTGACAGACAAATAGAGAAATGGAATATTAGGATAAACCTTTTTCGGATGATGTGAAGGTAACCCCCATAACATACGAAAGAAAAAGAAAAAACATTACGGGACAGCCCTATAATAACGAATAATTTATTAGGTGCCACCGGAGATGGTTTGAGAGCAAGGCTAACTGTATAGCCAACAACTGAATATATGATGTTGCCATGTCATTTATAACTATCATTTATAATCACTCATATAATAGGATTGGTTATAAGGTTACCACTTTATCCACCATCTCTCATTGACTTTCTTTATCTTTATTGTATTTCTAGGAGCACGTATAGAGGCAGAATATTGCATGAGATTACACTCTCCCCTTAGGGCATCTTCAATAAGTGTAAGATAGTTGCCGGTAATTTACCATTTAAGCTTCTTTAACGATACGTCATGTAATACACGAAGAGATGGTAAGGTTGTATGAAAGTGAACCTGTTGGAAATATGACCTAAAGGCAATAATATTATATTATTATATTTTCATTTTTATAATTAAGAGTTTATATTTCACGCTATAACTACTATGATCCTTGAATATGTGATTCAGTGGAAAACCCATATGCATGTGTGGAATGATAAATGGTAAATTATAGTTGCCTCTAAGACTGACTCAAGTGTTGTTGGTGATCATGTTTTCCGGATCTGAGGATATCGTTTAGTGTAACAATAGTCATAAAACAACATACAGAGTATGACGTTAGAAGAGCGATCATATTGAATCGATCCAATCTTGTTTGTTATAATTTGAGATAATATCATCTGAAATCAATCATTATAATACGGAGTGTTAGCATGTGTTCTAGTTCCTCGGACCATGAGAATATCGTAGTCACTTTCTACCATACAGTGGACTTTGGGGTTGCTCAAACGTCATATGTAACTAGATGATTATAACGACAACTTACGGGTTCATCGAAAAGTTTGACAAGGGATTGGATGGCTCAAGAGTGAGATTTGCTCCTCCGATGATGGAGAGATATTTTTAGGGCCCTCTTGGTGTGACGACAACCATCATCATCTGGCCAGACACAGGTGACTATGTCATGGGGATGCTGGAACATTTCAACGAGAAAGAAGAACAAAATCGGTAACGAGATCGACGGTATAGTGAGCATGTGCATGACTCAGGAGGATACAATGAATCAGGGTTTTGTAAAGTATCGAGCAAAGGGAACATCACATGATAACCAAAAGTTCACTCAAATGCCATTCACATAATCATAGGGATCGATATGGACGTCCACGGTTCCGCTATCGATCATTGAACGAAGGGATTACGTTCATGTCTATGATTTACTGAACCTACGGGTCACAAGATTAAGGTAATCACTATCTTCTGAGTGTTAGTAGGACAAGAGTATCGATGATTTATTTTTGGAATTGTTTCATTAACATTCGAAATAGTTTCGAGAGGAACCGGAAGCATTTCAGGGTCTCGGAAGGGTTTTAGAATTTATCGGGCAATATCAGGTATTCCCAATAAATAATATATAGGTGGAAAATGTTTCTGGTGGTGTTAAATTATATATAAAATGCTCTAGAAAACTGTTAGAAGGCTTTTATAAATAATTAAATATCAATGGGCCTTAGAAGGCCTAGAGGTGGAAGGCAACTTGGGCCACTAAGGCCCAAGAGGGGAGGCGCCCCCCCTTTCCCTTTAGGGCCTGCCGAATTGGGGAGGGGGAAGGACTCCGACTTGCCCCCTAGCCGGCGCAAGGGGAGGGGAATCCTTCCCCTCCTCTTGGCAGCCCCTCCTCCCCTCTAACCTATATATACTTGAGGTATTGACCCTTTTCTACACACAAGTTTTGGAGCCTCCTCTAGTTCATCTAGTTCTAGTTCTAATTGGTCCTAGTTGACTAATTAGAGCTAGACCTAATTCCTCTAATCCTCATAATTAGAAGTCCAGTGTAGTTTTAATCTCTCCTCTCTAATTCTCCGACGACGACTAGCTCTGGACGGCGAAGCGCTGTGGGATCATGAAGATCGTACACTTGCAACCAATTAGCGAGGCCGTGCTTTCGGTCTTCCATTCGAGGGATCGTTTGAGGGAGGTTTGAAGGACCGTCATCAACGGTTCGTGGAACTCCAAGTATGATCTACACCAACTCGTCGACTTCTGATGCACTTCGAACTCGGTAACGATCGTCGATCCAAACCCTATATGCATCTTTATATTGTTCCTGGGTGTTCGTAGGGCATTTTCTTTTGTTTTCTACTACGTTTGTCAATAGAACCAACACCTTATGCATAATCTTTAAGATAAAATAGAGGACAAGTTTCATATTTCTGCAGCTCCTATTGGTCAGTCTTGTCATAACCACTTGAGTACTTATATGATACATTATTTGCTGATGACATGGATATTTTTACCAACAAGCTAACCAATTAATGCTGGAGATACTCTTACATTTTTATACTCCCTACACACTTTGTACTAAATTTGCGGGCCTTACTTCGGGACGGATGAAGTATATCTTTCTTCCATGGGTAAGATCGCTATGTAAGTTGGCCTAGCCTGCTATTGTTTGGTCTAACATCCTTAATAATGCTATTTAGAGCATCTACAACTGGGCGCCCCAACCCTTTCTATATGTCCGGGTGGATAGCCCAATAGCTAATCGGTCAAAACACCCAACCCAGCGGGACTTCTCAAACCGCTCCCAAACATCTAGACTGTCCGGCACCCCTTATATCCAACCCATATCTAGAGTGGATGTGAGAGGCCCTGGTGCGTCTGCCATGTCAGCCCGACCACGTTGGCCCATCCCGACCTAATTCGCCCCCACTAAAAACCCCACATGGAGTAAACCCTAGCTCCATTTCACTCTCACTCTCTCTCTCACTCCACTCTTCGTATCTTCTCCTCCCACTCCTCAATAGTTCCCCTTCCCCTTCGCATCCAGCATGTCCAGCACCGACAAAGTGGATATGACGGATCCGGTGATGAGTGGGACGCCTTCCCCAACGAGGCGTAGGGCAACGAGGAGGAGTTGGCCCTCCACATCATGCTGCAGCGCTCACGGGGTGGACACAGACAGCAGTTCTGACTCTACTCCGTCCACTATTTCCGCCGGACGCTAGGCCGGGCCCATTCGCACTTCGCACAACTCCATGCGGTTAACCTGCTCTGCGCCACTAGCTCGCCGCCCTACTAACCCTTCGGTTGCTGCTCCTCAACAGCATTGATGCGTGTTAGTGCCCGCTCCGCCGGCAGCACGGGCGTGCATATCCGAATTTGAGGCGTGCATTGCCCGCCGCGAGAGCCATCACGCTAGGGAGTGGGCGACGACATCGAAGGCGCCTGCATAGTCCCCCCGACGTCGTCGTAGATTGTCGGCAGTGTCTGATGAGGACTCGCGACTGTCTACCATTGCTCACTTACGGCGTGTCTAGAGCTGTCAGCATGCGAGGCGATAGAGAGGGCGGTGGCAGATGTGAGAGCAGCAAAGCTCAAGAGGGAGCAGAACCGCTGTCGGTGCCAAAACCGGCAGATCTCGGGTAGGGTGGCCCAAGCTGTGAGTCTGAGGATCAATGGTAACAAGGGATAATGGGAACACGGTGCTTAACGAGGTTCTGGCCCTCTTAAAGGAGGTAAAACCGTATGTCCTGCTTGATTATATTCAATGAGTATAGGGGTTACAAGAGTTGATCTACCTCGAGATCGTAATTGCTAAACCCTAGCCGTCTAGCATATGATTGTTTTGATAGCCTCTACGACTAAACCCTCCGGTTTATATACACACCGGAGGGGCCTAGGGTTGTACAGAGTCCGTTTGCAGAGGAAGGAAATAGTACATACAGACACCAACCTTGCCATCCACACATATAGGAGTCTTACCCGGACACGGGGGATAGTCTTTAGCTTTATCTCCACGGCCCATCAGTCTGGCCCATATCGAATAGACCGGACACCCGAGGATCCCCTAATCCAGGACTCCCTAAGTAGCCCCCGAACTTGCCATCAATGACGATGTAGTATCTGATGACCCACAAGTATAGGGGATCTACCATAGTCCTTTCGATAAGTAAGAGTGTCGAACCCAACAAGGAGCAGAAGGAAATGATAAGCGGTTTTCAGCAAGGTATTCTCTGCAAGCACTGAAATTATAGGTAACAGATAGTTTTGTGATAAGATAATTTGTAACGAGCAACAAGTAACAAAAGTACCAATCCTTTTTGTAGCAAAGGACAAGCCTGGACAATTTCTTATATGAAGGAAAACGCTCCCAAGGACACATGGGAGTTATCGTCAAGCTAGTTTCCATCACATTCATATGATTCGCGTTCGGTACTTCGATAATTTGATATGTGGGTGGACCGGTGCTTGGATGCTGTCCTTACTTGGACAAGCATCCTGATACGTCTCCAACATATCTATAATTTTTGATTGCTCCATGCTATATTATCTACTGTTCTGGACTATATTGGGCTTTATTTTCCACTTTTATATTATTTTTGGGACTAACCTATTAACCGGAGGCCCAACCCAGAATTGCTGTTTTTTTGCCTATTTCAGTGTTTCGAAGAAACGGAATATCAAACAGAGTCCAAACGGAATGAAACCCTCGGGAACGTGATTTTCTCAACAGATATGATCCAGGAGACTTGGACCCTCCGTCAAGAAAGAAGAGAGGCGGTCACGAGGGTGGAGGGCGCCCCCCTAGGGCGTGGCCCCTGCCTTGTGGGCCCCTCGAAGCTCCACCGACGTACTCCTTCCTCCTATATATATACCTACGTACCCCCAAATGATTAGAAACGGAGCCAAAAACCAAATTCCACTGCCGCAACCTTTTGTACCCACGAGATCCCATCTTGGGGCCGGTTCCGGAGCTCCGCCAGAGAGGGCCATTGTCGGTGTCAAAACCGGCGGATCTCGGGTAGGGGGTCCCGAACTGTGCGTCAAGGTCGGATGGTAACAGGAGACAAGGGACACTTTATTTTACCCAGGTTCGGGCCCTCTCGATGGAGGTAAAACCCTACTCCTGCTAGATTAATATTGATGATATGGGTAGTACAAGAGTGGATCTACCACGAGATCAAGGAGGCTAAACCCTAGAAGCTAGCCTATGGTATGATTGTGTATGATGATGGTTGTCCTACGGACTACAACCCTCCGGTTTATATAGACACCAGATAGGGTTAGGGTTACACAGAGTCGGTTACAATGGTAGGAGATCTCGAATATCCGCACGCCTAGCTTGCCTTCCACGCCAAGAAAAGATCCTTCCGGACACGGGACGAAGTCTTCAACTTTGTATCTTCATAGTCCTGGAGTCCGGCTGAAGGTATAGTTCGGCTATCCGAACACCCCCTAATCCAGGACTCCCTCAGTAGCCCCTGAACCAGGCTTCAATGACGACGAGTCCGGCGCGCAGATTGTCTTCGGCATTGCAAGGCGGGTTCCTCCTCCAAGTTCTTCAAGAAGATTATAAACACCACAAAATAGTGTCCGGCTCTGCAAAATAAGTTTCCACATATTGCCATACAGAGAATAATATTAACACAAATCAAATCTGCTGACGTATCCCGCAGTGCGTCATAACACTGCGGCCAAGCCTTCTACATAAATTGTTTTCATTGTTCCACCTCAGCTCGTTTAGCGAGGCGGTTTCCTTGGCATGTCTTGTCGAAGCAGAGATCATGTGCCCCCCGTTAGCGGGATTCTCATATATACGGACGTGGGTAACCCAACCACGCCATTTACCGCGGCGTTCGGGAGGCAAGTGAGTTTTATTAGGTAGGTGAGGACGCCTAACCGTACGTGCTTATATAAAGGGATAAGGATTCACCTTTCCAACCTACGCCTTCTTCCTCCTTTGCCAATCCATCTCTCGCGCACTCAAGCTCCAGCGCCCAAGTACGCTCTTCCTTTCTCAACCTTCTCCAACAATGTCCGGAGCGGGAGGCAAGTGGATGGTCTCCTCCGTTACGGAGGCTCAAGTAAAAAGGCTAAGGAAAACCGGATACTTGTCCAAGGACATCCCGCATCGGCTTCCTGATAAGGGGCAGCTTCTTCCTACCCCAAGGCCCCATGAGAGGGTAGTTTTTCTTCCCCACTTCCTCCGCGGACTGGGCTTTCCACTTCACCCATTTGTCCGGGGGCTCATGTTCTACTACGGCCTGGATTTCCACGATATGGCCCCGAACCTTGTTCTCAACATCTCGGCGTTTATCGTCGTGTGTTAGGCCTTTCTCCGCGTCCGCCCCCACTTCGGCCTCTGGCTCAAGACCTTCAATGTCAAGCCCAAGGTGGTGTCCGGCACCCAGGCGGAGTGCGGAGGCGATATGGTTGGCAAGATAGCCAACGTCCTCTGGTTCGATGGCTCCCTCGTGGAGTCCCTAAAGGGGTAGCAGGCTGGGTGGTTTTACATCACCGAACCCCACGATCCGAAATGGGTCGCGGCCCCTGAGTTCAGATCCGGACCCCCCACGCGGCTCATGTCCTGGAAAGAGACAGGCCTGTCATGGGGCAACGAGGAGGAAGTGACTGGGTTGCAAACATGCATCTAGTCACTGGTGGACAAGCCAATCCGGCTTGCCAATATAGTCCAGGTCATGCTCGTTCGCCTGATCCTCCCGTGCCAAGAATGAGATTTTACTTTGTGGGAATTCGACCCGGCACAGCACCAAACCCTCAGTAGGCTATTCGACACAGCGTACGAAGACGTCTGGAAGGTACTGACCAAAGGCGCCGAGTCCCCCACATCCGCCTCCGAGGATCGCGGATATAGCTCGCAGCGCAACGCTAGCGAGGTAAGCTATCTATACCTTTGACAGGTTCGTTAAGCTCTTCTACATAGATTAACTCTATGCGGGATCTAAACTCCCTTTACCTTTGACAGGCTTGGCAGGAGGTATCCGGACCAATTAATTGTCCGGCTCCTCTGCCCGAAGACCTGGCCCCAGCTCTCTTGGTGAAGCTAATGGCTCCGGCACCTTACGTGGTGCCGGAGAGGAAGGCCAAGAAGAAGAAAACCACCGGGACTCGAAAAAGTTCCCGCAACATGGTGGTGTCGGACTCGTCTTCTGGCGAGTCCGCAACACCCTCCTCTCGTGAAAACGAGGAGGAGGAATAAGGAAGCTCTCCCCCTCCAGCGAGGGGAGCAAAGAAGAAGAAGGCCGCCCCAACAGGGGAGGCCGAGGGGTCGAGGAAAAGGAAGACCCCTCCGCCGGACTACTCCCTCGACGCCGAAGAGGGCGGAGAGGAGCTGCCGTACAGAACCAAGCGTCCGGCGAAATCGTAAGTGTTTGCATACCAGAGTGACTCATGATATTCTTTTAATGCGCGGCTTTCCCTAATATCGCCTGTGCTTTATGCAGCCCGCCCCGGGCCGAACTCGACGATTCGTCGAGCGGCTCCCTGGATACGTCGGACGTGAACTCAATTTCGCCCGCTGTCTCCCCCCGCACTGCAGATGACGCCGAAGTGGCGTCGCGACAAGCTCCGGGGCAGCAGGAGGTGGTCTTGGAGGAGCCGAAAGGCAACCTCCCGGACCCCAGGAATAAAGGGGATGAAACCCCCCAGGGCTCCAAGTCCGGCTTTGTGCCGGACACCGCGCCGGACTCGACAGTCCCGGTCCGCGGTGGGCGAACTCCTTCCAAGAGGAGTAAGCCATCTGAGCCGGCGGCCTCCGTCCAACCGGAGGCACCGGACAATCTGCTGGAGGTGCTTAAGGGCGCCGCCATCGATGAGGAGCACCGTACTGTTATGAGTACGGTGATCCAAAGGGTTCAGTCCGCCAAGAGCGGACTGAATGAAGCTTGTGCTAGCCTTCTAACAGGCTTCGAGGTAAGTAAAAATATGTCAAATTATTTACCGCATAGACAGTAGCCCCTGATGCTCTCTTCGGTGTTCGAAAAGAAAAGTCGGATAGAGGATCTAGTAATTGTCGCAGGAGTCTAACAAAAAAAAGGTCAAATATGCGTATGCAGGCTTCACTGCTGTCCACCGCCGCACTGGCTGCGCAGGTGGATGTCCTTAAAAAGGACCTCGGGCGGACCGAGCAAGAGCTCGGCCTTGCCAAACGGCAGCTCGAGGTGAAGGAAGGTAAGAAATACCCTAAAAAAAGGTGCCTATAGAGAGGCTTGATTGCAGAAAGAAATAACAGGATTGTACTGCTTATTGTAGGGGCCGCAACCGAGGTGGCAACCCTGAAGCAGGCGCTGGCAGAGGCCGAAAAGAAAACGGCCGAAGAGCGCGCCGAGCGAGAAAGGCTTGGGGTTCAGGTCGGCAAGGTGCAGCAAGAGCTGCAAGCTCTCATGACAAAACATGAGGGTTTGGAGCTTGAGTCAAAAACGCAAGCATCCGAGCTCACGTCGGCCATCGAGACCGCCAAGAGTGCCAAGGCCGAAGCCCAAAAGGCCCTCCAAGAGTTGGAGGAGGTGAAAAAGATAGCAACGGGTAAGGCATTCTCAATGCAAAGTAGGAATATAAAAGTAAACTACCTATCACTTACCCGAATCCAGAGTTCTCCAGGGGCGTTCGCCGATCTTCCCCGTAGTGGATCCGCCGCCGCCGCGTTCTATCGAGCTGAAGAGGGCAGCTCGACGGAGAGTATGTTCTGGTCTCAGTATTCTGAGGCCGGACACCCTGTGCCTTTAAGCGATCAGTTGAAACAGCCGGTCGAGCTCCACAAGGCGGCCGAACAGGCCATGAAGGGCTTACTAGTTCGGCTGTGGCCTGGAGAGGCCCTGCCTGGGAGCTATTTCGGGCTGGTGCGGCGGCTGGTGGAGGCCTGTCCACGTGAGGTCATCAAGCGCTCCGTCTGCATTGAAGGTGCCCGGAGGGCCCTTGCCCGTGTAAGGGTACACTGGAGTAAGCTGGACGGAGAGAAGCTGGTGAAGGACGGGCCGCCGCAGGGGAAGGAGCATCACAAGCCCGAGAACTACTACAAGGAAGTTCTTGCCGGAGCCCTCCTTGTCGCGGATGAATGTACTAAAGATGTAATATTTGAATGAAATCGCTCGTTTGTATCCTGTGCGCTGAAAACTTGTTCATATGCGCAAAGCAATGCTTATTGAATTTAAAATATTATTTTCTGTGCGGCCGTTTATCAAAAATTGAGAGATGGCCAGTCGTCGACTTCTGCCCCCATGCCACTAGTGCTGGGGTGCTCGGGATAAACCTGAGGGCTCTTGTTCCCATAGTTGGGTCCTTCGAGGGAGGCGCTCAGCACAACGAACCAGGCAACCGGACTATAATGCTTGAACACTCTCACTTAGCCATAGAACGTTATAATTTTAAATTTCGACAAAGCCCCAAGTTCGGAAGGCCGAATTCGGGGCGCTATCCACGCCTTTGGCCGGACACAGCCGGCTCCTCGCTCGAAGCGGCATAAGCCTTTAAGGACTCGAAAAACCTCTCGAACAGCGACCGGTCTCACACCTTATCATGACAGTCTGTTTTAGCTTCTCCACTGAGGTGCTCAACCCACCTGATCTGGGGCACAATCGCAGTGGTTCTCCTAGTGCTACCTTAGCCGATAGAGCGGAACGTAAGGTACCAAAACATAGGAGCCGGGCAAACCCAACATGTGACCAAAATCATGACTCGGAGCCGATGCATATAGTGCTATAAGTTCGGGGTGCCGCACTTTGTGGAAGTGTGCGGACTTCTCACACCAGATAAAAGGGTAATGAAGCCCCTGGCGTGGCATGCCGTACCATGGTGTACGGGTGCGATCATGTTATGTAATAAACACATATATTCAAAGGGGACAATGCGAAAAATAGACAAAAAGCTATGCATTGTTTTATAAAGAGGCTATTTATCAATGCCGAACGATACAAGTAGTGCGATAAGCAAAAAAGATATTAGACTATTTAACATGTCCTGACCAGGCACAGGCCGCAGAATTTAGAAACAGATATATCGCTCGAAATAGAGACCACCTGAGAATTCCGGAATGCGGCGTAGCTTTATCTTCTTTCCTGGATCTTGCATCCTCTGTGCGGCAACACTGCCGAATAGGTATCCAGAGTATGGAGTCCTGAAAGTAAAAAGGAAAAAATCCGGCAGCCCCTAGTACGTTTGACGCCGTGTTGTAGGCATGCCGTTAATGTGCCCCTCCCCCTGTGCCCATGGAATTTTAAGGGCGTAATTGTGTACTTGAGGTACTTGCTTCGCTATGTTGCGATGGCTGGGGTCGGGGCCGTATTGCTACGCTTGCTCTGATCGTGCCAGGTGGTCTTGTTGCAGGTTACTCCGGGCGCGCTTTGCATTGTCCGGTTTTTAAACGGCCGGACTGGAGAGTTGCCTTGAAAGGCTGCTTTGTACTTCCGCTGCGAGGGCCGCCGTGTGCTCCTCCGTACGGATGGAGCGTTCTGTGTTTCCGCTGACCGTATTTACTCCTCGAGGGCCTGGCATCTTGAGCTTGAGATATGCGTAGTGCGGCACCGCATTGAATTTAGCGAATGCGGTTCGTCCGAGCAGGGCATGATAGCCACTGCAGAACGGCACTATATCGAAGATTAACTCTTCGCTTCGGAAGTTATCCGGAGATCCGAAGACCACATCAAGTGTTATCGAGCCTGTGCAATTGGCCTCTACACCTGGTATGACGCCTTTAAAGGTCGTTGAGGGAGTCCTGGATTAGGGGGTGTTCGGATAGCCGGACTATACCTTCAGCCGGACTCCAGGACTATGAAGATACAAGATTGAAGACTTCATCCCGTGTCCGGAAGGTTCTTTCCTTGGCGTGGAAGGCAAGCTAGGCGTGCGGATATTCAAGATCTCCTACCAATGTAACCGACTCTGTGTAACCCTAACCCTATCTGGTGCCTATATAAACCGGAGGGTTGTAGTCCGTAGGACGAACACATCATAACCATCATCATACCCATAGGCTAGCTTCTAGGGTTTAGCCTCCTTGATCTCATGGTAGATCTACTCTTGTACTACCCATATCATCAATATCAATCTAGCAGGAGTAGGGTTTTACCTCCATCGAGAGGGCCCGAACCTGGGTAAAATAAAGTGTCCCTTGTCTCCTGTTACCATCCGACCTTGACGCACAGATCGGGACCCCCTACCCGAGATCCGCCGGTTTTGACACCGACATTGGTGCTTTCATTGAGAGTTCCGCTGTGTGATCGACAAAAGGATCGATGGCTCACCTGCAGATCAACTGCGACTTCGGCATCTTCGTCACCAGCTCGACTGGTCACCTTGGTTCGACCAAGAATTGCGCCCCGTGTTCGGATCATCATGTTCGGATGAGGGCCTTCATCAAACATCAACTCCGATCTCTATCAAGATCACGGAGGAATCATCCATGGAGCTCGGGGGCTCAACGTCAACATTGCCCTCAAGCGACCGTGCTGTTTTTTTAGACAGCGAACTCGTATCTGCTGCCACCACCTGCTCGAGTATCGCTTTGACGATCGCTTTGGTGGAATTGTGCGGAATTGAGCCTACAACAACCCTGGGAAATTTCGTCGAGTTCCGATGGAGGAATCTCTGGCAATCCACGATATACCGGAGCCCTGTCGAATCTGGACGGGAATCTGGACGAGTTTAGGGCGTGGTGTCCAGCTTCTAACTTGGGCGTCCTTTGGAAGATCCAACCGTTGATCGGCTGCGTAATTACTATATGTACCACCCCTCCAAATTTCAGCTCGATCCGACCGTCCAAACTCCGGGAACCTTCCGATTAGTGCATCACTTTTCGGATCCGTTTTCTGCGCGAGAACGAATCCGACCCGAATTCATCTTTTTTATGAACGGGATTTCGGACATCCTTTTTGAAGGAAGTTTTGTATGGGATATTGTGTATTGTTCTCGAACACATCCCACTAACTTTAAGGTCTTTTGAACATGATCTTCAACATCATTGCTGGTGTCAAACCAGTCCGACAATATTGCTCCACGGCTGCCGACCTGTGCTAGACACATCGTCACTATGTTGAGCCGAGCTCAACTTCTTCGGATCATCATCTCGGCAAGCCGAACAAGAGTCCGGCATCGCGAAGGACAAATCATCACCAACATCGCCGCCCCACGGATTACACGGAGCGGGCATATCGGCATCACCGCACGGTCGCTTCATCAAGCCGGCATCTACCACGTCACGACCTGCATCGGCAGGGCCGCACTATTGCTTCTTCAAGCCGATGTCCATCATGCCGAACTACTTCGACTCATCGGCTCGCCTCGAGGCTTCGACATCTCGGCTGGACCGGAGGATTCATCATCTCTTCATCAACCTACTCCGGACACTTCGGCGTCACTAGCCGACCAGCTTCGTCACGATTAGCTAGACTGAGGGCTTTGCCTCGGCAAGCCAACCTTTGCCAGCATCATCTTCCTTAGGATTGCTACAACAAATAAACCAGGTGCTATAAATCCTAATATTTTTTGCTTGTTTGGGTTTATTTGTCCCAAGGAATTATTACTCCGGTTTGTCCATCATCTGTACACAGGTCGATCAAATGACGGCCGCATTAACGACGACCGCATGGTGGTTCGGTGAGTTTCCGTACATAGTCCGGCGCACGCCGCATACGGAACTCAAACCGACCTGTTAATTCAGGCCTTGCCATGCCTTTACCACATCACGCCGCCGCCCTGCATCGGCATTGACTTCGGCGCCAGGCCATATTTCTTTTATTACTCACTTTGCATAAATTATTCATTATGCAACGATTTTTTTAATTATTATTATTACTATTATCTCCCATTTGCACTATTTTTTGTGCATAGGAAAATGATCCAGCCGGACTATATCCTTTGACGTCACCTTGGCTGGACGGGGGGCTTCATTACCCCATGTCGGGGACTTCGGCATCACTCTGTCGTCCTGCATTGCCCGTGCTATGTCACCACTTCGGAGTGCCGAGCTCTTTGCTCCGCCACCTCGGGACCGTCTTGGGGGATGGAACCTGGTCCCGCATCAAGCTCGGACCGCGTCGTCAGTACCGAACACATTAACCAGCTAAGTTGCCTTCATGCTCAAAGTTTAAAATTTTTAACTTGTGTTCGGCTCGACCAAGCATTATACTTTTTTGGGAAAAAGTTGCTTGTAAAAATCTTCCTTGTCCAAACTTTGTTCGCACACACTTGACGCGCTACCCGCGCTCATTATACCCGGGGGCTTCTTTAACAGAAGCTTATTAATACGGGCTTTATGCCCAACACATGTGTCACACTTCCGCATGTACCTTTTATTCACCATTATATACATCGATATGACTTAAGTTTTGGCCAAGCTGGGTTGCCTGGCTCCTGTGCTTACCCCTACGTTCCCAATTGTTCGGCTAGGCGGTAAAGGGAGCACCTCTGCTATTGCTACTGCCAGATAAGCCGGATGTGTACCTCAGACTGGGTGAAGCCGAAAGCTAGCGTTCTTAAGGGAATATTCGGTCGATGAACTAAAGATGAACCTTTTTGCTCACTAATATACATGCCCCCAGATGATTTTCCTGCATTTGCAGTCCGGACATGCACTTTCGGGCATGCCACCCCAGCGAAAGGAACCCTTAACGGAACTATTCTCTCTGGAAGATGTTTCTTACTAACCATGTAATATAACATAACTAGTTGGGCACTTGTCTGATAAAGCACTAATGACCCCTACGCCTGGTCTCCATGCATACCCCGGTTCTTATATGACCGTTAGGGTATTCGGACACACTCCGGACCGTCAGGTCCCGAGGTTGAAGCGAAAAGGTCGGCAACGACAAACGATCTACAAGTCGGCTAGAAGGCATTACACATGTCACTTATAATTATATAGTCACTCTAACTATTCGTATTCCTCTTCAATACCATCTAACAGGCTGTCTAATTTACAGTCCTACCGGGAATACTTTGTTTGTGACGCATAAATTCGAATACCCCGTTTACTTGCGGGCTTCCTTTATGAAGCTTTTCCTGTTGCATATGATTATACTTGTATGGCTTCGTTCCTTGTTCGTGTATTACGCCACAATATGCACCATATTGACTTAAGCGATTTGCAAGCTGGGTTGCCTCGCTCCTGTGTTTACCCCTACGTTCCCGATTGTTCGGCTAGGGAGTAAAGAGAGCACCTCTGCGATTGTCACGATCGGTTCGCCCGAGCCGGACCTCAGACTGGGTGAAGCCAAAAGCTAGCACTCTTATAGTTTTCAATGATGGTCGGCACACAACGGAACTCATGAGTACAAAAAATCTATTGCACAAGTCTCATAATAACAATGAGCACCGAAGAAAGGTATCGGTGGGGGTACTATTTTCTTCGAAGATGCTTCTTACTCTTTGCAATAATATAGCATAAGTTCCCTGAGCGCGCTTTGTCTGTTACAGCCTTATGGCCTGATTGCCTGGTTATTGGAAACACCGTCGATATTCTTGACCGATGGAGTACATAACACTTTTTGGTCCTTGACCGAAGAGGGAGAAGCCGACGGTCGGTTAAGACGCGTTCAAAGTTCGGTTGAACATAGATATGATATAAGTACTTCGGTACATGCAATCATTCTCCTACCCAAGTCACTTGGGGGCTCTCAAGTTTATTTGAGCTGTTTTATAATAAGTGTCCTTCTTCTTAGTTGTTGCAAAGTTTTTTTATTATTATTTATCACTCCTTTTTTCGACACGAGTGTGCGGTCACTAGCCGGGGAGCCTAATTTCTCTCTCAAAGCCGCTAGAGTTTAGTTTGCTAAACTGGCCTGATGAGAAGTACTCCGCCCTCGGGATAGGAGGTTGAAGCCGTAGGCTGACCCGCTCGAAGTCTTGAGATAGGATGTATCATGTTAAAGCACGACAGAAGCACTTCCTTTTTCTAAGACCAATTTTCGGATTGGCACCGAACACTTGATATTGTTCGGACGTCATGTTTTTACTGTCGTTTCTTGGTTTTCCAAGCTTTTTGGCACTTTTAAACTATTTGTGCTTTTCCAGCATTAGTCTCGCAGTGCAACGCCGGACACCTTTTAGGGATTCGGCAAAAACATTCTCAGATATTGCTATATATGCATCGGTTTCAAATTGTGTCTTCGGTCAATAGTTGGGTTGTCCGGCTCCTGCACTTGCTTCCTACGTTCCGTTTTGTTCGGCTAGGCATGCAAAGGGAGAACCACTGCGATTGTGCTTCCAGCTCACATGGTTAAGCACCTCAGTGGAGAAAGCCGAAAACTGACTGACACAATAAGCGTAAACTGGTCAGCGATCCGATGACTATGTTAAATAACAGGCCATTCATAACATTGGCCGAATTGTTTACGGCTTGACCTCGACTGTCGCCGAACACTACCGGGGGCTATTAACTAGCCTCCCAAACTAAATCCTCGATATTTTGCTCTTACATTGGAGCTGAGGTTTTATGATCATGCTTAGCATGACAACCCAAAGAAAGGAACCGATAGCGGGACTATTTTCTTTGGAAGACATTTCTTCTGTTAAACAGTAATATACCATATCTCTCCGCGTACCTTTGTTTATAAAACCGTATGGCCAGATTGCCTTGTTTGTCGTAAATCTTTGCCCTCATGAAGGCTTTATAAAGTAAGACAAACACTCCTCGGCTACTGGCCTAGGAGGTAGAAGCCGATGGTCGGTCAACAAAGTTTTGTACAATGCGGATCCGAGCATTAATGACGTAAAGTACTTGGATACATAGAGTCATTACACATAATTTGTGATTTTACTATGGATATTCATCCTTAATTCGGCCACCCGTGCCCGCATTAAGGCTCGGGGGCTACTGGGCTTCGGGCTTATTATTTAAAAATATTAAAGGGGCATATTGATCCCCTGATATGGTGTTGCCACCCGACCAGTGTCTCGGGGGCTACTGCATTGCTTGTCCAATGCAGAAAATTTTATGTGCAATATAGTTTCCGAGGAGATTTTGATCCTCAGGTCGGTCGGCCGCACCCAACCTGAGTCTCGAGAACTGAGCACGCCGCTTTTTGTGTCCTGAAGTATTCTGCCGAGCTAGGACTTGATCCTCAAACCGATTTTGCAAATCAACCTGAGTCTCAGCAGCTATGGGGATCAGCGGTCTTATGTCATCCTTCATGGGCATCTCGGGTTTTAGGCCGATACCCACCTTGAGGGCTACTGGCTACATATCTCGGCAGAGAATAAATTGCACCAATAAAAAATATTGGCAAAAATCAGCCCACATTCGGGGTGGTGCGCCACCTCGGAAGCAGTCCGGCATAAAGCTCGGGTGCTAGTGGCTGGCTCCATAAAGGGCATTTCCGGCATTAAGCTCGGCTAAACTCCTTCAAACTTCTTTGAACCAAGGTGGTTTACGACACCTCGGATATAGTCCGACGTTGGAGCTCGAATATACAGTCCGGCGTTGGAGATCGGATACATAGTCCGGCGTTGGAGCTCGGATACATTCCGGCGTTAGAGCTGGGAAGCGGTCGGGCGCTGGAGCTCGGGTGCGAAGAAGATGGGTAGGCAAAGGAGGAAGAAGGCGTAGGTAAAAAGGTGGATTCTTATCCCCTTATATGGGCGGATGCGGCTATGCGTCCCCACCGGCCTAGTAAAACTCGCTTGCCTCCCAAGAGCCGTGATAAATGGCGCGGTTGGGTTACCCACGTCCGTATTGATGAGAATCCCGTTAAAAGGGGCACACGATCTCTGCTTTGACAAGACGTGCCAAGGAAATCGCCTCGCTAAACACGCTGAGGTGGAACAATGAAAACAATTTATATAAAGAGCTTGGCCGCAGTGTTATGACGCACTGTGGAATACATCAACAGATTTGATTTGTGTTAATATTATTCTCTATATGGCAATATGTGGAAACTTGTTTTGCAGAGCCGGACACTATTTTTGGTGTTTATAATCTTCTTGAAGAACTTGGAGGAGGAACCCGCCTTGCAATGCCGAAGACAATCTGCGCGCCGGACTCGTCGTCATTGAAGCCTGGTTCAGGGGCTACTGAGGGAGTCCTGGATTAGGGGGTGTTCGGATAGCCGGACTATTCCTTCAGCCGGACTCCAGGACTATGAAGATACAAGATTGAAGGTTTCGTCCCGTGTCCGGAAGGTTCTTTCCTTGGCGTGGAAGGCAAGCTAGGCGTGCGGATATTCAAGATCTCCTACCAATGTAACCGACTTTGTGTAACCCTAACCCTATCCGGTGCCTATATAAACCGGAGGGTTGTAGTCCGTAGGACGAACACATCATAACCATCATCATACCCATAGGCTAGCTTCTAGGGTTTAGCCTCCTTGATCTCGTGGTAGATCTACTCTTGTACTACCCATATCATCAATATCAATCTAGCAGGAGTAGGGTTTTACCTCCATCGAGAGGGCCCGAACCTGGGTAAAATACAGTGTCCCTTGTCTCCTGTTACCATCCGACCTTGACGCACAGATCGGGACCCCCTACCTGAGATCCGCCGGTTTTGACACCGACGGTCGTCCTTGTGGGCTTGATCCTTGATGGATCTATGCCCATCTTCCGCGGTGTATCCTGATAAAGCAGGTTCAGGCTACTGCCGCCGTCCATGAGGACTCTTGTGAGATGAAATCTGTCCACGATTGGGTCAAGGACCAGTGCGGCAAAACCGCCGTGACGGATGCTAGTGGGGTGGTCCCTTCGATCGAAAGTGATCGGGCAGGAGGACCATGGGTTGAACTTTGGGGCGACTGGCTCCATCGTGTATACGTCCCGTAGCGCACGCTTCCTCTCCCGCTTGGGAATGTGGGTCGCGTATATCATGTTCACCGTCCGCACTTGCGGGGGAAACCCTTTCTGTCCATTGTTGTTCGGTGGCCTGGGCTCCTCCTCGTCATCGCTGTTCAGCCCCTTGTCCTTGTGTTCGGCTCTTAACTTGCCTGCCTGCTTGAACACCCAACAATCCTTGTTGGTGTGATTGGCTGGCCTTTCGGGGGTGCCGTGAATCTGGCACGAGCGATCGAGTATCCGGTCCAAACTCGACGGGCCCTGGTTATTCTTCTTAAATGGCTTTTTCCGCTGACCGGATTTATAGCCTCTGAATCCGGCATTGACTGCCGTATCCTCATTGCTGTCGCTGCTAACGCAGCATTTTTGATTATTTCATCGTGACTTGCCACTTTTGTCCTTGGTATCCGAATTACCGGGCTTCTTAGATAAGTTGTTGCTGCGAGCTAGCCAGCTGTCTTCGCCCGCGCAAAAGCGGGTCATGAGTGTCGTGAGGGCTGCCATGGTTTTTGGCTTCTCCTGTCCCAGGTGCCGGGCAAGCCACTCGTCACGGATGTTATGTTTGAAGGCTGCTAGGGCCTCTGCGTCCGGACAATCGACTATCTGATTTTTCTTTGTTAGGAACCGTGTCCAGAATTGCCTGGCCGATTCTTCTGGCTGCTGAATTATGTGGCTTAGGTCGTCGGCGTCCGGTGGCCGCACATAGGTCCCCTGAAAGTTGTCGAGGAATGCGGCTTCCAGGTCCTCCCAAGAACCGATTGAGTCCGCTGGTAGGCTGTTAAGACAGTGTCGGGCTGGTCCTTTAAGCTTGAGGGGTAGGTATTTGATGGCGTGCAGATCATCGCCACGTGCCATGTGGATGTGAAGGAGATAATCCTCAATCCATACTGCCGGATCTGTCGTACCATCGTACGACTCGATATTAACGGGTTAAAAACCCTCTGGGATTTTATGATCCATTACTTCGTCTGTGAAGCATAGTGGGTGTGCGGCGCCCCTGTACTGGGCTATGTCGCGACGCAGTTCGGAAGAGTTGTGCCTGCTGTGTTCGGCCCGGCCGGATTTACTGTGTCCGGAGTGACGATCGTCACGTGTCATCGGGCATCCGCGCGATCCATAGATCGACCTTGTTTGCTTTGCTTTATCCTCCAGTACGTCTCGCAGGTCTGGCTCGTTTTCCCGTGCCTTATTTGAGCGGCACCGGGGCATGGCTTGCTGAGGGGCTCGACAGGCCTCTCTGTCGCGGCCACGGGGTGGTCGGTCTGCCGTGTCATATGCTTCCCCCTCTGATTGGGGTAGCGGCCTGCGCTTAGGATAATTTTTGGAGGGGCGCACGAGTTCATACTCTTCGGCAGCAAGGACTTCCGTCCATCTATCAGCTAGCAGATCTTGATCAACTCTAAGCTGTTGCTGCTTTTTCTTTAGGCTGTTGGCCGTGGCTAGAAGCCTGCGTTGAAAACGCTCTTGTTCGGCGGGGTCTGATGGTACGACGAATTCGTCATCGTCGAGGCTTGCCTCGTCTTCGGAGGGAGGCATGTAGTTATCATCCTCAACTTCTTGCTCTGCCACTCTCTCCTGAGGGCTGGCTTTTCCGTCTTCCTGCGCCGAGTCTTGCTGGTTCTGGTGTTCTTCGGCGCTGTCCGGGGTAGCATTATCTCCCGTGCCGGAATCACCGTTTCTGCTGTGGCGGGATTTAGAGCGGCGCCGTTGGTGCCGTCGTTTTTGCGGTTTTTTCGAGTTGTTGTCTTCCGCTGTTCCATCGCCATCCGCATCCTTTGGAGC
This sequence comes from Aegilops umbellulata, assembly GCA_032464435.1. Classification (NCBI taxonomy): domain Eukaryota; kingdom Viridiplantae; phylum Streptophyta; class Magnoliopsida; order Poales; family Poaceae; genus Aegilops; species Aegilops umbellulata. The sequence continues at coordinate 296,083,590 of CP136058.1, forward strand.
ATCCACCATGTATATGTCATATGACGAGGTGGCGGTCCAGCGCCCTACAGGTGCTGGTTCTTGTTCGTCTCCTCCTTCGTCGTCCATACCGTCGAAGTCTTCGGAGCCGAAGTCGAGCATGTCGGTTAAATCGTCGACAGTGGCTATTAAGTGGGTGGTGGGTGGGCTTTGAATTTCGTCGTCGCCCGAATCCCAACCTCGCAGACCATAGTCCGGCCTGGGCTCTCCTGATAAAGAGAGAGACTTGAGGGAATTCAGGATGTCACCGAAAGGTGAGCACTGAAAGATGTCCGCGGCGGTGAACTCCATTACAGGCGCCCAATCAGATTCGATCGGCGGGGGCGTGGAAGGCTCGGAGTTCGGAGAAGAGTTCGGCTCCTTGGAGTCTTGGGCCGTGCGGAGTACGGGGCTGGCGTTTGGCTCGATCGCCTTTGAGATCGCAGCCCCCGAGGTGACGTCCAACCGTTCATCCTCAGAGAACGCAACGGGCTCCGAGTCAAAGATCAGGGCCGGAGCGTGTGCGGCCTCCAGGGTGCTATTCGGAGGCAGAACTATATCATGCCCCTCGGAATAGCGTGGCGCGCTTGGCTGTGGCTCGAACCCGTCGAAGGTTAAGTCTCCGCGGATATCAGACATGTAGTTTAAGCTTCCAAACCTGACTTGATGGCCAGGGGCGTAGCTTTCGATCTGCTCCAGATGACCAAGCGAATTGGCCCGCAGAGCGAAGCCGCCGAAGACGAAGATTTGTCCGGGGAGGAAAGTCTCACCCTGGACCTCATCGTTGTTGATGATCAAAGGAGCCATCGGGCCTAAAAGCGACGACACAGAGGAACTCTCAATGAAAGCACCAATGTCGTTGTCAAAACCGGCGGATCTCGGGTAGGGGGTCCCGAACTATGCGTCAAGGTTGGATGGTAACAGGAGACAAGGGACACTTTATTTTACCCAGGTTCGGGCCCTCTCGATGGAGGTAAAACCCTACTCCTGCTAGATTAATATTGATGATATGGGTAGTACAAGAGTGGATCTACCACGAGATCAAGGAGGCTAAACCCTAGAAGCTAGCCTATGGTATGATTGTGTATGATGATGGTTGTCCTACGGACTACAACCCTCCAGTTTATATAGACACCGGATAGGGTTAGGGTTACACAGAGTCGGTTACAATGGTAGGAGATCTCGAATATCCGCACGCCTAGCTTGCCTTCCACGCCAAGAAAAGATCCTTCCGGACACGGGACGAAGTCTTCAACTTTGTATCTTCATAGTCCTGGAGTCCGGCTGAAGGTATAGTTCGGCTATCCGAACACCCCCTAATCCAGGACTCCCTCAGCCATCATCATGGAGGGATTCTACATCATCATAACCCCTCCGATGAAGTGTGAGTAGTTTACCTCAGACCTTCGGGTCCATGGTTAGTATCTAGATGGCTTCTTCTCTCTTTTTGGATCTCAATACAATGTTCTCCCCCTCTCTCGTGGAGATCTATTCGAGGTAATCTTCTTTTTGTGGTGTGTTTGTTGAGATCGATGAATTATGGGTTTATGATCAAGTCTATCTATGAACAATATTTGAATCTTCTCTGAATTCTTTTATGTATGATTGGTTATCTTTGCAAGTCTCTTTGAATTATCAGTTTGGTTTGGCCTACTAGATTGGTTTTTCTTGCAATGGGAGAATTGCTTAGCTTTGGGTTCAATCTTGCGGTGTCCTTTCCCAGTGACAGAAGGGGCAGCAAGACACGTATAGTATTGTTGCCATCGAGGATAACAAGATGGGGTTTTTATCATATTGCATGAAACCATCCCTCTACATCATGTCATCTTGCTTCTGTTTTTAACTTAATACTCTAGATGCATGCTGGATAGCGGTCGATGAGTGGAGTAATAGTAGTAGATGCAGGCATGAGTCAGTCTACTTGTCTCGGACGTGATGCCTATATACATGATCATACCTAGATATTCTCATAACTATGCTCAATTCTGTCAATTGCTCAACAGTAATTTGTTCACCCACCGTAGAATACTTATGCTCTTGAGAGAAGCCACTAGTGAAATCTATGGCCCCCGGGTCTATTCTCATCATATCAATCTCCATCACTTTATTATTGCTTTGCTTTTTTACTTTGCCTTTTATTTTACTTTGCATCTCTATACCAAAAATACCAAAAATATTATCTATCATCTCTATCAGATCTCACTCTCGTAAGTGACCGTGAAGGAATTGACAACCCCTAATCGCATTGGTTGCGTTGAGCTATTTATTTTGTGTAGGTACGAGGGACTTGCTTGTAGCCTCCTACTGGATTGATACCTTGGTTCTCAAAAACTGAGGGAAATACTTACGCTACTTTGCTGCATCATCCTCTCCTCTTCGGGGAAATCCAATGCAGTGCTCAAGAGGCAGCAAGAAGAATATGCAAAACCCTAAGCTTGGGGATGCTAGTTTTGCTATGTCGTGTACTTGTTGCAATGATCATGATTGGGGTGATAGTTCTTCTTATGATCTTGAAAATTTATTTAAGCCTCATGATGAATATGATATTGATAATATTGTTTGCAATAATATTGAAAGTGGGGTTGGAAGAGTGTCAACTTTAGATCCCACATATTTGGAGAATATTCAATCTTATGAAATTTTTGATAAAAGTGGGTTTGGAGAGGTCATGACTTTAGTTAATAATAATCCCACTATTTTGGAAGAGTGTCAACTTTGCATGCATGTGGATCGTATAGAAAATATTTTATGTGATAGCTATTTTGTTGAATTTGCTTATGATCCCACATGTAATTATTATGAGAGAGTAAAATATGGTTGTAGAAATTTTCATGATAATAAATTACCTCCCGTTATGTTGAGATTGCTATTGTTTCTTTCCGCTTCCTTGCATATGCTAGTTTTTGCTTGCCTTGATAATTTGTTTACCTATAAGATGCCTATGCATAGGAAGTATGTTAGACTTAGATGTATGTTTTCACATGCTATATGATGCTCTCTTTGTGCTTCAATTCTTGTCTTTCATGTGAGCATCGTTGAAATATTATGCCTAGCTAGGGGCGTTAAATGACAGCGCTTGTTGGGAGGAAACCCAATTTTATTTTTATTTTTTATTTTTGCTTATGTTTAGGAATAAATAATACATCTAACTTCTGTTTAGAGGTGGTTTTATGTTTTAATTAGTGTTTGTGCCAAGTTAAACCTATAGGATCTTCTTGGATGATAGTTATTTGATCTTGCTGTAATTTCCAGAAACTTTCGGTTCACGAAAACTATTGTTAAAAATCACCAGAACATGGTAAAATACTGATTCCAATTGCTGCTGATCAATAAACAAATTACCTAGGTCTTCCTATTTTGGTAGATTTTTTGGAGTTCCAGAAGTTTTCGTTAGTTACAGATTGCTACAAACTGTTCTGTTTTTGACAGATTCCGTTTTTCATGTGTTGTTTGCTTATTTTGATGAGTCTATGGCTAGTAAAATAGTTTATAAACCATAGGGAAGTTGTAATACAGTAGGTTTAACACCAATATAAATAAAGAATGAGTTCATTACAGTACCTTGAAGTGGTCTTTTGTTTTCTTTCGCTAACGGAGCTCACGAGATTTCTGTTGAGTTTTGTGTTGTGAAGTTTTCAAGTTTTGGGTGAAATCTTTTGATGGATTATGGAACAAGGAGTGGCAAGAGACTAAGCTTGGGGATGCCCATGGCACCCCCAAGATAATCCAAGGACACCAAAAAGTCAAAGCTTGGGGATGCCCAGGAAGGCATCCCCTCTTTCGTCTACTTTCATCGGTAATTTTACTTGGAGCTATATTTTTATTCACCACATGATATGTGTTTCACTTGGAGTGTCTTGTATTATTTGTGTTTTTGTTTGTTAGTGTGCCACAATCATCCTTGCTGTACACACCTTTTGAGAGAGCCATACATGAATTGGAATTTGATAGAATACTCTATGTGCTTCACTTATATCTTTTGAGCTATATAATTTTGCTCTAGTGCTTCACTTATATCTTTTAGAGCACGGTGGTGGATTTGTTTTAAAGAAACTATTGATCTCTCATGCTTCACTTAGATTATTTTGAGAGTCTTAAATAGCATGGTAATTTTCTTAATAATAATAAGCTTGGTATTCAAGATTTGTAAAACTTTCTTTTGAGTGTGTAGAATACTAAGAAAAGTTTGATGCTTGATAATTGTTTTGAGATATGGAGGTGATAATATCAAAGTCGTGCTAGTTGAGTAGTTGTGAATTTGAGAAATTATTGATTTGAAGTTTGCAAGTCCCCTAGCATGCACGTATGGTAAACGTTATGTAACAAATTTGAAACATGAGGTGTTATTTGATTGTCCTACTTATGAGTGGCGGTCGGGGACGAGAGATGGTCTTTTCCTACCAATCTATCCCCTTAGGAGCATGCGCGTAATGCTTTGGTTTTTAATGGCTTGTAGATTTTTGCAATAAGTATATGAGTTCTTTATGACTAATGTTGAGTCCATGGATTATACGCACTCTCACCCTTTCATCATTGCTAGCCTCTTCAGTACCGTGCATTGCCCTTTCTCACATTGAGAGTTGGTGCAAACTTCGCCGGTGCATCCAAACCCCGTGATATGATACGCTCTTTCACACATAATCCTCCTTATATCTTCCTCAAAACAGCCACCATACCTACCTATTATGGCATTTCCATAGCAATTCCGAGATATATTGCCATGCAACTTTCCATCATTCCGTTCATCACGACACATTCATCATTGTCGTATTGCTAGCATGATCATGTAGTTGACATAGTATTCATGGCAAAGCCACCATTCATAATTCTTTCATACATGTCACTTCATTCATTGCATATCCCGGTACACCGCCGGAGGCATTCATATAGGGTCATACTTTGTTCTAGTATCGAGTTGTAATCGTTGAGTTGTAAATAAATAGAAGTGTGATGATCATCATTTAATAGAGTATTGCCCCCCCCCCCAAAAAAGGCCAAAGAAAAAAAAGAAAGGCCCCAAAAAAATATAAAATAAAAAGGGGCAATACTACTATCCTTTTTTTCCACACTTGTGCTTCAAAGTAGCACCATAATCTTCATAATAGAGAGTCTCTTGTTTTGTCACTTTCATATACTAGTGGGAATTTTTCATTATAGAACTTGACCTGTATATTCCAATGATGGGCTTCCTCAAATGCCCTAGGTCTTCGTGAGCAAGCAAGTTGGATGCACACCTACTTAGTTTCTTTTGTCGAGCTTTCATACATTTATAGCTCTAGTGCATCCGTTGCATGGCAATCCCTACTCCTTGCATTAACATCAATCGGTGGGCATCTCCATAGCCCGTTGATTATCCTTGTTGATGTGAGATTTTCTCCTTTTTTGTCTTCTCCACATAACCCCCATAATCATATTCTATTCCACCCATAGTGCTATACCCATGGCTCGCGCTCATGTATTGTGTGAAGGTTTATAAGTTTGAGATTATTAAAGTATGAAACAATTGCTTGGCTTGTCATCGGGGTTGTGCATGATGAGAGCATTATTGTGTGACAAAAATGGAGCATGACTAAACTATATGATTTTGTAGGGATGAACTTTCTTTGGCCATGTTATTTTGAGAAGACATAATTGCTTAGTTAGTATGCTTGAAGTATTATTATTTTTATGTCAATATGAACTCTTGTCTTGAATCTTTCGGATCTGAATATTCATACCACAATTTAGAAGATTTACATTGAAATTATGCCAAGTAGCACTCCGCATCAAAAGTTATCTTTTTATCATTTACCTACTCGAGGACGAGCAGGAATTAAGCTTGGGGATGCCTGATACGTCTCCAACGTATCTATAATTTTTGATTGCTCCATGCTATGTTATATACTGTTTTGGAATATATTGGGCTTTATTTTCCACTTTTATATTATTTTTGGGACTAACCTATTAACCGAAGGCCCAGCCCAGAATTGTTATTTTTTTTGCCAATTTCAGTGTTTAGAAGAAACGAAATATCAAAGGGAGTCCAAACGGAATGAAACCTTCGGGAACGTGATTTTCTCAACATATATGATCCAGGAGACTTGGACCCTCCGTCAAGAAAGAAGAGAGGTGGTCATGAGGGTGGAGGGCGCGCCCCCCCTAGGGCGCGCCTCCTGTCTCGTGGGCCCCTCGAAGCTCCACCGACGTACTCCTTTTTCCTATATATACCTACGTACCCCCAAACTATCAGAAACGGAGCCAAAAACCTAATTCCACCGCCGCAACCTTCTGTACCCACGAGATCCCATCTTTGGGCCTGTTCCGGAGCTCCGTCGAAGAGGGCCATCATCACGGAGGGCTTCTACATCATCATAGCCCCTCCGATGAAGTGTGAGTAGTTTACCTCAGACCTTCGGGTCCATAGTTAGTAGCTAGATGGCCTCTTCTCTCTTTTTGGATCTCAATACAATGTTCTCCCCCTCTCTCGTGGAGATCTATTCGATGTAATCTTCTTTTTGCGGTGTGTTTGTTGAGACCGATGAATTGTGGGTTTATTATCAAGTCTATCTATGAACAATATTTGAATCTTCTTTGAATTCTTTTATGTATGATTGGTTATCTTTGCATGTCTCTTCGAATTATCAGTTTGGTTTGGCCTACTAGATTGGTTTTTCTTGCAATGGGAGAAGTGCTTAGCTTTGGGTTCAATCTTGCGGTGTCCTTTCCCAGTGACAGAAGGGGCAGCAAGGCACGTATAGTATTGTTGCCATCGAGGATAACAAGATGGGGTTTTTATCATATTGTATGAAACCATCCCTCTACATCATGTCATCTTGCTTAAGGCGTTACTCTGTTTTTAACTTAATACTCTAGATGCATGCTGGATAGTGGTCGATGAGTGGAGTAATAGTAGTAGATGCAGGCAGGAGTCGGTCTACTTGTCTCGGACGTGATGCCTATATACATGATCATACCTAGATATTCTCATAACTATGCTCAATTCTACCAATTTCTCAACAGTAATTTGTTCACCCATCGTAGAATACTTATGCTCTTGAGAGAAGCCACTAGTGAAATCTATGGCCCCTGGGTCTATTCTCATCATATCAATCTCCATCACTTTATTATTGCTTTGATTTTTTACTTTGCCTTTTATTTTACTTTGCATCTCTATACAAAAAATACCAAAAATATTATCTATCATCTCTATCAGATCTCACTCTCGTAAGTGACCGTGAAGGGATTGACAACCCCTAATCGCGTTGGTTGTGTTGAGCTATTTGTTTTGTGTAGGTACGAGGGACTTGCGCGTAGCCTCCTACTGGATTGATACCTTGGTTCTCAAAAACTAAGGGAAATACTTACGCTACTTTGCTGCATCATCCTCTCCTCTTCGGGGAAATCCAACGCAGTGCTCAAGAGGTAGCACATCCCACTTATGATTAACCCCTATTGCAAGCATCCGCAACTACAGAAGAAGTATTAAGGTAAACCTAACCATAGCATGAAACATATGGATCCAAATCAGCCCCTTACGAAGCGACACATAAACTAGGGTTTAAGCTTCTGTCACTCTAGCAACCCATCATCTACTTAGTACTTCCGAATGCCTTCCTCTAGGCCCAAATAATGGTGAAGTGTCCTGTAGTCAATGTTCACATAACACCACTAGAGGAGAGACAACGTACATCTCACGAAAATATCGAACGAATACCAAATTCACATGACTACTAATAGCAAGACTTCTCCCATGTCCTCAGGAACAAACATAACTACTCACAAAGCATATTCATGTTCATAATCAGAGGGGTATTAATATGCATATAGGATCTGAGCATATGATCTTCCACCAAATAAACCAACTAGCATCAACTACAAGGAGTAATCAACACTACTAGCAACCTACAGGTACCAATCTCAGACTTAGAGACAAGAATCGGATACAAGAGATGAACTAGGGTTTGAGAGGATATGGTGCTGGTGAAGATGTTGATGGATATTGGCCCCCTCCCGATGAGAGGAGCGTTGGTGATGACGATGGCGATGATTTCCCCCTCCCGGAGGGAAGTGTCCCCGGCAGAACAGCTCCGCCAGAGCCCTAGATTGGTTCCACCAAGGTTCCGGCTCATGGCGGCTGAGTCTTGTCCCGAAAGCTTGTTTATGATTTTTTCTCGGACGAAAGACTTCATATAGCAGAAGATGGGCACCGGAGGGCCACCAGGGGGCCCACGAGGCAGGGGGCGCACCCAGGGGGTAGGGCGCGCCCCCACCCTCGTGCCCAGGGTGTGGGTCCCCTCTGGTATTTTCTTCGCTCAGTATTTTTTTTTATTTCCAAAAATAACTTCCATGGAGTTTCAGGACTTTTGGAGTTGTGCAGAATAGGTCTCTAATATTTGCTCCTTTTCCAGCCCAGAATTCCAGCTGTCGGCATTCTCCCTCCTTATGTAAACCTTGTAAAATAAGAGAGAATAGGCATAAGTATTGTGACATAATGTGTAATAACAACCCATAATGCAATAAATATCGATATAAAAGCATGATGCAAAATGGACGTATCAACTCCCCCAAACTTAGACCTCGCTTGTCCTCAAGCGGAAGCCGATAGCGATAAATATGTCCACATGTTTAGAGGTAGAGGTGTCGATAAAATAAAATACGGACATGAGGGCATCATGATCATTCTTATAACAGCAACATATATGAATATTGTCATATGATTTCTTATGCTCAAGTAATAATCTATTCACAATGTCAAGTATGAATCAAAAACTTTATTGAGAACTAACAAACTATAATCTAAGTCACTGAAGCAATTGCAATTTATCATAACATCGAAAAGAGTCTATGTCAGAGCTTTTCAGCAAGTCCACATACTCAACTATCATTTAGTCTTTCACAATTGCTAACACTCACGCAATACTTGTGGTTATGGAGTTTTAATCGGACACAGAGAAAGATAGGGGCTTATAGTTTTGCCTCCCAACCTTTTACCTCAAGGGTAATGTCAACAATAATAGTTCATGCTAACTTACATCCAATTGGATATATACACCAGGATCTTTCCAACACACTGTGCTTGCCAAAGGATAAAATGTAAAAAGGAAAGGTGAAAATCACCATGACTCTTGCATAAGGTAAGAGATAAAAATAAAAGATAGGCCCTTCGCAGAGGGAAGCAGAGGTTGTCATGCGCTTTTAGGGTTGGATGCACAAAATCTTAATGTGAAAGAACGTCACTTTATATTGCCACTTGTGATATGGACCTTTATTATCTAGTCTGTCACTTTTATTTCTTCCACATCACAAGATCGTACAAAGCTTATTTCCTCCACACTAATCAATCATACATATTTAGAGAGCAATTTTTATTGCTTGCACCAATGACAACTTACTTGAAGGATCTTACTCAATCCATAGGTAGATATGGTGGACTCTCATGGCAAAATTGGGTTTAAGGGTGTTTGGAAGCACAAGCAGTATCTCTACTTGGTGCAAAGAATTGGCTAGCATGAGCGAGAAATGCAAACTCAACATGTTGGATGATCCATGACAATATACTTTATTTTAGATATAAGAAAACATAACCCATTACGTTGTCTTCCTTGTCCAACATAAACTCTTTAGCCTGTCATATTTTAATGAGTGCTCACAATCATAAAAGATGTACAAGATAGTATATTTATATGTGAAATCACTCTTTCTTTATTACTTCCTATTAATTGCAACGATGACCAAAGCTATGTTTGTCAACTCTCAACAACTTTTACTCATCATACTCTTTCTATGTGAAGTCATTACTCTCCATAAGATCAATATGATCTCTTTATTTCTTTTTATTCTTTCTTTCTTTTATTACCTCAAGATCATAGCAAGAAAATCAAGCCCTTGACTCAACACTAATATTTATTATATAGCTCACGGACTCGATTGCATAGAGGGATCATAAAGAAAAACTAAAAACTAGATCACACCAAAAAAACTTTACTCTACTACATCAAGATATTACTAAAAGGATCGAACTAAGAAAAATGGTAAAGATAGGAGTGTGATGGTGATACGATACCGGGGCACCTCCCCCAAGCTTGGCAGTCGCCAAGGGGAATGCCCATACCCATGTGATTATATCTCCTTTGCTGGTGAAGAAGATGGTGGTGATGATGGGTAGTCGCACATCGAGCGTAAGAGATCCTCCAACTTGCGGATAATGCCCTTGAGTGCAACGATATGCTCCTTCAACAAAATATTTTCATGTGTGAGATACTTGTTTTGTATACGAGCTAACTCAATCATCTTGAAAGCTTCGATCTCAGTTGGGGTAAGAAGACTGTGATCAAGTTGAATGATGTCTTCTGCTGCCGAAGCTTGGTCCTCCGTGGCCTTCTTGATTCCTTCATCCTTATTGATCTCCATGGGTTCTTCCCTCTTTAGCTCTATCTTCATTAACCAAGCATCGTTGTCACCATTGTTGGAGGAGGGGGACGACATGATGCCTGGCCTTGACAACCCTGACAGAAAACAACTTGAAATGAAAATAGAGGATATTTGCGTGATACAGGAGTCAAAACCTTCGGGAGATTATATAATGAATTTTTACTGACCAATATATGTATCGTGCAAGAAATCGGAGTCCGGAGAGCACACGAGGTGCCCACGAGGCAGCGGGGCGCGCCCAGGGGGTAGGGCGTGCCCTCCGCCCTCGTGGAGGCCTCGTGTCCTTCCCGGACTGCTTCTTATTTTTCTATTTTTCTAAATATTCCAAAACAGAGAAAAATTGCCATTAGAACCGTTTTGGAGTCGGTTTACTTACCGTACCACGTACCTATTCCTTTTTGGAGTCTGAAACGTTCCGGAAAGTGTCCCTTATGTATTCCTCCGGGGTTACAGTCTCTATAACATTAGTTTCAACATTTATAGGATTACCTGAGATACAATGTTTCATTCTTTGACCATTCACCACCTTTGGATTTGTGCCTTCGAAGTTGTTGATTTTTATGGCACCGGAACAATAGACCTCCTCGATAACGTAAGGACCTTCCCATTTAAAGAGAAGTTTTCCTGCAAAAAATCTGAAACGAGAGTTGTATAGCAATACATAATCACCTACATTAAACTCACGCTTTTGTATTCTTTTGTCATGCCATCTTTTAACTTTTTATTTAAACAACTTGGCATTCTCATAGGCTTGGGTTCTCCATTCATCAAGTGAGCTAATGTCAAATAACCTCTTTTCACCGGCAAGTTTGAAATCATAATTGAGCTCCTTAATGGCCCAATATGCCTTATGTTCTAGTTCGAGAGGTAAGTGACATGCTTTTCCATAAACCATTTTATACGGAGACATACCCATAGGATTTTTATATGTAATTCTATAGGACCATAATGCATCATCAAGTTTCTTGGACCGATTCTTTCTAGATCTATTAACAGTCTTTTGCAAAATTAATTTGAGTTCTCTGTTACTCAATTCTACTTGACCACTAGACTGTGGGTGATATGGAGATGCAATTCTAATTAACATCATACTTGGCGAGCATTTTACGAAAGGCACCATGAATAAAATGTGAACCACTATCCGTCATTAAATATCTAGGGACTCCAAACCTCGAAAAAATAACTTCTTTAAGCATTTTAATGGATGTGTTATGATCAGTACTACTAGTTGGGATAGCTTCTACCCACTTAGTAACGTAATCAACAACAACTAGAATATGTGTATACCCATTAGAGGCAGGAAACGGTCCCATATAATCAAAGCCCAAAACATCAAATGGTTCAATAATAAGTGAATAATTCATAGGCATTTCTTGACGTCTAATAATATTACCAATTCTTTGACATTCATCACAAGATAAGACAAACTTACGAGCATCCTTGAAGAGAGTAGGCCAATAAAAACCGGATTGCAATACCTTATGTGTAGTTCTATCTCCAACGTGGTGTCCTCCATAAGCTTCAGAGTGACACTTGCGTAGGATCTGTTCCTGTTCTGGTACACAACGTCTAATAACACCATCTACTCATTCTTTATAAAGATGTGGGTTATCCCAGAAGTAATGTCTTAAATCATAGAAAAACTTTTTCTTTTGCTGGTATGTGAAAGTAGGTGGTATAAATTTAGCAACAATGTAATTAGCATAATCAGCATACCTTGGAGCAGTACGAGAAGCATTTATGACATTTATTTGTTCATCAGGAAAGCTATCATCAATAGGTAGTGGGTCATCAAGAACATTTTCTAACCTAGACAAGTTGTCTGCAACGGGGTTCTCAGCCCCCTTTCTATCAATAATATGCAAATCAAATTCTTGTAGCAAGAGAACCCATCTAATAAGTCTAGGTTTAGCATCTTTCTTTTCCATGATATATTTAATAGTAGCATGATCCGTGTGAATATTTACTTTAGAATCAACAATATAAGGTCTGAACTTATCACAAGCAAATACAACTGCTAAAAATTCTTTTTCAGTAGTAGCATAATTTCTTTGAGCACTGTCTAGAGTTTTACTAGCATATTGAATAACATTTAATTTCTTATAAACTCTTTGCCCTAGAATAGCACCTACAACATAATCACTTGCATCATACATAATTTCAAAAGGTAAATTCCAATCAGGTGGCTAAGCAATAGGTACAGAAATTAATGCTTTCTTAAGTATTTCAAATGCTTCTACACAATCATCATCGAAGACAAATGATATATCTTTTTGTAATAGATTAGTCAGAGGCCGAGAAATTTTTGAGAAGTCCTTAATGAACCTCCTATAAAAACCGGCATGAGCAAGGAAACTTCTTATACCTTTGATGTCCTTGGGACACGACATCTTTTCAATAGCATCAACTTTAGCTTTGTCAACTTCAATACCTCTTTCAGAAATTTTATGCCCCAATACAATACCTTCATTAACCATAAGGTGGCACTTTTCCCAATTCAAGACAAGATTAGTTTCTTCACATCTCTACAAAACTCGATCAAGGTTGCTCAAGCAATCATCAAAAGAGGATCCATAAACGGAGAAATCGTCCATGAAAACCTCACAAATCTTTTCACAGAAGTCAGAGAATATAGCCATCATGCATCTTTGAAAGGTAGCAGGTGCATTACATAAACCAAAAGGCATACGTCTATAAGCAAAAGTACCGAAAGGGCAAGTAAAAGTGGTCTTAGCTTGATCATCAGCTGACACAGGTATTTGAGAGAAACCAGAATAACCATCTAGAAAGCAAAAATGTGTATGTTTGGATAATCTTTCTAACATTTGATCAATAAAAGGTAAGGGGTAATGATCTTTTTTAGTAGCTTTATTTAATTTGCGGAAATCAATTACCATCCTATAACCTGTAATAATTCTTTGCGGAATCAATTCATCTTTATCATTAGGAATGACAATAATACCTCCTTTCTCAGGGACACAATGGACAGGACTTACCCACTGACTATCAGCAACGAGATAGATTATACCTGCCTCAAGGAGCTTTAATATTTCCTTTCTTACCACTTCTTCCATCTTAGGATTCAGCCGTCGTTGGTGATCAATAACTGGTTTGGCATCTTTATCCAAATTTATTTTGTGTTGGCATAGAGTGGGACTAATGCCCTTAAGATCATCAAGAGTATATCCAATAGCAGCACGATGCTTCTTCAGAGTTTTGAATAATTTTTCTTCTTCCTTCTCTGAAAGGTTAGCACTAATAATAACATGATATATCTTCTTTTCATCAAGATAAGCATATTTAGGAGTATCAGGCAATGGTTTAAGCTCAAATACGGGATCACCCTTGGGTGGAGGAGGATCCCTAGGATTTCAACAGGCAAGTTGTGTTTCAGAATAGGTCCTTGTTTAAAGAATACTTCATCTATTTCCCTTCTTTCATTCATAAACATATCATTTTCATGGTCTAGCAAATATTGTTCTAAAGGATCACTAGGAGGCACGACAATAGAAGCAAGACCAATAATTTCATCCTTACTAGGCAATTCCTCTTCACGGTGTTGTCTACGAAATTTAGAAAACTTAAACTCATGAGACATATCACCTAGATCGATGGTAATAGCATCCTTTTTGCAGTCTATCTTAGCATTAACAGTGTTTAAGAAGGGTCTACCAAATATAATGGGGCAAAAGCTATCTTGTGGGGAACCAAGAACAAGAAAATCAGCAGGATATTTAGTTTTCCCACACAAGACTTCAACATCTCTAACAATTACAATTGGTGATATAGTATATCTATTGGCAAGCTTAATGGTGACATCAATATCTTCTAACTCAGCAGGTGCAATATCATGCATAATTTATTTGTATAAATCGATAGGTATTGCACTAGAACTAGCACCCAACTCACACAAGCCATGATAATAATGATCTCCTATTTTAGCAAAAATAACAGGCATGCCTACCACAGGTCTATGTTTATCTTTAGCACTAGGTTTAGCAATTCTAGCCGTCTCATCACATAAATAAATAACATGCCCATCAATATTATCAGCGAAGAGATCTTTAACTATAGCAATATTAGGTTCAACTTTAACTTGCTCAGGAGTGGTATAGGTTCTAATATTTCTTTTACGAACCACAGTTGAAGCTTTTGCATGATCCTTTATCCTAACAGGGAAAGGGGGTTTCTCAACATAAGCAGTAGGAACAACAGGATCATTATAAGTGCTAGTATTTTCTTCAACTTTAATAGGTTCAACTACTTTCACCTCTATGGGAGGATGATATTTAAACCACTCCTCCTTAGGGAGATCAACGTGAGCAGCAAAATATTCACATAAACAAGCTACTATCTCAGAGTCAAGTCCATATTTAGTGCTAAATTTACGGAAAACATCGGTATCCATAAAAGATTTAACACAATCAAACTTAGGTGTTATACCTGGCTCCTTACCTTCATCGAGATCCCAATCTCCAGAGTTGCGTTTAATTCTTTTACAATAAATCCCATTTGAATTCAATAGTCTTGATCATAAAAGAACTAGTATAAGAAGTATCGAGCATGGTGCGATTGTTGTCAGAAAGCCAAGCATATTTTTTTGAATAATCATCTCTCTTGAGAGCTCATGATTGGGGCATGAATATAACATTGATTTAAGCCTCCCTTAAGCTTGAGCGATGCTTTCTCCTTCGCGAGGCCAAAAATTATATATATAATTACGATCACGATGAACAAGATGTATAGGATAAAACTTCTGATGAAATTCCAATTTCAATAGCTTGTAGTTCCATGATCCCATATCATCACATAGCCCATACCATGTCAATGCATCTCCCTTCAAAGATAAAGGGAAGACCTTCTTCTTGATAACATCGTTGGGCATACCTGCAAGCTTAAATAATCCACAAACTTCATCCACATAGATTAGGTGCTCATCAGGATGTAATGTTCCATCTCCTGCAAAAGGATTAGCTAGCAG
Organism: Aegilops umbellulata; assembly: GCA_032464435.1. NCBI lineage: Eukaryota > Viridiplantae > Streptophyta > Magnoliopsida > Poales > Poaceae > Aegilops > Aegilops umbellulata. The sequence continues at coordinate 296,098,978 of CP136058.1, forward strand.
TTTTTCTATCATACCCGAAGGAATTTCAAAGTAAACATTTTCATTTTCAGTAGGTTCAGTAGGTTGAGGAGCAACTCTTTGCTCTACTGGTTGGGGTGAAGATACCCTGAACAAGCCCCTCAAAGGATTACTTTCCATAGGAACAAGTGACAGTAAATTTCAGCACACTATATAAATTTCTCCTTACCAAATTCCACCTACCAAAGGCGCTTCACTCCCCGGCAACAGCTCCAGAAAAGAGTCTTGATGACCCACAAGTATCGGGGATCTATGATAGTCCTTTCAATAAGTAAGAGTGTCAAACCCAATGAGGAGCAGAAGTTAATGATAAGCTGTTTTCAGCAAGGTATTCTCTGCAAGCACTGAAATTATAGGTAACAGATAGTTTTGTGATAAGATAATTTGTAACGAGCAACAAGTAACAAAAGTAAATAAAGTGCAACAAGGTGGCCCAATCCTTTTTTTAGCAAAGGACAAGCCTGGACAATTTCTTATATGAAGGAAAATGCTCTCGAGGACACATGGGAATTATCGTCAAGCTAGTTTTCATCACGTTCATATGATTCGCGTTCGGTACTTTGATAATTTGATATGTGGGTGGACCGGTGCTTGGGTGCTGTCCTTACTTGGAGAAGCATCCCACTTATGATTAACCCCTATTGCAAGCATCTGCAACTACCAAAGAAGTATTAAGGTAAACCTAACCATAACATGAAACATATGGATCCAAATCAGCCCCTTACAAAGCAACACATAAAATAGGGTTTAAGCTTCTGTCACTCTAGCAACCCATCATCTACTTATTACTTCCCAATGCCTTCCTCTAGGCCCAAATAATGGTGAAGTGTTCTGTAGTCGACGTTCACATAACACCACTAGAGGAGAGACAACATACATCTCATCAAAATATCGAACGAATACCAAATTCACATGACTACTAATAGCAAGACTTCTCCCATGTCCTCAGGAACAAATGTAACTACTCACAAAGCATATTCATGTTCATAATCAGAGGGGTATTAATATGCATATAGGATCTGAGCATATGATCTTCCACCAAATAAACCAACTAGCATCAACTACAAGGAGTAATCAACACTACTAGCAACCTACAGTTACCAATATCAGACTTACAGACAAGAATTGGATACAAGAGATGAACTAGGGTTTGAGAGGAGATGGTGCTGTTGAAGATGTTGATGGATATTGGCCCCCTCCCGATGAGAGGAGCGTTGGTGATGACGATGGCGATGATTTCCCCCTCCCGGAGGGAAGTGTCCCCGGCAGAACAGCTCCGCCAGAGCCCTAGATTGGTTCCGCCAAGGTTCCGCCTCGTGGCGGCGGAGTCTCGTCCCGAAAGCTTGCTTATGATCTTTTCTCGGACGAAAGAATTCATATAGCAGAAGATGGGCACCGGAGGTCCACCAGGGGGCCCACGAGGCAGGGGGCACCCCCTCACCCTCGTGCCCAAGGTGTGGGTCCCCTCTGGTATTTTCTTCGCTCAGTATTTTTTTATTTCCAAAAGTAACTTCCGTGGAGTTCAGGACTTTTGGAGTTGTGCAGAATAGGTCTCTAATATTTGCTCAATTTCCAGCCCAGAATTCCAGCTGCCGGCATTCTCCCTCCTCATGTAAACCTTGTAAAATAAGAGAGAATATGCATAAGTATTGTGACATAATGTGTAATAACAGCCCATAATGCAATAAATATTGATATAAAAGCATGATGCAAAATGGACGTATTAGTATCCGGCTTATGTCTTCAGCTTTGCAAGGCGGGTTCTTCATCATACTTCGGATTGATGGGAGTTTAGTTTTGACCTCCATGTTCTGCCTTTACAATCCCTTCCTGTCGTCGCCTCGATTTCCACGCGTCGGGCAAATGTGAACGGTCCATAATTTTTTACAAGTAAACCCCTTATCAAGCAAGGGCAACATCTATATAAGCAGGTTAGATCTCCCAATGCCATCCCATATCGCGCAGAGAGCATCACAGCAAACCACGAAAAACTTCAAAACATGGTGAGCGCTCCTGGTTCTTCCTCATGGCCCTCAAGCGGGTGATTGGCGAAGTTGCTCAGTGTCTCACCTCCACCTGAATCGACTTCAGAAGCAGGGATATCTCACTCCCGCAGATCTAGTCTCCGTACGGGCGGGATTGGCCTTGATTGGCAACGATGTGCTAGCAGAGAATTTCCCCAACCCCAACAAGGAAGAGAGGGTGTGCTTCATCTTGTTTCTTCTGAGGGGCTTAGGATTCCCGATCCACCCCTTCCTCAGAGGTCTATTGGAATTCTAAGGGATCCAGCTGCACAACCTCACACCAGGTTCCATTCTGCATATTTTGGGTTTTGTTGCTCCCTGCGAACTATTCTTAGGCTGCGAGGCCCATTTTGAACTATGGAGAAAGTTCTTTTGCCTCGTCCCTCGCCATCAGGGGGTTCTATGTTTGAAGTGGGCAGTGCCGAAGTATGGCGCATAGCCGGATCAGGTTACCCTGTCGAAACTCCCAAAAAGGGATCCAAAGAATGGACTTCGGAATGGTTTTATATGGAAGACGTTCCCCTTCCGGACCCAGTTCGGTGTGGCCTTTCTGAATTCTCTAGCGCTCCTTTGAAGAAACGCCTCAATTGGTGCCCTCGGAGCCCCAAGCAAGAAGACAGTGTGGAAGTAAAGAGGTTGGCTAGCAAGGTCAGGTTACTTCACTAAAAAAAAGACACATCGGTGACATTTTGGGCCGAACGAATTTTTTTCCTGTCATACATATGACACTTCTATGACGATAATTGTGACAAAACCCGTTATCATCATAGATGTGGTGGGCTCCTACTTCTATGACAAAAATCATGATAGAAAATGGGCTTTTCGTCCTGGGCGGGCCGGAGACGCAGCTGCATGACATTCTTTGGGCCGTCCATGACGGGAAAAACCGTGGTAGAAGCGAGGGGGAGGTAAATTTCGGGGAGTTCCCAGTTACGGTGGGAGGTCGGGGGCCGAGCGATGCGCGTTTCTCTCGTACGTACGCGCGTGTATGCGAGGCGTTGGCTCTAACTGAACCCGAGTGAGGCATTGGGCTCTAACTGAACCGGAGTGATTCACTACAGGCTACGCGTTACTGAACCCGAACGATCGATCGATGGCTGTTAACTGAACCCGATCGAGCGATTCCTTCGCTACTACTGCTAACTGAAGCCGATCGATTGGATGAACAGTGAGCGTTGCAGGGGGGGTTGGATGAACAGTGAGCAGTGGCGTTGCCTCTGGATGAACAAGACCCCGTGGTGTGGAGGGCTGGATGAACAGTAGACGGTGGAGGGGTGCCCGTGGAGGGGTGGTTGAATAGGACCCCGTGGTGTGGAGGGCTGGATGAACAGTAGATGGTGGAGGGGTGTTTGAATAGTAGCCGATGGAGTAGCGCGCGGTGGAGGCTGGATGAACAGGAGCTCGTGGAGGCTGGAGGAGGTCGACGGTGGAGATGAATAGTATCCTGCGGAGTCCCGTTTTGTGGTACGCCACACCCCTCCCGATGAACGGGACCCCCATTTCGACCGTAGGAGGTCCGTTTCGTCCATTTTGCGGTACACCACACCCCTCCCGATCAATAGGACCCCCGTTTCGACCGTAGGAGGTCCGTTTCCTTCGTTTTGCGGTACGCCACACCCCTCCCGATCAACAGGACCCCCGTTTCGACCGTAGGAGGTCCGTTTCCTCCATTCTGCGGTACGCCAGGCCTCATTTCCATCGCCTGTTCCGTCCAAGCCCTCCCGATGAACATGACCACACATTCCGTTTTGACCCAGCCAGTTGGCTCCCACGCGTTCCGTTGCCTCCTGATGAACACGACGCATTCCGTTGCCTCCCGATGAACACGACACATTCTGTTGCCTCCCCATGAACACGGCGCATTCCTTTGCCTCCCCATGAACATGATGATGACGCTGTTTCTCCATTCCGACCCAGCCATGTACACGAGCCCTCGCCGTACGTATGCACGAGTAGGCGTTCGAGACCCCGCCCGTATGTACACATACGTGGCCGTATTTTCTTTCTTGCACCCTGGCCGCTGTACGTACGTGTACATGCTACGTACGCGCCTCTACTACGACACGTGCGCGCCTCTACATCCACCAGTATATATGTATGTACACGTTGCGACGAGAATGACAACGCTACGTACACTTCGACCAGGTGGGTCCCAACTGTCAGGCACTTCCTTGCGTGCGAAGATGTAGCTGGTGGGTCCCAGCAGTCAGGGGGCGAATCGTTTTTTTGCCCGGACGCACTTCCTTGTGTGCGAAGATGTAGCTGGTGGGTCCCAACAGTCAGGGGGTGAATCGTTTTTTTGCTCGGACGCACTTCCTTGCGTGCGAAGATGTAGCTGGTGGGTCCCAACAGTCAGGGGGAAATGTTTTTTCGCAAAATACAGTGGCCCATCCGGTGGGTCCTAGCTGTCAGGTGGAGGAATCATTATTTTCCGCGTAATAAGGAGGCACTTCCTTGCTGCGGCCGTTGACCCAGCTGTCAACCTCTCCACGTATAGTCCACGTCCGATGGAAGTCGTTCCTTGACCATGTTGACCACGGCGCGCCGAGAGCACCAGGGCGGTGGACGATGGCGAGGCCTAGGAAGGGGATGACACGGAGCTGGGGAAGACGCGGCAGTGGAAGCCCGCGCGGAGAGGAGTACGAGGGTTCACTGGTTCGGCTGCGGTGTGAGGCTGCCGTCGCCGCAGGGCCTAGCCAGTGGTGGGAATAGTAGGGGGCGGTGAGGCCTCCGCGGCAGCACATCCGGCCACGGAAGGCAGGAGCACGCGGCACGACCGGCGCTGCTTTGGGCGGCTGGAGCAAGAAGACCAGAGGTTGAAGAAGCACTACGGCCGTTGGATGGACATCATACGGTCACTGGAGCTAGAATCGTTTATATTGACTAAGTTGACAAAGCCCTTCGTCCCCGTCAACTTACTAGGCCCACAAGTCAGCCTCCCACCAAGGTGGGTCCCAGCTAGCAGGGGGTATTCATTTTTTGTGCGTAATAAGGAGGCACTTCCGGTGGGTCTGAGCTGACAGCAGGGGGAACGTTTTTTTCATGAAATACGGTGGCCCATCGGGTGGGTCCCAGCAGTCACGGGCAAACGTTTTTTCGCGAAATACTGGTGGGTGTCCGGTGGGTCCCTGCTGTCAGGTGGAGGAATAATTATTTTCCACGTAATAAGGAGGCACTTCCTTGCGGCTGTCGTGGACCCAGCTGTCAGCCTCTCCACGTACAGTATTCTTCCGATGGAATTCGGTCGTTGACCACATTGACCATGCCGCGCCGAGAGCACCACGGCGGTGGATGACGGCGAGGCCTAGGAAGGGGACGACGCGGAGCCGGGGAAGACGCGGCAGTGGATGCCCACGCAGAGAGGAGTACGAGGGTTCACTGGTTCGGCTGCGCTGCCGTCGCCGCAGAATAACAGGGGGTGTGGGTGAGTGGAGTGGAGGGATGGTCTGGCCAGCGATGGGAGTAGTATGGGGGCGGTGAGGCCTCTGCGGCAGCACAGCCAGCCATGGGAGGCAGGAGCAGGCGGCACAACCGGCGCTGCTTTGGGCGGCTGGAGCAAGAAGACCAGAGGTTGAAGAAGCACTACGGCCGTTGGATGGACATCGTACGGTCAGTCGAGCTAGAATCATGCATATTGACTAAGTTGACAAAGCCCTTCGTCCCCGTCAACTTAGTAGGCCCACTATACTGGGTCCCAGCTAGCAAGGGAGTATTCATTTTTTTGTGCGTAATAAGGAGGCACTTCCTTGCATGCGAATATATAGCTGGTGGGTCCGAGCTGTCAGCGGCGGTAATGTTTTTTCGTGAAATACAGAGGCCCTTTCGGTGGGTCCCAGATGTCAGGTGGAGGAATCATTATTTTGCGCGTAACAAGGAGGCATTTCCTTGTGTGCGGCCGTGGACCTAGCTGTTAGCCTCTCCATGTACAGTCCACTTCAGATGCATGTCGGTCGTTGACCACGTTGACCACGCCACGCCGAGAGCACCAGGGCGGTGGATGACGGCGAGGCCTAGGAAGGGAACGATGCGGAGGTAGTGAAGACTCGGCGGTTGTTTTTGTTTCCCACACGGAGGGGAGTACGACTGTACGAGGGTTTACTGGTTCTTCTGCCGTCGCCGGAGAATAACAACAGGTGTGGGTGAGTAGAGGGATGGCTAGGCCAGCAATGGTAGTACGGTAGGGCGGTGAGGCTTGCGCGGCAGCACAACCGGCCGCGGGGAGGAGGGAGCAGGCAGTCCCGCCGGCGCTTGTTTGAGCGGCTGGAGCAGGAAGAGCAGAGATTGAAGAAGAACGACGGCCGTTGGATGGACATCCAATAGTATACATGCCATCTGTGGAAAGCCTCAAATCTGTGGAAAACAGCATACAACCCATCTGCCATTATTTCAAATAATTTACAGCCCATTTGCTAATTCTTACGGGGTTTTTTGGAGCCCATATTCTTTTTGTTAGCATTACACCCCATATTGTGGCCACGGTTAAAAAATTATACGAAATTTTGCATATGTCGGTGCAATCTGAACTATTTTTAATCCCGAAATTTCGAGTCACATTCAGACTGGTTTTAAAAATAAATGTATATCAATATGAAGTCCAATAAATTGTCCACGCATAAAAATCAATGCAATTTAAAATCTCGAAATGAAAAAAGATATTTGAGACTAATTGCCAGTTTGATGTGTTTTAAAAATGTACAACCCATTTCTCATTACTGATAGGCCATTGTCTCGGCCAGCCGAATGAAGCTCTCCTCGTCTTGAAAGATTTGCAGCCCAACAGGCCTGATAAAGCGACTTACTTGACAAATCACAAAAAAACTGGGCTAGCCATTTTCAGAAAGAAAAAAGAAACTACTGGGCTGGTCTGTGGTAAACATAAAAGAAAAGGCTGTCTAGACAGGCCAGAGTGTCCCGCACAGCCCAGTTGACACCCTGCTCCCATCTCAAAAACAAATTAGATAAATGCCACTCCAATTATGGCGATTCATAAAAATGCCACTGCAATTTCCAAACTGAAAAATGCCACTGGAAACTTTGAAAAACACCACTGCAGTTTGCAAACTTTGAAAAGCGCCGCTCCAGACTTCGAAAAATGCCACTAGAAATGGCATGAAATGGCATTTTTCAAAGCTTGGAAATTGCAGTGGCATTTCTCGGATACACCAGATTTGGAGTGGCATTTATCAAATTAACCCAAAACAAAAATAACTGGGCGAGCTGCTGGGTCCCTCGTGTCAGCCGCTCGTTGTGCAATTCTCTCGTTTACTGACTACGTTGACAATGGCATGGGACCCAGATGTCAGAAATCCACTAGGAGGAGCCATTTTTTTATTGGCTTGAAATAAGGAGGCACTTGCTTGCGTACTGCCATGACCTTGGCGGGTCCCTGTTGTCATCCCCACCACGTACAATCATCTCCTGATTGTGTACGCGTCAACTTGCTAGGCCCACAAGTAAGCCTCTAAACCCGTGGAGGACAAATACAACCAATTTAAAAAATAACAGCCCATTCCATACGTTCAAACGGAAAGTTCAACATTCAGAGCAAAGTAACAGGTCTGATCCACATATAGAGTATCGAACTTCCACGTTGACAACCATCATAGCCAATTTAACTATCTACTCCCACTAATACTCTAGTAGCATACAAGTACTAACTTACTCTTAGCTAACTAGACGATGCCGGCCGCCATCTGTGGTACACGCTAAATGTTGGCACCAGCGTCGTGCACCTCGCCTCAGACTTGCAAGAGGTGCGATAGGGCGCGTTGGTCGCGCGTGTTGGCCCTTTCCATGCCGGCGTGGTCCATCGAAGCTTCGGCTTCCAAGCGGGAAACCCACTTGACGAGCTGGTAGTAAAAATCGGTGTCGCGAACGCGTGCGTGCCCGACAGCCTCCAGGGCTATTTGCCGGGCGCCGACCTCCATGTAGTCGGCCCAGTTGCGGGCGCTCTGCTCGCGACTCAGAGCGTCGGTGCGCTGCTGCTCCATGTCCCGCTGGCGGCGCAAATCAGCGATACGCTGCTCCTCCGCCAGGCGGTCGCGCTCCAACAACTCCTGCTCCTCCGCCATGCGGTCACGCTCCAACAACTCCTTGATCTCCGCATTGCCATCTAAAGACAGATAGAATGCCTCCTCCCTCCGTCTGCCTTCCGGTGAAAACCCGAACACTAGTTCCGGCGGTGACCGCCTCCAGCGTCGCCTACCGCGGACGAGTGGGGGCATGGTGGACGTGGCGAGCGACGTCGGGCCGATGGGGGCTTATGAGGATATGGCGAGTTGGGTCACGGTGGCACCGGAGAAGGCCGGGAAACAGTACTTATGGGCGGAAGGTAGCGCAACGGTCATCGGCTTTCAATGCATAATGGCTTAGCGCGCCAGCTTGCCGTGGAAAACTAGAGAAACTGAAATTATGACTGTGCTGTCCCGTCCCGTCTGGGTCGCACGCCGGCATGGCGGTCAAACAAGTGCACTCGAATCATCTCCCTCCTTGTCAATAATGATTCCACGGATTTAAAAAGCACGCAACAATTAAAGCGTATCTTTTTTCGCATCAGTTAGCTGCCTTAATTACGGCCTGCTGCATGCAGGCACTCAGAATCGCTCGCAGGCAGTACGCGAAGCAACATGCAAGGAGTCGCAGCCAAGGGCACGCATGCAACCACTTAAATTGCTGGAATTAATTAGGCTTAAACTTCTGCATGCCGTTAATTATTGCCATGCCTTAGTCTTGCTGCTTTGCTCATGGGACTAATAAACCTGGACGGAGGGAGTACCTTGGTTGGTGAGAGGTTTGAATTAAGCCCTGCAAACCGGAAAGGAGGTACTAGTACGTGCGTGATCTGCTATTTATTCGTGTAGGATCGAGTAGGTCATTTCTTGAATTGAGCCCTACAAACCGGAAAGGAGGTAGTACGTGCGTGATCCGCTATTTATCCGTGTAGGATCGATAGTGTAGCTTGTCAGTTTCTTCAGAGGTAGGCATTTTTATCCGTGTAGGATCAATAGTGTAGCTTGTCAGTTTCTTCAGAGGTAGGCATTTTTATTAAAAAAACTGCCACTTTGCATCTTGCGTCGCAAATAAAACTGCAAGGAGCGCATTTGTAGGCTAGCTAGTGATTGATCAGTTGTAAACACTGAGCGAACAGAAATAAGTAACTGTTAATGCATCTCAATGATTCACAGATCATATACAAATATGTAGCTCCAAAAGCAAAGATCAGCCACTTCGGATCTTGCGTCGCAACTAAAACTAACTAGTACGATTCCCATACACAAGATCAACATGTTAATACTCAATGATTCACAGATCATATACAAATATGTAGCTCCAAAAGCAAAGATCTAGAAAAAATATCTGTTCTTCCTACTAACATGGATGCTTCTCTTGGCCAACATTCAGTACAGACTGAAAGACAAATTTGTTTGTGAAGTCTACAATTCCTCTTGCAAACGTAAGTGGTTTCACCAACAGCTGGAACCATGAGAATGAACCACACATGATGGAGGAACATCCACTGCAATATGATTTGGTCTTCTCTCGATCACACCGCGAGACTATTTTCGGAATACAAACTTTAACTTAGGCAAAATGATGCCCATTGTATAATCAGACCAACGCAATGAAGCACCTAGTGTTGGCCAATAAATAGTATAATACTACTTTTCTGTAGTCCATGAAGTGACTATCCAATCTTTCTGTGTCTATTTTCAAATGGCACTGCATGCAGAGACTATACTATTCTCTTGTGCAGTTCAACCAAAATTGCAGACACTTTGTTTGTTTGCCAAATAGCAACGGGCAGACATCTCTGCCTGCACAAATATCAAACAGCTAGTAAACATATACCACACCTTGTATTTTCGGTTTAAACATGTCTCTTCCGCTTAGCATATGTCATGTTCTGCACTGGACAATCTAATACAGTTATGTTTTGCCCTGGACAATTTCATACTGAATTGATTTGTTGGTTCAGAGCAGAAATATAGCGCCTATTCTTCATCAGACCAAGGATATCCATGTTCGCAGTGATGGAAGAGGTGAAATCGATACAACCAAAATTGAGCATCCAATCATTGAATCCTGTCCTGCACCTCCAATGTAGGTCCACCCTGCCAATAAATTCACATGCAAACCAGTAGTATTACTATCTAATGACAGTACAAAAAGAGTAGCAAGATAGTAGCAAACCATGTACCTTCGTAATGAACAGCTCATAGTGCCACCAATTGGATATAAAGGTTTGGAAAAAAACATGCTCCTAATGTTGAACCAGTTGGACTTTTTGTGCAGTTCCACTAAAATCGAGCATCCCTGTTTGCATAGATATTGAAAGTGTGATTACTCTAAAAGTGGCACTAGTTGAAGCATAGACTCACAAATATAAGCATTCTAATTTCTTAATGGGAAAAGGTAGCAAGACTGTTTCTAACCACCTGTTTGAAGGAATAAATAAAGCAACAACGGCTGATGTCAGGAAGGCGTACGTAGTTTTTTCTGAAAAACTGAGCCATTCCTGACCTTTCCTCTTCTTTTAAGCAAATTTTGTGTAGTTCTACTAAAATAAAATGCCATCACCGCCTTGACAATTCAGTGACACTGTACAAAAGGAAATGACTTAACATTACATCATGATGTCAGGTATGTAGTCGACAGACATTAGAGACAAACATATAGACCTCCTCCGATAACATAATGAACATTAATTTTAACAAAGGTGTGACTAGCTTTATCGGGATAATTTGAGTGAACTCTACACCCTTTGTTCCTTAATATAAGACGTTTTCGCGGTTCAGTTTAAAGTACCCAAACGTCTAGTATTTAGAAAAACAGGTAGTAGTTTTCTTGAGCACATATCTGGGAAAGCTTGCCACACTTTATTTATGTCCATACGCTAATGCAACACCATTCAAATACTACAAATATACACTAATCCAGTGGCTAGTGCAACAGTAGAGTAGTTAGTTTATTACAGGGTACAATACAATGGTTTTACTGAATAGATTTCAATAAAATCTAGCACTGGAAGGTTTCTAGAAGAATTAACAATACAGAATGTAAAGGTAACAAGTTTCAGCATTGGTATACTAGCTGTGCATGAGCATTAAACCAAATACAGAAGTCTGAAGGTAACTAGCATTATTAACTAATGACAGTATAAAAAAATTGCAAACCATGTACCTCCAAGGTAAATATCATTTCGAACTTGGGGGGACCTTAAAAATTGCTATCCCAATCTTGATAATCGATCAAACATAAAAACTTGATCGAACGAATCAAGAGAACAACCGGAGGAGGAGGTGCCCATCTTGACCTTTCCTCTTCTCTTCATAATTGTCTGTGCAGTTTAACCAAAATAAAATGACATCAACGCCTTGGCATTTTGGTGACACTGTACAAAAAGAATTAACTTATCTCATGAAAGTGAGGTATGTAATCTATAAGCATTAACAGTGCAAAAATCTGAAGGTAGTAACAAGTTTCATCGTTGGTATATTGGCTGTGCAACAGCATTAGAATGCCTTAGCTGAAAAATCTTTAGTACATCCACACTCAACAGCTAACCCTGAAATAATCCAGTGACATTAAATGTCATTGCTTAAATTTATCGGTGGCATTAGACTGAGAGCGGCATTAGTTAAATGTGGCATCACTTTAGCAGTAGCATTGCTTGACTTGACTGCTGGCGTTATACTAACAGCAAAAAAGTGGCAATAAGAGCATGGGAGGCCCATTCGGACAGTGGGCGCACCAGTACGATGTACCTCCACGGATGCAGAGTGGTGAGGGAGGTATGGTTGCCCAGAGCAACAAATATCCAGGCAGCATATGTGGATTACGTCCCATTTTTGTTCTCTTTAGCCACCTTTTTCCTATGTGAGGACAACAAACAGATCGACCTGGTCATTCTCTATTGCGTTGTCATGCCTTTATACCCTTCTTCAACCAAGAGACACGAGACTCGTTCCTTAGCTACTGATTTTCCCCTTTTCAACCTAGATGCAGGTTCGATGCCTACTCTCTTGGACAGTACAGTCTCCCTTCCTTTCCTTATTCAACCCATACATGGATTAGTCTGCATGAAGTAGGGTTTCCTTTAATAGTGCAAATTATGGTTTTCGTCTGTGTGGCCAGCAGAGCAGAGGGTAGCAAACTGGGAAGATGGTGGAGTGGAAAAAGATCCACATGCAACGACGTGGCAGATGGGGCAATAGAACAAGGTTATGGTTCGAAAAGAGGTAGCATACCTGAGGGTCGGCGGGAAGTGGCTTCGCTCGTGGTCGTCATCCTCCACACACACTACAGCAGTGAGCTTGGGGACGGAGGCCATCCCGCACGGGCGCTAGGTCTGAGAGGACGGCCTTGTCGTCAGTGCGTGACCTCGCTCGCCGAGGACGAGTGCGTCAACGCTGCACGTCCTTTTCTTCCCCGGCGGATCTGTGACCACCGGTGAGGAGGGAGAGAGGGGCCGTCTTTTTTTAGATCTGGAGAGAGGTGGTAGCGTGAGAAGCAAGTGGGCAGCCCTTAGCAAGAAAGCGCTGAAGCTCCAGCCTATATATCTTTTTGTACTACTAGTACTGGAGGTGGAGTAGTGGTAGAGTAGTTTAATTTTCTCTGTGTACAGTACCAGTTAGTCGTGCTTCAAAACTAATCGGCACGCCATTAAAAAATAAAGGTCGATAACTAATGCGGCACCTCAGGCCAACGCGGCCAGATCGCATTTTGCACGAGAAATTACACACCATGTTTCGTTGACATGTGGTCCCGTTCCAACATATCAGTGAGACGACGGCGAGTAGTAGGAGTATTTCCGAATGGACGTGTAGGCCAGGGCGCCTCTTCATGAACCGTGGCAAACTCGCAACCGTCCACCGACTCTTCGCCTTTCCCTCTCGATTTGGAGCTGCTGTCGCACGCTCTTCCTCTCCCTCCTCCATTTTCCTTCAGCCCTTCACCCTTTCTTCTGCCATTGTTCGATCGTCTTCTCCATGGAGGGAACAGGCCGGAAATGACCCCGTTATTCTTGCCTCGATCTGAAAGATGACATGGTGGAGGAACTCATTGATCGGTGCAACGTCATCACCTCGGCTAGCATGGCAGGTTCATTCAAGCCCATTCTCGACTCAACTAATAACATCATTACAAGGAACCCAAGAGTCAAGGAGCGGTTTGATCTCCCCTATCTTCTTCGCCGTGACCCTGATGACTGGCGCCGGCACGACGGAGGCCTCGCCCTGTGCAAGTTGATGCCGCTTGATAATGATACGTATGATGTTAAGATGCCATCGCTTGAGGGCAAGGCTTGGGGGCACAAATGGAGATTGGGTTGTTTACATTGGGTCCAACTGCGAGTGGGAACTTGTGAATGTGTACACTCATGACCGGGTTCCACTTCCAAAAATCTCAGCAGACTGCCCAGAGGTTGAGCAAACCGGTATTGTACGCATGTTCAAATACGATCATGGTGACTGTCTTCTACGGAAGATAGCAATTTGTCGAGTTCCCAACTGCTCTTGGAATTATAACAACTATGAAGTTGTTGCTATCTTCGACAAGCTTCTTGCCGTCCTTGGTGGTTTGACTTGATGGATATTGCTCAAAAATCAGTTTCTGTACACGGATGAGTACTGTGATGCAATTCAATACTAGGGCCTTGTGTTTGCTGCCACCACTCGTGGCACTGTTTTTGCATGGGATCCTCGTAGTTTCGGTACGTTTGTCTTCCACCGTAATTATAATTGTTTCATCCACATGCATGCGGGTTAGCAAGTTTCCCTTTACTAATTAACCTTCTTCTTGTGTTTCCAAGGTCCTGTGAACATCCCACCACCTATACTTGAAAATTTTTATAACCAAGGGGGAGATGACAATGGTGATGATCACGAGCATGAGGACGAGCAGTGCCCATATACTCTGTGGCGCCTGGCAACTAATTCCGATGGATCACCTCTTCTTGTGTGTATACAGCCCACTGATGATGTTACTGCTAAGGAAGCAGGTGTAGTCTCCCATGGTCGCACTCTCCGGACCTATTCCAACACCCGTTGCATGGTATTCGGGATGGATACTAGTGTGCTAGCTTCAACTCCTTCTCCCTGGTACAGAATTGATAGTCTTGGAGAAAACTCCCTCTTCCTTGGACAAAACTATCCGATGATGGTGAAAGGCGATCCAACTGCTGTTGACACAACATTACTAGTACCATTTATGAGAAGAAACTGTGTCTATACCTCAGACATTTGGGTGGTTCCCTACCCTAGTACTGATATAGTAGGCCGCTTCAGCCTGGATGATCAGTCCTGCGTTGGTATCCAGATCAACAATGGATGGCCCGTCCCAGAGAATCACTTGTGGTTCAAAGCAAGCGTTTCCAACGCCGAGGAATGGTTGAGTTGAAGTTCATTTCATTGCTTGTTATTTGTTGTGTGGTGAAAACTTTATTATTTATAATGTATCCTCGTTGCCGATGTGGGTTGATGACCTGTTGTATGTAATAAAATGATATGCCTGTGATAAACTTACTAAATTTATGAATGGCTTTCGAGTCGCTTCTCTGAGTGAGTGGTGCGACGAGGCAAAAATATATTTTCCGAATACATAATTGTACATGCATTGCAACAGTTTATCGGATGAGGCCAATCAACAATAGTAGTACACTATTTGTACTAGCTTCACATGCTTCGCGCGTCGGACGGGTGTTTTTACTGTAGCTATATGTTAATGTGTTCGATGTACGTAACCAGCACCTCGAATCCTCGATACTAGTACTATATAGTAGGAGTAGTGGGGTGGCATGCGCCAGAACAAGCATTCACGTCCAGGAGTACGACACACGCCACCACCACGACATCCATCTGACACCATATTATTTCTTGGAGTCCGTGCTAGAGCAATCTCTCCAACCTCGTCGTTTCTCTAACTTTAGCCATCGCGTGGCAGGCGAGGTGGGGGTTTGCCGATAGTTGGTTTCCTTAACTGCGGTCCCACTTGTAAGGCCAACTCCAACGCACGACCCTAAACGGACCTCCGTTTTGCACGAACTCCAACGATAATTTTGACTAGAAAAGCAAGACCAAAGAAAACAAGAACCACAAGAATACATTTTACTACTCCTGTTAGTTGGATTAGTGCCTTCTCGATGCATTCATTGTTGATCTGCGGAGGCTCGATCTTGCGTGCTTCTTTCTTCTTCGAGTGTAAAGAAGTAGACATTGCTTCCTCGCATCTAGTCTCATGTCTAGCCTCTATTCTAGTAGGAGTATCAAGAAGTGCACTAATCTCATCTCTAGCCTCTGTGCTAGCTAAAAGTGATAGAACATCTACTAAATTGCGCTCTATCAATATATGGATGTACTCTTCTTCCCAATACAAAAACTTGCATCCATTCTACTCCCTCCGTTGCACAATACATGCCTTCTATTTGTCAAAATATATATGTATCTAGACATGTTTTAGTATATAGGTACATCCATTTTTGGACAAATGGAAGTCAAGTATTTTGGAACAGAGGGAGTACACAATAAATTTTTTAAGTTAGCACAACTAGTCTAATCCGAGAGCACAACCGAAGATTTGGTCGGGTTCTTCCTCCTTTTGCCAACACGTGGGAGATCCAGCATCCAGGTCGTGTCATGAAAGAAAATATAGTGGTAGTTGAAGCCACGAGATGTGCATCTTGGGTTAAACTGTAAATAGAATCTTACTACTCTTGAGTAACTCCAAAAGCGGCCACCGAAGATCTTTATTGGATTTTTTTTCATCACCAGCACGTCAAGGTGAAAGATGTGCAGGTTCAGTGGGTACTCTTGCGTTTTCACTGACATGTGGGGCCGCATGTGAGCAAACTAACGATGGACTCCGCGCGTCTGCTGGCTGGCTGAGAAGAGATATAGAGGAGGGCTGAGCATGGACTGCAGGAAATTTGTTCTACGTACCTCGATATAGGCTTGATATAGTGGGGTGGCATGGGCCATAACTAGCATTCACGTCTAGCAGTACGGCACACGCCACCCACATGAGTCCCATCCGACACCAATTTTCTTGGAGTCCGTGCTATAGCCATCTCTTCTCCCTCCTGTTTTCTCAGCCATCACGCGGTGGGCGGGGTGGGGGTTTGCCGATAGTCAGTTTGCTCAATTGCGGTCCCACTTGTAAGTGAAAATGCAACACCGCACACATTCCCGCTTGAGCGGCGTGCCGGACCAACCGTGTGGGGGTGCGACGCGAACACGGCAGGCTTTTCCTTTTGAACTCGTAACTTGTAAAATTTGGTTCTGCTCCATGGCGCGACCGATAGATAGAAAATAACGATTTTGCCTAGAGTAATGAGAAGTTTGGTTCTGGCGCCGTTCATGCATGGAGTACGTACAAAAATTATGAAGTTGATGCGAAAGGTAAGATAATTACTGTAATATCATATACTACTACATGGATTTGACGGAAAGATAAAAATACATACGGATCCATCAACGACATCCTCACGCCCTAGTGCACCGGGTCACCAACCGACGTGTGAGGAGCAGCAGCGTTGGGTCCAAGGTTGCCCTGCGGTCCAAGAAGGCCAGCGTCCTATCGTCCTCCTCTTGCATGTAGTAGTCCTTGTGGACGATTTGCGCGTAGACGTGGGTGATTATGTCGATGGTGTCTTGCTGCGCCAGGCGCTGCACGGCGAGCGCGACCTCGAGGTGGACATTCTCCGACGCGACGGCGGGCAGTCGCAGGGCCACCAGTGCGTCGAACAGGTTATCACCATAGTGGTCGTTGAGGGTGGCGGGCATCGAAGAGCCTGGGCGCATCGGCTGGAGGCTTACGTCAAAGTCGTCCGCAAGCTTCTTGACGATGGTGAACTTGTCGAGGAAACCGACGAGGACCTCGTCAAACAAGGGGACGAAGATGTCATCCAAGCGGCCCCTCGCCCTGGCGGCCTCAAGCAATACTACCTGGAGACGTTCCTCGGTGCCGGGCCGCAGGCGGCGTCGTGGACCATCTGGCACAGCCGGCTGATGCTCGCGCTCATCGCCTCCATGGGTCTAGTTTAGCTTCTATTCAACTGATCTTGCGATTCGAGTGATCACTCTTGCCCTTGGTTAGCGTGCGTAGGTGCATAGGATTTCATACTACTCCTCGTCCCTCTACTGCACCTGCATTTGGCTGTATGATAGGTGGGCCAGCCACCCCTGGGCCCACATGTCATTCACCCAAAGGCAGTTGCCGTAAGTCAATGAAGCTGCGTCCCCCTCTGTGCCGGTGCAGTATAGTCATCTCAACGGACCTCTAGTTGGGGCCAAACGAGAGAAGTTTGATGTTTACTGGTTTATTGGTCCCCTTTGCATTTTGCGCCAAGTTTTGACCTTTGATTTAACTAATAAAATGTTAATGCATGTAAACAAAAATGTTGTGTAAGTCACCTTACGAAAACAACATAATCCCAAAATACTTAGGCATGGTGCATTAACTCCCTCCTTGTTTCTTATTTCGTGACATATCAACCAATGAGAGATGTGGGTCGTGCATGCTTTCAATGACTTGAGACTACCAAACATGACATGCAGTGTTTAGTTCATTGCATGTAATCCTATTAGTACTCTAGTTAGCAAAAAACATTAAGTTCTCTCGCCGATAGGAATAAAACACCATGTATTTATTTACAGAGGGAGTAGTACATTTTTTGTGACATGCATTACTAGATATTGCTAGTCAAATACTAAAATCCATATGGACGTGGTAGTACTCCTAATCCAGACGGTGGTGCTACTAGTACTAGTAGTAGTACTACCAATGTAGTAGTAGGAGTACTAGCACTGTACTACCCGTTGGTCAAATTATTACGTGCTCCTCCTCACAGTGAAGTGACAAGACCCTGCGCCGGAGATCACACCTGAGTATAGGCGCCGTGTTCGGCATACCATAGTCAGCCTCACCATCTGCAGTCACTATCATCATGGCTGTAGAGCTAGCCTGCTTACAACTAGCCCTGTTCGACATAATTTCCCGTGCTTAGATGCCCGTGCATTGCACGGAACACCAAGATTGGGGGTGGACGGCTCCGGCAGCGGCCATCAGGCCAGATTTTTCCACGGCCTTCTAGATGTGGTGGGGAGGAGATAAGGCTGATTGTGAGAGACAAGGAGTTGTTTGTAAATAGGGAACAAGTGCGGGCATCTTTTTGCAAAAATGGAGAAGCTTGGTTTGTATGCGTCAGATCTAGATCCGACGGCTATTGGTGAAAGATGGGAGGCTCAACATCATCACCAACTCAGGACCTGTTTGATTCGCAGGATTTTGAAAACGCAGGAATAGGACACGACAATATTACAAGTTTCAAACTGATATTACAAATGTTAGGAGTAATGCTGCACCTACGAAGAGGGAATCACTAGGAAGTTTACGTAAGAACTTTTGTTACTTTAGGTGGATGCAGCGTTATCGTACAAACTAAAATCCACCGCCCTGACAAGTCACTAATGGGCAAATAAATTTTCGAGTCTCTGGCCACTTGATGTTTCAAAAACAAATTCAGCTTCTGCAGAGACTTTGTCATTTAGGCTTAGACGCTTGCGGTGATCAGCACGCCATTCATTGTTGCGCCAGAGAACACCAAACCTCATTACCTTGAGCACACTTGCCTCCAGAACAAAGAACCTGGCCAATTTAATCTCAGATGTGCTACCTCGGTAGTCGATCAAATCAATTTCTGTAAGATGGAGATCAAGGCATTCGATGAGATTGTTATAGTGCAGCACATTTTTCACTTTTGGGTCTTTTTTTATCTGCAAAAGAAGAGAACATATCAGAGCAGCTGGCTGCATAAGATTGTCGTGTCATCAAGAGGTACCAATATCATTCGCTCATACGATAGGGTTGGCTGGCTAGTGATCTCTCTCTCTCTTTCTCTCTCTCTCTCTCTCTCTCTCTCTCTCTCTCTCTCTCTCTCTCTCTCTCTCTTTCTGTTTCCTCTCATTTAACTAGGAGCACGTGAAGAGCTTGGACATTTGTTGCCTTCCACTATGTGGCCGATGCCATATTTCGCAAAAGTATGCCACATAATACGCATCGATGTCAAATCAAAAGATTTTGGCACCGCTCTCGCGATGTGAGAGAGTTGGCACCGCTGTGCACACAGACCCACATGTATAAACAAATCAATCAAATCAACTACACCAGCCTCTCACTCTCCCAAACAAGTGTTTTTTTATTGCCTCAGTCCTCTCTCTCCCATGCAGTGTTTTTTCATTGCGTGAGTTAATTTGGCACCGGAGCAAAGTAGGTGATCCAGATTGGGGCACCAGGTGAGCAATGGAGGGTAATCGGTGCCAAATGCATCACAAGTGAATTTGGCACATGTTTTGGCCTACATAGCCCACTTTTGTACTCCCTCCATCCCAGAATTCTTGTCTTAAATTTGTCTAAATACGGATGTATCTAGTTACATTTTAGTGTTAGATACATCCGTATCTAAACAAATGTAAGACAAGAATTTTGGGACGGAGGGAATACTACCTCGTATTTAGTATAAAATTTTGACCATAGATTTACCTAAGAAAATGCCAATGCATGTCACTAAAAAATACACCATTTGAAATTATGTTCAAATACGAATCCAATGATATAGTTCTTAGTGACATGTATTAACATTTTGTTAGTTAAATCTATGGTCAAATTTTGATACTACAAAATTGGAAGAGTAAATCAGGACGGAGGTAGTACGCGCTCTTAGGGTAACCATAGAGTTACTGGAGTAGTCTAAGTTACTTTCCACTATGACTAGCCTAGGCTACTATAGTAGTAAAGCATAAAAACGATGCAGGTGATCACGTGAGAAAAAATACAAAAAACATTTCTTGCGGTGCAGTGCGTAGATGCAGTTTTGAACACTACACTTGTCATCGTAATTTGGGAAAATTACGAAAAAAATGAGCTACGTTGTGATTACCATTTACTTATAGGAAAGAAGTTTCACCTTGATGAGTAGCTTCTCCATGCATGGAAAGCATGTAAGTAATCCAACAACTTGATCCAGATTGGGGCTGATAGATTTTAGTGCTAAGACCTTCACTATGCGCATGGACTGGGTCAAGCTTGTGGGAATCATTTTCTGGAAGACGGTCGTAAATACATCAAGAAGAAATTTAAAAATGTGAATTTCAAGAAGACGGAGAAGAAGGTGAGTGTTGTACCTGAACGATTACAGATCCAATAAAGAGTTCGGAGAATTTGGCAGACGAGTACACCAACGCTGTCAATTTCGGCACGTCAATGACCCTGATTTTTGTTGGACCTTCTAGATCCGATACAAGCAATCTCTCAAGGAAAGGCGCATTCTCAATGACCATAACGTGGAACAGCTAGAGTGATCTCTTCCCAATTGATGTTTTGTTGCGGGGCCAGCAAGACACATAAATCGATCGGAGATTCGTCGAGGCGATGTGGAGGCTAATTAACCCGTGGATCTGCTCAAGACGAAGGTACTCGAGCGTTGTACATCTGCGAAGCAGGTGCTCCATGGCCTTCTTCGAGATGACAACGTCGAAGAGGTCGAGCTGCTTGAGTTGAGGGAGAAGAAGGGGGGGCACGACATTAATCTGGGGAAGATAGTAGGAGCTGAAGCTCGCGCGGCGCAGCGTTGGCGTGAGGTGGAGCGCGGACAGCAATAGAGAGCGACATCGTCCAGCTTCAAAGCTGAGCTCCTCGAGCTGATCTAGGGCGGGGGATAAGAACCACTCGTCGAACTTGGGTTGGACCTTGCAGTTGGTACTGAACATGCGGATGTCAAGGCGTCTGGCTGGCCCAGGGTGCGATGAAAGCATCTTAGAGACTGCGGCCATGCGTTTGCAATCCCCGTCGCAGAGGCAGCTATCGACGGTGAGGTTGAGGGGGACGCAACGCCAGAGGCGGCGCCACCGCCGGGAGAGCAGGGCGGTCTGCACGGCAGATTTGGTGGGGAGGAGGCCGATGATGACGAGCAGCATGTCGTCGGGGAGGCTGCTGATGAAGTCCAGGCTCGTCGGATGCGGTTTTGGCTCGAGCCGCCTCCGCTTGTTGGCTGCCTCGTCGTCCATCCCAACCGGCGGCGACGCTGGTGTACACGTGTGCTGGTGTGTGTTGTGTGCTGGGTGTGCGCGAGTGCGTCCTTCTGTGCATGCCGCCGCGCAGTGGTGAATTGTGCGCGAGTGCGTCCTTCGTGCGCAAGAAGTTTGTCCTCAATGCGCCCTCAATTTACTAGTGTGCAGGGTGCTACCCCGAGTGGTTTCAACTTTGTTTACTTCAGCGCGTGTCAGATGGGCCTCTAGTTTACTTATTTTCACCCACTGCCACATGGGCCAGCACACGAAGATACAGAACACGAGCTGACAAGGCAGCATGTGGATTGGTTGACCGGTCAACTAAACAATATACGGAGCTATACGCTGACACAGTGAGCGTATAATCCGTCGGTATAGAGAGTTCGAGTGAGAGGGGAGGCCCATGAGAGATAGCAGAGAGAGGGAGAGAAAGAGCTACTCCCTCCGTTCGATAATGTAGTTCCAACTTTTTTTTGAAGTCAAACTTTTGAAACTTTGGCCAAGTTTATAAATAAATTACTTATATCTACAATACCAAAGATAAATGATAGTATGAAGTAAGTACATGTTGTGATGAATCTAATGATCGTTCTAGATGTAAATGTTTTTCTCCACATATACCTGGTCAAACTTTTCTGAGGTTTGACTTTTCAAAACATCCATATGCTTATGGATGTGACAGAGTCCCTAACTAGAGAGAGAGAGAGAGAGAGAGAGAGAGTGAGAAAAGTGTGTGTGCGTGTGTGAAAGAGACATGGACAACACACGATAAAAGTAGAGAAAAAGCATGCGTGTCTTATGCAAACATATCACACATGCATCTTCGACAACGAAGGCAAGGTGAGGAGATAGTGTGTGGTTGTTTGGAACCAAGAGAGCAAGATCCCTAGCACGTGGCCAAGAGGGGTCTGACAAACAAGGGAGAGAGGTCGAGAGAGTCGTACGGAGAAAATGCAGACATGGGGAGGAGAGAGTGTATGTTTGTCATAGAGAGATCCCCTGGAGATCGTGATGGGACTACATGGGTGGGAGATCGAGTGACAAGGTGTGTGCGCGATAGAAGATGCCCCGAGAGATATCGAGATAGACGTATGGATGGAAGGAGACAATACGTGTGTTCCTGATGGCTAGTAAGAGATAATCATACTTAGGAGGAGGGGGGTGCTTGCGCCTATGATGGAGTGAGGGATTATGGTACTTAGGGGGGTGCGTGTCACATGGAGAGAGAACAAGGGCGGAGAGTGTTGGATGGGTCTATATGTATAGCACGAGCGAGACATGTGCATGTGTGAACCAGGGAGATATAAGGCCAGTTTGGCTTGCGTCCTAAGCATCTTTTTCCTGGCCTGGGGTTGTGGCTGGATTTCATGCACGCTTGTTTGGTTGCTACCCTGTGAAAAAGAAAGCCCACCTGGCCTGGGTTCCCTTGCACTTTAATTAGCCTGGCTGAACTCCACACACTACAAGTAGCCTGGCCCAGGCGATCGATTTCGAACACCTGGCCGTGCCTGGTCATGTGGCCACGAGGCTAACAGCAACATGGATGGATATTAGCATTAAATAATTGATGCATGGATTGATTGATGGGACATTGATGCTTTGCCTGGCCCAGGCATGAACCAAACGCTTCAGCACCACACAAGCCTGGCCAGGCAGAAATATTTTACATCTCACGTCCACACCAGGCAGTACCGGCCATCAAGGCATGAGGATCAGGTCACGAACCAAACTGACCAATAAAGTTTGAGAGAGATTGAGGAGCCCCGATAAGGCTGAGTGGTGCGTCAGATAGCTGAGAGGGGGAAAGAGATATTCCATCCGCTCGATAATGCAGTGCATGTAAATTTTTTGAAGTCAAACTTTGGAAACTTTGATCAGGTTTACGCAAATGTTATTTATATCTACAATACCAAAGATACATCATACAAAACTACATCTCATGGTGAATCTAATGGTATATGTTTGCCATACTAGATGTAATTCTTTTTCTCCACGTACATGGTCAAACTTTGTGATGTTTGACTTTTCAATAAATCTATATGCTATGGACCGAGGAGAGTGCCTCAGTCGAGACAGATCAAGTGCGTGTGAAGGAGAATGAGTAAGTGTGCAAAAAGAGTATGTGTGTGAAAGAGAAATTGACAACAAACGATAAATTAGAGAGAGTGTGTGTTTTTTCGTTTCTTATGCAAACATATCATGCATGCATCTCCGAGATGGAAAAGCGAGGCGATGAGATACACGAAGATAGCTAGTGTGTGATTGTTTGCAACAGAGAGAGACACCCCTGTAGCAGATGTCCAATAGAGGTCTGGCCAACAAGGAACAAAGGTCGAGAGGGACACATGGATGGCATGGATGCATGGGGAGGTAGAGAGGGTGTGTTTGTGATAGAGAGATCCCGTCGAGATCGTGAGGGGACTATATGGGTGGGAGATCGAGGGCGTGCGTGCGTGATAGAAAGATTCCCCGAGAGAAATCGAGATAGACCATGCACATGTTTGTGATGGAGACTAACATTAGCTAGTCATGTACATATAGGGGGGACTGCGTGTGCCTACAATTGAGTGAGAGACCATCATACTTGGCTGGCTGGGCATGAGATTGTGTGTGTGCGCGTGTGAGATGGAGAGAGAACGAGGGGTAGAGATAGAGTTTTAGATGGGCCTATCGAGTGCAAGTGAGATATGCATGTGTATGTGTGACCCAGGTGGATGGAGAGTTTGAGAGAGGGGGGGAAGAGCTTCGAGACGACATAGTGGTGCGTGAGAGAGTTACGGGCAAAGAGCCAAGGAATTTGTGTGCGTACGATGAGTGCACCCAAGATATCTAGCTTGGACTAGCTAGAGTATCATACATAGTGTGCGAGAGAGACCTATAGATGGTGTATATATGCATGCGAACTAGAAAGACCCCCCCCACACACACACACAAAGAGAGAGAGAGATGGAGAGGAAGGGAGAGGGACCAACAAGGTTTTTGTGTCGGATGCGTGCGACAGAATTGAAGATTGTTGGAGAGAGAGAGAGAGAGAGAGAGAGAGAGAGAGAGAGAGAGAGAGAGAGAGAGAGAAAGAGAACAGGAGTCCGGGAGAGGGGGAGGTCGCGTTTTATGCATCAAAGACTGATATAAACCATGTTTCGATATAAACTTGCATTCAAATATTTAAATTGGAGAACATGTTGTCTGCAATACACATATGAATGGATATATGCGTATATCAAACAAGTTCATTAATTTGACTTTCAACATGTTCATGGAGTACTATAATACTGTACAACATGCTACTCGATTGAGGTGTTCAATTTTGGATTTAGTTCACTATTTTGACCTACTGAACGAGCTATTTCATTGAATCGAGATATTTCATTTTGGGTTCGATTCGCGGTTTTGAGTGGGTCAACTATTTGTCATATAGTAAATCGCTAGCAACGAGCATGTAAAACACACATTACTCCCGAGCATCATCTCTCCATCTAAAAAAGATGTGGCAAGCTAATATTTCAAAATTTGATCCGAATCGACTTGGTAAGGTAGACGTGGATGCTCGTTCTCCCAAAATTTGAACGAACCGTTAAACATCCTCTCTGCTCGGTGGAATTCGCCCGAGCAAATAAGTGGGAGACGCGAAAATACCGTCCTATGTGGGACACACATCTATTGGCCCGTTGTACATCGAGGGTAGGTTCGTAACTTCATCCAAGCGCGCCTTCTCCTCGGCCGAATGACATGTGCCGAATAATTCATAAACCATGGTCGGCAAAACACGCTCTCCTCGCCCGAAATAGCTCATGCCGACTATTTCAAAACACGCTCTCCTCGCCCGAAATCGCTCGCACCCACTATAGTTCAAAACACGCCCTCCTCGCCCGAAATCGCTCCCGCCCACTATTTGGGGAGAAGCAAAGTTACTCTACTATCCGACCCTCAGTACACAGACCCAAGCCGAGAAGCCTATAGGCAAGGGTAGAACTATAACTCCCCCTCACATTTTAGACAAATGCATCCATAAGACATGGTTCCACTCCCCTCCCAATCCCCCCCCCCCCGCCCGCCCCCATTCATACCTCGTGGGCGCCAAATCACCTTCTCCCCAGGAAGCTCCCTTCTCCCGAGCTGCGAAACCTCAGACCCACCTCCATGGCGCCCCCACCGCACCAATTTCACAGCCGCCCTCCTCCCTAATGCCGGAGACGCTGTCCATTTGCCGTCGTGCACTGAGCCGTGTGCCTCTTACTCCGTGTTGCTGGTGCTGCCTCGATGACAGGCGCGTGAACCGTA
Source organism: Aegilops umbellulata (assembly GCA_032464435.1). Classification (NCBI taxonomy): domain Eukaryota; kingdom Viridiplantae; phylum Streptophyta; class Magnoliopsida; order Poales; family Poaceae; genus Aegilops; species Aegilops umbellulata. The sequence continues at coordinate 296,124,362 of CP136058.1, forward strand.
CCGGAGCCGATTCACCCCCGCCGTTGTTCACGGCGCCGGAGCGGTTCCAACTTCGGATCCGTCCAGAGTCCTGGTGCTGCTTCCGCGTAGCCATCGACCGTCGCGACATCGCTCTTTCCCTGCCGCCGGTCGCCACCGCAACCGCGCCGGCCTCACCGACTCGGCAGCTGGACCTGCCTACTTCACCATGCCACCAGATAGGTCGCACCCTCATCTCAAATCACTTTATTTAGGCGTCAGTTGTCTGAATTTTTATTCTGGGCCAATCGATTCCCAATGGGAAGCAGCACCCCTCGAGGCGGCGGAGCTCCTAGGCTGCCGGTTGGCTGGTGTCTAACGTAAGGGTGCGGGGCCGCAAGTTCGCCGCGGAAGCAGCGCTTAGATGGCTATCTTTTAGAGTTGCGTGGGTTGAAGGTACTGCCGCCGCTGGATCTGGATGACGGGAGCCTTTGTGGATTGGCCCGGGGGCGGCGCAACCACGGCAGTGCGGTGGGGCGGGAGCGGGGTTTTGGCCGGGGCCACGGACGGTGGAGGCAGGCTACTTTGCCGTTGGTCGCTGGCTCTTTGGGGAAGATTCTGAACAGTGTCAGCCGGGAGGCACAAGACGGCCAACTATCCGGCGTAGACGGATAGTACCAAAATAAAATAAAATCGTGTGACCCCAATTTAGTCTTCAGTCAACAGACGTGTGACCACTCCCGTACCTTGCTGTTGATCTCTTAGTGTATTTCTTCAGATCAAAGAGATATGTTGTTCTTAAGATTATGCCTTATCTGCATCTTCAGACATACCGTCTTCTGACTCACCGCAGCTGCTCCAACAAGGGAAGCATACACCAGAAGGGAGCTATAGTCCCCACTCAACAGTTCCCTGCATCGAATGCGCGTGCCCGACATGGACAGCCACAACAACTGCAGGGCCATCGACAAGTCAGCACATGATGCTCACTCCTATGGATGGCAGCCAGATAGGTTGTACCCTCATCTTACTTGTGTGCAACATTTATGGCTTTGTTATTCATCTAAGCATGGAAAATAGATCATCACATTTCACTGTATATTCATGCTGATCTCTTACGGGTCTTGTTCAGGAGTTAACGTTGTTCCATAGTTCAGCTAAGATACTTGTTCTTTAGGTAACACTGTTCCATAGTTATCATCCATCAGCCAATGCTATCCCACAGGCTGGTGATTATAGTATTATACCACTTCTAGTATTACCTATGTTGTTCTTTAATACTTTTGTGTGCCATCTAGTTAATCTCGAGTACAAATGATACATATTCTGTAGCTTTCATCTGTGTTCTCCCTTTAGTTTATGAGACCTGTTGCTGCTAGTTAACCCCAGTCCTACTATTTATGTCGTCTCCTACAGGCACTCATTACATAAATCTAACTACTAGTTGTCTTCCATGCATGTCAGATATAATTGCACACACTGATATATCCACAAGAACCTCACGGAGCAATGTAAAGGCCAATAAACTTGATGTCAATGATACCCAATATGATGGAGCATGTAAAGGCAGTTCTTCAGAAGACTTGCAGAAAGATGATGAATCCTCTTCACCCCACAAGGTCCTTGCTCTAACTTGGCCTGTGATATGGGTACAACATGCATATAATGTCCTGGAGTGTATCTACTCTGTTGCAATGACATGTGCTTAGCATGCTGATCATGCATGTAAATATGTCATGCCTTCTGTTTTTCAGTACCTATTCCATTCATGATAACATGTTTTCAAATTCAAGTACTGTCATTCTACTCTATTGCAATGCCATCTGCTTAATTTGGACATCATGCTTCTGAATATCTTATGCATTGTTATTCATCAGTGTGTACTTCATCTATCTACCATACCATGTTTTTTTACATTGAAGTGTTGTTCTAGTGCTCTGTTGCAATGCCATCTTATTTTCCCAATCATACACGTGTATGTTGCCTTAGTTATTTCTATACGTATTCCGCTAGCATACAATTTTACATTCAACTAGTGTTTTTTTTGCTGTGTTGTCCTGTCGTATCCCTAGCTCTTACACCATACTCCCTCCGCCCGGATTACATGTTGTCGAAATGGATAAAAAAGGATGTATCTAGAACTGAAATACGCCTAGACCCATCCATTTTTTTTCCGGATGGAGGGAATACATGTCAATATGTCATGCCTTTCTATTCTTCAGTACCTATTCCATCTCTCTGTTGTCGCATGTTTTATAATTAAAGCACCATTCTTCTATACAAGGCATGCAAGGGGAAGACGACTATGTTAGAATCTGAAGGGTTACAAACAAGGCCTCTGCAAAAGATCCAAATGCCACGAGATAATAAACCAACTCCAGTTTTTATAGATACTGCTCCAGCACAGAGAAACCCAACTCCTACTGATAATAAGAAGATTCCAGTGGCCAAAGAACTAGTCCGCTCCAGTCCAACAAAAATATGTCAACTCAATTCTAAGAAGCGTGTGCGTATCCTTGCATCATGAAATTTTATATCATGCTGATCATATTTTCTACATGTTTCTTACCCATCTCTCTTTTAGAAAATAAGCTTAACAGATAGAAGAATTTCTGCAATGGTATCGTTTATGAGGAAAGATTCTTGCAGGAATTCTCTATGCTCCAATGTAGATGTAAGTACCTGTTGTATATCACTATATTTTTACATCAGCATGTATTTTGTTAATTGGTGTGAATCCAACCTTTATCTGATCTAAATTTAGTTGTAGCAAAATGTATGATTAAAGGCCACAATGTTGATTTTTGCAAGGAAAACTGCCTGGTAGTTTTGCATCCTGAGCTGCATGAGTGTACTATCTCATATCAGTGGGTTTGAATACTTTGGTTCTGCAGTGGGGTTTTCAGTGTTTTTTACTGTGTTGTCGTGTCGTATCCCTAGCTCTTACATCATACTCCCTCCGTCCGGATTAAATGTCGCAGAAATGGATAAAACTGGATGTATCTAGAACTGAAATACGCCTAGACCCATCCATTTATTTCCGGATGGAGGGAATACATGTCAATATGTCATGCCTTTCTATTCTTCAGTACCTATTCCATCTCTGTTGTAGCATGTTTTATAACTGAATCACCATTCTTCTATATAAGGCATGCAAAGACGGCGATGTTAGAATCTGAAGGGTTACAAACCAGGTCTTTGCAAAAGATCCAAACGCCAGGAGATAATAAACCAACTCCATTTTTCATAGATACTGCTCCAGCACAGAGAAACCCAACTCCCACTGATAATAAGCAGATTCCAGTGGCCAAAGAACTAGTCTGCTCCAGTCCAGCAAAAGAATGTCAACTCCATTCTAAGAAGCGTGTGCGTATCCTTGCATCATGAAATTTTATAGCATTCTGATCATATTTTCTACATGTTTCTTACCCATCTATCTTTTAGAAAATAAGGTTAAATGATACAAGACTTCCTCCATTGGGATCGTATTCGAGGAAAATATCTTGCGGGAATTCTCTGTGCTCCAATGCTGATGTAAGTACCTGTTGTATATCACTATATTTTTACATCAGCATGTATTTTGTTAATCGGCGTGAATCTAACCTTTATCTGATCTAAAATTAGTTGTAGCAAAATGTTAAAGGCGCCAATGTTGATTTTTGTAAGGAAAACTGCCTGGTAGTTTAGCATCTGAGCTGCATGAATGTACTATCTCATATCACGCACATTACTGAATTGTAGTGCTTCTCTGGTTGCCCATTCATTCATTGTGTCAATATTGCTTTCGTATTACCTTACCTGGCTGATGATAGCTGTGCCATATTGTGTTAATTTGGTGTAGGCTAGTTGCCCAAACATTCGTTGTGTCAATGTTCCTTTCCTATTATCTGACTTGGCCAATGATAGCAATGCTAGTGTGTTAATTTTGTACAGGCTGCTTAAGATAAGAAGACAAACTCTGAAAACAGCAAGGCAACCCCATTGTTTCTTTCCAGTAAATCTAGGCCAGGTAATATGGCAATAACTCATGATTAATCTGTTTGGTTCCCATCCTAATTTATGTTATGATGCAGTGGTCGAGACACTCTCCACTATCAATAATACAAGCCTGCCGAAATCGCCATCTGAATCTGTTCAGTATCCTCTGTGTCGAATGCAATGGAATAAATTATGTTTGTGAACCAATTAATGGCTGAAGCAATGATGGAAATGGTGGATGAATCAGAGGTGCAGAGTCGTGCGACACAACAACTGATCAATGTTTTCAAAGACAGTGTAGCAAAGCAGCAAGAACTTGCCCACATGCTTATGGGCGTCATCTGTGCTGAGGTTGCAGATTGTGACGTTGTAGATGGTTAGGTTCTGCTCATTTATTTGCACTGGCATCAATCTTTGATTGCCCAGTGGATGTAATTTCCTGTAATATATGCTGGATGTGCAACGTTATTCCCTGTATGGCGTACCTTTGCTTGATCAGTTTTGGTCCTGTGCATAATAGCTCGTCGTAATGGGCTCAAATTATCTAATTTGGCCTAAAGACATGAACAAACTTTAGTGGGCCCATTTAGTTAATGGGCCGTTACTAGGCCGAAAGTTAAAGGTCAGCCCTCTTACCTCTCGGGTCGTTAACAGGCCGACATCGAAGCGGGCAACAGGTGGCCCCAATTTATTTCACGGGCCGTTAACAGGCCATTACTAAGTTTGGGCTACATATGGCCCAACTATACTGTAGGCCTTTAGCAGGCCGAAAGAGACAGCGGGCTTGTACTGGACCATGAAGAGTATGGGCCGCTAAGAAGCCGAAAGTCAGGTCGTATTGTAAACGGCCCAACTGTGTTGTGGGCCTTTAGCAGGCCGAAAGAGAAACCGGGCTGGTATTGGACCATGAAGGGCATGGGCCGTTAAAAGGCCAAAACAAAGGTCTGACTACAAATGGCCCAACTCATTTATGGTTCGTTAACAGGCCGAAAGGCACACAGGGCCGGGAATTGGCCCAACACTTAAATGGGTTGCTAAAAGGCCAAAACTCAGGTCCGACTACAAATGGCCCAACTGATTTATGGGCCGTCAACAGGCTGAAAGTGACACCGGGCCAGAAATTGTCCCAACACTTAAATGGGCCGCTAAAGGGCCGAAACTCAGGTCCGACTACAAATGGCCCATCAGATTTATGGGCCGTCAACAGGCTGAAAGACACACCGGGCCGGAAATTAGCCCAACATTTAAATGGTTCGCTAAAAGGCCGAAAGATGTACATCCTGAAAATTGGCCCATCCATTAAATGGGCTGTTAACAGGACGAAATCTCATCGGGCCGATATTGAGCCCAAATATATAGCACGTTGTTAACGGGCTCGAACTGACGATGGGCTGCAATGGTGTCAAATCTTTAACGGGCCGTTGACGGGCCGAATTGGCACATCTCGTATGGGCCGTGGGCTTAAATGGACCTGACACAAGTAGGCCTTATATGGGCCGGCCTGCTAATTTTTACCGGGCCGGCTTTTTTCACCGGAACGGGCCACTGTTGGGCCATGCCACATGTCGACCTATCATAGGCGCCTCTTGTCCAATGAGTGGATGACATATGTCCCAACGGTGAGGCAATACGTGTTTCCTGCGGCCAATGATGATTTTACACGTGGAAAATCCCCATTGGTGCGGGCTGTTAACGGGTTATCGGATCCAAAACCAGACCCGCTAGCTTAACGGCGTTCCGTTACGGTGGATGCCATGTGTCGGTCACCCTTGACGAAAGCACTTCTGTGACGCGTGATTTATTGTCATGGAAGTGGACACTTCCATGATGATAATTTTGGTAATGTCATGGAACACTTCTACGACAACACATGTATGACTATCTTGATTCTGTCATAAAATCATCATGGATGTACATGCATGACAAAAACACGACCTACTATGACAAACACGTATCATCACGGAAGTGTAATTTTTTTTCTAGTGCTTGCCCATTCCAAACTCTCGATAATCGAAGTCATGGCCATCGCGATAAAGCGATGCGTCCATCCCCTTCAGTCAAGAGTGACCCCTTTATGGTGTTATAATAGAGAGGACGACACATCTTGTTATAAGCGCGAGGGCCTAGACACCCTAGCCGCTCTGGCCACCATTCTAGCAGATCTTTATAAGGGGGAGAAGGAGGAATTCCTCCGTTTAAATTGTCGAGAAGATTTTTCCATGTATAACCCCATTGAATGGGTTTGCTTTTTGATTATCAGCATTGTCCTACCTCATTATCGAGGCATGCTAATCAATCTGGTCTTCTCAAAACATACATGGAGGAAGGTAGTCGAAAATGTGCACCGCCCCTCCCACAAGACTATGCTCGCAACAAAGACCCCGGCTTCCGCAAAGATCTGGATATATTTATAGAGTTCGATGATGGAGTCTTTTATCAAGCGAGCCTTGACGGCTCGCAAGTGGCTATTATGGCCGACTACCCCGGCCTTCTTCCTTTCTCCAAGGTAAGTATTTGAAAATCATCCTCAAAAAGAGGAGCCCCCACTTGCGTCTCACCCATCACACTGAATCATGCTTTATAGGACCGGCGCTCAGCAAGCCGGACTCCATCAAGGGCAGCCCCTAGGAAGGTAGCATCTATGTAGGGTGAGCCTTCAAAATGAAAGGAAATCGGGAGCGCCGTCGAGCCCCCACCTTCATCAAAGAGGTATAACTTTTAATATGTGCCTAGGCATAAGACCAGATTGTCATATTTCTCCTCCCATCTTATTCCAGGAGGAGCACACGACGAACAGTGTCCAAAGTCCCAGCTAGCCGATCATCAGCTAATCCAGCACCGAGCTCGTCAACCAGGACGAGAGCTAATACGGATGTCGCGCCAACTCATCCACCTCATGAGGATTCAGATGATGTATCCGTCACAAATTCCGAAGTGGAGAGCGTGATGAATCATCGATGACTGAAAGAGATCATGCGTGCTCCAGTTTTTACAAAACAAGAATTTACTGCCCTCAGCACCGTGGATGCATATATTCGAGCTGCCCGAGACGAACTTGTTGGAGTTGCTCACCTGTTTCCAAAAGATATGCAGGTAATGGTTTGCGTAAATTTAAAAGATATATGCCAATAGCCCCCAAGACTTGAAGCGGTTTAGAGCAACCGATTTAAGGAACGTTATGACCGCAGGTTCTCCGAGAGAAGAACAACACGCTGTCCTAGGAGCTTGAAATGAGCCGGACAAAGCTAAATGACGCCACCACAGAGCTAGAGGAAATGAAGAAGTTCACGATGACCATTGATCAAAAGAACAAACTGGAGGAGGAAAAGGATAAGCAAGCCAAATAGATAAAGAGCTTAAAGGCTCAATTATCAGACGCACAAAAAGAGAATACAAAGTTCAAAGACGGCATATTCGATACGACCTTTGAACCATCCAAGGGACTCATACTATCCTGTAATTCGGGGTGTCATAATGCTGTTCTTGCAGGTCTGCTAACCGGGCGACATGAAGAAGTATCCGGAGTTCGAGGCGACGTCCTAAAAGAGCTGTCCGTAGTGCATGAGTGGGCCCGGAAAGCCTTGAGAAGTATGGCAAAGGCCTTATGGCCATCCGACGCCCCTTGATACGTCTCCAACGTATCTATAATTTTTGATTGTTCCATGCTGTTATATTATCATTCTTGGATATTTTATAATCATTTTATAGTCATTTTATATCATTTTTGGTACTAACCTATTGACATAGTGCCAAGTGGCAGTTGCTATTTTTTGCATATTTTTTTACATCGCAGGAAATCAATACCAAATGGAGTCCAAACGCAGCGAAACTTTTTGTGGATTTTTTATGGAAAGACATCCAATGGGCCAGAGAAGTGCCTGGGGGCTGCTATGAGGGGAGCACAACCCACCAGGGCGCCCTGGTGGGTTGTGCCCACCTCGGGTGCCCACAGACCACCTCTTTACTCTATAAATACCCCAATATTCCAGAAACCCTAGGGGAGTCAACGAAAATCAATTCCAGGCGCCGTAAGTTCCAGAACCACAAGATCCAATCTAGACACCATCACGGAGGGGTTCATCATGTCCATTGGTGCCTGATGTCTACTACACAACCTTCTTCTTGTAGACGTTGTTGGGCCTCCAAGTGCAGAGGTTTGTAGGACAGTAGCAAATTTCCCTCAAGTGGATGACCTAAGGTTTATCAATCCGTGGGAGGCGTAGGATGTAGATGGTCTCTCTTAAACAACCCTGCAACCAAATAACAAAGAGTCTCTTGTGTCCCCAACACACCCAATATAATGGTAAATTGTATAGGTGCACTAGTTCGGCGAAGAGATGGTGATACAAGTGCAATATGGATGGTAGATATAGGTTTTTGTAATCTTAAAACATAAAAACAGCAAGGTAACTAATGATAAAAGTGAGCGTAAATGGTATTGCAATGCTAGGAAACAAGGCCTAGGGTTCATACTTTCACTAGTGCAAGTTCTCTCAACAATAATAACATAATTGGATCATGTAAAAATCCCTCAACATGCAACAAAGAGTCACTCCAAAGTCACTAATAGCGGAGAACAAACGAAGAGATTATGGTAGGGTACGAAACCACCTCAAAGTTATCCTTTCAGGTCGATCTATTCAAGAGTCCATAGTAAAAATAACATGAAGCTACTCTTTCTGTTCGATCTATCCTAGAGTTCGTACTAGAATAACACCTTAAGACACGAATCAACCAAAACCCTAATGTCACCTATATACTCCAATGTCACCTCAAGTATCCGTGGGTATGATTATACGATATGCATCACACAATCTCAGATTCATCTATTCAACCGACACAAAGAACTTCAAAGAGTGCCCCAAAGTTTCTACCGGAGAGTCAAGACGAAAACGTGTGCCAACCCCTATGCATAGATTCCCAAAGTCACGGAACCCACAAGTTGATCACCAAAACATACATCAAGTCAACCAATAGAATACCCCATTGTCACCACGGGTATCCCATGCAAGACATACATCAAGTGTTCTCAAATCCTTAAAGACTCAATTCGATAAGATAACTTAAAAGGGAAAACTCAATCCATTATAAGAGAGTAGAGGGGGAGAAACATCATAAGATCCAACTATAATAGCAAAGCTCGCGATACATCAAGATCGTGCCGAATCAAGAACATGAGAGAGAGATCAAACACATAGCTACTTGTACATACCCTCAACCCCGAGGGTGAACTACTCCCTCCTCGTCATGGAGAGCGCCGGGATGATGAAGATGGCCACCGGAGAGGGCTCCCCCTTGGGCAGGGTGCCGGAATAGGGTCCCGATTGGTTTTTGGTGGCTACAGAGACTTGCGGTGGCGGAACTCCCGCTCTAGGTTATTTTCTAGAGGTTTCTATATTTATAGGAATATTTGGCGTAGGTCTCACGTCAAGCAGGTCTCCGAGTCGTCCACGAGATAGGGGCCCATTCCTAGGGGGTAGGGCACGCCCCCACCCTTGTGGACAGCCCGAGACTCTTCTGGCCCAACTCTTTTACTCCGGGGGCTTCTTTTGGTCCATAAAAAATATCAAAAATTGGCATGTCAAGTGGACTTCGTTTGGTATTCTTTTTCTGTAAAACTCAAAAACAAGGAAAAACAGAAACTGGCACTGGGCTCTAGGTTAATAGGTTAGTCCCAAAAATCATATGAAATAGCATATAAATGCATATAAAACATCCTAGATGGATAATATAATAGCATGGAACAATCAAAAATTATAGATACGTTGGAGACGTACCAGTGCCTCTCCGATGATGTGTGAATAGTTGTTTGTAGAACTATGGGTCCGTAGTTAGTTGCTAGATGGCTTCCTCTCTCTCTTTTGATTCTCAATACAATGGTCTCTTGGAGATCCATATGATGTAACTCTTTTTGCGGTGTGTTTGTTGGGATCGGATGAACTTTGAGTTTATGTTCAGATCTATCTTTTTATCCATGGAAGTTATTTGAGTCTTGTTTGATCTCTTATATGCATGATTGCTTATAGACTCGTATTTCTTCTCCGATATTTGGGTTTTGTTTGGCCAACTTGATCTATTTATCTTGCAACGGGAAGAGGTGCTTTGTCATGGGTTCGATATTACGGTGCTTGATCCCGGTGACAGAAGGGGAACCGACATGTATGTATTGTTGCTATTAAGGATAACAAGATAGAGTCTATTTCTACATAAATAGATCTTGCCTACATCATGTCATCGTTCTTATTGCATTACTCTATTTCTCCATGAACTTAATACACTTGATGCATGCTGGATAGCGGTCGATGTGTGGGGTAATAGTAGTAGATGCAGGCAGGAGTCGGTCTACTAATCTTGGACATGATGCCTATATAATGATCATTGCCTGGATATTGTCATGATTATTTGAAGTTCTATCAGTTTCCTAACATTAATTTGTTTACCCACTATCGGGTTTCGGGTTCCGGCAGACCCTTGAGGTTCGAACACTGGGGCGCGTGCGGAGACTTCGCCTTCTACCTACCTGCACCCCACCGCCTTGCTAAGATCTAAGCTATGGAAAGAACAGCACAAGAGACACAAGGTTTATACTAGTTCGGGCCACCATTGTGGTGTAATACCCTACTCTAGTTTGTGGTGTGGTGGATTGCCTCTTGGGCTGATGATGATGAGCAATACAAGGAAGAACAGCCTCGCGAGGGTCTGTTCTTGGCTGGGGCGATGAACTGCTAGGAGGAGTTCAGTCACCCTTCTCTCTGTGTGTGTGTGTAATGCTACTTGATCCGATCCCAGCTTGTTTACGGATTGGCCGATCCCTCCCTTACCCTGGGGGTAGCTTGTCCTATTTATAGGCAAAGGACCTGGGCCTCTTCCCAAAATATTGAGCGGTAAGGGCGCCAACAATTGGCCATTTTGAAGGGGAACATCTGGTACACTTATCCTGACTAAAGGTTGTCCTCACCTGCCAAAGGCTCTGGTGGTGACGCTGGCTTGGGCTCCACAATGACCTCCTCCCTGCCATTGGGCCGGTCTTGGTCTCGTTGCACCGAAACGGGTGCCTTTGCTTGATGCTCTTGCCTGCGCTTACTCCCTTTGCACCAAAGAGGAAAGGAGGACACTGCGTGGGCTGGCGCCCTCCTGGCGCCCTTGGTCATGGCTTGCGTCACGGGCACCTCGTGAGGTACCCCGCCTTGATCTCCCCGCCTCCTCGCGAGCCAGCCTGATGAGGCCATGCCTGAGGAAGCTCCATGTCGTCCACCCCGCGAGGCTTGGCCCCTCGCGAGGGTCTTGGGTCTGTGTTGATGAAGATGGGCCGTGCTGGGCTCCCCTCTTTGAGCCACGCCGCAGGCCGCAGGCAGGCAAGTCTGGGGACCCCCGTTCCCAGAACGCCGACAGTAGCCCACGGTCCCAAGGCGCGCTCGGACTTGGCCGTGCAGGGAGGCGAAAGGGCAAGGGTGAAGCGCCGCGGGCCCTAACAGCCTGCAGCCTTGGGCGCCGCGTGGCGGTTGATTGGACATGGCGTCTCCACTTCCCCATGGCGCCTCGGCAACTGCACGGATTGGACAAGTCCCTGCATGCAAAGCGGGTCATGATTACCTGCGATCGTGGAGGTCGGTGGTTGGCCTTCGCCGGCCATAAGTACGGAACGGCACGCGCCTTTCCAGTCCATCTCTTCTTGCTTCTCCTTCTTCCCGGTCCTTGCTCTGTCTTGCTGCGATGGCTCCATCGAGGAGGTTTTCGGCCGCAGAGAAGGGGAAGGCTCGCCAGGTTGAGCCTGCCTCTCCCCCGCCCAAGCGCGGCCGAGGGCGCCCTCGCAAACATCCTGAGGCCACCACGGCAGCTGCCCACGGCCGTGGAGATGATTTCCAGCACGGTGACGGGCGGACAGCTGCGGCCGGGGGGCGCACCTCGGTCGCGCGTCCCCCTAGGCCGCGCTTTCGCGCTGCAGAGGTGCTGCCGGAGTTCGTTGTGTGGTCGGCGGAGCCGACTAGCGCCCGTCTTCAACTTCCTCGCTTCCTCCTCGGCGAGCTCCCGGCCGGCGCCCCGGGCGGCCTCTGGCTTCAGGCAGACGGCTGCTGCAGCCGAGCCTCATGGGCTTCACTGGAGGTCTCCGCAGCCGGGAGCCTGGCCTTGACCCGCGGTTGGCAGACGTTTGCCCGCGCGCGTGTCCTGAGCTGTCGGTGCACCCTGCACTTCAAGTTTGATGGCGATGCCACCCTCTACGTGAGGGTGTTTGGAGAAGATGGTCGCCGCGCAGGGTGCTGCCCTGAGGACGATGACCACGGCCGGGAACCCAGCCCCGGCGATGACGGAGAGGACAGCGCTCGCGTGATTGGTGGCGCTCAGGGTTCCCCAAGCTTTACCGGTTCTTCTTCAGGCGGTGTCACACCCTGCATTTTGTAGCATGTCATTTGCATTAATAAAGCATAAAAATTTGGACCAACAAAAACTTTTGCATTATTTGGCTTTTATTTTGAAGTTAGTTTTCTCTGTGTGGGTTTTCAAGTTCTCTTTAAAAGTCAACTACTCCACCCAGTTTACCTCAAGGTTCTGGAAGAAGTTCCAAGAGGCCATGGGGACCAAGTTGTCCTTCAACATTGCTTTCCACCCACAGACCGGAGGTCAGACAGAACGAGTGAATCAAATACTCGAAGACATGCTCCGAGCCTGTGTCTTAGCATATGGAGCTAGGTGGGGAGATTGCCTCCCTTTCGCCGAGTTCTCCTACAACAACAGTTATCAGTCAAGCCTTTAGATGGCACCATTTGAGGTGTTGTACGGACGTAAGTGTCGCACACCCCTCAATTGGTCAGAGACCGGAGAAGGACTAGTCTTTGGGCCCGATATCCTCCGTGAAGCAGAAGAGCAAGTCCAGCTTGTCAGAGAGCGTTTGAAGACTGCCAAGTCAAGGCAGAAGAGCTACGCTGACTCACGCCGTAGAGACATGAACTTCCGAGTTGGAGACCATGTCTATCTCCGGGTCACACCTCTCAAGGGAACCCAGCGCTTCCATGTCAAAGGAAAGCTCGCCCCAAGATACATCGGCCCCTTCAAGATCACTGACCGACGAGGAGAAGTGGCTTACCAGTTGGAACTGCCACCTGAACTATCCGATGTGCACAACGTATTCCACGTGTCACAACTCCGGAAGTGTCTCCAAGTTCCAGACAAGCCTGATCATTGCAAGGACGTCAATCACCAAGCCATTGACCTTCAACCAGATTTGACTTACCGTGAGAGGCCCATCTGCATTTTGGATGAGGCTGAGCGACGCACTCGAAGCCGCACCATCAAGTACTTCAAGGTCCAGTGGAGCAACCACACTGAAACAGAAGCAACCTGGGAACGTGAAGACTACCTGAGATCCGAGTTTCCATATCTCTTTAAAGCCTAGTTTAGGAATCTCGGGGACGGGATTCTTGTAAGGGGGGTAGGTCTGTCACACCCTGCATTTATTAGCATGTCATTTGCATTAATAAAGCATAAGAATATGGACCAACAAAAACTTTTGCATTATTTGGCTTTTATTTTGAAGTTGGTTTTCTCTGTGTGGGTTTTCAAGTGCTCTTTAAAAGTCAACTACTCCACCTTCTATACTTCATCTCCTTGCCCCAAACTTCTTCCCAATGATCATGCCATGTGTATAGTGGGATATAGTATTTTCTTACAAAAATAATTTGGCCAAAAAGTATTTTCAAAAATTAGTTTTCCAAAAACCCCTGAATTGAGGATTGCACTGCAAGTACTTAATTAAGGGCAGTAAAAATCTTTCAAAAAATATATTTGACTCCTATTAGATATAGGACACCCATAAACCACAAAAATATAATTTTAAAAGTTATTTTTCTATTTATTTAAAGGCTTTTTCTTAAGGCCAGAAATGGTCTTTAGTAGGTTAAAATTGATTTAAAGCTTTAAAAATATTTGAGAAAAATTAGGGAGACTCAATGGACATATATTTTCCATATATACGAGTTTCAACATATGGTCATGATCAAAATACTAGACAAAACCTCCTAAAACCATTTCTGCCCATTTCAACGATTTGAAATATTTCTACAGGAAATATTTTCATAAAAATCCGAGAAAAATCCAGCAAGTCACAAATGCATATTGTGATGATCTTGCAAAGCCTCACTTCAATCAAGGTCATTTTGGTCCACCAAAATGCCCCAACACCCTCTCTGACCAGAATCAAATTTGAACAAGTTTGTACTACCAACTTTCTCTCCTTGACCTCAACTTTTGTGAGCATGTTCACATGACCAAATGAGGCCACTACACCAAGTAGTGCATCAAGGAGAAGTGTTATGTTCAACTAGATCTACACAAGTCTATTTCTGCTCATTTCTAGGGTTTACCAAAGTTGCATTGGGCAACTTCTCTAAATGAGCTCATACCCCTTGAACCTTGATGTTTTGTCATTACAAAGGCCCCTGCCAAATGGCACATCAAGAGGATTAGTGAAACTACCCCAAGCACTAATCAAACACCTTCTGCCACTTTTCAATAAACACCATTTTGACCACTAAAACTATTCTCCTTGAGCTCAACTTTTTACCACAGCTCCTCCTAGTCCCCCTCTACCTCCAGTAACAATGGCTGCCTCTCAGCTCAATGATTGAAGGGTGAAACCACCTCATTTACCCCTCTAGACAGCCCATCTGCACACTTCTTCTTCCTCTCTCATCACCCCAGTGGCCATCCAGAGCATCCAATGCCTCTCCCTACTTCTTTACTACTCCCTAGCACTACTGGACACAAGTGGCCGCGCCCACTTCCCCTTTTTTATGCCATGGCATGCCATTTGGGCGCTCTGGAGCGCGCTACAGTACGGGAGTGCCCGACGCCTCCGACCACCTCGGGCCACCCCCGCGCGCCTGCCGATGCGCCTCGGCGTCCGCAGCACGCTACGCGGTCGGCCCCCTCCTCTCTCCTCCTCCCCGCGCCTCCGCACTAGCAAACAGAGGCCGCCCGAGCGCGCCAATGGTGCGGCTCACACGCGCGCGCCTCTGGCCCCCTGCTCCCTCCCTCTCTTCTTTCCCTCTCTCTGGACCGAACCCACGAGCACCCAAGACATGTCCACGCGCGCCCTCATGACCCACAGCAACGGCAACAACCTCGCCGGCGCACGGGTCTACGGTGAGCCGTGGCTCGCCTACTGAAAGGCCTCCCCGAGCCTCCCAATCATCACCACTCGCCCTCTGCACCACCAAAACACCCCCTGCACCCCTAGTTCCTCCCCAGAGCCGCCCGAGCTCGAGATCGAGCTCGAGCTCCGCCGCCTCGGGTCGTCGTCGATGTCGGGGTACGGGCTCCCTCCGCCCCTCCTCTCTCTCGATCTGGACCCCCCACACCTCCCTGATCATTTCCCCTCTGTTTCCCCTCTCTCTTGCAGTTGGAAACGGCCGGAGCCATCAACGCCCGATGCTCCTCCACCGCGAACCTCGTCGCCGGCGAACCACTGCTCCCCTCCGGCCAACTCCGGCACCACCCGAACGACGACACGATGAGGAGTCCAGCGGTGCCATCAGCTCACCCCGCCGTGCCCGGAAACGTTGCCGGTGAGCTCACCTCCCTCTCTGGGCCGAGGTTGAAGACGACGGCCGTGGGGCCCGTCGGTCAGCCTCACACTCTGACGGGTGGGCCCCACCCGTCAGGTTTAAAACGCACGCGCGCGCACCGGTTCGCTGCGTCGGCTGAAGGCGTATTTTGCCTTTACGCCTTTGACGTGGCAGCCTCGCGTGGGCTGAAACCCATCTGGGCCTGCTGCACTGTGGCCCTTCTGGCCCAGTTGCATAGTGCTGCTTCTGCTTTTTCTTTTTCTGGAAACTTGCAAAATTTCCACAGGATTAAATATTAATCCAAATGCAATAATTCCAACTCCCATATTTTCTAAAAATCCCACCTATTTAATGGTGCAACTTTCATTCAAATCCAACAACCTTTTCTTCACTGTAAATATTTAAATGTGATTTTAAGCATTTAAATATGCCCTTGTAAATCCATTTCTCCTATTCTGCTACTACAAATCCAAAACTAGGAATTTTCTCATTCTTAGTTTTCACCCTAGTATTTAACAAAAATAAGTTGACATTTTCTGAGCACTTTGGTTTTTCAGTTTTATTATTGCCTTATTTTTCTCGTTATTATTTTGCGACGATAGATTGCGTTGCTGACGAAGGAGTTGGACTAGAAGACTTTGAAGACCCAGAAGACTTTGTTGAGCCAGGCAAGCAACCCTTTGACCATGTCTATGAAACCCTCTTTATGCATGTCATATAGCACTTTATTAGTGTTGCTTCGGGATCATGATGAGGTGGTAACCACTTTGATGGGTTGCCTTTGTTACTTCCTCGTTGATACTTGCATTGTGCATGACCCTACCTCCTTATGAGGGTTATGCCGGTGGGAGTAGATACGATGCTAAAGTAGTGCTACGCAAAAAGGGACGGGAATATGCATGGTGATGGAGACAAAGTATTATCAATAGACTTTTCGAAACCCACATCGGGTGCCACTTATGCCCGGGGGAGATGATGAGTTTGGTAACCACTTGATGACGAAGTGGTGTACCGAGGCAAGTGTGTGTGTTGTTTTTCAAAACGGATTGGTTTAAGTTGCGACCGTTATTCCAACCTTACATGCGCAACCACTCTACCCTTGTATGGGAAAGGGCATTATTGATTACCTAGGCCGATACTATCTTGGAGCCCGCATTACTAGTGACGGGAGAGTTGTTGGTGCGCTCTCTCGGGACGGGGTCGTGCCAGGTAGGGCGGCCATGCCTGTTTTCACAGGGCACCAGATACACCGTTGTGTCCCCTCTCGGATGTTACGATCTCGAGTGAGTCTCGTATGATGTACATCGTGAGGATACGGAACAATGAGTGGACTCCTTGTTAGTGTCGTCTAGGGAAAGGTAGTGATCGGGTGCTTACCCCGGGTACTTGAGGTATCGCGGGTCGTGGATGACACGGAAGTTCCCCGGATCTTGTGGGTAAAGTGTGCAACCTCTGCAGAGTGTAAACCTATTCGAATAGCCGTGTCCACGGTCAAGGACAGTTGGGTAACCACTCTTGGGCTACGTCCACATGTTTACAAACCAGTGTGTGTGCTTGGATAAGTGGGAAGAACTACTTGGGTCAAGTCAAAGGACTTGACATGATTGAGTTGGGTTGATGCCCACTCTATTTATGTTGATATCTGTAACCTATCCTCATGGTTAATTGTATTCTCCTGATGCATGTCTTACAAGTTGTTGAACATGTCATTGCACTCAAAACTAGCTTTCCGCAAAAATTTACCTATATCATGCATTGTTGTACCTTGAACCAAAACATGGGTTGCTTGCGAGTACATTCAAAGTACTCATTGGCTTGCCACTGGTTATTTAATTGGCCAGGCATGGAAGAACCGGAGTTCGAAGGAGAATTCTTTGGAGTCGAACATGCGAACTAGGACGTTTCCCAGTCAGAATGCCTGTAGGGTTAAGGCAGATGGCATGGGTTCTATTTATCGACGAAGATTTCCGCTGCTTGTGTTTTATTTGATGTGCAGCCCTTAAGGCTTTATCTGTGTTAGACTTGACCATAATGGTCATAATTTGTGTAAGACGGTATGAATGGATGTAAGACTCTTGTTATTCAGTTTCTGTGTGTTCAGTGAGCATTGATCTCTGGGATCACTGTACACGTGCATTCGGTGATCACGACTTATGAGTCGGGGTCCCCACAGAGCTGGTATCAGAGCCATCCTGACTGTAGGAAGCCTTAGTTAGCATGGACGTTAGTTAGCTTGAGGCCATCTAAACTTCTCTTCTTTTCTAAAGCTTACCCAACCCAAGATATATTTCCCTTATTGACCTCTCCCATTCAACCTTTATAGATGGCTGCCGTACCCGAAGACTTCCTGACCACCGGATTTCCCGTGCTTCTTGAGGATAGCCTCAAGAAGTGCCAGTTTCACCGAGCCCCCATTTTCACCTACCATGAGCATTGGATCAATGACACCGAGACGGAGTATCATGTGGAAGTGATCGTGAAGGCCAATGACTCTCCAACAAGCTGGTTCTTCGAGGGACCCCAGAGGGCAACACTAGTTCTTGCCGTTGAGACGGCGACCCTCAAGGCACTCACCCGCCTTCGAGACCTTCTTCCCGAGATGGCAGACGAGTTGGCAACCCGCTTCTTGCCTTATCGGAAGGAAGGTGAGGTTGAGAGCAGTGCACGAGCTCCACCATTAGAAGAAGGACTTCCACTCCGATTCCAGACCTACTTCAGCCTTTGTGCCGATAGTTTGGCACAACACTTGGGCTCGGAATCAATGGAACTCCGAAAGGAACTTCATGAGACCAAGGCACTTCTTCGCCAAGCACAAGGGAAGATAGATAGGATCAAGAAGGAAGGTGCTCCCCCTGGACAGCCCGCCATCGCATACCGAGGCGGAAGACCCCCAAAGGATGGAGAACCACCACAGCAACACCGCATGAGCGCAAAGGAATACCGCAAGCTCTTCGCACCACCGGCAAAGCAACGCCGTGTTGAGATCCTCCACTCCCCCACCCCTTCAAGTGAAGAGGAAAGTCAGGGCACCGATGACGAGGAGGAGGACCCAGAAGAGCCAGACTACGCGACCGAGCATTCCACCACTTAGGCATCATTCGCAACCCGGATATGCCCGATAGTAACCCCTACGGCAGAATAGGTCGTGTACCCCTATGCGAAGTCGAGTCCTTGTAATGGTTCATATGAAACCATGTAGTGTTGTGTTTGCTTTTGATGTGTTTTTTTGGACGTCGTGCTTTCCTTCGGGAACTTGTAAGCGACTACATCACCCATTTGGATTTTAATGAATGTGTTTGGCCTTTTGGCCCTTGCATGAAAACAAATAGTGTCATACCAACCCCCTTACTAGGCATCCCATCTATATTGCTTCCCCATCTTTCCCAATCATGAGACCTTGACCGCTCCAACAGGATGCCTGTTGTAACTCATACTGGTACCTCTACCTAGCAGCAAGAAGCCGGAGAAGGAGCCAGTCAGGACCAAACCCAAGGACAAGCTCCACCACCGCCACCACCTCCAAACATGGACACGGCTCAGCTTCTCCAAGCCTTCCGAGAGGAACGCCAAGCCAACACTTAGCCCTCCAGATGATTGCTCAAGCTGTCAACCGCCAGCCGGCGTGAAATGGCAATGGACGTTCCACATTGGTGGAGTTCAAGAAGCATGCACCACCCACCTTCATCGAGACTGCTGAACCCCTGGATGCAGATGACTGGGTCCGCACCATTGATGATCTGCTGGAACTAGTCGGATGCACTGAGGACCGTGAGAAGGTGGCATATGCTGCTCACTGTCTCGGGGGAACTGCTAGAGCTTGGTGGGATGGATTCAAGGCCATGCATGCTGAGCGAAACATCACTTGGAATGACTTCAAGGCAGAATTCCGCAAGGCCCACATTCCTTCCGGAATCATGGCCATCAAGAAGCGTGAGTTCCGAGCCCTGAAGCAAGGTAGTAGCACTGTCAAGGAGTACATGCAGAAGTTCAGTGTTCTCTCAAGGTATGCCCCTGAAGATGTCAGCACTGATGCTGCCAAAAAGGAGCGCTTCATGGAAGGCCTTAACCAGACTCTGCAGTACTCGCTTGTTGTGTGTGACTGCCCGACCTTTCCTGATCTGGTGAACAAGGCACTCATGCTTGAAGACAAGCGACGTGCTTTGGATGATACCCGTAAGCGCAAGATGATCAGCAAGGGTAGCTCCAGCAACCAGAAGCCTCGCCCGTGGTAGCCAGCCCCGGTCAAGCCAACCTATCAGCAGCCAAGAGCTCCTGCACCCCGCACCAGCTATCCACCTCAGCAGTATGCCAACCCCAGGCCAGCTTACAACAACCCCAATAGCAATGCCGGCAAGAGCAGCAACCCCAACCAAGTTACTTGCTTTGGATGTGGTCAGGAAGGACACTACTCCAAGTATTGCCCCAACAAGAAGCCCGACGCCCCGCGGCCCAATGCGCAAAACCCAGGACAAGGCCGCGGAATGCCACCAAGGAACCAAGCTCCCCACAACCCGCCCAACAACGGCAAGGGTCGTGTGAATCATGTCACTACTGAAGAAGCCCAGGAAGACCCGGACGTCGTGCTGGGTACATTCCTTGTCAACTCAACACCTGCAACTGTCTTGTTTGATTCTGGAGCCACACATTCATTTGTCACCCAAAAGTTTGCATTAAAAAGTGGCATGACCCCTACACCCCTGAATAACCCTATGGTGGTACAAACCCCCAGAACAGAGATGAGAGCCAAGATAGGATGTAAAGGAGTCGGGATTGTCATTAATGGGGGTAGACTTCCTAGCGAACCTTATCATCTTAAGATCACGAGGCTTGGATGTGATCTTAGGAATGGATTTGCTCATCAAGAACCAAGGCTTGTTAGATTGTGCCAACCAGACCGTCACTGTGACCAATGACCAAGGAGTCGAAGTTAAGTTTGCTCCCAACCCCTCCTTTGCTCAAGGCGCCCAAGTCAACTGTCTGTCAGAAGTTGGATTGGAGCAAGTGCCGGTAGTATGCGAATACCCCGATGTATTCCCTGATGAGCTACCAGGAATGCCTCTTGACCGTGACGTCGAGTTCATCATCGAGCTCATGCCTGGAGCAGGACCCATCTATAAGAAGACTTATAGAATGGGATCGGAAGAGTTAGCAGAGTTGAAGAAGCAACTGGAAGAGCAGTTGAGGAAGGGATTTATCCGCCCTAGTGCCTCCCCTTGGGGATCGCCAGTTCTGTTTGTGGCAAAGAAGGACGGTACCATCCGCTTATGCATTGACTACCGCTCCCTCAATGAAGTTACAATCAAGAACAAGTATCCACTTCCCAAGATTGAAGATCTGTTTGATCAACTCAATGGGGCCAAGGTGTTCTCCAAGATTGACCTCAGATCTGGGTACTACCAGCTGAAAATCAGACCCCAAGATATTCCGAAGACGGCATTTGTAACCAGATATGGCCTGTATGAGTGCACGATCATGTCCTTTGGGTTGACCAATGCCCCAGCTTACTTCATGTATCTCATGAATAAGGTCTTCATGGAATATTTGGACAAGTTTGTCGCTGTCTTCATTGATGACATTCTTGTCTTCTAAAAGACGGAAGAAGAGCACGAGAAACACTTGAGGATGGTCCTAGACAAGCTTCGAGAGCACCAATTGTATGCCAAGTTCAGCAAGTGCGAAATTTGGCTGCATGAGGTTGGATTCTTGGGTCATGTTTTGACCGAAGAAGGATTGTCGGTCGATCCCACTAAGATTGAAGCCGTGACTGAATGGCAATCCCCAAGCAATGTGAAGGAAGTCAGAAGCTTCCTCGGACTCGCAGGATATTACTGCAAGTTCGTTGAAGGATTCTCAAGCATTGCTCGACCCATGACTCAACTCTTGAAGAAGGACAAGAAGTTTGAATGGACGTCGAAGTGCGAAGAGAGCTTCCAGGAGCTGAAGAAGAGACTGACCACCGCCCCAGTTCTGGCCACACCAGATATACACAAGGAGTTTGTGATATATTGTGATGCGTCGAGAACCAGACTGGGAGGTGTTCTGAAGCAGGAGGGCAGAGTCGTAGCTTACCTTTCAAGGCAACTACGACCTCATGAAGAGAACTATGCTACTCATGACCTCGAGTTGGCAGCTGTAGTTCATGCCCTGAAGACATGGCGACATTACCTCCTAGGGAAGCGGTGTGAGATATACACGGATCACAAAAGTCTGAAGTATATTTTCACTCAGAAGGAGTTGAACATGAGGCAAAGAAGATGGCTAGAGTTGATCAAGGATTATGACCTTAGTGTTCAATACCACCCTGGAAAGGCTAATGTAGTAGCAGATGCATTAAGCAGGAAGGCTTGTTCCTTGAATGCTATGCTTAAGGGAAGGCTACCCGCCTTGTATGAAGAACTTGAAAGCTTCGGGTTGGAACTGGTTGCACCAGGATTCTTGGCCAACCTCGAAGTTAGGCCTACCCTGATGGATGATGTTAAGGAAGCCCAGAAGGGACACGAGAGTATTGAAGGCATCAAGAGAAAGATCAAGGCAGGCAAGGCCGCAGGATTCTCAGAGGATGAGCAAGGAATTGTGTGGTTTGGGAATCGCATTTGCGTACCCAACAAGATTGAGCTCAAGAATTTGATCTTGCAAGAAGCTCATGACACCCCGTATTCCATCCACCCCAGAGGAACCAAGATGTATCAAGACCTGAAGGAAAGATTCTGGTGGCATGGCATGAAGAGAGAGATTGCCACCTATGTTGCAAAGTGTGATGTATGCCAAAGGGTCAAAGCTGAATATCAGCGACCTGCTGGATTGCTCCAACCACTCAAGGTCCCTGAATGGAAATGGGATAAAGTCAAAATGGACTTCATCACTGGATTACCCAGGTCAAATAAGGGACATGACTCCATCTGGGTCATAGTCGACCATTTGACCAAAGTAGCCCATTTCATTCCTGTCAAAACGACTTACAAGGGAAACCAGCTAGCCAGCCTCTACATCAACAGAATCGTAAGACTTCATGGTGTTCCTAAGGAGATTGTGTCAGATCGAGGAACCCAGTTTACCTCAAGGTTCTGGAAGAAGTTCCAAGAGGCCATGGGGACCAAGTTGTCCTTCAACATTGCTTTCCACCCACAGACCGGAGGTCAGACAGAACGAGTGAATCAAATACTCGAAGACATGCTCCGAGCCTGTGTCTTAGCATATGGAGCTAGGTGGGGAGATTGCCTCCCTTTCGCCGAGTTCTCCTACAACAACAGTTATCAGTCAAGCCTTTAGATGGCACCATTTGAGGTGTTGTACGGACGTAAGTGTCGCACACCCCTCAATTGGTCAGAGACCGGAGAAGGACTAGTCTTCGGGCCCGATATCCTCCGTGAAGCAGAAGAGCAAGTCCAGCTTGTCAGAGAGCGTTTGAAGACTGCCAAGTCAAGGCAGAAGAGCTACGCTGACTCACGCCATAGAGACATGAACTTCCGAGTTGGAGACCATGTCTATCTCCGGGTCACACCTCTCAAGGGAACCCAGCGCTTCCATGTCAAAGGAAAGCTCGCCCCAAGATACATCGGCCCCTTCAAGATCACTGACCGACGAGGAGAAGTGGCTTACCAGTTGGAACTTCCACCTGAACTATCCGATGTGCACAACGTATTCCACGTGTCACAACTCCGGAAGTGTCTCCAAGTTCCAGACAAGCCTGATCATTGCAAGGACGTCAATCACCAAGCCATTGACCTTCAACCAGATTTGACTTACCGTGAGAGGCCCATCTGCATTTTGGATGAGGCTGAGCGACGCACTCGAAGCCGCACCATCAAGTACTTCAAGGTCCAGTGGAGCAACCACACTGAAACAGAAGCAACCTGGGAACGTGAAGACTACCTGAGATCCGAGTTTCCATATCTCTTTAAAGCCTAGTTTAGGAATCTCGGGGACGGGATTCTTGTAAGGGGGGTAGGTCTGTCACACCCTACATTTATTAGCATGTCATTTGCATTAATAAAGCATAAGAATATGGACCAACAAAAACTTTTGCATTATTTGGCTTTTATTTTGAAGTTGGTTTTCTCTGTGTGGGTTTTCAAGTGCTCTTTAAAAGTCAACTACTCCACCTTCTATACTTCATCTCCTTGCCCCAAACTTCTTCCCAATGATCATGCCATGTGTATAGTGGGATATAGTATTTTCTTACAAAAATAATTTGGCCAAAAAGTATTTTCAAAAATTAGTTTTCCAAAAACCCCTGAATTGAGGATTGCACTGCAAGTACTTAATTAAGGGCAGTAAAAATCTTTCAAAAAATATATTTGACTCCTATTAGATATAGGACACCCAGAAACCACAAAAATATAATTTTAAAAGTTATTTTTCTATTTATTTAAAGGCTTTTTCTTAAGGCCAGAAATGGTCTTTAGTAGGTTAAAATTGATTTAAAGCTTTAAAAATATTTGAGAAAAATTAGGGAGACTCAATGGACATATATTTTCCGTATATATGAGTTTCAACATATGGTCATGATCAAAATACTGGACAAAACCTCCCAAAACCATTTCTGCCCATTTCAAGGATTTGAAATATTTCTACAGGAAATATTTTCATAAAAATCCAAGAAAAATCCAGCAAGTCACAAATGCATATTGTGATGATCTTGCAGAGCCTCACTTCAATCAAGATCATTTTGGTCCACCAAAATGCCCCAAACCCTCTCTGACCAGAATCAAATTTGAACAAGTTTGTACTACCAACTTTCTCTCCTTGATCTCAACTTTTGTGAGCATGTTCACATGACCAAATGAGGCCACTACACCAAGTCGTGCATCAAGGAGAAGTGTTATCCTCAACTAGATCTACACAAGTCTATTTTTGCTCATTTCTAGGGTTTACCAAAGTTGCATTGGGCAACTTCTCTAAATAAGCTCATACCCCTTGAACCTTGATGTTTTGTCATTACAAAGGCCCCTGCCAAATGGCACATCAAGAGGATTAGTGAAACTACCCCAAGCACTAATCAAACACCTTCTGCCACTTTTCAATAAACACCATTTTGACCACTAAAACTATTCTCCTTGAGCTCAATTTTTTACCACAGCTCCTCCTAGTCCCCCTCTACCTCCAGTAACAATGGCTGCCTCTCAGCTCAATGATTGAAGGGTGAAACCACCTCATTTACCCCTCTGGACAGCCCATCTGCACACTTCTTCTTCCTCTCTCATCACCCCAGTGGCCATCCAGAGCATCCAATGCCTCTCCCTACTTCTTTACTACTCCTTAGCACTACTGGACACAAGTGGCCACGCCCACTTCCCCTTTTTTATGCCATGGCATGCCATTTTGGCGCTCTGGAGCGCGCTACAGTATGCTCCCGTACTGTAGCCGCCCTCTGCCCGACGCCTCCGACCACCTCGGGCCACCCCCGCGCGCCTGCTGATGCGCCTCGGCGTCCGCAGCATGCTACGCGGCCGGCCCCTTCCTCTCTCCTCCTCCCCGCGCCTCCGCGCTAGCAAACAGAGGTCGCCCGAGCGCGCCAATGGTGCGGCTCACACGCGCGCGCCTCTGGCCCCCTGCTCCCTCCCTCTCTTCTTTCCCTCGCTCTGGACCGAACCCACGAGCACCCCAGACATGTCCACGCGCGCCCCCGTGACCCACAGCAATGGCAACAACCTCGCCGGCGCACGGGTCTACGGTGAGCAGTGGCTTGCCTACTTAAAGGCCTTCCCGAGCCTCCCAATCATCACCACTCGCCCTCTGCACCACCAAAACACCCCCTGCACCCCCAGTTCCTCCCCAGAGCCGCCCGAGCTTGAGATCGAGCTTGAGCTCCGCCGCCTCGGGTCGTCGTCGATCTCGGGGTACGGGCTCCCTCCGCCCCTCCCCAGTCTCGATCTGGACCCTCCACACCTCCCTGATCATTTCCCCTCTGTTTCCCCTCTCTCCTGCAGTTGGAAACGGCCGGAGCCATCAACGCCCGACGCTCCTCCGCCACGAACCTCGTCGCCGGCGAACCACTGCTCCCCTTCGGCACCACCCGAATGGCGATACGACGAGGAGTCTAGCGGTGCCATCAGCTCACCCCGCCGTGCCCGGAAACGTCGCCGGTGAGCTCACCTCCCTCTCTGGGCCGAGGTTGAAGACGACGGCCGTGGGGCCCGTCGGTCAGCCTCACACTCTGACGGGTGGGCCCCACCCGTCGGGTTTAAAACGCACGCTGTCGGCGTTCTGGGAACGGGGGTCCCCAGACTTGCCTGCCTGCGGCCAGCGGCGTGGCTCGAATGGGGGCCCAGCGTGGCCCATCTTCATCGACACAAGGTTCGAGACCCTCGTGAGGGGCCACGCCTCGCGAGGCGGACGACATGGCGCTTCCTCAAGCACGGCCTCCTTAGGCTGGCTCGCGAGGAGGCGGAGAGATCAAGGCGGGTACCTCACGAGGTGCCCATGACGCAAGCCATGACGACCAAGGGTGCCAGGCGGGCGCCAGCCCGCGCAGTGTCTCCCTTTCCTCTTTGGTGCAAAGGGGGCAAGCGCAGGCGAGAGGATCAAGCAAAGGCACCCATTTTGGTGCAACGAGACCAAGACTAGTCCAACGGTGGGAAGGAGGTCACCATGGAGCCCAAGACAGCGTCACCACAGGGCCTTTGGCAGGCAAAGACCAACTTTAGTCAGGATAAGTGTACCAGATGTTCCCCTTCGAATTGGCCAATTGTTGGCGCCCTTCCCGCTCAATATTTGGGAAGAGGCCCAGGGCCTTTTCCTATAAATAGGACTAGCCACCCCCAGGGTAGAGGCATCTGATTCAGTAGCTAGAGCAAGGGGGAAGCCAGCTGGAAGGTAGCAACACACCCAGAGAGCAAGAAGGGCGATCGAACTCTCCCATCAGTTCATCCCCTAGCTAAGAACAGACCCTCACGAGGCCGTTCTCCCTTGTACTGTTCTTCCTCATCAGCCCAAGAGGCAATCCACCCACCACAAACTAGAGTAGGGTATTACACCACAATGGTGGTCCGAACTAGTATAAACCCTGTGTCTCCTGTGTTGTTCTTGCAGTAGTTAGACCCTTACGATACGGAGAGGTAGAGGGCACGATCTCCGCGCGCACCCCAGAGTTCGAACCTTAAGGGTCTGCCGGAACCCATGATCCGACATTTGGCGCGCCAGGTAGGGGTGTACCAGAATCTGTCTTCCACCGCTCCGCTCTCCTCCGACCGTCGCATCCATGTCTGACGCTCGTCGGGCCCGCGCCAAGCGCCGGGCCGCCATTGCTTCCCGCGTCGTCCAGACGGCCCCCGTCGGTGGGCGTCCTCGTCGTTCCCCGTCGCCCGCCATCAACGCCGCCACCGGCCCGGCGGGGAACGAGCAGCAAGCATCCTCTCAGCACCCGTCCGTGCGGCGAGATGGCCGCACCGCCACTCCGTCGCTCACCCCGGACGGTTCTTCGCCGCATGCGCTTCGCGCGCCCTTGGAGGCTCGAGCTGTGCTCATCGCGGCGAACGAGCTCCTGCGCTACCGCCCCGTCGATGACGTCTACGAGGAGTGGCTCGACCATCGCCGAGCTCGTCCGCGCCGCAAGGGGCTCTCCCGCGCCTTCCGCACCACTGCGCCGCACTCCGCCCCGCGTGGGCAATGAAGCCCCGGGGGCATTCCAGACGCCTCCTTTCCAAGAAGATGCCATGGCCCCAAGGCGCGCAGCTCCTGGGCGGAACCCGCCCCGTCATGCGCCGGTCCAGCAGGAGCGGAGCTACAAAAGAAGTCCCGCGACCGCAAGAGGCCGCCCGGGCGCTCCCAGCCCCGGCTCGCCGAGACCCCGCTCCAGCCCCGGCACGTCAAGACCCTGCGCTGCTCCCAGCTGCAGCGCAAGGGGACCCGCAAGGCCAAGCTCTCCCTCAACCAAAACCTCCTGCGGCCACCGCTGGCTGCCGCGCCTACACCGCCGAGCTGCGCGGAGTCGCATGGCCCGGCAAGTTCAAGCCGGACCTGCCCCCTCGCTACGACGGCACGACTGATCCCACAGAGTTCCTCCAGCTTTATGAGCTGGGAATCGAAGCTGCCAGCGGGGACGAAAAGGTCATGGCGAACTGGTTCCCCATGGCGCTGAAGGAAGGTGCTCGCACTTGGCTCCTGAACTTGGCTCCAGGCACGATCTCCTCCTGGGACCAGATGCGTACTCGCTTCATCGCCAACTTCCAAGGTACCCGCGACCGGCCTCCCGCCGTGAGCGACATGCGCCGCATCAAGCAGCAACCTGGGGAGACCCTGCAAAAGTACATCCAGCGCTTCAACAGTGCGCGCCTCAAGATCCCCAGGGTGTCCGAGGAAGCCATCATTTCGGCCTTCTCCGATGGCATGCACGACGTCAAGATGAAGGAGAAGCTGGCGATGCATGAAGACCTCTGCACCTCCCTGGAGCTGTTCAACCTGGCGACCAAGTGCGCCAGGGCTGAGGAGGGACGCCTCTCCCTCCTCGAGCTGCCTGCCGCAGACCCAGAAGAGAAGAAGCCCAAGGCCAAGGACGTGAAGCGCAAGGGGGCTGCCGTGCTCGCGGCATATGTAAGTGCATCTAGTGCCCCTTAGTGATTTTGGTGTATTGAATACTTATAGGTTAAGCATCTGATGTGTTTATGAGTGTACACAGGTCTATAAGTCTATGAGGAGTTTGAAGCTTACAGTAAAAGTCGACCCCTAAAAATGAAGTTCTTCGACTGAAGACTTTGATATTCTGAAGACTTTCTGAAGACTTTGAAAGTGAAGAAATTGGTGTGACCTTGAAGACATGGTATTCGTTTGAGGAACGTGAAGCGTGAAGACTTTTGTTTTCGTAGTTTCATTTTTCTCTTTCTTGAGTCATAGGAAACACCGTACTGTTAAAGGGGGTCGAGGAAATACTAAGGAGAAAATTTCCATGTGATGCTCAACTCAAATCCTACACCTACCAATCCCTTCGAGTGAAGCCATTGGAAATCCCAGACAGTTCAGTCAATTTCTTCAGTGACAGAGACGCAGTTCTTCTGGTCACTTAGGACTTTGTTCTGACTGAGGAGTTAGGAATTCGCCAGTGCGGATTGCCTACACAGTGAGGAACATGATAGCCCTGAGGAATTTGTACCTCAAATTTCCGACTGTTGTTGTGCTACGCGCCAGCTGTCCCAAAATATCTTATCCATCCAACGGTCATATCATTGAAGGGCATTTATGTCTAATCATGTCGGGCTGCTCCCTAGGCTATAAATAGCCGCCCCCTACAACCACTAGCTGGTTGGCTGCTCCGAGAGAAACTTACACTTGTCATTTGAGAGCAACCCATCCTCCGAGGACTTTGAGCGAAAATCATCAAATGAGGAAAATCCAAACCCAAACCCAAACACCTACAAACCCAAAGTGATTGAGAAACACTGAAGAGATTGATCCTGTGTGGATCCGACGCTTGTTACCTTTGAAGATTGTGCTTCTTCCAGACGGTTAGGCGTCAAGGTCTAGAGCATCCAAGAGGAATTGTGGATCGCCGAGTGACCAAGTCTGTGAAGGTTTGGAAGTCACCTGAAGACTTACCACGAGTGATTGGACGAGGACTGTGTGTCCTTAGTTCAAGGAGAATACGGTGAGGACTTGGTGTCCCGAGCTGCATGCTCAGGACTGGGTGTCCGGGACTGTGTGTCCTCGAGTTTAAATACTCAGCCGCTCCAACCATACGTACAACTGAGACAGCAGTTGGAACTGGTCTACCAAATCATTGTCTTCACCAAGCTTACTGGTTCCATTTCCTCAACACTTTCATTTCCTCATTACTGTGTTGTCTGTTTGTTCATATCTGTGTTTGAAGATTTTGACTGAAGACTTTCACAAATTCCTCAGTTCAATTTCTTCAGTCTGTTTGTCTTCATCTAGAGTTATCCTGTGCCTACGCTTTCTGTACTCTGTGTTTGTCTTCATCTCATCATGATGATCATGCATGTAATCTGTTATGTTTACTTCTAAGTACTTATTCCGCTGCTAGTATTTCTTCACTAAGGAATTTCCTCACGAGCAAATTCCTCAGTGAAGAATTTCATAAAAATCGCCTATTCACCCCCCCTCTAGTCGATATAACGCACTTTCAATTGGTATCAGAGCAAGGTACTCCCTTGTTCTGTGTGATTTTGGTTTAACCGCCTGGAGTTTTAGTTATGTCGACTGCAGGTATGATCAAAGTCTCTGCTGGGTGTCCTACCTTTGATGGGACGGACTACCCCTACTGGAAGAACAAGATGCGCATGCATCTTGAGGCAATTGATAACGATCTCTGGTATGTTGTGGAAAATGGTGTTCCCTCCGTCTCACCCTCACTGAACGCTACCGATGTGAAGAGATTCAAGCAACTTGATTCCCAAGCGAAGAATATCATATGTGGTCATCTGAGCAAAGGACAGTATGGTAGAGTGAGTGCTTTGGAAACTGCTAAGCTTATCTGGGATAGGCTGTTAAAAGTCAATGAGGGAGTTTCAACTCAGCGTGATTCTCGAGTTGATGTTCTTCGAAATCTCTTCAACCGCTTCAAAAGACTCGACAATGAAAATGTTCAGCAAACCTTCGATCGCCTCACTGACATCTCAAATGAGCTTCAAGCACTTGGTGCCACTGACATCACCGACCATGAGGTGGTGAAGAAATTGCTGAGATCGCTTGATTCCTCATTTGACACTCTGGCACTGATGATTCAAGAGCGTGCTGATTACAAGTCACTTGACCCCGCTGATATCCTCGAGAGGCTAAACACTCATGAATTCCAGCTTGCTGAGAAGAGAGATCTCTACGGTTCGAGCTATGGCAGATCACGTGCACTGAAGGCCAAGGTAGTATCTGAGTCCGAAGATGAAGACTCTGATAGCAGCCTTGGTGATCCTGAAGAACTGAGTCATGATCTGGCGCTACTTGTGAAGAAATTCCAGAAGTTCTCAAGACGTGGTCGTTTTGGAAAGTCCTCAAGGAGTAATGATTCCTCAACCAGTGACTATAAGAAGAGGCTTTGTCACAAGTGCAAGAAACCAGGACATTACATTCAAGATTGTCCTCAGTGGGAAAAGGAATCAAAGAAGAAGAAATACAAGGATTACAGTTCTGATGATGCGAAGAAAAAGAAGAAATCCTCAAAATACTCATCATCAAAATCCTCGAAGTCTTCGTCTCACAAGAAGAGCAGCTCCAAGAAGGCTCGGGCATTCATTGGCAAGGAAATGGACTCTAAGGCTGAATCTGAAGAAAATGAGGAAGAGGAACAATCTGAAGACTCTGAGTCTGGTGTGGCGAGCCTAGCCCTCGCTACTGCATTCGTCAGCAAATCCATCTTCAACGCTGAAGAAAGTGATCTCACCAACAAGGCTGACGAAGGCAGTGATGACTACGCTCCCACCTATTGCTGAAGGAAATATGCCCTAGAGGCAATAATAAAGTTATTATTTATTTCCTTAATTCATGATAAATGTTTATTATTCATGCTAGAATTGTATTAACAGGAAACATAATACATGTGTGAATACATAGACAAACAGAGTGTCACTAGTATGCCTCTACTTGACTAGCTCATTAATCAAAGATGGTTATGTTTCCTAACCATGAACAAAGAGTTGTTATTTGATTAACGAGATCACATCATTAGTTGAATGATCTGATTGACATGACCCATTCCATTAGCATAGCACCCGATCGTTTAGTATGTTGCTATTGCTTTTATCCATGACTTATACATGTTCCTTTAACTATGAGATTATGCAACTCCCGTTTACCGTAGGAACACTTTGTGTGCTACCAAACGTCACAACGTAACTGGGTGATTATAAAGGTGCTCTACAGGTGTCTCCGAAGGTACATATTGGGTTGGCGTATTTCGAGATTGGGATTTGTCACTCCGATTGTCGGAGAGGTATCTCAGGGCCTTCTCGGTAATGCACATCACATAAAGCCTTGCAAGCATTGCAACCAATGAGTTAGTTGCGAGATGATGTATTACAGAACGAGTAAAGAGACTTGCCGGTAACGAGATTGAACTAGGTATTGGATACCGACGATCGAATCTCGGGCAAGTAACATACCGATGACAAAGGGAACAACGTATGTTGTTATGCGGTCTGACCGATAAAGATCTTCGTAGAATATGTAGGAGCCAATATGGGCATCCAAGTCCCGCTATTGGTTATTGACCGGAGACGTGTCTCGATCATGTCTACATTGTTCTCGAACCGTAGGGTCCGCACGCTTAACGTTACGATGACTGTTATTATGAGTTTATGCATTTTGATGTACCGAAGGAGTTCAAAGTCCCGGATGTGATCACGGACGTGACGAGGAGTCTCGAAATGGTCGAGACATAAAGAATTATATATTGGAAGCCTATGTTTGGACATCGGATGCATTCCAGGTGAAATCAGGATTTTACCGGAATACCGGGAGGGTTACCGGAACCCCCCGGGAGCATAATGGGCCAACATGGGCCTTGGAGGAGAGGTGAGAGGGCTGCCCTCATGGGCTGTGCGCCTCCCCCCTTCCCCTAGTCCTATTAGGACTAGGAGAGGTGGGCGCCCCCTCTCTCTCTCTCCCCCTTGGAGAATCCTAGTCCAACTAGGATTGGGGGGGGGGGGGGAATCCTACTCCCAGAGGGAGTAGGACTCTCTGGCGCGCCAGGCTTGGCCGGCCAGCCCCTCCCCCTTGGCTCCTTTATATACGGGGGCAGGGGGCACCCCAAAGAGACACAAGTTGATCTACGGATCGTTCCTTAGCCGTGTGCGGTGCCCCCTTCCACCAAATTCCACCTCGATCATATCGTTGCAGTGCTTAGACGAAGCCCTGCGCCGGTAACACATCA
Source organism: Aegilops umbellulata (assembly GCA_032464435.1). NCBI lineage: Eukaryota > Viridiplantae > Streptophyta > Magnoliopsida > Poales > Poaceae > Aegilops > Aegilops umbellulata. The sequence goes on from CP136058.1 coordinate 296,156,675, forward strand.
AGATCGTCACCACGCCGTCGTGCTGACGGAACTCTTCCTTGACGCTTTGCTGGATCGGAGCCCGGGGATCGTCATCGAGCTGAACGTGTGCCAAGAACTCGGAGGTGCCGGAGTAACGGTGCTGTGATCGGTTGGATCGTGAGGAGAACGTACGACTACTTCCTCTATGTTGTGTCAACGCTTCCGCTTCGGTCTACGAGGGTACGTAGACAACACTCTCCCCTCTCGTTGCTATGCATCACCATGATCTTGCGTGTGCGTAGGAAAATTTTGAAATTACTACGTTCCCCAACAGTGGCATCCGAGCCTAGGTTTTATGGTTTGATGTTATTTGCACGAGTAGAACACAAGTGAGTTGTGGACGATACAAGTCATACTGCCTACCAGCATGTCATATTTTGGTTCAGCGGTATTGTTGGACGAGACGATCCGGACCAACCTTACGCGTACTCTTACGCGAGACCGGTTCCCTCGACGTGATTTGCACATAGATGGCTTGCGGAAGACTGTCTCTCCAACTTTAGTTGAACCAAGTGTGGCTACGCCCGGTCCTTGAGAAGGTTAAAACGGAGTCTAGTTGACAAACTATCGTTGTGGTTTTGATGCGTAGGTAAGATGAGTTCTTGCTTAAGCCCGTAGCAGCCACGTAAAAACTTGCAACAACAAAGTAGAGGACGTCTAACTTGTTTTTGCAGGGCATGTTGTGATGTGATATGGTCAAGACGTGATGCTAAATTTTATTGTATGAGATGATCATGTTTTGTAACCGAGTTATCGGCAACTGGCAGGAGCCATATGGTTGTCGCTTTATTGTATGCAATGCAATCGCGATGTAATGCTTTACTTTATTACTAAGCGGTAGTGATAGTCGTAGAAGCATAAGATTGGCGAGACGACAACGATGCTGCGATGAAGATCAAGGTGTCGCGCCGGTGACGATGGTGATCATGACGGTGCTTCGAAAATGGAGATCACAAGCACAAGATGATGATGGCCATATCATATCACTTATATTGATTGCATGTGATGTTTATCCTTTTATGCATCTTATCTTGCTTTGATTGACGGTAGCATTATAAGATGATCTCTCACTAAATTATCAAGAAGTGTTCTCCCTGAGTATGCACCGTTGCGAAAGTTCTTCGTGCTGAGACACCACGTGATGATCGGGTGTGATAGGCTCTACGTTCAAATACAACGGGTGCAAAACAGTTGCACACGCGGAATACTCAGGTTTAACTTGACGAGCCTAGCATATAACAGATATGGCCTCGGAACATGGAGACCGAAAGGTCGAGCGTGAATCATATAGTAGATATGATCAACATAGTGATGTTCACCATTGAAACTACTCCATCTCACGTGATGATCGGACATGGTTTAGTTGATTTGGATCACGTGATCACTTAGAGGATTAGAGGGATGTCTATCTAAGTGGGAGTTCTTAAGTAATATGATTAATTGAACTTTAATTTATCATGAACTTAGTCCTGGTAGTATGAGCATATCTATGTTGTAGATCAATAGCTCGCGTTGTTACTTCCCTATGTTTATTTTGATATGTTCCTAGAGAAAATTGTGTTGAAAAATGTTAGTAGCAATGATGCGGATTGGATCCGTGATCTGAGGTTTATCCTCATTGCTGCACAGAAGAATTACGTACTTGATGCACCGCTAGGTGACGGACCTATTGCAGGAGCAGATGCAGACATTATGAACGTTTTGCTAGCTCAATATGATGACTACTTAATAGTTTAGTGCACCATGCTTAACTGCTTAGAATCGGGACTTCAAAGACGTTTTGAACGTCATGGAGCATATGAGATGTTCTAGGAGTTGAAGTTAATATTTCAAGCAAATACCCGAGTTGAGAGATATGAAGTCTCCAACAAGTTCTATAGCTAAAAGATGGAGGAAAATCGCTCAACTAGTGAGCATGTGCTCAGATTGTCTGGGTACTACAATTGCTTGAATCAAGTGGGAGTTAATCTCCCAGATAAGATAGTGATTGACAGAATTCTCTAGTCACCATCACCAAGTTAGTAGAACTTCGTGATGAACTATAATATGCAAGGGATAACGGAAAATATTCCCAAGCTCTTCGCGATGCTAAAATCAGCGAAGGTAGAAATCAAAGAAAAACATCAAGTGTTGATGGTTGACAAGATCACTAGTTTCAAGAAAAGGGCAAAAGGAAAGAAGGGGAACTTCAAGAAGAACGGCAAGCAAGTTGCTGCTCAAGTGAAAAAGCCCAAGTATGGTCCTAAGCCTGAGACTAAGTGCTTCTACTGCAAAGGGACTGGTCACTGGAAGCGGAACTACCCCAAGTGATTGGCGGATAAGAAGGACGGCAAAGTGAACATAAGTATATTTGATATACATGTTATTGATGTGTACTTTACTAGTGTTCATAGCAACCCCTTAGTATTTGGTACTAGTTCAGTTGCTAAAATTTAGTAACTCGAAACGGGAGTTGCAGAATGAACAAAGACTAGTTAAAGGGCAAGGTGACGATGTGTGTTGGAAGTGGTTCCAAGATTGATATGATCATCATCACACACTCCCTATACTTTCGGGATTAGTGTTGAAACTAAATAAGTGTTATTTGGTGTTTGCGTTGAGCATGAATATGATTTGATCATGTTTGTTGCAATACGGCTATTCATTTAAGTAAGAGAATAAATTATTGTTCTGTTTACATGAATAAAACCTTCTATGGTTATACACACCAACGAAATGGTTTGTTGGATCTCGATCATAGTGATACACATATTCATAATATTGAAGCCAAAAGATGCAAAGTTAATAATGATAGTGCAACTTATTTGTGGCACTACAGTTTAGGTCATATTGGTGTAAAGCGCATGAAGAAACTCCATGCTGATGGGATTTTGGAATCACTTGATTATGAATCACTTGATGCTTGCGAACCATGCCTCATAGGCAAGATGACTAAAACGCCGTTCTCCGGAACAATGGAGCGAGCAACAGATTTGTTGGAAATCATACATACCGATGTATGTGGTCCGATGAATATTAAGGCTCGCGACAAAGTATCATTATTTTCTGACCTTCACAGATGATTTGAGCAGATATGGGTATATCTACTTGATGAAACATAAGTCTGAAACGTTTGAAAAGTTCAAAGAATTTTAGAGTGAAGTGAAGATCATCGTGACAAGAAAATAAGGTTTCTACGATCTGATCGCGGAGACAAATATTTGAGTTACGAGTTTGGTCTTCAATTAAAACAATGTGGAATAGTTTCACAAATACATGCCACCTGGAACACCACAGCATAATGGTGTGTCCGAACGTCATAACCGTACTTTATTGGATATAGTACAATCTATGATGTTTCTTACCGATTTACCAATATCGTTTTGGGATCATGCATTAGAGACAGCTGCATTCACGTTAAAAAAGGGCACCATCTAAGTCCGTTGAGACGACACAATATGAATTGTGGTTTAGCAAGAAACCAAAGTTGTCGTTTCTTAAAGTTTGGGGTTGTGATGCTTATATGAAAAAGTTTCATCCTGATAAGCTCAAACCCAAATCGGAGAAATATGTCTTCATAGGATACCCAAAGGAAATTGTTGGGTACACCTTCTATCACAGATCCAAAGGCAAGACATTTGTTGCTAAGAATGGATCCTTTCTAGAGAAGGAGTTTCTCTCGAAAAAAGTGAGTGGGAGGAAAGTAGAAAACTTGATAAGGTAATTGTACATTCTCCCTTATTGGAAAGTAGTTCATCACAAAAATCTGTTCTTGTGACTACACCAATTAGTGAGGAAGCTAATGATGATGATCATGTAACTTCAGATCAAGTTACTACCGAATCTCGTAAGTAAACTAGAGTGAGATCCGCACCAGAGTGGTACGGTAATCCTGTTCTGGAAGTCATGTTACTAGACCATGACGAACTTGCGAACTATGAGGAAGCGATGATGAGCCCAGATTCCGCAAAATGGTTAGAGGCCATGAAATCTGAGATATGATCCATGTATGAGAACAAAGTATGGACTTTGATGGATTTGCCCGATGATCGGCAAGCCAAAGAAAATAAATGGATCTTGAAGAGGAAGACGGACACTGATAGTAGTGTTACTATCAACAAAGCTAGAATTGTCGCAAAAAGGTTTTCGACAAGTTCAAAGTGTTGACTACGATGAGAGTTTCTCACTCGTATCTATGCTTAAGTCTGTCCGAATCATGTTAGCAATTGCCGCATTTTATGAAATCCGGCAAATGGATAAACAAAACTACATTCCTTAATGGAATTATTAAAGAAGAGTTGTATACGATGCAACTAGAAGTTTTTGTCGATCCTGAAGGTGTTAACAAAATATGCAAGCTCCAGTGATCCATCTATGGACTGGTTCAAGCATCTCGGAGTTGCAATATACGCTTTGATAAGTTGATCAAAGCATATAGTTTTATACAGACTTGCGGTGAAGCCTGTATTTACAAGAAAGTGAGTGGGAGCACTACAGCATTTCTGATAAGTAAATGACATATTATTGATCGGAAATAATGTAGAATTATTCTGTGAAGCATAAAGGAGTATTTGAAAGGAGTTTTTTCGAAGAAGGACCTCGGTGAAGCTGCTTACATATTGAGCATCAAGATCTATAGAGATAGATCAAGACGCTTGATAAGTTTTTCAATAAGTACATACCTTGAAAAGATTTTGAAGTAGTTCAAAATGGAACAGTCAAAGAAAGAGTTCTTGCCTGTATTACAAGGTGTGAAATTGAGTAAGACTCAAAGCCCGACCACGGCAGATGATAGAAAAAGAATGAAAGTCATTTCCTATGCCTCAGCCATAGATTCTATAAAATATGCCATGCTATGTACCAGATCTATTGTATACCCTACACTGTGTTAAGCAAGGGAGTACAATAGTGATCTAGGAAGTAGATCACTGGACATCGGTCAAAATTATCCTTAGTAAAATAAGGATATATTTCTCGATTATGGATGTGACAAAAAGGTTCGTCGTAAAAGGTTACGTCGATGCAAGTTTTGACACTAATCTAGATGACTCTAAGTCTCAATCTAGATACATATTGAAAGTGGGAGCAATTAGCTAAAGTAGCTCCGTGCAGAGCATTGTAGACATAGAAAGTTGCAAAATACATAATGGATCTGAATGTGGCAGACCCGTTGACTAAACTTCTCTCACAAGCAAAACATGATCACACCGTAGTACTCTTTGGGTGTTAATCACATAGCAATGTGAACTAGATTACTGAATCTAGTAAACCCTTTGGGTGTTGGTCACATATCGATGTGAACTATGGGTGTTAATCACATGGTGATGTGAACTATTGCTGATAAATCACATGGCGATGTGAACTAGATTATTGACTCTAGTGCAAGTGGGAGACTGAAGGAAATATGCCCTAGAGGCAATAATAAAGTTATTATTTATTTCCTTAATTCATGATAAATGTTTATTATTCATGCTAGAATTGTATTAACAGGAAACATAATACATGTGTGAATACATAGACAAACAGAGTGTCACTAGTATGCCTCTACTTGACTAGCTCATTAATCAAAGATGGTTATGTTTCCTAACCATGAACAAAGAGTTGTTATTTGATTAACGAGATCACATCATTAGTTGAATGATCTGATTGACATGACCCATTCCATTAGCATAGCACCCGATCGTTTAGTATGTTGCTATTGCTTTTATCCATGACTTATACATGTTCCTTTAACTATGAGATTATGCAACTCCCGTTTACCGTAGGAACACTTTGTGTGCTACCAAACGTCACAACGTAACTGGGTGATTATAAAGGTGCTCTACAGGTGTCTCCGAAGGTACATATTGGGTTGGCGTATTTCGAGATTGGGATTTGTCACTCCGATTGTCGGAGAGGTATCTCAGGGCCTTCTCGGTAATGCACATCACATAAAGCCTTGCAAGCATTGCAACCAATGAGTTAGTTGCGAGATGATGTATTACAGAACGAGTAAAGAGACTTGCCGGTAACGAGATTGAACTAGGTATTGGATACCGACGATCGAATCTCGGGCAAGTAACATACCGATGACAAAGGGAACAACGTATGTTGTTATGCGGTCTGACCGATAAAGATCTTCGTAGAATATGTAGGAGCCAATATGGGCATCCAGGTCCCGCTATTGGTTATTGACCGGAGACGTGTCTCGGTCATGTCTACATTGTTCTCGAACCGTAGGGTCCGCACGCTTAACGTTACGATGACTGTTATTATGAGTTTATGCATTTTGATGTACCGAAGGAGTTCGGAGTCCCGGATGTGATCACGGACGTGACGAGGAGTCTCGAAATGGTCGAGACATAAAGAATTATATATTGGAAGCCTATGTTTGGACATCGGATGCATTCCAGGTGAAATCAGGATTTTACCGGAATACCGGGAGGGTTACCGGAACCCCCCGGGAGCATAATGGGCCAACATGGGCCTTGGAGGAGAGGTGAGAGGGCTGCCCTCATGGGCTGTGCGCCTCCCCCCTTCCCCTAGTCCTATTAGGACTAGGAGAGGTGGGCGCCCCCTCTCTCTCTCTCTCCCCCTTGGAGAATCCTAGTCCAACTAGGATTGGGGGGGGGGGATCCTACTCCCAGAGGGAGTAGGACTCTCTGGCGCGCCAGGCTTGGCCGGCCAGCCCCTCCCCCTTGGCTCCTTTATATACGGGGGCAGGGGGCACCCCAAAGAGACACAAGTTGATCTACGGATCGTTCCTTAGCCGTGTGCGGTGCCCCCTTCCACCAAATTCCACCTCGATCATATCGTTGCAGTGCTTAGGCGAAGCCCTGCGCCGGTAACACATCAAGATCGTCACCACGCCGTCGTGCTGACGGAACTCTTCCTCGACGCTTTGCTGGATCGGAGCCCGGGGATCGTCATCGAGCTGAACGTGTGCCAAGAACTCGGAGGTGCCGGAGTAACGGTGCTGTGATCGGTTGGATCGCGAGGAGAACGTACGACTACTTCCTCTATGTTGTGTCAACGCTTCCGCTTCGGTCTACGAGGGTACGTAGACAACACTCTCCCCTCTCGTTGCTATGCATCACCATGATCTTGCGTGTGCGTAGGAAAATTTTGAAATTACTACGTTCCCCAACAATTGCTTCATGGCAAAGGGTGCCAAGGTACTCAAATACGCCTCCTCTGAATCTAGTGATGATGAATCTGATGATAATCTTAAGCCTAGCTATTCTAAACTTGCTAAGATAGCTGTGCAACAACACAAGGCTTTTGAAAAGGTTCAAAACATGCTAGACAGAAGTGATGATATGTTGGGTGAAGAAATGGATCGCACTAAGGCCTTGACTGAAAATCTTCAGAGACTTCAGACTAAGCTTGACAACCTTCAAAATCATCATAACACTCTCTTATCTGATCATGAGAAGCTTTCTTATGAATATCTTCAAAAGAAGCAAGATCTTGAGAAGCTAAGAGTGAGTTATGAAGATCTTCAGAAGGAGCACAACTCATTACTTGCTCAACAAATCAGCGCTGCTCAGGAAGAATTTATTCCTCCATGTTTAAAATGCATTGAACGAGAATCAGCTAATTCTTCACCTGAATGTTCAAATGCTTCAAATATTACAAATTCCTCACCTGTCTCTGCTATCACTAATTCCTCATCTGAGGACATTGCTAGTATCACTGACAATGCAGGGCTGAAGGAATTGTACATGACAGGCATGTACAAAAGCCTCAAAGGGCATCAGGCTCTTTGTGATGTGCTTAAAAAGCAGATCCTCAACAGGAACCCTAGGAAAGAGGGTATTGCCTTTGAGAGGAAACTCAATGCGGATGGTACTTATTTGAAACCTGAGCAGTACCCCAAAACCTCATGGGTTGCTGCAAAGGGACCTCCAGTTGATCCATCTGATTTATCTGGCTATACATGTGAATCTTCTCATTCTTCTGATGAGTCATTTGACTCCAACTATAAACTATTCAAAAATCAGAATGGTGAAATATTTGCTAGATATGTTGGCACTAACTGCAGGAACGGTTCCCCTATGAAGAAAATCTGGGTTCCCAAAAGCTGCCTTGAAAGTCTTCAGGTGAATGTCCTCATGACACCACCTGTGAAGAAAAGGAACCCCAGATCTAATTCTTCATATGGACCAAATTCTTCATATGGATCCAAGTCCTCATACAGATCAAATTCCTCACATGGATCAAAGTCCTCATATGAACATCATCGTGCTAACAACTCTGTTTCGCAGGGAAGAGCCAAGGGCTATGAATATGAGCATTATTCTTCAAATTATTATGTTCATAAGTCCTCGAAGAATTTCTCTGCTTATTCATATGCTTACACTAACCCCTCTTATGTGAAACGAAATGGTTTGGCTGCTTTGCCACCATTCTCATATGGAGCTCGCAGAGTGATGAACTCTTTGCCACCCCTTCAGATGTGGGTGGTGAAGAAAAAGAACTAATCTCTTCTGCAGGGTCAGGTCTCCAGACATGCTGTAACGTCTGAAGAATTTGCTGGGGACCTGACAAAGTTGCCTGAAAGGACGCAGGCTAACCATGATGAAATGAACTTTTATTTCACACGTCCTCCCTCTGTTTTATCGGTTCTACTGCTTGATGAAATTGATCTGATGAATTGTGATGTCATATTCTTCACTACTGAAGTATATGAGGTTCGTAAGTTGCACTAATTCATCTGCAGGATGATCAACCCAAAGACACTGAATGGGTACTTGATAGTGGATGTACAAATCACATGACCGGTGACAAGAATCTGTTGATGGATGCTCCCTTATCAGCATCACACATGAAGCATATCATCTTCGCTGATAAAAGCAAAAGTCAGGTATTGGGTCTAGGTAAGGTTGCCATCACAAAGGATCGACACATGGACAAAGTCATGCTTGTTGAGTCCTTAGGATACAATCTTATGTCTGTCTCAATGCTTTGTGATCTTGATATGGTTGTTGTCTTCGGCAAGTATCGTTGTGTTGTGATTATGGAATCTGACAAATCCAAAGTCTTCGAAGGCTTTAGGAAAGGAGACTTGTATATTGTTGATTTCTCTGCAGATTCACAACCTGCCGTGTGCCTACTTGCAAAAGCTTCAGAAGGATGGCTATGGCATCGACGACTTGGTCATGCTGGCATGAGGAATCTGCACACGCTTGCGAAGAAGAAGCATGTCATTGGCATCGAGAATGTAAAATTCCTCAAGGATCACTTATGCGGTGCCTGTGAAGCTGGAAAGATGACCAAGGCCAAGCATCCAGCGAAGACTATCATGACCACTACTCATCCATTCGAATTGCTTCACATGGATCTCTTCGGTCCTAACCATTATTCCTCTGTCTCTAATGAAGCATCTCAATATGGTTTTGTTATTGTTGATGATTACTCTCGTTACACATGGGTGCACCTTGTCTCTTACAAAACTGAAGTGCAGGAAGTCTTCAAACGATTTTCTTCGAGGGCTTCAACTAACTTTGGTGTGAAGATCAAGCACATCAGAAGTGACAATGGCACTGAGTTCAAGAATTCGGGTCTCGATGACTATCTTGATGAACTTGGTATTACTCATGAATTATCTGCTCCTTATACTCCTCAACAGAATGGCGTCGTGGAGCGCAAGAACAGGACTCTTGCTGAGATGGCTCGCACTATGCTCGATGAGTACAAAACCCCTCGTCGTTTCTGGGTTGATGCAATTGATACTGCGTGCCATATCATCAACAGAGTATATCTTCACAAATTCTTCAAGAAGACTGCCTATGAACTCCTCACTAACAAGAAACCCAATGTGAGTTATTTCAAAGTCTTCGGTGCTAAATGCTGGATTAGAGATCCTCATCACAACTCTAAATTTGCACCGAAAGCACATGAAGGTTTCATGCTTGGTTACGGAAAGGACTCGCACACCTATAGAGTCTTCAACAATGTTCTTCACAAGATTGTTGAAACTGTAGATGTGCGGTTCGATGAAACTAATGGCTCGCAAAGAGAGCACCTACCTTCTGTGTTAGATGAACCAGCACCTGAGGAATCGATCAAGCACAAGGCTACTGAAGATATCATTCCTACTGAAGAATCTGCTGAAGAATTCATTCCTGAACGTGAAGAACGTCGAACTGATGCACCTGAAGAAAATACTGAGGAAATTGATGCTGAAGAAAATGCTGATCAAATTCCTCAATGGCAACCAACTCACCCTCGCGTTGCAAAAGAAGTGCAAATGGAGAAGATCATCGATGACATTAGAGCACCAGGTCCTCTCACACGCTCAAAAGCTTCACATCTATCTAACTTTTGTGGTCACTTTGCTTTTGTCTCTATCACAGAGCCCACTAAGGTAGATGAAGCATTTCTGGAGCCTGAGTGGATTCAGGCCATGCAAGAAGAATTACATCAGTTCAAGCTCAACAACGTATGGGAACTGGTCAATCGTCCCGATCCTCGCAAGCATAACATCATTGGTACAAAGTGGATCTACCGCAACAAGCAAGATGAAAATGGTGTTGTGGTGAGGAATAAGGCACGACTAGTAGCTCAAGGCTACACACAGGTTGAAGGAATTGATTTCGATGAAACTTTTGCACCTGTTGCTAGACTTGAAGCTATTCGCATATTACTTGCTTATGCTAACCATCATGATATCATCTTATACCAAATGGATGTGAAAAGTGCATTCCTCAATGGTAAGATTGAGGAAGAAGTATATGTTGCTCAACCACCAGGTTTTGAAGATCCAAAACATCCTGACAAAGTCTTCAGGCTTAACAAGGCCCTCTATGGCCTCAAGCAGGCCCCACGGGCGTGGTATGACACATTGAAGGAATTCTTCATGAAGAAAGGCTTCACACCCGGTTCACTCGATCCCACTCTTTTTACTAAATCATATGATGGTGAACTGTTTGTGTGCAAAATATATGTTGATGATATCATCTTTGGCTGTACTGATCAACGTCATAGTGATGAATTTGCCTATATGATGAGTGAAGAATATCAAATGCCTATGATGGGAGAATTGAAATTCTTCTTAGGTCTACAAATTCGTCAACAACACAATGGGATATTCATATCTCAGGAGAAATACCTCAAGGATGTCCTGAAGAAATTCGGCATGCAAGACTGCAAAGGTCTCAAAATTCCTATGCCCACAAATGGTCATCTATGCACTGATGAAAATGGTACTGACTTCGATCACAAGGTATATCGCTCCATGATTGGCTCTTTATTGTACTTATGTGCATCTAGGCCAGATATAATGCTTAGTGTTTGCATGTGTGCACGATTTCAAGCTGCACCGAAGGAATCACACCATACAGCTATGAAGCATATTCTTCGATATCTAGCTCACACACCAACACTAGGATTATGGTACCCCAAGGGCTCAGACTTTGACCTCATTGGATATTCTGATTCTGACTATGCTGGTGACCGTGTGGATCGCAAGTCAACATCTGGTATTTGTCATTTCCTCGGACGATCCTTGGTCTGTTGGTCCTCGAAGAAACAGAACTGCGTATCACTGTCTACTGCTGAAGCTGAGTACATTGTTGCTGGTTCTTGCTGTGCTCAACTACTATGGATGAAGCAAACGCTCAAGGACTATGGAGTCAACGTGAAGAATGTGCCTCTTCTCTGTGACAATGAGAGTGCCATCAAGATTGCTCACAACCCAGTTCAGCACTCGAAGACAAAGCACATTCAGATTCGTCATCATTTTCTTCGTGATCATGTGTTGAAGGGCGACATTTCTATTGAGCATGTGAAGACTGAAGAACAGCTAGCCGATATCTTCACTAAGCCCTTGGATGAGAAGAGATTTAGCAAGTTGCGGTGTGAGCTAAATATCTTAGAATCTTCGAATGTACTTTGAAAATGCACTCATCCTAACACTTATGCAAAATTGATGACTTAGATGTGCAACACATGAAGAAACTTTTTTATTCAATCAATGAAGAATAACACTCTAAGTGTGAAGAAATTAATGAAGAATTTGATTCTCAGAACCCTACGACAACTGTACGCGGTGTCCGAAATCATCATTCTTACACGGTGGGTCACGCAACCACAAAAGTTGAAAATCTTCAATTTGAGTTTTTCCTCAACTTTTGAAATTCTTCAGTTTTTCAAATTCTTCAAACTTTCCAAAGTCTTCACCTGTGCCGTCGTTTTTCTTCATTGGCTATATATATATATGAGTTTATGTCCTCTACAACATTCACTTATAGCTATTTCTTCAAGTTGGATTTTTTTTGCTAAGTGAATGTGATCGGACCCTTCCCCTCTATGCTATACTCAATCCAGTCTATTCACAAACTCTTCATGTGCGTTCTATTTGAAACTCGTTCAAATTCTTCACTGTGTCCTTGTCAGCTGAAGAAATTGTGAACGGTACGTTAAAACTAATCTTATCCAAACCTTCGGTTTTGCCGCTCAATCCGTTCCACTTCCCACGATTTATTATTTTACTCACCCACGATCTTACACGATCTCCACTACACAGTACGTGGGTGACACATGTCAAGTGAAGGAGAACGGCCAGGGGCATGTTAGTCCTAAATCTTCGGACAAGCAGTTTTTACTGCGGCTATAAATACCCCTCCGTCGCCATCTTCACTTCTTTACTCCGCTCGATCTCACTTCCCCCGCTCAAGCCTCCAAACCCTAGCGCCGCCGCTACTCCATCGTCGCCGGTGAGGAAGAGCTTCACTGCCTTGACCTCGTCGCCGACGTACTCGCGCCGACTGCGGAAATCTTCACCTCCGCCGCCGCCGTAGACGTCTTCCTCCGCCAAGTTAGGGCGTGGAAGATCTGCATTGACGAACTTCTCTGTTCCAACTCACAGTTCGTCGTGTTCTTCATTCAGGGTAATTAAAAGCTATTTTTACTGCCCTCTTTGATTCAAAGTTTCTATACAAAATCTTCAAAGGTGTTTTTATTCTTCAAATCCTCACACACAAAACACCTCACTCATTCTCTGTTCTTGATTCATTTCCCTAAGTCTAAATTTCTTCAAGATTCCTCAATTGTGTGGATTCTCAATCTATACAACTCTGGAACCTAAGATATATATGGAGCTTAGTGAAATTCCTCAAGACGAATCTGGTCAAATTCCTCAAAACTTGTTCTTTATGAAAAACCCTCTGAGAACGCATATGACCTCTTCAAATTCCTCGCAACTATACTCTGTTCACAGGTACACATGTCCGCTGCTAAATCCTTAGGTTCTCATCAACTTAACTCATTTGCAGCGTTCCTCGAAGAAAAGTTGCATACATCTTCAGAGAATTCCATTGTTCAAATTCCTCATCTGAAGAAAATGGCTGAAGGTAAAAGGCCGCAGAAAGGAGGAAAGAGACCAGAGGTCATGACTGCATTTGAAATCCCTGAGGACATTTATGCTGGGTATTGCACACCTGATGAATCCAAATTTGGTAAAGAAGACAAAAATCAGCGCAAGGTGCGCATCCAAAGGATTGAAAGGAGATGGGCACATGAGTGGAGGGAGTACAGATACGTCACTCCCAAGTACATGAAGAAATTCGCAGTAAACCCTCCATGCCCAAGACCTCCATTGGCACCTGGCCAAGTGGCTGATCCCACAAGCATCAGAAGAGGAGAGGATTTTCCTCAAGAATGGGCTAAGCGCCAGCGTAAACTGCAAAAGCAAGCAAAAGAAGCAGTGAGGAAATTCAATGAAGAATCTGCTGCTGCTGCTGCCACTGAGGCCTCTGCCAAGCCAAGGAAATCAATGATGAAGAAGCCTGCTCGTAAGCCAAGTGCTTCACCTTCAATGCCCTCACGGCCAAGTTCCTCAGCTGCGCCCTCACGGCCAGAATCTTCAAAATCTTCAAAGCAAATTCCTCATGCTGCTCCTGCTCCCACAAAATCCTCAGCTCCTGTGCATCTGGCCTCATGCCAAAGGACAACTGGCATCTCTATTGCCTCTGGTGTCTCAGCTAGTTCCTCAGCTGCACCAAAATCCTCAGCTGGACCCTCGTTACTAAAGAAAAAGGCTACCGCTGGACGCGGCACTCGCCCAAGTCCAAAGAAGCAAGTGGTCTTCACTATGCCCTCTGATGATGATGAAGCTGATGAAGAAGAACTCGCTGAAATCATCAGAGACCGCCAAGAAAGGGCTGCTAAAGCCAAAGGCACACCTGTGCCCCTGCTTTTGGATCCAAGGGCGATCCTAGATTATATTGATCTCTGGCACAAGGATCCCAACACTCCTATGCCTGATTTCAAGCTGACACCTGGCCAAAGTCACATGCTGACTCACTTCATCCAAGAGGAGAAGTGGAAATATGATAGGGCCAGAGAGATCAAGAAATGCCAGTACCGCAAAGAGAAGCTGTTGAAGAAAAATGTTCTCAAAATGAAGCCTGAGGAACTTGTCAAGATGCAGGCTGAGATCAAAGCCCTCAGCGACAACTTTGACTCGTACTATGCTGATTGGCAAGGAGCCAAGGTCAGATTTGTGAGGCTGACTGATACCTTCACCAAGGGTACTGCCTTAAAGCAACAAATTCCTCAAGCTGAAGCATCAGTTCAGCAAACTGAAGAACATGCCAGCACCGCTGATGAAGTTCAGGCTGCTGAAGAAAATGCTAGTTCCAAGGCTGATGACTCTGCTCCAGCCGTTGATGAAATTGCCAGGGCATCCACTAGTGGTGCGCCTGAAGAAAATGAAGAGACCAGGGCAACTGCATCAGTTGTGCCTGAAGAAAATGAACCAGATTCCTCAGCTCCACCTGCACCAACTCCAACTCTAGTTCTTCCCTCTGCTTTAGATGTGAAGAAAACCAAGGCTGCAGAGCGAGCTGCAGTAAAGAAAAGGAAAGCATCAAGTGCTTCAGAATCTTCAGTCCCAAAGAAGATGAAGCCCATGACCAGCTCATTTGCCAATCCAATTGATGATGTTCCTATCTCCTCCATGCCATCAAAGGACCTTGTTCCTTTTGGTGAAGATTATGAGATCCCCAGTGGATCAGATGAAGAAACTCAGTCTGCTGCTTCCTCAGAGCAGATTGATGAAGAAATTGAAGTGGATACCATCACTTCAACTCCAATAGTCTCATCACCAATGCCTCAGTTTGATGCTGAAGAGGCTGGTGTTGAAGAAATTGATGATGAAGATGTGGATGTTGGAAGCACAACTCCAGTAATGAATGACGACTTTTGGGAAAGTCAGCATCCCAATTCCCCACTCTTCACTCCCCTGCAGCAAATTCCTCACTCTTCTTCACCAACCATAAAATTGGGCTCTGATGCAACTCATCCCACTGCTTCTGTGAATGAAGAAATTCCAGCCACTAGTGCTGAAGAAACTGCTGCTGAAACAGACAAGGTGACTGCACCTGAGGAACATACTGAAATTCCTCAGCCTGAAGAACCTGAGCTTGTGATTCCTGAGGTCGTGATGCAACTCACTGACACTCCTCTGCCAAGGCCAAAGGATCCATTCTCACGCAAACAGAAATTCAAGGCTGAAGACTTCTATAGCGAGCACGTATTCTTCACTGAATACAATCCTTATGACTCTGCTCGCATAAGGAAGAGGCGTTTCTGGACTGCTAGCCAAGCAAATTTCTATTCCTCAGTGCTTTACAACAAAGACAAAGTCTTCGACCATGCACATATTCCTCACGTGGATATGGAGTCTATGCCGTGCTTCACGCCAGTCCTCAGTGTTCTTCACGACGCTGGGCTGCTTAATTTCTGCACTGATATATGTGATTGGAATGAAGAACTTATTCTTTAGTTCTATGCTACACTGCACATCACTGGCAACTCTGTAGATGTCAATTCATGGGTTCTGGACTGGATGACTGAAAATACACATTACAAGGCCCCAGCAACTGAATTGCTTCGCTGCCTTTCTCTTAGTCCACCCACTGAAGATGCGTGTTGCGTGTATGATGAACCTGAACTGTCAAACCACTATATGCAAGTGCTCATGAAGCCTCTGAAGCCAGGGCAATCACCTCGTACCAAATTCCTCGTCAAGGAATTGCTGTATGTGCCTAGGACTGTCTATCGCATTCTGACTAAGACAATATGTCCCATCAAAGGACATGATTCTTCCGATGAAGAAATTGTTGGCATCATGAAGAATATGCTTTTCAATATCATACATGGCGTTCCCATAAACTTCCATGATTTCTTCATTAGGACTCTGGCCAACATTGCTATGTCACCATTTGAGCTGAAGCCTTATGCACCTTGGATTATGAGATTCATCAGGACAAGGTCTTCACTCAACTACAAGGCTGAAACCCTCAACCACTGCAGCTACTTGCCTCCTATTGAAGTCCTCAAAAGGACATTTTCCTCAGCTGATGAAAAGGGCAAGGCCACTGCTGTGATAGATGAAGGCATTCGTCCATTGGATGGTCAATTTCGCAAGGCTGCTTCTTATTCCACCAATGATGACTCTGCCACACATGACTCTGCTGCTAATACTGCCAAGAAAAATCCTCAAGCCACAGCACCCAGGGTGATGACTGATCGTGAGTTACTCCTCAGTCTTCATCAAAAGGTTGATCGCAATCACAAATGGGTCAAGCGTCAGTTTGGTTCAATTCTTCACAACATGACTGCCACATATAATGCAGTGAAGAAAAACCATTACTACCTTCATGAAACCTTCAACCGCACCTGGGTTGTTCTGTCTCAAGTATATAGTGCTGAAGATTTAGAGAACATGGGCCTCAAAGAAGAATTTTCCTGGTCGGCACCTCCGCCGAAGAAATTCAAGAAGGTCAAGGTTCCTTCTCTGGTGGCCAGTTCATATTCTTCATCGCGCGACACTGATGAAAATGAAGACTTGGACGACACTGCAGCAGGCCCTACTTCAACAACCGACCCCAACAACACTGGCGCTCCTCCATCGACTTGAATATCTTCAGGGGCGTTAGTCCTCAGTTTCTATCCTTTTGGTCATATGATGACAAAGGGGGAGAAATCTGAGTTAGTCTTCAAGCGGGTCTATAATAAGGGCATTTTTTTAAGTTACAACTCTCGTTCTTTCGAAACTTTTATTGGATTGAGTTGTAATCTTAAACCCTATGGTGCTCGGTGCTCTGATACTTTTGACGCTCTATGCTCTGATACTTCGATACATGCTTGAGCTCTGATGCTTTTGATGCGCCATTCTGCATGCTTATTCCTCATTAATGTTATCGCACGCATGCTGAATTGCATCAGGCACCATATTTCATCATGCATTTCAAATTCTTCATATCATGTATCAAATGCGTGTATGAATTACAAGATATAGGGGGAGATCTCCATGATTTAACTCTTCAAGTGTGCATTGCTTCAAAAGCAAATTCCTCACTATGCACAACTTCAGGGGGAGTTCTTCTATATCTTGCAATCACATTCCTCAATATTAGTTTCTACACTTCACATATTTATCCCCGTTGAAAACTTAACCTATATTGTCATCAATCACCAAAAAGGGGGAGATTGTAAGTGCATCTAGTGCCCCTTAGTGATTTTGGTGTATTGAAGACTTATAGGTTAAGCATCTTATGTGTTTATGAGTGTACACAGGTCTATAAGTCTATGAGGAGTTTGAAGCTTACAGTAAAAGTCGACCCCTAAAAATGAAGTTCTTCGACTGAAGACTTTGATATTCTGAAGACTTTCTGAAGACTTTGAAAGTGAAGAAATTGGTGTGACCTTGAAGACATGGTATTCGTTTGAGGAACGTGAAGCGTGAAGACTTTTGTTTTCGTAGTTTCATTTTTCTCTTTCTTGAGTCATAGGAAACACCGTACTATTAAAGGGGGTCGAGGAAATACTAAGGAGAAAATTTCCATGTGATGCTCAACTCAAATCCTACACCTACCAATCCCTTCGAGTGAAGCCATTGGAAATCTCATACAGTTCAGTCAATTTCTTCACTGACAGAGACGCAGTTCTTCTGGCCACTGAGGACTTTGCTCTGACTGAGGAGTTAGGAATTCGCCAGTGCGAATTGCCTACACAGTGAGGAACATGATAGCCCTGAGGAATTTGTACTCCAAATTTCCGACCGTTGCTGTGCCACGCGCCAGCTGTCCTAAAATATCTTGTCCACCTAACGGTCATATCATTGAAGGGCATTTATGTCTTATCATGTCGGGCTGCTCCCTAGGCTATAAATAGCCGCCCCCTTCAACCACTAGCTGGTTGGCTGCTCCGTGTGAACTTGACACTTGTCATTTGAGAGCAACCCATCCTCCGAGGACTTTGAGCGAAAATCATCAAGTGAGGAAAATCCAAACCCAAACCCAAAACACCTACAAACCCAAAGTGATTGAGCATCACTGAAGAAATTGATCCTGCGTGGATCCGACGCTTGTTACCTTTGAAGACTGTGCTTCTTCCAGACGGTTAGGCGTCAAGGTCTAGAGCATCCAAGAGGAATTGTGGATCGCCGAGTGACCAAGTCTGTGAAGGTTTGGAAGTCACCTGAAGACTTACCACGAGTGATTGGACGAGGACTGTGTGTCCTTAGTTCAAGGAGAATACGGTGAGGACTTGGTGTCCCGAGCTGCGTGCTCAGGACTGGGTGTCCGGGACTGTGTGTCCTCGAGTTTAAATACTCAGCCGCTCCAACCAGACGTACAACTGAGACAGCAGTTGGAACTGGTCTACCAAATCATTGTCTTCACCAAGCTTACTGGTTCCATTTCCTCAACACTTTAATTTCCTCATTACTGTGTTGTCTGTTTGTTCATATCTGTGTTTGAAGATTTTGACTGAAGACTTTCACAAATTCCTCAGTTCAATTTCTTCAGTCTGTTTGTCTTCATCTAGAGTTATCCTGTGCCTACGCTTTCTGTACTCTGTGTTTGTCTTCATCTCATCATGATGATCATGCATGTAATCTGTTATGTTTACTTCTGAGTACTTATTCCGCTGCTAGTATTTATTCACTAAGGAATTTCCTCACGAGCAAATTCCTCAGTGAAGAATTTCATAAAAATCGCCTATTCACCCCCCCTCTAGTCGATATAACGCACTTTCAGCAGAGCCGGACACCAAGCGGGGCAAGGATCTGCCCGAATCCTCCAGGGGCAGCCGGTACTGTGTGTACCACGACCTCCACACCCACAAAACCAATGAATGCCAAGAACTCTGTGCCGTGCGAGAAGGAAGAGTCGGTCGATGCCCTGACCGTGCTGACCGGGGCTACGGCCGAGGAGGAGGAAGGAACCCGGGACGCTGGGAAGATCGTGGCCTGCGTCAAGGCTGGCGTGACCAACCTCGCGAGGACCGTTGGCGTGACCCGCCTCGCGAGGGGGACTGGAGGGATCAGCCTCGTGAGGATCGCCCTCATGGCAACCTAGGCCTGCCGCCGTTGCCACCTCAGCCAAAAAAGAATGAAGACCACCACCAAGACGAGGGGGCTGGGGGCTTCCAGGAGCCTCGCGCCATCGCCTGCATCCTGGGCGGAGCTCAAGCCCCAGCCTCTCAACGTATCTTCAAGCAGTTTGCTCGCGAAGTGAATGCAGTTCTCCCCAAGCTCGAAGCGACGCGTCCCCTCAGGTGGTCGGCCTGCACCATCACGTTCAGCTCAGCAGGGCAGCTCAAGTGCGCGGCCACAACCGGAGTCCTCCCAATGCTTTGTTCCCCAGTCATCAGCAACGTTCTGGTCACCAGGACCCTCATCGACGGAGGGGCATGGCTCAATGTCTTGTCCGTGGAAACGTTCAACAGCCTCCAAGTGCCCTATGACCAGCTTCAGCCAACCAAGCCCTTCTCCGGGGTCACGGACTGTTCCACGGTCCCGATCGGGCAGGTCTGCCTCCCAGTCACCTTTGGGGCCCGCAACAACTACCACACCGAGCTCATCGACTTTGACATCGCCCACATCCGCCTGCTGTACAACGCCATCCTCGGGTACCCGGCGCTGGCCAAGTTCATGGCCGTGACTCACCACGGCTACAACGTCCTCAAGATGCCAGGAAGCGGCGGCATCATCACGGTGCCCTGTGAAGAGAAGGATGGAGTGTGTTCCCTGGAGCGAGCCTTTCAGGCCGCGTCGCTAGAAGACCCAGACCGCGGAAGCAGGAGGCTTCCTGAGACCGCCCCCAAGAAGAAGAAGACGACGTCAGGCTCAGCTCCTCAGGAGGCAGGCCCTTCAGGGCCCGCGTCTGCCCAGGGGGATCCTCCTTCAATCGCATAGGAAAGCGTGCCCGGCGCCCTCCTCAGGCAGGGCTCAGGGGCTCTCACCTGGAGGGCCACCGACCTTGCCAAGGTCACGAGGGAGGCGCTTGGGCACCATGTGGAGGCATGTTTCGAAGCACGTTTCCCTCGAAAGGAAGCCAGGGAAAGAAGGTCAGACCAGCAGGAGTTTGTTAGCAAGGCCATTCAAGAACTACAGGAGTCAAGGATCATAAGAGGTTGCCGTCGCCCACCAGCTATGGCTCCCCATCCAGGCGAGGATGGTGGGCTGCGCGTCTGCGTCGACGTACCGGGGCTCAATCAGATCGCCGCGGTGGAGCGCCTCTGGCCCTCACAAGTGGGGAGCTGCGAAGGACCACCCCACAGCTATGCTCGCATGCCTTATGGCCTGCCGAGCGTGGCTGCGGCTTACCAGCGCCTCATGAGGAGCGTCTTGGAGGCGCAAGAAGACCGGCGTTCCGCAGCCCTGGTGGAGATGGAGGCTGTTCGCGAGGAGCCACCAGTGCCTCCGGAGCCTCCCGAGGCCCCTGGGCCTGGGGGCTCATGAGGATCGGCTTCTGCAGCCCATCGAGTCTGCTGCACCAACGTCACTGCACCGACGACATCTTCAGGTGACACCTTTCAAGTTTCATTCCCAGCTGGGAGCGCCCTCCCAGGGTTGCGTCATTCCCAGGCCGCGTGGGTCCGTCCCTGTGGCATGTATCCCTTTTTATCTTTTCAGTCGCTAGCTTGCTTTGCTGGGGGCGCCCCACGGGCTGCATCATCCCCGGGCCACTCGGGCTAGGCCCAGCGGCATGTATCCCTTCCGCGTTTATTTCCAATTATGCATTCGCCCATCATGCTTGATTACTTGATGCCGTTCGCGGCACCTTTTCTTCTTCATGTCGACCACTTGCACGTTAAAGGGGGGGGTGCCTGAGCATCGCGACTCAGGGCTCTTACTGGCTCTCCATCCCTCACCCTCTGGCCTTGTCCACGGCATCGCGACCTGGCATACCAGCGACGGCTGAGACAAGCTCGAGGGCCGGGACCCGAGGACGTAGAGTGTCGGCATCTAACCAGATTTTGCAGGAACACATCTCAAGATACGGCCCAGTGCCAGGCGAACCCGCCTAGAGGTAGGGCCTGGTGAGTCCCGCGCTGGCTCACGGGTGCCCAGACACACCTCGCCCGCTCCAACCAGCGAGCTCCTGAGCGATTAACAATCAACTAATCGCTGCCATGGCAACCACGTCTTCTTTTTGTGATGAATCTGTAGGGCCCATAGAGGGAACCGCGCTAGCCAAGGCCCTCATGGCGTTCCCTTCGACCTCGCCCGCGCGACCCGCTTGCACGTTAGGGGGGGGGGTGCCTGAGCATCGCGACTCAGGGCTCCTACTGGCTCTCCATCCCTCACCCTCTGGCCTTGTCCACGGCATCGTGACCTGGCATACCAGCGACGGCTGAGACCAGCTCGAGGGCCGGGACCCGAGGACATAGAGCAGAAAGGGGATCAAAGGCGAGGGAGAAGGGGCACGCGAGGACCTCGGCCAGTGACTCCGCTCAAGCTACCCCCCGTGCCCAACGACGCGCCTGGGATGATCCACGACCCCCAAAGATAAGTCGCCCTCCGAAACATTGGATACCATGTCACTGGCCCCGCACCTAAAGCGACTCCGTACTAGCGACGTTGCTTCTCTTTCTCACCAAGCGACGGCTGCTTTGGCGCCAAAGGGGACCTCCTGAGCATCGCGACTCAGGGGCTCTTACCGGACCCTGGGTCGCTCACCTCCTGGCCTTGACCACGGCATCACGACCTGGCATACCAGCGACGGCTGACGCCGCCTTGGGACTGGGACCTGTCGACGCAGAGCACCAAGCCCTCGCGAGGTGCGAAAGGGAGAACCAAACTATGACGGAATTTGCGATTCGCACAGATCCATAGCAAGGGTTACATATTAACAACAAGGATCACAGCCGCCTTACAAGCCCCTATGGGGCACAATGTGATTCCTCGCAGGGAATGGATCCTAAAGGGTGCTAACTACACGCGCCCTTGCAAAAGATGCCATCATCAACAGTGGGCCGTCAAGCACCGGCGCCAACCCCATCCAGATCAGGATCGGCGGCGACCAAGCGAGCCTGCCCTGCTCCCGGAGCGGCGTTGGCTTGTAGGCTCGTAGCTGTCGTCGCTCGTCTCCGGGGTCGCGAAGACCTCGCTGGGATCGCCGGATCCTCTGGCGCTCCCGTCGCTCGTGGAGCTGTCCAGGGGGCGGTAGGCGGGCCCAGCCGTCGCCATAGTGAGGTCCTGGCCGCCTCCCCCGGGGCAGCACTCCAGCCGGCGACCGTTCGTGTCAAAGACCTTGAAGAACATCACCGAAGCGTCGTCGTACTCCAGGTGGATCGTGAGGGCGCCCCTTGTTCTGCAGCACCGAGCGATTTCGCCCCAGCCGCGAGTCATGAAAACCTCGCCCGGGGCAGTGATCGCGACCTCTGCCCCGGTCGCAGGAGTGCTACAATCGGCGTGCTGCAGCCACAGCTCCAGGAGTCTTCCCCGCGGGAAGACGGAGGCAAAGAAGGGAGGAAAGTGAATCCAAGTCCGTGGAGGCATGGCGGCGTGGAGCACGAGCTCGCGGGAGGAGCCCTCGGCGTGGACTCCAAGAGGAACGACCAACACCTTCGTGACCCTCCGGCACCGGCGACGGCGCTGGCCGATGGGATCGGCATCTCCTCTTCCAAGGCCCTCGGCGTGGGCATACAAGGGAAGTGGGAACCCCGGCGGAGGCCGCTCATACCAAGGCCTCGGCGCCACCTGACGGCCCTCCTCGTCGCAATCGTGGAGGGCAGGCCGTTTCTTCAGCGGGAGCGGGTCTGGACCCTCTTGAGGAGCCTTTCCCTTCTCCGCTGCAGAGAACCGGCAAATCGGAGCCATCACGGCAAGGCAGAGCAAGAATCAAGGCAAAGGAGAAAGCAAGAGAAGATGGACTAGAAGGGCACGCCCAGTGCCGTACATATAGCCGGCGAAGGCCAACCGTCGGCCTCCGCGATCGCACGTAATCATGACACGATTTGCATGCAGGGACTTGTCAAATCCGCGCGGTCACCAAGGCGTCGTGGGGAAGTGGAGATGCCCATGTCCAACCAACCGCCATGCGGCGCCCAAGGCCGCAGGCTGTTAGGGCCCGCGGCACTTCGCCCTTGCCCTTTCGCCTCTCGGCACGGCCAAGTCCGTGCGCTCCTTGGGCCCGGGGGCTACTGTCGGTGTTCTGGGAATGGGGGTCCCCAGACTTGCCTGCCTGCGGCCAGCGGCGTGGCTCGAATGGGGGCCCAGCGTGTCCCATCTTCATCGACACAAGGTTCAAGACCCTCGCGAGGGGCCACGCCTCGCGAGGCGGACGACATGGCGCTTCCTCAAGCACGGCCTCCTTAGGCTGGCTCGCGAGGAGGCGGAGAGATGAAGGCGGGTACCTCATGACGTGCCCATGACGCAAGCCATGACGACCAAGGGTGCGAGGCGGGCGCCAGTCCGCGCAGCGTCTCCCTTTCCTCTTTGGTGCAAAGGGGGCAAGCGCATGCGAGAGGATCAAGCAAAGGCACTCATTTCAGTGCAACGAGACCAAGACCAGTCCAACGGTGGGAAGGAGGTCACCATGGAGCCCAAGACGGCGTCACCACAGGGCCTTTGGCAGGCGAAGACCAACTTTAGTCAGGATAAGTGTACCAAATGTTCCCCTTCGAATTGGCCAATTGTTGGCGCCCTTCCCGCTCAATATTTGGGAAGAGGCCCAGGGCCTTTGCCTATAAATAGGACTAGCCACCCCCAGGGTAGAGGCATCTGATTCAGTAGATACAGCAAGGGGGAAGCCAGCTGGAACGTAGCAACACACCCAGAGAGCAAGAAGGGCGATCGAACTCCCCCAGCAGTTCATCCCCTAGCTAAGAACAGACCCTCACGAGGCCGTTCTCCCTTGTACTGTTCTTCCTCATCAGCCCAAGAGGCAATCCACCCACCACAAACTAGAGTAGGGTATTACACCACAATGGTGGCCCGAACTAGTATAAACCCTGTGTCTCTTGTGTTGTTCTTGCAGTAGTTAGATCCTTACGAGACGGAGAGGTAGAGGGCACGATCTCCGTGCGCACCCCAGAGTTCGAACCTTAAGGGTCTGCCGGAACCCGTGATCCGACACACGCGCGCGCGCACACCGGTTTGCTGCGTCGGCCGAAGGCGTATTTTGCCTTGACGCCTTCGACGTGGCAGCCTCGCGTGGGCTGAAACCCATCTGGGCCTGCTGCACTGTGGCCCTTCTGGCCCAGTTGCACAGTGCTGCTTCTGCTTTTTCCTTTTCTGGAAACTTGCAAAATTTCCACAGGATTAAATATTAATCCAAATGCAATAATTCCAACTCCCATATTTTTCTAAAAATCCTACCTATTTAATGGTGCAACTTTCATTCAAATCCAGCAACATTTTCTTCACTGTAAATATTTAAATGTGATTTTAAGCATTTAAATATGCCCTTGTAAATCCATTTATCCTATTCTGCTACTACAAATCCAAAACTAGGAATTTTCCCATTCTTAGTTTTCACCCTAGTATTTAACAAAAATAAGTTGACATTTTTCTGAGCACTTTGGTTTTTCTGTTTTATTATTGCCTTATTTTTCTCGTTATTATTTTGCGACGATAGATTGCGTTGCTGACGAAGGAGTTAGACCAGAAGACTTTGAAGACCCAGAAGACTTTGTTGAGCCAGGAAAGCAGCCCTTTGACCATGTCTATGAAACCCTTTTTATGCATGTCATATAGCACTTTATTAGTGTTGCTTCGGGATCATGATGAGGTGGTAACCACTTTGATGGGTTGCCTCTGTTACATCCTCGTTGATACTTGCATTGTGCATGACCCTACCTCCTTATGAGGGTTATGCCGGTGGGAGTAGATAGGATGCCAAAGTAGTGCTACGCAAAAAGGGACGGGAATATGCATGGTGATGGAGACAAAGTATTTTCAAAAGACTTTTCGAAAACCCCCATCGGGTGCCACTTATGCCCGGGGGAGATGATGAGTTTGGTAACCACTTGATGACGAAGTGGTGTACCGAGGCAAGTGTGTGTGTTGTTTTTCAAAACGGATTGGTTTAAGTTGCGACCGTTATTCCAACCTTACATGCGCAACCACTCTACCCTTGTATGGGAAAGGGCATTATTGATTACCTAGGCCGATACTAGCTTGGAGCCCGCATTACTAGTGACGGGAGAGTTGTTGGTCCGCTCTCTCAGGACGGGGTCGTGCCAGGTAGGGCGGCCATGACTGTTTTCACAGGGCACAGGATACACCGTTGTGTCCCCTCTCGGATGTTACGATCTCGAGTGAGTCTCGTATGATGTACATCGTGAGGATACGGAACAACGAGTGGACTCCTTGTTAGTGTCGTCTAGGGAAACGTAGTGATCGGGTGCTTACCCCGGGTACTTGAGGTATCGCGGGTCGTGGATGACACGGAAGTTCCCCGGATCTTGTGGGTAAAGTGTGCAACCTCTGCAGAGTGTAAACCTATTCGAATAGCCGTGTCCACGATCAAGGACAGTTGGGTAACCGCTCTTGGGCTACGTCCACATGTTTACAAACCAGTGTGTGTGTTTGGATAAGTGGGAAGAACTACTTGGGTCAAGTCAAAGGACTTGACATGATTGAGTTGGGTTGATGCCCACTCTATTTATGTTGATATCTGTAACCTATCCTCATGGTTAATTGTATTCTCCTGATGCATGTCTTACAAGTTGTTGAACATGTCATTGCACTCAAAACTAGCTTTCCACAAAAATTTACCTATATCATGCATTGTTGTACCTTGAACCAAAACATGGGTTGCTTGCGAGTACATTCAAAGTACTCATTGGCTTGCCACTGGTTATTTAATTGGCCAGGCATGGAAGAACCGGAGTTCGAAGAAGAATTCTTTGGAGTCGAACATGCGAACTAGGACGTTTCCCAGTCAGAATGCCTGCAGGGTTAAGGCAGATGGCATGGGTTCTACTTATCGATGAAGATTTCCGCTGCTTGTGTTTTATTTGATGTTCAGCCCTTAAGGCTTTATCTATGTAAGACTTGACCATAATGGTCATAATTTGTGTAAGACGGTATGAATGGATGTAAGACTCTTGTTATTCAGTTTCTGTGTGTTCAATGAGCATTGATCTCTGGGATCACTCTACACGTGCATTCGGTGATCACGACTTATGAGTCGGGGTCCCCACAGGCGGCGACTCTTCTAGCAGTGGCCGCGGTCAGCCTCCACGCCGTCGTACCTGCTTGGAAGGTGGTAGCGTGTCTGCCCGTCGTCGCACCTCGGTGAAGCGCGAGAGGGAGTCTACTTGAGCCCCGGAGGCAGCTCGAGTCTTCCCTGCAGGCCGGTGTGAGGCGAGCTGCGCCTGATTTGCTCTTTCTTTTCCTCTTTCCTGTGTAAAAAGACAGTAGCGTGGAGCCCCGTGTTGGGGATCGTAGCAAAAATTAAAAAATTTCCTACGCATCACCAAGATCTATCCATGGAGTATTCTAGCAACGAGGGGATAGGAGAGCATCTACATACCACTTGTAGATCGCAACGGAAGCGTTCAAGGAGAACGTGGATGATGGAGTCGTACTCGCCGTGATCCGAATCACTGATGACCAGCGCCGAAAGGACGGCACCTCCGCGTTCAACACACGTACGGGACGAACGACGTCTCCTCCTTCTTGATCCAGCAAGGGGGAAGGAGAGGTTGATGAAGATCCAGCAGCACGACGGCGTGGTGGTGGATGCAGCAGAGTTCCAGCAGGGTTTTGCCAAGCTTCGGTGGAGAGAGGGAGAGGTGTAACAGGGAAAGGGAGGCGCCAACGCAGCAGGGGTGCGGCTGCCCTCCCTCTCCCCCCTTTATATAGGCCTCCTAGGGGGGGGTGCCGCCCTGGAGATCCATCTCCAGGAGGGGGCGACGGCCAAGGGGGTGCCTTGCCCCCCAAGGCAAGTGGGGCACCCCCTGCCCTAGGGTTTCCAACCCTAGGCGCAGGGGGGAGGCCCATGGGGGGGGGGCTCACCAGCCCACTATGGGTTGGTTCCCTCCCCACTTCAGCCCACGGGGCCCTCCGGGATGGGTGGCCCCACCCGGTGGACCCCCGGGACTCATCTGGTGGTCCCGGTACAATACCGGTGACCCCCGAATCCTTCCCGATGGCCGAAACGACACTTCCTATAGATAATTCTTCACCTCCGGACCAATCCGGAACCTCTAGTGACGTCCGGGATATCATCCGGGACTCCGAACAACCTTCGGTTCGCTGCATACTAATACCTTTAACAACCCTAGCGTCACTGAACCTTAAGTGTGTAGACCCTACGGGTTCGGGAGACATGCAGACATGACCGAGACGATCTCCGGTCAATAACCAACAGCGGGATCTGGATACCCATGTTGGCTCCCACATGCTCCTCGATGATCTCATCGGATGAACCACGATGTCAAGGACTTAATCAATCCCGTACTCATTTCCCTTTGTCCATCGGTACGATACTTGCCCGAGATTCGATCGTCGGTATACCGATACCTTGTTCAATCTCGTTACCGGCAAGTCTCTTTACTCGTTCCCGTAATACATCATCCCGTGAACAACACCCTGATCACATTGAGCTCATTACAATGATGTCTTACCGAGTGGGCCCAGAGATACCTCTCCGTCACACGGAGTGACAAATCCCAGTCTCGATTCATGCCAACCCAACAGATACTTTCGGAGATACCTGTAGTGCACCTTTATAGTCACCCAGTTACGTTGTGACGTTTGATACACCCAAAGCACTTCTACGGTATCCGGGAGTTGCATAATCTCATGGTCTAAGGAATGATACTTGACATTCAGAGAAGCTCTAGCAAACGAACTACACGATCTTTATGCTATGCTTAGGTTTGGGTCTTGTCCATCACATCATTCTCCTAATGATGTGATCCCGTTATCAATGATATCCCCATGTCCATAGTCAGGAAACCATGACTATCTATTGATCAACGAGCTAGTCAACTAGAGGCTTACTAGGGACACATTGTGGTCTATGTATTCACACATGTATTATGATTTCCGAACAATACAATTATAGCATGAACAATAGACAATTATCATGAACAAGGAAATATAATAATCCATTTATTATTGCCTCTAGGGCATATTTCCAATAGTCTCCCACTTGCACTAGAGACAATAGTCTAGTTACATTGTGATGAATCGCACACCCATGGAATTTTGGTGTTGATCATGTTTTGCTCTAGGGAGAGGTTTAGTCAACGGATTCGCCACATTCAGGTCCGTATGTACTCTCCATTTTGAACACTTTCACGAATGGAGTTGAAGCGACGCTTGATATGCCTGGTCTTCCTGTGAAACCTGGGCTCCTTCGCAAGGGCAATTGCTCCAGTGTTGTCACAGAAGAGAGTCATCGGGTCCGACGCATTGGGTATGACTCCTAGGTCGGTGATGAACTCCTTCACCCAGACTGCTCCTTGTGCTGCCTCCGAGGCTGCCATATACTCTGCTTCACATGTAGATCCCGCCACGACGCTTTGCTTGCAACTGCACCAGCTTACTGCCCCTCCATTCAAAATATACACGTATCCGGTTTGTGACTTGGAGTCATCCAGATCTGTGTCGAAGCTAGCGTCGACGTAACCCTTTACGACGAGCTCTTCAGCACCTCCATAAACGAGAAACATATCCTTAGTCCTTTTCAGGTACTTCAGGATGTTTTTGACCGCTGTCCAGTGTTCCTTGCCGGGATTACTTTGGTACCTACCTACCAAACTTACGGCAAGGTATACATCGGGTCTGGTACACAGCATGGCATACATAATAGACCCTATAGCTGAGGCATAGGGGATGACACTCATCTCTTCTATATCTTTTGCCGTGGTCGGGCATTGAGCCGTGCTCAATCGCACACCTTGCAATACAGGCAAGAACCCCTTCTTGGACTGATCCATTTTGAACTTCTTCAAAATCTTGTCAAGGTACGTACTTTGTGAAAGACCGATGAGGCGTCTTGATCTATCCCTATAGATCTTGATGCCTAATATATAAGAAGCTTCTCCAAGGTCCTTCATTGAAAAACACTTGTTCAAATAGGCCTTTATGCTTTCCAAGAATTCTATATCATTTCCCATCAATAGTATGCCATCCACATATAATATGAGAAATGCTACGGAGCTCCCACTCACTTTCTTGTAAACGCAGGCTTCTCCATAAGTCTGCATAAACCCAAACGCTTTGATCATCTCATCAAAGCGAATATTCCAACTTCGAGATGCTTGCACCAGCCCATAGATAGAGCGCTGGAGCTTGCATACTTTGTTAGCATTCTTAGGGTCGACAAAACCTTCCGGCTGCATCATATACAATTCTTCCTTAAGGAAGCCGTTAAGGAATGCCGTTTTGACGTCCATTTGCCATATCTCATAATCATAGTATGCGGCAATTGCTAACATGATTCGGACAGACTTCAGCTTCGCTACGGGAGAGAAAGTCTCATCGTAGTCAACCCCTTGAACTTGTCGATAACCCTTAGCGACAAGTCGAGCTTTATAGATGGTCACATTACCATCCGCGTCTGTCTTCTTCTTAAAGATCCATTTATTTTCTATGGCTCGCCGACCATCGGGCAAGTCATTCAAAGTCCACACTTTGTTCTCATACATGGATTCTATCTCGGATTTCATGGCTTCTAGCCATTTGTCGGAATCTGGGCCCGCCATCGCTTCTTCATAGTTCGAAGGTTCACCGTTGTCCAACAACATGATTTCCAGGACAGGGTTGCTGTACCACTCTGGTGCGGAACGCGTCCTTGTGGACCTAGGAAGTTCAGTAGGAGCTTGATCAGAAGTATCTTGATCATCATCATTAACCTCCTCTCTAATCGGTGCAGGCACCACAGGAATATTTTCCTGAGCTGCGCTACTCTGATTTTCAAGAGGTAGCACTTCATCAAGCTCTACTTTCCTCCCACTTACTTCTTTCGCGAGAAACTCTTTCTCTAGAAAGGACCCGTTCTTGGCAACAAAGACCTTGCCTTCGGATCTTAGGTAGAAGGTATACCCAACTGTTTCCTTGGGATATCCTATGAAGACGCATTTTTCCGATTTGGGTTCGAGTTTTTCAGGTTGAAGTTTCTTGACATAAACATCGCAACCCCAAACTTTCAGAAACGACAGCTTAGGTTTCTTCCCAAACCATAATTCATACGGTGTCGTCTCAACGGATTTTGACGGAGCCCTATTTAAAGTGAATGCGGCTGTCTCTAGAGCGTATCCCCAAAATGATAGCGGTAAATCAGTAAGAGACATCATAGATCGTACCATATCCAATAGAGTGCGATTACGACGTTCGGACACACCGTTACGCTGAGGTGTTCCAGGCGGCGTGAGTTGTGAAACGATTCCACATTTTCTTAAGTGTGTGCCAAATTCGTGACTTAAATATTCTCCCCCACGATCTGATCGTAAGAACTTTATTTTTCTGTCACGTTGATTCTCAACCTCACTCTAAAACTCCTTGAACTTTTCAAAGGTCTCAGACTTGTGTTTCATTAAGTAGACATACCCATACCTACTCAAATCATCAGTGAGAGTGAGAACATAACGATAGCCTCCGCGAGCCTCAACGCTCATTGGACCACACACATCTGTATGTATGATTTCCAACAAGTTGGTTGCTCGCTCCATTGTCCCTGAGAATGGAGTCTTGGTCATTTTGCCCATGAGGCACGGTTCGCACGTGTCAAACAATTCATAATCGAGAGACTCTAAAAGTCCATCAGCATGGAGCTTCTTCATGCGCTTGACACCAATGTGACCAAGGCGGCAGTGCCACAAGTATGTGGGACTATCGTTACTAACTTTACATCTTTTGGTATTCACACTATGAATATGTGTAACGTCACGTACGAGATTCATTAAGAATAAACCATTAACCATCGGAGCATGACCATAAAACATATCACTCATATAAATAGAACAACCATTATTCTCGGATTTAAATGAGTAGCCATCTCGTATTAAACGAGATCCAGATACAATGTTCATGCTCAAACTTGGTACTAAATAACAATTATTGAGGTTTAAAACTAATCCCGTAGGTAAATGTAGAGGTAGCGTGCCGACGGCGATCACATCGACCCTGGAACCATTCCCGACGCGCATCGTCACCTCGTCCTTCGCCAGTCTCCGTTTATTCCGCAGCTCCTGTTTCGAGTTACAAATATGAGCAACGGCACCGGTATCAAATACCCAGGAGCTACTACGAGCACTGGTAAGGTACACATCAATTACATGTATATCACATATACCTTTAGTGTTGCCGGCCTTCTTATCTGCTAAGTACTTGGGGCAATTCCGCTTCCAGTGACCAGTTCCCTTGCAATAAAAGCACTCAGTTTCAGGTTTGGGTCCATTCTTTGACTTCTTCCTGGCAACTGATTTACCAGGCGCGGCAACCTCCTTGACGTCCTTCTTGAAGTTCTTCTTACCCTTGCCTTTCTTGAACTTAGTGGTTTTATTCACCATCAACACTTGATGTTCCTTTTTGATCTCCACCTCTGCAGATTTCAGCATTGAATACAACTCGGGAATGGTCTTTTCCATCCCCTGCATATTGTAGTTCATCACGAAGCTCTTGTAGCTAGGTGGGAGCGACTGAAGGATTCTGTCAATGACCGCCTCATCCGGGAGATTAACTTCCAGCTGAGTCAAGCGGTGGTGTAACCCAGACATCTTGAGTATGTGTTCACTGACAGAGCTATTCTCCTCCATCTTACAACTAAAGAACTTGTCGGAGACATCATATCTCTCGACCCAGGCATGAGCTTGGAAAATCAATTTCAGCTCCTCGAACATCTCATATGCTCCGTGTTGCTCAAAACGCTTTTGGAGCCCTGGTTCTAAGCTGTAAAGCATGCCGCACTGAACGAGGGAGTAATCATCAGCACGAGACTGATGGGCGTTCATAACGTCCTGGTTTGCTGGGAATGGTGCATCACCTAGCGGTGCTTCTAGGACATAATCTTTCTTGGCAGCTATGAGGATGATCCTCAGGTTCCGGACCCAGTCCACATAGTTGCTGCCATCATCTTTCAGCTTGGTTTTCTCTAGGAACGCGTTGAAGTTGAGGGTGACATTAGCGTGGGCCATTTGATCTACAAGACATATTGTAAAGATTTAGACTAAGTTCATGATAATTAAGTTCATCTAATCAAATTAATGAATGAACTCCCACTCAGATTTGACATCCCTCTAGTCATCTAAGTGATACATGATCCGAGTCAACTAGGCCGTGTCCGATCATCACGTGAGACGGACTAGTAATCATCGGTGAACATCTCCATGTTGATCGTATCTTCTATACGACTCATGTTCGACCTTTCGGTCCTCCGTGTTCCGAGGCCATGTCTGTACATGCTAGGCTCGTCAATCCAACCTAAGTGTATTGCGTGTGTAAATCTGGCTTACACCCGTTGTATGCGAACGTAAGGACCTATCACACCCGATCATCACGTGGTGCTTCGGAACGACGAACCTTAGCAACGGTGCACAGTTAGGGAGAACACATTTTTGATATTTTAATGAGGGATCATCTTATTTATGCTACCGTCGTTCTAAGCAAATAAGATGTAAAACATGATAAACATCACATGCAATCAAATAGTGACATGATATGGCCAACATCATTTCGCTCCTTTGATCTCCATCTTCGGGGCGCCATGTTCATCGTCGTCACCGGCATGACACCATGATCTCCATCATCGTGTCTTCGTGAAGTTGTCACGTCAACTATTACTTCTACTACTATGGCTAACGCTTTAGCAATAAAGTAAAGTAATTACATGACGATTTAAGTTGACACGCAGGTCATAAATTAATAAAGACAACTCCTATGGCTCCTGCCGGTTGTCATACTCATCGACATGCAAGTCGTGATTCCTATTACAATAACAAGATCATCTCATACATCACATGATTCATCACAACTTCTGGCCATATCACATCACAAAGCACTTGCTGCAAAAACAAGTTAGACGTCCTCTAATTGTTGTTGCAAGTTTTTACGTGGCTGTTATAGGTGGCTAGCAAGAACGTTTCTTACCTACGTTAAAACCACAACTTGAATTGTCAATCTCTATTTACCCTTCATAAGGACCCTGTTCATCGAATCCGATCCAACTAAAGTGGGAGAGACAGACACCCGCCAGCCACCTTATGCAACTAGTGCATGTCAGTCGGTGGAACCGGTCTCACGTAAGCGTACGTGTAAGGTTGGTCCGGGCCGCTTCATCCCACAATACCGCTGAACTAAGATAGGACTAGTAACGGCAAGAAGAATTGACAATTCGACGCCCACAACTACTTTGTGTTCTACTCGTGCATAGAAACTACGCATAGACCTAGCTCTGATACCACTGTTGGGGATCGTAGCAGAAATTAAAAATTTTCCTACGTATCACCAAGATCTATCCATGGAGTATTCTAGCAACGAGGGGATAGGAGAGCATCTACATACCACTTGTAGATCGCAACGGAAGCGTTCAAGGAGAACGTGGATGATGGAGTCGTACTCGCCGTGATCCGAATCACCGATGACCAGCGCCGTAAGGACGGCACCTCCGCGTTCAACACACGTACGGGACGATCGACGTCTCCTCCTTCTTGATCCAGCAAGGGGGAAGGAGAGGTTGATGAAGATCGAGCAGCACGACGGCGTGGTGGTGGATGCAGCAGAGTTCCAGCAGGGCTTCGCCAAGCTTCGGTGGAGAGAGGGAGAGGTGTAACGGGGAGAGGGAGGCGCCAACGCAGCAGGGGTGCGGCTGCCCTCCCTCTCCCCCCCTTTATATAGGCCTCCTAGGGGGGGGCGCCGCCCTGGAGATCCATCTCCAGGAGGGGGCGGCGGCCAAGGGGGTGCCTTGCCCCCCAAGGCAAGTGGGGCGCCCCCTGCCCTAGGGTTTCCAACCCTAGGCGCAGGGGGGAGGCCCATGGGGGGGAGCACCAGCCCACTATGGGCTGGTTCCCTCCCCACTTCAGCCCACGGGGCCCTCCGGGATGGGTGGCCCCACCCGGTGGACCCCCGGGACTCATCTGGTGGTCCCGGTACAATACCGGTGACCCCCGAATCCTTCCCGATGGCCGAAACGACACTTCCTATATATAATTCTTCACCTCCGGACCAACCCGGAACCTCTCGTGACGTCCGGGATCTCATCCGGGACTCCAAACAACCTTCGGTTCGCTGCATACTAATATCTTTAACAACCCTAGCATCACCGAACCTTAAGTGTGTAGACCCTACGGGTTCGGGAGACATGCAGACATGACCGAGACGATCTCCGGTCAATAACCAACAGCGGGATCTGGATACCCATGTTGGCTCCCACATGCTCCTCAATGATCTCATCGGATGAACCACGATGTCGAGGACTTAATCAATCCCGTACTCAATTCCCTTTGTCCATCGGTACGATACTTGCCCGAGATTCGATCGTGAGTATACCGATACCTTGTTCAATCTCGTTACCGGCAAGTCTCTTTACTCGTTCCCGTAATACATCATCCCGTGAACAACACCCTGATCACATTGAGCTCATTACAATGATGTCTTACCGAGTGGGCCCAGAGATACCTCTCCGTCACACGGAGTGACAAATCCCAGTCTCGATTCATGCCAACCCAACAGATACTTTCGGAGATACCTGTAGTGCACCTTTATAGTCACCCAGTTACGTTGTGACGTTTGATACACCCAAAGCACTTCTACGGTATCCTGGAGTTGCATAATCTCATGGTCTAAGGAATGATACTTGACATTCAGAGAAGCTCTAGCAAACGAACTACACGATCTTTATGCTATGCTTAGGTTTGGGTCTTGTCCATCACATCATTCTCCTAATGATGTGATCCCGTTATCAATGACATCCCCATGTCCATAGTTAGGAAACCATGACTATCTATTGATCAACGAGCTAGTCAACTAGAGGCTTACTAGGGACACATTGTGGTCTATGTATTCACACATGTATTATGATTTCCGAACAATACAATTATAGCATGAACAATAGACAATTATCATGAACAAGGAAATATAATAATCCATTTATTATTGCCTCTAGGGCATATTTCCAACACCCCGCGGGGGCGTGTTTGGGTTATTGCTGTTAATCATCGCTTTGCTTTCGTTATTGTGCCTTCCGGCTACGTGCTCGCGCGTGGATAGTTCCCGGCCCCAGCCGGGGGGGGGGACCGACCCAGGCCCTGTGTTCGTGTCGCGGTGCCCGTGGGGCACGGACTGGAGGGGTGCTCCTGTAATGGACCCAGGTCGCGGAACCTTTGAACGAATAGGACAGAAACACTCACGAGGGCGCTCGGCTGCCCCCCTCGCGAGGCCTTGCATAAGAGAAATCGAGGCAGGAGAGTGAAAAGGCGAAGAACCACAAGTCAAAGACGGTAACAGCTTCAACAAAACTTCGAATGAGAATGAACAAGCCAACTGCGGAAAGCAAATGAAAAAGCCGCGTCCGACACCTAATCTAGTCTTCGACGTCTTCACACCAGCGCGGAGCTAAGTGCTGCCACTGGGCATGGGAGGGAGCCCCAGGGCCTGAGGCCGGTGCTCCTGAGACTCCGGGGCGTGTACAACCCCAACTCAATATTACGTGAGAGTGTCACGGGCGGCGAGCTTCATAGGCGTTGGCCTTCTTCACAGGCTCCGGGCCTTTCTTGGGGGAAGCAAGCTTCACGGGCATTTGCCCTCTTCACAGGCCCTGGGCCTTTTCCAAAACATGAAAGCTTCACAGGCATTCGCCTTCTTCACAGGCTCTGGGCCTTTTCCAAAAAGCATGATCTTCACAGGCATTCGCCTTCTTCACAGGCTCTAGGCCTTTTCCAAAAAGGATAATCTTCACAGGCATTCACCTTCTTCACAGGCTCTGGGCCTTTTCCAAAAAGGATAATCTTCACAGGCATTCGCCTTCTTCACAGGCTCTGGGCCTTTTCCAAAAAGGATAATCTTCACAGGCATTCGCCTTCTTCATAGGCTCTGGGCCTTTTTAGGGGTAGAACCTCCGGAGGTGCTGGATGTTCCATGCGTTCTGGACCGGCACCCCCTCCTGAGTCTCCAAGCGCGCGGAGCCAGGCCTGGAAACATGAACAACCTTGAACGGGCCCTCCCACATGGGAGAGAGCTTGTGCAGTCCCTCCTGGAGAGAACCCGCCTGAGCACGAGGTCTCCTACCTCGAGAGTTCTGGGGCGGATGTTGCGGCAGTGATATCGTCGCAGTGCTTGTTGGTACCTCGCCGCTCGCAGCGCGGCTTCTCGGCGACGTTCCTCCCCCAGCACGAGGTCCATTCCCCGCATGGCGTCCTGCTGTGCCTCGTCAAACGCCAGGACCCGTGCGGAGCGACGTCTGACCTCGTGAGGGAGGACCGCTTCGGCTCCGTAGACCAGGAAGAACGGGGTCTCTCCAGTCGGCTTGGTCGCGGTTGTGCGGATGGACCACAACACGGACTGAAGCTCATCGTACCAACCTCTGCCGCAGGCCTCCAGCTTCTTCTTGAACGTCCTGGTCTTGAGGCCCCTCAGGATCTCTGCGTTGGCTCGCTCGGCCTGGCCGTTGCTTCGGGGGTGCGCCATCGAAGCATAGCATATCTGCGTTCCAAGGTTAGCACAGTATGTTTTGAAGAGGTTACTGGTGAACTGCGAACCGTTGTCTGTGATGATGCGGTTCGGCACCCCGAACCGGCTCATGATGCCCCTGATGAACTTGACCGCGGAACCCGCGGGGATGGTGCGGACGGCGTCTACTTCAGCCCACTTGGTGAACTTGTCCACGACAACGTAGAGGTAGCGGTAGCCCCCTGGCGCCCGAGGAAACGGGCCCAGGATGTCCAGCCCCCAGACTGCGAACGGCCACGAAAGGGGTATAGTCTGCAGGCCTCCTGCCGGCTGATGGATCTGCTTGGCGTGGAACTGGCAGGCCTCACAAGCCTTCACCAGTTCGGCGGCGTCACTGAGTGCGGTGGGCCAATAAAACCCACTGCGGAACGCCTTGCCGACGAGGGTCCGTGATGATGAATGATGTCCACAGTCTCCGCCGTGTATATCTTCCAGTAGTTCCTTTCCTTGCTCCCTGGAGATGCAGCGCAGGGATACATCGTTTGGTCGCTTCCGGTAGAGCTCTCCATCCTTGATGCAGTATGCCGTGGCCAGCCGTGCCACACGCTCCGCTTCCTCCTCCTTCTCCGGCAGGGTCCCTTGTGTTAAGTAACTCAGGAGCTCCGTGATCCAGTACCCCTCCTGAGGCTCCATCGTCAGGAGCAGGCGTGCTCCTGAGGCCGGGCCATAGACCGGGGCTCCTGAGGCAGGTGGCTGGGGGAGCTCCTCCCGAGGCTGAGCCGTGTTTGACAATGACGGCAGGGCTGAGGGCTTGAAGATCCGCTCCTCGAAGACGCCAGGCTCCTGAGGTAACCGCCTGGACGCCCGGTTGGCGATGTCGTCGGCCTCCTGATTGGTGCCACGGGGCACATGCTGCAGCTCCAACCCCCAGAGCTGCTTCTCCATCCTGCGGACCTCCGCAAGGTAGGTTTCCATGTGCTCATCTTTCGGCTCGTACACCTTGTTGGATAAATTGACAAGGAGCTGCGAATTGCCCTTCATGGTGAGGCGTTTCACCCCCAGGGCAGCTGCGGCCTTCAAGCCCGCTATCAGACCTTCATACTCCGCTATGTTGTTGGAGACCTTTTCACCTTGCTGGAAACAGAGCTGTACAGCATAGTAGAGCTTGTCCTGAGTGGGCGATATAAGCACCGCCCCAGCCCCAGCGCCATGCCTGGAGAACACCCCATCGAAGTACATGACCCAACCTTCCGGTGCCTCGCTTCCTGGGGAGAGGGATCGATCCTCGTCGGCCTTGAGGCCTGGTGCCTCCGTCCATTCTGCCACAAAATCCGCTAATGCTGCTCCCTTGATGACTCTGGTCGTGCTGAATTCATGCTGAAATGCTTGCAGTTCTATGTTCCACTCAGCGACCCTTCCGGCTGAGTTAGGGCTCCTGAGCACCCTCTCCAAGGGGTATGACGAGACGACCTTGATGGGGTGACCCTGAAAATAGTGCCGCAGCTTGCGCAAGGCCACCAGTAGCGCGAGGAGGAGCTTCTGAGGCATGGGGTACTGTGCCCTCGCGTCCCACAACACCGTGCTGACGAAGTACACTGGGTGCTCAACGAGGTTGCGTGCGTCAGTGCTGGTGGCGCCCTCCGGAGACCATGGCGCCTCCTGAGGCGATGAGGCCTCCGGAGGCTGGCCATCTGGGAGAGGGGCCTCTTCCGCCTCCGATGCACTCCTCTGCGGTGGCTGATCCTTCCCAGCCGCGGTGGCGGTTTCTGTGGGCCTTCCTTGTT
The DNA here is from genome assembly GCA_032464435.1 of Aegilops umbellulata. Lineage (NCBI taxonomy): Eukaryota > Viridiplantae > Streptophyta > Magnoliopsida > Poales > Poaceae > Aegilops > Aegilops umbellulata. Next base: position 296,195,300 of record CP136058.1, read on the forward strand.
CTTGTTTTGCCTTGTCCCGGGCTGCTGCTATGGTTCTGATTCGACGCTCCTCCCTAACCGCCACCAGGGCTGCGCTGGTGGAGTAGGGAGTGGCGGCGAGGTAAAGCACCTGGGGCTCTTGAGGGGGCGGAGCCACCATGACCGGAGGGCTGGTCAGGTATCTCTTGAGATCTTGGAACGCCTTGTCGGCCTCTTCAGTCCATTCAAAGGGCCCCTTTTTCTTCATTAGCTAGAAGAAGGGCAGCGCTCGCTCCCCTAACTTGGAGCTGAAGCGCCCTAGCCCGATCACGCGCCCAGTGAGCTTCTGCATTTCTCTGAGGGTCTTTGGTGGGCTCATGTCCTCGACCCCTTTGACCTTTTCCGGGTTAGCCTCGATGCCTCGGTGGGACACGAGGAAACCCAAGAGCTTGCCCGAGGGGACTCCGAATACACACTTCTCTGGGTTGAGCCGCAGGTTCACTGCGTTGAGGCTCGAGAAGGTTTCCTCCAGGTCTTGTATCAGGGTCCTGGCCTCCCGAGACTTCACCACAATGTCATCGACGTAAGCCTCAACATTCTTCCCGAGCTGCGGGCCCAAGGTGATGTGCATCAGCCGCTGAAAGGTCGCCCCTGCGTTACGCAACCCAAATGGCATGCATGTGTAGCAGTATACCCCACACAGGGTTAGGAAGGCTGTCTTTTCGACGTCTTCCACCGCCATCTTGATCTGGTGATACCCAGAGAAGGCATCCAAGAAGCATAGCAGGTTGCATTCTGCGATGGAATCAACGATCTGGTCGATGCGGGGGAGCGGGAACGGATCTTGCGGGCATGCCTTGTTGAGGTTGCTGAAGTCGACACACATGCGCTCCTTCCCTCCCTTCTTTGGCACAACGACAGGGTTGGCCAACCAATCCGGGTATCGGACCTCGCGAATGACCCCAGCGGCCTCTAGTTTGCGGGTCTCTTGGACGATGAAGGCCTACTTTTCTGTGGACTGCCGCCTTGCCTTCTGCTTCACAGGACGCACGTTGGGGCACACGTTGAGGTGATGCTCAATTACGCTCCTAGGATCCCCAACTGGTCAGGCTCCCAAGCGAATACCTTCTTGTTCGCACGTAGGAACTTGACCAGGGCCTCCTCCTGCTCGGGCTCGAGGTTGGCGCCTATGGTGAAAGTGGCGTTGGTGGACCCGTCCTCATCGACGGGTATCTGCTTGGTTTCTGCCTTGCCTTGGGCGAACAACTGTTTCTTCTTGGCGGGTGCAGCCCCCTTGGGCTCGGGGGTCTCCGAGTCGGCGGGCTGTGCCGACGCCGCCGTCTTGAAGGCGAGCTTGAGCACTCGCAGCGTGTCTCCGGTGTCCCCGTGAACGGTGAGGACACCGCTGCTCCCGGGCATCTTCATGAGGTTGTACGCCGGGTGCGTCGCGGCCATTAACTGGGCCAGCGCTGGATAGCCGAGGACGGCGTTGTAGGTGCCGAAGTTGTCATAGGTGCCGAAGGTTACTGGGAGCCGGATCTGTCCCAAGGAGCTGGATGACCCGCCCCCAACGCCTGAGAAGGGCCGGGGGGGTTGCAGCCATTCCAGGGGTATGCAGAGGAGGTTGAAGGCCTCAACCGAGAGCACGCTGAGGCCCGCGCCGCCATCGATGAGAGTTCTGGTGACGGCCACCTGGCAGATGGTGGGGGTGCACAGCATGGGGAGCGCACCCGAGCAGGCCGAGTTGGAGGGGCGGTCCTCCGAGCTGAAGGTCAGGCTGGCCTTGGGCGCTGCCCGGTCCGGGAGAGCCCCCTGCCGCATGGAAGCGGCGCTGACCCGGCAGATGAACGGCTTGACGTGATGACTTGTAGGCGGCGCCTGCGAGCCCGCCAGGAGGGCCGCGACGACCAGGGGTGTTGGTGTAGCGTGGTGGGCGAGGAAGAGGCCACGGAGCTCTTCCCAAGAGGCCACGGAGGCTGCCGGCAGGTGGAGCAGCCATGCGCGCGGAGCGCCGGTGAGGGCCATGGGAAGCCAGTTGGCCATGACCCTATCATCACCTCCAGCTTCGAGGATGGCCTCCTCGTACGCCAGCAAGAAGGCCAGCGGATCAGTCGCGTCGCTGTAGCGCGGCGGCGTCGTTGGCTTGAACTTGTCCGGCCACCGTACCCGTTGCAGGGCTGGGGCCAGGGCTCGGAGCACCCTGGCCCCCGTGCTGGCGCCGGCGGGCGGAGCGGGCGACGCGCTACTCATCGCGAGGTAGGTCGCGGCGGTGGCGGAAGGGAAAACTCCGGTGCACCCCTACTTGGCACGCCAAATGTCTGATTTCGGGTTCCGGCAGACCCTTGAGGTTCGAACACTGGGGTGCACGCGGAGACTTCGCCTTCTACCTACCTGCACCCCACCGCCTCGCTAAGATCTAAGCTATGGAAAGAACAGCACAAGAGACACAAGGTTTATACTAGTTCGGGCCACCATTGTGGTGTAATACCCTACTCTAGTTTGTGGTGTGTTGTATTGCCTCTCGGGCTGATGATGATGAGCAATACAAGGAAGAACAGCCTCGCGAGGGTCTGTTCTTGGCTGGGGCGATAAACTGCTAGGAGGAGTTCAGTCACCCTTTTCTCTCTCTGTGTGATGCTACTCGATCCGATTCCAGCTTGTTTACGGATTGGCCGATCCCTCCCTTACCCTGGGGGTAGCTAGTCCTATTTATAGGAAAGGCCTTGGGTCTCTTCCCAAAATATTGAGCGGGAAGGGCGCCAACAATTGGCCATTTTGAAGGGGAACATCTGGTACACTTATCCTGACTAAAGTTGGTCCTCGCCTGCCAAAGGCTCTGGTGGTGACGCTGGCTTGGGCTCCACAATGACCTCCTCCCTGCCGTTGGGCCGGTCTTGGTCTCGTTGCACCAAAACGAGTGCCTTTGCTTGATGCTCTCGCCTGCGCTTGCTCCCTTTGCACCAAAGAGGAAAGGAGGACACTGCGCGGGCTGGCGCCCGCCTGGCGCCCTTGGTCGTCATGGCTTGCGTCACGGGCACCTCGTGAGGTACCCCGCCTTGATCTCTCCACCTCCTCGCGAGCTAGCCTGATGAGGCCATGCCTGAGGAAGCTCCATGTCGTCCGCCCCGCGAGGCTTGGCCCCTTGCGAGGGTCTTGGGTCTGTGTTGATGAAGATGGGCCGTGCTGCCCCCCCTCTTTGAGCCACGCCGCAGGACACAGGCAGGCAAGTCTGGGGACCCCCGTTCCCAGAACGCCGACACCCACCATTTGCTATTTTTCTCAAGAGAAGCCACTAGTGAAATCTACGGCCCCTGGGTCTCTTTCTCATTATATTTGCCTGTGTGATCTATCTTTATTTGTTTTTGTTTTCAGATCTATTAAACCAAAAATACAAAAATACCTTGCTGCAATTTATTTTGCCTCGCGTTCCGGCGAGATCTATCTATCAAATTATTACAACTTTCTCACGTCAGTTTGCCAATTTCCGGCGCCGTTACCCGAAAGGGATTGACAACCCCTTTAACACGTCGGGTTGCGAGTATTTGTTATTTGTGTGCAGGGGATGTTTACATAGTGTTGCTTGGTTCTCCTACTGGTTCGATAACCTTGGTCTCATCACTGAGGGAAATACCTAACGTCGATGTGCTGCATCATCCCTTCCTCTTTGTGGAAATACCGACGTAGTCTAGCAGACATCAAAAGGAATTTCTGGCGCCGTTGCTGGGGAGACATCATCAACATCTACCAGGTTCCAAATCACAAATCTCATCTCCTCGCAATTTTCATTATTTGCCATTTGCCTCTCGGTTTCCTCTGCCCCACTTCACAAAAATTTGACGTTTTATTCGCCCTCTTTTTCGTCCGCCGTTTTCTTGCCAGATCTGTTTTTGAGTGCAATCTTGTTGCATAGTCACAATGACTCAAGAGAACACCACGTTGTGTTATTTCTCAAATACCAACAACAATGATTTTATTGGCACTCCGATTGCTCCTGCCACTAGTGCGGAATCATGTGATATTAATACTGCTTTGCTGAATCTTGTTATGAAAGATCAATTTTCCGGTACTCCTAATGAGGATGCCGTATCCCATCTTAACACATTCGTTGAATTATGCGATATGAAAAATAAAAAAGCTGTGGACAATGATGTTGTGAAGATGAAATTATTTTCATTTTCTTTGCGAGATCATGCAAAAATTTAGTTTTCTTCGTTGCCTCGCAATAGTATCGATTCTTGGAATAAGTGCAAAGATGCTTTTATCACTAAGTATTTTCCGCCCGCAAAAATTATTTCCCTTAGAACCCAGATCATGAATTTCAAGCAACATGAACATGAGCATGTTGCACAATCTTGGGAAAGGATGAAAACGATGCTAAGGAATTGCCCAACTCATGGGTTAAATCTTTGGATGATCATACAAATTTTTTATGCGGGGTTGAATTTTGTTTCTCGTAATCTTTTAGATTCCGCTGCGGGGGGTACTTTTATGGTAATTACTTTGGGTTAGGCCACCAAATTGCTTGATAATATCATGGAAAATTATCCACAATGGCATACCGAAAGAGCTCCTACTAGTAAACAAGTTAATTCGATTGAAGAAATTTCTTCTTTGAGTGAAAAAGTTGATGCTCTTATGAAATTGGTTGCTAGTATAAGTGCTCCTATTTATTTCAATGATATGCCTGTGTCTACTTTAATTGAGCAAAATAATGATGCCGTAGATGTGAATTTTATCTCGCGAAACAATTTCAATAACAATGCTTATAGAGGTAATTTTAATTCTAGGCCTTTTCCTAGTAATTCCTCTAATAAGTATGGTAATTCCTATGTTAATCCTTCTTATAATAATGATAGGAACACCTCTGATCTTGAGAATAATATTAAAGAATTTATCAACACTCTAAAAGTTTTCAACACTCTAATGGAAGAAAAGTTGAATAAGATTGACGATTTGTCTAGAAGTGTCGACAGATTTTCTCATGATGTAGAAAATCTCAAGATGAAAAATTTTTGGGCCTAAGGTTGAGAAATCAATTAAAGCTCTTTTATGTTTATATGGATGAAATTAAGAAAATAACCGCCATGCTTAGAGCTAGAAGAGAACTTTTAGAAAAGGCGTTTTCTAGTGATTGCTTCCATAAAAGTGATGAAGATCTTAAAATGATTGGTGTTTATTCTATTGATTCCTTGTTTAGTAAAATTAATATTGATGAAAAAGGGACTGGAGAAGAGTCAACTTTAGCTAGAAGGCGTCCCGATAATTCGGAGGGTGAAAATCTTGTTGAGAAAATTGATAAAAGTGGATTTGAAGAGGTCAAGACTTTAACTAGTGATGTGCCCACTCTTTTGGATTACAAAGAATTTAATTATGATAGTTGCTCTTTGATTGATTGTATTTCTTTGTTGCAATCCATGATAAATTCACCCCATACCTATGAACAAAATAAAGCTTTTACTAAACGTATTTTAGATGCTATGATGAAAGCTTCCGAATAAAAGTTCGAATTAGAAGTTTCAATTCCTAGAAAATTACATTATGAGTGGGAACCTACTATCAAAGTCAAGATTAAAAATTATGAGTGTTTTGCTTTGTGTGACTTGGGTGCTAGTATTTCTACAATTCCGAAATCTTTATGTGATGTGCTTGGTCTTACCGATATTGAAGAATGTTCTTTAAATATACACTTGGTGAATTATACTATTAAAAAGCCTATGGGAAGAAGTAATGATGTTCTTATCTTGCAAATAGGAATTATGTGCCCATAGATTTTATTGTTCTTGATATTGATTGCAATCCAGCTTGTCCAATTATTTTTGGTAGACCGTTTTAACGCACTATTGGTGCCGTGATTGATTTGAAAGAAGGCAATATTAAGTTCCAGTTTCCACTAAGGAAGGGTATGGAACACTTCCCTAGAACAAGAATTAGGCCACCATATGAATCAATCATGAGGTCATCTTATGTATCTCGAAACAAATATGACAACACTTAGATCCTTGCTTTATGCCTAGCTAGGGGCGTAAAACTATAACGCTTGTTGGGAGGCAACCCAATGAATAAAATTTATTTTTGTATTTTGCTTTCTGTTCCTGAGTGTTTGCACAATAATGCTACTGTTATGATTGTGTTTTTTGTGTTTTAATTAGTGTTTGTGCCAAGTAAAGCCCGTAGGGTCTTCTTGGGTGATATTTGTTTGATCTTGCTGAAAAAACAGAAACTTTTGCGTCCAGAGTTACAATTTTTAAAAATCACAGAAGCGACGAAAAATTCTAATTTTTTTTTACAGTAGATTGATATACAGATTGCTCAGGTTGTCCTTTAGGATCTTTTTGATTGATAGTTGTTTGATCTTGTTGAAAAAACAGAAACTTTTGCGTCCAGAGTTACAATTTTTAAAAATCACAGAAGCGACGAAAAATTCTGATTTTTTTACAGTAGATTGATATACAGATTGCTCAGGTTGTCCTAATGTTTAAGAATTTTTGGAGTTACAGAAGTATTCAAAATATCTAGATTGCTACGGACTGTTCTGTTTTTGACAGATACTGTTTTCTTTGCGTTGTGTGCTTGTTTTGATGATTCCATGGAATTCTTTGAAGAGTTTTTGCCATAGAAAAGTTGGAATACAGTAGATATAATGCAAGAATAAAATATGAATGAGTTGCAACAGTACTTATAGTAGAGATTTGCTTTCTTATACTAACGGATCTCACAAAGGTTTTGTTGAGTTTTGTGTGATTGAAGTTTTCAAGTTTTGGGTGATGTTATGATGGATGAAGGAATAAGGAGTAAGAAGAGCCTAAGCTTGGGGATGACCATGGCATCCCAAGCTATTATCCAAATACAAGCAAGCAACTAAGCTTGGGGATGCCCCGAGTGGCATCCCCTCTTTCTTCTAACGACCATCGGTATTTTACTCGAAGCTATATTTTTATTCTTTTCATACTACGAGTTTTGCTTGGAGCGTCTTGTATGATATGAGTCTTTGCTTGTTTTGCCTTTTGTTTTAAGTTATGAATCCTTTCTGGACACACTTGTTTGAGAGAGCCAAAATTATGACATGACTTGTTAGAATTGCTCTCTATGCTTCACTTAACTCTTTATGAGCTATGGAATTGCTCTAGTGCTTCACTTATATCTTTTTTAGCACGGTGTGGTTTAATATTTTTCAGAAATTCTCTCTTTCTTCACTTAAATTAATTTGAGAGAAAGAAATATTATGCTCATGATCTTCACTTATATTTGTTTGAGCTTGTCAAAATCAACACATGAAAATTAGTTCCAAAGTGAAAGATATCCAAGAAGGATATAATAAAAACTTTCATGAAGATCATTGGGCAGAATAAAATTGATCCCTCTTAATAGTTTTGAGATATGTTGATGTGATATGTGAGTCATGTTGATGAGTAATTATGCTTTAGTAAGAATATTGGTGTTAAGGTTTCTAATTCCCTATGCAAGCACGAAAGTCAATAGTTGTGCAATGAAATTACATCCTACTTGTGGTGCATTATTCGGTGTTAGTTATGCTCAATGCTCGCTTATGAGATTAATCGTTTCTTGGTTGGTCACTTCTCAATCTTTTGCTAGCCTTCATTTTTCACCAAGTATGATCAGTACTTGTGCATCCAAAATCCTTTAAACCAGTTTTGCCACATGAGTCCACTATACCTACCTATATGCGGTATTCTTTTGCTGTTCTAAGCAAATTTGTTGTGCCATCTCTAATTTTCAAAATAAATTTCTCTTTTGTGTGCTCGTACCGCTCGGGAGGCGGTGTGGGGTGGCCGATATTTTCCATGCTAGATGTGTTATTCTCATGATGAGTGTTTATTCACTTGTCATTGCACGAGAGTAAGGCAAAGGTATTAGGGATGCCTAGTCCCGAAATGAAAAAAAAATGAATTTACTTTATGTTACCAAAGAATAAATTCCTTGGAAAGTGTTGGTATGGAAGGCACTTGTGGATACGGCTAGCCATGGGAAGTGAAAGTATGGTAGAAAAAGGAATAAACTTTATTTTCTGTTTGGAAACCGCCTATGGTATATCTAGCATGGAAAGTGTTGGGAGCTCTAAGTCGCTTTCGTTGGTGGGAAAAGTATGCCTCTGAAAATGTTTTTATCTCTCAAATTTTGCTTTGAGCTCTGGCACCTCTACAAATCCCTACTTCCCTCTGCGAAGGGCCTTTCTTTTACTTTATGCAATTTTTATTTTTAATTTGAGTCTCCATCTTCTCTTATAAAGCACCAACTAGGGGGCACTATGATCGTACTTGAGCATTGGGTGTAGCTAATATGTGAGTGTGTTTCATGAATGGATCAATGACTGAGCATGATGGGCTAGGGATAACTTATTTTTTTTCAAAACAGAGGCAAAAGTTTTGCCTCATCTAATAATTAAGCAGAAGAGAGTTGCTCGGTTAATTAGGGAAAACCGAGCGAAAACCAGATTGCCCAGTTAATTATGGAGAACCAGGCAAAAACCCTCACAACCGCTGAGCGGCACACCTAAAAAACCCCACGCGCACCACTCCAAAGAGGGCCTCGGCGAGACCGCACGTAGGCGTCATCGTCATCACTCCTCCCTAGAGGCGTCATCGCCATCCCTACACTCTAAGCAAATGACTCCGATTTTGCGGTAGGCGATCGTCGATTCAACCCACACTGTAGCGGACGCGTGAAGATGCATGAAGATCTATGCCAAAACCTCAGCCTCCTGCGGTCAGACAGCGCAGCTCCAACCCTGACGAAGAACTCTGAAGGACAAAACCAGGCACGGCTGGCGCCATGGGAGATCGCCGAACGGGCTACCTACAGCCAGTCATCGCATACTACAGGGCCCTGCCGCCGCAGGTTCGACTCCATAGCAACAAACAAACCGAGCAAAACCATGGACACGCCAAAGAAGAGCCGACTACCGCAACCATTGCCGCGTCGCCGACATCGCTCCCATCATCATCGTTGCCACATAAGCCTGGACGCCACCACCGCCGCAAACCACCAGTCCCGCTTGTCAATGCCGAGCTCCAAGACGAAGCCCCCAAGAGGGAGAACGACACTAAGGTACCATCATCGTCCGATCATAAGATCAAGGGTTCCCCTGAAGAGGCCGAGATGGCCGGATCCGTGCGGGAGGGGTGCGGTAGCAAATCAGCAATGCCTCCAGGAAGGTCACGACGGCCACAACCGCCGCCATCACTGGTCACGGCACAAGGCCGAGACAGGGTCTTCACCCAAGCTCCCACACCACCTCAGCTGCACATCATCCCGCACCGGCGCCGACAAGCCCACCAATCAACACCGCCGCACTAGCCCGACGATGAAGAGGCCGCCGCCGTAGCCAACCGCACCTCGCAGAGGCCACTGACGACCAAATCCAAGAGCCAGCTGGCAGATCCAAGAGCGGCCACCAAGAGCAAGGCCACTGGACGCAACTTACCACCGCACCCTGCCAAGCACCATGCTGGCAAGGAATGGGGGTGCACTGCCCGAGATCGCCAACCACCATGGCTGTCGGTCATAGCCAAGCAACAGACGCACGCCACGCGCACCACGCGGGCCACTGCGGCCGTCGGAGACTAGATCAGCCCCACCAGCGCCTTGAAGCAACTCCTCCATGCCGCCAAGGGCCTCTGAGCCGCGCCGACAGCGCCGCCCAGACCCTCCATGCGCCCACGACGAGCACCACACGAGATCTGCCAAGAGCACCATCCGGGCACCCACGAGACGGTAGATCCGGTCGACACACACAGCCGCCGCGCCCTCGCGGTCGAACCGCTGCCCGCACCAAGCCTGCGCGCGCCCACGCCTTGCCGACCCCGCAGCCACCTGGACCCTCTGCCCGCACAGCCTTGCTGACGCCGCCAGGTGAGCCCCCTCGTGCTAGATCCGCGCCTTCTAGCCCCCCGCACGCGCGCAACGCCGACGCCACCTGGCACCTCACCGTGCCACCCGGCCGCCTGCGCAGCCCCGCCGCGCGCGCCCACCACCAGCGCTGCCTCGCCGCGCCGCCCCAAATGCCAAGGCGCCCGAGCTCCTCCAAAGAGGCCGGCCCGCGCCGCGCCACTCCAGCAGGAGGAGGAGAGGGCCTCGCCACCGCCGAGCCGCACGGGCTTTTCCCGACGACAACTGCGGGCGGCGGGAGGGGATAAGGGCGGTGGGCTGTGGAGCTGGCGACGGCGGCTGGGGTTCGCTCCTGGCTGCTCACGGGAGCGACCGAGGAGAGAACAAGTTATTCAGTGGCTTTTAGGTGCTACTGCAGTTAGGGATAACTTATTTTAGTGTTGATATTTCAAAGTACATGGTTGCTTGTTGATATGCTTGAGTATTTAAGTCTCATGTCAAAACTAGACTATTGCTTTGAACCATATAAAATTCCAAATGTCCATGCTACAAAGAAAAGAACATGAGATGACATGTTAGGCAACATTCCACATCAAAAATTCTATTTTTATCATTTAGCTACTCGAGGACGAGCAGGAATTAAGCTTGGGGATGCTGATACGTCTCCAACGTATCTATATTATCATTCTTGGATGTTTTATAATCATTTTATATCATTTTTTGGTACTAACCTATTGACATAGTGCCAAGTGCCAGTTGCTGTTTTTTTGCATGTTTTTTATGCCGCAGGAAATCAATACCAAACGGAGTCCAAACACAACGAAAATTTTTGTGGATTTTTTATGGACCAGAAGACATCCACTGGGCCGGAGAAGCGCTTGGGGGCTGCTCCGAGGGGAGCACAACCCACCAGGGCGCACCTGGAGGCCCACGCGCGCCCTGGTGGGTTGTGCCCACCTCGGGTGCCCCCCGGACTGCCTCTTTACTCTATAAATACCCCAATATTCCAGAAACCCTAGGGGAGTCGACAAAAATCAATTCCAGCCACCGCAAGTTCCAGAACCACCAGATCCAATCTAGACACCATCACGGAGGGGTTCATCATGTCCATTGGTGCCTCTTCGATGATGCGTGAGTAGTTATTTGTAGACCTACGGGTCCGTAGTTAGTAGCTAGATGGCTTCCTCTCTCTCTCTCTCTCTCTCTTTTGATTCTCAATACAACGGTGTCTTGGAGATTCATATGATGTAACTCTTTTTGCGGCGTGTTTGTTGGGATCGGATGAACTTTGAGTTTATGATCAGATCTATATTTTTATCCATGAAAGTTATTTGAGTCTTCCTTGATCTATTATATGCATGATTGCTTATAGCCTCATATTTCTTCTCTGATATTTGGGTTTTGTTTGGCCAACTTGATCTATTTATCTTGCAATGGGAAGAGGTGCTTTGTGATGGGTTTGATCTTACGGTGCTTGATCCTAGTGACAAAAGGGGAACCGACACGTATGTATCATTGCTATTAAGGATAACAAGATGGGGTCTATTTCTACATAAATAGATCTTGTCTACATCATGTCATCATTCTTATTGCATTACTCCGTTTCTCCATGAACTTAATACACTAGATGCATGCTGGATAGCGGTCAATGTGTGGAGTAATAGTAGTAGATGCAGGCAGGAGTCGGTCTACTAATCTTGGACGTGATGCCTATACAATGATCATTGCCTGGATATCTTCATGATTATTAGAAGTTCTGTCAATTGCCCAATAGTAATTTGTTTACCCACCGTTTGCTATTTTTCTCGAGAGAAGCCACTAGTGAAATCTACGGCCCCCGGATCTCTTTTGCATTATATTTGCCTTTGCGATCTATCTTTATTTGCTTTTATTTTCAGATCTACTAAACCAAAAATACAAAAATACCTTGCTGCAATTTTTTTATCTCGCGTTCCCGCGAGATCTTTCTATCAAATTATTAGAACTTTCTCACGTCAGTTTGCCAATTTACGGCGCCGTTACCCGAAAGGGATTGACAACCCCTTTAACACATCGGGTTGCGAGTATTTGTTATTTGTGTGCAGGTGCTGTTTACGTAGTGTTGCTTGGTTCTCCTACTAGTTCGATAACCTTGGTCTCATCACCGAGGGAAATACCTACCGTCGTTGTGCTGCATCATCCCTTCCTCTTTGGGGAAATACCAACATAGTCTAGCAGACATTACCCCTCCAGAAAGTATGGAGGGGTTGGCAAACCTGTTCAAAGGTGCCCGACGCCGTTTTAATCTATGGAAGGCGTCAGCATGCCGGGAAGGTGCACGAGAGGCATGGGTGATGGTGAAAACGCGCTACACCGGGCTCGATCCGAATCATATGGCTCGAGTTGGACCTCAGGGACCAGACAGAAAAGATATTCCCGTGAACTTGGTGTATGACCAAGTGATAATAGCTGCAAAATATTCGCAAGAAGACTGTAGTTTAAGCAGTCTTATAGATAACATAGATAAAGAGTACGCGTCTGATTCAATGTATCAATGTACTTTATCATCGAACTTATCTCCCATCGAACTTGTCAAAATTTGTCATCGCCGGCCTTCCGCTTCAATGTACCGCCCGGATAATCTTGCTACAGTAATCCCACGATAGTCGTACCACGACACCTCGGTTACTGTTGCTATCATCGCCAAATTAGAAACCGTTCAAATTCGAATTCAAATTAGTGACAACAATAAAAGTTTTCAAACATCAAAACAAAAATGTTCGGAGTGTGCCAAATAATGCCTAGGTATTTAATGTGAAGGTACCACACTTTTGCATGATGCCTAAATATTTTTAAAGTGGATTAAAACGGAAAGGAAAATAAATAAAAGAAAAGGAAAATACAAACAGAAAAATAAAAGGAAAAGAACCCCCCCTGGGCCAGCCGACCCAACTGGCCGGCCCATTCGACCGGCCCACCCAGTCCACCCACCGGCCAGCCCACCCCCCTCTCCATAACCCCCCGAAACCCTAGCCGTAACCCCCCCCCCCCCGTCGCCCCACTCGCTCGCCCCCCACTCCCCTCGTTTGGATCTGGATCGGGAGGAGGTCCCGATCCCCTCGCCCTCTTCCCCCCGCGTGCACGTCGCCGCTGGACCAAGCCTCCGCCTCGACCTCCCCGGCGCCCGGAGCTCCTCCCCCGCCAGACTGCATCCCGCTTCGCCGCGCGTCCCCGTCGTCCTCCACGGCCTCCATCGAGCACACTCCCCAGACCCCACTCCCCCGGTGAGCCTCTGCGCCGGATGCGCCCTCCCACGCCCCTCTGCTCCCCCACTTGCGCTCACCGCGGCCCGCGCTCACTCCTCCTCCCCCCACGCGTGCTCGCTCGCGCGAGACCACGCCCGTAGGCCGGCCACTGCACCGCCCGCTAGCCCCGCCGTGTGCGTGCCCCGCTCCTCGCGATCATCACCGCGCCACCGTCACCCGCACCTCGTGCCCACGGCCACATGCACGCGCTCGTTCATGTGCCGCCCCGCGCCACTCCTGCTCCGCCGCGGCCACCCTCCGCCGTGCGATGCTCGACTCCCTCTATTGCGCCCGCGACCCTCCTCCGTTTCCTCTCCGTCCCGACGTTGTTCACCGTGCGCGCGACGCACTCGCGCCCCTGCTCACCGCGGCCTTGTCCTGACCGGCGTGCCTCCGCACGCGCCAACGGTCGCGCCCTCCCCCGCCTGCCCTTGCCTTGCCGTGCCCCCCTGTTCCTCGTTGTTGTAGCTGCTTCTGCTGCTGCGGGGCCTCGCCCCCTTGTCACTGCTCGTCGGTGGTCACCCGCCGTGCCACACCGTGCATCCCACCATCGGCGCGCCACCGCCCTGCTGCTCCTTGTCGCAGCCACCTCCGCCGCCGCGGTCATTCCCCCCCTTCGCCGCCTCCCCTGGCTCCGGCCGGCGCCGGCGCCGGCGTGCGTCGGGCCTGATCGGTGCCCCCTCGGGCACCCGTCCGTTTGGGCGCCCGCACCAGCGCCCGTTCGGGCTGCCAACGCCCGTGCCCGCTAAGGCCCAGGGGCGTATGACAGCCGGGGCCCACGCCCAGAACGTTTCTGTTAAAAAAAATGAAATAAAAAAATTAATAATAATAAAATAATTAATTAAATAATTAATTAACTTAATTAATTTTGATTAATCAAATTAAGCAACTAATTAAATTAATTACACATTAGTTACCTAATTAACCTGATCTGTTAATTAGTTAGTCAATGACAGTGGGGCCCACCCCCTAATTAATACTAATTAAGTTAATTAATATGATTAATTAAAATGTGTCCCTGACCAATGGGACCCACTGGTCAGGTTGACCAGTCAACTCTGTTTACTGCTGACGTCAGCATGACATCATGCTGATGTCATTAATCTATTTTCGAATTTAAAACAAATAATTAATTAAATTCCAGAAATTAATAAAATCTTTAGAAAATCATATCTTTTAATCCGTAACTCGGATTAAAATATTTTCAACATGAAAGTTGCTCAGAACGGCCAGACGAACCCGGATATGCAACCCGTTCGTCCGCCACGCACCCCTAACATATCAAACTCGCAACTTTCCCCCTCCGGCTTCTCTGCCCGAAACGCGAAACCCCGGGAAAACTTTCCCGGATGTTTCCCCCCTTCACCGGTATCATCCCATACTGCGTTAGGGCACCTCTAACATCGTTACTTGTGATGTCATGCATCGTTATGCATCTACTTGCTTAAATATTCATTGTTTCTTCCCCCTCTTCTTCCGCTAGACACCGAGACCGACGCTGCTGCTGCCCCGTTCGACTACGGAGTTGACGATCCCTCTCTCTTGCCAGAGCAACCAGGCAAGCCCCCCCTTGATCACCAGATATCGCCTACTCTCATCTATACTGCTTGCATTAGAGTAGTGTAGCATGTTACTGCTTTCGTTATTCCTATCCTGATGCATAGCCTGTCTTTGATACTACTGTTCATACCTTTACCTGCAATCCTACTTGCTTAGTTTAGGATGCTAGTTTACCATCAGTGGCCCTACATTCTTGTCCGTCTGTTGTGCTATACTATCGGGCCGTGATCACTCGGGAGGTGATCACGGGTATATACTATATACATGATACATGTGGATACCAAAGACGGGTCGGCTCGTAGGAGTACCCGCGAGTGGTTCTTTGAGGCGGAGCGACAGGGCAGGTTACGACCACCTAAGAGAGAGGTGGGCCTGGCCCTATCGGCGTTCGCAGATACTTAACACGCTTAACGAGATCTGGGTATTTGATCTGAGTCTGGCTACTGGCCTATACGCACTAACCAACTACGCGGGAAAGATATGGGCACTCGGCGTCGTGGTATCAGCCGAAGCCTTCGTGACGTCAGCGACTGAGCGGCGTGCACCGGATTGGAACGTAAGCCTGCTCTTGTATTAAGGGGGCTAGTTCTGCTTCCGACCGCCCACGCAACGTGCAGGTGTGCTCAGGGCGATGGGCCTAGACCCCTGCGCGCTTAGGTTTAGACCGGCGTGCTGACCTCTCTGTTGTGCCTAGGTAGGGCTGCGACATGTTGATCTTCCGAGGCCGGGCATGACCCAGGAAAGTGTGTCCGGCCAAATGGGATCAAGCATGTTGGGTTATGTGGTGCACCCCTGCATGGAAGTTTATCTATTCGAATAGCCGTGTCCCTCGGTAAAAGGACGACCTGGAGTTGTACCTTGACCTGATGACAACTAGAACCGGATACTTAATAAAACACACCCTTCCAAGTGCCAAATACAACCCGGTGATCGCTCTCTAACAGGGCATCGAGGAGGGGATCGCCGGGTAGGATTATGCTATGCGATGATACTTGGAGGACTTCATTCTACTCTCTTCTATATGCTACAAGACGGAGGCTGCCAGAAGCGTAGTCTTCGACAGGATTAGATATCCCCCTCTTATTCTGGCATTCTGCAGTTCAGTCCACTGATATGGCCCTTTACACATATACCCATGCATATGTAGTGTAGCTCCTTGCTTGCGAGTACTTTGGATGAGTACTCACGGTTGCATTGTTTCCCCTTTTCCCCCATACATCTATCCGATTGCTGCGACCAGACGATGGAGCCCAGGATCCAGACGCCACCGTCGATGATGACTACTACCCCGGAGGTGCCTACTACTACGTGCTGCCTGCTGACGACGACCAGCAGTAGTTAGGAGGATCCCAGGCAGGAGGCCTGCGCCTCGTTCGATCTGTATCCCAGTTTGTGCAAGCCTTCTTAAGGCAAACTTGTTTAACTTATGTCTATACTCAGATATTGTTGCTTCCGCTGACTCGTCTATGATCGAGCACTTGTATTCGAGCCCTCGAGGCCCCTGGCTTGTATGATGATGCTTGTATGACTTATTTTTATTTGTAGAGTTGTGTTGTGATATCTTCCCGTGAGTCCCTGATCTTGATCGTACACATTTGCGTGCATGATTAGTGTACGATTGAATCAGGGGCGTCACAAGTTGGTATCAGAGCCGACTGCCTGTAGGAATCCCCCTTCCACACTCCTTGGCCGAAGTCGAGTCTAGACATTACAAAAACTTTTACTAACTTGGCTGTGTGCCTTATGGGCCCACGTCGCCATCGGGTGGAACTAGGATCTTTTACTCCTCGACCTTTACTCTGGGACTCTGAACTCTCTTCTACTCGGGTTAAATGAATTTACTAACTCTGACACTAGGATCCCGTGACGACATTCACCCCAAAGTTGGATAAAAGCCATAGTTATTCCTTAGTATAGTGTTTTGCACAATTTCCACACTGTCATTTGACTCCTTTGAAACATCTTTGTTTTCAGATGGAACCCACGAGGCAGGTCGTGCGCCACACGGCGGCCATTGGTGCCTCAGGATCACCGGCTGTGGTAGCTGAGATGATGACCTATCTGGGTTATCGCTGGCACCCCGAGTACACCGTCACCGAGGAGTACCAGGACTTAAACCAGGAGCAGTACCGTGCCACCGTCCACCTCTACTCTCGGGAGTATGAATCCACTACTGTGCTGCACACCGCTTATGGTGTTGGAGTGACCATCGATATGGCAGTTCACGATGCTGCCTATGCTGCTCTGACGCGCCTTCGTAGGGAGTACCGGGAGTTGGACACCTCCCCCTTCAGGCACATTGCTATCGCATCTGATATTGGTGCGGAGGGTTACTACACTGCTGCCTACTCCACTGTCACCCACGAGCCCTTCTACCATCAGAACCTGGTTCGTCATGCTGATGGGCTGGATCGAGCTAACCGAGCTCTTCGCCACGAGTTGTACACCACTCGTCAGCACCTCTACCGTGCCTTGACGACGTTGCACCCCTTTGTTGGATCTGGGGAGCTGCCGCGTTCTGCTATCTACCCAGCCAGGACCGTGATGCCTCAGGGTGTCGGTTGGCCAGAGGTGGGAGGCTACTCTCTCGCACTTGGTCCACTTCTGCCGCCTGAGCGTCGGGTTCAGCACCAGAGCATCCGCGGACCCCAGGTTGCCGACGTGGTGTACCCGTTGCCACACTACCAGCTTTCAGGCTACACCTACCTCCGCAGTGTCGCGTGGGACTGATGTAGGCTTGTTTAGCAGTATTAGATGCATTCGCCGCGAGCCTGCGTGCCGCCTATGATGTCTTAGCCCATGTACTGAACTCTGTGTACCGAACTCTATGCATGATCTCTTTTGTAAGATGTGCCGACTATTATGTGGTATCTATCGTGCTGCTTTCATTATGCATGTTTCATCTTGAATGATTCTTGTCTTTGCAAATATTCTCAAATGCTGAACTACCCCTGTTATATATTAGCAGGATGGTTAGACCAGGTGGTCGTGGTCGGGGTGGCAACTTCCCACCACCGCCTGAGTACATGGCTGGTATGATCCAACAGCTTGAGATGAAACGCCAGTTCATGGAGAACATGATGGCTCAGTTTCCTCGCCCCAATATGAACCAGCAGCCAAACATAGTAACTCTGCAGGATTTCATGCGCCTGAACCCCACTATGTACCGCAGCTCAACTCAGCCTCTGGACGCTGATGACTGGCTCCGTGACATCACCTATGAGATGGAGTCTGCTGATGTAGCCCCTGCCAGCTATGTCACGTTTGCTTCCTTCTTCCTGAAGGGACCTGCAGCTCAATGGTGGGACAGCCACAGGCGTACTCTGCCAGTTGGAACAATCATCACCTGGCCAGACTTCCAAGCTGCTTTCCGTGCCCGCTTCATTCCTCAGGGAGTCATGGACCGGAAGAAGCGTGAGTTCCGCAACCTCATCCAAGGCAACAAAACTGTTGAAGCTTATCAGCGGGAGTTTCTGGACTTGTCCCGCTATGCTGAAGAGGACATTGCAACTGATGCACGCAGACAGGAGAAGTTCCGTGACGACCTTCAAGCTGACATCAAGCTCACACTTCTAGTGCACGACTTTGCTGATTTCGCCACCTTGGTGAACAAGGCCATCAATGTCGAAACTGGTCTGCAGGAATAACAGAGCTCTCACAGGCGCAGCCATGACACGGGCTCATCTTCGGGCCCATCCTCGCAGAAGCGCAGGATATGGATTCCCAACAGCATGTACCAGCCAAATGCACCTACCCCAAGGCAGTCCTATGCTGCACCTCGTCTGCTTACTGCTCCTGCTAGGCAGCCAGGACTTCCAGCTCCACCACCCCAAGCTCCTGTTCCCACTCCCAATAATGGTATGTGCTACAAGTGTGTCCAACCAGGTCACCGTGCTAGGGATTGCAATCAGAATCAATTGGCCCTTCCGGCAGCTGGCCATGGAAACAACCAGAACCGCAGCAACAATGCCAAGTCTTATGGTCTTGTTCATGCCAACCACGTTGATTTGAACGAAGCTCAAGACCAGCCTGCTACCGTGATGGGTACACTCCTCGTAAATTCAGTACCAGCATCTGTTTTATTTGATACAGGTGCATCGCATTCATTCATGTCTGAAGATTTTGCATGCTTGCACGACATTAAATGCGAAGACATGAATGCTTCACTATTAGTACACACCCCTGCGGGCCAATGTCAAACTTCTATGATTTGCAATGACGTCCCCGTTGAAATTGAAGGACTGGAATTCCTTGTCTCTCCCATCGTGTTGAAGTCCTGTAGCATTGATCTCATTCTGGGAATGAATTGGTTAAAAGCGCATACGGCTTCTATCGTTTGCGGCACCAAGACCGTCCATCTGCTACACCCTTCCGATGAAATAATAAGCTACAATGCTCGTCTGGTTCAGAATGCCGAGGCAAGGCTCTATGCCTTGAATGCATTGAACGCTGCACCACTCGAGGGCATTGAAAACATTCCCGTCGTGCGTGACTTCCTCGACGTCTTTCCTGAAGAACTTCCAGGGATTCCCCCTGCTAGGGCTGTCGAATTCATCATCGACTTGAAACCAGGCACCACTCCTATTGCCAAGCGACCCTACAAGATGCCGCCGCATGAACTCCTTGAGCTTAAGGAGGAAATCGACAAGTCTCTTCAAAATGGTTTCATTCACCCAAGTTGCTCTCCTTGGGGAGCACCTTCTCTCTTTGTCAAGAAGAAGGATGGGACAAACCGATTGGTCCAAGACTACCGTCCTATTAACCAAGGTACCATTCAGAACAAATATCCTCTTCCTCGGATCAATGATCTGTATGATCAACTGGCTGGTTCATCCGTGTTCTCTAAACTTGACTTGAGGTTGGGTTACCACCAGATTCGTGTTCGTGAAGAGGATATCCCAAAGACCGCCTTTGTGACTCGATATGGTTCATACGAGTACACGGTCATGTCCTTCGGCTTAACCAATGCCCCAACCACCTTCTCTCGCCTGATGAACTATATATTCATGGATTACCTCGACAAGTTCGTCGTGGTTTATCTGGATGATATCCTAGTATTTTCCAAGAACAAAGAAGAGCATGCTGAACATCTTCGACTTGTGCTGGAAAAGCTACGAGAGCATTAGCTGTATGCCAAGTTCTCTAAATGTGAATTCTGGCTTCCTGAAGTAACCTATCTTGGACATGTCATCTCTAAGGATGGTATTGCCGTTAACCCTGAACGAGTTCAGGCTATTCTTGATTGGACTCCTCTGAAGAATGTCAAGCAAGTCAGAAGTTTTCTCGGTCTCGCCAGCTATTGCCGTCGATTCGTCGAGAACTTCTCCAAGATTGCCAGGCCTCTGACTAACCTGTTGCATAAGGGCGTCAAGTTCCAATGGACAGACAAATGTCAGGAAAGCTTCCAGGCACTCAAAGACAAGTTGACTTCTGCCCCAGTGCTAGCTCCACCTGATACAAAGAAGGACTTCGTCATTTACTGCAACGCTTCCCGTCAAGGATTAGGCTGTGTCCTAATGCAAGAGCGCAGAGTGATTGCCTATGCCTCTCGTCAATTGCGCCCTCATGAAGAGAACTACCCAGTCCACGACCTCGAGCTTGCTGTTGTCATTCATGCACTAAAGCAGTGGCGACATTACCTGCTCGGTAATCGTTGCGAGATCTTCACCGACCATCAAAGTCTGAAGTATCTGTTTACTCAGCCAGACCTGAACCTCCGTCAGCAGAGATGGATGGAGACCGCAGCAGACTTTGACTTGGGTATTTCCTATACACCAGGCAAGGCTAATGTAATGGCTGATGCCTTGAGCCGCAAGTCTTACTACAACCACCTCCAGGTTCACAAAGTTCAGCCCTCGCTTGTTGAAGAATTCAGGAAGCTGAACCTCCATATTGTTCCTCCGGGTGCACTCGCTCCCCCTCCTAAGGAGTTTCGCAAGATGAACCTCCATGTTGTTCCCAAAGGTTCTCTCAATACACTGGTTGCTAGGCCAGATCTTGTGGACACCATCAAATGGATACAGAAATGTGACGATGAAGTGGAGAGGATTAAACGTTATCTCGCACAAGGGAAGCCCTCATTCTTCACCGTTGATGATGCTGGCACCTTGTTCTTCAAAGGTCGCCTAGTGGTTCCGAGTAAAAGGGAAAACCTGGATATGTCTCAGAAGGTTATGAAAGAGGCTCATGATACACCCTTATGTATCCATCTTGGTAGTACAAAGATGTACCAGGACATTCGTCAAAGATTCTGGTGGTCTAACATGAAGCAAGACATTGCTCGCTATGTTGCCGAGTGTGACGTTTGCCGTCGTATCAAAGCAGAACATCAAAGGCCTGCTGGGACTCTGCAACCTATCTCTATTCCTGAATGGAAATGTGACCATGTTGAAATGGACTTCGTCACTGGTTTTCCCAAATCGCAGAAAGGTAATGATGCTATTCTTGTCGTCATTGACCGGCTTTCTAAAGTTGCACATTTTCTAGCGGTCAAGGAAACGATCACTGCTAGTCAGCTTGCTACTCTCTATATGTCCAGAATTGTTTCACTACACGGTATTCCACTGGTTATCAGTTCGGACCGTGGCAGCTTATTCACTTCAAGATTCTGGGCAAGTTTCCAAGAAGCTATGGGGACTCACTTATCTTTCAGTACTGCGTTTCATCCGCAGTCACAAGGGCAAGTTGAACGTGTCAACCAAGTTCTCAAAGACATGCTTCGAGCTTGTGTTATTTCCTTCGGCAAGAAATGGGAGGAATCTCTCCCGTATGCTGAGTTCTCTTATAATAATAGCTATCAAGCTAGTCTGAAGATGGCCCCCTTCAAAGTGTTATATGGACGAAAGTGTCGAACCCCTCTGAACTGGTCAGAAACTGGGGAACGTCCACTCTTTGGTCCGGATATTATCCAACATGCCGAAGAACAAGTCCACATTATTCGCAAGAATCTCAGGACTGCTTAGTCACGCCAAAAGAGTAATTATGACCGCCATCATAAAGACATGGTCTATCAACCTGGCGAAAAGGCCTATCTTCGAGTTACACCAATGAAGGGTGCACACCGCTTCGGGATCAAAGGAAAGCTAGCTCCCCGCTATATTGGTCCTTTCACTATTCTCGAAAGGCGTGGAAAAGTGGCATATCAACTGGAGCTTCCGCCGAACCTTTCTCAGGTTCACGATGTGTTCCACGTGTCACAACTCCGTCGCTGCTTCAAGGACCCAATCCGAGCAGTGGATCATGAAGTGCTCGAATTGCAACAGGATCTCACCTATAAAGAGCATCCGGTCTGCATTCTCGACCAAGCTGAACGCCGCACACGTCAGAAGGCGATCAAGTTCCTCAAGGTCCAGTGGTCGAATCACTCTGAAGACGAAGCCACCTGGGAACGCGAGGATCGTCTTCGTGATGAATACCCCGCACTGTTTCCTTCTACCTCCTAAATCTCGGGACGAGATTTCTTGTAGTGGAGGAGATTTGTAACGCCCGGATAATCTTGCTACAGTAATCCCACGATAATCGTACCACGACACCTCGGTTACTGTTGCTATCATCGCCAAATTCGAAACCGTTCAAATTCGAATTCAAATTAGTGACAACAATAAAAGTTTTCAAACATCAAAACAAAAATGTTCGGAGTGTGCCAAATAATGCCTAGGTATTTAAGGTGAAGGTACCACACTTTTACATGATGCCTAAATATTTTAAAGTGGAATAAAACGGAAAGGAAAATAAATAAAAGAAAAGGAAAATACAAATAGAAAAATAAAAGGAAAAGAACCCCCCTGGGCCAGCCGACCCAACTGGCCGGCCCATTCGACCGGCCCACCCAGTCCACCCAACCGGCCGACCCACCCCCTCTCCATAACCCCCCGAAACCCTAGTCGTAACCCCCCCCGTCGCCCCACTCGCTCGCCCCCCACTCCCCTCCTTTGGATCTGGATTGGGAGGAGGTCCCGATCCCCTCGCCCTCTTCCCCCCGCGTGCACGTCGCCGCTGGACCAAGCCTCCGCCTCGACCTCCCCGGCGCTCGGAGCTCCTCCCCCGCCGGACTGCATCCCGCTCCGCCGCGCGTCCCCGTCGTCCTCGCCGGCCTCCATCGAGCACACTCCCCAAACCCCACTCCCCCGGTGAGCCTCTGCGCCGGATGCGCCCTCCCACGCCCCTCTGCTCCCCCGCTCGCGCTCACTCTTCCTCCCCACCCCACGCGTGCTCGCTCGCGCGAGACCACGCCCGTAGGCCGGCCACTGCGCCGCCCGCTAGCCCCGCCGTGTGCGTGCCTCGCTCCTCACAACCATCACCGCGCCACCGTCACCCGCACCTCGCTCCCACGGCCACATGCACGCGCTCGTTCATGCGCCGCCCCGCGCCACTCCTGCTCCGTCGCGGCCACCGTCCGCCGTGCGATGCTCGACTCCCTCTGTTGCGCCCGCGGCCCTCTTCCGTTTCCTCTCCGCCCCGACGTTGTTCACCGTGCGCGCGACGCACTCGCGCCCCTGCTCACCGCGGCCTTGTCCTGACCGGCGTGCCTCCGCACGCGCCAACGGTCGCGCCCTCCCCCGCCTGCCCTTGCCTTGCCTTGCCCCCCTGTTCCTCGCTATTGTAGCTGCTTCTGCTGCTGCGGGGCCTCGCCCCCTTGTCACTGCTCGCCGGTGGTCACCCGCCGTGCCACACCGTGCATCCCGCCATCGGCGCGCCACCGCCCTGCTGCTCCCTGCCCCAGCCACCTCCGCCGCCGCGGTCATTCCCCCCCTTCGCCGCCTCCCCTGGCTCCGGCCGGCGCCGGCGCCGGCGTGCGTCGGGCCTGCTCGGTGCCCCCTCGGGCACCCGTCCATTTGGGCGCCCGCACCAGCGCCCGTTCTGGCTGCCAAAGCCCGTGCCCGCTAAGGCCCAGGGGCGTATGACAGCCGGGGCCCACGCCCAGAACGTTTCTGTTAAAAAAATGAAATAAAAAAATTAATAATAATAAAATAATTAAATAAATAAATAAATAACTTAATTAATTTTGATTAATCAAATTAAGCAACTAATTAAATTAATTACACATTAGTTACATAATTAACCTGATCTATTTATTAGTTAGTCAATGACAGTGGGGCCCACCCTCCTAATTAATACTAATTAAGTTAATTAATATGACTAATTAAAATGTGTCCCTGACCAGTGGGACCCACTGGTCAGGTTGACCAGTCGACTCTGTTGACTGCCGACTTTAGCATGACATCATGCCAATGTCATTAATCTATTTTCAAATTTAAAATAAATAATTAATTAAATTCAAGAAATTAATAAAATCTTTAGAAAATCATATCTTTTAATCCGTAACTCGGATTAAAATATTTTCAACATGAAAGTTGCTCAGAACGGCCAGACGAACCCGGGTATGCAGCCCGTTCGTCCGCCACGCACCCCTAACATATCAAACTCGCAACTTTCCCCCTCCGGCTTCTCTGCCCGAAACGCGAAACCCCGGGAAAACTTTCCCGGATGTTTCCCCCCCTTCACCGGTATCATCCCATACCGCGTTAGGGCACCTCTAACGCCGTTAATTGTCATGTCATGCATCTCTATGCATCTGCTTGCTTAAATATTCATTGTTTCTTCCCCCTCTTCTTCCGCTAGACACCGAGACCGACGCTGCTGCTGCCCCGTTCGACTACGGAGTTGACGATCCCTCTCTCTTGCCAGAGCAACCAGGCAAGCCCCCCCCTTGATCACCAGATATCGCCTACTCTCATCTATACTGCTTGCATTAGAGTAGTGTAGCATGTTACTGCTTTCGTTATTCCTATCCTGATGCATAGCCTGTCTTTGATACTACTGATGATACCTTTACCTGCAATCCTACTTGCTTAGTTTAGGATGCTAGTTTACCATCAGTGGCCCTACATTCTTGTCCGTCTGCTGTGCTATACTATCGGGCCGTGATCACTCGGGAGGTGATCACGGGTATATACTATATACATGATACATGTGGATACCAAAGACGGGTCGGCTCGTAGGAGTACCCGCGAGTGGTTCTTTGAGGCGGAGCGACAGGGCAGGTTACGACCACCTAGGAGAGAGGTGGGCCTGGCCCTGTCGGCGTTCGTGGATACTTAACACGCTTAACGAGATCTGGGTATTTGATCTGAGTCTGGCTACTGGCCTATACGCACTAACCAACTACGCGGGAAAGATATGCGCACTCGGCGTCGTGGTATCAGCCGAAGCCTTCGTGATGTCAGCGACTGAGCGGCGCATGCCGGATTGGAACGTAAGCCTGCTCTTGTATTAAGGGGGCTAGTTCTGCTTCCGGCCGCCCACGCAACGTGCAGGTGTGCTCAGGGCGATGGGCCCAGACCCCTGCGCGCTTAGGTTTAGACCGGCGTGCTGACCTCTCTGTTGTGCCTAGGTAGGGCTGTGACGTGTTGATCTTCCGAGGTTGGGCATGACCCAGGAAAGTGTGTCCGGCCAAATGGGATCAAGCATGTTGGGTTATGTGGTGCACCCCTGCAGGGAAGTTTATCTATTCGAATAGCCGTGTCCCTCGGTAAAAGGACGACCCGGAGTTGTACCTTGACCTTGAAGGAAATATGCCCTAGAGGCAATAATAAAGTTATTATTTATTTCCTTATATCATGATAAATGTTTATTATTCATGCTAGAATTGTATTAACCAGAAACATAATACATGTGTGAATACATAGACAAACAGAGTGTCACTAGTATGCCTCTACTTGACTAGCTCGTGAATCAAAGATGGTTATATTTCCTAACCATGAACAAAGAGTTGTTATTTGATTAACGGGGTCACATCATTAGTTGAATGATCTAATTGACATGACCCATTCCATTAGCTTAGCACCCGATCGTTTAGTATGTTGCTATTGCTTTATTCATGACTTATACATGTTCCTATGACTATGAGATTATGCAACTCCCGTTTGCCAGAGGAACACTTTGGGTACTACCAAACGTCACAACGTAACTGGGTGATTATAAAGGAGTATTACAGGTGTCTCCAATGGTAGATGTTGGGTTGGCGTATTTCGAGATTAGGATTTGTCACTCCGATCGTCGGAGAGGTATCTCTGGGCCCTCTCGGTAATGCACATCACTTAAAGCCTTGCAAGCATTGCAACTAATGAGTTAGTTGCAGGATGATGTATTACGGAACGAGTAAAGAGACTTGTCAGTAACGAGATTGAACTAAGTATTGGATACTGACGATCGAATCTCGGACAAGTAACATACCGATGACAAAGGGAACAACGTATGTTGTTATGCGGTCTGACCGATAAAGATCTTCGTAGAATATGTAGGAGCCAATATGGGCATCCAGGTCCCGCTATTGGTTATTGACCGGAGACGTGTCTCGTTCATGTCTACATTGTTCTCGAACCGTAGGGTCCGCACGCTTAACGTTACGATGACAGTTATTATGAGTTTATGCATTTTGATGTACCGAAGGTTGTTCGGAGTCCCGGATGTGATCACGGACATGACGAGGAGTCTCGAAATGGTCGAGACATAAAGATTGATATATTGTAAGCCTATGTTTGGACTTCGGAAGTGTTCCAGGTGAAATCAGGATTTTACCGGAATACCGGGTGGGTTACCGGAACCCCCCGGGAGCCAAATGGGCCATAGTGGGCCTAAGTGGAAAGGAGAAAGGGGCTGCCCTAGGTGGCCGCGCGCCTCCCCCCTTCCCCTAGTCCTATTAGGACTAGGAGAGGTGGCCGGCCCCCTCTCTCTCTTTCCCCCCCTTGAGGAATCCTATTCCAACTAGGATTGGGGGGGGAATCCTACTCCCGGAGGGAGTAGGACTCCCTGGCGCGCCACCCCTTGGCCGGCCAGCCCCTCCCCCTTGGCTCCTTTATATACAGGGGCAGGGGAGCACCCTAGGACACACAAGTTGATCTTCGTGATCGTTCCTTAGCCGTGTGCGGTGCCCCCCTCCACCATATTCCGCCTCGGTCATATCGTTGCAGTGCTTAGGCGAAGCCCTGCGCCGGTAGTACATCAAGATCGTCACCATGCCGTCGTGCTGACGGAACTCCTCCCTGAAGCTTTGCTGGATCGGAGCCCGGGGATCGTCATCGAGCTGAACGTGTGCCAAGAACTCGGAGGTGCCGGAGTAACGGTACTTGGATCGGTCGGATCGGGAAGACGTACGACTACTTCCTCTACTTTGCGTCAACGCTTCCGCTTCGGTCTACGAGGGTACGTATACAACACTCTCCCCTCTCGTTGCTATGCATCACCATGATCTTGCGTGTGCGTAGGAAAATTTTGAAATTACTACGTTCCCCAACAGTGGTATCAGAGCCAGGTTTTTTTTATGGTTTGATATTATTTGCACGAGTAGAACACAAGTGAGTTGTGGACGATACAAGTCATACTGCCTACCAGCATGTCATACTTTGGTTCAGCGGTATTGTTGGACGAGACGATCCGGACCAACCTTACGCGTACGCTTACGCGAGACCGGTTCCCTCGACGTGCTTTGCACATAGATGGCTTGCGGAAGACTGTCTCTCCAACTTTAGTTGAACCGAGTGTGTCTACGCCCGGTCCTTGAGAAGGTTAAAATGGAGTCTATTTGACAAACTATCGTTGTGGTTTTGATGCGTAGGTAAGATGAGTTCTTGCTTAAGCCCGTAGCAGCCACGTAAAACTTGCAACAACAAAGTAGAGGACATCTAACTTGTTTTTGCAGGGCATGTTGTGATGTGATATGGTCAAGACATGATGCTAAATTTTATTGTATGAGATGATCATGTTTTGTAACCGAGTTATCGGCAACTGGCAGGAGCCATATGGTTGTCGCTTTATTGTATGCAATGCAATCGCGATGTAATGCTTTACTTTATTACTAAGCGGTAGTGATAGTCGTGGAAGCATAAGATTGGTGAGACGACAACGATGCTACGATGGAGATCAAGGTGTCGCGCCGGTGACGATGGTGATCATGATGGTGCTTCGGAGATGGAGATCACAAGCACAAGATGATGATGACCATATCATATCACTTATATTGATTGCATGTGATGTTTATCTTTTTATGCATCTTCTCTTGCTTTGATTGACGGTAGCATTATAAGATGATCTCTCACTAAATTATCAAGAAGTGTTCTCCCTGAGTATGCACCGTTGCAAAAGTTCTTCGTGCTGAGACACCACGTGATGATCGGGTGTGATAGGTTCTACGTTCAAATACAACGGGTGCAAAACAGTTGCACACGCGGAATACTCAGGTTATACTTGACGAGCTATGCATATAAGATATGACCTCGGAACACGGAGACCGAAAGTTCGAGCGTGAATCATATAGTAGATATGATCAACATAGTGATGTTCACCATTGAAAACTAATCCATTTCACGTGATGATCGGTTATGGTTTAGTTGATTTGGATCACGTGATCACTTAGAAGATTAGAGGGATGTCTATCTAAGTGGGAGTTCTTAAGTAATATGATTAATTGAACTTTAATTTATCATGAACTTAGTCCTGGTAGTATTAGCATATCTATGTTGTAGAACAATAGCTCGCATTGTTGCTTCCCTGTGTTTATTTTGATATGTTCCTAGAGAAAATTGTGTTGAAAAATTTTAGTAGCAATGATGCGGATTGGATCCGTAATCTGAGGTTTATCCTCATTGCTGCACAGAAGAATTATGTCCTTGATGCACCGCTAGGTGACGGACCTTTTGCAGGAGCAGATGCAGACGTTATGAACATTTTGCTAGCTCAATATGATGACTACTTAATAGTTTAGTGCACCATGCTTAACGGCTTAGAATCGGGACTTCAAAGACGTTTTGAATGTCATGGACCATATGAGATGTTCCAGGAGTTGAAGTTAATATTTCAAGCAAATACCCGAGTTGAGAGATATGAAGTCTCCAACAAGTTCTATAGCTAAAAAATGGAGGAGAATCGCTCAACTAGAGAGCATGTGCTCAGATAGTCTGAGTACTACAATCGCTTGAATCAAGTGGGAGTTAATCTTCTATATAAAATAGTGATTGACAGAATTCTCTAGTCACCATCACCAAGTTAGTAGAACTTCGTGATGAACTATAATATGCAAGGGATAACGGAAAATATTCCCAAGCTCTTCGCGATGCTAAAATCGGCGAAGGTAGAAATCAAAGAAAAAAACATCAAGTATTGATGGTTGACAAGATCACTAGTTTCAAGAAAAGGGCAAAAGGAAAGAAGGGGAACTTCAAGAAGAACGGCAAGCAAGTTGCTGCTCAAGTGAAAAAGCCCAAGTCTGGTCCTAAGCCTGAGACTAAGTGCTTCTACTGCAAAGGGACTGGTCAGTGGAAGCGGAACTACCCCAAGTGATTGGCGAATAAGAAGGATGGCAAAGTGAACATAAGTATATTTGATATACATGTTATTGATGTATACTTTACTAGTGTTCATAGCAACCCCTCAGTATTTGGTACTAGTTCAGTTGCTAAGATTAGTAACTCCAAACGGGTGTTGCAGAATGAACAAAGACTAGTTAAAGGGCAAGGTGACGATGTGTGTTGGAAGTGGTTCCAAGATTGATATGATCATCATCACACACTCCCTATACTTTCGGGATTAGTGTTGAAACTAAATAAGTGTTATTTGGTGTTTGCGTTGAGCATGAATATGATTTGATCATGTTAATTGCAATACAGTTATTCATTTAAGTTAGAGAACAATTGTTGTTCTGTTTACATGAATAAAACCTTCTATGGTCATACACACCAACGAAAATGGTTTGTTGGATCTCGATCGTAGTGATACACATATTCATAATATTGAAGCCAAAAGATGCGAAGTTAATAATGATAGTGCAACTTATTTGTGGCACTGCCGTTTAGGTCATATCGGTGTAAAGCGCATGAGGAAACTCCATGCTGATGGAATTTTGGAATCTCTTGATTATGAATCACTTGATGCTTGCGAACCATGCCTCTTGGGCAAGATGACTAAAACGCCGTTCTCCGGAACAATGGAGCGAGCAACAGATTTGTTGGAAATCATACATACTGATGTATGTGGTCCGATGAATATTAAGGCTCGCGACAAGTATCATTATTTTCTAACCTTCACAGATGATTTGAGCAGACATGGGTATATCTACTTGATGAAACATAAGTCTGAAACGTTTGAAAAGTTCAAAGAAATTCAGAGTGAAGTAGAGAATCATCGTAACAAGAAAATAAAAGTTTCTACGATATGATCGTGAAGGTGAATATTTGAGTTACGAGTTTGGTCTTCAATTAAAACAATGTGGAATAGTTTCACAAAACTCATGCCACCTGGAACACCATAGCATAATGGTGTGTCCGAACGTCATAACCGTACTTTATTGGATATAGTGCAATCTATGATGTTTCTTACAGATTTACCAACATCGTTTTGGGGTTATGCATTAAAGACAGCTGCATTCACGTTAAAAAAGGGCACCATCTAAGTCCGCTGAGACGACACAATATGAATTGTGGTTTGGAAAGAAACCAAAGTTGTCGTTTCTTAAAGTTTGGGATTGTGATGCTTATATGAAAAAGTTTCATCCTGATAAGCTCAAACCCAAATCGGAGAAATATGTCTTCATAGGATACCCAAAGGAGACAGTTGGGTACACCTTCTATCACAGATCCGAAGGCAAGATACTCGTTGCTGAGAATGGATCCTTTCCAGAGAAGGAGTTTCTCTCGAATGAAGTGAGTGGGAGGAAAGTAGAACTTGATAAGGTAACTGTACCTGCTCCCTTATTGGAAAGTAGTTCATCACAGAAATCTGTTCCTGTGACTACTACACCAATTAGTAAGGAAGCTAATGATGATGATCATGTAACTTCTGATCAAGTTACTACCGAATCTCGTAGGTAAACCAGAGTGAGATCCGCACCAGAGTGGTACGGTAATCCTGTTCTGGAAGTCATGTTACTAGACCATGACGAACTTGCGAACTATGAGGAAGCGATGATGAGCCCAGATTCCGCGAAATGGTTAGAGGCCATGAAATCTGAGATATGATCCATGTATGAGAACAAAGTATGGACTTTGATGGATTTGCCCGATGATCGGCAAGCCAAAGAAAATAAATGGATCTTCAAGAGGAAGACGGACGCTGATAGTAGTGTTACTATCTACAAAGCTAGAATTGCCGCAAAAGGTTTTCGACAAGTTCAAAGTGTTGACTACGATGAGAGCTTCTCACTTGTATCTATGCTTAAGTCTGTCCGAATCATGTTAGCAATTGCCGCATTTTATGAAATCCGGCAAATGGATAAACAAAACTGCATTCCTTAAAGGATTTATTAAAGAAGAGTTGTATACGATGCAACTAGAAGGTTTTGTCGATCCTAAAGGTGTTAACAAAATATGCAAGCTCCAGCGATTCATCTATGGACTGGTGCAAGCATCTCGGAGTTGGAATACACGCTTTGATAAGTTGATCAAAGCATATAGTTTTATACAGACTTGCGGTGAAGCCTGTATTTACAAGAAAGTGAGTGGGAGCACTACAGCATTTCTGATAAGTATATGTATGACATATTGTGGATTAGCAATAATGTAGAATTATTCTGTAAAGCACAAAGGAGTGTTTGAAAGGAATTTTTCAAAGGAAGACCTCGGTGAAGCTGCTTACATATTGAGCATCAATATCTATAGAGATAGATCAAGACGCTTGATAAGTTTTTTCAATGAGTACATACCTTGACAGGATTTTGAAGTAGTTCAAAATGGAACAGTCAAAGAAAGAGTTCTTTTCTGTATTACAAGGTGTGAAATTGAGTAAGACTCAAAGCCTGACCACGGCAGAAGATAGAAAGAGAATGAAAGTCATTCCCTATGCCTCGGCCATAGGTTCTATAAAGTATGCCATGCTGTTTACCAGATCTATTGTATACCCTACACTGAGTTAAGCAAGGGAGAACAATGGTGACCTAGGAGTAGATCACTAGACAACGGTCAAAATTATCCTTAGTGGAATAAGGATATGTTTCTCGATTATGAAAGTGACAAAAGGTTCGTCGTAAAGGGTTACGTCGATGCAAGTTTTGACACCGATCTGGATGACTCTAAGTCTAGATCTAGATACATATTGAAAGTGGGAGCAATTAGCTAGAGTAGCTCTGTGCGGAGTATTGTAGACATAGAATTCGCAAAAATACTTACGGATCTGTATGTGACAGACCCGTTGACTAAAATTATCTCACAAGCAAAACATGATCACACCTTAGTACTCTTTGGGTGTTAATCACATAGTGATGTGAACTAGATTACTGACTCTAGTAAACCCTTTGGGTGTTGGTCACATATCGATGTGAACTATGGGTGTTAATCACATGGTGATGTGAACTATTGCTATTAAATCACATGGCGATGTGAACTAGATTATTGACTCTAGTGCAAGTGGGAGACTGAAGGAAATATGCCCTAGAGGCAATAATAAAGTTATTATTTATTTCCTTATATCATGATAAATGTTTATTATTCATGCTAGAATTGTATTAACCGGAAACATAATACATGTGTGAATACATAGACAAACAGAGTGTCACTAGTATGCCTCTACTTGACTAGCTCGTTAATCAAAGATGGTTATATTTCCTAACCATGAACAAAGAGTTGTTATTTGATTAACGGGGTCACATCATTAGTTGAATGATCTGATTGACATGACCCATTCCATTAGCTTAGCACCCGATCGTTTAGTATGTTGCTATTGCTTTATTCATGACTTATACATGTTCCTATGACTATGAGATTATGCAACTCCCGTTTGCCAGAGGAACACTTTGGGTACTACCAAACGTCACAACGTAACTGGGTGATTATAAAGGAGTATTACAGGTGTCTCCAATGGTAGATGTTGGGTTGGCGTATTTCGAGATTAGGATTTGTCACTCCGATCGTCGGAGAGGTATCTCTGGGCCCTCTCGGTAATGCACATCACTTCAAGCCTTGCAAGCATTGCAACTAATGAGTTAGTTGCGGGATGATGTATTACGGAACGAGTAAAGAGACTTGTCGGTAACGAGATTGAACTAAGTATTGGATACTGACGATCGAATCTCGGACAAGTAACATACCGATGACAAAGGGAACAACGTATGTTGTTATGCGGTCTGACCGATAAAGATCTTCGTAGAATATGTAGGAGCCAATATGGGCATCCAGGTCCCGCTATTGGTTATTGACCGGAGACGTGTCTCGGTCATGTCTACATTGTTCTCGAACCGTAGGGTCCGCACGCTTAACGTTACGATGACAGTTATTATGAGTTTATGCATTTTGATGTACCGAAGGTTGTTCGGAGTCCCGGATGTGATCACGGACATGACGAGGAGTCTCGAAATGGTCGAGACATAAATGATTGATATATTGGAAGCCTATGTTTGGACATCGGAAGTGTTCCAGGTGAAATCAGGATTTTACTGGAATACCGGGTGGGTTACCGGAACCCCCCGGGAGCCAAATGGGCCATAGTGGGCCTAAGTGGAAAGGAGAAAGGGGCTGCCCTAGGTGGCCGCGCGCCTCCCCCTTCCCCTAGTCCTATTAGGACTAGGAGAGGTGGCCGGCCCCCTCTCTCTCTTTCCCCCCCTTGAGGAATCCTATTCCAACTAGGATTGGGGGGGGCAATCCTACTCCCGGAGGGAGTAGGACTCCCTGGCGCGCCACCCCTTGGCCGGCCAGCCCCTCCCCCTTGGCTCCTTTATATACAGGGGCAGGGGAGCACCCTAGGACACACAAGTTGATCTTCGTGATCGTTCCTTAGCCGTGTGCGGTGCCCCCCTCCACCATATTCCGCCTCGGTCATATTGTTGCAGTGCTTAGGCGAAGCCCTGCGCCGGTAGTACATCAAGATCGTCACCACGCCGTTGTGCTGACGGAACTCCTCCCCGAAGCTTTGCTGGATCGGAGCCCGGGGATCGTCATCGAGCTGAGCGTGTGCCAAGAACTCGGAGGTGCCGGAGTAACGGTACTTGGATCAGTCGGATCGGGAAGACGTACGACTACTTCCTCTACGTTGCGTCAACGCTTCTGCTTCGGTCTATGAGGGTACGTAGACAACACTCTCCCCTCTCGTTGCTATGCATCACCATGATCTTGCGTGTGCGTAGGAAAATTTTGAAATTACTACGTTCCCCAACAGACCTTATGACAACTAGAACCGGATACTTAATAAAACACACCCTTCCAAGTGCCAGATACAACCCGGTGATCGCTCTCTAATAGGGCATCGAGGAGGGGATCGCCGGGTAGGATTATGCTATGCGATGATACTTGGAGGACTTCATTCTACTCTCTTCTATATGCTGCAAGACGGAGGCTGCCAGAAGCGTAGTCTTCGACATGATTAGATGTCCCCCTCTTATTCTGGCATTCTGCAGTTCAGTCCACTGATATGGCCCTTTACACATATACCCATGCATATGTAGTGTAGCTCCTTGCTTGCGAGTACTTTGGATGAGTACTCACGGTTGCATTGTTTCCCCTTTTCACCCATACCTCTATCCGATTGCTGCGACCAGACGATGGAGCCCAGGATCCAGACGCCACCGTCGATGACGACTACTACCCCGGAGGTGCCTACTACTACGTGCTGCCTGCTGACGACGACCAGGAGTAGTTAGGAGGATCCCAGGCAGGAGGCCTGCGCCTCGTTCGATCTGTATCCCAGTTTGTGCTAGCCTTCTTAAGGCAAACTTGTTTAACTTATGTCTGTACTCAAATATTGTTGCTTCCGCTAACTCGTCTATGATCAAGCACTTGTATTCGAGACCTCGAGGCCCCTGGCTTGTATTATGATGCTTGTATGACTTATTTTTATTTGTAGAGTTGTGTTGTGATATCTTCCCGTGAGTCCCTGATCTTGATCGTACACATTTGCGTGCATGATTAGTGTACGATTGAATCGGGGGCGTCACATTCAACCTCCAAACCAAGAAGTTGGAGTGTTTCCGGATACCAAGTTGGAATGTAATAAACATTCATTATGTCTAGAAACCAGGCAATCTGGTCATATTGCTGAAATAGACAAAATTTGTTCGGGGTGTTATGTTATATTACTATTTAACATAAGAAACATCTTCCAGGGAAAATAGTATGTCAATCACTGGCCCTGCTTTAGCCGTTTTTACTGGTTTGACCTCTATCCACTTAGTGAATTTATCCACCATAACCAGTAAATAGTTCTTTTTGTGGCTTCCCCCTTTAAGGGGTCCGACCGTATCGAGCCCCCAGACCGTGAAGGGCCAAGTGATGGGGATTGTTCTTAAGGCTGTGGGAGGCATATGACTTTGATTGGTGAAAAGCTAACATCCCACACAATGTTGGATAAGGGCTTGTGCGTCTGCTCGAGCCGTTGGCCAGAAAAAACCTGTCTGGAAGGCTTTGCTTACGAGGGCCCGAGCTACGGTGTGATGGCCACCCAGACCAGCATGTATTTCAGCCAAGAGTTTCCGTCGCTCCTCTTCGGAGATGCACCATTGGAGAACTCCTGTAGTGCTTTTCTTGTACAATTCACCCTCGTGAACTTTGTAGGCTTTGGAGCACCGAACTATGCGACGGGCCTTGTTTTGATCATCAGGAAGCTCCTGCCTATTAAGGTAGGCCAGGAAGGGTTCGGTCCATGGAGCAATAACGGCCATGATCTCATGAGCAGAGGGTGTTATTTCAGTATCCGAACCCCCGATGATATATGTATTGTGTTCGGCTGCTATCGGCGTTCTGGGAACGGGGGTCCCCAGACTTGCCTGCCTGCGGTCCACGGCGTGGCTAAGCCAGCAGGCCGTACGCCCCATCTTCATCAACAAGGCATCCAAGACCCTCGCGAGGGTCAGCCTCGCGAGGCGGATGACGCAAGACCTCCTCTGGAGTGGCCTAGTTAGGAAGGTTCATGAGGAGCGGAGATACCAAGGAAGGGCAAACCTCACGAGGCTCTCATGACGTGAGCCATGACGAACGAAACCAGGCGGGCGCCAGGCGGGCACCAGCGCGTGTAGCGTCCTTATTTCCTCTTTGGTGCTTGTTGGCATTCTGGGAACGGTGGTCCCCAGACTTGCCTGCCTGCGGCCTGCGGTGTGGCTCAAGTGGGGGCCCAGCGCGGCCCATCTTCATCAGCTCAGACTCAAGACCCTCGCGAGGGGCCAAGCCTCGCGGGGTCGACGACATGAAGCTTCCTCAGAGGCAGCTTCATTAGGCAGGCTCGCGAGGAGGCGGAGAGATCAAGGCAGGGGTACCTCACGAGGAGCCCATGACGCAATCCGTGACGATCGAGACCAGGCGGGCGTCAACCTGTGCAATGTCCTTGTTTCCTCTTCGGTGCAAAGGGGGCAAGCACAGGCCAAGGCATCAGGCAAAGGTTACCATTCCGGTGCAACGAGACCAAGACCAGCAGAGTGGCAGGATGGAGGTCACCGTGGAGCCCAAGACGGCGTCATCACGAGTGCTTTTGGCAGCCGAAGACCAGCTTTGGTCAGGATAACTTGTACTAGATGTTCCCCTTCAAAATGGCCAATTGTTGGTGCTCTTCCCGCTCATTATTTGGGGAGAGGCCGAGGGCCTCTATAAATAGGGCTAGCCACCACAGAGTAGAGGCATCTAACCAGATAGCCCCGGACCAAGTAGAACACTCCGCACCAGCTCAAGAACACCTCTCGCGAGGCTGTTCTTCCCCTGTACTGTTCATCATTAGCCCCTGAGGCAATCCACCACACCACACACTGGAGTAGGGTATTACACCACAACGGTAGTCCGAACCAGTATAAATCTCATGTCCTTTGTGTTGTTCGTAATTTGAAGCTTAGATCACGCGAGGAGATCGGACGTAGATCGGTAGGGGAGAGATCTCCGCGTGCACCCCAATGTTCGAACCTTAAGGGTATGCCGGAACCCGGAATCTGACATTTGGCATGCCAGGTAGGGGTGCGCCGGAATCTTTCCTCCGCCGTTCGCGTGTGATCTCCGTCGTGTTCATGGCTGACGCTCGTCGGGCTCGCGCCGAGCGCCGGGCTGCTCTCGCCACCCGCGTCGCCCAGACGGCGCCCGTCGGCGGACGCCCTCGTCGTTCCCCGTCGCCTGCCGCCAACACCGCCACCGGCCTGGCGGGGATCGAGCAGCAGGCCTCGTCCCAGTATCCTTTGGTGCGGCGGGAGGGCCGCATCGCCACACCGTCGCTGACTCCAGCCGCTTCGTCGTCCCACGCCCGTCGCGCCCCCACGGCCACGCACGCCGCGCTGCTCCTGGCAAGAGAGCTCTTGCACTACCGCCCCGTCGACAACCTCTACGAGGACTGGCTCGCCCGCATCACCAAGCTTGTCAGCTCCGCAGGGGGCTCCCCCTTGCCGTCCCTCTCACTGCCTCACCCTCCATTCCGCGCAGGAGGCGAGGATCAGGAGGCGCCTCCACCACCTCCTCCCCAAGAAGGGGCCCTGGCTCCGAGGCGCGCAGCCCCAGGGCGAGACCCTCCATGTCCGGCGCCCGCGCAGCAAGAAAGGAGCTGCCAAGAGATCCCTCGTCCCCAAGAAGGTGCTCACGCGCTCCGAGCGCCGGCGCGCCAAGATCGCATCCCTGCACCTCCGCGCCAAGACCCCGCGCTGCTCCAAGCAGCGGCGCACGGTAATCCCCAGGAACAAGCACGGCACCAGCAAAAGGCGCCGGTGGCCACAGCAGGCTGCCGCGCCCTCACCCCAAGCTATGCGGCGTCGCATGGCCAGGCAAGT
Source organism: Aegilops umbellulata (assembly GCA_032464435.1). Taxonomy (NCBI): domain Eukaryota; kingdom Viridiplantae; phylum Streptophyta; class Magnoliopsida; order Poales; family Poaceae; genus Aegilops; species Aegilops umbellulata. The sequence goes on from CP136058.1 coordinate 296,232,656, forward strand.
TCAAGCCTGACCTGCCCCCTCGCTATGATGGCACGGCGGACCCCGCGGAGTTCCTACAGCTCTACGAGCTATGCATCAAAGCCGCCAACGGAGACAGAAGGGTCATGGCGAACTGGTTTCCCATGGCGCTCAAGGACGGGGCCCACACCTCGCTCCTGAACCTGGCTCCTGGCACGATCTCCTCCTGGGACGAGATGCGCACTCGCTTCATCGCCAACTTCCAGGGCACTCGTGACCGGCCCTCGGTCGTGAGCGATCTGCGCCGCATCAAGCAACAGCAAGGGGAAACCCTGCAGAAATACATCCAGTGCTTCAACAACGCTCGCCTCAAGGTCCCCAAGGTGACTGAAGAAGCCATCATCTCAGCCTTCTCCGATGGTGTGCGCGACATCAAGATGAAGGAGGAGCTAGCAATCCATGAGGATCTGTGCACATCCCTGGAGCTGTTCAACTTGGCGACCAAGTGCGCCAGGGCTGAGGAAGGGCACCTCTCCCTCCTCGAGCTCTCGACATCCGACCCAGAAGAGAAAAATCTCAAGGCCAAGGACATGAAGCGCAAGGGGGCTGCCGTGCTTGCAGCGGAACCAGACACCAAGCGAGGCAGGGATCAGCCTGAGTCATCCAAGGGCAGCCGATACTGCGTGTACCGTGACCTCCACACCCACAACACCAACGAATGTCAAGAGCTCAGAGCCGTGCGAGATGGGCGAATCGGCCGACGCCCCAAGCGCAACGACAGGGGCTATGGCCGAGGAGGAGGAAGAGGTGGAGGACGATGGGAAGACCGTGGCCCTCGCCAAGGGTGGCGTGACCGACCTCGCGAGGATTGCTGGCAGGACCAGCCTCATGAGGGAGGCTGGAGAGATCGGCCTCGTGAGGATCGCCCGCACGGCAACACATGCCTTCCTCCTCTGCCGCCACCGCCAAGGAGGAACGAAGACCAGCGTCAAGACGAGGGGGCTGGGGGCTTTCAGGAGCCACGTGCAATCGCTTGCATCTTGGGTGGCGCCCAAGCCCCAGCCTCACAGCGCATCTTCAAGCAGTTCGCTCGCGAGGTGAATGCAGTCCTCCCCAAGCTTGAGGCCACGCGCCCTCTCAGGTGGCCTGCGTGCGCTATCACGTTCAGCTCAGCGGATCAGCTCAAGTGCGCGACAACGGCCGGAGTCCTCCCGATGCTTTGCTCCCTTGTCATCAGCAATGTGCAGGTCACCAGGACCCTCATTGATGGCGGAGCAGGACTCAATGTCCTGTCCATCGAGACGTTCGACAATCTCCAAGCGTCGTACGATCAGCTTCAGCCGACCAAGCCTTTCTCAGGAGTCACTGATGGTTCCACTGTTCCAATAGGGCAAGTTCGCCTTCCAGTCACCTTCGGGCAGCGCAACAACTACCGCACCGAGCTCATCGACTTTGACGTCGCCCACATTCGCCTGCCATACAACGCCATCCTCGGGTATCCAGCCCTAGCCAAGTTCATGGCCATGACTCACCATGGTTACAATGTCCTCAAGATGCCGGGAAGCGGTGGAGTCATCACCGTACCCTATGAAGAAAGGGATGCGGTGTGTTCACTCGAGCGCACGTTCCAGGCCGCAGCAATCGAAGACCCAGATCACCGGAGCGGAAGACTTCCCGAGGCAACCCTTAAGAAGAAGAAGGCTTTGCCTGGCCCAAGCCATAAGGAGGCAGGCGCCTCCAGAGGTGTTGCGTCAGGATTTGTGCCCGATCAGGGAGCGCCACCCTCTCTTGCATAGGAAGGCGCGCCCGGCGCCCTCCTTAGGCAGGGCTCGGGGGCTCTTTCTTAGAGAGCCACTGACTTTGCCAAGGTCGCGAGGGAGGCGCTCGGGAACTACTTGGAGGGGCGCTTCCAGGCACGTTTCCCTCAGGAAGGTACAAGGCAAGGAAGACCAAACCCTCAGGAGTTCATCACAAGAAACACCCAGGAGCTACAGGAGTAGAGAGTCATGCGCGGCATCCGGCGCTTGCCCGCCGTAGCCCCACATCCAGGCGAGGATGGTGGGCTGCGCGTCTGCATCGACGTGCCAGGGCTCAACCGAGCCGCGTCTCAGGAGTGCCTCTGGCCTTCGCGCGTGGGGCGTTGCGAGGGTCCACCTCAAAGCAACGTTCGCATGCCTTTCGGCCTGCCGAATGCGGTCGCCGCTCATCAGCGCCTGCTGAGGAGCGTTCTGGAGGCTCAGGAGGTCAGGCATTGTGCGGTCATGGCGGAGATGGAGATGGCCCTCGGAGACCCACCTGTGCCTCCGAAGCCTCCCGAGGCTCCTGGGCCTGAAGGCTTGTGAGGATCGATGTCTTCACCGCGCATTGCCCGCTTCTTCAGCATTGCTTCATCTTCAACGGCACTAGGTGACATCTTTCCAAATTCCGTTTTCAACTGGGAGAGCCCATAGGGCTGCGTCATTCCCAGGTCGTGTGGGTCCGTCCCTGTGGCATGTATCCGTTTTGCTTATGCTCTTTACCTACCTTGTTGGGGGCGCCCCTCGGGCTGCATCATCCCCCAAGCTGCTCGGGCCGGGCCCAGCGGTGTTTTCCCACATCTACTTAAAATGAATTTGCCCTTTCGCGCTTAATCTAGTTCCCATGATTGTCACCTGCTACTTATCGCGGATTTCTCCGCTCTCATGCAAAGCGCTTGCACGTTAAAGGGGGGGGGGGTACCTGAGCATCGTGACTCATGGGCTCCTACTGGCTCTCCAGTCCTCACCCCCTGGCCTTGACCCACGGCATCGCGACATGTCATACCAGCGGCGGCTGAGCTCGCTTGAGTGCCGGGACCTATGGACGTAGAGCATTTGCATTCTAACCACCCTGCAGGAACACACCATTGATAAAGGCCCAGAGCCAGGCGCAACCCGCCTCGAGGTAGGGCCTCGTGAGTCCCGTGCTGGCTCGCGAGTGCCCAGATACACCTCTCCTAGCCCTACCGTGCCGCCACGTGTCAGGGCGGGGCTGTACACGCCCTGGGGGCTCCTCCCGGAGGGGAGCCCCCTCCCACGTACCAGTGGAAGCACCATGCTCCGCGCTGGCTAACGACACTGCCGAGGAGCGGCTATGCCCGCACACATACGGAAGCGCTATGCTCCGCACTGGTGATAAACAACTGAGGGCGGCCTACGGTCGTACCAACCTCAGGGAGCCCAGAGCTTAGTGTCCGGCACCATCGCAACGCCTCCCCTCGGGAGCGCCGCGCGAGGGGGCTACGCCCGTGCCTTGCCCGAGCGAACGCCACCCAACCAGGTCCCTCGGACCTGGTCGTCACGCGCCCCTCCCCGAGCGGAGCCAAGGTATGAAAACCCGTTTGAACGTCAAGGGGGACTCCTGAGCATCGCGACTCAGGAGCCTAACTTGCCCCATAGCCCCTCACTCCTTGGTCCCGTCCTGGTTTCCGGTCGGGGCTAACGCTGGGTGAGGTATGCGCGGGGCCGGGCCCTGCCGACGCAGAACGACCAATCCACTCCTTGCTTCCCCTTCAATACTTGTTGCTCATGCGTCAAGGGGGACTCCTGAGCATCGCGACTCAGGAGCCTAACTTACCACGTAGCCCCTCACTTCTTAGTCCCGTCCTGGTTTCCGATCGGGGCTAACGCTGGGTGAGGTATGCGCGGGGCCGGGCCCTGCCGACGTAGAGCACAAACAAATAGGAGGGAAAATGCAAATTCCAGGATATTCAAAGCAAATATTACAAGCCATAGATTGTTTCATGACGCCAAACACAAGTTTAAACGCCTCCGCGAGGCATGGTGCATGTTGCAGGAATAAAAATAGGACAGAAGCCGCGAAGGGATCACTCTCCAGTGGCGCCGCCGCCTGTGGTGGAGTCACGCTGGGCGACTCCGCCTCCTGGGGCCGCGGAGCTGGCGGCACCGCGCCCGGGCAAGATGCTGAAGGCGCGGAACCTCCCCAGCAAAGCTTTGGCTCGGCCTTTCACGGCCTCAGCGGCAGCGGCGGCAAGGTCGCCGCTCACGGGTTCCAGCAAGCTGTCGAAGTCGACGTTGGGGTCGCGCAGGTAGACGTGGCTGAGGACATGCGTCAGCGCAGCAGAAGATAGGGCACGTGCCTCGGCCTCGGTCGTGGGGCCAAGGCCGTGTACGACATCTTCAAGCGCGCGGACCAGGAAGGGAAGCAGCTTGGCGGGGCCGTCCTCCACACCAGCCAACGGCTCTGTCGGCGTTCTGGGAACAGGGGTCCCCAGACTTGCCTGCCCGCGGCTTGCGGCGTGGCTCAAATGGGGGCCCAGCGTGGCCCATCTTCATCAACACAAGGCTCAAGACCCTCGCGAGGGGCCAAGCCTCACGGGGCGGACGACACGGCGCTTCCTCAAGCACGGCCTCCCCAGGCTGGCTCGCGAGGAGGCGGAGAAATCAAGGCGGGTACCTCCCAAGGTGCCCATCACGCAAGCCATGACGACCAAGGATGCTAGGCGGGCACCAGCCCGCGCAGCGTCTCCCTTTCCTCTTTGGTGCAAAGGGGGCAAGCGCAGGCGAGAGGATCAAGCAAAGGCATCCATTTTGGTGCAACGAGACCAAGATCAGTCCAACGGTGGGAAGGAGGTCACCATGGAGCCCAGGACGGCGTCACCACAGGGCCTTTGGCAGGCGAAGACCAACTTTAGTCAGGATAAGTGTACCAGATGTTCCCCTTCAAATCGGCCAATTGTTGGCGCCCTTCCTGCTCAATATTTGGGAGGTGGCCCAGGGCCTTTGCCTATAAATAGGACTAGCCACCCACGGGATCGGAGGGGATCAAGTACCAAGAAACCAGTAGAGCAAGAAGAGAGAGAGAGAGAGAAAGAGAAGGGCGATCGAACTCCCCTAGCAGTTCATCCCCTAGCCAAGAACTGACCCTCGCGAGGTCGTTCTTCCTTGTACTGTTCTTCCTCATCAGCCCATGAGGCAATCCACCCACCACAAACTAGAGTAGGTTATTACACCACAATGGTGGCCCGAACTAGTATAAACCTTGTGTCTCTTGTGTTGTTCTTGCAGTAGTTAGATCTTTGCGAGACGGAGAGGTAGAGGGCACGATCTCCGCGCGCACCCCAGAGTTCGAACCTTAAGGGTCTGCCGGAACCCGCGAATCCGACAACGCCGGAATCTGCCTTCCACCGCTCCGCTCTCCTCCGACCGTCGCATCCATGTCTGATGCTCGTCGGGCCCGCGCCGAGCGCCGGACCGCCATCGCTTCCCGCGTCGTCCAGACGGCCCCCGTCGGTGGGCGTCCTCGTTGTTCCCCGTCGCCCGCCGTCAACGCCGCCACCGGCCCGGCGGGGAACGAGCAGCAAGCATCCTCTCAGCACCCATCCGTGCGGTGAGATGGCCGCACCGCCACTCCGTTCGCGCGCCCTTGGAGGTACGAGCTGCGGTCATCGCGGCGAACGAGCTCCTGCGCTACCGCCCCGTCGACGACGTCTACGAGGAGTGGCTCGACCGCGTCGCCGAGCTTGTCCGTGCCGCAAGGGGCTCTCCTGCGCCTTCCGCACCACTGCGCCGCACCCCGCCCCGCTTGGGCAATGAAGCCACGGGGGCATTCCAGCCGCCTCCTTTCCAAGAAGATGCCATGGCCCCAAGGCGCGCAGCTCCCGGGCGGAACCCGCTCCGTCATGCGCCGGCCCAGCAGGAACGGAGCTGCCGAGAAGTCCCGCGACCGCAAGAGGCCGCCCGGGCGCTCCCAGCCCCGGCTCGTCGAGACCCTGCTCCGGCTCCGGCACGTCAAGACCCCGCGCTGCTCCTGAAGGAAATATGCCCTAGAGGCAATAATAAAGTTATTATTTATTTCCTTAATTCATGATAAATGTTTATTATTCATGCTAGAATTGTATTAACAGGAAACATAATACATGTGTGAATACATAGACAAACAGAGTGTCACTAGTATGCCTCTACTTGACTAGCTCATTAATCAAAGATGGTTATGTTTCCTAGCCATGAACAAAGAGTTGTTATTTGATTAACGAGATCACATCATTAGTTGAATGATCTGATTGACATGACCCATTCCATTAGCATAGCACCCGATCGTTTAGTATGTTGCTATTGCTTTTATCCATGACTTATACATGTTCCTTTAACTATGAGATTATGCAACCCCCGTTTACCATAGGAACACTTTGTGTGCTACCAAACGTCACAACGTAACTGGGTGATTATAAAGGTGCTCTACAGGTGTCTCCGAAGGTACATATTGGGTTGGCGTATTTCGAGATTAGGATTTGTCACTCCGATTGCCGGAGAGGTATCTCAGGGCCTTCTCGGTAATGCACATCACATAAAGCCTTGCAAGCATTGCAACCAATGAGTTAGTTGCGAGATGATGTATTACAGAACAAGTAAAGAGACTTGCCGGTAACGAGATTGAACTAGGTATTGGATACCGACGATCGAATCTCGGGCAAGTAACATACCGATGACAAAGGGAACAACGTATGTTGTTATGCGGTCTGACCGATAAAGATCTTCGTAGAATATGTAGGAGCCAATATGGGCATCCAGGTCCCGCTATTGGTTATTGACCGGAGACGTGTCTCGGTCATGTCTACATTGTTCTAGAACCGTAGGGTCCGCACGCTTAAACGTTACGATGATAGTTATTATGAGTTTATGCATTTTGATGTACCAAAGGAGTTCGGAGTCCCGGATGTGATCACGGACATGACGAGGAGTCTCGAAATGGTCGAGACGTAAAGAATGATATATTGGAAGCCTATGTTTGGACATCGGATGCATTCCAGGTGAAATCAGGATTTTACCGGAATACCGGGAGGGTTACCGGAACCCCCCGGGGGCATAATGGGCCAACATGGGCCTTGGAGGAGAGGTGAGAGGGCTGCCCTAGGGGCTGCGCGCCTCCCCCCTTCCCCTAGTCCTATTAGGACTAGGAGAGGTGGGCGCCCCCTCTCTCTCTCTCCCCCTTGGAGAATCCTAGTCCAACTAGGATTGGGGGGGGGGGATCCTACTCCCAGAGGGAGTAGGACTCTCCTGGCGCGCCAGGCTTGGCCGGCCAGCCCCTCCCCCTTGGCTCCTTTATATACGGGGGCAGGGGGCACCCCATGACACACAAGTTGATCTACGGATCGTTCCTTAGCCGTGTGCGGTGCCCCCTTCCACCAAATTCCACCTCGGTCATATCGTTGCAGTGCTTAGGCGAAGCCCTGCGCCGGTAACACATCAAGATCGTCACCACGCCGTCGTGCTGACGGAACTCTTCCCCGACGCTTTGCTGGATCGGAGCCCGGGGATCGTCATCGAGCTGAACGTGTGCCAAGAACTCGGAGGTGCCGGAGTAACGGTGCTGTGATCGGTTGGATCGCGAGGAGAACGTACGACTACTTCCTCTACGTTGTGTCAACGCTTCCGCTTCGGTCTACGAGGGTACGTAGACAACAATCTCCCCTCTCGTTGCTATGCATCACCATGATCTTGCGTATGCGTAGGAAATTTTTGAAATTACTACGTTCCCCAACAGTGGCATCCGAGCCTAGGTTTTTATGGTATGATGTTATTTGCACGAGTAGAACACAAGTGAGTTGTGGACGATACAAGTCATACTGCCTACCAGCATGTCATAGTTTGGTTCAGCGGTATTGTTGGACGAGATGATCCGGACCAACCTTACGCGTACGCTTACGCGAGACCGGTTCCCTCGACGTGCTTTGCACATAGATGGCTTGCGGAAGACTGTCTCTCCAACTTTAGTTGAACCGAGTGTGGCTACGCCCGGTCCTTGAGAAGGTTAAAACGGAGTCTATTTGACAAACTATCGTTGTGGTTTTGATGCGTAGGTAAGATGAGTTCTTGCTTAAAGCCCGAAGCAGCCACGTAAAACTTGCAACAACAAAGTAGAGGACGTCTAACTTGTTTTTGCAGGGCATGTTGTGATGTGATATGGTCAAGACGTGATGCTAAATTTTATTGTATGAGATGATCATGTTTTGTAACCGAGTTATCGGCAACTGGCAGGAGCCATATGGTTGTCGCTTTATTGTATGCAATGCAATCGCGATGTAATGCTTTACTTTATTACTAAGCGGTAGTGATAGTCGTAGAAGCATAAGATTGGCGAGACGACAAGGATGCTGCGATGAAGATCAAGGTGTCGCGCCGGTGACGATGGTGATCATGAAGGTGCTTCGAAGATGGAGATCACAAGCACAAGATGATGATGGCCATATCATATCACTTATATTGATTGCATGTGATGTTTATCCTTTTATGCATCTTATCTTGCTTTGATTGACGGTAGCATTATAAGATGATCTCTCACTAAATTATCAAGAAGTGTTCTCGCTGAGTATGCACCGTTGCGAAAGTTCTTCGTGCTGAGACACCACGTGATGATCGGGTGTGATAGGCTCTACGTTCAAATACAACGGGTGCAAAACAGTTGCACACGCGAAATACTCAGGTTTAACTTGACGAGCCTAGCATATAACAGATATGGCCTCGGAACACGGAGACCGAAAGGTCGAGCGTGAATCATATAGTAGATATGATCAACATAGTGATGTTCACCATTGAAACTACTCCATCTCACGTGATGATCGGACATGATTTAGTTGATTTGGATCACGTGATCACTTAGAGGATTAGAGGGATGTCTATCTAAGTGGGAGTTCTTAAGTAATATGATTAATTGAACTTTAATTTATCATGAACTTAGTCCTGGTAGTATTAGCATATCTATGTTGTAGATCAATAGCTCGCGTTGTTACTTCCCTATGTTTATTTTGATATGTTCCTAGAGAAAATTGTGTTGAAAAATGTTAGTAGCAATGATGCGGATTGGATCCGTGATCTGAGGTTTATCCTCATTGCTGCACAGAAGAATTATGTCCTTGATGCACCGCTAGGTGATGGACCTATTGCAGGAGCAGATGCAGACATTATGAACGTTTTGCTAGCTCAATATGATGACTACTTAATAGTTTAGTGCACCATGCTTAACTGCTTAGAATCGGGACTTCAAAGACGTTTTGAACGTCATGGAGCATATGAGATGTTCTAGGAGTTGAAGTTAATATTTCAAGCAAATACCCGAGTTGAGAGATATGAAGTCTCCAACAAGTTCTATAGCTAAAAAATGGAGGAGAATCGCTCAACTAGTGAGCATGTGCTCAGATTGTCTGGGTACTACAATCGCTTGAATCAAGTGGGAGTTAATCTTCCAGATAAGATAGTGATTGACAGAATTCTCTAGTCACCATCACCAAGTTAGTAGAACTTCGTGATGAACTATAATATGCAAGGGATAACAGAAAATATTCCCAAGCTCTTCGCGATGCTAAAATCAGCGAAGGTAGAAATCAAAGAAAAACATCAAGTGTTGATGGTTGACAAGATCACTAGTTTCAAGAAAAGGGAAAAAGGAAAGAAGGGGAACTTCAAGAAGAACGGCAAGCAAGTTGCTGCTCAAGTGAAAAAGCCCAAGTCTGGTCCTAAGCCTGAGACTAAGTGCTTCTACTGCAAAGGGACTGGTCACTGGAAGCGGAACTACCCCAAGTGATTGGCGGATAAGAAGGATGGCAAAGTGAACATAAGTATATTTGATATACATGTTATTGATGTGTACTTTACTAGTGTTCATAGCAACCCCTCAGTATTTGGTACTAGTTCAAGTTGCTAAGATTAGTAACTCGAAACGGGAGTTGCAGAATGAAAAAAAAAACTAGTTAAAGGGCAAGGTGACGATGTGTGTTGGAAGTGGTTCCAAGATTGATATGATCATCATCACACACTCCCTATACTTTCAGGATTAGTGTTGAAACTAAATAAGTGTTATTTGGTGTTTGCGTTGAGCATGAATATGATTTGATCATGTTAATTGCAATACGGTTATTCATTTAAGTAAGAGAATAAATTGTTGTTCTGTTTACATGAATAAAACCTTCTATGGTCATACACACCAATGAAAATAGTTCATTGGATCTCGATCGCAGTGATACACATATTCATAATATTGAAACCAAAAGATGCGAAGTTAATGATGATAGTGCAACCTATTTGTGGCACTGCCGTTTAGGTCATATTGGTGTAAAGCGCATGAAGAAACTCCATGCTGATGGGATTTTGGAATCACTTGATTATGAATCACTTGATGCTTGCGAACCATGCCTCTTGGGCAACATGACTAAAACGCCGTTCTCCGGAACAATGGAGCAAGCAACAGATTTGTTGGAAATCATACATACTGATGTATGTGGTCCGATGAATATTAAGGCTCGCGACAAGTATCATTATTTTCAGAACTTCACAGATGATTTAAGCAGATATGGGTATATCTACTTAATGAAACATAAGTCTGAAACGTTTGAAAAGTTCAAAGAATTTCAGAGTGAAGTGGATAATCATCGTAACAAGAAAATAAGGTTTCTACGATCTGATCGCGGAGACAAATATTTGAGTTACGAGTTTGGTCTTCAATTAAAACAATGTGGAATAGTTTCACAAATTCATGCCACCTGGAACACCACAGCATAATGGTGTGTCCGAACGTCATAACCGCACTTTATTGGATATAGTACAATCTATGATGTTTCTTACCGATTTACCAATATCGTTTTGGGATCATGCATTAGAGACAGCTGCATTCACGTTAAAAGAGGCACCATCTAAATCCGTTGAGACGACACCGTATGAACTATGGTTTAGCAATAAACCTAAGTTGTCGTTTCTTAAAGTTTGGGGCTGCGATGCTTATGTGAGAAAGCTTCAACCTGATAAGCTCGAACCCAAATCAGAGAAATGTGTCTTCATAGGATATCCAAAGGAAACTGTTGGATACACCTTCTATCACAGTTCCGAAGGCAAGACTTTTGTTGCTAAGTTCGGAAACTTTCTAGAGAAAGAGTTTCTTTCGAAAGAAGTGAGTGGGAGGAAAGTAGAACTTGATAAGGTAATTGTACCTTCTCCCTTATTGGAAAGTAGTTCATCACAGAAAACTGTTCCTGTGACTACTACACCAATTAGTGAGGAAGCTAATGATGATGATCATGTAACTTCAGATCAAGTTACTACCGAATCTCGTAAGTAAACCAGAGTGAGATCCGCACCAGAGTGGTACGGTAATCCTGTTCTGGAAGTCATGTTACTAGACCATGATGAACTTGCGAACTATGAGGAAGCGATGATGAGCCCAGATTCCGCGAAATGGTTAGAGGCCATGAAATCTGAGATATGATCCATGTATGAGAACAAAGTATGGACTTTGATGGATTTGCCCGATGATCGGCAAGCCAAAGAAAATAAATGGATCTTCAAGAGGAAGACGGACACTGATAGTAGTGTTACTATCTACAAAGCTAGAATTGTCGCAAAAAAAGTTTTCGACAAATTCAAGGTGTTGACTACGATGAGAGTTTCTCACTCGTATCTATGCTTAAGTCTGTCCGAATCATGTTAGCAATTGCCGCATTTTATGAAATCCGGCAAATGGATAAACAAAACTACATTCCTTAATGGATTTATTAAAGAAGAGTTGTATACGATGCAACTAGAAGGTTTTGTCGATCCTGAAGGTGTTAACAAAATATGCAAGCTCCAGCGATCCATCTATGGACTGGTGCAAGCATCTCAGAGTTGGAATATACACTTTGATAAGTTGATCAAAGCATATAGTTTTATACAGACTTGCGGTGAAGCCTGTATTTACAAGAAAGTGAGTGGGAGCACTACAGCATTTCTGATAAGTATATGTAAAATGACATATTATTGATCGGAAATAATGTAGAATTATTCTGTGAAGCATAAAGGAGTATTTGAAAGGAGTTTTTCGAAGAAGGACCTCGGTGAAGCTACTTACATATTGAGCATCAAGATCTATAGAGATAGATCAAGACGCTTGATAAGTTTTTCAATAAAGTACATACCTTGAAAAGTTTTTGAAATAGTTCAAAATGGAACAGTCAAAGAAAGAGTTCTTGCCTGTATTACAAGGTGTGAAATTGAGTAAGACTCAAAGCCCGACCACGGCAGAAGATAGAAAGAGAATGAAAGTCATTCCCTATGCCTCAGCCATAGGCTCTATGAAGTATGCCATGCTGTGTACCAGATCTATTGCATACCCTACCACTGAGTTTGGCAAGGGAGTACAATAGTGATCTAGGAAGTAGATCACTGGACGGCGGTCAAAATTATCCTTAGTGGAATAAGGATATGTTTCTCGATTATGGAGGTGACAGAAAGGTTCGTCGTAAAAGGTTACGTCGATGCAAGTTTTGACACTAATCTAGATGACTCTAAGTCTCAATCTAGATACATATTGAAAGTGGGAGCAATTAGCTAAAGTAGCTCCGTGCAGAGCATTGTAGACATAGAAAATTGCAAAATACATAACGGATCTGAATGTGGCAGACCCGTTGACTAAACTTCTCTCACAAGCAAAACATGATCACACCTTAGTACTCTTTGGGTGTTAATCACATAGCGATGTGAACTAGATTACTGAATCTAGTAAACCCTTTGGGTGTTGGTCACATATCGATGTGAACTATGGGTGTTAATCACATGGTGATATGAACTATTGCTGATAAATCACATGGCGATGTGAACTAGATTATTGACTCTAGTGCAAGTGGGAGACTGAAGGAAATATGCCCTAGAGGCAATAATAAAGTTATTATTTATTTCCTTAATTCATGATAAATGTTTATTATTCATGCTAGAATTGTATTAACAGGAAACATAATACATGTGTGAATACATAGACAAACAGAGTGTCACTAGTATGCCTCTACTTGACTAGCTCATTAATCAAAGATGGTTATGTTTCCTAGCCATGAACAAAGAGTTGTTATTTGATTAACGAGATCACATCATTAGTTGAATGATCTGATTGACATGACCCATTCCATTAGCATAGCACCCGATCGGTTAGTATGTTGCTATTGCTTTTATCCATGACTTATACATGTTCCTTTAACTATGAGATTATGCAACCCCCGTTTACCATAGGAACACTTTGTGTGCTACCAAACGTCACAACATAACTGGGTGATTATAAAGGTGCTCTACAGGTGTCTCCGAAGGTACATATTGGGTTGGCGTATTTCGAGATTAGGATTTGTCACTCCGATTGTCGGAGAGGTATCTCAGGGCCTTCTCGGTAATGCACATCACATAAAGCCTTGCAAGCATTGCAACCAATGAGTTAGTTGCGAGATGATGTATTACAGAACGAGTAAAGAGACTTGCCGGTAACGAGATTGAACTAGGTATTGGATACCGACGATCGAATCTCGGGCAAGTAACATACCGATGACAAAGGGAACAACGTATGTTGTTATGCGGTCTGACCGATAAAGATCTTCGTAGAATATGTAGGAGCCAATATGGGCATCCAGGTCCCGCTATTGGTTATTGACCGGAGACGTGTCTCGGTCATGTCTACATTGTTCTCGAACCATAGGGTCCGCACGCTTAAACGTTACGATGATAGTTATTATGAGTTTATGCATTTTGATGTACCGAAGGAGTTCGGAGTCCCGGATGTGATCACGGACATGACGAGGAGTCTCGAAATGGTCGAGACGTAAAGAATGATATATTGGAAGCCTATGTTTGGACATCGGATGCATTCCAGGTGAAATCAGGATTTTACCGGAATACCGGGAGGGTTACCGGAACCCCCCGGGGGCATAATGGGCCAACATGGGCCTTGGAGGAGAGGTGAGAGGGCTGCCCTAGGGGCTGCGCGCCTCCCCCCTTCCCCTAGTCCTATTAGGACTAGGAGAGGTGGGCGCCCCCTCTCTCTCTCTCTCCCCCTAGGAGAATCCTAGTCCAACTAGGATTGGGGGGGGGGGAATCCTACTCCCAGAGGGAGTAGGACTCTCCTGGCGCGCCAGGCTTGGCCGGCCAGCCCCTCCCCCTTGGCTCCTTTATATACGGGGGCAGGGGGCACCCCATGACACACAAGTTGATCTACGGATCGTTCCTTAGCCGTGTGCGGTGCCCCCTTCCACCAAATTCCACCTCGGTCATATCGTTGCAGTGCTTAGGCAAAGCCCTGCGCCGGTAACACATCAAGATCGTCACCACGCCGTCGTGCTGACGGAACTCTTCCCCGACGCTTTGCTGGATCGGAGCCCGGGGATCGTCATCGAGCTGAACGTGTGCCAAGAACTCGGAGGTGCCGGAGTAACGGTGCTGTGATCGGTTGGATCGCGAGGAGAACGTACGACTACTTCCTCTACGTTGTGTCAACGCTTCCGCTTCGGTCTACGAGGGTACGTAGACAACACTCTCCCCTCTCGTTGCTATGCATCACCATAATCTTGCGTATGCGTAGGAAATTTTTGAAATTACTACGTTCCCCAACAGCTCCCAGCTGCAGCGCAAGGGGACCCGCAAGGCCAAGCTCTCCCTCAACCAAAACCTCCTGCAACCACCGCCGGCTGCCGCGCCTACACCGCCGAGTTGCGCGGAGTCGCATGGCCCGGCAAGTTCAAACCGGACCTGCCCCCTCGCTACGACGGCACGACTGATCCCACAGAGTTCCTCCAGCTTTACGAGCCGGGAATCGAAGCTGCCAGAGGGGACGAGAAGGTCATGGCGAACTGGTTCCCCATGGCGTTGAAGGAAGGTGCTCGCACTTGGCTCCTGAACCTGGCCCCAGGCATGATCTCCTCCTGGGACCAGATGCGCACGCGCTTCATCTCCAACTTCCAAGGTACCCACGACCGGCCTCCCGCCGTGAGCGACATGCGCCGCATCAAGCAGCAACCTGGAGAGACCCTGCAAAAGTACATCCAGCGCTTCAACAGTGCACGCCTCAAGATCCCCAGGGTGTCCGAGGAAGCCATCATTTTGGCCTTCTCCGACGGCGTGCGCGACGTCAAGATGAAGCAAGAGTTGGCGATGCATGAAGACCTCTGCACCTCCCTGGAGCTGTTCAACCTGGCGACCAAGTGCGCCAGGGCTGAGGAGGGACGCCTCTCCCTCCTCGAGCTACCTGCCGCGGACCCAGAAGAGAAAAAGCCCAAGGCCAAGGACGTGAAGCGCAAGGGGGCTGCCGTGCTCGCGGCAGAGCCGGACACCAAGCGGGGCAAGGATCTGCCCGAATCCTCCAGGGGCAGCCAGTACTGTGTGTACCACGACCTCCACACCCACAACACCAATGAATGCCAAGAACTCCGCGCCGTGCGAGAAGGAAGAGTCGGCCGACGCCCTGACCGCGCTGACCGGGGCTATGACCGAGGAGGAGGAAGTAACCCGTGAATCCGACATTTGGCGTGCCCGGGACGCTGGGAAGATCGTGGCCCACGTCAAGGCTGGCGTGACCAACCTCGTGAGGACCGCTGGCGTGACCAGCCTCGCGAGGGGGACTGGAGGGATCAGCCTCGTGAGGATCGCCCTCATGGCAACCCAGGCCTACCACCGTTGCCGCCTCAGCCAAGAAGGAATGAAGACCGCCACCAAGACTAGGGGGCTGGGGGCTTCCAGGAGCCTCGCGCCATTGCCTGCATCCTGGGCGGAGCTCAAGCCCCAGCCTCTCAACGTATCTTCAAGCAGTTTGCTCGCGAAGTGAATGCAGTTCTCCCCAAGCTCGAAGCAACGTGTCCCCTCAGGTGGTCAGCCTGCACCATCACGTTCAGCTCAGCAGACCAGCTCAAGTGCGCGGCCACAGCCGGAGTCCTCCCAATGCTTTGTTCCCCAGTCAACACCAACGTTCTGGTCACCCGGACCCTCATCGACGGAGGAGCAGGACTCAATGTCTTGTCCGTGGAAACATTCAACAGCCTCCAAGTACCCTATGATCAGCTTCAGCCCACCAAGCCCTTCTCCAGAGTCACTGACGGTTCCGTAGTCCCGATCGGGGAGGTCCGCCTCCCAGTCACCTTCGGGGCCCGCAACAACTACCACACCGAGCTCATCGACTTTGACGTCGCCCACATCCGCCTGCCGTACAACGCCATCCTCGGGTACCCGGCGCTGGCCAAGTTCATGGCCGTGACTCACCACGGCTACAACGTCCTCAAGATGCCAGGAAGCGGCGGCATCATCACGGTGCCCTGTCAAGAGAAGGATGCAGTGTGTTCCCTGGAGCGAGCCTTCCAGGCCGCGTCACTGGAAGACCCAGATCGCGGAAGCAGGAGGCTTCCTGAGACCGCCCCCAAGAAGAAGAAGACGACGTCAGGCTCAGTCCCTCAGGAGGCAGGCCCTTCAGGGCCCGCGTCTACCCAGGGGGATCCTCCTTCAATCGCATAGGAAAGCGCGCTCGGCGCCCTCCTCAGGCAGGGCTCGGGGGCTCTCACCTGGAGGGCCACCGACCTCGCCAAGGTCACGAGGGAGGCGCTTGGGCACCACGTGGAGGCGTGTTTCGAAGCACGTTTCCCTCGAAAGGAAGCCAGGGAAGGAAGGTCAAACCAGCAGGAGTTTGTTAGCAAGGCCATTCAAGAACTACAGGAGTCAAGGATCATGAGAGGTTACCGTCGCCCACCGGTTGTGGCTCCCCATCCAGGCGAGGATGGTGGGCTGCACGTCTGCGTCGACGTACCAGGGCTCAATCAGATCGCCACGGCGGAACGCCTCTGGCCCTCACAAGTGGGGTGCTGCGGAGGACCACCCCACAGCTATGTTCGCATGCCTTATGGCCTGCCGAGCGTGGCTGCGGCGTACCAGCGCATCATGAGGAGCATCTTGGAGGCGCAAGAAGACAGGCGTTCCACAGCCCTGGCGGAGACGGAGGCTGCTCACGAGGAGCCACCAGTGCCTCCAGAGACTCCCGAGGCCCCTGGGCCTGGGGGCTCGTGAGGATCGGCTTCCGCAGCCCACCGAGTCTGCTGCACCAACGCCACTACACCGATGACATCTTCAGGTGACATCTTTCAAGTCTCATTCCTAGCTGGGAGCGCCCTCCCAGGGTTGCCTCATTCCCAGGCCGCGTGGGTCCATCCCTGTGGCATGTATCCCTTTTTATCTTTTCAGTCGCTAGCTTGCTTTGCTGGGGGCGCCCCTCGGGCTGCATCATCCCCAGGCCACTCGGGCTAGGCCCAGCGGCTTGTATCCCTTCCGCGTTTATTTCCAATTATGCATCATGCTTGATTACTCGAAGCCGTCCACGACGCCTTTTCTTCTTCATGTTGACCACTTGCACGTTAAAGGGGGGGTGCCTGAGCATCGCGACTCAGGGCTCTTACTAGCTCTCCAGCCCTCACCCTCTGGCCTTGTCCACGGCATCGCGACCTGGCATACCAGCGACGGCTGAGACAAGCTCGAGGGCCGGGACCCGAGGATGTAGAGTGCCGGCATCTAACCAGATTTTGCAGGAACACATCTCAAGATACGGCCCAGTGCCAGGCGCAACCCGCCTAGAGGTAGGGCCTGGTGAGTCCCGCGCTGGCTCACGGGTGCCCAGACACACCTCGCCCGCTCCAACCAGTGAGCTCCTGAGCGATTAACAATCAACTAATCGCTGCCATGGCAACCCTCTCTTCTTTTTGTGATGAATCTGTAGGGCCCATAGAGGGAACTGCGCTAGCCAAGGCCCTCACGGCGTTCCCATCGCCCTCGCCCGCGCGACCCGCTTGCACGTTAAAGGGGGGGTGCCTGAGCATCGCGACTCAGGGCTCCTACTGGCTCTCCATCCCTCACCCTTTGGCCTTGTCCATGGCATCGCGACCTGGCATACCAGCGACGGCTGAGACAAGCTCGAGGGCCGGGACCCGAGGACGTAGAGCAGAAAGGGGAGCAGAGGTGAGGGAGAAGGGGCACGCGAGGACCTCGCCATGCAACTCCGTTCCCGCTGCCGCGCGGACCCGTCATCACACAGGAGTAACCCCTGATTAACAAGATAAGTCACTATCCGAAGCATCGGATACCATGTCACTGCCCCTGCACCTAAAGCGATCCCGTACTAGCGACGTTGCTTCTCTTTCTCACCAAGCAACGGCTGCTTGGGCGCCAAAGGGGACCTCCTGAGCATCGCGACTCAGGGGCTCTTACCGGACCCCGGGTCGCTCACCTCCTGGCCTTGACCACGGCATCGCGACCTGGCATACCAGCGATGGCTGACGCCGCTTTGGGACTGGGACCTGTCGACGCAGAGCACCAAGCCCTCGCGAGGTGCGAAAGGGAGGACCGAACTATGACGGAATTTGCGATTCGCACAGATCCATAGCAAGGGTTACATATCAACAACAAGGATCACAGCCGCCTTACAAGTCCCCATGGGGCACAATGTGATTCCTCGCAGGGAACGGATCCTAAAAGGTGCTAACTACACGCGCCTTCGCAAAAGATGCCATCAACAACAGTGGGCCGACAAGCACCGACGCCAACCCCATCCAGATCAGGATCGGCGGCGACCATGCGAGCCTGCCCTGCTCCGGGAGCGGCGTTGGCTCGCGGGCTCGTAGTTGTCGTCGCTCGTCTCCGGCGTCACGAGGACCTCATTAGGATCGCTGGATCCTCCGGCGCTCCCGTCGCTCGTGGAGCTGTACAGGGGGCGGTTGGCGGGCCCAGCCGTCGACTTGTGCCTCCCCCGGGGCAGCACTCCAGCCGGCGACCGTTCGCGTCGAAGACCTTGCAGAACATCACCGAAGCGCTGTTGTACTCCAGGTGGATCGTGAGGGCGCCCTTCGTTCTGCAGCACCGAGCGATTTCACCCCAGCCGCGAGTCATGAAGACCTCGCCCGGGGCAGTGATCGCGACCTCTGCCCCGGTCGCAGGAGTGCTGCAGCCACAGCTCCAAGAGTCTCCCCTGCTGGAAGACAGAGGCGAAGAAGGGAGGAAAGCGAATCCAAGTCCGCGGAGGCATGGCGGCATGAAGCACGAGCTCGCGGGAGGAGCCCTCGGCGTGGACTCCAGGAGGAACGACCAACACCTTCGTGACCTTTCGGCGCCGGCGACGGCGCTGGCCAAGGAGATCGGCATCTCCTCTTCCAAGGCCCTCGATGTGGGCATACAAGGGAAGCAGGAATCCCGGCGGAGGCCGCTCATACCAAGGCCTCGGCACCACCAGGCGGTCCTCCTCGTCTCGGCCGCGCAAGGCAGGCCGTTTCTTCGGCGGGAGCGGGTCTGGTCCCTCTTGAAAAGCCTTTCCCTTCTCCACTGCAGAGAACCGGCGAATCGGAGCCATCGCGGCAAGATGGAGCAAGAACTGAGGCGGAGGAGGAAGCAACGAGAGATGGACTGGAAGGGCATGCGCGGTGCCGTACTTATAGCTGGCGGAGGCCAACCGTCGGCCTCCACGATCACAGGTAATCATGACACGATTTGCATGCAGGGACTTGTCAAATCCGCGCGGTCACCAAGGCATAGTGGGGAAGTGGAGACGCCCACGTCCAATCAACTGCCATGCGGCGCCCAAGGCCGCAGGCTGTTAGGGCCCGCGGCGCTTCGCCCTTGCCCTTTCGCCTCCCGGCACGGCCAAGTCCGTGCGCGCCTTGGGCCTGGGGGCTACTGTCGGCGTTCTGGGAACGGGGGTCCCTAGACTTGCCAGCCTGCGGCCTACGGCGTGGCTCAAATGGGGGCCCAGCATGGCCCATCTTCATCAACACAAGGCTCAAGACCCTCGCGAGGGGCCAAGCCTCGCGGGGCGGACGACACGACGCTTCCTCAAGCACGGCCTCCCCAGGCTGGCTCGCGAGGAGGCGGAGAAATCAAGGCGGGTACCTCCCGAGGTGCCCATGACGCAAGCCATGACGACTAAGGATGCCAGGCGGGCGCCAGCCCGCGCAGCGTCTCCCTTTCCTCTTTGGTGCAAAGGGGGCAAGCGCAGGCGAGAGGATCAAGCAAAGGCGTTCATTTTGGTGCAACGAGACCAAGACCAGTCCAACGGTGGGATGGAGGTCACCATGGAGCCCAGGACGGCGTCACCATAGGGCCTTTGGCAGGCGAAGACCAACTTTAGTCAGGATAAGTGTACCAGATGTTCCCCTTCAAATCGGCCAATTGTTGGCGCCCTTCCCGCTCAATATTTGGGAAGAGGCCCAGGGCCTTTGCCTATAAATAGGACTAGCCACCCACGGGATCGGAGGGGATCAAGTACCAAGAAACCAGTAGAGCAAGTAGAGAGAGAGAGAGAGAGAAAGAGAAGGGCGATCGAACTCCCCCTAGCAGTTCATCCCCTAGCCAAGAACTGACCCTCGCGAGGTCGTTCTTCCTTGTACTGTTCTTCCTCATCAGCCCAAGAGGCAATCCACCCACCACAAACTAGAGTAGGGTATTACACCACAATGGTGGCCCGAACTAGTATAAACCTTGTGTCTCTTGTGTTGTTCTTGCAGTAGTTAGATCTTTGCGAGACGGAGAGGTAGAGGGCATGATCTCCGCGCGCACCCCAGAGTTCGAACCTTAAGGGTCTGCCGGAACCCGCGAATCCGACAGGCTCCTCCAAACCGCTCTCGTAAAGCGTCTTCAGCACGGCACGAGCCTTCTTCTCCATCTTCGTGAAGGCCACCCGGTCCTTCGCCAGGACCTTTGCCTTGGCGTCTAGCTCGGTCCTCTCCGCCTTCAGCGACCGCTCCAGCATCTCCAATCGGTCGTGGTGGTCATCAAGCTTGGCGTCCCGGTCCTTGACGGCAGCCTCCCGAGCCTTCATCTCCTTCTCCTTCTCCTGGCGGCCGTGGACCTCCTTGGCGAGCTCGTCGCGCAGGCCTTGCAGCTCGGCCTCCAGCGCCTTGCAGCGAGCCTGGGCAGCCGCAGCGTCGCCTAGGGCAGCGTCACGAGCGGCCTTGGCTTGGTTGGCGGCCTGCTTCTCCCCATCGGAGGCCGACACTGCCTGGCCCAGCACTGCTCGGACGGAGGCGGCAGAACGGGCCCAGCGATAAGCTAGCTCCAGGCGCCCGGCCACTAGGCGAGGGTCCGCGCTCAGAAGATCCTCCCGCAGCTGGCTCAGTTCGCTGGCAACCTGGTCCAGGACGGCGGCAGAGGGGACAGAAGAAGCGGGAACCGGCGGAGCGGGCGGAGAGGACGGCAGCGTGATCACGGTTTGGCAGGAAGGAACCCCCTGGGCCTTGGTTGCCCCAGCTACAGCATCGAGCGCAGTCGACTCCAGGGTCAGCGAGGCCACGGGGGCTGACTCCTCGCCAAGGCGTCCCAGTCGACCTCACGAAGACGATCAAGCCGGGGAGGCGCGAGCCTCGCCGTCTTCCTCCCTAGCGGACTAAGGCGCCATCCCGGCAGATGGACTCGCCCGAAGCAGGGCCGCAGAAGCCCCTATCAACCTCTTCGCCGCAGGCGCCAGCCTGACAAAAGAGTACATATGTCAAGACTTGGCGGCAGAAACCAAGCAAAACACGAATCGAGCACTTACTGGTCGTCGCTTACGGACTCGAGCAGCCTCCGGCCAAACTTGAAGCCCGAGAGCCTGCAGCTGGGGTCAGCCTCAGGAGGCCCGGAAGCAGAAGGCACGTCAGGAGGGCTGTGGCTGGCCTCAGACCGCCCAGGGACCAGAGCGGACCCTGGGGGAACCAGTCCCGACCTGCCCTTCCTTGTGACCAAGGGAGAGTCCCCCCCTCCTTGCCTGGCGCCAGCATCATCGTCGTTCGGCATGGAGCGGAGGGCCCGAGACCTGCGCCGAGGGAAGGACTCCCCCGACTCCTCGCCAGTCGCCTCAGAGTCAGACTCTTCCTCCTCCACCTCTTCTTCCCCCTCACTCCCACTGGAGCTACCGGAGGACATGTTCAACATCGCCAGCGCCGCAAGATCCTCGGGAGCTTCCGCGGGCACCAGCCCCTCACCATTGAAGGTGGGCATGGCGTTCACCACCTGCTCCCAGTCGTCATGAAGGAACAGGGGGACGGGGGCGCCCACCGGGCTCGCCATGTCTCCCCCAACCAAGGAATGGAGGGTCGCGACCAGATTCTCGTCGGCCAGGGCCTCAGATCTTAGGCGCAAGGCGGCGTCCGCTTCCCCAAGCCTCCATAATGGGAGCGAGTGCTCCTGGAGTGGAGCCACCTGGTGCTCCAAGAACTCCCTCAGGAGCATGGCCCCAATCAGCTTTGCCGCCCCTAAGTTGCTTGGCCTCAGGTCCGCGTTCATCCTCTTCAGCACCGCCTTCGCACGGGGGTCGACGAGCTCCGCGCGGGACCACACGTCAATAGCCTTGGTCTGCCCCGTAGGCAACACCAGACGGGGGTGGATGCGCCCGACGTCCACCATGACCCACTTGCTTCGGAAGCCTTCGATTCTCTTCCCAGGCTTCGAGATAGCATTGGAATTGGAGTATGCGATGAAGCTCGCACATGCGGAGATATGGCCACCAGAAACCCGGAGGGAAAAATAGTGACACAACAAGGCCACCGAGGGCTTTATCCTGACGTGAGCCTCACAGTAGTAAGCAAAAATAGCCAGGAGAAGAACAGAGTTGGGGTGGAGATGCAGAGCCTGCAAGTTATATTGGCGGAGAATAGCAAAAGAGAACTCAGAGAAAGGAGGCACCAAACCGGCGACGATGGCACTCACAAAGAGCGAATAGAAGGTGCTCCCCTTGCCCTCAGGCTGGTCGGAGCCGGCCTTGAGCACAGTCGCCCCCTTGCTGCCCTGCGCCACCGTCATCAGGCCCGTAAGGGCGAGGTTCTTCTCCGACAGGTTCGAGGAATCCAGAGCCGGCGAGTACCAGGCCTCGGTCCGGGACTTGCGAGGCGCCATGGCGTGCCGGATGAGAAGGATTGAGACAGATCTGGAGGATTTTGGGAGCAAGGAGCAGAGCGAGAAAGGGGATCTAGGGCAAGGCGAACGAGAACAAAGCAAGTAAGTCTGGCCCGGGCACCTCTTTTGTCAGATGGACAGTTGCCGATGCGTCGTGGGAAGCGCAGACGCCCACGTCCAATCAACCGCCACGCAGCGCCTGAGGCCGCAGGCTGTTAGGGCCTGCGGCGCTTCACGTTTGCCCCTTCGCTTCTCTGCTAGGCCAAGCCCGGACGCGCCTTGGGCCCGGGGGCTACTGTCGGCGTTCTGGGAATGGGAGTCCCCAGACTTGCCTGTCTGCGGCCTGCGGCGTGGCTCAAGTGGGGGTCCAGCGTGGCCCATCTTCATCAGCTCAGACTCAAGACCCTAGCGAGGGGCCAGGCCTCGCGAGGCGGACGACAGGAAGCTTCCTCAGAGGCAGCCTCATTAGGTAGGCTCGCGAGGAGGCGAAGAGATCAAGGCAGGGGTACCTCGCGAGGAGCCCATGACGCAAGCTGTGATGATCGAGACCAGGCGGGCGCCGGCCTGTGCAGTGTCCTTGTTTCCTCTTCGGTGCAAAGGGGGCAAGCACAGGCCAAGGCATCGGGAAAAGGTTACCATTCCGGTGCAACGAGACCAAGACCAGCAGAGCGGCAGGACAGAGGTCACCGTGGAGCCCAAGACGGCGTCATCACGAGTGCTTTTGGCAGCCGAAGACCACCTTTGGTCAGGATAATTGTACTAGATGTTCCCCTCCAAAATGGCCAATTGTTGGTGCCCTTCCCGCTCATTATTTGGGGAGAGGCCCAGGGCCTCTATAAATAGTGCTAGCCACCACAGAGTAGAGGCATCTAACCAGATAGCCTCGGACCAAGTAGAACACTCCGCACCATCTCAAGAACACCTCTCGCGAGGCTGTTCTTCCCCTATACTGTTCATCATCATCCCCTGAGGCAATCCACCACACCACACACTGGAGTAGGGTATTACACCACAACGGTTGCCCGAACCAGTATAAATCTCGTGTCCTTGGTGTTGTTCGTCGTTTCCAGCTTAGATCACGCGAGGAGATTGGACGTAGATCGGTAGGGGAGAGATCTCCGCGCGCACCCCAGTGTTCGAACCTTAAGGGTCTGCCGGAACCCGAAATCTGACAGTGCTAAGGAGGCCAGTGCAGGTGAAGAGTACCAAGGCATCAGGCAAAGGTTGCTATATTGGTGCAACGAGACCAAGACTAGGAGGGTAGCAAGGCGGAGGTCATCGTGGAGCCCAAGACGGCGTCACCACTAGAGCTTTTCGCACGTGAAGACCACTTTTGTCAAGATAACTTGTACTAGCTACTCCCCTTCAAATTTGCCCGCCGTTGTTGGCTCCCTTCCCGCTCGATATTTGGGAAGAGGACCAGGGCCTATATAAGTAGAGCTAGCCACCATAGTAGGGGCATCTCATCTTAGCTTGATCCTACCCGATCGAGAGCCTACCCTAGCCACAAGAACATCTCAACCTCAGGAGGCTGTTCTTCCCTTGTACTGTTCATCATCAGCCCCAGAGGCAATCCACCACCACCACACTGGAGTAGAGTATTACACCACAACGGTGGCCCGAATTAGTATAAACCTCGTGTCTTTCTGTGTTGCGAGTTCGTCGAGTTCGTCCGCGAGATCTTAGCAAGCTAGGGCGTAGATCGGTAGGAGGGAAAGACTTCGCGCGCACCCCAGTGTTCGAACCTTAAGGGTTTGCCGGAACCCCACATCCAACATTTGGCGTGCCAGGTAGGGGTGCGCTGGAGCTCCTCTCCACCAACCTGCGCCCCACGTCGCCGCACTTCGCTCCCATGGTGGGTGCCCTGCCATCCACCTCTGCGGCTGACGTTGGCAGTGGGGCATCGGGGTACCGAGCCCTGGCCCCCGCCCTACGGCGAGTGCGGTGGCCGACCAAGTTCAAGCCAGAGATGCCGCCGCGTTACGACGACGCGACAGACCCGACGCCGTTCATGCTGGCGTACGAGGAGGCTGTCCTCGAAGCCGGAGGTAACGACAAGATCATGGCCAACTGGTTCCTCATGGCCCTTGCCGGCGAGCCGCGTGCCTGGCTGCTCAACCTCCCGGGATCCACGGTGGCCTCCTGGGGGGAACTTCGTGACCTCTTCACCGCTCGCTACACGGTGCCGGCGCACCATGTGGTCGCGGCCCTGCTGGGCGGCTCTCAAGCACCGCCTTCAGATCGCCACGTCAAACCGTTCCTCCGCCGGATCGGGGCCGCCTCCAAGCGCCCAGGGGCTCCGCCAGGTTGGGCTGCACCAGAGGCCGACCTCACCTTCGGCTCAGAAGACCACCCCGACTCCACCGCCGGCTCCGGCATGCTCCCAATGCTCCGCATGCCCACCATCTGCAACATGGCCGTCACCAAGACCCTCATCGACGGCGGTGCCGGCCTCAACTTGCTCTCCATAGAAGCCTTCAGCCTTCTTCACGTACCGCTCGAGCGGCTCAACCTCAGCAAGCCCTTTTCGGGAGTGGGTGGTGGAGCTGCCCACTCTCTGGGGCAGATCCGCCTCCCTGTCACCTTCGGCACATGCGACAACTACCGCACCGAGCTCGTGGACTTCGACATCGCCCGCATCGGTCTCCCGTACAACGCCATCCTCGGGTACCGAGCTCTCGCTCAGTTCATGGCAGCGACTCATCCGGCCTACAACCTCATGAAGATGCCAGGAAGCAAGGGCTTCCTCACCATCAAGGGGGACACTAAGGATGCCGTGACAGCGCTCAGGCTCGCCTTCAAGACCGCGGTGGCAGCACAGCCCGCCGGCGCCGGTACCCCCGAGGCCAAGGAGGCCGCGCCTACCAAGAAGAAGCAGTTGTTCACCCAAGACAAGGTGGAAACCAAGCAGGTGCCGGTCAATAAGGACGTGTCTTAAGAAGCCACCTTCACCATAGAAGTCGGCCTTGACCCGGGACAAGATGAAGCCTTGGTGAGGTTCTTGCGTGCGAACAAGGAGATATTCGCTTGGGAGCCCAATCAGCTGGTAGGGGTCCCGAGAGAGGTGATCCAACATCATCTAAGGGTATGCCCCAACATACGCCCCATGAAGCAGCGAGCCAGACGGCAGTCCACTGAGAAGCAGACCTTCATCGTCCAAGAGACACGCAAGCTAGAGGCGGCAGGCGCCATCCGGGAAGTTCGATATCCCGAATGGCTGGCAAACCCCGTCGTAGTGCTGAAGAAAGGCGGGAAGGAGCGAATGTGTGTCGACTTCACCAACCTTAACAAAGCCTGCCCCCAAGATCCATTCCTGCTCCCGCACATCGACCAGATTGTCGACCCCACCGCCGAGTGCAACTTGCTGTGCTTCCTGGATGCGTTCTCAGGGTATCATCATATCAAGATGGCGGTGGAGGATGTGGAGAAGATAGCTTTCCTAACACCATGTGGGGTGTACTGCTACACCTGCATGCCCTTAGTGCTGCGCAACGCGGGCGCCACCTTCCAGCGGTTGATGCACATCGCCTTGGGGTGGCAGCTCGGGAGGAACACAGAGGCCTATGTCGATGACATAGTGGTAAAGTCTCGCGAGGCGAGGACATTGATTCAAGACATGGAGGAAACCTTCGAGAGCCTGCGCCAGGTGAACTTGAGGATTAACTCGGAGAAGTGCGTGTTCGGTGTCCCCTCTGGCAAGCTGCTGGGGTTCCTCGTGTCCCATAGAGGGATCGAGGCGAACCCGGAGAAGATTAAGGCTATCGAGGACATGAGTTCTCCACAGACCCTCAAAGAGATGCAAAAGCTAGCAGGGCGGGAGACTACTTTAGGGCATTTCATCTCCAAGCTGGGAGAGCGCGTCTTACCCTTCTTCAAGCTCATGAAGAAGAAGGGCCCGTTCGAGTGGACCCCGGAGGCCGATCTTGCCTTCCAAGACCTCAAGAAATACCTTACTAGCCCCCAAGTGATGGTGGCACCATAGCCTCTCGAGCCTCTGGTACTCTACCTTGTCGCCACCCCATACTCAGCCAGCGCGGTGCTGGTGGCGGTTAGGGAGGAGTGCCAAGCCAAGGGCACGCCGTGCCAAGCCGGAGCTGAAGTGACGCAGGGTCGGGAAGGCATAGCAAAGGAATCAGCGGGGGAAGACCAAGCTCGGCAGGACAACGTCACAGAAGCTCCTGAGAACGGTCAAGCCTCAGGAACCCCTCCATCTCAGGAGATGCCCCAATCTCCGCAGGACCTGAGCCCCGACAGTGCGCCAGCCCTCGTCGAGCACCCGGTGTACTTCGTCAGCACCGTACAGTGGGACGCGAGGGCACGCTACCTCATGCCTCAGAAGCTCCTGCTCGCACTCTTGGTGGCCTTGTGCAAGATGTGACACTACTTCCAGGGGCACCCGATCAAGGTTGTCTCAGCCTACCCATTGGAGAGGACGCTCAGGAGCCCTAATTTAGCTCGAAGGGTCGCTGAGTGGAACATCGAGCTGCAAGCATTCCAGTTGGAGTTCAGCACTACCAGAGTCATCAAGGGGGCTGCGCTCGCTGACTTTATGGCAGAATGGACGGATGCCCCGACTCGTGAGGAAGGAGAAGACCGGTCCACCTTCCCAGGGAGCAAGGCTCCGGACGGCTGGGTCATGTATTTCGATGGCGCTTTCGCGCACCAGGGCGCGGGGGCTGGAGCAGTGCTCATCTCGCCCACCCAGGACAAGCTCTACTACGTTGTGCAACTCTGCTTTCAGCACGGCGAGAAGGTCTCCAACAATATCGCAGAATACGAAGGCCTCATAGCTGGCCTGAAGGCTGCGGCAGCTCTAGGGGTGAAGCGCATTACCGTCAGAGGCGACTCGCAACTCCTCGTCAACTTCTCCAACAAGGTGTCCGAGCCGAAGGATGAGCATATGGAGGCCTACCTCGCGGAGGTGTGCAAGATGGAAAAATAGTTCTCGGGTCTTGAGCTGCAGCACATGCCCCGGGGCACCAACAAGGAAGCCGACGACATCGTCAGGAGGGCATCCAAGTGGCAACCACAAGAGCCTGGTGTCTTTGAGGAGTGACTCTTCAGGCCATCAGCCTCTTTCAAGCACGACTCAGCCCCGGGAGGAGCGCCCACAACCTCCGGCCACGGGAGCCCCGACCTGTGGCCCGACCTTAGGAGCTCGGCTGCTCCTGGCACTCAAGCCCCAGGAGGAATGCTGGACCAAGGAATTCAAGGAGTACCTGACGCACGGGACGTTGCTAGAGAAGGAGGAGGACGCGGAGCGCGTGGCCCGGCAAGCCACGGCATACTGTATCCAAGACGGTGAGTTATACAGGAAACGACCGAACGATGTCACGCTGCGCTGCATCTCCAGTGATCAAGGAAGGGAGTTGCTAATTGATATACACGGTGGGGACTGTGGGCACCACTCTTCGTCACGGGCCCTCGTCGACAAGGTGTTCCGCAGTGGATTCTACTGGCCCACAACACTGTACGATGCAGCCAAGCTGGTGAGGTCCTGCGAAGCTTGCCAATTCCATGCCAAGCAAATCCATCAGCCTGCTCAGGGCCTCCAAACCATCCCTCTCACATGGCGGTTCGCGGTCTGGGGGCTGGACATCTTAGGCCCGTTCCCTCGGGCGCGAGGGGGCTACCGCTATCTCTACGTCGCCATCGACAAGTTCACCAAGTGGGCGGAAGTGGAAGCCGTCCGTACCATCCCGGCCGGCTCTGCCAACAAGTTCATCAAGGGCCTCGTGAGCCGCTTCAGGGTCCCCAACCGCATCATGATAGATAACGGCTCGCAGTTTACTAGTAACCTCTTCAAAACCTACTGTGCTAACCTTGGAACGCAGATCTGCTACGCTTCGGTAGCCCACCCCAGGAGCAATGGTCAGGCTGAGCGCGCCAACGCAGAGGTCCTGAGGGGCCTCAAGACCAGGACCTTCAAGAAGAAGCTGGAGGCCTGTGGTAGGGGCTGGCACGATGAGCTCCAGTCCGTGCTGTGGTCCATCCGCACCACCGCTACCAAGCCGACGGGCGAGACTCCATTCTTCCTCGTCTACGGAGCCGAAGCAGTCCTTCCTCACGAGGTCAAGCATCGCTCCGCACGGGTCCTGGCGTTCGACGAAACGCAGCAGGACGCCACGCAGGGGATGGATCTTGTGCTGGGGGAGGAACACCGTTGTGAAGTTGCATTAAGGGCGACAAGGTACTAGCAAGCGTAGCGGCGATACCACTGCCGCAACTTTCGCTCCAGGACACTCGAGACGGGTGACCTGGTCCTGAGGCGGGTCCTGTCCAGGGAAGGGTTGTATAAGCTTTCACCCATGTGGGAGGTCCCGTTCAGGGTCGTCCACATCTCTAGGCCTGGCGCCGTGCACCTGGAGACACAAGAAGGGACGCCTATCCAAAACACCTGGAACAGCCAGCACCTCCGGAAGTTCTACCCATGAAGAAAGGCCGAGAGCCTGTGAAGAAGGCCCGGTCCCTGTGAATAATTGCCGCCCGTGACACTCTCACGTAATAATGAGTTGGGGCTGTAAACGCCCCGGAGTCTCAGGAGCGCCGGCCTCAGGCCCTGGGGCTCCTGCCCACGCCTAGTGGCAGCACTTAGGTCCGCGCTGGTGAGAAGACTTGAAGACTAGATTAGGTGCCGGACGCGGCTTTTCATTTGCTTTCCATAGTTGGCTCGCTTTTCCTTAATCAAAGTTTGCTCTTGATGTTCCTTGCTGATTTGATTCCCTGGCCTCTTATCGCATTTTCCGGCTCTGGTTTGCTTGTGTTCTCTCTCTCGCATACCTCGGGAGGGGGCTGGGAAGATGCCCTCGCGAGCATTTTTCTCCTCTCTTCCTTCTCGCGAGCCACCCTCGTTCGAGCCTGAAAGCTGGTGCATCTCTCCTAATTCGTGCCCCTCGAGTACCGCGATACAAAGCGCCCAGTCAAGGCTTAGGAGGACGGCTAATCGTCTAGCACACCCCCTAACAGATTTTTGCAGTTTCTGAGCAAACACAGACCACCATGCTCAGATGGACGCAAGGAAACAAACACCTCGTGAGGAAGAGGGCATCCTGAACGCACCAGGTTAAGTTCTCTTTGCGCAAAATAACAACATGGCATGGGAATAACACGCACAGTGCAATAATCAAAGGACCACAGTTCGATACACGCCCCTCTGGGCCCATGTTGGTTTCATTTTTGATGCAAGAAAAAAGAGCTAAACAAAACGGCGTTGCAGCAATCCGCGGGGGCAGGCCCTCAGCGACGTCCCAAGCCTAGCCAGACCCTTCTTCGCGCTTCACGGAGGCGTGGCGACGAGATGACCCGTTGCCTCCTTCGAAGCGGGTGCGGTGGCGTGGCTGCTGGTCGTAGACACCGCTGCTGAAGTTGTCGCCGGAGGAAGAGCCGCCGTAGCTGGAAGAGACACGGTCGACGCCGAGGGCAGGCTCACCTTCACCCTCATCGCGACCGTCACCAAGGCCGAGCACCTCCTCACCGTCGTTAGTCTCGGGGCAGCACCCGGCGCAGCGACCATCTTCCCCAAACACCCTCACATAGAGGGTCGATCCACCGTCATACTTGAAGTGGAGCGTGCACCGCCTGCCCAGGCCACGCGCGCGGGCGAACGTCTGCCAGCCGTGGGCCAGGGCTATGTTGCCCACAGCGGAAGTCTCGACCGTGACCCAAGAGACCTTACTGCAGCAACCATCCGCCTGCAACCAGAGCCCGCCTGGACCAGGGGCCGGCAGTTCGTCGACGAAGAAGCGCGGAAGCTGGAGCCAGTTGCCGGCCGGGTTCTCCGACCAGACGACGAACTCCGGCGACACTTCCGCTGAATGGAAGCGCAGACGGGGAGGCCGCGCCACCATTGCACGCCCCCCCTTGTTAGCTGGACCGCCATGATTGGGACGACCCCCTCCGCGTGCCGTGGCGCCGCCTCGACGGTGGGCCACAGCGGGGGTCACGGCGTGCTTGCGCGGGCGGCCGCAACCGCGCTTGGGCGCCGGGGAGCCGACTCCCTCACGAGGAGCCTTTCCCTTCTCAACGGCAGAGAACTTCCTTCGCGCCGCCATCGGTGGCACTGCAAGCAATGGAGCAAGGAGGAAGAAGCCAGCAAGCGAGGAAGAGATGGGCGACGGGGGCTCCGCCTCCCTTCCCATTTATAGCGGAAGAAGGCCAACCGGCGTCTCCCACGATCGTAGGTAATGATGGTTCCCCTTGCATGTCGCAGGGACTTGTCAAGTCGTGCAGTTGCCTAGGCAGCATGGGGAAGCGGACACGCCCACGTCCAATCAATTGCCACGCGTCAACCGAGGCCACATGCTTTTGGGGCCCGCGGTGCTCCGAACTTGACCCTTGGCTTTGCCGCAAAGCCAAGCCCGAGTGTACCTCGGGCCCGGGGGCTACTGTCAGCGTTCTGGGAACGGGGGTCCCCAGACTTTCCTGCCTGCGGTCCACGGCGTGGCTAAGCCAGCAGGCCGTACGGCCCATCTTCATCAACAAGGCATCCAAGACCCTCGCGAGGGTCCAAGCCTCGCGAGGCGAACGACGCAAGACCTCCTCTGGAGTGGCCTAGTCAGGCAGGCTCGCAAGGAGCGGAGATATCAAGGCAGGGCAAACCTCACGAGGCTCTCGTGACGTGAGCCGTGATGAACGACACCAGGCGGGCGCCAGTGCGCGCATCATCCTTATTTCCTCTTTGGTGCTAAGGAGGCCAGCGCAGGTGAAGAGTACCGAGGCATCAGGAAAAGGTTGCTATATTGGTGCAACGAGACCAAGACCAGGAGGACGGCAAGGCGGAGGTCATCATGGAGCCCAAGAAGGCGTCACCACCAGAGCTTTTCGCAGGTGAAGACCACTTTTGTCAGGATAGCTTGTACTAGCTGTCCCCCTTCAAATTTGCCCGCCGTTGTTGGCTCCCTTCCAGCTCGATATTTGGGAAGAGGACCAGGGCCTATATAAGTAGAGCTAGCCACCATATTAGGGGCATCTCATCTTAGCTTGACCTAACCCGACCGAGAGCCTACCCTAGCCACAAGAACACCTCAACCTCAGGAGGTTGTTCTTCCCTTGTATTGTTCATCATCAGCCCTAGAGGCAATCTGTCGGCGTTCTGGGAACGGGGGTCCCCAGACTTGCCTGCCTGCGGCCCGCGGCGTGGCTCAAGGGGGCCCAGCACGGCCCAACTTCATCAACACAAGACCCAAGACCCTCGCGAGGGGCCAAGCCTTGCGGGGCGGACGACACGGCACTTCCTCAGGCACGGCCTCGTGAGGCTGGCTCACGAGGAGGCGGAGAGATCAAGGCAGGGTACCTCGCGAGGTGCCCATGACGCAAGCCATGACGACCAAGGGCGCCAGGCGGGCGCCACCCCGCGCAGTGTCCTCCCTTTCCTCTTTGGTGCAAAGGGGGCAAGCGTAGGCGAGAGGATCAAGCAAAGGCATCCATTTCGGTGCAACGAGACCAAGACCAGTCCAACGGTGGGAAGGAGGTCATCGTGGAGCCCAGAACGGCGTCACCACAGGGCCTTTGGCAGGCGAGGACCAACTTTAGTCAGGATAAGTGTACCAGATGTTCCACTTTGAATTGGCCAATTGTTGGCGCCCTTCCCACTCAATATTTGGGAAGGGGACCAGGGCCTTTGCCTATAAATAGGACTAGCCGCCCCCAGGGTAGAGAGATCGAGACATGGGAGGATCAATCGATCAAGCTAGCAATCTAGCATCAAGAAAGAGAGAGAGAGAGAAGGGAGGCAGAACCCCTCCTAGTAGTTCGTCCCCCTGACCAAGAACAGACCCTCGCGAGGCAGTTCTCCCCTGTACTGTTCTTCATCACCAGCCCAAGAGGCAATCCACCACACCACACTGGAGTAGGGTATTACACCACGACAGTGGCCCGGACCAGTATAAACTCTGTGTCTTTTTTGTTGTTCCTTTGGAAGTTTAGATCCTTGTGAGACGAAGAGGTAGAGGGCACAATCTTCGCGCGCACCCCAGAGTTCGAACCTTAAGGGTCTGCCGGAACCTGAAATCCGACATTTGGTGCGCCAGGTAGGGGTGTGCCGGAATTTGTCTTCCACCACTCCGCTCTTCGCCGACCATCGCGTCCATGTCTGACGCTCGTCGGGCCCGCGCCGAGCGCCGGGCCGCCATCGCTTCCCGCGTCGCCCAGACAGCCCCCATCGGTGGGCGTCCTCATCGTTCCCCGTCGCCCGCCATCAACGCCGCCACCGGCCCGGCGGGGAACGAGCAGCAAGCGTCGTCTCAGCACCCGTCCATGCGGCAAGACGGCCGCACCGCTACTCCATCACTTGCACCAGCTGGCTCTTCGTCCCGCGCGCTCCGCGCACCCTTGGAGGCTCGAGCTGTACTCATCGCAACAAACGATCTCCTGCGCTACCGTCCCGTCGACGACGTCTACGAAGAGTGGCTCAACCGCGTCGCCGAGCTCGTCCGCGCCGCAGGGGGCTCTCCTACGCCGTCCGCCCCACTGCACCGCACTCCGCCACGCGCTGGCAATGAAGTTCTGGGGGCGTACTAGCCGCCTCCCCTCCAAGAAGACGCCGTGGGTCCAAGGCGCGTGGCCCCTGGGCGGAACCCGCTCCGCCAGGCGCCAGCCCAGCAAGAACGGAGCTGCCAATAAGTCCCTCGACCGCAAGAGGCTGCCCGGGCGCTTCCTGCCCTGGCTCGCCGTGACCCTGCTCCGGCTCCAGCACGTCAAGACCCCGCACTGCACCAGCTGCAGTGCATGGGGACCCGCAAGGCCAAGCTCTCCCTCAACCGAAGCCTCCCGTGGCCACCGCAGGCTGCCGCGCCTACACCACCGAGCAGCGCAGCGTTGCTTGGCCCGGCAAGTTCAAGCCAGACCTGCCTCCTCGCTACGACGACACGACCGACCCTGCAGAGTTCCTCCAGCTCTATGAGCTGGGCATCGAAGCTGCCAGTGGAGACGAAAAGGTCATGGCGAACTGGTTTCCCATGGCACTCAAGGAAGGAGCTCGCACCTGGCTCCTGAACCTGGCCCCAGGCACGATCTTTTCCTGGGACCAGATGCGCACCCGCTTCATCGCCAACTTCCAAGGTACCCGTGACCGGCCGCCTGCCGTGAGCGACATGCGCCGCATCAAGCAACAACCCGGAGAGACCCTGCAAAAGTACATCCAGCGCTTCAACAGCGCGTGCCTCAAGATCCCCAGGGTGTCCGAGGAACCCATCATCTCGGCCTTCTCCGATGGCGTGCGTGACGTCAAGATGAAGGAGGAGCTGGCGATGCATGAAGACCTCTGCACCTCCCTGGAGCTGTTCAACTTGGCGACCAAGTGTGCCCGGGCTGAGGAGGGGTGTCTCTCCCTCCTCGAGCTGCCTGCCGCAGACCCAGAAGAGAAGAAACCCAAGGCCAAGGACGTGAAGCGCAAGGGGGCCGCCGTGCTCGCGGCAGAACCAGACACCAAGCGGGGCAAGGATCTGCCTGAATCTTCCAGGGGCAGTCGGTAATGTGTGTACCATGACCTCCACACCCACAACACCAACAAATGCCAAGAACTCCGTGCAGTGCGAGAAGGAAGGATCGGCCGTCGTCCTGACCGTGCCGACCGGGGCTACGGCCGAGGAGGAGGAAGGAACCCAGGACGCTGGGAAGACCGCGGCCTGCGCCAAGGGTGGCACGATCAACCTCGCGAGGACCGCTGGCGAGACTTGCCTCGCGAGGGAGACTGGCGGGATCAGCCTCGTGAGGATCGCCTGCAGGGCAACGCAGGCCTCCCTCCGCTGCCGCCTCAGCCAAGAAGGAACGAGGACCGTCACCAGGACGAGGGGGCTGGGGGCTTCCAGGAGCCAGGCGCAATCGCCTGCATCCTGGGCGGAGCTCAAGCCCCGGCCTCCCAACGCATCTTCAAGCAGTTTGCCCGTGAAGCGAATGTAGTCCTCCCCAGGCTCGAAGCTACACGCCCTCTCAAGTGGTCGGCGTGCGCTATCACGTTCAACTCAGCGGATCAGCTCAAGTGCTCGGCCACAGCCGGGGTCCTCCCGATGCTTTGCTCCCCAGTCATCACCAACGTACTGGTCACCAGGACCCTCATCGATGGTGGGGCAGGGCTCAACGTCCTGTCCGTAGAAACGTTCAACAATCTTCAAGTGCCCTACGACCAGCTTCAGCCGACCAAGCCCTTCTCAGGAGTCACCGACGGTTCCACGATCCCGATCGGGCAGGTCTGCCTCCCTGTCACCTTCGGAGCCCGCAGCAACTACCGCACCAAGCTCATCGACTTCGACGTCGCTCACATCCGCCTGCCGTACAACGCCATCCTCGGGTACCCAGTGCTGGCCAAGTTCATGGCCGTGACTCATCATGGTTACAACGTCCTCAAGATGCCAGGAAGTGGCGGAGTCATCACGGTGCCGTGTGAACAGAAGGATGCAGTGTGTTCCCTGGAGCGAGCCTTTCAGGCCGCGTCACTAGAAGACCCAGATCGTGGAAGCAGGAGGCTTCCTGAGATCACCCCCAAGAACAAGAAGACATCGTCAGGCTTGACCCCTCAGGAGGCAGGCCCCTCAAGGCCCGTGTCTGCCCAGGGGGACTTTACTTCCGTCGCATAGGAAAGCGCGCCCGGCGCCCTCCTCAGGCAGGGCTCGGGGGCTCTCACCTGGAGGGCCACCGACCTGGCCGGGGTCACGAGGGAGGCGCTTGGGCACCACATGGAGGCGTGCCTTGAAGCATGTTTCCCTCAAGAAGGAGCAGGGCAAGGAAGGTCAGACCAGCAGGAGTTCGTTAACAAGGCCGTTCAAGAACTGCAGGAGTCAAGAGTTATGAGAGGTTGCCGCCGTCTGCCAGCTATGGCTCCCCATCCAGGCGAGGATGGTGGGCTACGCGTCTGCATCGATGTACCAGGGCTTAATCGGGTCGCCACGATGGAGCGCCTCTGGCCCTCGCAAGTGGGGCATTGCGGAGGCCCACCCCACAGCTATGTTCGCATGCCTTACGGCTTGCCGATCGTGGCTGCTGCATACCAGCGCCTCATGAGGGGCATCATGGAGACTCAGGAAGACAGGCGTTCTGCGGTCCTGGCGGAGATGGAGATGATTCGCAAGGAGCCACCAGCGCCTCCGGAGCCTCCTTAGGCACCTGGGCCTGGGGGCTCGTGAGGATCGGCTTCCGTAGCCCACCGAGTCTGCTGCACCAACACCACTTCATCCTCGGCATCTTCAGGTGACGTCCTTCAACCTTCATTTCCAGCTGGGAACGCCCCCCAGGGCTGCTTCATTCCCTGGCCACGTGGGTCCGTCCCTGCGGCGTGTATCCCTTTTTTACTTTTTGGTCATAGCTTGCTTTGTTGGGGGCGCCCCTCGGGCTGCATCATCCCCAAGCCGCTCGGGCCAGGCCCAGTGGCATGTATCTCCCTTGCGTTTATTTCTAGTTATGCTTTCGTCTATCATGCTTGATTATTTGATGCCTGTCCACGGCACCTCTCCTCCTCCATGTCGACCACTTGCATGTTAAAGGGGGGGTACCTGAGCATCGCGACTTAGGGCTCTTACTATCGGCGTTCTGGGAATGGGGGTCCCCAGACTTGCCTGCCTGCGGCCCGCGGCATGGCTCAAGGGGGCCCAGCACGGCCCAACTTCATCAACACAAGACCCAAGACCCTCGCGAGGGGCCAAGCCTCACGGGGAGGACGACACGGCACTTCCTCAGGCACGGCCTTGTCAGGCTGGCTCACGAGGAGGCGGAAAGATCAAGGCAGGGTACCTCGCGAGGTGCCCATGACGCAAGCCATGGCGACCAAGGGCGCCAGGCGGGCGCCAGCCCGCGCAGTGTCCTCCCTTTCCTCTTTGGTGCAAAGGGGGCAAGCGCAGGCGAGAGGATCAAGCAAAGGCATCCATTTCGGTGCAACGAGACCAAGACCAGTCCAACGGTGGGAAGGAGGTCATCGTGGAGCCCAGAACGGCGTCACCACAGGGCCTTTGGCAGGCGAGGACCAACTTTAGTCAGGATAAGTGTACCAGATGTTCCCCTTCGAATTGGCCAATTGTTGGCGCCCTTCCCACTCAATATTTGGGAAGAGGCCCAGGGCCTTTGCCAATAAATAGGACTAGCTGCCCCCAGGGTAGAGAGATCGAGACATCGGAGGATCAATCGATCAAGCTAGCAATCTAGCATCAAGAAAGAGAGAGAGAGAAGGGCGGTAGAACTCCTCCTAGTAGTTCGTCCCCCTGACCAAGAACAGACCCTCGCGAGGCTGTTCTCCCCTGTACTGTTCTTCATCACCAGCCCAAGAGGCAATCCACCACACCACATTGGAGTAGGGTATTACACCACGACGGTGGCCCGTACCAGTATAAACTCTGTGTCTTTTGTGTTGTTCCTTTGGTAGTTTAGATCCTTGCGAGACGGAGAGGTAGAGGGCAAAATCTCTGCGCACACCCCAGAGTTCGAACCTTAAGGGTCTGCCGGAACCCGAAATCCGACACAATCCACCACCACCACACTGGAGTAGGGTATTACACCACAACGGTGGCCCGAACTAGCATACACCTCGTGTCTTTCTGTGTTGCGAGTTCGTCGAGTTTGTCCGCGAGATCTTAGCGAGCTAGGGCGTAGATCGGTAGGAGGGAAAGACTTCGCGCGCACCCCAGTGTTCAAACCTTAAGGGTTTGCCGGAACCCCACATCCGACAGTTGCTGGGGGCGTGATCAAGTCCGGACTAGCGTCTCAGCTCTCGTCCAGCCATACCATGGATGGCTTGAAGAGCCTTTCCACAAAGGTATTGCGCGGGACGGGGTCGCGCTTGGCGCCCATTCGAGCGATTATGTCCGCTGCCTGGTTGTTGTCTCGAGCGATGTGATGATATTCAAGCCCCTTGAACCGAGCCAATATTTTAATACGGCGTTTCGATATGCCACCATTTTTGGATCTTTTGCATCGAACTCTCCATTTACCTGAGATATTGCAAGGTTTGAGTCGCCGCGCACATCTAGGCGTTGTATGCCCATGGAGATAGCCATGCGGAGACCATGTAGAAGTGCCTCGTATTCGGCTATGTTATTGGAGTCCATATACATGATTCGCATCACGTAGCAGACTGTTTCCATAGGGGATGACAAGATGACACCAGCCCCCAGTCCGGCTAGCATCTTAGAGCCGTCAAAGTACATGATCCAGTTGGAGTATGAACTATACTCTTTAGGGAGCTCGGCTTCCGTCCACTCGGCGACGAAGTCGGCTAGCACCTGAGATTTAATAGCTCGGTGCGGCTTGTATGTTATTCCAAACGGTAAGAGATCAATGGCCCATTTGGCTATGCGGCCAGTGGCGTCCCTGTTGTTTATAATGTCGTTAAGTGGCACTTTGGATGCCACCATGATCGAACACTCTTGAAAGTAGTGTTGTAGTTTTCGGGATGCCATAAAGACCGCGTAAGCTATCTTTTGGTAGTGAGGGTATTGGGATTTGCATGGTGCAAGGACCTCTGATACGTAATACACTAGCTTTTGGATGGGGAATTTATGTCCCTCTCCCCCTTGCTCGACGATGAGTACAACGCTCACTACCTGGTGAGTTGCGGATATATAAACCAACATAGGTTTGCCAACACTTGGGGCGGCTAGGATTGGGTTGCCTGCTAATAAGGTTTTTATTTCTTCCAATCTGGCTGTGGCCGCATCCGTCCATTCGAAGTTGTCGATGCGTCTAAGCAGTCTATAAAGTGGTAATGCTTTTTTTCCTAATCTGGAGATGAAGAGGCTCAAAGCCGCCACGAACCCTGCTAGTTTTTGGACCTGCTTTAAGTCGTGTGGCCAATTGCGACAAGGCTCGGATTTTAGCTGGGTTTGCTTCGATTCCTCTATGGGAGACAATGAACCCCAATAGCTTTCCAACTGGAACGCCGAAGATGCATTTTTCCGGATTGAGCAGTATGCCGTATGTTCGGAGGTTGTCAAATGTGAGGCGGAGATCGTCCACCAATGATTCAACATGTTTAGTCTTGATGACCACGTCGTCCACATACGCTTCAACTATCTTGCCGATTTGTTTTTCCAAGAGTGTTTGAATCATGCGTTGGTAAGTGGCACCAGCGTTTTTAAGCCCAAAAGGCATAGGTTGAAACAGAAAGGCCCATACGGGGTGATGAACGCTGTTGTGGCCTGGTCGGACTCTGAAAGTGCATGTAGCCCCTAAGTGTGGTTTTGGTAATTCACGACAATCTCTATGGACTAATGTTTTCATTGAGATATATCTAAAGGGATTGTCCATAGATGGTGCATCAAGGATATTAGATGGAATCAAGGATAAAGTCCATATATATGAAGATATGTTTGCTCTAACCGTTGGTATTAATTGACAAATTCCTATGGAGCATCAAGCGCATTGAATCCTATATCAAGAAATGTTCCAAAATGATGCATGATGCATGTTGGATTTATGTGGGAAGAATGCCATCAAAACATTCGAAGAAGTCCTCTTGGTATCCCTCTCTGGATACCCCATGTGCACGTGGTCCCTGACCCCGTGCACACGGGGCCTAGGTTTTGGCACTCGATGTCACATATCCAGTAAGGTTTCAAGTTAGTCTTTGGGGATTTATGTTGAAGCCATCAAGATTGATTTTAATGCCTAACCAACTATATTCAAGGTGGAGTTCGTTAGAGGATCTCAAAGATTGCCATATGTGGGCTTTTAAGGATCAAGAGCTTGAGAGTATAATCAAATAGAAGAATTCAAGTTATGGTTTCAAGACAAGATCATGGTAAGCTCATGTGTTGGGTTTCCGGTTGATCAAGTCTTGAAG
Source organism: Aegilops umbellulata (assembly GCA_032464435.1). NCBI lineage: Eukaryota > Viridiplantae > Streptophyta > Magnoliopsida > Poales > Poaceae > Aegilops > Aegilops umbellulata. Next base: position 296,272,019 of record CP136058.1, read on the forward strand.
CAAGCAACTAGAGTGAATAATTCATTGTGCCTCTCAAGAGATTATGATGGATTTTTTAGAGAGCAAATGATAACCAATATGATATTGATAGTGAAACTTGATATCGTCATGAAAGAGTCTTGGGTGATCTCTTTCTTGAAGCAATGAAGGGAAATGAAGAGTTCATTGTGGCTTTCAAGAAACCAAGATGTTTTCATTGAGATATATTTGAAGGGATTGTCCATAGATGGTGCATCAAGGATATCATATGAAACCAAGGATAAAGTCCATATATATGAAGATATGTTTGCTCTAAGCGTTGGTATTAATTGACAAATTCATATGGAGCATCAACTGCATTGAATCCTATATGAAGAAATGTTCCATAGTGATGCATGAAGCATGTTGGATTTATGTGGGAAGAATGCCAACAAAACTTTCGAAGAAGTCCTCATGGTATCCCTCTATGGATGCCCCATGTGCACGGGGTCCCTGGCCCCCATGCACACGGGGCCTAGGTTTTGGCACTCGAGGTCACATATCTAGTAAGGTTTCAAGTTGGTTGAGGGAGTCCTGGATTAGGGGGTGTTCGGATAGCCGAACTATATCTTCAGCCGGACTCCAGGACTATGAAGATACAAGATTGAAGACTTCGTCCCGTGTCCGAAAGGTTCTTTCCTTGGCGTGGAAGGCAAGCTAGGCGTACAGATATTCAAGATCTCCTACCAATGTAACCGACTCTGTGTAACCCTAACCCTATCCGGTGCCTATATAAACCGGAGGGTTGTAGTCCGTAGGACGAACACATCATAACCATCATCATACCCATAGGCTAGCTTCTAGGGTTTAGCCTCCTTGATCTCGTGGTAGATCTACTCTTGTACTACCCATATCATCAATATTAATCTAGCAGGAGTAGGGTTTTACCTCCATCGAGAGGGCCCGAACCTGGGTAAAATAAAGTGTCCCTTGTCTCCTGTTACCATCCGACCTTGACGCATAGATCGGGACCCCCTACCCGAGATTCGCCGGTTTTGACACCGACATTGGTCTATGAGGATTTATGTTGAAGCCATCAAGATTGATTTTAATGTCTAACCAACTATATTCAAGGTGGAGTTGGTTAGAGGATCTCAAAGATTGCCATATGTGGGCTTTTAAGGATCAAGAGCTTGAGAGTATAATCAAATAGAAGAATTCAAGTTATGGTTTCAAGACAAGATCATGGTAAGCTCATGTGTTGGGTTTCCGGTTGATCAAGTCTTGAAGCAAGCAACTAGAGTGAATAATTCATTGTGCCTCTCAAGAGATTATGATGGATTTTTTAGAGAGCAAATGATAACCAATATGATATTGATAGTGAAACTTGATATCGTCATGAAAGAGTCTTGGGTGATCTCTTTCTTGAAGAAATGAAGGGAAATGAAGAGTTCATTGTGGCTTTCAAGAAACCAAGATGGGACATGAAGTAAGATGTTGGTTGACCAAGATAAAGCTCGAAGATTATCTAGATGGTCAACTCCCAAAGCGCAATCTTTGTACCATGTGGGATCAAGTGATCTAGTGGTATGGTAAGTAATTATGAATTGTGCTTTTCTACCTAACCCATGCTATGTGCCTTCTATGTCTATGTGGGTTACGTGTTTCTCATTGCCTTGCATCAAAAGAGAGATTTCAAGTAGCCTATGTGTGGATGACATCAAGTGGTGATGGTCATCGGGTTCGAGGAGTCCAAGTGAAAGATGAGAAGACGGAGGTTATATGCTTTGAAGCTTGCGGTTCACATCATGATAATGTGCATGTGAATATGGGATTAAGTTAAGGCTTCCCTCATTGCAATATGAGGAAGCATTTCGGGTATATTCACTAAGTGATTGTCGACAAGAAAAAGATTCCAACTTGAGGCAAGCATCAAAGTCATCACCAAGCTCAAGTTGATTGTGCAAGTCAAAGGTATACCTTATCTAGGTTTTCCTATTTTTGCCGGTCTCATGGTGCATGGTGGGAGACCGGATATAGGTTTGATAGCCGTACTATTAAGAGGGACTTTGGGCGAGTAGCTTGATCACGTCGCATGTAGAGAGCTCAAACCTTTGCATTACTTGCATCATTATTTCTTGTTGACATTGGGTGATTCTCTATGTGAGGACCTTGGGATTTTCCGTAGATTCAAAACGAGCCCAAGATCATCGAATTCGGCGTCCGTATGCCAAAATTATCACTGTTTTAGTGGGCTGCTGCAAGCTGTTCTGGGTACCCCGTGGACACGGGATTTTTGACCCCCGTGGGCACGGGGCCTCATGCACACAGGCTTGTACCGTGCACACGGGACCCCGTGGGCACAGGTCTAAACCCCCGTGAGCACGGGGTGTCCAGGAACTGCCTGTTGAGCCCCAACGGCTAGTTTTGGGTTTTGGCTATTTAAGGGATCTTTCCTCCCACCGGTTGGGGGGCTGTTCATTCACATTCTAAACATAATTTTGAGCCTCTTACCACCTATATCAAACCCCTATCTCCCCTCTAAGTGAAGGGGTATTTGTGGATGGATCTTGGAGTCATTTGTTGATTTCCTCCATTGCATCCCCTCTCGTCAATCTCCCGCTTTCTTGAGTTGCATCTTGTGAGATTGAGAGAGTGAGTTGAGCATTTGTTGCTTGACCTTGCATTGAATTTTTTTCATTGGTTTGAGCTCCCCGCATTGATTTGTTCAAGTGAGAGGCTGTGAGTTTTTTACTCTTGGAGGCTTGGCCTCCTAGACGGTTTGGTGATATCTTTGAGAAGTTTGTGAAGAGACCTAGGTGGACAAGGTTCCTCCTGAAGCTTTGTTTTGTGGTGTGCTCCGGGGAAGGGTGTGAAGTGGCCTAGGTGGTAAAGTTCCTCCACAAGCTTCCGTAGTTATGGTGCTCCGGAGAAGATTGTAAAGGTGTGGTGTTCACCTTCAAGACCAACCCCGAGTGAACCGAGGTTCATCCGTTGGAGGGTGACTCAAAAGGGAGAATACGGTGAGTCACTTGGTGACACCCCAGAGCTTGGGCTTCGGCACCTCTCTAACAGAGATTAGCACTCTCATGAGTGTGAACTTTGCGATAAATCCGCGTCCCCGACTCGCTTGTGGTTATCTCATAGCCACACCCTTTACTTTTCGCAATTCACACTTGCTCATATTGATATATCTTGTGCTAGTTGAATTGCTTAGTTGTTCCTTCATTTCCATATCTTGTGATATAGTTTGTGCTTGCTAGTTTGCTTAAGTTCCTATCTTGTTTAGCATAGGTGGTTGGTGCACTTAGTTGAGCCTAGCATATTTAGGATTTGTGCTTGAAAAGTATCGGTTAGTTTAATTCCGCATTAGGATAAAGCCAAATCCATAAAAGTTTTAAAACTCCTATTCACCCCCTCTAGTCGTCATCTAGATCATTTCAATTGGTATCAGGGCTTTGGTCTCTCCTTGCTAGGCTTCACCGCCTAGAGAGTAAAGATGTCGACTAGTGGTATAGTGCATGATGACACCTTTTGTTTTAGTGGCACAAACTATCAGTTGTGGAAAATTTGCATGCTTTGTCATTTCCGGACCATGGGTCCAAATTTTGTGTGAATTGTTCTTGTAGGGGCTTCTCCGTGGAAGGATGAACTTTTTCCAAATAATGAGGAAAATGATGATATGCTTTGTGGGTATGGTGCTAAGAATGCCATAATCTAGTCTATATCCCTCGAAGTGTTTGAGTTAATTATGACTTGTGTGACGGCTCATGAGATGTGGACCAAACTTGAAGAAATAAATGGTGGGTCCAATCTTGTTGATATTCATCATCTTACGGAGGAGTCAATTGAGGAGGTCTCCACATCTTCAAACCATGAAGATCTCCATATTGCTTCTTCCTCCGTGTACTTGGGACATTTCAACTTCTTCCACCTCACCATCATGTGGCATGTCCCAAGGTAATGACATGGTGAGTGGAAATATAATTTGTGATGACGATGATGATGTGCTCAACATTGATGATCTTTCATGCATAAATGTTAATGTTGTGGCTTCTTTGGACTTGAACACATGTAGGAGAAATGACATACATTTTTGTGTTGATTGTCCATGCATGTCATATAGAGATTCCTCAAATACCTTGTATGATGATATGCTTGGTACTCCTTGTTGCCATGATCTCTATGCTTCTATTTCCTCTAGTTGTTATTTGACTAACCATGTAGAGAAAACAAGATAAATTAGTGCACACAACACTAATGGAGAAATTGCTAGAAGAGAATAGAACGAAATCACCATGTTGGATTGGAAATTCTATGTGTGTCAAGAGGATGGACATGGATATCCTACTCTTGACGATAAAGAAACTACCTCTCCAAAAGAATCATCATCAACCTCCGATGTTCACATGTGCCTCATGGCAAGAGGTAATACTGAGGTATCATCTACTCTTTGTAATGATATTGATTAATGAGAGTGATGATGAATGTGATAGGGATATGAGTCAAGAAATATATGAAATTGGTAATTCTCTTCATGGGTAAATAAGAACACTTATGTGATGTTTAAAGATCTTATCACTCATTTTGGAAAGTGTAGTGATTTACTTCATGAAGAGCAAGAACAAAATGAAAAACTCGATTGTAACCTTCTTGATGCTCTAGAAACTCTTAGAGACTTAGAATCTTCTAAATCAGAGATTGAAGTTGCTCATGATCAACTTAAGGAGGATTTTGAGCGCCTTGACCTTGTCTACAAGAATGTCAAAGGAGAGCTCACCAAACTCTCTAAGTCTTATGAGGAACTTCAAGCTACTCATGTGAAGTCTCCAGTTTCTTCTAGCTTCTCTCATATTGTCAATGCTGCTTGTGCTACTAACTCTATTTCTTGTGAAGCATCTATCTTTAAGGAGAATGTTGAGCTAAGGGCTCAACTTGTTTTGCTAACTAGCAATTACGGTAAATTAGAAGAAAGTCATGAAAAGCTCTCGGCTCTCATGATGACCTTCTAATCTCCCATGAAAGGCTAAAGTTAGCTCATGAGGCTGTTGTGACTAAGGTAACATCTCGTGAGCCTCATGTGGACATTAGCACTATTTCTACTCAAAATGCTTTATTGACATGTGCTAGTCCTAGTAATTCACCTAGACATATTATAGCCAATTCTTGTGATGAATTGCTCTCCTTGCCTTGTTGCTCTAACAATGAAGCTTCTATTCTTCTAGTACTTTTGTTGATACTAACCTTGTAGAGGAAAACAAAGAGCTCAAGTCCCAAGTAACTAATTTGAAGAAAGACTTGGAAATATGTCATGAAGGAAATACCTCTCTCAACGCTATCTTGAGTGTTAAAAAATCCCCTCATGACAAGGGCGGACTTGGTTTTATCCCCAACAACAAGAAGTCCAAGAAAAAGATGAAGGGACAAGATCACGTCAAGAATCCGGCCAACATTACATGCTTCAAGTGCAAGAATGTTGGACACCATGTGAGATCTTGTCCATTGAATAAGAATGCTTCAAATGTGAAGCATCAAGGGAAGTGTCCTCAAGTTCAACCTCAAGGTAAACCTCATGTTGAAGAAAGACCACTACCTATGATGAACAAAGATAATGTTTCCCAAGTTGATGAAATAAAGAAGAAGAGAAGGGGGAGAACATGTTGCTATATTTGTCGTGAGAAGGGACACATATCCTCATCTTGTCCCAATGGTAACATCCATAAGCCTCCTCTAGTCAATGATCATTATTCTCTTAGGAAGGATGCTGTTGGAAATTTGTTTGCCAAGGTTGTTGGTGCCCAAAGTGGATTGGAAATGGAAAAGACCATTTGGTTTGCCAAGCCTATTGTGACTAACTTCTTAGGACCCAACTCGGTTGGGGACCATCAAGCTCAAACTTGATCAATAGGTGTGTGGAGGACATTAGAGATTTGGCTAGTTCATGAAGAAAAGGATATCCACCATTTATTTGTTCAAGCCAAGTCATGTGGATTATTTTCATATTATCTATCCAATGTTCCTATTTGCGGTAACTTGTATTTATATTGCTTACATTAAAAGTTACTCGCCCCTTGCATATTTAGGTTTTGTATCTAGCATGTGTAGGTTTCTTTGCACATCATATAGTGGTGTTTGTAGGCTTGAGCCTTATTGTATCATATTTGAATCTTGCTTGGCTTTGTGAGATATTAGTGGATCATCACATTATGGGGGAGTGTTATGTTTTGTGCGCATCACAAACCCGAAATGCGAATATGAGAAATACCACCTAGTATTGATATTCAATATTATCTAGTCACTGTGTGGTATGTCAAGCTCATTTGAAATTCAAATTCTCAAAGTATCCATTAATTATCTCTTGTTGGTGTTTATTTTTCCTTCGTAGTGTGTGTCGCCGAGGTGTCCTTAGAGTTTCACAGAATCCTCTAGACACCCCGTGCGCATGGGGTCTTTGATCCCCATGCACACAGGGTGCTGCGTAACTCGTTGGACACCCCGTGCGCACGAGGCTGACTTAGCCCGTGCGCGCTGGGTCCAACAGTCAGAAATGCCCACTCGGCCAAGAACACTATGATTCTATCTTCTTATACTTTTGAATATGATTTTGATCTTGTGTATCTTCAAAATCTACCACCGATTGTTAATTCCAAATACCATTGTTATTCTCTTACAATTGGTATTTCTTCATGTGGTAGAGCTTTATGACCATCTTCTTCTCGGCTCGTGCTTCAACTTGCCTTATCTCACTACTTGCACTATCTATGATCTACTTGAGTGAGACAAACCTTTGAGTATGTGTGTAGTGTATATCCTATGCTCATTGGTTTTTGCTTAGTTCATATGTTGTTCTTTGTGTGCGGTCTTGTGTAGATTCATCACTTTGATATAATTTGGGCGACTTGAGTGCTTTGTTATTTTATTGGTGCATCGTGTATGTGTTCTCTTGTCCAAATTGTATCTCTCTGGATCTTGGTAGGCTTGTGCATGTATATTTATTTATATACTTATGCATGCCTTGCTTGCTCTACTTGATCGTCACTATATGGTAAACTCCATCATATCCTTAATGGTAAAAAATGTGCATGCATTTCGAGTTCATATCCATATGCACATATTTAATGTGGAGTTTGCCCTATGTATTGTAGTTGGTCTAACTACTTCGGACCCAATAAGTCTAGGGACCAAATTGTACCTTAATGTGTTTTAGGTACTTTGGAGAAGCATTGGATGCTTGGGTTATTCATGAGGAAGGTGGAGACACCATGGAAAATTACTAGAGCCAAACTTGGTTGATTCTTTGCTTTGAGGGAGAAGATAATTAAAAAATAGTTCGGTTGTAAGTGTTTCATTCTCATCATGAAAACCCAGTTAACAAAATTTGGGTCAATTTGTTGGATATGCATCAAACTCCCACACTTACCGTATTCTCAGTAAATCCACGGGATGTATTGAGGAAACGGCGAATGTGGAGTGTGATGAGAATAACGGCTTCCATGCGGAGAGATTTGTTTCAAGTGTTGTAGGTGATGAGGCTCCTTCCCAAGATACAAGTACAATGGGGATTGATCATATTCTTCCACAAGAAACACCCCATGTCCATGTGGAAGAAGGAGTAAGAGCCCCTCTTGTGGATCCACCACAAGGGAAGTCATCACCCCCAACACAAGAGCAAGATGCTATGGGAGATCATGCACCTATCCAAGAACAAGATCAAGTCCCTCATGTTCGCTTACGAGATCAAGGCCCCCTTGAACCAATGCTCTCTCGGTAACAAGTACTCGCTTCATGCATTTATTTAAATTAGAGTCAACATTGTGTATGTTGCATCTTGGAATGATTAGTACTTGTTGAGTTTGTGTTTCTTTCAAGAGCTTAAACCTCCTTATTGCATCTATGAGCCATTTGAGAAGAAGCATATCATGGGGATCTATAAAACCATGCTCATGGTTCAATTATCCCAAATATGCCAATTAAGCAATTTATTGCATACTAATTCCTCAAAGTGCTCTTATATGCACTATTGATAAATTTGCAAAAACACACTTTTTGGTTGTGGTATTATCTCCCATGCTTAGTAATTCATTTTTATGCAAATGAGATCAATTTATGTCATGTGCCTTGTGCCATGTGCCATGTGACAAAGCTCTTATTCTAAAGATTAAGTTTGTATAATGATGGATTCATTCATGGATATCAAGTTCTTATCTTTTGTACCTTTTCATGTGTGCAAGTTTCTTTGTGGATGCTCATCTTGATGATTATTTGCCACATAAGAAATTTCTACACATGAGAAAGTGCATATCTTTCTTTGATATCTATTTGTTTACTACCGGTCCTTGGGATTGTCTCTTTTTGATTCTTTGATGGATCCGGTAAGAGGATGAGTTGTGAGTGCTTGTATGTATTTCTTATATCTTTGCACTCATGAGTTTTTGGATGTATGTTGGACCCATTCTTAGCATGATGATCCTATTTGATACTTCCCGTATATCTTATCCAAAATATGTTCTTTGGATCTTTTGAATGTGTGACTCTCATGTTTTATCTTCTTGTCGCGTTCTATGGATCCCCAATATAGTTGGAGCTCCTCCACTTATACATAAATGGGTATGTGCATTTGATTCCACTCACATTTGATAAATGCACAAATTAAGTAAGAACTCATACTATATTGGCCTTCTAGATTTCTTCCATTTTGGCATTTGATGCCAATCGGGGAGAAGTTTAGAGGGTTTATGAGAAGTGTGTTGGTTCTTATCATTCATGCATATCTTTATTCGGTGTGTTTGCTATGAATGTGTATATAGAGAAAACTCTGCCAAGTTCTTTCATGTGCATATATTATGGGGGAGTTTCCTCTATATAGTATGGTTCTACTAGCATCAAATTCTTGTGTAGTATTTCGATGTTAGTACAACCGGTTTTGATAACATCAACTATCTTTGTGATATTTGAGGTAATCAAAACCACCACAAGTATACAATTTATTCTCGGATAGATTGCATACTTGTTTTAAATTCATTATTAAAACCCTCTTGTTGAGATTGTCATCAGTTAATAAAATGGGGGAGATTGAAAGGGCATGTAGCCCTAAGTGTGGTTTTGGTAATTAATGACAATCTCTATGGAGAAATGTTTTCATTGAGATATATTTGAAGGGATTGTCCATAGATGGTGCATCAAGGATATCATATGAAACCAAGGATAAAGTCCATATATATGAAGATATGTTTGCACTAAGCGTTGGTATTAATTGACAAATTCCTATGGAGCATCAAGTGCATTGAATCCTATATGAAGAAATGTTCCATAGTGATGCATGAAGCATGTTGGATTTATGTGGGAAGAATGCCAACAAAACTTTCGAAGAAGTCCTCATGGTATCCCTCTATGGATGCCCCATGTGCACGGGGTCCCTGGCCCCCATGCACACGGGGCCTAGGTTTTGGCACTCGAGGTCACATATCTAGTAAGGTTTCAAGTTGGTTGAGGGAGTCCTGGATTAGGGGGTGTTCGGATAGCCGAACTATATCTTCAGCCGGACTCCAGGACTATGAAGATACAAGATTGAAGACTTCGTCCCGTGTCCGGAAGGTTCTTTCCTTGGCGTGGAAGGCAAGCTAGGCGTACGGATATTCAAGATCTCCTACCAATGTAACCGACTCTGTGTAACCCTAACCCTATCCGGTGCCTATATAAACCGGAGGGTTGTAGTCCGTAGGACGAACACATCATAACCATCATCATACCCATAGGCTAGCTTCTAGGGTTTAGCCTCCTTGATCTCGTGGTAGATCTACTCTTGTACTACCCATATCATCAATATTAATCTAGCAGGAGTAGGGTTTTACCTCCATCGAGAGGGCCCGAACCTGGGTAAAATAAAGTGTCCCTTGTCTCCTGTTACCATCCGACCTTGACGCATAGATCGGGACCCCCTACCCGAGATTCGTCGGTTTTGACACCGACATTGGTCTATGAGGATTTATGTTGAAGCCATCAAGATTGATTTTAATGTCTAACCAACTATATTCATGGTGGAGTTCGTTAGAGGATCTCAAAGATTGACATATGTGGGCTTTTAAGGATCAAGGGCTTGAGAGTATAATCAAATAGAAGAATTCAAGTTACTGTTTCAAGACAAGATCATGGTAAGCTCATGTGTTGAGTTTTCGGTTGATCAAGTATTGAAGCAAGCAACTAGCATGAAGAATTCATTATGCCTCTCAAGAGATTATGATGGAGTTTTTTGAGAGCAAATGATGACCAATATGATATTGATAGTGAAACTTGATATGGTCATGAAAGAGTCTTGGGTGATCTCTTTCTTGAAGCAATTAAGAGAAATTAAGAGTCAATTGTGGCTTTCAAGAAACCAAGATGGGACATGAAGTAAGATGTTGGTTGACCAACATAAAGCTCGAAGATTATCTAGATGGTCAACTCCCAAAGCGCATTCTTTCTACCACGTGGGATCAAGTGATCTAGTGGTATGGTAAGTAACTGTGAATTGTGATTTGCTACCTAACCCATGCTATGTGCTTTCTATGTCTATGCGGGTTAGGTGTTTCTCACGGGCTTGCATCAAAAGAGAGATTTCAAGTAGCCTATGTGTGGATGACATCAAGTGGTGATGGTCATCGGGTTCGAGGAGTCCAAGTGCAAGATGAGAAGCCGGAGGTTATATGCTTTGAAGCTTGCGGTCCACATCATGATAATGTGCATGTGAAGATGGGATTAAGTTAAAGCTTCCCTTATTGCAATATGAGGAAGCATTTCGAGTATGTTCACCAAGTGATTGTGGACAAGAAAAAGATTCCAACTTGAGGCAACCACCAAAGTCATCACCAAGCTCAAGTTGAATGTGCAAGTCAAAGGTATACCTTAGCTAGGTTTTCCTATTTTTGTCGGTCTCATGGTGCTTGGAGGGAGACCGGATTATAGGTTTGATAGCCATACTATCAAAAGGGACTTTAGGGCGAGTAGCTTGATCACGTTGCTTGTAGAGAGCTCAAACTGTTGGCGTTCTGGGAACGGGGGTCCCCAGACTTGCCTACCTGCGGCCCAGAGCGTGGCTGAGCAGCAGGGCGTATGGCCCATCTTCATCAACAAGGCATCCAAGACCTTCGCAAGGAACCGAGCCTTGCGAGTCAGACGACGCAAGGCCTCCTCTGGACTGGCCTAGCCAGGCAACCTCACGAGGAGCGGCGATATCAAGGAAGGGCAAACCTCACGAGGGTCTCCTGACGTGAGCCATGACGAACGGCGCCAGGCATGCGCCGGTGCACGCAACGTCCTTGTTTCCTCTTTGGTGCTAAGGAGGCAAGCGCAGATGAAGAGTACCGAGGCATCAAGCAAAGGTTGCCATATTGGTGCAACAAGACCAAGACCAGGAGGACAGCAAGGCGGAGGTCATCGTGGAGCCCAAGACGGCGTCATCCCAAGGCTTTTCGCAGGCGAAGACCGCTTTTGTCAGGATAGCTTGTACTAGGTGTCCCCCTTCAAATTTGCCCGCCGTTGTTGGCTCCCTTCCCGCTCGATATTTGGGAAGAGGACCAGGGCCTCTATAAATAGGACTAGCCACCACAGTAGGAGGCAACTGATCCGGAGCTGGTTTAGATCTTCCTTAGCTACACAAACACAAGAACACCTCAACCTCAGGAGGCTGTTCTTCCCTTGTACTGTTCATCATCAGCCCCAGAGGCAATCCACCACCACCACACTGGAGTAGGGTATTACACCACAACGGTGGCCCGAACTAGTATAAACCATGTGTCTCTTTCTGTGTTGTGAGTTCGTCGAGTTCGTCCGCAAGATCTTAGCGAGCTAGAGCGTAGATCGGTAGGAGGGAAAGACTTCGCGTGCACCCCAGTGTTCGAACCTTAAGGGTTTGCCGGAACCCTACATTCGACATTTGGCGCGCAAGGTAGGGGTGCGCCGTAGCTTCCCTTCCGTCGATTCGCTGCTCCATCGCTCTGTCGTCTCCATGGCAGACGCACGTCGTGCTCGAGCCGAGTGCCGGGCTGCCCTCTCCGCCCGTGTCGCTCAGACGGCCCCCGTAGGTGGGCCACATCGTCGTTCTCCGTCTCCCGTCGCCAACGCTGCCACTGGCCCGGCGGGAAATTAGCAGCAGGCGTCCTGGCTGCATACCTCGATGCGTCAGGACAGCCGCAACGCTACTCCATCGCTCACCCCCGCTGATTCTTCGTCCCGCGCGCACCGCGCTCCCATGGAGGCATGTGTCGTGCTCATCGCGGCGAACAAGCTCCTGCGCTACCTCCGTGTCGATGACGTCTACGAGGAGTGGCTCGACCGTGTCACCGAGCTCGTCCATGCCGCAGGGGCCTGTCCAGCGCCGTCCAACTCTCTGCCTCCCCCTCAACCAGCCACGGGCGACGGGGCTTATGGCATGCCTCCACCACCTTGACCCCAAGTCGGTGCCTTGGCACCAAGGCACGCACCTCCGCGGCGTGATCCACCATGCCCGACGCGCGCGCGGGAAGAAAGAAGCTGTGAAGAAATCCTGCGGCCACGAGAGGCTGCACCGGCGCTCCCGCACCACCTCGATAGGACCGCGCACCGCCTGCAGCGACGCAGTGCGAACCCTGTCAAGATCAAGCTCCACCCCCCGAGGCGGGCCCCGGCAACCACAGCCGGCTGCCGCGCCTTTACCCCCGAGCTGCGTAGCGTCGCTTGGCCAGGCAAGTTCAAGCCAGACCTGCCTCGTCGCTACGACGGCACCGCCGACCCTGCGGAGTTCCTGCAGCTCTACGAGCTGAGCATCGAAGCAGCCAACGGCGACAAAAAAGTCATGGCGAACTGGTTTCCCATGGATCTCAAAGATGGCCCCCGCTCCTGGCTCCTGAACCTGCAGCATGGCTCCATCTCCTCCTGGGACGAGATGCGCAACCGCTTCATCGCCAACTTCGAGGGCACTCGCGACCGCCTGCCGGCCGTGGGTGACCTGCGCCGCATCAAGCAACAGCCAGGTGAGACCCTCCAGAAGTACATTCAGCGTTTTACAGCACATGCCTCAAGATCCCCAAGGTCACCGACGAAGCTATCATCTCCGCGTTCTCAGACGGCGTCCATGACGTCATGATGAAAGAAGAGCTCGCCATCCACGAGGAACTCAGCACATCTCAAGAGCTATTCAACTTGGCGACCAAGTGCGGAAGAGCTGAGGAGGGGCGTCTCTCTCTTCTTGAGCTGCCGGCGGTAGGAGCGGAGGAGAAGAAGGCCAAGGCCAAAGACGTGAAGCGCAAAGAGGCAATAGTGCTCGCAGCGGAGCCCGACACCAAGAGAGGCAGAGATCAGACAGAGTCGACCAAGAACAATCGGCTGTTCTACGCCTTCCACAACCTGAACACCCACAACACCAGTGACTGCCAAGAGCTCAGAGCCATATGAGAAGGACGCTACGGTCGACATCCCGAGCGCAACGACCGGGGCTACGACCGTGGAGGAGGACGCGGAGGCGGGCGCTGGGAAGACCGTGGCCCGTGCCAAGAGTGGCGAGACCGGCCTCGTGAGGACCGCTGGCAAGACCAGCCTCGCGAGGGCACCTGGAGGGACCCGCCTTGTGAGGATCGCCCTCAGGGCAACGCTGGTCTTCCCCCGCTGCCGCCGCCAAGGAGGAACGACGACCACCACCAGGACGAGGGGGCTGGGGGCTTCCAGGAGCCGCGTGCGATCCCTTGCATCTTGGGCGGTGCTCAGGCCCCAGCCTCTCAGCGCATCTTCAAACAGTTCGCTCGCGAGGTGAATGCGGTGCTCCCCAAGCTCTAAGCCACACGCCCGCTTAGGTGGTCCCAATGCGCCATCACCTTCAACTCGGCAGACCAGCTCAAGTGCGCGGCCACCACAGGCGCACTCCCTATGCTGTGCTCCCCAGTCATCAGCAACGTGCAAGTCACCAAGACTCTCATCGACGGTGGCGCAGGGCTCAACGTCCTGTCCGTCGACACGTTCGACAACCTTCAAGTGCCCTATGAACAGCTCCAGCCGACCAAGCCTTTCTCAGGAGTGATTGATGTATCCACCACACCGATAGGGCAAGTCCGCTTTCCCGTCACCTTTGGCAAGCGCAACAACTACCGCACCAAGCCCATCAATTTTGATGTCTCGCACATCCGCCTGCCGTACAACGCCATCCTCGGGTATCCAGCCCTGGCCAAGTTTATGGTAGTCGTTCATCACGGCTACAACGTTCTCAAGATGCCAGGAAGCAGAGGAATCATCATGGTCCCGTGTGAGGAGAGGGATGCGGTGTGCTCTCTTGAGCGTGCCTTTCAAGCCGCAGCAATCGATGACCCCGACAGTAGAGGTGAAGGCCCTCCGAAGACCACCCCCAAGAAGAAGTTGTCGCGCCGCACAGGACCCCAGGGAGATGGCGCCGTGTCAGGAGCCTCGTCAGGATCAACGCTCGTTCCAGGGGTGCCTCCCTCCATCGCATAGGAAGGCGCGCCCAGCGCCCTCCTCAGGCAGGGCTCGGGGGCTCTCTCATGGAGGGCCTCAGACCTTGCCAACCTCACGAGGGAGGCGCTTGGGCACCACTTGGGGGCGTGCTTCGTAGCACGTTTCCCTCAGGAGAATACATGGCAAGGAATGCCCACCACCCAGGAGTTCATCACGAAGATCAATAAGGAAATGCAAGAAGCAAGAGCCATGCGCATCCACAACCGCTCACAAGGCGCAGCTCCCCATCCAGGCGAGGATGCCGGGCTGCATCTCTGTGTCGATGTCCCAGGGCTCAACAGGGCCGCATCTCAGGAGCGCTTCCGGTCATTGCGTGCGGGCCGCTATGAGGGCCCGCCGCACAGCTACCTTCGCATGCCCTTCGGCTTGCCGAGCATGGCGTCGACCCATCAGTGCAACTTGCGGCATGTCCTGGCGTCTCAAGAGGCCAGGATCCACGCCGTTTAGGAGGAGATGGAGACACTCTTCAGCAAACCTCCTGAGCCCATAGAACCTCCCGAGGCTCAGGGTCCCGGCGGCTCATGAGGAGCCATTCCTTCAACGCGTGGCTTCAGCTACATCAACTCTACTTCGTCTAGTGAACTAGGTGACATATTCCAAGTTCGTTTAGGCTGGAGCGCCCCATGGGCTGCATTATTCCCAAGCCACACGGGTCCGTCCCTATGACATGTATCCCTTTTGCTTAAGTCTTTATCTTACCTTGCTGGGGGCGCCCCTCGGGTTGCATCATCCCCAAGCCGCTCGGGCCAGACCCAGTGGCGTGTATCTTCCTGCATTTATCCAAGTCGATCCGCTCTTTATGCTTAACCTGCAAATGGCAACCGCCTGCTCGATTGCCACCCGCCGCGGGCCAGTTCACCCTATGCAATTAGCTTGCACATTAAAAGGGGGGCTCCTGAGCATCGCGACTCAGGAGCTCTTACTGGCTCTCCAGGCCTCACCCCTGGCCTTGACCACGGCATCGTGACCTGGCATACCAGCGGCGGCTGAGCTTGTTCGAGGGCCAGGACCTGAGGACGTAGAGTGCTTGCATCTAACAGCCTTGCAGGAACATATAGCCACCAAGACTCAAGACCAGGCGCAACCCACCTTGAGGTAGGGCCTCGTGAGTCCTGCGCTGGCTCACGGGTGCCCATATACACCTCGCAGCCCTGCCGTGCAAGCCACGTGTTAGGGTGGGGCTGTACACGCCCCGGGGGCTCCTCCCGGAGGGGGCCCCCCATCCCACGACCAAGTGGAAGCACCATGCTCCGCGCTGGCTGACGACATTGCCGAGGAGCGACTATGCCCGTGCACAAGCGGAAGCACTATGCTCCGTGCTGGTGATAAACAACTGAGGGCGACCCCACGGCCGTGCCAACCTCAGGGAGCCCAGAGCTCAGCGCCCAGCCTTACCGCAATGCCTCCCCTCGGGAAAGTCGCGCATGGGGGCTGGGCACGGGGGCTGCGCTCGGGTCACGCCTAAGCGCACACCACCCAACCATGTCCCACGGACCTGGGCATCGCGTGCCCCTCCCGAGGCCTCGGCGAGGGCAGGTATGGGATTGTTTGCACATCAAGGGGGACTCCTAAGCATCGCGACTCAGGAGCCTAACTAGTCACGTAGCCCCTCACTCCTTGGTCCATCCTGGTCTCCGGTCGGCCCAATGGCGGTTCAGGTATGCGCGGGGCCGGGCTCTGCCGACGTAGAACATTAATCTATCCCCGCGAACTCTCTCTATATGCTATTTGCGCGTCAAGGGGGACTCATGAGCATCGCGACTCAGGAGCCTAACTGGTCACGTAGCCCTCACTCTTTGGTCCGTCCTGGTCTCCGGTCGGCCCAACGGCGGTTGAGCTATGCGCAGGGCCGGGCTCTGCCGACGCAGAACGCAAAGCAAATAGGAAGGAAATCGCAAAATCTCGAAGCAAATATTACAAACATATTGACCTCACAATACCAAATAAAAGTCTAAACGCCTCCACGAGGCCTGATACATGTCGCAGGAACGGAACGAGAAGAATGGCCACAGGTCACCTCTAGACGTCGCCATCGCCCGCAGAAAGTGCTCCCTCGTGAGCAATCTTGTCTTCACCTTCACCACCAGCTGCAAGGTCGACGATGTCGGATAAAGAAGCGGAGACAAAGCCATGTAACCTTCTCAGCAAGGCCCCCACTTGATCCTGCACAGCCGCAGCAGCTGCCTCGTATTGATCTTCAGCCACAGGCTCTAGCAGCTCGTCAAGGCGAGCGTTGGGGTCACGGAGGTGTAGATGGCTGAAGACCCGAGTCTGTGCAGCTGAGGACAGGACGCAAGCTTCTGCCTCTGCCATGGGAGCAAGGCCGTCGACGACCTCCTCAAGCACCTTCACCACGATAGGAAGCAACTGGGCGGGGCCGTCCTCGTCGGTGTCCAGAGGGTTCTCCAGGCCGCGCTCGTAGAGCGTCTCCAGCGCCTCGCGTGACCTCCTCTCGAGATCGGCGAAGGCCACGCGATCTTCCGCCAGGACTCACACCTTGGCATCAAGATCGGCCTCCCTCGTCGTCGTCTTCCGCTCCAACTCCTCCAACCGGTTGCGCTCGGCGACCTGTTTCTTCCCCAACTCCGCCAGCTCTGCATCACGATTCTTGACAGCTTCCTCCCGGGCTTTCATCTCCTCTTCCTTCGCTTAGCGGCAGCGCACCTCTTCGGCGTGCTTGTCGCGCAGGCTCTGCAACTCACCCTCTAGCTCTTGGCAGCGGTCATGGGCGGCCTTGGCGTCTTTCAGCGCTGCCTCACGATCGGCTGCAGCGCTAGCGGCGCCTTGCTTGTCCTTCTTGGAAGCCGCAGCAGCTTGGCCCAGCGCCGCGCAAACTGCCAGGTCAGAGTGAAGCCAGCCAGAGGCTAGTTCCAGACGCCCGGCCACCAAGCGCGGGTCCGTGCTCAGGAGATCCGCCCGCAGCCGAGTCATCTCCAAAATGGCACGCTCCAAGATAGCATCAGGAGCAGAAGGACCAGGAGGTGGAGGCGCAGTAGTAGGAGGAAGCGGCATCATCACCAGGGCTTGGGATACTGCGGGTTCCGTAGCAGCTGGGACCTCATCATCCGCGCCAAGTACCGGCGCCTCCGGGGCCAGCAGGGCCATGGGGGATGACTCCACGCGGCAGCGCTCTTCTTGGCCTCGCGAGGACGACCGAGCTGGGGAAACATGGGAGCCGCTGCCTCTTTTCCCTGCGAAAGGAGGCACAACTGCTGAATCCTCCTTCCTCTTCTTCGCCAAAGGTGTCGGCCTGATCAACCAAGAGCAAACATCAGGAAACAACGAGCACAAACAAAGATGTGGCGAAGCTTAAGACACTCATGGGTCCACTGCAACGTATTCCATTGACCGCTTGAGAAGCTTGAGGCCCGACAGCTGCGGGACCTGAGGAGCGGGCGCTCAAACACCAGCTGCGCCGGGTGGAGCGGAAGCAGAACCGGATCCAGTCCCATGAGGTATCGGGTCGGAGGTGGTGCCACGGGCCACCAGCGACGACCTGCTCCTCGTAGGGATAGGAGGCTGCGGGCATCGGCATCGGCATCATCAGGAAGGGCGCGGAGAATCTCAGCCTTGCTCAGAGGGAAAGTCTCCCCCACCTCTTCCAGGGTCTCCTCCGAGTCCTCCTCCTCTTCTCCCCCTCCGTGGGACTCACCAGAAGACACCTCCACCGGGTTCTACGCCATAGGGGCTTCCGGAAGCACCGGCGGCACCAGCCCACGCGCATCGAAAGTCGGCCTGGAGGCGACAAATTCCTCCCAGTCCTTGCGTTTAAACAGGGGAAGGAAGGCGCAAGGTGGGTACTCCTGGTTGTCCCCGACTATGAGGCGCAGGACGGCGTCCAGTTCATCGCCAGGTAGGTCCCCAGGCCTCAGGCAGGTCTTGTTTTTCCCTTCGTCAAGCTCCTAGAGGGGGCGCGCACGCGCCTGGAGTGGGGCGACCCGCAACATCAAGAACTCCCTCAGGAGCATCGCTCTCGTTACCTTAGCCGTCCTCGCGCTGCCCGGCCTCAGGTCGGTCATCATCTGCCCCAGCACCAGCGACGCCCGCTCGTCGACAAGCTTCGCCTTGGGCCACCCTGTCGGCGTTCTGGGAATGGGGGTCCCCAGACTTGCCTGCCCGCGGCCTGCGGCGTGGCTCGAAAGGGGGCCCAGCACGGCCCATCTTCATCAACACGAGACCCAAGACCCTCGCGAGGGGCCAAGCCTCACGGGGCGGATGACACGGCACTTCCTCAGGCACGGCCTCGTCAGGCTGGCTCGCGAGGAGGCGGAGAGATCAAGGCGGGGTACCTCACGAGGTGCCCATGACGCAAGCCATGACGACCAAGGGTGCCAGGCGGGCGCCAGCCCGCGCAGTGTCTCCCTTTCCTCTTTGGTGCAAAGGGGGAAAGCGCAGGCGAGAGGATCAAGCAAAGGCACCCATTTCGGTGCAACGAGACCAAGACAAGTCCAACGGTGGGAAGCAGGTCATCGTGGAGCACAGAACGGCGTCACCACAGGGCCTTTGGCAGGCGAGGACCAACTTTAGTCAGGATAAGTGTACCAGATGTTCCCCTTCACATTGGCCAATTGTTGGCGCCCTTCCCGCTCAATATTTGGAAAGAGACCCAGGGCCTTTGCCTATAAATAGGACTAGCCACCCCCAGGGTAGAAAGACAGAGAATTGGGTATCTAGAATCTGAGCAAGCAGAGAACAAGTGAGAGAGAGAGAAGGGCGGCTGAACTCCCCCTAGCAGTTCATCGTCCTAGCTAAGAGCAGACCCTCGCGAGGCTGTTCTTCCTTGTATTGTTCATCATCATCAGCCCAAGAGGAAATCCACCCACCACAAACTAGAGTAGGGTATTACACCACAATGGTGGCCCGAACTAGTATAAACCCCGTGTCTCTTGTGTTGTTCTTTGAGTAGTTAGATCTTTGCGAGACGGAGAGGTAGAGGGCATAATCTCCGCGCGCACCCCAGAGTTCGAACCTTAAGGGTCTGCCGGAACCCGAAATCCGACATTTGGCGCGCCAGGTAGGGGTGCGCCGGAATTTGTTTTCCACCGCTCCGTTCTCCTCCGACCGTCGCGTCCATGTCCGACGCCCGTCGAGCCCGCGCCAAGCGCCGGACCGCCATCGCTTCCCGCGTCACCCAGGCGGCCCCCGCCGGTGGGCGTCCTCGTCGTTCCCCGTCGCCCGCCATCATTGCCGCCACCAGCCCGGCGGGGAACGAGCAGCAAGCGCCATCCCAGCATCTGGCTGTGCGACAAGATGACCGCACCGCTACATCAACACCTCCGGTCGTCGCGGCCCTCCTGGGCGGCTCGCCAGCGCCGCCCACAAGTCGGCACGTCAAGCCGTTTGTCCGTCGGGTCAGCGCCGTTTCCGCACGGCAGGGGGCTCCCTCGGACCAGGTGGCGCGCAAGGTCGGTATGACCTTCAGCTTGGAGGACCACCCCGCCAACTTGGCTGGCTCGGGCGCGGTCCCCATGTTGTGCACCCCCACCGTCTACCAGGTGGCCGTCACCAGAACCCTCGTCGACGGCGGCGCGGGCCTCAGTGTGCTTTCGGTTGAGACCTTCAATCTCCTCTGCATACCCCGGGAGCGACTGCAACCCAGTCAGTCTTTCTCGGGCATTGGGGGCGGATCATCCAGCTCCTTGGGACAGATCCGGCTCCCAGTAACCTTCGGCACCTACGACAACTTCCGCACGGAGATGGTCGACTTCGACATCGCCCCCATCGGCCTCCCTTACAATGCCATCCTCGGCTACCCAGCGCTGGCCCAGTTCATAGCCGCCACGCACCCGGCGTACAACCTCATGAAGATGCCCGGGAGCAGCGGTGTCCTCACCGTGCACGGGGACACCGGGGACGCTCTGCGGGTACTCAAGCTCGCCTTCAAGACTTCGGCATCGGCACAGCCCGCCGACGCAGGGACCCCCGAGCCCAAGGGGGCTGCACCCGCCAAGAAGAAGCAGTTGTTCACCCAGGACAAGGCAGAAACCAAGCAGATACCTGTCGACGAGGACGGGTCCTCCAGTGCCACTTTCACCATAGGCGCCAACCTCGAGCCTGAGCAGGAGGAGGCCCTAATCAGGTTCCTGCACGCAAATAAGAAAGTATTCGCTTGGGAGCCTGATCAGTTGGCAGGGATCCCCAGGAGCGTCATCGAGCATCACCTCAACGTGTGCCCAAACGTGTGCCCCGTGAAGCAGAAAGCCAGGCGGCAGTCCGTAGAGAAGCAGGCCTTCATCGTCCAAGAAACCCGCAAGTTAGAGGCCGCTGGGGTCATTCGTGAGGTCCGATACCAGGATTGGTTGGCCAACCCTGTCGTTGTGCCCAAGAAGGGGGGAAAGGAACGCATGTGTGTCGACTTCACCAACCTCAACAAGGCATGCCCGCAAGTTCCGTTCCCGCTCCCCCGCATCGACCAGATCATTGATTCCACCGCGGAGTGCGACCTGCTATGCTTCCTGGACGCCTTCTCTGGATATCACCAGATCAAGATGGCGGTAGAAGACATCGAGCAAACCGCCTTCCTAACCCCATGCGGGGTGTACTGCTATACATGCTTGCCATTTGGGCTGCGAAACGCAGGGGCAACCTTTCAGCAGCTGATGCACATCACCTTGGGCCCGCAGCTCAGGAAGAATGCCGAAGCTTACGTTGACGACATTGTGGTGAAATCTCGGGAGGCCAAGACCCTGATACAAGACCTGGAGGAGACCTTCGCGAGCCTCGACGCAGTGAACCTGTGGCTCAACCCAGAGAAGTGTGTGTTCGGGGTCCCCTCAGGCAAGCTCTTGGGCTTTCTCGTGTCCCATCGAGGCATCGAGGCTAACCCGGAGAAGGTCAAGGCGCTCGAGGACATGAGCCCGCCGAAGACCCTCAGAGAAATGCAGAAGCTCACTGGGCGCGTGACCGTGCTAGGGCGCTTCATCTCCAAACTGGGGGAGCGAGCGCTGCCTTTCTTTCAGCTAATGAAGAAGAAGGGGCCCTTTGAATGGACTGAAGAGGCAGATAAGGCATTTCAAGATCTCAAGAGGTACCTGACCAGTCCCCCAGTCATGGTGGCTCCGCGTCCTCGAGAGCGCCTACTGCTCTACCTCGCCGCCACTCCCTACTCTGCCAGCACAGCCCTGGTGGCGGTTAGGGAGGAGCGCCAAATCAGAACCACAACAGCAGCTCGAGATAAGGCAAAGCAGGAACAAGGAAGGCCCACAGGAGACGTAACTGCGGCTGAAGAAGAACAGCCGCCGAAGAGTGCACCGGAGGCAGGAGAGGCCACCCGCCTCGACGGTCCACCTCCCGAGGCCGCGTCACCTCGCGAGGCGCCCTTGCCTCTGGAGGGTGCCACGAACACTGATGCTCTCAGCCTTGTTGAGCACCCAGTCTACTTTGTCAGCACGGTGTTACGGGACGTGAGGGCACGGTACCCTATGCCTCAGAAGCTCCTCCTCGCGCTACTGGTGGCCTCGCGCAAGCTGCGTCACTACTTCCAGGGTCACCCCATCAAGGTTGTCTCGTCATACCCCTTGGAGAGAGTGCTCAGGAGCCCTAACTCAGCCGGAAGGGTCGTCGAGTGGAACATAGAACTACAAGCGTTTCAGCTCGAGTTCAGCACGACCAGGGTCATCAAAGGAGCAGCGTTAGCGGATTTCGCGGCGGAATGGGCGGAGGCACCAGGCCTCAAGGACAACGAGGATCGGTCCCTCTCCCCAGGGAGCGAGGCGCCGGAAGGCTGGGTCATGTACTTCGATGGGGCGTTCTCCAGGCACGACGCTGGGGCTGGAGCGGTGCTGATATCACCCACTCAGGACAAGCTCTACTACGCAGTACAGCTCTGTTTCCAGCAAGGTGAAAAGGTCTCCAACAACATAGCGGAGTATGAGGGCCTAATAGCGGGGTTGAAGGCCGCAGCAGCTCTGGGGGTAAAGCGCCTCACCGTCAAGGGTGATTGCAGCTCCTTGTCAATTTCTCCAACATGGTGTATGAGCCGAAGGATGAGCACATGGAAGCCTATCTAGCGGAGGTCCGCAGGATGGAAAAACACTTCTGGGGGTTGGAATTGAAGCATGTGCCCCGTGGCACCAATCAGGAGGCCGATGACATCGCCGAACGGGCGTCCAGGCGGTTACCTCAGGAGCCTGGCGTCTTTGAAGAGCGGCTCTTCAAGCCCTCGGCCCAGCCGTCATTATCAAACACTGCTCAGCCTCGTGAGGAACTCCCCCAGTCACCAGCCTCAGGAGCCCCGGCCTGCGGCCCTACCTCAGGGGCATGCCTGCTCCTGACTATGGAACCTCAGGAGGAGTGTTGGATCACGGAACTCCGGAGTTATTTAACACAAGGGGCCCTGCCGGAGAAGGAGGAAGAAGCGGAGCGTGTGGTGCGGCAGGCAACGGCATACTACATCAGGGATGGAGAGCTCTACCGGAAGCGGACGAACGACGTATCCCTGTGCTGCATTTCCAGGGAGCAAGGAAAGGAACTGCTGGAGGACATACACGGCGGGGACTGTGGGCATCACTCGTCATCACGGACCCTCGTTGGCAAGGCATTCCGCAGTGGGTTCTATTGGCCCACCGCACTCAACGACGCTGTCGAACTGGTAAAGGCTTGTGAAGCCTGCCAATTTCACGCCAAACAGATCCATCAACCGGCGGGAGGCCTGCAGACTATACCCCTTTCGTGGCCATTCGCAGTCTGGGGGCTGGACATTCTGGGCCCGTTCCCTCGGGCGCCAGGGGGCTACCGCTACCTCTACGTCGCCATTGACAAATTCACCAAGTGGGCAGAAGTGGAGGTTGTTCGCACAATCCCCGCGGGTTCCGCGGTCAAGTTCATCAGGGGCATCGTGAGCTGGTTCGGGGTGCAGAACCGCATCATCACAAACAACGGTTCGTAGTTCACCAGTAACCTCTTCAAAACATACTGTGCTAACCTTGGAACGCAGATATGCTACGCTTCGGTGGCGCACCCGCGAAGCAACGGACAGGCCGAATGAGCCAACGCGGAAGTCCTGAGGGGCCTCAAGACCAGGACATTCAAGAAGAAGCTGGAGGCCTGCGGCAGAGGTTGGTACGATGTGCTCCAGTCTGTGATGTGGTCCATCCGCACAACCGCGACCAAGCAGACTGGGGAGACCCTGTTCTTCTTGGTCTATGGAGCCGAAGCAGTCCTCCCTCACGAGATCAGACGTCGCTCCGCGCGGGTCCTAGCGTTCGATGAGGCGCAGCAGGACGCCATGTGGGGGATGGACCTCGTACTGGGGGAGGAACGCCGCCGAGAAGCCGCGCTGCGAGCGGCGAGGTACCAACAGGTGCTACGACGATATCACTGCCGCAACATCCGTCCCAGGACCCTCGAGGTAGGAGACCTCGTGCTCAGACGGGTTCTCTCCAGGGAAGGGCTGCACAAGCTCTCTCCCATGTGGGAGGGCCCGTTCAAGGTTGTTCATGTTTCCAGGCCAGGCTCCGTGCGCTTGGAGACTCAGGAGGGGGAGCCGATCCAGAAAGCATGGAACATCCAACACCTCCGGAGGTTCTACCCCTAAAAGGCCCAGAGCCTGTGAAGAAGGCAAACGCCTATGAAGATTATCCCCTTTTGGAAAAGGCCCAGAGCCTGTGAAGAAGGCAAACGCCTGTGAAGATTATCCCCTTTTGGAAAAGGCCCAGAGCATGTGAAGAAGGAAAACGCCTGTGAAGATTATCCCTTTTTGGAAAAGGCCGAGAGCCTGTGAAGAAGGCAAACGCCTATGAAGATTATCCCTTTTTGGAAAAGGCCCAGAGCCTGTGAAGAAGGAAAACGCCTGTGAAGATTATCCCTTTTTGGAAAAGGCCCAGAGCCTGTGAAGAAGGCAAACGCCTGTGAAGATTATCCCTTTTTGGAAAAGGCCCAGAGCCTGTGAAGAAGGCAAGTGCCTGTGAAGCTCATTACCCCTAAGAAGAAAGGCCCGGAGCCTGTGAAGAAGGCCAACGCCTGTGAAGCTCGCCGCCCGTGACACTCTCACGTAATAATGAGTGGGTTTGTACATGCCCCGGAGTCTCAGGAGCGCCGGCCTCAGGCCCTGGGGCTCCCTCCCACGCCCAGTGGCAGCACTTAGCTCCGCGCTGGTGAGAAGACGTCGAAGACTAGATTAGGTGCCGGACGCGGCTTTTTCATTTGCTTTCCGCAGTTGGCTTGCTTTGTTCGCAGTTGAAGTCTTATTGAAATTATTGCCAACGTTGGTTTATGTTTCGTCGATTTTCACCCCCCCCCCCCGTTTTGATTCCTCTTACGAAAGGCCTCGCGAGGGAGGGCAGCCGAGCGCCCTCGCAAGGGTTCCTGTTCTAAATCATTCTAAAGTTTCACGACCCGGGTCCATTGCGGGAGCACCCCTCCCGTCCGTGCCCCTCGGGCATCGCGACACACACACAGGGCCTGGATCGGTCGCCCACCACGGCTGGGGCCGGGAACTACCTACGTGCAGACACACAGCTGAAAAGCGCGAAAATGAAATCAAGGTAATTGTTGACAGCAATAACCCCCAACATGCCCCCGCGGGGCTCCATGCAGCTGTTTTCTTTTACGCAGGAAACAAAAGGGAAAGAAAGGACAAGCCCGGCGCGGCTCGCCTCACACCGGCTAGCGGAGGCGACTCGGGACGCCTCCGGGGCTCAAGCGGACTCCGTCTCGCGCTTCACCGGGGCACGACGATGGGCAGACAAACCGCCGCCTCCCAAGCAGGCTCGACGACGTGGGGGCTGACTGCGGCCACCACTGGAGGAGTCGCTTGAAGAAGAGTTGATGAAGCTTGGGGAGCCTCGGGCGCCACCAACCGCGCGGGCGCCGTCCCCTCCATCGTCGTCAGGGCTGGTTCCCCGGCCGCGGTCGTCGTCCTCGGGGCAACACCCTGCGCGGCGACCATCTTCCCCAAACACCCTCATGTAGAGGGTGGCATTGCCATCGAACCTAAAGTGCAGGGTGCACCGGCGCCCCAGGCCGCGAGCACGGGCAAACGCCTGCCAGCCACGAGTTAAGGCCAAGCTCCCAGTGGCGGAGACCTCCAGCGCAGCCCATGAGGACCGGCTGCAGCAGCCGTCCGCCTGAAGCCAGAGGCCACCCGGGGCACCAGCCGGGAGCTCACCAAGGAGGAAGCGAGGGAGTTGGAGCCGGGCGCTAGTCGGTTCCGCCGACCAAATGACGAACTCTGGCAGCACCTGCGCAGCGCGAAAGCGCGGCCTGGGGGAGCGCGCGACCAAGACGCATCCCCCGGCCACGGCGGCTCGCCCGCCACCATGCTGGGAACCGTCCCCATGACCGCGGGATGCTGCCGAGGCGGCCACGGGATGCTTCCGAGGGCGCCCACGACCGCGCTTGGGTGGAGAAGAAGCAAGCTCAACCTGGTGGGCCTTCCCCTTCTCCGCAGCCGAAAACCTCCTCGATGGGGCCATGGAGGAGAAGGAGAAAGCAAGGAGAGATGGACTGGAAGGGCACGCGTGGTGCCGTACTTATAGCTGGCGAAGGCCAACCGTCAGACTCCATGATCACAGGTAATCATGACACGATTTGCATGCAAGGACTTGTCCAATCCGCGCGATCATCGAGGCGTCATGGGGAAGCGAAGGCGCCCATGTCCAATCAACCGCCACGCGGCGCCCAAGGCTGCAGGCTGTTAGGGCCCGCGGCGCTTCGCCCTTGCCCTTTCGCCTCTCAGCACGGCCAAGTCCGGGCGCGCCTTGGGCCCGGGGGCTACTGTCGGTGTTCTGGGAACGGGGTCCCCAGACTTGCCTACCTGCAGCCTGCGGCGTGGCTCGAAAGGGGGCCCAGCACGGCCCATCTTCATCAACACGAGACCCAAGACCCTCGCGAGGGGCCAAGCCTCACGGGGCAGACGACACGGAGCTTCCTCAGGCACGGCCTCGTCAGGCTGGCTCGCGAGGAGGCAGAGAGATCAAGGCGGGGTACCTCATGAGGTGCCCATGACGCAAGCCATGACGACCAAGGGTGCCAGGCGGGCGCCAGCCCGCGCAGTGTCTCCCTTTCGTCTTTGGTGCAAAGGGGGCAAGCGCAGGCGAGAGGATCAAGCAAAGGCACCCATTTCGGTGCAACGAGACCAAGACCAGTCCAACGGTGGGAAGGAGGTCATCGTGGAGCCCAGAACGGCGTCACCACAGGGCCTTTGGCAGGCGAGGACCAACTTTAGTTATGATAAGTGTACCATATGTTCCCCTTCAAATTGGCCAATTGTTGGCGCCCTTCCCGCTCAATATTTGGGAAGAGGCCCAGGGCCTTTGCCTATAAATAGGACTAGCCACCCCCAGGGTAGAAAGACAGAGAATTGGGTATCTAGAATCTGAGCAAGCAGAGAACAAGTGAGAGAGAGAGAGAAGGGCGGCTGAACTCCCCCTAGCAGTTCATCGTCCTAGCTAAGAGCAGACCCTCGCGAGGCTGCTCTTCCTTGTATTGTTCATCATCATTAGCCCAAGAGGCAATCCACCCACCACAAACTAGAGTAGGGTATTACACCACAATGGTGGCCCGAACTAGTATAAACCCTGTGTCTCTTGTGTTGTTCTTTCAGTAGTTAGATCTTTGCGAGACGGAGAGGTAGAGGGCATAATCTCCGCGCGCACCCCAGAGTTCGAACCTTAAGGGTCTACCGGAACCCGAAATCCGACACACCCCTGTTGGGAGGGGGCGCCGCTGTGGGCAATTCCAGGCACGGGTCGGTGCGCTGAGCATCCATCATGGCCCATTTGGATCGGATATTGTCGGCCCTCTTCCCGGTGCTCAAGATCAAGTTGGCCTTGCCGCAGGCGACGAAATTAGCACATCCAGTGATATGCTCGCCAGTGACACGGAGGAAGAAGAAATGGGACTAATGAAAACACGTCGAACTAGCTAAAAGGACGTAAGCGGCGCAATAGTGCCACGGACGGCATGACGCCCAGATACGCCTCGCAGTAGTAGGCGAAGATGGATAAGAGGAGAACAGAGTTGGGATGGAGAAGGGAGGAACCAACCCAACGGTGACACTGCTCGAGAAGAAGGGGAAGAAGGTTCTCCCCTCAGGCTCAGGCTCGTCGGAGCGAGCCGGAGCTCTGTCTTCCCCCACTCGTTGCTCTCGCCCGCTGTCAGCAAGCGCACGGAGGTGAAGCTCTTCTCCGTGACGGTGGGCGCCTCGAGAGCCGGCTCATACCAAGCCGGTGTTGAGGAAGACTTGACCTTGCGTGGCGCCATGGGCAGCGGAAGCAGAGCAGGGGTGCAGCAGATCTGGCCATAGCACGGCGAAGAGGAAAAAGGGGGATCTGGAGCAAGGCAGGGAGGAAGCAATGAAGGAAAGAACTGCCCGTGCCAGCCTTTGTCAGGGCGGGCAGTTGCCGAGGCAGCTTGGGAAGCGGAGACGCCCACGTCCCATCAACCGCCACGCGTCGACCAAGGCTGTGGGCTTTTGGGGCCCGCAGCGCTCCAAACTTGACACTTGGCTTCGCCGTGAAGCCAAGCCCGAGTGCACCTTGGGCCTGGGGGCTACTGTTGGCGTTCTGGGAACGGGGGTCCCCAGACTTGCCTGCCTGCGGCCCACATCGTGGATGAGCAGTGAGCCGTACGGCCCGTCTTCGCGAGGAGCCGAGCCTCGCGAGGCGGACGACGCAAGGCCTCCTCTGGAGTGGCCTAGCCAGGCAACCTCTCCAAGAGCGGACATATCAAGGAAGGGCAAACGTCACAAGGGTCTCATGACATGAGCCATGACGAACGGCGCGAGGCGGGTGCCAGGCGGGCGCTGGTGCGTGCAGCGTCCTTGTTTCCTCTTTGGTGCTACGGAGGCAAGCGCAGACGGAGAGTACCGAGGCATCAGGCAAAGGTTGCCATATTGGTGCAACAAGACCAAGACTAGGAGGACGACAAGGTGAAGGTCATCATGGATGTCGGATTTCGGGTTCCGGCAGACCCTTGAGGTTCGAACACTGGGGTGCGCGCGGAGATTACGCCTTCTACCTACCTGTACCCCACCGCCTTGCTAAGATCTAAGCTACGGAAAGAACAGCACAAGAGACACAAGGTTTATACTGGTTTGGACCACCATCGTGGTGTAATACCCTACTCCAGTTAGTGGTGTGGTGGATTGCCTCTTGGGCTGATGACGATGAACAATACAAGGAAGAACAGCCTCGCGAGGGTCTGTTCTTGGCCGGGGCGATGAACTGCTAGGAGGAGTTCAGTCACCCTTCTCTCTCTCTCTCTGATTGACCTATATCTCTATCCTCTAATTGCCGATCGATCTTCCGATTGATCCCCCTCTCTACCCTTGGGGTGGCTAGTCCTATTTATAGGCAAAGGCCCTGGGCCTCTTCCCAAATATTGAGCGGGAAGGGCGCCAACAATTGGCCATTTTGAAGGGGAACATCTGGTACACTTATCCTGACTAAAGTTGGTCTTCACCTGCCAAAGGCTCTGGTGGTGATGCTGACTTGGGCTCCACAATGACATCCTCCCTGCCGCCGGGCTGGTCTTGGTCTCGTTGCACCGAAACGGGTGCCTTTGCTTGATGCTCTCGCCTGCGCTTGCTCCCTTTGCACCAAAGAGGAAAGGAGGACACTGCGCGGGCTGGCGCCCGCCTGGCGCCCTTGGTCGTCATGGCTTGCGTCACGGGCACCTCGTGAGGTACCCCGCCTTGATCTCTCCGCCTCCTTGCGAGCCAGCCTGATGAGGCCGTGCCTGAGGAAGCTCCGTGTCATCCGCCCCGCGAGGCTTGGCCCCTCGCGAGGGTCTTGGGTCTGTGTTGATGAAGATGGGCCGTGATGGGCCCCCTTTTGAGCCACGCCACGGGCCGCAGGCAGGCAAGTCTGGGGACCCCCGTTCCCAGAACGCCGACGGTAGCCCCCGGGCCCAAGGCGCGCCTGGACTTGGCCGTGCAGGGAGGCGAAAGGGTAAGGGCGAAGCGCCACGGGCCCTAACAGCCTGCGGCCTTGGGCGCCGTGTGGCGATTGATTGGACTTGGGCGTCTCCGCAACCGCGCGAGTTGATAAAGGAGCGGCTTCTGCCCAGGCTTTGCTTTTTCTCTTTCTCCGGTTGCTGCTCAGATCCCCTTTCTTGCGCCTCTCCTTCCTTCCTCCAAAATTTCCAGATCTACTCCGACCGCGTGACCTAGGAAGCCATGCCGCTCGTCAGTACCCCGCCGGAGCTTGGTACTCGTCTGCCCTGGAGTCGCCGAACGTGTCGGAGTCGAGCCTCGCCCGGTAGTGCCGGATGGCGGCAGCGCAGGGCATCGACGGGGCGAAGGTGTTCAAGGCCGGCTCCGCCACCCCTGAGGGCCAAG
This sequence comes from Aegilops umbellulata, assembly GCA_032464435.1. Taxonomy (NCBI): domain Eukaryota; kingdom Viridiplantae; phylum Streptophyta; class Magnoliopsida; order Poales; family Poaceae; genus Aegilops; species Aegilops umbellulata. Next base: position 296,301,735 of record CP136058.1, read on the forward strand.
GGAGCACCTTCTATCTGCTCTTTGTAAGTGCCATTGCTGCTGGCCTGGTGCCTCCCTTCTCTGAGTTCTTCTTCTCTGTCCTCCGCCATTATAAGCTACAGGCTCTGCATCTCCACCCCAACTCCGTCCTTCTCCTGGCAATCTTCGCCTATTACTGCGAGGCTCACGTAGGGGTGCAGCCCTCAGTGGCCTTGCTGCGCCACTACTTCTATCTCCGGACCACTCACGGTCCTGCTTCCGCGTGCGCGAGCTTCGTCGCGTACGGTGGCTCCATTGCCATTTCGAGCCCCGGGAAAAGGATTGAGGGCTTCAGGAGCAAGTAGGTCTTGGCAGATGCTGGGCGCATCCACCCTTGGCTTATCTTGCCCACGGAGCAACCCACGAGCTCCAGCGATTGGGGTCGAGCGGAGCTCGCGGACCCCCGCGCGAAGCTGTTGTTGGAGAAGATGGACGCGGATCTGAGGCCGGCCAACATGGCGGCGGCGAAGCTGATCGGCGCGTCGCTGCTGAGGGAATTCCTGGAGCACCATCTGGCTCCGCTTCGGCAGTACTCACTTCCGATGTGGAGGCCCCATTCGAGCCCCGTGGCCTTGGCCGACGAAGATCTGGCTGCGGTCCACCAATCTCTGGTCGAGGGCGATGTGGCGAGGTTGGAGGGCGCTCCTATGCCCTTGTTCCTCCGCGACGACTGGGAGCAGGCAGTGGGGTCCATGCCCGTCTTCAACGGGGACGGGCCCATGCCCACGGAAGCTCCTGAGGAACCGGTGGACGTGTCCTCCGATGGCTCCAGCGAAGAGGAGGAAGGAGGGGAGCGGGAGAAAGGGCCTAACTCCGAGGCGACTGACGGAGAGTCGAGGGCTCCCCACTCCCGGCGCAGGTCCCGCGTTTTCCGCCTCTCTCCGAGTGATGATGACAAGGATGATGACGTGCTGGGCGGCGGGAGCTCGCCCCCGATCCCGAAGAAGGACAGGACCGGGCTGATCTCCCGCGGGTCTACCCCGACCTCGAGGCGGACCGCAGACGCACCCTCCGATCCCATGCTTCCCAAGGTTGACCCTTCCAGCCGGCTTTCGGGCTTCAAATTTGGCCGGAGGCTGCCTGAGCTCACTGGCGACGACCCGTAAGAGCTTGACTCCTGTCTTTATTTCTTGTTCTGCTGCTGAGGCTTGACGTCTGCATCTCTTGGATAGGCTGGCACCCACAGCAAAGAAGCCGAAGGGAGCTCCTGAGGTTCCATCCGGGGCAGAGCCTCTGCCCGCGAAGGAAGGTGACCGCGACGCACGGGCCTCTCCTGCCCGGTCGTCCTCGCGAGGCCTGGCTGAGCCGACTGGGGCGAGCTCAGCCCCCATGGCCCAAGCGACTCCCGAGGTGCCTCTGCCTGCTGCCGCCACCACAGCCATTGGGGCGCAACAGGTTCCGCCTCAGGATGTTGTGGTCGTGCTGCCGCCTTCTCCTCCTACTCCACCGACTGCTGTCTCTCCGACTCCTCCTGCCATTCTAGATCGTGTTGCTGCTGAGCTGGACCGGCTCCAGTAGGATCTTCTTGGCGCCGACCCTCGCTTGGTGGCCGGGCGCTTGGAGCTGGCTTCAGGATGGATTCGCTCCGATGCTTCGATTCGGGCGGCGCTGGTCCAGGCCTCGACGGCTTGCGATGAGGAGAGGCAGGCCGTCCTTGAGGCGAAGGCCGCTCGTGACGCAGCCCTGGGAGAAGCGGCCGACGTCCGTGGTCGCTGCAAGGTACTGGAGGACGAGCTGCAAGGCCTGCAGGACCAGCTCGCGAAAGAGGCCCGCCTTCGCCAGGAGGAGGAAGAAGGCATGAAGGCCCGCAAGGCGGCCGTCAAGGTCCTGGAGGCCAAGCTCAGGAAGCGCCGTGACCGCCTAGGCGCGCTGGAGCAGGAGTTGGGGGCGAGGAAGGTCGAGCTGGACGACAAGGCTCGGGTTCTTGCCGAGGACCGCGTGGCCTTCGCAGAGATGGAGAAGAAGGCTCGCTCCTCGCTGAAGACGCTTTACGATAGCGGCCTGGAGAGCCCGCTGGCTGGCGCCGAGGACGGCCCCGTCAAGCTGCTTCCCTTCCTGGTTCGCGCTCTTGAAGATGTCGCCCTTGGCCTTGGCCCCACGACCGAGGCCGAGGCGCGTGTCCTGTCTTCTGTAGCGCTGACGCGGGTCTTCACCCACATCTACCTTCGCGATCCCAGCGTCGACCTCGACAGCCTGCTGGAGCCATCAAACGGCGAGCGTGCCGCTGTCGCTGCCGAGGACGTGAAGGGTCGTGCGGAGGCTCTGCTGGGGAAGTTCCGGGCCTTCAGCACCAAGCCGAAGCGAGGCGCTGCCGACCCTGCTGCTCCATGAGGCGAACCCACTCCGTGCTGCTCCACCGCCGTCAAGTGATTCCGTTGTGGCTCCTGTCCTGCTTTCAATTCCTGCACATGTATCATGCCTCGGGGAGGCGTTTAAACTTGCGTTTGGCATTGAGATAACAGTGTGGACTGTAATATTTGCTTTTGAACTCCTTGAAATTTAAGATGGCGCTCCTCTCTCGCCTTTGCTCCCCTTTCTGCTCTACGTCCTCGAGTCCCGGCCCTCGAGCGGGTCTCAGCCGTCACTGGTATGCTAGGTCGCGATGCCGTGGACAAGGCCAGAGGGTGAGGGCTGGAGAGCCAGTAGGAGCCCTGAGTCGCGATGCTCAGGCACCCCCTTTAACGTGCAAGCGGTTCACGCGGTTGAGAGTGAAAGAGGCTGTCTTTTGAATTCCTTGAAATTTACGCTTTTCCTTCCTACTTGCTTATGTTCTACGCCGGCAGAGCCCGGCCCCGCGCATACCTCACCCAGCGTTAGCCCCGACCGGAAACCAGGACGAGACTAAGGAGTGAGGGGATACGTGACAAGTTAGGCTCCTGAGTCGCGATGCTCAGGAGTCCCCCTTGGCGCACGAACAGCAAGTAGGGAGGTGAGATGTGGGTGGATCTACTGTTCTACGTCTACAGAGCCCGGCCCCGCGCATACCTCACCCAGCGTTAGCCTTTCGGAACTAAGGAGTGAAGGGCTACGTGACCAGTTAGGCTCCTGAGTCGCGATGCTCAGGAGTCTCCCTTGACGCTCAAACAACCTTCGTACCTTGGCTCCGCTCGGGGAGAGACGCGCGAGGAACCAGGCCCGGGGGGGCCTAGCTGGGTGGCGTGCGTCTGGGCGTGACCCAGACGCAGCCCCCGTGCCCAGCCCCCTCGCGCGGCACTCCCGAGGGGAGGCGTTACGATGAGGCTAGACACTGAGCTTTGGGCTCCCTGAGGTTGATGCGGCCCGGGGGCCACCCTCAGTTGTTTATCACCAGCGCGGAGCATAGCACTTCCGTATGTGTACGGGCATAGCCGCTCCTCGGCAGTGTCGTCAGCCAGCGCGGAGCATGGTGCTTCCACTGGTATGTGGGAGGGGGCTCCCCTCCGGGAGGAGCCCCCGGGGCGTGTACAGCCCCGCCCCGACACGTGGCTGGCACGGTAGGGCCTGGCGAGGTGTATCTGGGCACCCGTGAGCCAGCGCGGGACTCACGGGGCCCTACCTCTAGGCGGGTTGCGCCTGGCACTGGGCCTTATCTTGTGATGTGTTCCTGCAAATTTGGTTAGATGCCTGCACTCTACATCCTCGGGTCCCGGCCCTCGAGCTGGTCTCAGCCGTCGCTGGTATGCCAGGTCACGATGCCGTGGACAAGGCCAGAGGGTGAGGGCTGGAGAGCCGGTAAGACCCCTGAGTCGCGATGCTCAGGTACCCCCCTTTAACGCGCAAGTGGTCAGCATGGAGAAGAAGAGGTGCCGTGGACCGGCATCAAATAATCAAGCATGGTGGGTTGAACGCATAGCCGGAAATAAAGGCAAAAGGGATACATGCCACTGGGTCTGGCCCGAGCGACTTGGGGATGATGCAGCCCGAGGGGTGCCCCCAACAAAGTAAGCTAGCAACATGAAATAAAAGGGATACATGCCACAGGGACGGACCCACGTGGCCTGGGAATAATGCAGCCCTGGGGGGCACTCCCAGCTGGAAATGAAACTTGAAAGATGTCACCTGATGATGTTGAGGATGAAGCAGTGTTGGTGTAGCAGACTCGGTGGGCTACGTAAGCCGATCCTCACAAGCCCCCAGGCCCAGGGGCCTCGGGAGGCTCGGGAGGCGCTGGTGGCTCCTTGCGGACCATCTCCATCTCCGCCAAGGCTGCGGAACGCCTGGCCTCTTGAGCTTCCATGATGCCCCTCATGAGGCGCTGGTACGCGGCAGCCGCGTTCGGCAAGCCGTAAGGCATGCGAACGTAGCTGTGGGATGGACCTTCGCAGCACCCCACTCGCGAGGGCCAGAGGCGCTCCAGAGTGGCGACTCAATTGAGTCCTGGTATGTCGATGCAGACGTGCAACCCACCATCCTCGCCTGGATGGGGAGCCACAGCTGGTAAGCGGTGGCCGCCTCTCATGACTCTTGACTCCTGTAGCTCCTGAATGGCATTGCTGACGAACTCCTGAGGGTCTGGCCCTCCTTGCCTTACTCCTTCTTGAGGGAAACATGCTCCAAAACACGCCTCCATGTGGTGCCCAAGCGCCTCCCTCGTGACCTTAGCCAGGTCGGTGGCCCTCCAGGGGAGAGCCCTCGAGCCCTGCCTGAGGAGGGCGCAGGGCGCGCCTTCCTATGCGATAGAAGGAGGTTCCCCCTAGGCAGGAGCGGGCCCTGAGGGGCCTGCCTCCTGAGGGACCGGGCCGGACGATGTCTTCTTCTTCTTGGGGGTGGTCTCGGGAAGCCTCCTGCTTCCACGATCCGGGTCTTCCAGTGATGCGGCCTGAAAGGCTCGTTCCAGGGAACACATCGCGTCCTTCTCTTCACAAGGCACCGTGATGACTCCGCCACTTCCTGGCATCTTGAGCACGTTGTAGCCATGGTGAGTTACGACCATGAACTTGGCCAGCGCTGGGTACCCAAGAATGCGTTGTACGGCAGGCGAATGTGAGCGACGTAGAAGTCGATGAGCTCGGTGCGGTAGTTGTCGTGTGCACCGAAGGTGACAGGGAGGCGGACCTGCCCAATCGGGACCATGGAGCCGTCGGTGACTCCTGAGAAAGGCTTGGTTGGCTGAAGCTGGTTGTAGGGAACTTGGAGATTGTTGAATGTTTCCATGGACAGGACGTTGAGCCCTGCCCCGCCATCGATGAGGGTCCTGGTGACCACCACGTTGCTGATGATTGGGGAACAAAGCATCGGGAGGACTCCGGCTGTGGCTGTGCACTTGAGCTGATCCGCTGAGCTGAACATGATGGCGCATGCCGACCACCTGAGAGGGCGCGTGGCTTCGAGTTTGGGGAGGACTGCATTTACTTCGCGGGCAAACTGCTTGAAGATGCGCTGAGAGGCTGGGGCTTGAGCTCCGCCCAGGATGCAGGCGATCGCGCATGGCTCCTGGAAGCCCCCAGCCCCCTCGTCCTGATGGCGGTCCTCGTTTCTTCTTAGCTGCGACGGCAGCGGAGGGAGGCCTGCGTTGCCTTGCGGGCGATCCTCGCGAGGCTGGTCCCTCCAGTCTCCCTCGCGAGGCGGGTCTTGCCAGCAGTCCTCGCGAGGTTGATCGCGCCACCCTTGGCGTGGGCCGTGGTCTTCCCAGCGTCCTGCGTTTCTTCCTCCTCCTCGACCGTAGCCCCGGTCACCGCGGTCGGGACGACGGCCGATCCTTCCTTCTCGCACGGCTCGGAGCTCTTGACATTCGTTGGTGTTGTGGGTGTGGAGGTCGTGGTACACACAGTACCGACTGCCCTCGGAAGATTCGGGCTGATCTCTGCCCCGCTTGGTGTCTGGTTCTGCCGCGAGCACGGCAGCCCCCTTGCGCTTCACCTCCTTGGCCTTGGACTTCTTCTCTTCTGGGTCTGCGGCAGGCAGCTCGAGGAGGGAGAGACACCCTTCCTCAGCCCTAGCGCACTTGGTCGCCAAGTTGAACAGCTCAAAGGAAGTGTATAGGTCTTCATGCATCGCCAGCTCCTCCTTCATCTTGACGTCGTGCACGCCGTCGGACAAGGCTGAGATGATGGCCTCCTCGGACACCTTGGGAATCTTGAGGCATGCGTTGTTGAAGCGCTGGATGTACTTTTGCAGGGTCTCTCCGGGTTGTTGCTTGATGCGGCGCATGTCGCTCACGGCGGGCGGCCGGTCGCGGGTACCTTGGAAGTTGGCGATGAAGCGGGTGCACATCTCGTCCCAGGAGGAGATCGTGCCTGGAGCCAGGTTCAGGAGCCAGGTGCGGGCCCCGTCCTTGAGCGCCATGGGAAAGCAGTTCGCCATGACCTTCTCGTCTCCGTTGGCAGCTTCGATGCCCAGCTCATAGAGCTGGAGGAACTCCGCAGGGTCGGCCATGCCGTCGTAACGAGGAGGCAGGTCTGGCTTGAACTTGCCGGGCCACGCGACGCTACGTAGCTCGGTGGTGAAGGCACGGCAACCTGCTGTGGCCACGGGAGGCCTTGGGTGACGGAGAGCTTGGTCTTGTAGGTCCCCATGCGCTGCAGCTGGGAGCAGCGCGGGTCTTGACGCGGGAGCAGGAGCATGGCCGCGACGTGCTGGAGCAGGGAGCGCCCAGGCAGCTTCTTGCGGGCGAGGGACTTCTTGGCAGCTCTGCTCTTGCCGCGCTGGCACCTGACGGAGCAGGTTCCGCCTAGGGGCCACGCGCCTTGGATCCGGGGTGCCTTCTTGAGGAGGAGGCGGCTGGGGCGCCCTCGAAGCTTCGTCGCCCGCACAGGGCGGGGTGTGGTGCAGCAGGAAGGATGGCGCAGGAGAGCCCCCTGCGGCGCGAACGAGCTCGGCGATGCGGTCGAGCCATTCTTCGTAAACATCATCGACGGGACGGTAGTGCAGGAGCTCGTTCGCCGCGATGAGCGCGGCTCGAGCCTCCATGGGTGCGCGGAGCGCACGGGACGAAGAACCAGCTGGGGTGAGCGAGGGAGTAGCGGTGTGGCCGTCTTGCCGCACGGACGGATGCTGAGACGACGCTTGCTGCTCGTTCCCCGCTGGGCCGATGGCGGCGTTGACGGCAGGTGACGGGGAACGGCGAGGATGATCGCCGACAGGAGCCGTCTGGGCGACGCGGGAAGCAAGAGCGGCCTGGCGCTCTGCGAGGGCCCGACGAGCGTCGGACATGGACGCGATGGTCGGAGGAGAACGGGGCGGTGGAAGACGAATTCCGGCGCACCCCTACCTGGCGCGCCAAATGTTGGATTTCGGGTTCCGGCAGACCCTTGAGGTTCGAACACTGGGGTGCGCGCGGAGATTACGCCTCCTACCTACCTGTACCCCACCGCCTCGCTAAGATCTAAGCTACGGAAAGAACAGCACAAGAGACACAGGGTTTATACTGGTTCGGGCCACCATCGTGGTGTAATACCCTACTCCAGTTTGTGGTGTGGTGGATTGCCTCTTGGGCTGATGATGATGAACAATACAAGGAAGAACAGCCTCACGAGGGTCTGTTCTTGGCCGGGGCAATGAACTGCTAGGAGGAGTTCAGTCACCCTTCTCTCTCTCTCTCTGATTGACCTATATCTCTATCCTCTGATTGCCGATCGATCTTCCGATTGATCCCCCTCTCTACCCTGGGGGTGGCTAGTCCTATTTATAGGCAAAGGCCCTGGGCCTCTTCCCAAATATTGAGCGGGAAGGGCGCCAACAATTGGCCATTTTTAAGGGGAACATCTGGTACACTTATCCTGACTAAAGTTGGTCTTCGCCTGCCAAAGGCTCTGATGGTGACGCTGACTTGGGCTCCACAATGACATCCTCCCTGCCGTTGGGCTGGTCTTGGTCTCGTTGCACCGAAACAGGTGCCTTTGCTTCATGCTCTCGCCTGCGCTTGCTCCCTTTGCACCAAAGAGGAAAGGAGGACACTGTGTGGGCTGGCGCCCGCCTGGCGCCCTTGGTCGTCATGGCTTGCGTCACGGGCACCTCGTGAGGTACCCTGCCTTGATGTCTCCGCGTCCTCGCGAGCCAGCCTGATGAGGCCGTGCCCGAGGAAGCTCCGTGTCATCCGCCCCGCGAGGCTTGGCCCCTCGCGACGGTCTTGGGTCTGTGTTGATGAAGATGGGCTGTGCTAGGCGCCCTTTTGAGCCATGCCGCGGGCCGCAGGCAGGCAAGTCTGGGGACCCCCGTTCCCAGAACGCCGATAGTGGAGCCCAAGACGGCGTCATCCCAGTGCTTTTCGCAGGCGAAGACCGCTTTTCTCAGGATAGCTTGTACTAGCTATCCCCCTTCAAATTTTCCCGCCGTTGTTGGCTCCCTTCCTGCTCGATATTTGGGAAGAGGACTAGGGCCTCTATAAATAGGACTAGCCACCACAGTAGGAGGCAACTGATCCAGAGCTGGTTCAGATCTTCCTTAGCTACACAAACACAAGAACATCTCAACCTCGGGAGGCTGTTCTTCCCTTGTACTGTTCATCATCAGCCCCAGAGGCAATCCACCACCACCACACTGGAGTAGGGTATTACACCACAACGGTGGTCCAAACCAGTATAAACCCTGTGTCTCTTTCTGTGTTGTGAGTTCGTCGAGTTCATCCAAAGATCTTAGCGAGCTAGAGCATAGATCGGTAGGAGGGAAAGACTTTGCGTGCACCCCAGTGTTCGAACCTTAAGGGTTTGCCGGAACCCCACATCCAACACAAACCTTGGCATTACTTGCATCACTATTTTTTGTTGATATTGGGTGGTTCTCTATGTGAGGACCTTGGTCTTTTCCCTAGCTTCAAAATGAGCCCAAGATCATTGAATTAGGAGTCCGTATGCCAAAGTTATCATTGTTTTAGTGGGCTGCTGCAAGCTGTTCTGGGTACCCCGTGGACACGGGATTTTAAACCCCCATGGGCACGGGGCCCCGTGCACATGGGCTTGTACCGTGCGCATGGGACCCCATGGGCATGGGTCTAAACCCCCGTGAGCACGAGGTGTCCAGGAACTGCCTGTTGAGCCCCAATGGCTAGTTTTGGGTTTTGGCTATTTAAGGGCTCCTTCCTCGCACCGGCTGGGGAGCTGTTCATTCACATTCTAGACATCATTTTGAGCCTCTTACCACCTCTCCCAAACCCTTGTCTCCCCTCTGAGTGAAGGGGGGTTTGTTGATTTCTTGCATTTCATGCCCTGTCTTCAATCTCCCACTTTCTTGAGTTGCATCTTGTGAGACTGAGAGAGTGAGTTGAGCATTTGTTGCTTGAACTTGCGTTGCATTTGTTGCATTGGTTTGAGCTCCCGCATCGATTTGTTCAAGTGAGAGCCCGTGAGTTTATTACTCTTGGAGGCTTCGCCTCCTAGACGGTTTGGTGATATCTTTGAGAAGTTTGTGAAGAGACCTAGGTGGCCAAGGTTCCTCCGGAAGCTTCCTTTTGTGGTGTGCTCCGGGGAAGAGTGTGAAGTGGCCTAGGTGGTCAAGTTCCTCCGGAAGCTTCCGTGGTTGTGGTGTGCTCCGGAAAAGATTGTAAATGTGTGGTGGTCACCTTCAAGACCAACCCCGAGTGAACCGAGGCTCATCCGTTGGGGGTGACTCGAAAGGGAGAATACGGTGAGTCACTTGGTGAGGCCCCGAAGCTTTGGCTTCAGCACCGCTCTAACGGAGATTAGCACTCTCACAGAGTGTGAACTTCGGGATAAATTCGCGTCCCCGACTCACTTGTGGTTATCTCATACCCACACCCTTTACTTTCTGCAATACACTTGCTCATATTGATATATCTTGTGCTAGTTGAATTGCTTAGTTGTGCCTTCATTTCCATATCTTGTGATATAGTTTGTGCTTGCTAGTTTTCTTAAGTGCCTATCTGTTTAGCATAGGTTGTTGGTGCACTTAGTTGAGCCTAGCATATTTAGGATTTGTGCTTGAAAAGTATCCGTTAGTTTAATTCCGCATTAGGATAAAGCCAAATCCGTAAAAGTTTTAAAACTCCAATTCACCCCCTCTAGTTGTCATCTAGATCATTTTAGACTCCTTCATTTTAATCTGATGGTATCCGGAGTAAGCATCGAGGAAACACAATGAGTCGTGTCCCGCGGTCGCATCAATGTTATGGTTAATGCGGGGCAACGGGAAAGGGTCTTTAGGGCAGGCCTTATTGAGGTCTTTGAAATCGACACAAAGGCGACAAGATTTATCCTTCTTCGGCACCATGACCAAGTTGGCTAGACAATATGGGTGTTTGATTTCTCTGATGAACCCGGCCTTGAGTAGTTTGGCTAGCTCCTCTCCCATAGCTTGTCGTTTGGGTTCGGAAAATCATTGCAACATTTGCTTCACTGGTTTGAACCCTCTGATTATGTTGAGGCTGTGTTCGGCCAGTCTGCGTGGGATCCCGGGCATGTCCGAAGGGTGCCACACAAATACATCCCAATTTTCACGTAGGAATGCGCATAAGGTGGCGTCTACCGTCGGATCCAGCTATGCTCCGATGGACGCTATTTTATTAGGATACGTCAGGTGCACTTGAAATTTAACTATTTCATCTGTTGGCTTGAAAGAGGTGGATTTAGGTTTCTTATCAAGAATCACACCATCCTTGTCCACTGTGGATCATAGGGTGGTTAGTTCTTCGGCCGCAAGGGCTGCAGATAGTGCCTCAAGGGCTAAGGATGCAGTTTTGTTTTCGGCGCAGAGTGCTTTATCCGGATCACTTGCAAGTGTGATTATTCCATTGGGCCCTGACATTTTAAGCTTCATGTACCCATAATGGGGTACGACTTGGAAGCGTGAAAAAGCGTCCCGCCCTAGAAGGGCGTGATATCCTCTACTGAAGGGAGCAATGTGAAAGAGCAACTCTTCCGACCTGTAATTTTCAGGTGTGCCGAATACTACGTCAAGTTTAATTCTCCCCGAACATCGAGCTTCTTGACCGAGGATGATGCCTCGAAAGGTGGTACTGCTTTGTTCGATGCGTGTTCTATCAATCTGCATTTTGTCGAGCATGTCCTCGTAGATGAGGTTAAGCCCACTACCTCCGTCCATGAGCACTTTGGCAAGTCGAAAGCCGTCCACAATTGGGTTTAGTACTAAAGCGGCGGGTGCTCAGACTGATCGGGCCCATGGTTCGTCGTCAGCTGTGAAGGTTATTGCTGCGTCATTCCATGGGCTTGCTGCGGTTACTTGGTGGACTTCGGCGAGGTTGTGAAGTGCCCTCTTGCGCTGATTATTTGAAGAGAAAGTCTCGAAGACCATAAGGACATTAAAATCATCAATCTCCGGGGAGTGCTTCTTTGGAGTGGCAGTGGCGAGGTTGGCCTCCCCACTTTTAGCTACCTGCCGGAGTACCCAACATGCTCGAAGGCTATGAGTTGGGTCTGTGCTTGGCGTCGCATGTATCAGACAGGGCTTGTCGAGGAGTTCGTCAAGGACTGACCTGTATCCTGTAAAGGGTTTGTTTTTCTTGCCAACGAGCTTATGGTCGGATGCCTCGTAAGGGTGTATCCGTTTTGCCCGGGTAGTGCATTGCTTAAAGGCAGCAGGTTCCAATTGGGTTTTCTGGGCCTTCCATGTGCTTTCCATCATGCAGTACTTTCGTACTACGTGTGATAGTTTCGTGAAACTCTGTATGCGACGGCGGTCGAGGGCATTCCAAATTCACTTGTCGCTACAATTGCGATGAAAGACCGAGACTACACCGTCGCCGCAACAATCTTTAATCTTATTCTTGACAAGTAGGAACCTGGCCCAAAAGTGATCCACCGTTTTGTGAGGTTGCTGTCGTACATACATTAGGTCATATATGTCTGGAGGGCCTGAATCATTTGGAGAGTATTGATTGTGGTGGGTGGGTGGGCTAAAACTTGAATCCCGGCCCAAAATTGTGTCCGGAGCTTGTAAAATCTCCGAGGTCACCAGTTCGGGTCCGGGAAGATCCAATTGCTCCTTGGACCCTATGTCTGACTCTGAGTTCGGGGGATGCGGAGCCCCATCCAAAGGAAGGGCATCCATCTTAAGGGGTTCGGAGATCCGAACGTAGCTAGTCTTTAATTTAGGGGAAGAAGTGTTTTTGGCCCGTTCCTCGATGACCGCTACCAGGTGAGTGATCGGTGGGGGATTGATTTCCCTCTGGTCGGGTTTAAGCTCGATCCAATCATAGTCCATTGAGAGTCCCAGGGTGGCGATGGGATCTAGCAGCTCGTTTAAGGACGAGATGTCCGCCGGATCCATCTTTTTGGAGTATTTGAGACCGAGGAGGGGGTGGTGTTTGGCAATCGCGGGGGACACTGTTGGCTTGATGGCCATGTGGGCACCCACGATGAAACCGCCGAGCTGGAGGACCCGCCCTGAAGTTAGGCTCCTTCCAAAAGTGATGATGTTGTTGATGACAAGGCGAGCCATAGATCGCTTTTCATGACTGCACAACAGAGCTCTCAATGAAAGCAGCAATGTCAATGTCGAAACCGACAGATCTCGGGTAGGGGGGCCCAAAGCTGTGAGCCTGAGGATCAATGGTAACACGGGACAATGGGAACACGGTGCTTACCTGATACGTCTCCAGCGTATCTATAATTTATGAAGTATTCATGTTGTTATATTATCATTCTTGGATGTTTTACAATCATTTTAGAGCAACTTTATATTATTTTTTGGGACTAACCTATTGATCCAGTGTCAAGTGTCAGTCGCTATTTTTTTGCTTGTTTTTTACATCGCATGAAATCAATATCAAATGGAGTTCAAACACCGTGAAACTTTTTGGAGAATTTTTGTGGACTAGAAGACACCCAATGGGTCAGAGCTGCACCTGTGGGGTGCCCCAAGGGGGGCACAACCCACCAGGGCGTGCCCTGGTGGGTTGTGCTCACCTCGGTGGCTTCCCGTACCCCTTCTTTGCACTATAAATTCCCAAATATTCCAAAACCCTTCGGGGTTAACCTAGATCAGAAGTTCTGCCGCCGCAAGCCTCTGTAGCCGCCGCAAGCCTCTGCCGGAGGGGAGGGGGATCATCTCAAGTGGCCATCTTCATCATCCCGGCGGCCACCATGATGAGGAGGGAGTAGTCCACCCTCGGGGCTAAGGGTTTGTACCAATAGCTATGTGTTTAATCTCTCTCTCTCTCTCTCTCTCTCTCTCTCTCTCTCGTGATCTATATCATGGGTTTGTTAACATAGATGGATCATATGATGTTTCTCCCCTCTATACTCTTGTTGTGATTAATTGAATCTTTACCCTTTGAAGTTTTATCTTGTTGGATTGAATGTTCAGATACGACAACACATGATGTATGTCTTGCGGTACGAATACTTGAGGTGACAATGGGGTATCATATTTGTGACACCCCAAAATTTTGACCTTGTTTTATTAATTAAAATTTTGCCATGAAATTTAAACTTTTATTTTTTTGGATTTTCTTTTAATTTCAAAACCATTCTTTCCTTTGTTTTTATGGAGTTTTTACCCCAAGTGAAAACTTTCCAAATATATTATTGGACTTGTTTACCCTCTCTAGAAAAAACATTTCTATTATGAGTGGATTTAATTGCATAATTGTTTCTCTCTGAGCTTTATTCTTTAAAGTGAATTTTTTTATTAGTTTTAGAGCTCTATTTGCACTACAACCCTTTGATAAATTTATTTAAAATTTCAACCAAAATTTGGGGATGTCATGTGATGTTTTTAAATCACTTTTATGCAAAAACATCTTTGATTCATTGTAGATGTTGAGCTCTACCCCAAGTTTTTAAAACTGGTCCAGATGGCAGTATTGCACTGCAACCTATTTAAATATTTCTTTAAAGCTTTCACCAAAATGAGGGGATGTTAGTAGGAGTATATTATTCAACTTTATGCAAAAACCCACTGATTTTCCTTGAAAATTTTGAGTAAACCACCCTCATTTTCATTCTGGTCCAGCTTGGGGAATTGTGTTGCATCTATATTTTCTCTTGCTCTTTTTGCCATGGGATTTGCCCTGCTTGAAGTACACCCTACCAAACCCTTAAGTCTTGGAGGTTGGACCCATTGGAGCATTTTTGGTACATGAAATAATACCATTTTCTTTCTGTCCTGATTTGATTTTCTGAAAAACTTGCACTATCAAGTTTTGATTTTTCCCAAACCAACCATGCCATGTTTTCTAGTACCTAAAAAGACTCTGATCTGGAAATTTTGGTCACTTGCAAAACCATCTGGATGCCCCTAGCATTTCGTCGAACAGTTGGAGTGCATCGCCAGTTTTGGCATAATTTTTAGTTTGCACATTGAACCTGCTTGTTTTGCCAAACCAGGTTGTCTAGTAGCCTTATAGCTGTCTCTGACCTAGGTTTGTTGATTTGCATTGGCATCCAAGCAAGTTTGGTCGCTCTGGCATTTCGTCGAACGATTGCCGTGCGTGCCCGGAGCGCGGCCAGAGCGCGTGTTTTGCACGTGCCGCGCTCGAGCCGCCGCGCCCCTGGTCTGTTCCCCGAGCTTATCCTGATCCTCTGCCGCTCGCAGCGTAGGGCCAAGCCCCGACCTGTAGCCCCCCTCACGAGCACCACAGCTCGTCGCCACGTCTCCGGCAAGCCAGAAGCTAGCCGCCATCGCCGCCTGCTGTGGTCGGTGCCGTACGGGCCACCTAGTGCTTCCCCGAGTACCCCCGCCCGCCGTGCTCATCCACAACCCCGTTGCCTACCTCTGCAAGCTCTGCGAGCCAGCCCCCACCTCCCCTGCTCTGCAATAGTGCCACTGCCGTCGTGCTTATCCTCGAGCAGCCGACGAACCGACCTCTGGCACCTATAAAATGAAACCCCCCTCGCTCGGTCAGCCTCAGGTAGCACCGTGCCTTCCCCTTAGACCGATCCCGCGCATCAAATTGAACCGCAGAGACCATCTCCTTCACCTCCGGCCGAGACGCTCACCGCCGCCCTTCTGCTCATTCCGACACCACCAGAGCCCCTCCCTCTGCCCTATCACCACCATTACCTCCACATGACCCTGAGGACCCCTTTCCAGCATCCAATTTTGCCTAGGAGTCGAGGTGTGCAAAGCCCCATTCCCTCCCGAAACTTTCCCTCCGCCATGGAGGAAGGTACTCTCACCTGCAAGCTCCCCCGCGCCCCTAACCACTGCCGATGGATGCGGTGCCTTCCCCCGATCATCCCCATATCGCGAGCGTGTAAAATGGTGGCTTGGGTCGCCGGGGATCGCCGTTGGGATCAGCCCCTGTCTCTGTCGAGGCACGCGCGGGGGGGGGGGGGGGGGGGGGGGAGAAGATGAACCCGACAGGTGGGGACCACCTGTCGGTGAGCCAGCCCAAGCCACTAGTGGTGCTACCCAGCTAATGCATTTCCCTCTGGTGGAAGCGTATTTCAGGTAAGTACGTGACCAATCTCAGAAGACGTATTCCATGCGAACCGTTTTCCTTTTTCTGTTTTATTTAAAACCAGAACTTTGACTAAACTTTGACTGTGCTTATCTTTTTAAATATAAGTCCAAATGACTTGATTCTTTTTCTGTTGTTTCCCAAATATTGTCTAGTTTATTTTCATATTTATTTGAAAATTTTCCAAACAAATTTTTGCACTATGTGTTAATTTCAAATTTTCTTAAATAGGATTTTTGGAGAAAGAAGAACAACTTTCAAAAGTTGGAATGCCCCCTGCCTCACCACAACTTGAAGGCAAGCATTTTTGAACCCTGGCATAATATTATTATGTGTTGTTGATACGACCGCAACACCACCTCGACACGAAGTTTCCGTTACTTCATGTTATGATATGAGCATACTCATAAGTGCATATTGATGATCCTGTTCTGTTGGTGTCGGGGATATACCCCGCGGTGTAAACCGGCCGGAAGTTAACCCGACCGGACTTGGCGGTTTATTGAAGACCCCGCTGACACTTGGCGAGTTACTGGCGACCCGCCCTGACCTGGCGGTTTACAAGCAACCTGCCTGGTCATTATGACTCACTAGTAACCCGGCGGGCGGGTCAGACGGATGACAAGGCCCAAGGCCCAGAAGGTCGGTTCATACTATGGTGGGCCGGTTTAAGAGGAAAGGCATGAGGAATATTTACCTTACAAGGAGTTAAGACCAGGACTTGTATCCGTTTTGTATTAGAGATAGACTAGTCCTAATCCTAATAGGACTCCACATGTAACCCGCCCCTTCAACATATATAAGGAGGGGCAGGGCTCCCCAAAAGGGGGGAAGCTACAAGCAAGAAACAATCTCTAGGGTTAGACACAAAGAGCCGGTTTACGGCGTCTCCCTCATGAGCATAATGAGACCTAGCCACAAATAGCATGTAGGGATATTACCGGATGATGTTTCCCGGGGCCCGAAGCTGTCTAAATCTTTGTCTTGCGTGTTGCGTCTCTCGATTCCGATCAACCCCTTCAAGCTACCGCGTAGATGCGTTGGCCTCGGGACTAAGTCCTCACACTAGGACATCTGCCGTGACAATTCCATGACAGTTGGCGCCCACCGTGGGGCCTGCGCATGATGGTGTTGAGTTCTTGGAGGGATCTCTTCCAGGGATCGGAGAAGGTCACCAATTTCCGGATGAAGAAAAGTCGGTTTTGAAAGGATCTATATCAGTGTTGATCAAAATCAGAAATTATTTAGTGGAGTTCATCCGGTTGGTTGGCGAGATTATCAGAGAAGATACCGAAGGATTGGTTTGGTTCAGTGTTGGTTCATCGAAAATCCAATGAGTGCAAATCATCAACATGAACAAGGTCAATTAGTTCCAAGCCGCCGCCGACACCCGCCTCGTGGGCGTACTCATCACGTTTCACCTTAAACTGCCACACCTCGAGCAAGTTTGCCTCTTCCTCACCGGGTCAATTCCATGGATTCCAGGCTTTGTTGTTTGCTGCCTCGACCAAGGAATCGAGCAGTGCCTCCATGGTTAACTTCGTCTTCGCCCTCGAATCCGTGCTGGAGCCGTGAGTCGCTGCATCTATTCTGAGTTGCCCCAGGGAATCAGCTTCCGCCACGGACTCTAGGCTACTGTCGCTATCATCCACCTGTTTCCGTCTTTGTTACGTCCTGCAAACCGTATGGCCACCTCCCTAAAGATCACCAAGACCGACAAGATTTTCTACTGCCGCTAATTGAAGGAGTCGGCTCGGCCTGACACGTATTTTGTTGGTTCCAACACACATCCAATTCATTGAGCTGTCAGGTCGTGTTTGAGAAGACCGATTCCACTGTAGCCTTGCTACTCTCCATGTGAAGCAAAGTCCAACTTTTATTTCACTGCCAAGAACCAGTACTAGTAATAGCATGCAATAGTTTTTGAAGGACATAACGGGGTTGAAAAACACACAAGGAAGCCAATTCAAGATTCAAGGGAAGGAAAAGTAAGTACTGACACGTGGATCCAGAAACCCCTACGACCTGGAAGCAGGTTTAAGTCATGGGTTCAGTCTCCGCGGACGGGGGGCTCTGGCCTCTGCTGGTTCACCATCGCCACTGCGACGCCCGGACCGGCCGACCCGCCAGCCGTCTCGCCCCGTTCCAGATGGTGCTGGGTCATTGCTGCCGTTCTGAGCCGCCAAGGCGCTGCCCGCAAGCGCCCCCATAGCTGCATGGTTGAATTGCCCGAGCCAGTCCGGCCTTAGTCGCCGCCTTGATTCAGTACTGCTGCTCCTCACGCCCCGGTTCACCATTGCAGTCAGCTACTACTGTCTGCTCGCGCCGGTTCCTCCTCTGCTGGGCCCGGCCTTAAGCCGCCAGTGCACTGCCTTCGTCCCTGAGGCGCCCTTCATTTACCCACTTTTGCCGGGCGTCGCTGCCGCGCCGAGCCACCGCTCCTGCCTCGAGTCGCCACTGGCACGGGCTGCCACGAGTTGCCGCCCTCATCCCTTGGCCTGTTTCTGTCAAGAGCCGCTGGCTCGAGAGTTCCTTTTGCTGGGTAACAAATATGAGATATAGGAAGTAGTACATGAGCTTTACAGCAGTTTGGATCTTCAGTAAATTGAATGTCAAGGGCTTCAGAGATGGTTGTATCTATGATGGGCTGCAGTCGTCTCAAATCTGCTGGCAGAAGCAAGGAAAACTCAACTACTATGGCAGTAAAACCCAGAGGCTGGGCACAAGTCACCGGACCAAGCGCATAGCCACGTACACAGTCCATGTTCCGATGCTAAGTTATCCACGGAACTAAATGTGCTTATCCAGTATGAGCACCTAAGATATAAAAATACCAGGTGATATTCGTCCGGTTTATTTTAGTGTATATTAATTTCTTAAAAATCAAACTACTCTGGTATGTGTGTTTTGAATGCAGGATAATTATCCATCATACAAATGCTATGGATATGGAGCGCGGGTCAGTATTACTCTACGCTGGTGTTTATCCGTGCCATGCTGCTCGATGGATACATGGGCAAATTGCTACTCCCGCCTCATCAACACACGGGACTGACTTGTCGTCTGTACCCGCGGCCGGTTCACCCGTGTCTGGGACGTTTTTCCAACACCGTTGCCGACTCAACCGTCCGCACCGGCTTACAACGTCGCGGTCGTTTTTGTCGTCCGTCTCTTGCGGCCTGGTCTACATCAACATACCAGGCCGCACCTGTCTGCATGAGCTGTTTATTGAGTATGAGCAAGTCACAGCTTGGGTAGCCGGTTTATCTTTCAACCAAATGGAGGCAAATTATCATCAATCGCCGTCTGCACTGGATGGTTCAATGGGCAGGCGCACAAGTCACCGCCACTACAGTTTGGTTAACTTCAAATAGCCAGTTGGAAGGAACCATTGGCCGAGTTGTTGACATGGCTCATACAGGATCATTTATAACCCGCCGCAATCACCTCAACCTTCTGTGGATTCACATCATGCTATCAACACCAATGATATACAACTTATGTCGGTTTATATCACGGTTAAAAATGGAGAATCTCAAGCCAACTCCTCGAGTCACCTTGAGACTCGGGGGCTACAATGATATGATTCAGCTATAGGCCGGTTTTCAGTGAAGTCAAGAACCCCAGGACGTTGGAGGGAAAGATAACCCGGTCCCGGACTTCTACTGTTATATTGATGGAAATTTAAAAGCCGTCAGAGAATTTCCGGCTTACAAACTATATGACAGTTACAAAATCCCGGCTCAATGAAGAAGTTCCGGATCATCAGAAAGGATTCCGGTTTAAAATCGGGCTCAAGGGAAGTCAGTCTCATTGAAGCTCTCAGACATCCAGTTTACAATCCGGTTCAAAGGAAGCAGTCTCACTGAAGCTCTCAAATATCCGGTTTACAATCCGGTTCAAGGGAAATCTATTCTCCCACAAAGCCCTGAAGCGCTCAAATCCGGTTTAACAATGTCCGGTTCAAAAAGGAATTAACTTCTCACAAGTTCGAGTTTAAAGGCCGTCAGAAAATTTCCGGCTGAAAATGAAGATTCCGGTTTAAAATCCGGTTCAAGGGAAAGATGTCACCCACAAAGCTTTGAAGCTCTCAATCTCCGGTTTAACATCCGGTTCAAGAATGATTTATCTCTTGCAAAAAGTTAAAGGGTGCCAAAGAGGACCTGCTGCCATGATGCGCGGTTCAAACATAGGTATCATGCCTTATTGGCTTATCATATTATTGATCACTTGGGGGCTTGGTCGTATCCGAACCATAGCTACACCTCTTGATCGGCTCAATGCCACAACGCCACTTGGGGGCTTGGTCGTATCCGAACCAATGCAACACCTTTTGAAAGGCGAAAGCCACAAGATCACTTGGGGGCTTGGTCGTATCCGAACCAATGCAACACCTTTTGATAGGCGAAAGCCACAAGATCACTTGGGGACTTGGTCACATCTGAACCTGCCACACCTCTTGATCAGCCTAAGGCCACAAAATCAGTTGGGGGCTTTGGTCGAACCCGAACCATCGCTACACCTCTTGATCGGCATAATACCACTGCATCATTTGGGGACCTGGCTGACTTGAACCATAGCTACGCCTGTTGGGGGCTTGGTCATGTCCGACCATGGTAATGCCACCTGATCGGCTTAGTAGCCTCTTTTTGCAAATGGTTTTATCATTGCCTTTGCTTGAAATTTTGTTTTGATAAATATTTCTTTTGTTGCGTTTTTAAACCGACAATTCTTAAACCGGTTCGACTGTCAAATTACAAATTAACGGAACACGGTCAAATCTTAATCCGGAGGCTATCTGCCTGGTTTGATTTTCTGTTACCATCCTATTATGGAGTAAACCGGTGTTTATCAACCTGGCTCGGCTTTCAACTACAAGTTGTCAGTACACGATCAAGTTATAATCCTGAGACTATCAGCCTGGTGTGGTTTGACTACGAGTCGCCAGTATTATATGTGGTTAAACCGGTGTTTATCACAACCTGGTACGGTTTTATCATAAACCGACACAATATGGAAGGAGTTATCAGTACTCAAAATCTGGGTTATTACCCCTATTACAAAAAGTTGGTAAACCAACGATGTGATTCAATGTCACAGGTATGATATGTTTCATATTTGATTATTCTTAAGTGCAACCTTGGTTATAAGCCTGGGTTATATGTTGGGCATTATGACCCGTCTGATGGTAAACCGCCCGGACACTTTAAACTTGTTGTATGCAAAAACAGGTTGAATAAAGCATGATTATAAATCACCGGCGTTTACTAACCCGACTTGGCTTTCGACTATAAGTCGCCAGTATGATGATAAATTATCCGGTGTTTATTAAACCGGCCTGGCTTTAAGACGATAAGTCGCCAGTATATGATGAGAAATTATCCGGTGTTTATTAAACCGGCATGGCTTCGGACTATAAGTCGCCGGTATATATTTGGATTGAGCCATTGGAATCATGCGCTTATAAATGATTGGGTAGCCAAACTTGGCTGAATTTTCATTATGATATTGGATGAATAAGATTTTCATACCGGATCATATTATCTTGAATAGCCAACATGGCTGGATTTTTATTATGGTTATTAATATTATGATTGAGGTTTTCAAAGTCGCTTTAGCGCAATGATACTATTTTGTTGATGAATATGATTTATTTTGCAATGGAAGGAATAGTCCCGAGTCGCTGCAGGCTTACGACCCGGCACTTGGGGGCTACACTATTCAAGTTGAGATTATATCAAATATGCAAGTCTCATGTCGCTGCAAGCATGCACCATGACACTTGGGGGCTAATGCAAAGTCATTTTTATTGGCCTTATTGAAGACCCGACTCATCATATCATAATGAGCCGGCCCTTGGGGGCTACCAATTGCTCCTGTCAACAATTCAAGTTTTATGGGCATCAGTCAATTACAAGTCCTAGGTTGCTGCAAGCATGACAACCCGGCACTTGGGGGCTACATAATATGGAGTATTCAGTTTTTACTAGTGACTGGGATGAACAACATGGATTTCTTCGAAAGTGGCAGTATTTATATTGAAGCAAGTCTTAAGACATCACTTTGTTCTGCTCAAGACTTGGGGTCTACAAGTATTATATTATTATCAGAGAAATATTTTCAAATTCTCTGTTTTGAGCAAACCAGATTGACCCGGCGTCACCAATTATTATGACCCTGTGCTTGCAACCCGGCATCATCAATAATCATAAACCGGCGTTGGCAACAATCATGAACCGGAGTTAGCAACAATCATGACCCGGAATTATCAGTCATATAACCCGGCAAGTTCGGCATCTTCAAACCAGTTGAATATCAGATGAGTATTTCAAGACCCATATTTCTTAATCCGGCGCTTTGGAAGCTGACTCAAGTGGATTATTCTTCATAATATTTCTCTGTGAGAAACCAATGTCAGCAAATTGAGTATGAAGCTGGCTTATTGACTTGGATTTTCTAGAAGAAGGAAATGGCAAGGAATTAAGGATGATCAGATGCCGGTTTACAAGAATTCTTAACCCGGAGCATAACCTATCAAATTTGTTCTTGTATTTGTTTTACAAGATCAGTTGAACATGGATAAATACAAATTAAACTGGGGGCTAATGTGGGAGATATACCCCGCGGTGTAAACCGGCCGGAAGTTAACCCGGCCGGACTTGGCGGTTTATTGAAGACCCCGCTGACACTTGGCGAGTTACTGGCGACCCGCCCTGACCTGGCGGTTTACAAGCAACCTGCCTGGTCATTATGACTCACTAGTAACCCGGCGGGCGGGTCAGACGGAAGACAAGGCCCAAGGCCCAGAAGACTGGTTCATACTATGGTGGGCCGGTTTAAGAGGAAAGGCATGAGGAATTTTTACCTTACAAGGAGTTAAGACCAGGACTTGTATCCGGTTTGTATTAGAGATATACTAGTCCTAATCCTAATAGGACTCCACATGTAACCCGCCACTTCAACATATATAAGGAGGGGCAGGGCTCCCCAAAAGGGGGGAAGCTACAAGCAAGAAACAATCTCTAGGGTTAGACACAAAGAGCCGGTTTACGGCGTCTCCCTCATGAGCATAATGAGACCTAGCCACAAATAGCATGTAGGGCTATTACCGGATGATGTTTCCCGGGGCCTGAAGCTATCTAAATCTTTGTCTTGCGTGTTGCGTCTCTCGATTCCGATCAACCCCTTCAAGCTACCGCGTAGATGCGTTGGCCTCAGGACTAAGTCCTCACACTAGGACATCTGTCGTGACAATTCCACGACAGTTGGCATTCGATATATTGTGATAGTAGACACCCTCATATACCTTTCATGCCTACCGGGAGGAAGTCGGGAGAGCCTCTGTCTTTGGTAGACATGATCTTGTCTCCGGTCTTTGTTGAGACGGTTGTGTCCGGTACGGCAAAGAGAGGCATGACGAGTGGTGACTTTGTCTGATGGTTGAAAACTATTTGTTATGCTAACCACGCAGGAAAATACTTAAACCTTCTGAGTCGACCATAGATGGAGTCTTGTTCCGGTAACCCCCATACTTGTTCCGTACTACCACTTGTCCTTGCCACAGGTAGGGTACGGTTCAGTAAGTTGTCAACCCCTATCCTAGCACACACCGTACAGAGAGGCCATGGTGAAAGATACCGGAGGCCACCGGTAGGCATGCCACCTGGTCCGGGGGCATGGGTGTTTTCGGTTGTAGCCGAAGGGGGTAGCCCCCCCTAGTTTGCGCGCGACATAAATTTTTTGATCCCATGCTAAGTTGAGGTTGTAGCCTCCCCACTTAGAGTTTTTGCTTAACGGGTGTCAAGGGTGATTCCAGACACCGGTGAGTTTGGCTGGTGTGTGCGGTTAGGTGTGTTTTCAATCAAAAGACCGTAGACGGAATTAGTCCCAATGGACTAAAGGAATCCGTTACTCGTGGGTAAAGAGTACACCCTCTGCAGAGATTATACCTATTTGAATAGCCGTGTCCATGGTTAAGGACGACAGTCTGGGATGGGTCAAGTGTCGGTCTTAGTGTCGGTCTTCGGAGGAGAAACTACTAAACCCGAACATTGATTATGACCTATGACATATGATGATTATGATTATTATTATTACTGCGGACTAACCATTTGTATTATTTGAATTATTGAGTATCCCTGGGACGGTTCTACCTCTAGGATATTCCATGTGGTAATTATTTATAAGCCCTTTATGTGGTGTTGCTCAGACGCCCGATTGTGGCATGCTTGTTATTTCAATTATTTATAGGCCCTTTATGTGGTGTCGCTCAGACGCCCAACTGTGGCATGCTTGTTATTTCAATTATTTATAAGCCCTTTATGTGGTGTCGCTCAGACGCCCGACTGTGGCATGCTTGTTATTTCAATTATTCATAAGCCCTTTATGTGGTGTCGCTCAGACACCCGACTGTGGCATGCTTGTTATTTCAATTATTCATAAGCCCTTTATGTGGTGTCGCTGAGACGCCCGACTAAGGCAGGCTTTATATTATTATCCTTTCGAGGCGTTGCTTCAGACACCCGATCGGTGCACTCTATTTTTACTCCCTGATTGCATATTCATATTTGACATGATTGACCTGCTTTCCCGCATCATGAGTTTCATTTATGACTGACGTAGTGATCATGGCATGTTTCAGAGCATGATTATCTTTTGATTTATTATACCAGTGTTCATGATGTTTGCGAGTACATTCAAAGTACTCACTGGCTTGTCCCTGGCTATTGTATTGGCCAGATTTCTTGCGTGGAAAGGAGCATTGCGATGACAGCCCCGGAACCTACGCAATGGAGATAGCAGCCTCGCAAAGATAGGAGTTATCCTGGTCAGCTGTTCCTGTGGGAAATGGAGTCCCATAGACACTGATGACTCGCAAACCGCTTCCGCCATCAACCACTAGAAACCATTCGTTGTACTCATAGGCCAGAATGGTCTTGTACTACATATCTTGTATTTTGCTTGGAGTTTCTGCAACAAGTTGGTGCCTCATCAGCTAACAGTAATCCTGGGGTTGGTGAGCACAAGGGCCGCTTTTGGGAAATTAATACCCCAAAAATCCGGTCCTGACAATATTGCTTCACTTGATGTATGTTATGGCACTCAACTTGCGGATTCCCGAGGTGACATTGGGGTAATTTATGCATAGGGTTGATGCATGTTTTTATTATCTTTTCTCTGATAGAAACTTTGGGGTCTCCTTGTAGTTCTTTATGTGGATTGAATATTACGATCATGAAGTTGTTTCATGCATATCGTAGAATTAACTCACGGGTACTCGTGGTGACATTGGAGTATCTAGGTGACATTAGAGTTTGTTGATGTGTGTCATATATATGTTGTTATTTTAGTACGAACTATTGATTAGATCGATCGGAAACAATAGCTTTGAATTGGTTTCGTACCCTACTAACAATTTCTATCTTTTGTTCTCCCCTAATAGGAACTCGGGAGTGATTGTCTATTGCACTTTGAGGGATAATCATATGATCCAACTATCTTAGCACTGTTGAGAGGTTGCACTAGTGAAAGTACGGACCCTATGCCTTATTTTCAAGCATTGCAATACCATGTTTGTGCCCGTTTACTATTTGCTACCTTGCTGTTTTTATTTATTCAGATTATAAAAATATATTTCTACCATCAATATTACACTTATATCACCATCTCTTCGCCGAACTAGTGCACCTCTACAATTTGCCATTGAATTGGGTGTGTTGGGGACACAAGAGATTTCTTGTATTTGATTGCAGGGTCATTTGAGAGAGGCCATATTCATCCTACACCTCTCACGGATTGATACCCTTAGTTTATCCACTTGAGGGAAATTTTCTACTGTCCTACAGAACTCTGCGCTTGGAGGCCCAACGCGTGTCTACAAGAATAAAGTTGCGTGGTAGACATCAAGCTCTTTTCTGTCACCGTTACCGGGGAGGTGAGTGCTTGAAATTATATCTTTAGATCTTGCAATTGAATCTTTTAGTTTCTTGTTTTATCACTAGTTTGGTTTAGAAAAGAAAAAAATGGAATTGAGGTTGCATCGTATTATTGATCATCTTTATAATATCTTTCTTGAAAATGATGGTTCGGAAAATTGTGCTCAATTGTTAGAAGAAGATGTCAATAAAATGCTTAGCACAAAATATTTGAATGATGAGCATGATTGCAATGTTGTTAGTGTGAATTCCTTGAAGTTCCAAAATGCTAATGATTCTTGCACTAGTCATGAGAAAAATGTCTCCTATAAGAATGTCATTTTTTGCGGAGTAAATTGGGAGTGCAATTGCACACCAAAAAGGGAAGATAGATTTTGTAAGAAGCATAAATATTTAGAAACGAAAAATTTGCAAGAGAGGCTAGATGATTGTGCTGAAAGATGTAATTTTTTTGCCATCCTTGTGAACTTTGCAATGAACATGGTCATTTAAATCTCCAATGCAAATTATTTCATGATCAAATTGTGTCCCAAAATTGTGATAACTTGATTAACCTTGAGCATGATAAAGAGCTTAGTCTTCTTTTGAGGTATGAAAAAATGAAACGTATAACTAAGGGTTTTCCAAATCCTGAGAGATTTCTTGATTTTGATCTAGAAGAATTTTATATGTTTTGTGCGGTAAATTGCATTGAGAATCCTTATATCGCCAACTACCTAAAGACAAGAAAACAAATGGAATATGAAGAGAGTACTAATCAAAAGGAAAATGTTTCCCAATACCCTCCTAGTGTTTATTATGATGAATCAGGTAGCGAGGAGGAGCTTCCTATCCAATCAATCTCTTCCACAAGAAGCTTGAAAAAATTAATTAAACCCACACATGATGTGGTGAAGAAGAAGAAAATAAGAAAGAATAAAGGAAAAAAGGTATCTCTCCCAAATAATGTTGCTCCTATCACTATTGTGCCTCATGAAAGTGAATCAAATATGTTGATGGAGGATGATGATATTGAGTATGATTTTGTGATACCTACTACTTTTTTAAATGATTATGATTGGGAAGACAACGATATCCCTTATGATCTTGAAAATCTTTTTAGCACTTGCTTGGAAGAATATGATAGTAATGTTTGCTATACTATTGGTTCCATTCATGCTATTGATAAGAATGATTGTGATGATATGCAAAACACAAGCTTGGGGATGTTATGTTTAATGAGTATGACATGTTTGAAGATTTATTTTCTGGAAATAATGCTTGTCCTAAGCTTGGGGATGCTTTTCTTAATGAATATGATCCTTTGATTCCTTCTACTTTCGATAAGAAAATTTATTATGATGTTAGCATGCCTCCTATTTATGATGATTACATTGATAAAAGTGGGTTTGGAAGAGTGTCAACTCTAGGTCGTAGTGATCCCACTATTTGGGAGGGTGTTGAATCTTATTACAATATTGATGAAAGTGGATTTGGAGATGTCATGACTTTATTTAGTGATATATCCAGTATTTTGGAAGAGGTTTCAATTAACTATGACAATAAAGTTGCTATCTATGATGATTATTATGATGACATGCATGCCATAAAGAGTGATAAATCTTGTATGCTTGTGCATCATGAAAAGAGTCTTGTATGTGATAGTTATATTGTTGAATCCATTCATGATGTTTCTGAAAACTATAATGAGGAAGGAACTTATGCTCTTACATATCTCAATAATATCAAGTTTCTTCTCTATGTGTTCATTGTCTTGAAGTTGCACCTATTTTGCCTTCCTATGCTAGTTGATTCTTGTTCCCATAAGTTGTTTGCTCACAAAATCCCTATGCATATGAAGTGGGTTAGACCTAAATGTTCTAGTCATATGCTTCATGATGCTCTCTTCATGTTTCAATCCTTATCCTTTATGCGAGCATCATTGAACTCATCATGCCTAGCTAAAAGGCATTAAAGAAAAGCGCTTGCTGGGAGACAACCCAACACTTTTACCTACTATTTTTGTGTGTTAAAATGATTATGCTACTGTATTGATCATGTTTTATTGCTTTTGTTTTAATAAAGTGCCAAGTAAAGCCTTCGGGATCATGTTGGATGATAGTTGATTTGATCTTGCTGAAAAACAGAAAATTTTGTGCTCATGAAAATAATTCTCATTTTTAAAAGAAGAGTGCTTTTGAGTTGATTCTTTTTGCATAAGATTAATATACAAATTTCTCA
This sequence comes from Aegilops umbellulata, assembly GCA_032464435.1. NCBI lineage: Eukaryota > Viridiplantae > Streptophyta > Magnoliopsida > Poales > Poaceae > Aegilops > Aegilops umbellulata. The sequence goes on from CP136058.1 coordinate 296,329,203, forward strand.
CGTGGTCCTAATTTTTCATAATTTTTGGACTAGCAGAAGTATGGTAGTTATCCAGATCATTACAGACAGTTCTGTTTTTGACAGATTCTGTTTTCAATGCATAGTTTGCTTGTTTTCTAGTTTCTATGGCTTATATTGCTCAATATAAATTGTGGAAATGATATTATACAGTAGGCATTGTGTGATAATAATTATGAATCTTGTCTTTGACAATACCGAAAGTGGAATGGTTTGCTATTTATCATACTAACCTATATCACAAAGTTCTGTTTAGTTTTGTGTGATTAAAGTTTTGAAGTTTTGGGTGAGATATCTATATGAGGAGAATAAAGAGTGAAAAGAACCTAATCTTGGGGATGCCCAAGGCACCCCAAGGTAATATTCAAGGAATATCCAAGCAACTAAGCTTGGGGATGCCCCGGAAGGCATCCCCTCTTTCGTCTCCAACATTATTGGTAACCTCACTTTGAGCAATGTTTTCATTCGTCACATGATATGTGCTTTGCTTGCAGCATCATTTTATTTTGTTAGGATTTTCTTGCTGTTATTTATAATAATGTTTTGAATCTTCTATTTCAATAAAAATGGCATTGATGGCCTTCACTGTGCTTATTTTACAAGTCTACATGTTGCTGTTTCAAAACAGAAAGTTTATCGTTGTTGCAAAAATTCCTCAGAAAAGTCAGAATGTGATAAAATGTTGAATTTTTTTGCATAATAAGCTCTGATAAATTTTCTACACTATGGTATAATTTCATATGTTTGGAGTTGAATAAGTATTGATCTCTTGCATTCTTTACAGATTGTACTGTTTTGGCAGATTGCTATTATGTTTGCATTGTTTGCATATGTTTGCTTGTTTAATGATTCTATTTGAGGATAGGAGTATTAAATATGCAGAGGCATTCAGTACAGAATGTTGAATAATAATTGTAGTGATTTGCTACAGTAGAGAATGATAAGGTTTTTGCATTGGTTTATACCAACTTATCTCACGAGGTCTTGTTGAGTTTTGTGTGGATGAAGTTTTTAAGATTTAGGGAAACCATCATATAAAAGGAATTGAGGAGACACAAAAGCTCACTCTTCGGGATTCCCAAGGCATCCCAAGTTAATATTTCAAGAAGTCTCAAGCATCTAAGCTTGGGGATGCCCCGGTAGGCATCCCACCTTTCTTCTTCAACAATTATCGGTTAGTATCGGTTGATCATAAGTTTTTGCTTCTTCACATGATGTGTGCTATTGTAGAAATGTCATTCTGTTTTGTTTTGCTTGTTGTTTTAATAATATTCTTAAATCTGAAAGTTTTTAAATAAAATATAGTCCTCAAATAATTGCCAGGGAGGCTAAGTAAGCGGCATTCACATCCCGTCAACGAAGCTCTTTTCTATGTCATTTAGTATTGTGCTTCACTTATATCCTATGAGTAAATTGTTGAATGAACTGAATGTCATGAAGTTGAAATCATATCATGCCTAGTGGTAGCTTCACATTGGGTTTAGAGAGTGAAATCTTTTGAGGCTTGACAATCACAATATTGGTCATACAAGCAATTCACGAATAATTAGTATAAGGAAGAGAATTTTCACATATAAATACACTATCTTGGAAATCTTTTGTGATTGTGAGCCCCCATCAAAATATTATATGCCAAAATTGTTGACGTTGGACAAGGAAGACAGCGCAATGGTTTATGTTTGTTCATATTCACATAGAAGTTATATTGTCATAGATCCTTCAACATGTGGTGCTTGCCCCCCATCCTTAATAGCCAAAAATTCCGCACCAAGTAGAGATACTACTTGTGCATCCAAAAACCCATAAACCCAAATCTTATTTTAAAGAGTCCATCATACCTACCTAAGGATTGAATAAGATCCTTCAATTAAGTTGCCATCGGTGCAATAAGGCAATAAAAATTGCTTCTAAAAGTGTTAGATCATTTAGTGTAAGAGAAAATTGAGCGTTGTACGAACTTGTGATGGCAAAGAATAAAAGCGATAGACTGCACAATAAAGGTTGCTATCATAAGGGGCAATATAGCATGATGTTCTTTTGCACTAAGGGGTTGAGCATACAAACAAATAAGCGCATGGAAACCTCCGCTTCCCTCTGCGAAGGGCCTATTTTTTACTTTTCGGTATTTACTTTTATGCATAGAGTCAAAGTTTTTCTCTCTATTCCCTTTTATTTTTCTCTTTTTGGCAAGCATCATGTGGTGAGGAAATATCTAGGCACATATGTCCAGTTGAATATGGGTAGCATAAGTTATTACTTTTGACACCACCCTTGAGGTGAATACGTTGGGAGGCAAAACAATAAGCCCCTACCTTTCTATGTGTCCAGTTGAAACATTTTGCTCATGTGTACGCGATGAGTGTTAGCAATCATAGAAGACTATATGATGGTTGAGTATGTGGAGCTCTTACTTAAACTCTGTTAAATAAGTTGAATTGCGATTGTTTGGTGACTAAGAACATAGGTTGTTGGGTTTCAAGAGAATTCATTGTTTGAACCTTAACATGTGAATTGGTTGCCACTATAACATGAGAAGTTTCATAAGAAAGAATTGATGTTATAATGCTAGGAAAAGTGATTGAAATTATCACTGATTAAACTTGTGCACTTTGCTAGCATTCACACTTCATAAATTATTTGTTTTATCATTTACCTACTCGAGGACGAGTAGGAATTAAGCTTGCGGATGCTGATACGTCTCCAACGTATCTATAATTTATGAAGTATTCATGTTGTTATATTATCATTCTTGGATGTTTTACAATCATTTCATAGCAACTTTGTATCATTTTTTGGGACTAACCTATTGACCCAGTGCCAAGTGTCAGTTGCTGTTTTTTTGCTTGTTTTTTACATCGCAAGAAATCAATATCAAACGGAGTCCAAACACCGTGAAACTTTTTGGAGAATTTTTATGGATAAGAAGAGACCCAATGGGCCAGAGCTGCACCTGGGGGGTGCCTCAAGGGGGGCACAATGATGCGACCTTCGACAAAAAATCGACGGTGCGAATAAATTCCCAATCTTTCACGGTACGATGTCACCCGGCATGATGTCACCCGGAATGATGTGGCGCTCGCGATCTTCTAGATGCAATCACCACAGAAACAACACGCACACCTTGACGAAGAAGTACGTGGACGATCCTCCAAGAATCAGCAGCAAACTAGAAACCGTGTCTCCAATCTCGCGCCCAAACACAAAGCAATAATAAAATCTTCTCAACCAGTACGCATGAAATAACTCGCCAAAGGAAGATACCCCAGCTTGTAGTCTCTGTTCGTCAACCAAAAAATAAGCTAAAACCTGATCTCCTAACGATCGATCCAAAAGGTATATATAGGATGCCGGCAAGCCAGCGGCCAAACTGTACCAGACTAGTAATGTAACGCCCCGGATCTGATGCGCCAGGTGTCCGTCAGTTATTTGCCGTCTTTGCCATGTCATTGGCTCGCATTTTGCATTAATGCCATGATTAACTTGTTTTGCTCATATCTTCTAGGCCGTAGCTCCGAATCTAATGAACTTTATATGTAACTTGACTAGAATTTCGTGTAGATCATCTTGGTGCATCTTGACTTGCTGTTTAACAACTTGAACATAACGTTTATTCAGATCTGGACCAATTTCTAAATTTGCATATGAGGACTTACCGGTTTTGTTATATGTTGTTTCCGTCCTCATTTAAACTTGCTTTGTTGTGTTGCTCTTGTATGCATCATCTCTTGCCATGAGTAGCTTCATGTAGCCTAGTCATGCATCATACATGGTTGAGCATCATGCCTTGTTCATGTGTGGTGTGTTACCTTGTTGTGTGCTTCTTCTCGATAGTTCCCGTTTCGTTGCGATCGTGAGGATTCGTTCGTCTACGCTTGGTTTGTCTTCATGGCTTCATCTTCTTCATGGAATCGTTCTTCTTCCTTGCGGGATTTCAGGCAAGATGACCGTCACCTTGGATCTCATTACTATCATTGCTATGCTAGTTGCCTCGTTCTATCGCTATGCTGCGTTACCTACCACTTGCTTATCAAGCCTCCCAAATTGCCATGTACCTCTAACCTTTGTCACCCTTCCTAGCAAACTGTTGTTTGGCTATGTTACCGCTTTTGCTCAGCCCCTCTTATAGCGCTGCTAGTTGCAGGTGAAGACGAATATTGCTCCATGTTGGATTATGTTTATGTTGGGATATCACAATATCTCTTATACTATTAATGCATCTATATACTTGGTAAAGGGTGGAAGGCTCGGCCTTATGCCTGGTGTTTTGTTCCACTCTTGTCGCCCTAGTTTCCGTCATATCGGTATTTTGTTCCCGGATTTTGCGTCCCTAACGCGGTTGGGTGATTTATGGGACCCCTTCACAGTTCGCTTTGAATAAGACTCCTCCAGCAAGGCCCAACATTGGTTTTACCGTTTGCCTCACCTATGCCCTTTTATTTCCCTTGGGTTTCCGGAGCCCAAGGGTCATCTTTATTTTAGCCCCCCAGGCCAGTTATCCTTCGAGTGCTGGTCCAAACCGAGCGATGTCCGGCGCCCCCTGGGCAATCAGGGTCTATGCCAACCCGACGTCTGGCTCATCCGGTGTGCCCTGAGAACGAGATATGTGCAGCTCCTATCGGGATTTGTTAGCACATCCGGGCGGCTTTGCTGGTCTAGTTTTACCATTGTCGAAATGTCTTGTAAACGGGATTCCGAGACTGATCGGGTCTTCTCGGGAGAAGGAGTATCCTTCGTTGATCGCGAGAGCGTATCATGGGCTAAGTTGGGACACCCCTGCAGGGTTTGAACTTTCGAAAGCCGTGCTCGCTGTCGGTGTACTAGAGTAGGGGTACCCTAGTATCCCGAACTTGTGCACGGGCAGTCGCGGCGCCCCGCGGCATGGCTTGCCGGGTGACCGCCAAGGACCCCCGTGGTTCCTTTGAAGGCCACTCAAGGCACAAGACCTCGGCAAGAAGAGCTTGCCGGGAAGGCCACTCAAGGCACAAGACCCCAGCAAGAGGAGCTTGCCGGGAAGGCCAACCAAGGCATCTCAAGGTATTTACCGCGACGCACCACGCGTCCCGGCAAGGCCCGGCGAGCGGCAAGTTTCCGGGCGCGACAAGACAACGACCGCGGCAAGGCACCTTGCCACGGCAGGCTAGCAACCACTCTGTACCCGCGCTCCAGCACACCCACCAACGTGTCGCTCTGGGACCCTTCCAGGCATACGTGGCGGGAGGCTGTGCAGCCAGGGGTGCACTGTGGCAAGCGACGCTGACAAGATCGCCATCATGGCGAGCGGTGGCGTCCCTGACGGTCCCTTTTCTGCACTGTTTGGGCGACGTAGATAGGCATTTAATGCCCTTGTCCCCTGCCGTCAGGGTTAGGTATGATACATTGTGTAGGTAGCTGTACCAACCGCAGCACCTTTCCATTTTTACCCTTGCCTACGTTGCCACCTGTTGGAGACCCCTTGAGCATATAAAAGGAGGCCCATGCACAACGTGGAAGGAGGAGAACACTCACGCTCGGTCTCGTTAGCTGCTGGTGCGTACTGTAGCACTCAGCGCTCCCGAGCAAGAACTCAATACAAACCACAAAGCAGCAGTAGGAGTATTATCTCTCCGGAGAGCTCCGAAGCTGGGTAAACGGCTCGTGTGCTCCGCCTCGATATGCTCTTTGTGCGACCTCCGCCCCCCGCCGAACCGGAAAGGGGCTCTGTCCCCATAGGTGCTCATGGAGGCAGTTTCCCTGACATCTTTGGCGCGCCAGGTAGGGGGCGTCGAGGTTGTGTGAACCTGATCCGGCGTTCACACGAGCTAGATCTTCATCGACTTCATCGACATGCCGCCGAAAAAGAAGGCTTCGGAGGCGGCTGCTCCGTCCGCGTCGAACCCACCGCCGCCGGAGCAAACGGCTGGTGGGGAAGACGCCAGCGAAAGAACGGGCGTCGGCGAGGGAGCCCACGGTGCCGCCAGGTCCAAGGACAGGGCTGCGCTGCCCGTCGGCGGTATAGCTGGCTCCCACGACGACCGAGCGTCCGTAGATGCACCGCGCCCATCTCAGGAGGCGCATGACCGGCAGCGTCGTGGTACTCACGGTACCATACGTTTGCTGGGCCCAGATCGAGCTGGCGGATCTCGGGATGCTCCAGGCCAGCATGCGCACCAACGCGCTGGCGCGAGCGAGGCACGGTCGCCTGGACGGGATATTGCTCCTTCTAACGCAGTTAGAAGTCCGAGCATATCCCGCTCCTCGCACCGTTCGCCACCGCTACCCGCCACTCCAACAGAAGCTTTGGCGCGAGCTCAACTGCTCCTAGACTTCCCTCCAATGCCAGACAAGATCGACGACTGGAGGGCCACCATTCAGAGTCTCATCGGCTTCGCCAACGGCGACACTCCACGGCAGCCGACCACATCGCAGCCGCGGCGAGTCAGCCAGGCGCGACCCGATGGCGACAAGACCAGTGGGGGTGCAACCACCGTGCACTCTCCGCCCCGAAGGCCAAGATCGCCGACTTGCCGGGTCCACCGCGACAGCGACTCCACTGCTTCATCGGATCCACGAGCTCGTCGCGATCAACGCCAAGTTCTTCACGAACGACAGCAAGAAGATGCTCGTACTCGCATCAAGCGCCGAAGAGAAGCGCGACGTCAATCAGACCAGCGCGTTGGGCCCACTGTCGACATGCATGCGCCAGGGGAACCTGGCGACCTATTGTACACGGTAGGTTGCCCTACGTTCACCCGTGAGCTGCGGCAGGTCCAGTGGCCCAGCACGAAGAATTTCAAGCCAGACGTACCGGAGAAGTACGACGGCAAGTTGCATCCGTCGGAGTTCCTTAGCATCTACACCATCGCGTTGCAAGCTGCTGGGGGGCGGGACGACAAGATCCTTGCCAACTACTTCCCGCTGGTGCTCAAGCCCAACGTCAGGTCCTGGCTCATGCACTTGCCGGACAACTCCATATCTTCCTGGGCAGATCAAGAAGAGGAAGTTAATTTCTGGCGACTATTCCCCGGCAGAGCTTCCCAAAGCCGCCGCCAAGAAGGTCCCCAAGATCAACACCAAGAGTGCTGGGGAGCAGTTTGCTTTGGCAAACCCCAGGGTTTGTTCCGTTGAAGCAGACGCTCCTGACAAGTTTTGCTCCGGCAAGCTTGCCGGGGAACGTCAAGCTCCGGCTGAGCCGCAGTTTCTCGCCGTAGAAGCGGATGTTCCCACAGCAGCAGATGTGCCTTTAGTCCTTGTTGTCGAGCCACAAGCTCCAGTATGGGCACAACAGATCGTCCGTTTCCTTTAGACAGGAGAACTTCCCGAGGAGCAAGAAGAAGTGGAAAGAGTAGCCCGGCAGTCAAGTATGTACCAGTTTGTCGACAACGCACTATACAGAAGAAGACTCAACGGTGTGAAATTGAAGTGTATTCACCGGGAAGATGGACAGAAGCTATTGGCCGAGATACATGGAGGCATTTGTGGTCACCACATTGGCGCAAGAGCGCTTGCCGGCAAAGCTTTCCGGCAAGGTTTCTTTTGGCCGACAGCCCTCCAGGATGCAACTGCACAAGTAACCAAGTGTGAAGCGTGCCAGTTCCATTCCAAGCAGATACGCCAGCCAGCTCAAGCTCTCCAGACGATCCCTTTATCCTGGCCATTTTCGGTCTGGGGGCTCGACATCCTCGGCCCCTTCCCCCGAGCAGTCGGGGGCTTTGAATACTTGTACGTCGCAATCGACAAGTTCACAAAGTGGCTGGAAGTGGAAGCAGTGAGGAAGGTGACAACACAGTCAGCAGTCAAGTTCTTTAGGTCGATTGTTTGCCGCTTCGGGATCCCTAACAGGATCATCACCGACAACGGTACGCAATTCACGAGCAGCACCTTCATGCAATACTTCCAAGATCTTGGCGCCAAGGTCTGCTTCGCTTCTGCTGCTCACCCCAGGAGCAACGGTCAAGCAGAGAGGGCAAATGCTGAAGTGCTGCGTGGACTCAAGACCAGGACTTTCGATAGGCTGCACAAGTGCGGAAGAAACTGGATTGAGGAGCTGCCGGTGGTTCTTTGGTCGATCAGGACGACGCCAAATCGAGCCACAGGCCAGACACCTTTCGCTCTAGTCTATGGAGCAGAGGCAGTTCTCCCCACGGAACTCGTATACGGGTCGCCTCGAGTGATCGCTTATGATGAGCTTGAGCAAGAGCAGCTGCGACAAGATGACGCGCTGCTCCTTGAGGAAGACCGTCTTCAGGCTGCTGTATGAGCTGCTCGCTACCAGCAAGCTTTGCGCCGCTACCATAGCCGCAAAGTTAACGCCAGAAGTCTCAAGGAAGGCGACCTTGTTCTTCGGCGCGTTCAGTCCGCCAAGAATTCTAACAAGTTGACGCCAAAGTGGGAAGGCCCTTACCGGGTGAAACGAGTCACTAGGCCTGGCGCTGTCCGCCTTGAGACCGAAGATGGCATTCCGGTGAGCAACTCCTGGAACATTGAGCATCTTCGTAAGTTTTACCCGTAAGGCGCGGTTGCCGGACCCTGCTCCGGCAACCATCTTTTGTACAAGTCTTGCCGCTGTTGCATGTAATGCTTTGTACAAAGCCAGGCGCAGACCCTGTGCATAAATAAAACTCATGTGCTCCGCACACCCTGCTAATTTCATGCTTTTAATTTTTTGCATGAGTTATCTGACACTTTGTGCAGCGAACACCCCCGGTAAGCAATAACGAGCCATAATGCTCCATATCATTATTTTCTCTACTTTCTTTTTTCTCAAGGAAAGGAAGGTTCCTCCACCCACAAGTTTGCCGGGGGGAAGGGGAAGATAATGGTATGCACCAGGCGTCGTTCAAGAAAGTCTCGCCTTGCCGGGAAGCAAACGACAGAAAAGCTAAGTTGCCAAAATTTGAGCAATCAGATGTTTTTAAATTTTTAAGTTATCTTCCTTAAACGACCATGCTTTGTATGGAAAACCCGTGCGCGAAGGAACCGGCTCGTGGCTAGTTGCACCCTTACTTTGTTTCGAGTTCGCTCAACAGTTTAAGTGTGCTGCGACTAGAGTCGCGCCCTTACTTTGTTTCGAGTTCGCTCAACAACTTAAGCGAGCTGCGACTAGTTACGACAAGGTTTCTTGTCGGCAATGGCACTGCCAGCAGGCTGCTGACGTCTCGCACTCAGCGCTCGCGGCAAGGGTGCCTGCGGCGGCAGGTTCCCTAAAAGCGTAGGGCAAAAACATACAAAGGAAGGAGTCAAGTAAAGGAAATAACATTGCAATCGCTACCCAAAATAGAGTTATATTACAAAATAGCTTGTCGCGGCTCTAATAGACTGTTTTCATAACATGATCAGCAGCGACAAGAAAAGAAGAAAACGGGCGGTCTAGTCCACGCAATCGCCCTCAACCCTCTTGATCCCGCTCACCTTGTCCACAATGGGTGCGACAAGGTCCTTGAGCGCCTCCAGATCAGCTTCCGCCGGCTGGGATCTGAGGACGTTGGTGAGGTTGAGACCCGGGTTGCGGAAGGCCACCTTCACCAACACCTTCTGAAGAGCTCCTGCACAGATCTTGCGCGACTCGTCGGCCAGCTACTTTGGGATCCTCTCCCGGAGTCGCTGGAGGGCCGACGCCACGCCTTTGAAGAACAGAGTGAGCTTGGCGCTGGATGGGAGGGTCTCATCGAAGGGATACCCGAGGTCCTCCATCCCCAGCTGCGCCAGCTCCTTGTCTATGTCTGCGGCAGCATTCACAATACCCTCCGTCCACCGCTCCACAGTTTCTCTAAAATCGTTCTGGGTGGCGGCAATGCTCTCCAGCAGCACCTTGTCGGCCTTGATCTCCTTCTTCAGGGCCGCCTCCTGCTCCCTGGCGCCGTCCAGCGTCTTGGTCAAAGCAGCCAGCTTCAGCTCAAGATCGGCGTTGGAATCCTTGGCGGCGCTAAGCTCCTTGACTTTCTTGGCGAGACGACCCTGCAGCTCACCAAAGGTGTAGGCGTCCTTCTCGCGCTCATGCTTGAGCGCGGCAAGCTCTTCACCGCTCGCCTGGAGGTCGGCCTCCAGCTGCGCTACCTTCATCTCCAGCTCCTTCTTGGCGGCCTCGGCGGCTGCGGCAGCATCCTCCGCTTGCTTGATAGCTCGGCCAAGTGTTCGCTCGCGCGCAGCAAGCTCCTCCTCATGGCTATCGAGGTTGACCATCAGCTGCGCCAGTTCACCCTCCTGCGCCGACAGCTTCGCAGCGGCAAGCCGCTGTTGCTCCTCGACGTCAGCCTTCTCGAGGAGGAAGGCCATCTGCGCCTCCTCGAGCTGTTCCCGCTCCTCCGCCAGGGACCGGAGAGCTGCCTGGTTGATGCCTCGGAGCTCCTCCGCGCGCTTCTCGATGTCGGCTCCCGCCTTCGCGGCAAGCGCTTCGCGGGATTCCAGCTTGGCTTGTCGAGCGCGGTAGAGCGACAACAGCTTCCGCAGCAGTCGCTCCTCCTCAGGCTCGTCGCTGCTGCTGCTTGGCGCGTCGACCAACGCCAGCCCAACGGAGGCAAGCACCTCCACGTCGAAGCTTTCCCTTCGACTGGCGCCCTGGACGTTGACGCCCAGGGGAGGTTAATGAAGACACCATCGCCGGCCTTCAAGTAGACGCCTGGCTGGGGCTCTTCGGAGCCTGACGCTGCGGCGGCGGTGGGAGGATCGGCGGTCGGTGTAGCGCCTGTCGCTCCTGCGGCCTCAGGGTCGTCCGTACGATCGCCAGACCCCTCGTCAGCTGCTGCGGCGGCAGCCTTGGCGGCCTCTTTGCCGGCGGGATCATCAGCGCCGGCCGCTTCTTCGGTGGCGGCGGCATCATCAACAGCAACCTCGGTCTCCATCGGCTCCGCAGTAGATGGATCTGATGGCCAAAAAAGGAAGAAGAGTCAAGCAGATATCCAAAAAGAAGATCAAACGAAGAAGAACCCAAGGGAAGTTTCGAAGCAGGAGGTTTACCTGCACCGGGCTCGGTAGTTGTGGTCTCCACCACCGGAGGACCGCTGGTGCTGTCTCTTGCCGGAGACTCCTCCCTTGCCGGAGAGCTCTCCCTTGTCGGAGGATCCTCCCTCGCCGGAGAACTTTCCCTTGGCGGCGTAGTCGAAGCAGATGGCATGTCAGGGGCGGCATCCGGACGCTCCTGGTGGGGCTGCTCTGCTCCTACACAAGCCAACAGTCAGATATCAGCAAACGAAGAGTATCCATGCGCGCCCAACAGCGGGAAGCAAACCATATACTTACGCTGGGGGCTGCGCTGGGGGCTGCTCTGAAGAACACCTGTCGGGTCCGGCAAGTTTGTCTCGGGCGCACCCCCTGCTGGCACGGTGGGATCGTCCTCGATGACAATCACCGGTACCTTGGCTCTCTTTGCCGCTCTCTGAGCCAGAGTCCTAAAAAGGAATAAGTTCAGAGTAAAGCAAATGGGATACAAGACAAGACAGCAAGTATTGAAAACATACAAGTACAACAAGAATCTTACTCTTCTTCTTCCTCGTCGGAGCTGAGCGCGGAGAAGTCAAAGCCTGGCCCACCTCCGGCGCGAGGAGGCGGAGGAGTAGGATCCCTTGGCCGCTTAGCGGGAGCTGGAGCGGCGGACCGGGAGGACCCCGCTCCAGTTGCCGCTGCGGCGTGAGGTGCTTCCGCGGCAACAGAACTTGCCGCGATAGAGCGTGTCGTGCGGCGCGGCGGGGGTTGACTCGTCCGCCGCTCCGCTACGTCCCCAGCCTTGCGAAGATGCCTTCTTGGTGGGGCCGGGGGCTCTGCTGGTGGAGCCGGGTGCTCTGCTTGTGGCAAGCTGCCCGAAGATGAAGAGGAAGAGGAGCCGATCTCTCCCACGATGCCGCAATCGACACATGCCATTCGGGGACGGCGCGGTGGATACGGAGTAAGATACGGCGTGATCCAGGCCGCGCGTGTCCGTGCCCTGTTTTGGGCCTGGCCCAACAGCGCTTGGCACCGTGTGTGGCCCAGGCCCGGGGGCTCCTGTCGGTGTACTAGAGTAGGGGTACCCTAGTATCCCGAACTTGTGCACGGGCAGTCGCGGCGCCCCGCGGCAAGGCTTGCCGGGTGACCGCCAAGGACCCCCGTGGTTCCTTTGAAGGCCACTCAAGGCACAAGACCCCGGCAAGAAGAGCCTGCCGGGAAGGCCACTCAAGGCACAAGACCCCAGCAAGAGGAGCTTGCCGGGAAGGCCAACCAAGGCATCTCAAGATATTTACCGCGACGCACCACGCGTCCCGGCAAGGCCCGGCGAGCGGCAAGTTTCCGGGCGCGACAAGACAACGACCGCGGCAAGGCACCTTGCTGCGGCAGGCTAGCAACCACTCTATACCCGCGCTCCAGCACACCCACCAACGTGTCACTCTGGGACCCTTCCAGGCGTACGTGGAGGGAGGCTGTGCAGCCAGGGGTGCACTGTGGCAAGCGGCGCTGACAAGATCGCCATCGTGGCGAGCGGTGGCGTCCCTGGCGGTCCCTTTTCTGCACTGTTTGGGCGACGTAGATAGGCATTTAATGCCCTTGTCCCCTGCCGTCAGGGTTAGGTATGATACACTGTGTAGGTAGCTGTACCAACCGCAGCACCTTTCCATTTTTACCCTTGCCTATGTTGCCACCTGTTGGAGACCCCTTGAGCATATAAAAGGAGGCCCATGCACAACGTGGAAGGAGGAGAACACTCACGCTCGGTCTCGTTAGCTGCTGGTGCGTACTGTAGCACTCAGCGCTCCCGATCAAGAACTCAATACAAACCACAAAGCAGCAGTAGGAGTATTATCTCTCCGGAGAGCTCCGAAGCTGGGTAAACGGCTCGTGTGCTCCACCTCGATCTGCTCTTCGTGCGACCTCCGCCCCCCCCCCCCCCCGCCGAACCGAAAAGGGGCTCCGTCCCCATAGGTGCTCATGGAGGCAGTTTCCCTGACACTCGCGGTTATGTGGCAGATGGGAATTTGTTGATATCCGGTTGTAGTAAAATTGAAGTAAACTCTTCTAAAATACACCAACCGTGTGTGTAACCATGAGTGTCTCTTTTCGGGGTTGTTCGAGAGGAGAACACGGTTTCTGGGTTATGTCTGACGTAAGTAGGAGTTCAGGATCACTTCTTGATCATTACTAGTTGACGACCGCTTGCTTTGCTTCTCTCCTCGCTCTTATTTGCGTAAGTTAGCCACCATATATTGCTTAGCCGCTGCTGCAACCTCACCACTTTACCCCTTCCTTACCCTTTAAGCTTTGCTAGTCTGGATACCCATGGTAATGGGATTGCTGAGTCCTCGTGGCTCACAGATTACTACAACATCAGTTGCAGGTACAGGTTATGCGATGATCATGACGTGAGGAGCGATGTTTATTTGTGTTGGAGTTCTTTTTCTGCTTCTTCTTCAATTGAGGGATAGGTTCCTGGTCGGCAGCCTGGGCTAGCAGGGTGGATGTCGCTTGAGTTTTTCTTTATGTTTCATCCGTAGTCAGATGTTGATGTTGTATATGATGTGTTGTTGTATTCATGTGACATTGTATGTCTTGGTTGTGTCCCCACTATTATGTAATGTTGATGTAATGATATCCACCTTGCAAAAGCGTCTTCAAGATGCGCTTCTATCCTTGGTGGGACCTTCGAGTTCCTTTAGGATAGGGTCGCATCTTGGGCATGACAAGTAATCTAAATAAAATATCCTAACCGAATCCCTACACTTATTTAATTAATGACTAACAACCGGCCACTAGGCACGGCAATCAGGCATGTAGGCCTTTAACCTCCTAACAAATACGTGTACCTCCTGGAGTCTTTGCTTGTAGTAGTATTTTCCTTGGAATTGCACATGGCGTCCTGAAGCATGCTTCCACCTCATGGTGTGGAAAAATCTCAAACGCCATCTTCCCAAACTGAATTACAAAAGAATTTGTACGCTAGCTTCCAAATTCATTAGACTTGGCACTAACCTCGCTACGAACATTAGCTGTTCAATTCACCCGGACTTTCTGGTGAATATTTTGTGTCTCACCTTGTTGACGTAATGCCGGAACAATATACTTTGGTGTTTCGCAAGTAGCTTGCAAACGATCATTTTGAAAATTAGGCATAGGCATATCATCCTCTCTCCCTTGAAAAGAAACCGTCCTCGCTTTCGGCCTATACCTTGCAGTTTGTTTCTTAAATACTTTGACTGTACTTTGTATTTCTCTTGCATCCTTGGGAAGAATAGCATAGAACTCACCCTTGTGCATAAAGGTGTACCTATTTGTTCGTCCATGATGAAGAGCACTAACATCATGCTGCCACGAAGGCCCCAAAATAAGATGACAAACATGTAGTGGCATAACATCGCATTCCACTTTATCAACATAACCATCAACAGAAAAAGGCACCTTCACCCTATGCGTTACCTTCAGTTTGCCCACATCATTTATCCACTTCACATAGTATGGTTTCGGGTGCTCCCATGTCGGCAAAGAAAGAGACTCTACCACATCCTTGCTAATCATGTTGCTAGCATTGCCGCCATCAATTATCAGTTTGCAAACCTCTCCCTTGATGGTACATGCAGTTTGAAAAATACTTCGCCGTTGTCCTTGTTCAACAATGGTCTTGTCATCTCGCCGGACCTTATGTGCTAGCAAACTCTCCATATCAGGATCATCTTGAGGATAACATAGTATGGTATCTCCATGACCTCTAACTTAGGCATCTCATCTTCAGATTCTAAAATATATTCCGCATCAACAAGTAGAAACCTTCGTTGATTCAAACATTCATGCTTCATGTGTCCACGGTCCTCCACACTTGTGGAAAATAATATTGAGATGATGAGATGATGTCGCACTAGATGAAACCTGAGAAACCTCCTTAGGCGCAGCCACCACTTTGCTCTGTTCAATGCTTCCCGACTTATAAGGAGGAGTCGGTTTAGTACTAAACCCACCATCAATAGGAGAAGAACCACGTCGCCCACTGTTGTAAGCTCGACAAGTCTGTGAAGCTTGCTTCTCCAATACCCAACATTCGGCACGCTCCACTTGATGAAGAAACTCATGAATGTCATTCTATTGCATTAATTCAACATGGCCGCGAATCTTATCTTCTGACCCCTCAAAGAAGCGTACCATGGTCGCCTCCGCAGACTCACGCATAGTTGTACGGATCATCAAAACTTGCATCTCCTTAAAGTACTCATCAACTAATTTTGTACCTTGCACTAGACGACGCAGACTACTATGAAGCTGGCGAGTGTAGTAAGCAGGCACAAAACGTACCCTCATGATTCGCTTCATGTTAGCCCCTATCGCTGGTCGCTCGTGAGTATGGTTCTTATTATCCCACCATACAAGAGCATACTCTATAAATTCCATAGATGGAACACGAACCTTCTTCTCTTCGGAGTAGTTGTGACCATCAAAAATCCGATTTACGCGCATCTCCCACTCCAAATATTTCTCCGGGTAAACACAATGTCCCGAGAATTCAGGTATGGTTATCTTGATTCGACCCAAACCATCATCCTCGTGGCCACCATTGCCGACATAGTCACGATGCCGCCCAGCATGGCGGTGAGCCCCAGCATCATGCCGTGGTCGGTGAGGTAAGCCTCCACGGGCATCAAAATCCTCAGAAAAATCACCATCATGGTCGTTGTCGCGGTCACAACGTCGTGGTGGTGAGCGGGATTGTCGGGGTGCCACATCTCTCGCCTGAAGGTGCTGAACTACTGCGGTGAGCCGATTAAGACTCTCAATCACCACCTGTAGACAATCAGTGCGTTGTCGGTCGCTGGCAGTCAAACGCTCGTTCAACCTATCCTCGGCGCCTACAATATTTGCAGACAATACCTCAACCCTTGTCACAAGCTTATTGTTGGCTCCCTTGATCGCCATCAGATGGATACACAAATCATCACTTATCTCCAAACCCTCTTGAAGCTCATCGACCTCCTCATGATCAGATTTGTCATGCTGCGAGTTCACCATCTTCCAAAAAGTTTTTTTTGAACCTATCTTCCAAACAGTTGAATCAAATAGCAAGAAAAAAAGTGTACCATGATCAACCTTTCTCTAAATACCACTTGATGCGACCTTCGATAGAAAATCGACGGCGCGAATAAATTCCCAATCTTTCATGGTATGATGTCACCCAGAACGATGTGGCGCTCGCAATCTTCTAGATGCAATCACCATAGAAACAACACGCACACCTTGACGAAGAAGTATGTGGATGATCCTCCAAGAATCAGCAGCAAATTAGAGACCGCGTCTCCAATCTCTGGCCCAAACACAAAGCAATAATAAAAGCTTCTCAACTAGTACGCACGAAATAATTCGCCAAAGGAAGATACCCCGGCTTGTAGTCTCTATTCGTCAACCAAAAAATAAGCTAAAACCTGATCCCCTAATGATCGATCCAAAAGGTATATATAGGACGCCGGCAAGCCAGTGGACAAACCGTACCAGACTAGTACTCTAAATAAAAATATCCTAACCGAATCCCTACACTTACTTAATTAATGATTAACAAGCGGTCACTAGGCACGACAATCAGGCACGTAGGCCTTTAACCTCCTAACAAATACATGTACCTCCTGGAGTCTTTGCTTGTAGTAGTATTTTTCCTTGGAATTGCACAAGGCGTCCTGAAGCATGGTTCCACCTCATGGCGTGGAAAAATCTCAAACGCCATCTTCCCAAACTGAAATACAGAAGAATTTGTACGCTGGCTTCCAAATTCATTAGACTTGGCACTAACCTCGCTACGAACATTAGCTGTTCGATTCACCCGGACTTTCTGATGAATATTGTGTGCCTCACTTTGTTGACGTAATGCCGGAACAATATACTTTGGTGTTTAGCGAGCAGCTTGCAAACGATCATTTTGAAAATTAGGCATAGGCATATCACACAACCCACCAGGGCGCGCCTAGGCCCCACCAGGGCCTCGATGGTCCCGTACCCCTTCTTTGCACTATAAATTCCCAAATATTCCGAAATCCTTTGGGGTTAACTTAGATCAGAAGTTCCACCGCTGCAAGGCTCTGTAGCCACCGAAAACGAATCTAGACCCGTTCTGCCACCCTGCTAGAGGGGGGAATCATCTCAGGTGGCCATCTTCATCATCCCGGCGGCCACCACGATGAGGAGGGAGTAGTCCACCATTGGGGCTGAGGGTTTGTTCCAGTAGCTATGTGTTTAATCTCTCTCTCTCTCGTGATCTATATTATGGGCTTTGTTAACATAGATGGATCATATGATGTTTCTCCCCTCTATACTCTTGTTGTGATGAATTGAATCTTTACCCTTTGAAGTTTTATCTTGTCGGATTGAATGTTCAGATATGAGAACACATGATGTATGTCTTGCGGTATGAATACGTGAGGTGACAATGGGGTATCATATTGCTTCACTTGATGTATGTTATGGCACTCAACTTGCGGATTCCCGAGGTGACATTGGGGTAATTTATGCATAGGGGTTGATGCATGTTTTTAACATCTTTTCTTCGATAGAAACTTTGGGCTCTCCTTGTAGTTCTTTGTGTGGATTCAATAGTATGATCATGAAGTTGTTTGATGCATATCGTAGAATTAACTCACGGATACTCGTGGTGACATTGGATTATCTAGGTGACATTTGAGTTGGTTGATGTGTGTCATATGGTGTTATTTTAGTACAAACTCTTGATTAGATCGATCGGAAAGAATAGCTTTGAGGTGGCTTCGTACCCTACAAACAATTTCTATCTTTTGTTCTCCGCTAATAGGAACTCAGGAGTGATTCTTTATTGCACTTTGAGGGATAATCATATGATCCAACTATGTTAGCACTGTTGAGAGGTTGCACTAGTGAAAGTACGGACCCTAGGCCTCATTTTCAAGCATTGCAATACCATTTTTGTGCCCGTTTACTATTTGCTACCTTGCTGTTTTTATTTATTCAGATTATTAAAATATATTTCTACCATCAATATTACACTTTTATCACCATCTCTTCGCCGAACTTGTGCACCAATACAATTTGCTATTGCATTGGGTGCGTTTGGGACACAAGAGATTTCTTGTATTTGGTTGCAGGGTCGTTTGAGAGAGACCATCTTCATCCTACACCTCTCACGGATTGATAAACCTTAGGTCACCCACTTGAGGGAAAATTGCTACTGTCGTACAAAACTCTGCGCTTGGAGGCCCAACACGTGTCTACAAGAATAAAGTTGCATAGTAGTCATCATTACCCAAGTTCGGGCCCTCTTAAAGGAGGTAAAACCCTATGTCCTGCTAGATTATATTCGATGAGTATAGGGGTTACAAGAGTTGATCTACCTCGAGATCGTAATGGCTAAACCCTAGCCGTCTAGCCTATGATTATTCTGATAGCCTCTACGGACTAAACCCTCCAGTTTATATACACACCAGAGGGGCGTAGGGTTGTACAGAGTCGGTTTGCAGAGGAAGGAAATAGTACATCCGGACACCAAACTTGTCGTCCAGGCATATAGGAGTCTTACCCGGACACGGGGGATAGTCTTCAGCTTTATCTCGAAGGCCCATCAGTCTGGCCCATATTGAATAGACCGGACACCTGGGGACCCCCTAATCCAGGACACCCTCAACCGCGTCGTCCGGAGAATGTCCGGCTTCATTGACTCCACCTCCTCCTCCCCTGATGCTACCTCTTGAGCATGCGTTGGTTTTCCCTTGAAGAGAAAGGGTGATGCAGCAAAGTAGCATAAGTATTTCCCTCAGTTTTTTATAACCAAGGTATCAATCGAGCAGGAGACTACACGCAAGTCCCTAGTACCTGCAAAAACAAGCAAGAACCTTGCAACCAACATGATAAAGGGGTTGTCAATCCCTACACGGCCACTTGCAAAAGTGAGATCTAATAAAGATAATAAGATAAATATTTTTGGTATTTTGTTGTATAGATTGGAAAGTAAAGATTGCAAAATAAACGGCGGCAGAAATAGCAAATTGATAGGAAAATAATATGATGGAAGAGAGACTCGGGGGCCATAGGTTTCACTAGTGGCTTCTCTCAAGATAGCATATTCTACGGTGGGTGAACAAATTACTGTCAAGCAATTGATAGAAAAGCGCATAGTTATGAGATTATCTAGGCATGATCATGTATATAGGCATCACGTCCGTGACAAGTAGACAGAAACAATTATGCATCTACTACTATTACTCCACACATCGACCGCTATCCAGCATGCATCTAGAGTATTAAGTTCATAAGAATAGAGTAACGCATTAGGCAAGATGACATGATGTAGAGGGATAAAATCAAGCAATATGATATAAACCCCATCTTTTTATCCTCGATGGAAACAATACAATACGTGGCGTTTCCCTTTCTGTCACTGGGATCGAGCACCGCAAGATTGAACCAAAAGTTAAGCACTTCTCCCATTGCAAGAAAGATCAATCTAGTAGGCCAAACTAAACCGATAATTCGGAGAGACTTGCAAAAATATTAAATCATGCATAAAAGAATTCAGAGAAGAATCAAATATTGTTATAGATAATCTTGATCATAAACCCACAATTCATCGGATCTCGACAAACACACCGCAAAAAGAATTACATCAAATAGATCTCCAAGAAGATCGAGGAGAACTTTGTATATATTGAGATCCAAAGAGAGAGAAGAAGCCATCTAGCTAATAACTATGGACCCGAAGGTCTATGGTAAACTACTCACACATCATCGGAGAGGCTATGGTGTTGATGTAGAAGCCCTCCGTGATTCATTCCCCCTCCAGCGGAGCGCCGGAAAAGGCACCAAGATGGGATCTCACGGGTACATAAGGTTGCGGCGGTGGAAATAGGGTTTTGTGGTGCTCCTTGATGTTTTTAGGGTATATGAGTATATATAGGAGAAAGAAGTAGGTCGGTGGAGCCACGAGGGGCCCACAAGAGTGGGGGGCGCGCCTACCCCCCTGGGCGCGCCCTCCTACCTCGTGGCTGCCTCGTTGCTTCCTTGACGTCCACTCCAAGTCTCCTGGATTGCGTTTGTTCCAAAAACGATCCTCGTGAAGGTTTCATTCCGTTTGGATTCCGTTTGATATTCCTTTTCTGCGAAACACTGAAATAGGCAAAAAAACAACAATTTGCACTGGGCCTTCGGTTAATAGGTTAGTCCCAAAAATAATATAAAAGTGTATAATAAAGCCCATTAAACATCCAAAACAGATAATATAATAGCATGGAACAATAAAAAATTATAGATACATTGGAGACGTATCAAGCATCCCCAAGCTTAATTCCTGCTCGTCCTCATGCAGGTAAATGATAAAAACAGAATTTTTGATGTGGAATGCTGCCTAACATAATTTTCAAAGTAATTCTCTTTATTGTGGCATGAATGTTCAAATCCGAAAGATTCAAGATAAAAGTTTAATATTGACATAGAAATAACAATACTTCAAGCATACCAACTAAGCAATTATGTCTTCTCAAAATAACATGGTCAATGAAAGCTTATCCCTACAAAATCATTTAGTTTGGCTATGTTTCATTTTCGTCACAAAAAAATGCTCTCATCATGCACAACCCCGATGACAAGCCAAGCAATTGTTTCATACTTCAGTAATCTCAAACTTTTTCCAACTTTCACGCAATATATGAGCGTGAGCCATGGACATAGTGTCGTGGTTCTAAGTCTGACATTAGAATGGGGGGTAGGAATGGAGAGGCAAGATCCTAGCTCTGGAGTAATTGTGCGCGCAAGGAGTTAACGAGTTCAGGCCCTTCTCGGAGGAAGTAATAGCCCTACGTCTCGGAGCCCGGAGGCGGTCGACTGGATTATATGCGTGAGTGTTACAAAGATGCGAACCCCTGTGCTAGTGGAGGGGGGTGGCTTATATAGAGTGCGCCCAGACCCCCGCCAGCCCACGTTGCAAGGGGTTTAAGGTACATTAAGGTCGAGCGTTACAGGTAACGCCTCTAATAAAGGGCTTTGATGACCATAAAGACTAGTTAATTACAGACCGTTTGGATGCGGAGTGGCTCCTGTTCTTCCGATGGTCGAGTGAATCTTCATGGTCGAGTGTCTCCATGTTAGTCGAGTGAATGCTTATCAGGTCGACTGGTAAGCAGTCTCTTTTAGCAAGTGACCTTGGGGAGGGTACCCTTGGGCAGGCCCATGACCCTACCCTAGGTACATGACTTCATCATTAGCCCCCGAATGGATCGAGGTTTGAGTGAGGAAGGAGTTGATAGTCTTCCGGCCTGCTTCTTGTGTTGAAAGCGTGTCTTGCCTTGGATCAAGGGTCTTTCAGTGATGGCTTCAAATTCTCTTTAAGTCGCCTTGATCCATACTTTGCGTTTGTCGAGTGAACTTCGTAGCCTTGAGGATCTCCGAGTGACAGATCGGTGGAGATCCGCTGTCAGGTTGGTTGCTCTGTGGTTAGCGGATTTCACGGGATCCGAATTTTGGGAAGCGCGCGAAGCAGAGAAAACCGCGGCACTCGGATGGGACGAGACGATGACGCCTCAATCTTCGCACCGCCTTTTTCGCCACGTATCGCTCGCGCGCCTGTTGCGGGATTTGACGGGATAGCCCGGGTCTACCAGTCAGCCACTCGGAAGCGGCCCCTTAAAAGCTGCCAGCTCGGGGTTTCCAACAGTGTGTTCTCTTCTTCCCTTCTCTCCTCGCAAAGTTCTCCGCCACCTCCGCTCTCGCCCTAGCGCCACAGGTCCGTTCGAGCTTTCCGGCAACGATGGTGAAGGACAAGACGTCTGCCCTGGAGCGCGCGAAGAAGGCGGCGGCGGCGCAGGGAAAAGGGAAGAAATCCGCTCAGGGCGGATCTTCCTCAAGGACTTCTCTGCCCAGAGGCTGGATGCAGGGCGACTGGATGCCGTCGGTGCTGAGGCAGGAAGATCTCAACAACATGGTTGAGGGAGGAGTCATCCCTCATGAAGCTGCGCGTCACCCCGGGAGAGAAGTCGAGCCCCAAACTCTTGATGGTGAGTGTGTGCTCCTTGCCACCCATATTGATCGCGGGTTTTCTCTGCCTCCTCATCCCTTTTTCCGGAGTTTCCTGAATTTCTTCGGAGCGCAGCTCCACCATTTCACTCCCAACTCTATCGTGTATCTGGCTACCTTCATTTCCTTGTGTGAGGGTTTCTTGGGCTGTCGCCCCCATTGGGGACTCTTTAAGCATATCTTCACCTGCCGTTCCCAATCGGTCAAAAAGGCCAAGTCGAGTGACGAGCGGACGCAGGTGATCCACCTGTGCGGAGGCCTGGCGATCCAGACGAGGGGAAAAAGTTCCTTTCCATCCATCACTTTCCCTGAGTCGGTCCGTGGTTGGCAGGCGACCTGGTTTTACTGCAAAGACCAGGCGACTCTAGGTCAGTCAACTGGACTTCCCCCTTTTTTCTCTGGAACGAGCCCAAAAACCTGCTTCTCTGAAAGTGATGCCGGAAGAAAAGGCCCAAGTCAAAGTGCTGGTCGGTCGAGTGGTTCAGCTTGTCCGCGATGGCGTGACTGGCATGGACTTGCTGGAAGTCTTCCTTAGGAGGCGCATCCAGCCGCTCCAGGCTCGCGACCATCCGATGTGGCTATATTCGGGTCTTGAAGACACCACTCGGATCCACCCGGAGGAGGTTACTGACGAGATGCTAGAAGGATGGCTGTCGAGCATCACAGGAAACAAAGACAATCCCCGAGGAGCCAGGAGGGTTCCTCCACTCGACAACACATACGAAGTGGACCAGGTCAGACCTTATGCACCTGACTGAGATCTTGCTTTCTTCATTGGTCTTCTTGGAATTGGTCGACTGACTTTTGTTTTGTCTGTTGTTTCCCAAGAAACTACTGAGATGTACTTGACGCCCAACAGGGCACAGGAGCCGACTGAGGAAGGGGAGGCGAGCGGAGGTGAAAGCGGAGACGAGCACGGCGAGTGGGAATCTGATGGCGAAGGGTAGGGAGACGACGACGTCTACTCCAGCGAAGAGGAGGAGGAGGAAGTTGAACCCCCCACACGGAGAGGCGATCCAAGCTTACACACGATCCCGCGAGGGAACGTGGTAAGGCGACTGCTCCTGTTGGGCAGTCGTCGAAACGCCCTCGGACCTCTTCTCCTACGCCGACTGAGAAGGCTCCCAAGCACCAACGCACGACGCCATCCAAGCCGCCCAAGGCTCTGCCCAAGATGAAGATGACTGTCCCCACCATTTCTCGGTAATAATAATACTTATTTCCCTTTGTCGACTGTGGACGGATCCTCGGTCGATTCATTGAACCAACTGACTGACTTCCGAAATTTGTAGTGCTGCTACTTCTGAGATCTCTGCCAAGGACGGAGATCAAGAGATGGAAGATGCTGTTACTTCCAATCCAGGTACAGTTACTGATGTTCTGTCTTTGGTCGACTGAATATTTCTTGTAACTCTGGTCGATTGACTTTTCTTGCAGCTCCCCCTCATGTTATCAACTTACCAGACGATTAAGATGACGAGCCGCTGAGAGTAAGAAGGAACCGGAGGGCATCGACTGGCAAGAACCCCCAATCTGCTCCGGTGTCTGAGGCTGTAGTTCGGGATGGTGGTGATACCACTCGGACTTCCGTGACTTTTGCTGATCCTTTGACGAGCGTGCAGCCTTCAGCGTCGACTGCAAATCCGCCTTCGCTTTTTTCTACATACCCTGCCCCAGAGGACCAAGTGAGTGCCGCAAAAGAGGCTATACGCCAGGCGGGTATCATGATGGAGCAAGTGAAAGTGGTTCGGGACGCCGGCCAAGCAGCGTATGACGCGAGTTCGGCTCTTCAGAGCAACGTCCAGGTCAGTCGACTCGACACTTGGTCTGTTGTAATATGCTGTTCAAAGAATCTCTTTTCCGAAGATCTTTATATCTGTAATCTTTATATCTGTACACCCACTGGGTGTGTCTGTCGACCTTTGGTCGAGTGGGGGCACGCTGAGTGCACCCACTGGGTGTACTCCCCGAGACTACGGTGGACTGCTGGCAGTCGACTGTAGTCTTTATATTGTGTTTCTGTATTTGTACTTCTTCACTCGGTCTGGTCGGGCCAAGTCGAATGGAACTGTATGCGGTCGACTGCGGGCAGTCGACTCTTTTTTTTTGGTCGAACCAGTGGGGGCACGCTGAGTGCACCCACTGGGTGTAGTCCCCGAGACTGCTGTCGAATGTTTTGATTCGACTGTAGTCTTAGAAACGCTGCAACTTTTCCTTTAGTCAATCGGAAGTAACTTGTCTTTGATATCTTTTGTCGATTGACTCTTTGCAGAAGTCTTGCGAGCTTGTTGCTCACCTTGCTGAATTGAAGGAGAAACATGTCCAGCT
Source organism: Aegilops umbellulata (assembly GCA_032464435.1). Classification (NCBI taxonomy): domain Eukaryota; kingdom Viridiplantae; phylum Streptophyta; class Magnoliopsida; order Poales; family Poaceae; genus Aegilops; species Aegilops umbellulata. Next base: position 296,353,491 of record CP136058.1, read on the forward strand.
TAACCTCGACTTACAGTTTGCCCAGGAAAACTTGCAGAAGGCGAAGGATGACGCAAAAGGTATGGCTGGTGAGGATTCGACGGCTGTCTCTGTTTTTCTGCCTATTCTCAACTCTGTCCTCATTAATGTTTTGCAGACCAACTGGAGGAGGCTCTGAGGAAGAAAGATCTTGACCTTGCGGAAGCACAGAAGGCGGCTTCGGAGAAAACGAAGCTCGCTGAAGAAAAGCTTGCTTCAGTTGGTCAGCTTGAAGACGAGAATGCCAAGCTGAAGTCTGCTCTTGACGCGGCCAACCAGGAAGCAAGTCGATTGAAAAATGACAAGATTGCTCTGACTGACAAGGTCGGCGATATGGCGGGGAAGCGAAAGGATCTGGAGGCTTACCTCGGAGGGCTCGCCAAGAAATTATTCCTCATGCTTGAAGGTAACCCCCTTACTCAATTGACTTGTCGTTGTCGACTCATCATTCAATTATAATATTGGACTGTACCTTTCAGAATTCTGTCAAAACTTCGAGGAAGAAACTGGTCGAGTGGAAACCAATCTGGACCCCATCAACTCTCTTGTGAAGGATGAAGCTGCCATGAATGTCCTCCGGCTGGAGTCTCGCGTCGCCAGTGTGGTGGACTACCTCGCTCGACTGAAGGCTGCAGTGCCGCAGATTGACTCTGCACTCTGGCCAAATCAGATACTTCAGAATGACCTTGAATCCTTGGTCACTCGACTAAAGGAAGTGCCAAGTCGAGTGCATGAATGGAAAAAGTCTTCTGCCAGATGTGGTGCCGATGTTGCTCTGTCGCTGGTTCGTGTCCACTGCAAGGAGGCGCGAGAAGAGAAGCTGGCCGCCCTCCAAGTTGCCAATACCAGGAAGCATAATTTCTAGGACTTCATGGAGACCTTCATTGCTGCTGCCACCCGTATCTCAGACGGGATTGATTTGGACGAGTTTGTTACCCTATCCAGTCCTCCACCGGAGGAGTAAAAAACTATTGTGTCTCACTTTAAATTTGCCTCGGAATGCCGAGTGGTTTGTGTAACCGATAAACTCTGTCGAGCTGGAGGCTCGGGCACTTTTATTTGCGGTCCAGGACCTTTTGATCTTTATCCGAATCTTGATTTATCGTTGAATATCTTCGTGATTTATCCGTCGAGTGAGATTTGGCTCGACTTTTACTCAAAATGACTTAGGCGAGCACAGGGCTGCATCTAAGCCTCCGAGTGGGAGGATTTTAATTACTTAGGCGAGCACTGAGCTGCAGCTAAGCCTCCGAGTGGGAGGTCTGCTCTCCACTTGGTAGGATTTTTAATTACTTAGGCGAGCGCTGGGCTGCAGCTAAGCCTCCGAGTGGGAGGTCTGCTCTCCACTTGGTAGGATTTTTAATTACTTAGGCGAGCGCTGGGCTGCAGCTAAGCCTCCGAGTGGGAGGTCTGCTCTCCACTCGGTAGGATTTTTAATTACTTAGGCGAGCGCTGGGCTGCAGCTAAGCCTCCGAGTGGGAGGTCTACTCTCCACTCGGTAGGATTTTTAATTACTTAGGCGAGCGCTGGGCTGCAGCTAAGCCTCCGAGTGGGAGGTCTGCTCTCCACTCAGTAGGATTTTTAATTACTTAGGCGAGCACTGGGCTGCAGCTAAGCCCTCGAGTGGGAGGTTTGCTCTCCACTCGGTAGGATTTTAATTACTTAGGCGAGCACTGGGCTGCAGCTAAGCCTCCGAGTGGGAGGTATGCTCTCCACTCGGTAGGATTTTAATCACTTAGGCGAGTACTTGGACTACAGCTAAGCCCCCGAGTGGGAGGCTGGCTCTCCACTCGGTGGGATTTTAAATACTTAGGCGAGTACTTGGACTGCAGCTAAGCCCCCAAGTGGGAGCCTGGCTCTCCACTTGGTAGGATTTTAAATACTTAGGCGAAACGGATTCGCAGCTAAGCCTCCGAGTGGGAGGCTGGCTCTTCACTCGGCAGGACTTTTACAAACTTAGGTGAAACGGATTCGCAGCTAAGCCACCCACTGGGGGAAATTTCAACAAAAAGAAATAGCAATCTTCTGTGAAAATTATAACATTCTTGCTTTAGATAAAAGAACTACAGAGGTACTTTTATTACATCTCAATCGAGTGAGTTTCTTTTTTCAAGTGTAAAAAGGACGGAGTAACTCCGCATTCCAAGCTCGAGGCTCGTCGATCCGACGAACAACGTTGTAGAGGTGATATGCTCCGTTGTGGAGGACTTTGGTGACCATGAAGGGGCCTTCCCAGGTTGGAGCGAGCTTGTGAGGTTTTTCCTGATCCACTCGGAGGACCAAGTCTCCTTCCTGAAAGGCTCGACTCTTCACGTTTCTCGCGTGGAACCAAAGTAAGTCCTGCTGGTAGATAGTCGAGCGGATTAGGGCCATCTCCCTCTCTTCTTCCAAGAGGTCGACTGCATCTTGCCGAGCTTGTTCCGCTTCTGCTTCAGAGTATAGTTCGACTCGAGGTGCATTGTGGAGCAGATCACTCGGCAGAACCGCTTCAGCCCCGTAGACCAGAAAGAATGGCGTTCTTCCAGTCGACCGATTAGGAGTGGTCCTTAATCCCCAAAGAACTGACGGAAGTTCGTCGACCCAAGCTCCTGCCGCGTGCTTGAGATCACGCATCAGTCGAGGTTTCAATCCTTTGAGGATGAGACCATTCGCACGCTCTGCCTGCCCATTCGACTGAGGATGGGCAACTGAGGCATAGTCGACTCGCGTGCCTTGGGAGGCGCAAAAGGCTTTGAATCTGTCGTTATCAAAGTTTGATCCATTGTCCGTGATGATGCTATGTGGAACTCCATATCTGAATATCAGCTCTCTGATGAAACTGATGGCAGTGCTTGCATCGAGGTTTTTGATGGGTTTGGCTTCTATCCACTTGGTGAACTTGTCGACTGCAACCAATAAGTGAGTGAAGCCGCTTCTACCAGTTCTCAGCGGTCCAATCATGTCTAGCCCCCAAACAGCGAAGGGCCAGACGAGTGGAATGGTCTTCAGAGCAGAGGCGGGCTTGTGCGACATGTTGGAATAAAACTGACACCCTTCGCACTTGTCGACTATGTATTTTGCCATTTCATTCTCCCTCGGCCAGTAAAATCCCGCTTGGTATGCTTTAGCCACAATGGCCCGAGAGGACGCATGATGACCACAGGTCCCCGAGTGGATATCCTCAAGAATTACCTGACCTTCTTCTGGCGTGATGCACTTCTGGCCAACTCCAGTCGCGCTTTCTCTGTACAACTGCCCTTTGATTACTGTAAAGGCCTTGGATCGACGGACGATCTGTCGAGCCTCTTCTTCATCTTCTGGGAGCTCTTTCCTCATAATATACGCGATGTAAGGCGCTGTCCAGTCGGGAGTGATGACTACAACTTCCATAATCAGGTCGACCACGGCTGGAATCTCCACTTCAGTCGGATCGTTGGTGCTCCTTGGCTGTGGAGGTTCTTCTGTGAAAGGATCTTCTTGTATTGATGGCGTACGAATGTGCTCCAAACACACGTCACTGGGGATGGCTTCTCTCTTGGACCAAATTTTGGCCAAATCGTCTGCAGCTTGGTTTTTCAGTCGGGGTATATGATGGAGCTCTAACCCCTCGAATCTCTTCTCCAACTTTCTCACTGCATTGCAATATCCCATCATGGCTGGGCTTCGGACATCCCACTCCTTCATCACTTGATTAACAACCAGATCTGAGTCGCCGTAGACCGTAAGGCGACGGACGCCGAGTGAAATGGCCATACGTAATCCATATAGGAGTGCTTCATATTCTGCCTCATTGTTGGAGGAATCAAAGTGAATCTAGAGAACATATTTGAGCTTATCTCCTCGGGGGGAAACCAGTACGACCCCCGCACCGGACCCATTCAGCATCTTGGAGCCATCAAAAAACATAGTCCAGTGTTCCGAGTGAACTTGAGTCGGAAGTTGTTGTTCAGTCCACTCGGCGAGGAAATCAGCTATTGCTTGGGACTTGATAGCTTTCTTTGCCTCGAACTTGATATCAAGAGGAAGAAGTTCAATTGCCCATTTTGCCACTCGACCAGTTGCATCTCTGTTATGAAGAATCTCTGATAACGGGGCGTCGCTGACGACTGTAATGGAGTGATCAGAGAAATAATGAGCAACCTTCTTCGTGGTCATGTAAATCCCATAAACAAGCTTCTGATAATGAGGGTATCTTTGCTTTGACGGGGTCAGAACTTCAGAAAGGTAATAAACTGGGCGCTGAACTTTGAAGGCTTTCCCTTCCTCTTCCCGCTCGACCGTAAGAACGGTACTAACGACTTGTCCAGTGGCTGCAATGTAAAGCAACAATGGCTCTTTGCTGACAGGGGCAGCAAGCACCGGCTGGGTGGAGAGCAGAGCTTTTAGCTCTGCAAACGCTGCATCATCTTCTGGAGTCCACTCGAACTTGTCTGACTTCTTCATCAGTCGGTAAAGAGGCAGTGCCTTTTCACCGAGTCTGGAGATGAATCGACTTAAAGCGGCCAAGCATCCAGTAAGTTTCTGGACGTCGTGCACACGCACAGGGCGTTTCATTCGGAGTATGGTGCCAACCTTTTCAGGGTTAGCATCGATTCCTCGTTCGGAAACAAGAAAACCGAGTAACTTTCCTCCAGGGACTCGAAATGTGCATTTCGACGGATTAAGCTTGATATCATACCTCCTGAGATTGGCAAATGTTTCAGCAAGGTCAGTCAACAGCTCGGAACCTTTTCGCGACTTGACTACTATATCATCCATGTATGCTTCTACATTCCGACTGATTTGCGTGATCAGGCACTTCTGAATCATTCTCATGAATGTAGCTCCGGCATTCTTGAGACCGAAAGGCATGGTGACATAACAGAAGCACCCGAACGGGGTGATGAAAGCTGTTTTTATTTCATCGGGTCCATACAGACGGATCTGATGGTATCCGGAGTAAGCATCTAAAAAAGACAACCTCTCGCATCCTGCAGTCGAGTCGATAATTTGGTCGATGCGAGGAAGAGGGAAATGATCTTTCGGGCAGGCCCGATTGATATGTTTGAAATCGATGCACATGCGCAACGATTTGTCCTTCTTAGGGACCATTACAACGTTGGCGAGCCACTCGGAGTGGAAAATCTCGCGAATGAACTCTGCCGCTAAATGTCGATCCACCTCTTCACCAATGGCCTTTCTCTTTTGTACGGCGGACCGTCGAAGATGTTCCTTAACTGGTTTGACTTTTGGGTCGACTCGAAGGCGGTGCTCAGCCAGTCCTCTGGGAACACCCGGCATGTCAGCAGGCTTCCATGCAAAGATGTCCCAGTTCTCATGGAGGAACTGGATGAGCGCTTCTTCCTATTTAGAGTCGAGTGTAGTGGAGATATTGGTCGGAGCCGCATTGGGGTCAGTCGGGTGGATGTGAACCTGTTTTGTCTCACCGGATGACTGAAATGATGACTCTGTGGCGGGCTTCTTGGCTCGCAACAAATCACTCGGGTCTGCAGTCTTCTGGTACTCCTGTAACTCCAGTTCGGCCATCTGAGCGTCAGCAATTTTGGAGCCCTTCTGGAAGCACTCTTTTGCCTTCTTCCGATTACCCGTGATAGTGATCACACCTCTAGGACCGGGCATCTTCAATTTGAGGTACACGTAGCATGGTCGGGCCATGAAACGAGCGTACACTGGCCTTCCATGAATGGCGTGGTATGCACTCTGAAAATCCACGACCTCAAAGGTTAACTTTTCCTTCCGGAAATTCTTCGAGTCACCAAAAACTACATCGAGAGCGATTTGGCCGAGTGACTCAGCCTTCTTTCCAGGAATGACTCCGTGGAAGCTCATGTTACTGGTGCTGAGTCTGGACATCGGAATGCCCATCCCTTTCAGTGTCTCTGCATACAACAAATTCAAACCACTGCCACCATCCATCAAAACTTTGGTTAGTCGAGTGCCTTCAATGACTGGGTCGACCACCAACGCTTGCCTCCCTGGGGTAGCAATATGAGTCGGGTGGTCGGACTGGTCGAAGGTGATGGCAGTCTGAGACCATTTCAGATAATTGGGTGTCACCGGAGCGACCATGTTCACCTCTCGATTGATGACCTTCAATCGACTTTTGCTTTCGACGTCAGCAAAAATCATCAAGGTGGAATTGACCTGGGGGTATTCCTCACCGCTATCTTCCTTGTCCTCAACTTTGTCTGACTCTTTCTCTTTGTCTTTGGCCTGTTTCCCTTGAAACTGCTGCATCAGGAGTCGACATTGTCGAGTGGTATGTTTTGGGTAAATGAGTTTACCCTCCTCGTCTTTCTTCGTGTGAATGTGACACGGTAAGTCCATCACATCGTTCCCATCCTGGTCTTTCACTTTCTTGGGGTTCCAGGGACCCTTGGGTTTCCCCTTAAACTTTCCTGGGGTCACAGCCAAGGCCTCTCCGGGTGCAGCTGGCTTGGCTTTGCGCTTTTGCTTCCGACTGGAGTTTCCTCCGCCGGCCTCATTAGCGGCTGCTTTATACTTGCCACTCCGGAGCCTATCTTCTTCTTCACCGTTTGCATACTTGGTGGCAATCTCCATCATTCGACTCAATGTCATATCTCCGGTTCGACCGAATTTCAAGCTCAGCTCTCTGTTCTTGACACCTTCCTTGAAGGCACAGACTGCCTGGTGATCGGATACATTCTCGACTCTGTGGTGTAGAGTGATCCACCTCTGGATATAATCCCTCAGAGTTTCACTCGACTTCTGAACGCACGATTGCAATTTTGTCAACCCTGCTGGTCGTTTGCAAGTCCCTTCAAATGTCCTGACAAACACTTGGGCAAGATCTTCCCAAGTGTAAATACTGCTGGGTGCCAACTGGTTTAACCATGCTCTGGCCGACCCCTCCAACATAAGAGGCAAATGCCTCATGGCTACCTCATCGTTGCCGCCCCCAATCTGAACAGCCACTCGGTAATCCTCGAGCCATGTGTCAGGCTTGGACTCGCCGGTGAACTTACTAACTCCAGTCGCCAACCTGAAGTTGGGAGGAATTACTGCGGCCCTGATTGCCCTGCTGAAACACTCTGGTCCTGATACACGAGCCCTGTTGCCGGGCGGGGGGCCTCTGTCACGGTCCTCTCGGTGAGCTCTATACTTGTCGACCAGACCTTGAACGATAATGGATCTCGCATCAAAGCCTGGTTCCCTGGGGTCGACTGGAAACCTTCGCCCAGCACTGAGCTGGCGTCTGTCATCTTGCTGCCGAGAAACGTACGATCCACCCCTTGGGGGAGGGTGGGCACTCGACGTCGATCATTGCGATCGAATCGGTGTTCGTACCGCTCACGGCCTTGATATTGATCATCGTGCCGGTCTCTACGTTCCCCATGCCTCGGAGGCGATCCTGGACTGTGAGCCGACTGTACAGAATTCGCAGCGAAGGATCGGCTGTGAATCCTGTTACGCGACTGAGATACAACTGAGTTCTGATCCCCTGCTGCCCGGGGCAAATCTCTGATCTGTAACAGACCTCTCCCCTCCTCCGACTGAGAAGGCTGGATTGACTATGCTATGCGAGCTGCAGCTGCTAAATTCTGAATCGGGGTTCGGTATACCTGAGTTGGTGGCTGGAAGAGGCGGCGTCGACTGGATTCGGCGACTGGCGGTCGAGCGCGCTCGTCGAGTATTCTCTGAAGATTCTCCAGTCGAGTACGCTCAACCAGGTTGGCCAAGCGCGCCTCCTCCAAGGCGCGCGCCTCAGGGGTTTCTCCAATGATAGGAGTGTGAAGCGCTTCCATGTTCCGGCGACGAAGTTCCTCGCTCTGCAGCGAGGTGAGAGGCTCGGGTCTGTACTCTTCATGACCCCGCGTCGGAACTCCTCCCCCAGCAACCTCTTCGGTGTGGGGGAATCCGGGGGGACTGCGCGGTCCGTCGACCATCAGTACCTCCGCCGCTGGATCGCTGCTGTCGCACTCGGACGCAGTCTCTGCGGAGCTAGTCGACAGATCGAACAGGCCGTAGAGTGATTCGTCGGGCTCAATCGCCGCGACTTGGGGGATGGCCGACTGGTCGGCCAATGCATGCCTCACCCACCGCTGGAGCCTCGACCGACCGGAGCGCTTGCGCCGGCGGGAAACAAGGAGCGAGGACGAAACGAGTGCCGACCCGTACTGGGCCGACGGTTGTCGCAGAAGGACGCCACGAATGCACGCGCGAAAGTGCGTCGCTCCGCGGGCGGAGAGCGCGTCCACGTCGAGTGGAGCCTCCTAGAGCCAAGCAGAATCATCGACGATGAAAGTGAGGGCGCCGAGACGGATCTCGCGCCCCTCGACCAGGATTCCGCTCGAAGACATGATGGGAGATGTCAAAAGAATCCCAACTCCTCCAACAAATCGCTAGAACACCTGCCCCACGGTGGGCGCCAACTGTCGTGGTTCTAAGTCTGACAGTAGAATGGGGGGTAGGAATGGAGAGGCAAGATCCTAGCTCTGGAGTAATTGTGCACGCAAGGAGTTAACGAGTTCAGGCCCTTCTCGGAGGAAGTAATAGCCCTACGTCTCGGAGCCCGGAGGCGGTCGACTGGATTATATGCGTGAGTGTTACAAAGATGCGAACCCCTGTGCCAGTGGAGGGGGTGGCTTATATAGAGTGCGCCCAGACCCCCGCCAGCCCACGTTGCAAGGGGTTTAAGGTACATTAAGGTCGAGCGTTACAGGTAACGCCTCTAATAAAGGGCTTTGATGACCATAAAGACTAGTTAATTACAGACCGTTTGGATGCGGAGTGGCTCCTGTTCTTCCGATGGTCGAGTGAATCTTCATGGTCGAGTGTCTCCATGTTAGTCGAGCGAATGCTTATCAGGTCGACTAGTAAGCAGTCTCTTTTAGCAAGTGACCTTGGGGAGGGTACCCTTGGGCAGGCCCATGACCCTACCCTAGGTACATGACTTCATCACATAGCACTATGGGTGGAATAGAATATAATGATTGGGGTTGTGTGGAGAAGACAAAAAAAGGAGAAAGTCTCACTTTGACGCGGCTAATCAACGGGCTAGGGAGATGCCCATCAATTGATGTCAATGCGAAGAGTAGGGATTGCCATGCAATGGATGCACTAGAGCTATAAATGTATGAAAGCTCAACAAAAGAAACTAAGTGGGTGTGCATCCAACTTGCTTGCTCATGAAGACCTAGGGCATTTGAGGAAGCCCATTATTGGAATATACAAGCCAAGTTCAATAATGAAATATTCCCACTAGTATATGAAAGTGACATAATAAGAGACTCTCTATCATAAAGATCATGGTGCTACTTTGAAGCACAAGTGTGGAAAAAGGATAGTAGCATTGTCCCTTTTTTTTTTTGGGCCTTTTTTTTGCCTTCCCTTTTTTTCTTTTTTTTCTTTTTTTATTTCTTTGGGACAATGCTCTATTAATCTTGATCATCACACTTTTATTTATTTACAACTCAATAATTACAACTCGATACTAGAACAAAGTATGACTCTATATGAATGCCTCTGATGGTGTACCGGGATGGGCAATGAATCAAGAGTGACATGTATGATAAATTATGCAAGGATGATTGTGTTAAACTAAAAAGCAAAGACTCAAATCATACAAGACGCTCCAAGCAAAACACATATCTTGTGGTGAATAAAAATATAGCGTCAAGTAAAGTTACCGATGGACGAAGACGAAAGAGGGGATGCCTTCCGGGTCATCACCAAGCTTAGGCTTTTGGTTGTCCTTGAATTTTACCTTGGGGTTCCTTGGGAATCCCCAATCTTAGGCTCTTGCCACTCCTTATTCCAAAATCCATCAAATCCTTACCCAAAAACTTGAAAACTTCACAACACAAAACTCAACAGAAAATCTCATGAGCTCTGTTAGTATAAGAAAACAAATCACCACTTTAAGGTATTGTAATGAACTCATTCTTTATTTATATTGGTGTTAAACCTACTGTATTCCAACTTCTCTATGGTTCATACCCCCGATACTAGCCATAGATTCATTAAAATAAGCAAACAACACACAAAGCACAGAATCTGTCAAAAACAGAACAGTCTATAGTAATCTGTATCAAACGTATACTTGTGTAACTCCAAAATTCTGAAATAAATTGGTGGACGTGAGGAATTTGTCTATTAATGATCTGCAGAAAGAATCAACCTGAAATCGCTCTCCAATAAAGAATGGCATCTGATCTCGTGAGCGCTAAAGTTTCTGTTTTTCACAGCAAGATCATAAAGACTTCACCCAAGTCTTCCCAAAGGTTCTACTTGGCACAAACACTAATTTAAAACATAAAACCACATCTAAACAGAAGCTAGATGAATTATTTATTACTGAACAGAAACAAAAATCAAGAAACAAAAATGAAATTGGGTTGCCTCCCAACAAGCGCTATCATTTAACGCCCCTAGCTAGGCATAAAAACAAGAAGAGATCTAGGTATTATCATCTTTGGTTTTTCATTTTTTAGCAGAGTCATGCTCGAATCCGGGAGGTTCTTTCGTTTCCCTTCATATTCGGAAATTTTTAGATCTAAAGAATCCAACCGCTTATTGCAAAGGTTAATCAACATATTCATGCGGTGAAGATTTCCGCTAACACTCTTAAGAGGTTCAAGAGACTTTTGTAAAATTTTCGTTACTTCGCAAATCTTCTCAAAAACTTGTGTCTCTTCCTAGGTGCGATGTGGCCCCTTTTGTTGAGGTAGTGTTCCCACTATCCCCTCTATGATTTCATGCGCAATACTGGGATCAATTTCAACAAGATTTCCTTTGGCAACGTAATCCAAGAGTTGTCTATGGGACATATTTAGTCCAACATAAAAATTACAAAGTAAAATTCTAAAATTCAGCTCTAAGGTGCAATTACGGTAAGATTCCATCATCATATACCAAGCATCTTTTAAGTTTTCTCATTGTCTTTGTTTGAAGTAAACAACTTCAAACTCGGGAGACAAAGGAGCAGATAAAGGACTGGCCATGACGACAAAACAAACGATCTAACACACGGACACACAAGAAGCAAGCGGAAAGGGACTAACGGAAAAAGGGCGAATAAAACGGCAAACGTGAAGTGGGGGAGAGGAAAACAAGAGGCAAATGGCAAATAATGTAATGCGAGGGAGAAGAGTTTGTGATGGGTACTTGGTATGTCTTGACTTGTGTGTAGATCTCCGCGGCAACGGCACCAGAAATCCTTCTTGCTACCTCTTATGCGTTGGTTTTCCCTTCAAGAGGAAAGGGTGATGCAGCAAAGTAGCATAAGTATTTCCCTCAGTTTTTGAGAACCAAGGTATCAATCCAGTAGGAGACTACACGCAAGTCCCTAGTACCTGCACAAACAATCAAGAACCTTGCAACCAACGCGATAAAGGGGTTGTCAATCCCTTCACGGCCACTTGCAAAAGTGAGATCCGATAAAGATAATAAGATAAATATTTTTGGTATTTTTGTTGTATAGATCGGAAAGTAAAAATTGCAAAATAAATGGCGGTAGAAATAGCAAATTGATAGGAAAATAATATGATGGAAGATAGTCTCGGGGGCCATAGGTTTCACTAGTGGCTTCTCTCAAGATAGCATATTCTACGGTGGGTGAACAAATTATTGTCAAGCATTTGATAGAAAAGCGCATAGTTATGAGAATATCTAGGCATGATCATGTATATAGGCATCACGTCCGTGACAAGTAGACCAAAACGATTCTGCATCTACTACTATTACTCCACACATCGACAGCTATCCAGCATGCATCTAGAGCATTAAGTTCATAAGAACAGAGTAACACATTAGGCAAGATGACATGATGTAGAGGGATAAAATCAAGCAATATGATATAAACCCCATCTTTTTATCCTCGATGGCAACATTAAAATACGTGTCGTTTCCCTTTCTGTCACTGGGATCGAGCACCGCAAAATTGAACCCAAAGCTAAGCACTTCTCCCATTGCAAAAAAGATCAATCTAGCAGGCCAAACTAAACCGATAATTCGAAGAGACTTGCAAATATATTAAATCATGCATAAAAGAATTCAGAGAAGAATCAAATATTGTTCATAGATAATCTTGTTCATAAACCCACAATTCATTGGATCTCGACAAACACACCGCAAAAACAATTACATCAAGTAGATCTCCAAGAAGATCGAGGAGAACTTTGTATTGAGATCCAAAGAGAGAGAAGAAGCCATCTAGCTAATAGTTATGGACTCGAAGGTCTATGTTAAACTACTCACACATTATCAGAGAGGCTATGTTGTTGATGTAGAAGCCCTCCATGATCGATTCCCCCTCCGGCGGAGGGCCGAAAAAGGCCCCAAGATGGGATCTCACGGGTACAGAAGGTTGCCGTGGTGGAAATAGGGTTTCGTGGTGCTCCTGGATGTTTTCAGGGTATATGAGTATATATAGGCGAAAGAAGTAGGTCGGTGGAGCCACGAGGGGCCCACGAGGGTGGGGGGCGTGCCTACCTCCTAGGCGCGCCCTCCTACCTCGTAGTCGCCTTGTTGCTTCCTTGACATCCACTCCAAGTCTCCTGGATTGCGTTTGTTCCAAAAACGATCCTCGCGAAGGTTTCATTCCGTTTGGATTCCGTTTGATATTCCTTTTCTGCGGACACTGAAATAGGCAAAAAAAATAGCAATTTGCACTAGGCCTTCGGTTAATAGGTTAGTCCCAAAAATAATATAAAATTGTATAATGAAGCCCATTAAACATCCAAAACAGATAATATAATAGCATGGAACAATCAAAAATTATAGATACGTTGGAGACGTATCACCCGACGTCACCGACAGCTCCGATGACCCCTCTACACGGACACCTACAACAGCGCCAGTGACTAGAAGGGAAAATGTCCAGTGAGGAAATGGTCAAGAAGCTCGGCCCTCTCTCAGTCTTTATTTCCTCTATTAGTAACTTTAGTTGAGAATTATGTCCGTCGACTGAACTATGGTGCTCTTTTGGTCTATGATCGAATTATGTTGTTTTATATGTCCGTATTATGTTGATTTCTACGTCGTTTGTCGAATGTCCTTTTGTAGGGTTCCGGATATGAGGTACACGATTATGGATGCAATGATTTCAGGATTGACCGATCACTAAGCGTGCTCACGGATGTATAGGATGCTGGATTTGGTATGAGTGGTTGTAGATGCTCTTAATAAGTGGTCATGCGGACCAAACAAAATTGGAGTATTTGCTCCCAAGCTCATATGCACCATCATGAACAGTAAAAAATATGCTCAATTTTTGTGGGTAAACTTTGACCAATGTTTTGTATGCTTGCAAAAAATTATCATGAAAGGACATCTGTGGAAGACGTGACAAAAAGAAACAGAATCCATGCCCTAAAATGCTATTTTTTGAAAGCTCTTTGGCGTGCTGATTTTTTTTGTCAGGACTTATCCGAAAGTTCATAATGAAATTTGTCAAGCAAACAAAACATTTTAAAATGGTCACTTAAAAACACTCGTTTATGTTTATTTTTATTTTTTGCATGGAAAAAGTAAGCACCCTTTTATTTTAATAAAGTCATTAGTATGTATTTTAGCAAAGCCACATCCGCAGGTATACACAACTACCCACTCTCATCCATGGGTATACATAACTACCTACTCTCAGTAGTAGTACAACTACGAATCAATCTGGAGTTGGATGGTTAGAAGGACACTACCCCATTAGAGTTCAAGTCCACGTTGGTGTTCGTATTTTTCTGAACTTATTTAACCCGAAGTTGGATGACCCTGGTATCTCCTATCCATCAGAGTTTAAGTCCATGTTGGTGTTTGTATTTTTTGATTTATTTAACCTAAGGTTGGATGGTTAGGAGGATAGTGGTATCTCTGTCCATCAGAGTTCAAATCTAATGGAATGGTCACATTTTTTTGAATTTATTTCATGCCTTTCAATGATGTTTAATGAGAAGAGACGTTTATGTTGACTACAAAGACGTTTGGATGATGTTTAATGGGAAGACACGTTCATGTTGACTACAAATACATTTGTGGCAAGTCATAGGGATAGAATATGTGTGCTTAGAGCAACTCCAATGCGCCGACCCATTTCATCCACGCGCGTCCGTTTGGGTCGGCGTAGACAGAAAAGTAGGTCCAACGCGCCGACCCAAACGAACGCGTGTCCACTTTTCGTCTGCCTATCGACCCATTTCCAGCCCAATTTTGAGCCTCATTTGCGTTGGCATGGACACAAAACAGACGCGCGCGGCGCCAGCCTACTCCTCCCCCTCGCCCGCTAGTCGGTGGCACATTGACCATCCTCTCCTATTCCAACAGCAAACCCTCGGTCGCCTCCTTCGTCGACGTCGCCACCGCCCATTGTCCGATGCCTCTGCCAGCTGTCGGTGCTGCAACACCCCCACCCTCCAACGCCGCCACCCTTTAACATCGCTGCCACCGCCGTCTCGCAGCCGAGGTTCCAAAAGCTTCCCACCCCACCTCCCCCAACACAGCCGCGACCAGGAAGCCGCCTCGACGCCCCGCCAGCTCCTTCGTCCTGACACCGACACGCTCGTCGGACGCCGCCAGGGCAGCCGGCTGGTTCGAGGGCGGCGCGACTCCCTTCGCCGGTCGGCTCCTTTGTCGATGCTCGCAAGCTGTTCACAGTTTGCCAAGGTACAAAATGGGCTCCGCCGATGAATTCTTTTTCCATAATTTCCGTTGCGACTCCAACGATTCCTCGTCCGATGAGGAGGAGATCTTGGCTGCCGTGTTGGTCCATCACCACCTCAATAGCCAGCGGCCGTTATTCTGTGGCTCCATTCCGGGACACCTTCTGGTTGAATTGCAACCGAGAGAGCGGGCATTTCCTTCTTTGGAAGGACTACTTTGACACAACGAACCCGCTGTTCAAACATCAAAAATCCTGGCGATGTTTCTGTATGAATAGGCATCTTTTAAACCGTATTAGAGAGGGAGTGATCGGATACGATGACTATTTCGAGTGCAAAGAGGATGCCCTTGGAAAGATTGGCTTCTCCTCTTATCAGCAATGCACTGCAGCTGTCCGGATGCTTGCATACGGAGTGCCCGGTGATCTCATTTCCGAGTACGTCCGTATGAGCGAGTTTAGATGCCTAGACTCCTTGTACAAGTTCCACAAGGATGTGATTGTTGTGTTTGGCCCTGAGTACTTGAGAGAGTCGACTCCTTAAAATACAGCCCACTTGTTGGCGATGAATGCTAGCATGGACTTCCCAGGGATGCTTGGCAGCATAGACTGCATGCACTGGGAGTGGAAGAACCGCCCTTCTGCTTGGCAAGGTCAATATAAGGGCCACGTCAAGGCTTGCACTGTCATACTTGAGGCCGTGGCATCACAAGATCTCTGGATCTGGCACTCTTTCTTTGGCATGGCCGGATCACACAATGATATCAACGAGCTTCAACGCTTGCTGGTGTTTGCAAGGCTTGTCGAAGGCAACAACACACCGATGAATGTTACCATCAATGACCACAACTACAACAAAGGATACTACCTAGGTGACGGTATCTATACTCAGTGGACCACTATTGTAAAGACAATCCCCAACCCTGTCGGAGAGAAGAGGAAAAGATCCGCCCAAGAGCAAGAGAGTCCTAGGAAGGACGTCGAGTGTGCCTTTGGTGTTTTACAATCTCGACGGGGCATTATTCTGTATCCTGCTAGGACTTGGAGCACGAAGAATCTGTGGGAGGTTATGACTTCTTGTGTGATCATGCACAATATAATCGTAGAAGAGGAGTGTCGGTGTCAAAACTGGCTGATCTCGGGTAGGGGGTCCCGAACTGTGCGTCTGAGGATCGAAGGTAACAGGAGGCAAGGGACACGATGTTTACCCAGGTATGGGCCCTCTTAATGGAGGTAATACCCTACTTCCCGCTTGATTGACTATGATGAATATAGGGGTTACAAGATTTGATCTACCTCGAGATCGTAATGGCTAAACCCTAGATGTCTAGCCTCTATGATTGTGATTGCCTCTACATGCTAAACCCTTCGGTTTATATAGACACCGGAGGGGCCTAGGGTTGTACAGAGTCGGTTTACAAAGAAAGGTATCTTCATATCCGAATGCCAAACTTGCCATCCATGCAAAGGAGAGTCCCATCCAGACACGGGAGAAGGTCTTCTATCTTATATCTTCACAACCCATCAGTCCGGCCCATGCCACATAGCCCGGACGCCCGGGGACCCCCTAATCCAGGACTCCCTCAGTAGCCCTTGAACCAGGCTTCAATGATGATGTGTCCGGCGCGCAGATTGTCTTCGGCATTGCAAGGTGGGTTCCTCCTCCGAGTACTTCAAAGTAGTTGATCAAAAGAACTATATCCGGCTCTCTGTTATAGTTACAACCCTGAACTACAGGGGAAAAATACTTAAACAAAAATAGGTTATGTCTGCTGACAGCCTTTCCAGCGAGGAATGCTGGTATTATTATTGTTTTGAACCGTTTTTATCCTCCCTCTTCGCGTTTCGAGGCGTGGTATTCATTGACACATCTTGTCAAAGCAGAGATCGTGTCCCGTTATTGCGGGATCCTCATCAATACGGGTTTGGGTAATCCAACCGCGCCGTTTGCACGACCCCTTGGGAATAAGCAAGTTTTAAGGCTCGTGGGGGGACGCTTTATAAAGAGATAAGGACCCATTTTTTCACCCCACACCTTCTTCTTCCTCAGCCCATCTGCCCTTGAGCTCCAACGCCCGAGTTCGATCCCTTCCGTCCCCAGCAAATACTCCAGCCATGTCTGGATCCGGTGCTCGGGGCAAGTGAATGGCCTCCTCCGTCACGGAGGAGAACATTAAGGACCTCCGGGAAGCGAAGTACTTGGCTACGGAAATCGCCCACAGGTTTCCTGCCAAAAAGCAGATCATCCCCAGTCCAGAGCCCAATGAGAGGGTAGTATTCATCCCTCACTTTCTCCGCGGACTAGGGTTTCCTCTCCACCCTTTTGTTCGTGGGATCATGTTCTATTACGGGCTAGACTTTCACGATCTAGCCCCAAATTCCTTCCTCCACATCTTGGCATTCATTGTCGTGTGTGAGACGTTCCTTCGCATCCCCCACTTAGGATTATGGCTCAAGGTCTTAAACGTGAAGCCAAAAGTGGTCGACGGTCAACACGCGGAGTGCAGCGGCGCTATGGTGAGCAAGCTCCCCAACATCAATTGGCCCCAGGGGGCCTTCGTGGAGACCGTGAAGGGATGGCACCAGGAGTGGTTCTATGTCACAGAGTGTCGGTGTACAAAAGTAGGGGCCTTCTGTACCCCTTTACATGTGCACGGGCAGTTGTAGCCACACTTCCGGCCATGCTTGGCGGGGCAGAGGAAGCAAGATACAAGACTACTAGAGCAGTGCTGAAACCAGAGGCGCGAAGAGCAAAGGGACAAGATGGGCTTGACCCTCCCACCGTACGTCCAAGCCCGATGTTGGGGAGAAGTACAACGGCAAGACTCACCCGTCGGAGTTCCTCAGCATCTACACCATCGCGATGCAAGCCGCCGGGGCTCGCGACGATAAGGTGCTCGCCAACTACTTTCCGTTGGCACTTAAGCCCAACGTTATGTCATGGTTGATGCACCTGCTAGTGGATTCTATCTCTTCTTGGTCGGATCTGTGCCACGAGTTTGTTGGCACCTTTATCGGAGGCTACCAAGCCCCTGGCCAGGCAAGTGATTTGCATGTCATCCCCTAGAAGGATGGCGAGTCCCTGTGCAAGTACATACAAAGGTTCAGCCATGTGTAGTACAGCATCCCAGATGTTCACCCCGCCATTGTCATCAGTGCATTCCATCAGAATGTGCGCAACCGTAAGATGCGTGAAGAGCTGGCAATGAACAAGGTCAAGGATGTAGTCAAGCTTTATGTTCTGGCTGACAGATGTGCTCGGGCTGAAGAAGGAAGGAAGTACCCCGGCGAAGATGCCGGTGCGGAAACTGACTCCACAGACGAAGACGCCGCCGCCCCAGCAAAGAAGGGCCGACGCCATCATAGGAAGACAAAGAAAAGACCGCGTTCATCACCCCATGTGGTAGGTACTGTTTCGTACGGATGCCTTTCAGGTTGAAGAGTGCCGGTTCGACATTTACCCGAGCAGTCCAAATTGGTTTTGAAACTAGTTGCATAGAAATATGGAAGCCTACATGGATGATATAGTAGTCAAAACCAAGGACAAGGCCATGCTCGTGCAGGATCTAGAGGAAACAGTTGCAAACCTGCGCAAGACCAACCTCAAGCTCAACCTAGAGAAGTGCGTGTTCGGTGTCCCATCCGGCAAACTTCTTGGGTTATTTGTGTCTCAGCATGGGATCGAAGCAAATCCCAACAAGATCAAAGCAATTGAGCAGATTGAGGAGCCGAAGCGAGTCAAAGACATCTGTAGGCTTGCCGGCTATGTTACTACTCTAAGTAGGTTCATCTCCAAATCTGCTGAACGTGCCCTCCCCTTCTTCAAAGTTTTGAAGAAGGAAGGTCCAATGAAATGGACTCCGGAGGCAGAGGCAGCACTGCAAGATTTGAAGAGGTACCTCTCCTCCTAAGCCACGAGAGTCGTTGCTGCTATATCTAGCGGCGACGAATAAAGTGGTCAGTGTTGCACTAGTAGCACAGATAGGACTGCAAACGAGTCGAGTTCGAGCGAGTTGGCCTAGGCTCAGCTCAATTCATACTAAAATTCGAGCGAGCTCAGAATGTGTGAAGCTCAAGGTCGAGCTGCAGAAAGTGGCTCGTGCTCAGCTTGTAACGATCTCGAGTCGATCTCGAGCTAGTTTTGAGCAAAATAAGATGATTTCTAAAATTATTTTAAGGCAAACTTTAAAGCAAGATAAGCCACAACAGAACAGAAAAATCACTATAAATTACTCTTTCTCAAGTGAAAACTAGTATTTAATAACAAGAGATCTCGATTAGAAGGCGACCAAGGTGCGCCAGCTCTCAAACTTTGACCAAAATAACAAAATATTGATTACACGGTTGCCACGTGATGAGAATAATTTTTCTCCATGCATAATTTCCATGTTTGCTAGTAGGTAAAGTGAAGAAAAAATGTACAGAATATATATGGAAATGAATGATCCTAATTATTGGCAATAGATATGAAGGTTATTTAATATACTTATATAATATCGAGCTATCGAGCTAAATTCGAGCGAGCCAATGCTGGCTCAAGATCGGCTCGTTTCTCGACCGAGCTACATAAAGTGTTCACACTCGGCTCATTTCTTTTCGAGTCGATCTCGAGTCGAGCTGAAATACGAGTCGATCTCGAGCGGCTCACGAGCCTCGACCTTTTCTTGCAGCCCTAAGCACAGAGGGAACTTGAGGAAGAAGCAGCAGTGGCGGCGGAGCCGTTGGATGATGGGCTAGAGCTCTTCCTGGCGGGGCCTGACGCCGGCAAGGCGGAACCCCCGGCAAGGCCCGGTCGTGACAGGACAGAGTCTGCGCGGATGGGCGAAGTTGAATAGAAGAAGAAGGTGGTGCAACACCCAGTTTATTTTATCAGTTCCCTCTTGCAGGGGGCTAGATCAAGATATTCTGGTATGCAGAAGCTACTTTTCGGCCTCCTTATGGCCTCAAGAAAGCCGCACCACTACTTTCAAGCGCACGAGATCACCGTCGTCACCCGCCTCCCTTTGCAACAGAGCTTGCACAACGCAGATGCGACTAGGAGGCTCATGAAATGGGCATTGGAACTGTCGAGTTTTGGCCCCAAGTTTGAAAGTACTTCAACCAACAAAAGTCAAGCCTTTGTAGAGTTCATAGCAGAATGGACCTCAACGCTCGATGAGGAGATTCAAGAGACTACCCTTCCTAGCAAGGAGACGAACCGTGATTGGATCATGTACTTTGATGGAGCTTTCTCGCTGCAAGGTGTTGGTGCCGGAGTGCTACTCGTCGCACCAACCGGAGAGCGCCTCAAGTACGTGGTCCAGCTGCACTTCCCCTGGGAAAAATCAATGAACAACACAACTGAGTACGATGGATTTCTTGCCAGCCTCAGGATCACGGCAGACCTTGGAATCAGGAAGCTCATCATTAGAGGTGATTCACAGCTCGTAGTCAAGCAAGTCAACAAGGATACCAGAGCCTGTTGATGGTGGCCTATGTGTATGAGGTGAGGAAATTGGAGGAGCGTTTTGACGGTCTGCAAGTAGAGCATGTTCCCCGAGTAGAGAACAGCATTGTTGACGACATGTCAAAGCACGCTGCCCTCAAGCTGCCTGTGGAACCAGGTAGCTTTGTGCTTCAATTAACCCAGCTGTCCGTTGAGCCATCAGCATGACAAAATAAGCAAAGGAAAGCGGGCCCCAGCAAGTACTTTCCCGCTGAGCTCCCAGGAGCCGCCGACAAACACGTTGCCAGGTGTCCCAAGCTTTCCGAGGAGCAGCGACCTCCGGCAGGGCCCCAAGCCTTTGCCGTAGAGGCAGCTGCCCCTACGGCCGAAGATGAGCCTCTAGTCCTTGCCGTCGAGCCCCAGGCTCCAGCATGGGCGCATCACACCATCTGTTTCCTCCAAAAAAGAGAACTCCCCGAGGAACAGGAAGAAGCAGAGAAAGTAGCCCGTCAGTCCAACATGTACCAACTTGTGGATGATGCCCTATACAAAAGGAGGCCGAACGGCGTGAAACTAAAGTGCATTCCTCGGGAGGACGGACTGGAGCTGTTGGCAGCGATACATGGAGGAATGTGTGGCTCCCACATAGGGTCGAGAGCCCTCGCTGGCAAAGCGTTTCAGCAAGGTTTCTTCTGGCCCACTGCTCTCCAGGATGCAACTACACTAATAATGAAGTGTGAAGCGTGTCATTTCCATTCAAAGAAGCTTCGTCAACCAGCTCAAGCTCTTCAGACAATCCCTCTTTCTTGGCCATTTTCGGTCTGGGGGCTCGACATACTGGGCCCCTTTCCCCGTGCTGTTGGGGGCTTTGTGTACTTGTACATCGCAATCGACAAGTTCACAAACTGGTCGAAAGTGGAGCCAGTGAGAAGGGTGACAGCACAGTCAGCCGTCAAGTTCTTCAAGGGACTAGTCTGCCGTTTTGGTGTGCCAAATAGAGTCATAACCGACAACGACACACAGTTCACAAGCCGCAACTTCATGAAGTATATCCAAGACCTCGGCGGTAAGGTTTGTTTTGCTTATGTTGCTCATCCCAAAAGTAACGACCAAGCTGAGAGGGCGAACGCAAAAGTATTGCGAGGCCTCAAGACCAGGGCTTTCGACAGGCTACACAACTGCGGAAGGCGCTGGATTGATGAATTGCCAACGGTTCTTTGGTCGATCAGGACGACGCCAAATCGAGCCACTGGCCAGACACCCTTTGCCATACTATACGGGGCAGAAGCAATTCTCCCCACGGAACTCATATACGGGTCACCTCGAGTGCTCGCTTATGATGAGCTTGAGTAAGAGCAGTTGCGCCAAGATGATGCAACGCTCCTTGAGGAAGATCGTCTTCGGGCTACTGTGCGAGTTGCTCGCTACCAGCAAGCCTTGCGCCGCTACCATAGCCGCAAGGTTCACGCCCGAAGCCTTGAGGAAGGCGACCTTGTTCTTAGGCGAATCCAATCCGCCAAGAATTCCAACAAGTTGACGCCAATGTGGGAAGGCCCTTATTGGGTAATACGAGTCACCAGGCCCGGCGCAGTCCGCCTGGAGACAGTAGATGGTATTCCAGTGAGCAACTCCTGGAACATCGAACATCTTCGCAAGTTTTACCCGTAAGGCGCGGTTGCCGGGTCTCACGACAAACCACCTTTTTGTACAAGCCTTGCCGGCAAGGCATGTAACCCTTTGTACAAAGCCAAGCGTAGACCCTGAGCAACAGATGAATAAATGAAGCGCTAGCACCCTAGAATTAGCATGCATGCTAGGTTGAGTCTCCCTCTCTGGTAGGTTTGATAGTGCTTGGCCGCGACTAACCCCTAGCATAGAGGTCGAGTGCGTCTCTTTCTATCTCTTCTAGTCCTTTTTGGTTCACAGGCTGCACAGGTTTTTCTACAGAACCGCTTGGAGGAAACAAGACGGACCGACACCCCCGACCTCGGCAAGACGAGGTAGTCGGGGGCTGCGGATTCAGATAAGTCTCTTCTCCCCTGCTATGCGCTTCTGTATGAAACTTG
Source organism: Aegilops umbellulata (assembly GCA_032464435.1). NCBI lineage: Eukaryota > Viridiplantae > Streptophyta > Magnoliopsida > Poales > Poaceae > Aegilops > Aegilops umbellulata. The sequence goes on from CP136058.1 coordinate 296,375,590, forward strand.
AACGTACGAAACTTTGGTTATTCCAATGCCACCGTGCTCCCTCCTTCCTATGCCCGAAATCCTTTTCAGGCTGGAATTTGGTTGTAGTTGTAGCGGAAAGGAAACAAATGAAGGGACCGATCCCGCTTTACCCCTACTCCCGCCAAGGGCGTGGATGTAATCATGGTATAAAGCGGGAGGACGGCAAGGTTTGTTGCCGAGCGACGTTGTTTATTTGAAATAACAAGGACTCACTCCTTAGTGTGGGCCTTGCTCACGCACAAAGGAACCCGGCAAACACCCTTTTTCATTAATACATTGATTAAACAAGTACAATTCATATAGAAAATAAACATAAGCAGGGAATTACAAAGTCTAGATTCGACAAGTGCCCGCAGGCTTAAGATCTAAAAAAGATATAAGGTGCCCGTAATCCCTTTCTTGTCCCTCTCCTCAGGAAGCGGATCGAGACAGCGGGAGGGAAAAAGGAGTGCCTAGGCAAGGTACGAGCATCAGAAGACACCAAGAGAACGTCCCGACGGCCGCCTAGAAGAAGGTAGGTGATGATGGTGCCGGGGAAGAAGCTGGAAGATGAGGCAGTGGGCTGCCAATACGCGACGAATGCGTCAATGACATCATACTCCGACTTGATGGCCCGCCACCCGCCTTCTTCGTCTTCTCCGGCCCTCTAGCACCAGCCACCAGTAGCAACGACCCCGAGAAGTTCAAGGAGCTAGCTCAAGAAGCCGCCGCCAAGAACTACCCCTCCCCGACAGATTACTCTGCCGGGGAGAAGGCCAGCTGCAGATGGTGCTGCTGCCGATGTTGCCTAGGGATGGGGCGTCTGACACCTAGTCGGACCTGTCCTCGTCGTCCTCCCCACCGGTCCCTCCTTGTCGCCGTTGCTCGAGGAGGAGCTTCGTCGTCGGTCGAGCTCTCCGCGTAGCACCCTAACCTGTGTCCCGAGCGCCCGAAGAACTGAAGGAGAGAAGGTCACTCTCCACTAACTTGAAGTAGAGGACGTGCCCCTTCATCAAGAAATGGGCGCGTGCGAAGGTTTTCCAGCCCCGACTAAGAAGCATCACATGAGGGGTGGGGAACCTTGTGTTCACCCACATGTCACCGTTGCAACACCCCTTCATGTGAAGCCTCAGCCTCGGTGGCTGGTCGATCTCCAGCACCCTCACAAACGCCTCGGGAAGGCGAAGGCGGATGTGCGTCGGCTCGCGCAACTGCTTGATAAACTCCAGCACCGTGTCCCTGACATGGCCGCTCGACGAAGCAGGAGGAGATGGTGGAGGAGATGGTGACGGAGATGGTGACGACGCGGGTGTCCCCCTTCCGCGTCCACCTCTGCCTTGACCGCCTCACCGACCGCGGCCCCGTCCGGCGCCTCTGCCTCGAGCATGGCCTTCACCTTGGGTGTCTGGCTCTTCCTTAACCGACGTGGCTCTCTGGCGGGAGGAAGACCTAGTCGCCTCCGCGGAAGGATGGCCACGACCGCGCCCTCTCGCCATGGCAAAGGAAGGGAAGGGCTCGAGCTGGAAGAAGATGAATGCGAAAAGACGTTGCCCCTCTCCCTTTTTATAGGGGGGCGGGGCCGAGCAAGCCTGAGGGCGGCCACCCCAATCAACCAATCCAGCCACCAGGGGCACAAGGAACCAGGACCGACCCGCTGCTCCAATCAGCGGTGCCCGGCCCCCCGCCTCGGCATTAAAGCTCGTACCCTCCGTGTTCACTGCTTGCCCTCCCTGAGGCTTGGGGGACACGTGGTGGGAGAGCGAGGATTTCGATGGCAAGTGGAATTGTCGTTTCGCGCCCCGTGATCACGGGGCGCGGGCGCCATGATGGCCACGACCCGAGTCCACTTAGTAAATGAGCTGCGCCCCTACGGCTTCCTCTGTTTTTATGGGGAGGATGCATACCGCCTCTTTACTATTTTACCACGACGTGACGCAAGCATGTCGCAACCGCCCCACGCACGACCCCCACGTCACGCACTCAATGCGCATGGTGAGGAAGCGCAACTAGCGAAGGGATTACCATAGTCAAGACTCTGCCACGCATGCCCGCACACCGTTCTAGGCCTGGCCCAACAAAGCTCCGTGCTTATGTGTGGCCCAGGCCCGGTGGCTCCTGTTGGTGTACAAATGTAAGGGCCTTCTGTACCCCTTTACATGTGCACGGGCAGTTGTAGCCACACCTGCGGCCACGCTTGGCGGGGCATAGGAAGCAAGATACAAGACTACTAGAGCAGCGCTGAAACCAGAGGCGCGAAGAACAAAGGGACAAGATGGGCTTGCCCCAGCAAGAGCCTTGCCGGGGCGGCCCACGTGGCCCCGGCAAGAGCCTTGCCGGGGAGACTTACCCAACACTAGCAAGACTGCCACCCTTGAGCCTGAGAGTTCCGACACCATCAACAACATTGGAACCAAGGCTCGGGAGGCGCTTCCATGGTGGCATGCAGATCTTTGTGAAGACTGAAGGCCTGCAAGACTAGATAAGAACCAGAAGACGAAGGCCCCCGGCAAAACCCTTGCCGGGGACGCCCACAAGACCCCGGCAAGATCCTTGCCGGGGCCCCGACAAAGCCCTTGCTGGGGACATCTGCGGGGCCACAACCAGGCCCGCACTTACCAAGGTTTCGCTGCCCCATGGTCGTTCCGACGTAGCAGCCAGCCTGCCAACTAGGTACGCACCTACGTGGCAGCATGCAGCTTTTAGGCCAACAAGGCAAGCAACTGCGTGGTGGCATGTAGATCTTCGTGAAGACCCTGCCACCGTACTAGTGTGGCGCTGCATGCCTCGTGAGCTTGGACGCACGTAGAAGCAAGGCGAGGCGGCGACAAACGAGACGAGCTTCCTTGCCGTCCCCGATAAAGCAAGAGGACACGTCGGCGGCGCATTAAATGTGTTTTGTCCCACGATGTCAGAGATAGACTTGTACACTGTAGACACTTTCCACTTCCTGTGTGCCGCTGTGGCAGCCCTTTAGACATATAAAAGGAGGCCCGAGGCATACTGAGGAAGGATTCGGACTTTTTGGGCTAGGCATGCACCGTGGCAGGTTCAAGAGCTCAAGAACACCCAAATATACACCAAAGCAGGACTAGGGTATTACGCATCGCTTGCGGCCCGAACCTGGATAAAATTCCCCCGCGTTCATCTCCTAAACCCGCTCTTTTCACAGCCCCGCGCCCCGCCAACCGTAGTAGGGATTCCCTGTGATCCATAGGTGTCATTCTTGAACCTCGACATCTTTGGCGCGCCAGGTAGGGACGCAAGTTGTGAGAAATTTTGTTTAGAAGTTAGTGCTTCGACTTCATCATCGCGATTGCCCCCTAGAAGAAAGGGATCACAGCAATCGGGTCGTCCGGAGCAGGCCCGTCCGCGCCAGCGCGGGTAGGCGATGGGGCGGCCACGGATGGTGCCGGAGGCGCAGCCTGCGAGCGTCCACGACACTCTGGCAACCGGAGCCAGGCGAGCGACGTCGTTCGGGTCCAGGACGACGAGCCATACGCCGCTGGGTCCGGGGGAGGGGTCGTGCTGCCCACAGGCGGCGCGGCAACCTCTATGGCGCCCGAGCCGGCGCCCATGCCGTGGCATTCCCAGGCTGTGCGCGATGAGCAACACTGCGACGTCGGTGCCCCCGGGCGCCGCCGCGGGAAGAGCCCTTTGCATCACTCTCAGGATGCATCGGGCCGGCGTGCGCACGTGGACGCTGGCGGAGACGACGCGCGACCGCAAGACCATGATAGAGCTCCTTCTAACGTGGTTGCAAGTCAAAGCGCATCATAGTTCACATAGTTTTTGCCGCCAGCCACACCAGTAGAAGCATTGGCGCATGTGCAACTGCTCCTCGACTTCCCTCCCGCTACGGAGAAGCTTAACGAGTGGAGGGCCACCATCTAGAGCCTCATCATCTTTGCCAACAAAGATGAACCGCAGCTAGCGGGACCCTCGTGCCGGTGCTCGCTGGAGGAGGGAGGACTGGGGGTGTTGCGACCACAGTGCACTCCCCTCCCCCACACCAGCAACAGCCGCCGCTGGCTCGTCGGGCCGACGCTTGTGACAACGCTTCCACAGTGTCGTCCGACCCACGGGCCCGCTGCGACCAACGTCAAGTTCTTCGAGAGCGAGCTTAGGAGGACGCTCGAACCACCATCGAGCGGCGGCGAGAAGTGCGCCATCAGTCAGGTAGGCGCGTGGGGCCCACTATGGACCGCCCAACGCTAGCGCGTTCCGGCAACCTACCTTATGAGGTGGGTTGTCCGGCCTTTACCCATGAGCTCCGGCAGTTCCAGTGGCCCTCCCACCACACGTCCAAGCCTGATGTTGGGGAAAAGTACAACGGCAAGACTCACCCGTCGGAGTTCCTCAACATCTACACCATCGCGATGCAAGCCACCGGGGCTCGCGACGACAAGGTGCTCGCCAACTACTTTCCGTTGGCACTTAAGCCCAACGTTATGTCATGGTTGATGCACCTACCAGTGGATTCTATCTCTTCTTGGTCGGATATGTGCCACAAGTTTGTTGGCACCTTTATCGGAGGCTACCAAGCCCCTGGCCAAGCAAGCGATTTGCATGTCATCCCCCAGAAGGATGGCGAGTCCCTGTGCAAGTACTACAAAGGTTCAGCCGTGTGTAGTACAACATCCCAGATGTTCACCCCGCCGCTGTCATCAGTGCATTCCATCAGAATGTGCGCAACCGCAAGATGCGTGAAGAGCTGGCGACGAACAAGGTCAAGGATGTAGTCGAGCTTTATGTTCTGGCTGGCAGATATGCTCGGGCTGAAGAAGGAAGGAAGTACCCCGACGAAGATGCCGACGCGGAAACTGACTCCATAGAGGAAGACGTCGCTGCCCCAGCAAAGAAGGGCTGACGCCGTAGTAGGAAGACAAAGAAAAGACCGCGTTCATCACCCCATGTGGTAGGTACTGTTTCGTATGGATGCCTTTGTGACACTCCAAAAATTTTCATTTGGTCTTTAGCAAAAACCTTTGTTGGTTTTGAAAAGAGGGCATTTAAATCTTCTTTCTTTCAGAAACCTTCCTCTTAAAAACTTTTTTTTGGGCAAGGATGGTTATTTCTGTTTCCCTCTTCAAACTGTGGGTTTGATCCTTTAAAAACTACTTCTCTGTTGAATCCCTCTCTAATTATTTTGGAGTTTAATCTTTTTCTTTTTATAAGAAAGCTCTATGAGAACTTGGGATTTTCATATATTGAAAACCACCCATATTTTTGCCCATGAGGTAAAACCACCCCAAAACCTTCTTTCCTCCTTGTTAGCAACTCAAATTCCCTGTCTCAACTCATCCAAACAAGTTTTGGATTTTATTTTGATTATTTCACCTCTCAAATCTTTTCTGATCTTTAATTTGAGCCTAACCCATTTACAAAGCTAGTACCTTGTAGAATTTGTATTTGGATGTCAAACCAACTCTACTGGCTAGTCCTTTGTACCCACAACCCAGAACCATCTTGATCCACTCATCTACTTTTCAAATTTTTCAACTTACACTTCCTGCAAGTTTGGACCAGATTTGCCAAATTTGGTGAAATTCATATCTACCCTTCTCCAAAAAATTCCACCAAAAATCAGACAACCTACTGGAGCAATGAGAAGCTACTCTACCAAAAATCAGCCAAGGAAAAATTCCTACAAGCCAAAAACATTCTGTCAAACACCTTGCATGCACTGTTTCAGACACTTTCAGTTAAATTCAGTTTCAGTGTCGATCTCCGTCAGAGAAGTGCAGTCACATGATCACAGTGCCTTTGGCATGTTGCTCGCCGCCTGGCTTGCTTGTCCGATGCCCCGCACGCGTGCTTGGAAGCTTCCCGGCGTCGGTGGCGCCCTGGCCCGCCTGCGCCGGCGTGTCTTGCGGCAGTCGAGCCGCCGTAGCGGCCGACAGGAAGCAGAACGGCGGCGCAACGCCGTTCAGCGCCGCCCAATCTCCCTGGTGGCTCTGCGTGGCCCTCTCCGCGCCAACGCCCGCATGCAGCACAGCCACCGTGGCGCGGCGTGCACAGCGCACGCTCTCTGCCGCCAACGGGTCCACGCTGCCCCGTTCCGTCGAACCCCACCTCAGCAAGCAAGTCCCTACGCCGTTAGCGCATAAACCGCACCAGGTGGCAACCACGACGACGCTCCACCTCTAAAACCTCTCGTGCAATCTCCACGCCGCCGTAATCCTTCGCCGGAAAACTCCGTTCACGGCCACCGCCTCGGATCACCTATAAAAGGAGACCCCGAGCTCCCCCTCGGGCTCACACCACCTCTGCACTACACCAACGCCCCGCCAGGCCACTAGGAGGGCCTCGAGGAGGTCTCCTCCCCCAACTCCGGCCACTCCATTCCGCCTCGGCCTCCAGCTCGATACACTGCGGTGAGGTCATCTCCGGCGCCCAAACTCCGTCAAGCACCTCCTCTAGCTACCAGATACTTGACCCCCACCTCAATTTGATCATTGCAGCCCTCTCCGGCGAGCTTCACCCTCGTCCGAACCACCGTCCGCCGGAGCAAGGGCCACCGTCGACACAGTGCACGCCGGCGACCACCATGACCACCACCCGACGCGGAATGGCGCCCTAAACACGGAGATAACCTCCGATCCCCCTGCCTCGCCGTGGATCGCCGCCGGCGATCGCCGCGGCTCTCTGGCGCCAAAAGCGCCGTCCCGTTTTCAAACCCGACGGGTGGGACCGCCCCGTCAGGTTTCTCTCTTTTTTGAATCGTTTTCTGAAAGCGCATTTGGGCAAAATACGTCTTCTCTTCTGAGCCGGCGTATTTGAGACTGAAACGTTTTCTGTTTTTATAATTAGAACCCTGGGAAGTTTCTGTTTCATTATAGATGGGTCCCTGGGCAAAAACCTTTATAACTTTTTAACAGAAGCATATTTTTGAGTGATTCTTTTTCTATTTTCTTCAAAATTTTGTCTAGTTTTTTATCAGATTTATTTGAAAATTTCTTGGATTAATTTCTGTGCACCTCTTGGTATTTACGATAGTGCGTGTATCCTCTTTATACCGTAGATACCGACGGAGGTGACGGGACCGCAAACTTCACCGAGCTAGGCTCCGACTACTCTGAACCAGGCAAGCATGTTTGAACTTTTGATATGATGAGTGTCTTGGCATGTTTTGCATTTAGTTAGTTTCATGGTATGTTATGGAGCATACCGATGAACTGTTTATTATGCATTGTTGGGACAAGTAAGTTCGATGATCCATACATTGTTGGATGTGAATATGCAAGGCCATGTGTTGGTAAGAAAGGTGGGTAAGATGGCAGTGTTGTAGCATGCCAGTCTTATGCCATGCAAGTTAACTTCAGTACCAACCCGTATCGGTTGGGTTCATATCCATTTCCTATCCCTGTACTACCACATGTGTCCCGAAAGGGATATGGTTTAGTAAGTCGCAAACCGCTTTCTTGGTACACACCAAAAAGGAGAGGCCGGGATGATGGTTCCATGGCCCTGGATTAAAGCCAGTCATCCGGTCAGGGGGCATGGGTGTTTCCGGTTGGGACCGAGAGGGGGGCACCCCTTAGAGCGCGCGTATGTAAATTTGATCCCATGCTATTTGAGATTGTGATCTCCCCGTCTCAAAAGTTTTTCTTGGACGATGTCAGGGTGATTCCTGGCATCGAGAGGTTGGATGGGTGTGTACTGGTTAGCTGTGTTTTCTTCTGAAATACCGTAAACGGAACTAGTCCATGTGACTATGGAAATCCGTTAACTGTGGGAAATTTATGTACAACCTCTGCAGAGTCAAACTTCTTCAAATCATCTTATTCATATACAAGATTCGTACTAACTGACAAGTGCCAGTTTTGGTGACAGATTACTCGGTGGGACACATGAGCACTAAGAACGGTTAAATGTTTATTCTTGTGGATGGACTAACCCGTTTATTTTCAAGAGTTGAATATTGATTATGAAAATTATTTCCTTGTCAGTTAAAGCCCTTTAGGTGGTGTCGCTCAGACACCCGACTGTGGCATTTCTTTTAAAAGCCCTTTAAGTGGTGTCGCTAAGACGCCCGACTGTGGCATTTCTTTTAAAGCCCTTTATGTGGTGTCGCTTAGACGCCCGACTGCGGCATTTCTTTTAAGCCCTTTATGTGGTGTCGCCCAGACGCCCGACTGCGGCATTTCTTTTAAGCCCTTTATGTAGCGTCGCTTAGACGCCCGACTGCGGCATTTCTTTTTAAGCCCTTTATGTGGTGTCGCATAGACGCACGACTTTGGCATGATTCTCCTTTTACTTATATGTTCACCTTTCGTGGCGTCGCTCCAGACACTCGATTGGTCTCCTTTACTTTATTGTTGGGATTTTAGGCGGACTACCGGCGATTCCCTTTTTACTTACCATGCCTGCTATTATTTCAACTATGCATTGATAAATTAATCATGACGCATTCATGCATGCATTTGTTATATCTTACGTTCGAACTGTCTTGCGAGTACTTTCAGAGTACTCACTGGCTTGTTGATTTGGCCAGATGCTGACGAAGGTGATCTCATGGATGAAGAGTTCAATAGCGAGTCCGACGCCTAGAGGAATCCCAGTCAGTCTCGTACGACCCTGGACTTGGTCACTATATTATACCCGCTTCCGCAACCCAATTAAATTCATCGAGCCTCACCCCGACGCTCGATGGGATGTTAGTTTGAGAGCCACTTTATCCACTCCCCACTGTGTTACTCCACCACTACCCTATTTGCGAGTCAGTAGTATGCCACCACTCCCTTGTGTCATATACGCCTTATGTATAATTATTGGCACGTTTGTAATAAATTGTTGAGCATCCTCAGCTCAACCCTGTAATATATTTGATGCTACTGGCTTATTGTATCAAGTGTTTGTCAACCAGTGAGGATGTTTATCTCAAACTGGATTTTTAAGATTGGTTTCTCAATAAATATTTTTATTGAAAAACCGGTTGTGACAGCCTTTCGGGTTGAAGAGTGCCGGTTCGACATTTCCCCGAGCAGTCCAAATTGGTTTTGAACCCTAGTTGCATAGAAATATGGAAGCCTACATGTATGATATAGTAGTCAAAACCAAGGACAAGGCCACGCTCTTGCAGGATCTAGAGGAAACATTTGCAAACCTGCGCAAGACCAACCTCAAGCTCAACATAGAGAAATGCGTGTTCGGTGTCCCATCCGGCAAACTTCTTGGGTTATTTGTGTTTCAGCACGGGATCAAAGCAAATCCCGACAAGATCAAAGCAATTGAGCAGATTGAGGTGCCGAAATGAGTCAAAGATGTCTGTAGGCTTGCCGGCTATGTTACTACTCTAAGTAGGTTCATCTCCAAATCTGCTGAACGTGCCCTACCCTTCTTCAAAGTTTTGCAGAAGGCAGGTCCAATGAAATGGACTCCGGAGGCAGAGGCAGCACTGCAAGATTTGAAGAGGTACCTCTCCTCCTAAGCCACGAGAGTCGTTGCTACTATATCTAGCGGCGATGAATCAAGTGGTCAGTGTTGCGCTAGTAGCACAGAGGGAACTTGAGGAAGAAGCAACAGTGGCAGTGGAGCCGTTGGATGATGGGCCAGAGCTCTTCTCGGTGGGGCCTGACGCCGGCAAGGCGGAACCCCCGGCAAGGCTCGGTCCCGGCAAGACAGAGTCTGCGCGGATGGGCGAAGTTGAACAGAAAAATAAGGTGGTGCAGCACCCGGTTTATTTTGTCAGTTCCCTCTTGTAGGGGGCTAGATCAAGATATTTTGGTATGCAGAAGCTACTTTTCGGCCTCCGTATGGCCTCAAGAAAGCCGTACCACTACTTTCAAGCGCACGAGATCACCGTCGTCACCCACCTCCCTTTGCAACAGATCTTGCACAACCCAGATGCGACTACGAGGCTTGTGAAATGGGCATTGGAACTGTCGAGCTTTGGCCTCAAGTTTCAAAGTACTTCAACCATCAAAAGTCGAGCCTTGGTAGAGTTCATAGCAGAATGGACCTCAACGCTTGATGAGGAGATTCAAGAGACTACCCTTCCTAGCAAGGAGACGAGCCGTGATTGGATCATGTACTTTGATGGAGCTTTCTCGCTACAAGGTGCTGGTGCCGGAGTGCTACACGTCACACCCACCGAAGAGCGCCTCAAGTACGTGGTCCAGATGCACTTCCCCTGGGAAAAATCAATGAACAACACAGCAGAGTATGAGGGATTTCTTGCCGGTCTTAGGATCGCGACAGACCTTGGAATCAGGAAGCTCATCATCAGAGGTGATTCGCAGCTCGTAGTCAAGCAAGTCAACAAGGATTACCAGAGCCCGTTGATGGAGGCCTCTGTGGATGAGGTGAGGAAATTTGAGGAGCGTTTTGACGGTCTGCAAGAAGAGCATGTTCCCCGAGCAGAGAACAACATTGCCGATGACATGTCAAAGCACGCTGCCCTCAAGCTGCCTGTGGAACTAGGTACCTTTGTGCTTCAATTAACCCAGCCGTCCGTTGAGCCATCAGCATGACAGAATAAGCGTAGGAAAGCGGGCCCCGGCAATTACTTTCCCACTGAGCTCTCAGGAGCCACCGACAAACACGTTGCCAGGTGTCCCAAGCTTTCCGAGGAGCAGCAACCTCCGGCAGGGCCCCAAGCCTTGGTCGTAGAGGCAGCTGCCCCTACGGCCGAAGATGAGCCTTTAGTCCTTGCCGTCGAGCCCCAAGCTCCAGCATGGGCGCATCACACCGTCCGTTTCCTCTAAACAGGAGAACTCCCCAAGGAACAGGAAGAAGCAGAGAAAGTAGCCCGTCAGTCCAACATGTACCAATTTGTGGATGATGCCCTATACACAAGGAGGCCGAATGACATGAAACTAAAGTGCATTCCTCGGGAGGACGGACTGGAGCTGTTGGCAGCGATACATGGAGGAATGTGTGGCTCCCACATAGGGTCGAGAGCCCTCGCCAGCAAAGCGTTTTGGCAAGGTTTCTTCTGGCCCACTGCTCTCCAGGATGCAACTGCACTAGTAACGAAGTGTGAAGCGTGTCAGTTCCATTCAAAGAAGCTTCATCAACCAGCTCAAGCTCTTCAGACAATCCCTCTTTCTTGGCCATTTTTGGTCTGGGGGCTCGACATACTGGGCCCCTTTCCCTGTGCTGTTGGGCGCTTTGAGTACTTGTACATCGCAATCGACAAGTTCACAAAGTGGCCGAAAGTGGAGCCAGTGAGAAGGGTGACAGCACAGTCAGCCATCAAGTTCTTCAAGGGACTAGTCTGCCGTTTTGGTGTGCCAAATAGAGTCATCACCGACAACGTCACACAGTTCACAGGCCGCACCTTCATGCAATATGTCAAAGACCTTGGCGGCAAGGTTTGTTTTGCTTCTGTTGCTCATCCCAGAAGTAACAGCCAAGCTGAGAGGGCGAACGCAGAAGTGTTGCGAGGCCTCAAGACCAGGACTTTTGACAGGCTACACAAGTGCGGAAGGCATTGGATTGATGAGTTGCCAACGGTTCTTTGGTCGATCCGGATGCCGCCAAATCGAGCCACTGGCCAGATACCCTTTGCCATACTATACGGGGCAGAAGCAGTTCTCCCCACGGAACTCATATACGGGTCACCTCGAGTTCTCGCTTATGATGAGATTGAGTAAGAGCAGTTGCGCCAAGATGATGCAATGCTCCTTGAGGAAGATCGTCTTCGGGCTGCTGCGTGAGCTGCTCGCTACCAGCAAGCCTTGTGCCGCTACCATAGCCGCAAGGTTCACGCCCGAAGCCTTGAGGAAAGCGACCTTGTTCTTCGGCGAATCCAATCCGCCAAGAATTCCAACAAGTTTACGCTAATGTGGGAAGGCTCTTATTGGGTAATACGAGTCACCAGGCCCGGCGCAGTCCGCCTGGAGACCGAAGATGGTATTCCAGTGAGCAACTCCTGGAACATCAAACATCTTCGCAAGTTTTACCCGTAAGGCGCGGTTGCCGGGCCTCCTGGCAAACCACCTTTTTATACAAGCCTTGTCGGCAAGGCATGTAACCCTTTGTACAAAGCCAGGCGCAGACCCTGAGCAACAGATGAATAAATGAAGCGCTAGCGCCCTAGAATTAGCATGCATGCTAGGATGAGTCTCCCTCTCTGGTAGGGTTGATAGTGCTTCGCGGCGACTAACGCCTAGCATAGAGGTCGAGTGAGTCTCTTTCTGACTCTTCTAGTCCTTTTTGGTTCGCGGGCTGCACAGGCTTTTCTGCAGAACCGCTTGGAGGAAACAAGACGGACCGGCACCCCCGACCTCGGCAAGACGAGGTTGTCGGGGGCTGCGGATTCAGATAAGTCTCTTCTCCCCTGCTATGCGCTTCCGTATGAAACTTGAACGTACGAAACTTTGGTTATTCCTATGCCACCGTGCTCCCTCCTTCCTATGCCCGAAATCCTTTTCAGGCTGGAATTTGGTTGTAGTTGTGGCAGAAAGGAAACAAACGAAGAGACCGATCCCGCTTTACCCCTACTCCCGCCAAGGGCGTGGATGTAATCATGGTATAAAGCGGGAGGACGGCAAAGTTTGTTGCCGGGCGACGTTGTTTATTTGATATAACAAGGACTCACAACTTAGTGTGGGCCTTGCTCACGCACAAAGGAACCCGGCAAATACCCTTTTTCATTAATACGTTGATTGAACGAGTACAATTCATACGAAACATAAACATAAGCAGGGAATTACAAAGTCTAGATTCGACAAGTGCCCACACGCTTTAGATCTAAAAAAGAGATAAGGTGCCCGTAATCCCTTTCTTGTCCCTCTCCTCAGGAAGCGGATCGAGACAGCGGGAGGGAAAAAGGAGTGCCTAGGCGAGGTACGAGCAGCAGAAGACACCAAGAGAACGTCCCGGCGGCCGCCCAGAAGAAGGCAAGTGATGATGGTGCTGGGGAAGAAGCTGGAAGATGAGGCAGCGGGCCGCCAATACGCGACAAATGCGTCAATGCCATCGTACTCTGACTTGATGGCCCGCCACCCGCCTTCTTCATCTTCTCCGGCCCTCCAGCGCCAGTCACCAGAAGCGACGGCCCCGACAAGTTCAAGGAGCTGGCTCAAGAAGCCGCCGCCAAGAACTACCCCTCCCCGACAGATTACTCTGCCGGGGAGAAGGCCAGGTGCAGATGGTGCTGCTGCCGGTGTTGCCTAGGGACGGGGCGTCCGACACCTAGTCGGACCTGTCCTCATCGTCCTCCCCACCGGTCCCCTCCTCGTCGACGTCGCTCAAGGAGGAGCTCTCGTCGTCGCTCGAGCTCTCCACGCAGCACCCTAACCTGTGTCCCGAGCGCCCGAAGAACTTGAAGGAGAGCAGGTCACTCTCCACTAACTTGAAGTAGAGGACGTGCCCCTTCATCAAGCAATGGGCGCTTGCGAAGGTTTTCCAGCCCCGACTAAGAAGCATCACATGAGGGGCGGGAACCTTGTGTTCACCCACATGTCTCCGTTGCAACACCCCTTCATGTGAAGCCTCAGCCTCGGTGGCTAGTCGATCTCCAGCACCCTCGCAAACGCCTCGGGAAGGCGAAGACGGATGTGCGGCAGCTTGCGCAACTGCATGATAAACTCCAGCGCAATGTCCCCAACATGGCCGCTCGGCGAAGCAGGAGGAGATGGTGGAGGAGATGGTGACGGAGATGGTGACGACGCGGGTGTCCCCCTTCCGCGCCCACCTCTGCCTCAACCGCCTCGCCGACTGCGGCCCCGTCCGGCACCTCTGCCTCGAGCATGGCCTTCACCTTGGGTGTCTGGCTCTTCCTTAATTGTCGTGTCTCTCTGGCGGGAGGAAGACCTAGTCGCCTCCGCGGAAGGACGGCCACGACCGCGCCCTCTCGCCATGGCAAAGGAAGGGAAGGTCTCGAACTGGAAGAAGATGAATGTGGAAAGACGCTGCCCCTCTCCCTTTTTATAGGGGGGCGGGGCCGAGCGAGCCTGAGGGCGGCGAGCCCAATCAACCAATCCAGCCACCAGGGGCGCAAGGAACCAGGACCGACCCACTGCTCCAATCAGCGGTGCCCGGCCCCCCGCCTCGGCATTAAAGCCCGTACCTTCCGTGTCCACCGCCTGCCCTCCCCGAGCCATTGGGGACACATGGCGGGAGAGCCAGGATTCTGATGGCAAGTGGAATGGCCATTTCGCGCCCCGTGATCACGGGACGCGGGCGCCATGATGGCCACGACCCGAGTCCACTTAGTAAATGATCCGCGCCCCTACGGCTTCCTCTGTTTTTATGGGGAGGATGCGGACCACCTCTTTACTATTTTACCACGACGTGACGCAAGCATGTCGCAACCGCCCCACGCACGACCCCCACGTCATGCACTCAATGCGCATGGTGGGGAAGCGCAACTAGCAAAGGGATTACCACAGGCAAGACTCTGCCACGCATGCCCGCGCACCGTTCTAGGCCTGGCCAAACAAAGCTTCATGCTTATGTGTGGCCCAGGCCCGGTGGCTCCTGTTGGTGTACAAAAGTAGGGGCCTTCTGTACCCCTTTACTTGTGCACGGGCAGTTGTAGCCACACCTGCGGCCACGCTTGGCGGGGCATAGGAAGCAAGATACAAGACTACTAGAGCAGCGCTGAAACCAGAGGCGCGGAGAGCAAAGGGACAAGATGGGCTTGCCCCAGCGAGAGCCTTGCCGGGGCGGCCCGAGTGGCCGCGGCAAGAACCTTGCCGGGGAGACATACCCAACACCAGCAAGACCGCCACCCTTGAGCCTAGAGTTCCGACACCATCGACAACATTGGAACCAAGGCTCAGGAGGCGCCTGCATGGTGGCATGCAGATCTTTGTGAAAAAGGCCTGCAAGACTAGATAAGAACCAGAAGACGAAGACCCCCAGCAAGACCCATGCCGGGGACGCGCACAAGACCCACGCAAGACCCTTGCCGGGGACATCTGCGGGGCCACAACCAGGCCCGCACTTACCAAGGTTTCGCTGCCCCATGGCCGTTCCGACGCAGCAGCCAGCCTCCCAACTAGGCACGCACCTACGTGGCAGCATGCAGCTTCTAGGCCAACCAGGCAAGCACCTGCGTGGTGGCATGCAGATCTTCGTGAAGACCCTGCCACCTCACCAGTGCAACAGCTAGCCAGCGTGGCGACAGATGAGACGACCTTCCTTGCCGTCCTCGACAAAGCAAGAGGACACGTCGGCGGCGCATTAAATGCATTTTGTCCCATGATGTCAGAGATAGACTTGTACACTGTACACACTTTCCACCTCCCATGTGCCGCTGTGGCAGCCCCTTAGACAGATAAAAGGAGGCCCGAGGCGTACTGAGGAAGGATTCAGACTTTTTGGGCTAGGCATGCACCGCAACTAGTTCAAGAGCTCAAGAACACCCAAATATACACCAAAGCAGGACTAGGCTATTACGCATCGCTTGTGGCCCGAACCTGGATAATATTCCCCCGCGTTGATCTCCTAAACCCGCTCATTTCATAGCCCCGCGCCCTGCCAACCATAGTAGGGATTCCCTGTGATCCCATAGGTGTCGTTCTTGAACCCCGACACAGAGCCTCGCGACGCCGCGTGGGTTGTCACTCCTGAATTCAAATCCGGGCCTCCAATGCGGCTCACATCGTGGGTTAAGAAGGGTCTGGACTGGGCATCGTCCGACAAGGTGATGACGCTGCAGAAGCGTGTCAAGGGCGTCATTGAGAAGAACACCAGCCTCGCCGATGTGATCCAGGTCATGCTTTTTCGCCTGGTTCTCCCATGCCAGCGCCGGTCTCTCCATATGTGGGAGTTCAATCCGGCCGGCCCTCAGACCCTGCAATGATTCTTTGATACAACACATGAAGAAATCTGGAAGCTGCTGTTCAAGGCCCAGAAGTCATGACCGGACACAACCGAAGACCTCGGCCTCAAATACGCTCACCCGGCCACTCCAGTAAGTTTTTTGATTTCCAAACATAACCTCTCACTACAAAAAAAAAGACACATCTGTGACATTTTGGGCTGAACGATTTTTTTTCTGTCATACATATGACACTTCTATGACGGTGATTGTGACAAAACCCGGTATCATCATAGATGTGGTGGGCTCCTACTTCTATGACAAAAAATCATGACAGAAAATGGGCTTTTCGTCCTGAGCGGGCCGGAGACGCAGCTGCATTACATTCTTTGGGTCGTCCATGATGGAAAAAACCGTGGTAGAAGCGAGGGGGAGGAAAATTTCGGGGAGTTCCCGGTTACGGTGGGAGGTCGGGGGCCGAGCGATGCGCGTTTCTCTTGTACACGTACGCGCGTGTGTGCGAGGCATTGGCTCTAACTGAACCCGAGCGAGGCGTTGGGCTCTAACTGAACCCGAGTGGTTGCACTGCTGGCTACACATTACTGAACCCGAGCGATCGATCAATGGCTGTTAACTGAACCCGATCGAGCGATTCCTTCGCTACTGCTGCTAACTGAAGCTGATCGATTGGATGAACAATGAGCGTTGTGTGGGGGGTTTGGGTGAACAGTGAGTGGTGGCGTTGCCTCTGGATGAACAGGACCCCGTGGTGTGGTGGAGGTCTGGATGAACAGTAGACGATGGAGGGGTGCTCGTGGAAGGGTGGATGAACAGGACCCCGTGGTGTGGAGGGCTGGATGAACAGTATACGGTGGAGGGGTGCCCGTGGAGGGGTGGTTGAACAGGACCCCGTGGTGTGGAGGGCTGGATGAACAGTAGACGGTGGAGGGGTGCCCATGGAGGGGTGGTTGAACAAGACCCCGTGGTGTGGAGGGCTGGATGAATAGTAGACGGTGTAGGGGTGCCCGTGGAGGGGTGGTTGAACAAGACCCCGTGGTGTGGGGGGCTGGATGAACAGTAGATGGTGGAGGGGTGGTTGAACAGTAGCCGATGGAGTAGCGCGCGGTGGAGGCTGGATGAACAGGAGCCCATGGAGGCTGGAGGAGGTCGACGGTGGAGATGAACAATATCCCGTGGAGTCCCGTTTTGCGGTACGCCACACCCCTCCCGATGAACAAGACCCCTGTTTCGACCGTAGCGCTCCAACACAAGTCCGTTTCCTCTGTTTTGCGGTACGCCACACCCCTCCCGATCAACAGGACCCCCGTTTCGACTTTATGAGATCCGTTTCCTCCGTTTTGCGGTACGCTAGACCCCTCCCGATCAACAGGACCCCGTTCCGAACGTGGCCGGTCGAACACAAGGCCGTTTCCTCCGTTGTGCGGTACGCTAGGCCTCGTTTCCATCGCCTGTTCCATCCAAGCCCTCCCGATGAACACGACGCATTCCGTTGCCTCCCCATGAACACGACGACGATGTTGTTTCTCCGTTCCAACCCAGCCATGTCAATGAGCCCTCGTCGTACATATGCGCGAGTAGGCGTTCGGGACCCCGCCCGTATGTATAGATGCGTGGCCGTATTTTCTTTCTTGCACCCTGGCCGCCTCTACTACAACACGTGCGCACCTCTACATCCACCAGTATATATGTACGTACACGTTCGCGACCAGAATGACAACGCTGCGTACGCTTCGACCAGGTGGGTCCCGACTGTCAGGCACTTCCTTACGTGTGAAGATGTAGCTGGTGGGTCCCAGCAGTCAGGGGCAAACATTTTTTCGTAAAATACGGTGGCCCGTCCGGTGGGTCCCCGCTGCCAGGTGGAGGAATAATTATTTTGCACGTAATAAGGAGGCACTTCCTTGCTGCTATCGTGGACCCAGCTATCAGCCTCTCCACGTACAGTCCACGTCCGATGGAAGCCGTTCCTTGACCATGTTGACCACACCGCACCGAGAGCACCAGGGCGGTGGACGACGGCGAGGCCTAGGAAGGGGACGATGCAGAGATGGGGAAGACGCGGCAGTGTATGCCCATGCGTAGAGGAGTACGAGGGTTCGCTGGTTCGCTGCGGTGTGAGGCTGCCGTCGGCGCAGAGTAACTGGGGGTGTGGGTGAGTAGAGGGATGGCCTGGCCAGCGGTGGGAGTAGTAGGGGGCGGTGAGGCCTCCGCCGCATCGTAGCCGACCACGGGAGGCAGTAGCACGAAGCACGACCGGCGCAGGTTTGGGCGGCTCGAGCAAGAAGACCAGAGGTTGAAGAAGCACTAAGGCCGTTGGATGGACATCGTACGGTCACTGGAGCTAGAATCGTGCATATTGACTAAGTTGACAAAGCCCTCCGTCCCCGTCAACTTAGTAGGCCCACAAGTCAGCCTGCCACTATACTGGGTCCCAGCTAACAGGGGGAGTATTCATTTTTTTTGTGTGTAATAAGGAGGCACTTCCTTGCGTGCGAAGATATAGCTGGTGGGTCCGAGCTGTCAGCGGAGGTAATGTTTTTTTCGTGAAATACAGAGGCCCTTTCGGTGGGTCCCTGATGTCAGGTGGAGGAATCATTATTTTGCGTGTAATAAGGAGGCATTTCCTTGAGTGCGGCCGTGGACCCAGCGGTCGGCCTCTCCACGTACAATCCACTTCAGATGCATGTCGGTCATTGACCACGTTGACTAGGCCGCGCCGAGAGCACCAGGGCGGTGGACGACGGCAAGGCCTAGGAAGGGAA
This sequence comes from Aegilops umbellulata, assembly GCA_032464435.1. Taxonomy (NCBI): domain Eukaryota; kingdom Viridiplantae; phylum Streptophyta; class Magnoliopsida; order Poales; family Poaceae; genus Aegilops; species Aegilops umbellulata. The sequence goes on from CP136058.1 coordinate 296,394,088, forward strand.
AGACACGGAGGCAGGGAAGACTCGACAGTTGTTTCCCATGCGGAGGGGAGTACAACTGTATGAGGGTTTACTGGTTCGTCTGCCGTCGCCGAAGAATAACAAAAGGTGTGGGTGAGTAGAGGGATGGCTAGGCCAGCGATGGGAGTACGATGGGGCGGTGAGGCCTGCGCGGCAGCACAGCCGGCCGCGGGGAGGAGGGAGCAGCCAGTCCCGCCGATGCTTGTTTGAGCGGCTGGAGCAGGAAGAGCAGAGATTGAAGAAGCACGACGGCCGTTGGATGGACATCCAACAGTCACTGCTTGTCCGTCAACCTTTATTTAGGAAATCCTCAAATCTGTGGAAAATAGCATACAACCCATCTGGCATTATTTTTAATAATTTTCAGCCCATTTGCTAATTCTTAAGGTTTTTTTTGGAGCCCATATTCTTTTTGTTAGCATTACAGCCCATATTGTGGCCATGGTTAAAAAATTATACGAAATTTTGCATATTTCGGTGCGGTCCGAACTGTTTTTAATCTTGAAATTTTGACTCACATTCAAACTGATTTAAAAAATAAATGTATATCTGTCGGGGGAAATCGGCCTCCACGAGCACCTATGGGGACGGAGCCCCTTTTCGGTTCGGCGGGGGGCGGAGGTTGCACAAAGAGCAGATCGAGGCGACACACACACAACGATTTTACCCAGCTTCGGGCCGCACGGATGCGTAAAACCCTACTGCTGCTTGTCTGGTTGATTCGAGTTCTTGCTCTGGAGCGCAAGAAGCTACAGTAAGTCGGAGCTGGACGTAGACGAGGGTCTACCGGGTTTTTTCCTTCGGGGTCCCCCCCCCTACATGCGCATGGGCCTCCTTTTATATGCTAAGGGGTTTCCCACAGGTAGCGACGCAGGTGAGGGTAAAAATGGCAAGGAACTGTGCGAACAGTGGCCGCACAGTGCTATCGCACCTAACTCTGACGGCGGGGGACAAAGGCATTAAATGCCCATCCGGATCGCCCGAACAGTACCGAGGCGGACCGTTGGGGGCGCCTCCGCTTGCCACGGGGGCGACTCTGCCAAAGTCGCATGCCATCGCGCGCCTCAGGTTGCGCGGTGCCCCGCCACGTGCCTCTGGGGAAGCTCCAGAGTGACGCGTGGTCAGGTGAGCTGGAGCGCAGGCCTGAGGTGGTGGTTTGCCGCGGCAAGTGGCTTGCCGCGGTGGTTGTCTTGCCGCACCTGAAAGCTTGCCGCTCGTCAGGCCTTGCCGGGGCGCGCGGCGCGCCGCGACGGGCTTTTCTTGGGGTGCCTTGGCTTGGCCGTCCCGGCGAGCTCCTCCCGCCGGGGCCTTGGTGCTTCGGCTTAGTCGTCCCGGCAAGCTCCTCTTGCCGGGGCCTTGTCGCCTTGGCCCGGCAAGCTCCTCTTGCCGGACCTCGCCTCCTTGGCCCGGCAAGCTCCTCTTGCCGGGGCCTGGTCTTCTAGGCTCGATCACTTGGCCTTCGTCTGGCCCAGAAAGGGCCGTGGAGACTCTTGTCGCTCCCCTGGCAAGCCTTGCCGCGGGACGCTACTACTGCCCGTGCACAAGTTCGGGGTACTAAGGTACCCCTACTTTAGTACACCGACAAGAGCCCCCGGGTCTGGGCCATACACGGTGCCGAGTGTTGTTGGGCCAGGCCCTAACAGTGCACGGGCACGCGTGGCCTGGGTTGCGCTGCTCCTTAACTCCGTGCCCGTCGCGCCCTCCCCAAGTGGCGCGCGCTTATCGCGGCGTCGTGGGGGGCGAGGCGTGCGAGGCGTGCGTGACGTGGGTGGCGTGCGCGGGGCTTGAGGCCCGCAGGCATGCGTCACGTCGGGCACGATTCCTTTATTTGGAAAGGCGAAACGTCCGCCCCCACTTTCAAGTGGGGGGGAGACGTGGAGGCGTGGTTGGTGAACGAACGGGGTCGAGGCGCGGCTTTCGGGGCACCCTCCCCCACGATCACGGGGTGGGGAGAGGTCGCCTCATCTGTCTCCTCGGCCGTGCTCGCCCGCCATGCGTCCTCCATGCGCTTGGGGTTGCGGTGGTGGAGGCAGGAAACCGGGCCGACGCGGGTCGAAGTAGAGGGTCGGCCCCGTCGCCTGCCCTTCCTCTGCTTTGATTGGTTGGGCGGGGCGGCCGGGCCCCCACTCCGCCCCTTTATAAGGAGCGGAAGGGGGTGATGAGGGTCCGCACTCCTTCCTTCTTTCTTCTCTTAGATCCCTGGTCCCCTCTCCCCAACTGTCATGGAGAAAGGGAACCCTGGTCCTTCTTCGGTGGCGGCAAGGGTTGCCGCCAGGCAGCGCGCCCCTCCTCCCCTTGCACCCGTGGTGACGGAGCCAACCGTAAGGGGAAGGGGGAGGGGGCGAGGTCGTGGACGAGGCCGTGGACGGGGCCGAGGCGCTCGAGGCGGGCGGGGCGGCGCGCCGGCCTCGCCTCCGCCGGCGGCTCCGTTTCTCCCGGCGGTTCATATCGGGGACGACCCCTGCGAGTTCATCATCAGGCTGCGTCGGGCGCCTCGCCGTCGCCTCCGCCTCCCGGCTCCCTTCGTGGACGTCCTAGAAGCAGAGCAACACGAGACGCTGAGACTGCGCATGAGGGGCTGCGGGATCAGTGGTACGCGAGTCCACGTCGAATCCCGAGCCCCCGGCGTGATGTATCTTGGCCGAGGGTGGAAGTCGTTCGCCTGGATCCACAGCTTGATGGAGGGGTTCACCCTCCATTTTAAGCTGATGGAGGGTGATCTCCTCTCTGTCAAGGTCTTCGGGGACCTCGGCACCCGGGCCCAGTGCTGCGTGGATAGCTCCTCCGACAGCGAAGGCTCCTCCTCGAGCGAGAGTGACGAGGAGGGGAGCGACAACGACGACGAGGGGAGCGGTCGCCGGGATGACGGGTCCGACTAGGTGCCGGTCGCAGCTCCGCGTGGCACCGGCGACCCCCATCGTCCGCGTCGCTGGCGCCGTGAACTCCCCGGGGTCGTCTCCTTGGGCGGCTGGCGTAGGGAGGCTGCGGAAGAGGAAGAGGGAGGGCGGCAAGGCCGCTGCCTCGTCTTCCTGCTTCGCCCCAGACGCCGTCACCACCCCTACTCGCGGCGACGACCACCGGGGTCTTCTCTCCGGCCCGGCAAGCTCCTCTTGCCGGGGCTTCGTCTTCTCGGGCGGCCGGAGTGGCGAGGCTGCGGAAGAGGCCGGCGGCAAGGCCGTCAACTCGGAGTACGAGGGCTAGATGCCCTCGATAGCGTGTTGACGTCCCGCAGCCTCCTTTTCGAGCTCCGCTTCCGGCGTCGCCGTCTCCATCCGGCCTCCGGAGCCCCCGGGCGGAGCCCCGGATGCTCTCTTGGCGTCTTCTGCCACCCGTAGCTCGTCTAGGCGCCCCTTTTTCCCTTCTCGCCTCCTTGCCATACCTCCTGAGGAGAGAGACAAGAAAGGGATCACGGGCACCTTATCTCTTTTTATCTTGTAAGCCCTCAGGCCTTAATTGTGTTTAAATCTTGTAATCCCATCTTTCATGTTTTTCATTCTCTCTGAGCTGTACCTGAGTGGAATGTTTTTAATGAAAAGGGAGTGTTTGCCGGACCATTTGTCTCGCGGGTACATCCCGCGGCAAGGAGCGAACCCTTTGCATCGTTAAGATAGACACTTCCCCGCCCGGCAACGGACCCTGCCGTCTCCCCGCGCCCCTTGGCCCTCCTCACGCTCTTGGCGGAGGCAGGGAGAAGGCGGGTTCTGGCCCTTCGCTTCCTCCTCTTGCCGCCGCGGCTACTATCAGAAGCGGGCCCCGGGAACGCGCTCCGGGGTTTGTCGCTTAAGAGAGCACGGCAGCTTTTAGGAGGAAGCAAGGTTTTCGCATTCCGCAGCTCACGAGAGAATGCATGATAAGGGATGTAAAGACTTATCTGAGGTTGCAACCCCCGGCAACTCTGGCTTGCCGGGGCACGGGTGCTGGCTCGCCCTTCTCTCCTTCTTCGTCCTTGAGCGGCTCGGCAAGTGTATGCAATTCCTGCGAGCCAAAGGGGAAGGACGGGAAAAAGACGCGGACTCGACCTCTAAGTTAGGGGTTAGCGACTGTTAGGCACTACCAACCCTAACCAAGGATGAGACTCGACTCAGCATGCATGCTAAAACTTGGGGGCGCCAGCGCTTCATTATCTGCTGCCAGGGTCTGCGCCTGGCTTTGTACAAAGGATTACATGCAACTGCGGCAAGACTTTGTACAAAGAGTTGGTTGCCGGACGGGGTCCGACAACCGCGCCTTACGGGTAAAACTTGCGAAGATGCTCAATGTTCCAGGAATTGCTCACCGGAGTACCATCTTCGGTCTCGAGGTGGACGGTGCCGGGCCTCGTGACTCGTTTCACCCGGTAAGGGCCTTCCCACTTCGGCGTCAACTTGTTGTGTATCTTGGCCGACTGAACACGCCGAAGAACAAGGTCGCCTTCCTCGAGGCTCCTGGCTTTAACTTTGCGGCTATGATAGCGACGCAGAGCTTGCTGGTAGCGAGCGGATCGCACAGCAGCCTGGAGACGATCCTCCTCGAGGAGCAGTGCGTCATCTTCACGCGACCGCTCTTGCTCAAGCTCATCATAAGCGAGCACTCGAGGTGACCCGTATACGAGTTCCGTGGGGGTAACTGCTTCTGCTCCATAGACTAGAGCAAATGGTGTCTGGCCGGTGGCTCGATTTGGCGTCGTTCTGACCGACCAAAGAACCGCCGGTAGCTCCTTGATCCAGTTCCGTCCGCGCTTGAGCAGCCTGTCAAAACTTCTGGTCTTGAGCCCACGCAGTACCTCGGCGTTGGCCCTTTCCGCTTGACCGTTGCTCCGGGGATGAGCAACAGAAGCGAAGCAGACCTTGGTGCCGAGGTCTTGGGTGTACTGCATGAAAGAGTGGCTTGTGAACTGCGTACCGTTGTCGGTGATGATCCTGTTGGGGACCCCGAAGCGGCAAACAATCGACCTGAAGAATTTGATCGCGGACTGGGCCGTCACCTTCCTCACCGGTTCCACTTCTGGCCACTTTGTGAACTTGTCAATGGCAATGAACAAGTACTCAAAGCCCCCGATGGCTCGGGGGAAGGGGCCGAGGATATCGAGCCCCCAGACCGAGAAGGGCCAGGACAAAGGGATCGTCTGGAGAGCTTGAGCTGGCTGGTGTATCTTCTTCGAATGGAACTGGCACGCTTCACACTTGGTTACTTGTGCAGTTGCATCCTGGAGGGCTGTTGGCCAGAAGAAACCTTGCCGGAACGCTTTGCCGGCAAGTGCTCTGGCGCCAATGTGGTGTCCACATATGCCTCCGTGTATCTCCGCCAACAGCTCCTGTCCGACTTCCCGGTGAATGCACTTCAATTTCACCCCATTGCGTCCTCTTCTGTATAGTGCATCGTCGACGAACTGGTACATACTGGACTGCCGGGCTACTCTTTCCGCTTCTTCTTGTTCTTCGGGAAGTTCTCCTGTTTGGAGGAAGCGGACGATCTGCTGTGCCCACGTCGGAGCCTGTGGCTCGACGACGAGGACTAAAGGCATGTCGGCGGCTGCGGGAACATCAGCTTCTACGGCGAGGACTTGGGGCTCAGCCGGAGCTTGACGTTCCCTGGCAAGCTTGCCGGGGCATGGCTTGCTGGGAGCGCCTGCTTCGTCGGGACAAACCCTGGGGCTTGCCGGAGCGGGCAGCTCCTCAGCACTCTTGGCATCGATCTTGGGGACTCTCTTGGCGGCGGCTTCGGGAAGCTCTGCCGGGAGATAGTCACCGGAGACCGATTTTCTCTTCTTGCTTGGCCAAGTCGATGGTGTCATGGATGGCTGAGTCAGCTTGAGCACAAAAGTCCCTGGTTCCACAGGTAGCTTTAGTGCGGCGCATTTTGACAGGCCGTCGGCGATGCCGTTCTCTGCTCTTGGAACGTATTCCATTTGCAGGCCGTCAAAGCGCTCTTCCAGCTTCCTCACTTCAGCAACGTAAGCCTCCATCAACGGGCACTGGTAATCCTTGTTCACTTGGCGGACGACGAGCTGCGAGTCACCCCTGACAATGAGCTTCTTGATCCCAAGTTCTGCCGCGATCCTGAGACCGGCGAGCAAACCTTCATACTCTGCCGTATTGTTGGTTGCTTGCTCATTGGGAAAAGTGCATCTGGACGATGTACTTGAGGTGCTCTCCGGTGGGCGCGATGAGCAGCACGCCGGCACCGGCGCCTTCCAGCGAAAAGGCACCATCAAAGTACATCAGCCACTCTTTGGTTGCTTCCTTGCCGGGGATGCTCGTCTCTGGAATTTCTTCGTCCGGTGTCGGCGTCCACTCTGCTATGAACTCTGCCAATGCTCTGCTCTGGATGGTCGATGTGCTCTCGAACTTGAGGCCAAAGCTTGACAGTTCTAGTGCCCACTCGACAATCCTACCTGTTGCTTCGGGATTCTGCAGTATCCTCTTAAGCGGAAAGCGAGTGACCACTGTGATCTCGTGTGCTTGGAAGTAATGGCGCAGCTTCCTCGAGGCCATGAGGAGGCCGAAGAGCAATTTCTGCACACCAGAGTACCTCGACCTAGCCCCCTGCAGGAGGGAACTGACGAAGTAAACTGGGCGCTGCACCATCCTCTTCTTCTGCACTTCCCCTTGCGCTTGCGCGGATTCGCCTTTGCCGGGGCCAGAGCTTGTCGGGGAAGCCCCCTTCTTGTCGTCGGACGCGCTTGCCGTGGTTGCTGGCTCGTTATCAGCTTCCCTCTCCGCTACTAACGCAGCACTAACCACTTGATTGGTTGCCGCTAGGTAGAGCAGCAACTTCTCTTGCGGTCTAGGCGCGACAAGTATAGGAGCGGAGGACAGGTATTTCTTCAAGTCTTGCAGCGCAGCCTCCACTTCCGGAGTCCATTTTACTGGACCTGCCTTTTTCAAGATTTTGAAAAACGGCAGGGCGCGTTCCGTAGACCTGGAAATAAACCTGCTGAGAGCCGCCATGCAGCCGGCAAGTCTTCGCACGTCCTTGACACGCGTTGGTGCTTCAATCTGCTCGATGGCCTTGATCTTGTCGGGGTTGGCTTCGATCCCACGCTGAGACACGAAGAACCCGAGAAGCTTGCCGGAGGGGACTCCGAACACGCACTTCTCGGGGTTGAGCTTGAGGCTGATCTTGCGCAAGTTCGCAAAGGTCTCTTCCAAGTCTTGAACCAAGGTTGCCTTGTATCTGCTCTTGACCACAATGTCGTCCATGTAGGCCTCCACATTTCTGTGGATCTGTGGCTCAAAAGCAGTGTGGACAACCCTCGCAAACGTCGAGCCTGCGTTCTTCAGTCCAAAAGGCATCCGCACAAAACAGTACGTGCCGCATGGAGTGATGAACGCAGTCTTCTCTTCATCTTCTTTGGTCATGAAAATCTGGTGGTACCCGGAGTAGGCGTCGAGGAATGAAAGTAGGCCACATCCGGCCGTGGAGTCAACAATCTGGTCGATGCGCGGCAAGGGAAATGGATCTTTAGGGCAAGCTCTGTTGACATCGGTGAAATCGATGCAAAGCCTCCACTTCCCGTTTGCTTTGCGCACGACAACAGGATTGGCCAACCACGTCGGATGGAGCACGTCTCTGACGAGGCCTGCCGCTTCCAACTTCCTGATCTCCTCCGCGATAAACTCTTGGCGCTCCACCGCTTGTTTCCTGACTTTTTGCTTGACGGGCCGCGCATGAGGACAGACGGCAAGGTGGTGCTCAATCACTTCCCTGGGAACGCCGGGGATGTCAGATGGTTGCCAGGCAAACACATCGACATTCGCCCGCAGGAAAGCAACGAGCGTGCTTTCCTATTTGGGGTCGAGAGTGGCACTGATGGTGAAGGTACCACCAGTGCCGTCCTCCTTGGCGGGCACCTTCTTGGTCGCTGGTGGAGCAGCCGTCGTCTTCTTGTGTTTACCGGCGGGGCTCGATGGTGCGTCCTCAACGGCAGCGCGGTGCTCCGAAGAGGCGCGCCTGCCGGAGTGGGCGCCAGAGCATTCGCCGGGCTTGGCTTTCTTGCCGGGAGAGCTCGATGGCACGTCCTCGACGGCAGCGCAGCACTCCGAGGAGGCGCGCTTGCCGGAGTGGGCGCCAGAGCTCTTGCCGGGCTTGGTCTTCTTGCCGGCGGGGCTCGATGGCATGTCCTCGACGGCAGCGCAGCACTCCGAAGAGGCGCGCTTGCCGGAGTGGGCGCCAGAGCACTTGCCGGGCTTGGTCTTCTTGCCGGCGGGGCTCGATGGCACGTCCTCGACGGCAGCGCAGCACTCCGAAGAGGCGCGCTTGCCGGAGTGGGTGCCAGAGCACTTGCCGGGCTTGGTCTTCTTGCCGGCGAGGCTCGATGGCACGTCCTCGACATGAAGGAAATATGCCCTAGAGGCAATAATAAAGTTATTATTTATTTCCTTATATCATGATAAATGTTTATTATTCATGCTAGAATTGTATTAACTGGAAACATAATACATGTGTGAATACATAGACAAAACAGAGTGTCACTAGTATGCCTCTACTTGACTAGCTCATTAATCAAAGATGGTTATGTTTCCTAGCCATGAACAAAGAGCTGTTATTTGATTAACGAGATCACATCATTAGTTGAATGATCTGATTGACATGACCCATTCCATTAGCATAGCACCCGATCGTTTAATGTGTTGCTATTGCTTTTATCCATGACTTATACATGTTCCTTTAACTATGAGATTATGCAACTCCCATTTACCGTAGGAACACTTTGTGTGCTACCAAACGTCACAACGTAACTGGGTGATTATAAAGGTGCTCTACAGGTGTCTCCGAAGGTACATATTGGGTTGGCGTATTTCGAGATTAGGATTTGTCACTCCGACTGTCGGAGAGGTATCTCAGGGCCTTCTCGGTAATGCACATCACATAAAGCCTTGCAAGCATTGCAACCAATGAGTTAGTTGCGAGATGATGTATTACAGAACGAGAAAAGAGACTTGCCGGTAACGAGATTGAACTAGATATTGGATACCGACGATCGAATCTCGGGCAAGTAACATACCGATGACAAAGGGAACAACGTATGTTGTTATGCGGTCTGACCGATAAAGATCTTCGTAGAACATGTAGGAGCCAATATGGGCATCCAGGTCCCGCTGTTGGTTATTGACCGGAGACGTGTCTCGGTCATGTCTACATTGTTCTCGAACCGTAGGGTCCGCACGCTTAACGTTACGATGACAGTTATTATGAGTTTATACATTTTTTATGTACCGAAGGAGTTCGGAGTCCCGGATGTGATCACGGACGTGACGAGGAGTCTCGAAATGGTCGAGACATAAAGAATTATATATTGGAAGCCTATGTTTGGACATCGGATGCATTCCAGGTGAAATCAGGATTTTACCGGAATACCGGGAGGGTTACCGGAACCCCCCGGGAGCATAATGGGCCAACATGGGCCTTGGAGGAGAGGTGAGAGGGATGCCCCATGGGTTGTGCGCCTCCCCCCTTCCCCTAGTACTATTAGGACTAGGAGAGGTGGGCGCCCCCCCTCTCTCTCTCTCCCCCTTGGAGAATCCTAGTCCAACTAGGATTGGGGGGGGAGTCCTACTCCCAGAGGGAGTAGGACTCTCTGGCGCACCAAGGCCTGGCCGGCCAGCCCCTCCCCCTTGGCTCCTTTATATACGGGGGCAGGGGGCACCCCAGAAACACACAAGTTGATCTACGGATCGTTCCTTAGCCGTGTGCGGTGCCCCCTTCCACCAAATTCCACCTCGATCATATCGTTGCAGTGCTTAGGCGAAGCCCTGCGCCGGTAACACATCAAGATCGTCACCACGCCGTCGTGCTGACGGAACTCTTCCTCGACGCTTTGCTGGATCGGAGCCCGGGGATCGTCATCAAGCTGAACGTGTGCCAAGAACTCGGAGGTGCCGGAGTAACGGTGCTGTGATCGGTTGGATCGCGAGGAGAACGTACGACTACTTCCTCTACGTTGTGTCAACGCTTCCGCTTCGGTCTACGAGGGTACGTAGACAACACTCTCCCCTCTCGTTGCTATGCATCACCATGATCTTGCGTGTGCGTAGGAAATTTTTTGAAATTACTACGTTCCCCAACGGTGGCATCCGAGCCTAGGTTTTTATGGTTTGATGTTATTTGCACGAGTAGAACACAAGTGAGTTGTGGACGATACAAGTCATACTGCCTACCAGCATGTCATACTTTGGTTCAGCGGTATTGTTGGACGAGACGATCCGGACCAACCTTACGCGTACGCTTACGCGAGACCGGTTCCCTCGACGTGCTTTGCACATAGATGGCTTGCGGAAGACTGTCTCTCCAACTTTAGTTGAACCGAGTGTGGCTACGCCCGGTCCTTGAGAAGGTTAAAACGGAGTCTATTTGACAAACTATCGTTGTGGTTTTGATGCGTAGGTAAGATGAGTTCTTGCTTAAAGCCCGTAGCAGCCACGTAAAACTTGCAACAACAAAATAGAGGACGTCTAACTTGTTTTTGCAGGGCATGTTGTGATGTGATATGGTCAAGACGTGATGCTAAATTTTATTGTATGAGATGATCATGTTTTGTAACCGAGTTATCGGCAACTGGCAGGAGCCAGATGGTTGTCGCTTTATTGTATGCAATGCAATCGCGATGTAATGCTTTACTTTATTGCTAAACGGTAGTGATAGTCGTAGAAGCATAAGATTAGCGAGACGACAACGATGCTGCGATGAAGATCAAGGTGTCGCGCCGGTGACGATGGTGATCATGACGGTGCTTCGAAGATGGAGATCACAAGCACAAGATGATGATGGCCATATCATATCACTCATATTGATTGCATGTGATGTTTATCCTTTTATGCATCTTATCTTGCTTTGATTGACGGTAGCATTATAAGATGATCTCTCACTAAATTATCAAGAAGTGTTCTCCCTGAGTATGCACCGTTGCGAAAGTTCTTCGTGCTGAGACACCACGTGATGATCGGGTGTGATAGGCTCTACGTTCAAATACAACGGGTGCAAAACAGTTGCACACGCGGAATACTCAGGTTTAACTTGACGAGCCTAGCATATATAGATATGGCCTCGGAACACAGAGACCGAAAGGTCGAGCGTGAATCATATAGTAGATATGATCAACATAATGATGTTCACCATTGAAACTACTCCATCTCACGTGATGATCGGACATGGTTTAGTTGATTTGGATCACGTGATCACTTAGAGGATTAGAGGGATGTCTATCTAAGTGAGAGTTCTTAAGTAATATGATTAATTGAACTTAAATTTATCATGAACTTAGTACCTGATAGTATCTTGCATATCTATGTTGTAGATCAATAGCTCGCGGTGTTGCTTCCCTGTGTTTATTTTGATATGTTCCTAGAGAAAATTGTGTTGAAAAATGTTAGTAGCAATGATGCGGATTAGATCCGTTATCTGAGGTTATCCTCATTGCTGCACAGAAGAATTTTGTCCTTGATGCACCGCTAGGTGACGGACCTTTTGCAGGAGCAGATGCAGACGTTATGAACGTTTTGCTAGCTCAATATGTTGACTACTTGATAGTTTAGTGCACCATGCTTAACTGCTTAGAATCGGGACTTCAAAGACGTTTTGAACGTCATGGAACATATGAGATGTTCCAGTAGTTGAAGTTAATATTTCAAGTTAATACCCGAGTTGAGAGATATGAAGTCTCCAACAAGTTCTATAGCTAAAAGATGGAGGAGAATCGCTCAACTAGTGAGCATGTGCTCAGATTGTCTGGGTACTACAATCGCTTGAATCAAGTGGGAGTTAATCTTCCAGATAAGATAGTGATTGACAGAATTCTCTAGTCACCATCACCAAGTTAGTAGAACTTCGTGATGAACTATAATATGCAAGGGATAACGGAAAATATTCCCAAGCTCTTCGCGATGCTAAAATCGGCGAAGGTAGCAATCAAAGAAAAACATCAAGTGTTGATGGTTGACAAGATCACTAGTTTCAAAAAAAGGGCAAAAGGAAAGAAGGGGAACTTCAAGAAGAACGGCAAGCAAGTTGCTGCTCAAGTGAAAAAGCCCAAGTCTGGTCCTAAGCCTTAGACTAAGTGCTTCTACTGCAAAGGGACTGGTCACTGGAAGCGGAACTACCCCAAGTGATTGGCGGATAAGAAGGATGGCAAAGTGAACATAAGTATATTTGATATACATGTTATTGATGTGTACTTTACTAGTGTTCATAGCAACCCCTCAGTATTTGGTACTAGTTCAAGTTGCTAAGATTAGTAACTCGAAACGGGAGTTGCAGAATGAACAAAGACTAGTTAAAGGGCAAGGTGACGATGTGTGTTGGAAGTGGTTCCAAGATTGATATGATCATCATCACACACTCCCTATACTTTCGGGATTAGTGTTGAAACTAAATAAGTGTTATTTGGTGTTTGCGTTGAGCATGAATATGATTTGATCATGTTAATTGCAATGCGGTTATTCATTTAAGTTAGAGAACAATTGTTGTTCTGTTTACATGAATAAAACCTTCTATGGTCATACACACCAACGAAAATGGTTTGTTGGATCTCGATCGTAATGATACACATATTCATAATATTGAAGCCAAAAGATGCGAAGTTAATAATGATAGTGCAACCTATTTGTGGCACTGCCGTTTAGGTCATATTGGTGTAAAGCGCATGAAGAAACTCCATGCTGATGGGATTTTGGAATCACTTGATTATGAATCACTTGATGCTTGCGAACCATGCCTCTTGGGCAAGATGACTAAAACGCCGTTCTTCGGAACAATGGAGCAAGCAACAGATTTGTTGGAAATCATACATACTGATGTATGTGGTCCAATGAATATTAAGGCTCGCAACAAGTATCATTATTTTCAGAACTTCACAGATGATTTAAGCAGATATGGGTATATCGACTTAATGAAACATAAGTCTGAAACGTTTGAAAAGTTCAAAGAATTTCAGAGTGAAGTGGAAAAATCATCGTGACAAGAAAATAAAGTTTCTACGATCTGATCGCGGAGACGAATATTTGAGTTACGAGTTTGGTCTTCAGTTAAAACAATGTGGAATAGTTTCACAAATTCATGCCACCTGGAACACCACAGCATAATGGTGTGTCCGAACGTCATAACCGTACTTTATTGGATATAGTACAATCTATGATGTTTCTTACCGATTTACCAATATCGTTTAGGGATCATGCATTAGAGACAGCTGCATTCACGTTAAAAGGGGCACCATCTAAGTCCGTTGAGACGACACAATATGAACTGTGGTTTAGCAAGAAACCAAAGTTGTCGTTTCTTAAAGTTAGGGGTTGTGATGCTTATATGGAAAAGTTTCATCCTGATAAGCTCAAACCCAAATCGGAGAAATATGTCTTCATAGGATACCCAAAGGAAATTGTTGGGTACACCTTCTATCACAGATCCGAAGGCAAAATTTTTGTTGCTAAAGTCGGAAACTTTCTAGAGAAGGAGTTTCTCTCGAAAGAAGTGAGTGGGAGGAAAGTAGAACTTGATGAGATAACTGTATCTACTCCCTTATTGAGAAGTAGTACGTCACAGAAATCAGTTTCTGTGACACCTACACCAAATAGGGAGGAAGCTAATGATAATGAAACTTCAGATCAAGTTTCTACTGAACTTCGTAGATCAACCAGAGTAAGATCCGCACCAGAGTGGTACGGTAATCCTATTTTGGAAGTCATGTTACTAGACCATGATGAACCTACGAACTATGAAGAAGCGATGGTGAGCCCAGATTCCGCAAAGTGGCTTGAGGCCATGAAATCTGAGATGGGATCCATGTATGAAAACAAAGTGTGGACTTTGGTTGACTTGCCCGATGATCGGCAAGCAATTGAGAATAAATGGATTTTTAAGAAGAAGACTGACGCTGATGGTAATGTTACTGTCTATAAAGCTCGACTTGTTGCAAAAGGTTTTCGACAAGTTCAAGGGATTGACTATGATGAGACTTTCTCACCCGTAGCGATGCTTAAGTCTGTCCGAATCATGTTAGCAGTTGCCGCATTTTATGATTATGAAATTTGGCAAATGGATGTCAAAACTGCATTCCTGAATGGATTTCTGGAATAAGAGTTGTATATGATGCAACCAGAAGGTTTTGTCGATCCAAAGGAAGCTAACAAAGTGTGCAAACTCCAGCGATCCATTTATGGACTGGTGCAAGTCTCTCGGAGTTGGAATAAACGCTTTGATAGTGTGATCAAAGCATTTGGATTTATACAGACTTTTGGAGAAGCCTGTATTTACAAGAAAGTGAGTGGGAGCTCTGTAGCATTTCTGATATTATATGTGGATGACATATTGCTGATCGGAAATAATATAGAATTTCTGGATAGCATAAAGGGATACTTGAATAAGAGTTTTTCAATGAAAGACCTCGGTGAAGCTGCTTACATATTGGGCATTAAGATCTATAGAGATAGATCAAGACGCTTAATAGGACTTTCACAAAGCACATACCTTGAAAAGATTTTTGAAGTAGTTCAAAATGGAACAGTCAAAGAAAGAGTTCTTGCCTGTAACAAGGTGTGAAATTGAGTAAGACTCAAAGCCCGACCACGGCAGATAATAGAAAGAGAATGAAAGTCATTTCCTATGCCTCAGCCATAGATTCTATAAAGTATGCCATGCTATGTACCAGATCTATTGTATACCCTACACTGTGTTAAGCAAGGGAGTACAATAGTGATCTAGGAAGTAGATCACTGGACATCGGTCAAAATTATCCTTAGTAAAATAAGGATATGTTTCTCGATTATGGATATGACAAAAAGGTTCGTCGTAAAAGGTTACGTCGATGCAAGTTTTGACACTAATCTAGATGACTCTAAGTCTCAATCTAGATACATATTGAAAGTGGGAGCAATTAGCTAAAGCAGCTCCGTGCAGAGCATTGTAGACATAGAAAATTGCAAAATACATAACGGATCTGAATGTGGCAGACCCGTTGACTAAACTTCTCTCACAAGCAAAACATGATCACACCGTAGTACTCTTTGGGTGTTAATCACATAGCGATGTGAACTAGATTACTGAATCTAGTAAACCCTTTGGGTGTTGGTCACATATCGATGTGAAACTATGGGTGTTAATCACATGGTGATGTGAACTATTGCTGATAAATCACATGGCGATGTGAACTAGATTGTTGACTCTAGTGCAAGTGGGAGACTGAAGGAAATATGCCCTAGAGGCAATAATAAAGTTATTATTTATTTCCTTATATCATGATAAATGTTTATTATTCATGCTAGAATTGTATTAACTGGAAACATAATACATGTGTGAATACATAGACAAAACAGAGTGTCACTAGTATGCCTCTACTTGACTAGCTCATTAATCAAAGATGGTTATGTTTCCTAGCCATGAACAAAGAGTTGTTATTTGATTAACGAGATCACATCATTAGTTGAATGATCTGATTGACATGACCCATTCCATTAGCATAGCACCCGATCGTTTAATGTGTTGCTATTGCTTTTATCCATGACTTATACATGTTCCTTTAACTATGAGATTATGCAACTCCCATTTACCGTAGGAACACTTTGTGTGCTACCAAACGTCACAACGTAACTGGGTGATTATAAAGGTGCTCTACAGGTGTCTCCGAAGGTACATATTGGGTTGGCGTATTTCGAGATTAGGATTTGTCACTCCGACTGTCGGAGAGGTATCTCAGGGCCTTCTCGGTAATGCACATCACATAAAGCCTTGCAAGCATTGCAACCAATGAGTTAGTTGCGAGATGATGTATTACAGAATGGAAAAAGAGACTTGCCGGTAACGAGATTGAACTAGATATTGGATACCGACGATCGAATCTCGGGCAAGTAACATACCGATGACAAAGGGAACAACGTATGTTGTTATGCGGTCTGACCGATAAAGATCTTCGTAGAACATGTAGGAGCCAATATGGGCATCCATGTCCCGCTGTTGGTTATTGACCGGAGACGTGTCTCGGTCATGTCTACATTGTTCTCGAACCGTAGGGTCCGCACGCTTAACGTTACGATGACAGTTATTATGAGTTTATACATTTTTGATGTACCGAAGGAGTTCGGAGTCCCGGATGTGATCACAGACGTGACGAGGAGTCTCGAAATGGTCGAGACATAAAGAATTATATATTGGAAGCCTATGTTTGGACATCGGATGCATTCCAGGTGAAATCAGGATTTTACCGGAATACCGGGAGGGTTACCGGAACCCCCCGGGAGCATAATGGGCCAACATGGGCCTTGGAGGAGAGGTGAGAGGGATGCCCCATGGGTTGTGCGCCTCCCCCCTTCCCCTAGTCCTATTAGGACTAGGAGAGGTGGGCGCCCCCCCTCTCTCTCTCTCCCCCTTGGAGAATCCTAGTCCAACTAGGATTGGGGGGGGGAGTCCTACTCCCAGAGGGAGTAGGACTCTCTGGCGCGCCAAGGCCTGGCCGGCCAGCCCCTCCCCCTTGGCTCCTTTATATACGGGGGCAGGGAGCACCCCAGAAACACACAAGTTGATCTACGGATCGTTCCTTAGCCGTGTGCGGTGCCCCCTTCCACCAAATTCCACCTCGATCATATCGTTGCAGTGCTTAGGCGAAGCCCTGCGCCGGTAACACATCAAGATCGTCACCACGCCGTCGTGCTGACGGAACTCTTCCTCGACGCTTTGCTGGATCGGAGCCCGGGGATCGTCATCGAGCTGAACGTGTGCCAAGAACTCGGAGGTGCCGGAGTAACGGTGCTGTGATCGGTTGGATCGCGAGGAGAACGTACGACTACTTCCTCTATGTTGTGTCAACGCTTCCGCTTCGGTCTACGAGGGTACGTAGACAACACTCTCCCCTCTCGTTGCTATGCATCACCATGATCTTGCGTGTGCGTAGGAAATTTTTTGAAATTACTACGTTCCCCAACGGTGGCATCCGAGCCTAGGTTTTTATGGTTTGATGTTATTTGCACGAGTAGAACACAAGTGAGTTGTGGACGATACAAGTCATACTGCCTACCAGCATGTCATACTTTGGTTCAGCGGTATTGTTGGACGAGACGATCCGGACCAACCTTACGCGTACGCTTACGCGAGACCGGTTCCCTCGACGTGCTTTGCACATAGATGGCTTGCGGAAGACTGTCTCTCCAACTTTAGTTGAACCGAGTGTGGCTACGCCCGGTCCTTGAGAAGGTTAAAACGGAGTCTATTTGACAAACTATCGTTGTGGTTTTGATGCGTAGGTAAGATGAGTTCTTGCTTAAAGCCCGTAGCAGCCACGTAAAACTTGCAACAACAAAATAGAGGACGTCTAACTTGTTTTTGCAGGGCATGTTGTGATGTGATATGGTCAAGACGTGATGCTAAATTTTATTGTATGAGATGATCATGTTTTGTAACCGAGTTATCGGCAACTGGCAGGAGCCAGATGGTTGTCGCTTTATTGTATGCAATGCAATCGCGATGTAATGCTTTACTTTATTGCTAAACGGTAGTGATAGTCGTAGAAGCATAAGATTAGCGAGACGACAACGATGTTGCGATGAAGATCAAGGTGTCGCGCCGGTGACGATGGTGATCATGACGGTGCTTCGAAGATGGAGATCACAAGCACAAGATGATGATGGCCATATCATATCACTCATATTGATTGCATGTGATGTTTATCCTTTTATGCATCTTATCTTGCTTTGATTGACGGTAGCATTATAAGATGATCTCTCACTAAATTATCAAGAAGTGTTCTCCCTGAGTATGCACCGTTGCGAAAGTTCTTCGTGCTGAGACACCACGTGATGATCGGGTGTGATAGGCTCTACGTTCAAATACAACGGGTGCAAAACAGTTGCACACGCGGAATACTCAGGTTTAACTTGACGAGCCTAGCATATATAGATATGGCCTCGGAACACAGAGACCGAAAGGTCGAGCGTGAATCATATAGTAGATATGATCAACATAATGATGTTCACCATTGAAACTACTCCATCTCACGTGATGATCGGACATGGTTTAGTTGATTTGGATCACGTGATCACTTAGAGGATTAGAGGGATGTCTATCTAAGTGGGAGTTCTTAAGTAATATGATTAATTGAACTTAAATTTATCATGAACTTAGTACCTGATAGTATCTTGCATATCTATGTTGTAGATCAATAGCTCGCGGTGTTGCTTCCCTGTGTTTATTTTGATATGTTCCTAGAGAAAATTGTGTTGAAAAATGTTAGTAGCAATGATGCGGATTAGATCCGTTATCTGAGGTTATCCTCATTGCTGCACAGAAGAATTTTGTCCTTGATGCACCGCTAGGTGACGGACCTTTTGCAGGAGCAGATGCAGACGTTATGAACGTTTTGCTAGCTCAATATGTTGACTACTTGATAGTTTAGTGCACCATGCTTAACTGCTTAGAATCGGGACTTCAAAGACGTTTTGAACGTCATGGAACATATGAGATGTTCCAGTAGTTGAAGTTAATATTTCAAGTAAATACCCGAGTTGAGAGATATGAAGTCTCCAACAAGTTCTATAGCTAAAAGATGGAGGAGAATCGCTCAACTAGTGAGCATGTGCTCAGATTGTCTGGGTACTACAATCGCTTGAATCAAGTGGGAGTTAATCTTCCAGATAAGATAGTGATTGACAGAATTCTCTAGTCACCATCACCAAGTTAGTAGAACTTCGTGATGAACTATAATATGCAAGGGATAACGGAAAATATTCCCAAGCTCTTCGCGATGCTAAAATCGGCGAAGGTAGCAATCAAAGAAAAACATCAAGTGTTGATGGTTGACAAGATCACTAGTTTCAAAAAAAGGGCAAAAGGAAAGAAGGGGAACTTCAAGAAGAACGGCAAGCAAGTTGCTGCTCAAGTGAAAAAGCCCAAGTCTGGTCCTAAGCCTTAGACTAAGTGCTTCTACTGCAAAGGGACTGGTCACTGGAAGCGGAACTACCCCAAGTGATTGGCGGATAAGAAGGATGGCAAAGTGAACATAAGTATATTTGATATACATGTTATTGATGTGTACTTTACTAGTGTTCATAGCAACCCCTCAGTATTTGGTACTAGTTCAAGTTGCTAAGATTAGTAACTCGAAACGGGAGTTGCAGAATGAACAAAGACTAGTTAAAGGGCAAGGTGACGATGTGTGTTGGAAGTGGTTCCAAGATTGATATGATCATCATCACACACTCCCTATACTTTCGGGATTAGTGTTGAAACTAAATAAGTGTTATTTGGTGTTTGCGTTGAGCATGAATATGATTTGATCATGTTAATTGCAATGCGGTTATTCATTTAAGTTAGAGAACAATTGTTGTTCTGTTTACATGAATAAAACCTTCTATGGTCATACACACCAACGAAAATGGTTTGTTGGATCTCGATCGTAATGATACACATATTCATAATATTGAAGCCAAAAGATGCGAAGTTAATAATGATAGTGCAACCTATTTGTGGCACTGCCGTTTAGGTCATATTGGTGTAAAGCGCATGAAGAAACTCCATGCTGATGGGATTTTGGAATCACTTGATTATGAATCACTTGATGCTTGCGAACCATGCCTCTTGGGCAAGATGACTAAAACGCCGTTCTTCGGAACAATGGAGCAAGCAACAGATTTGTTGGAAATCATACATACTGATGTATGTGGTCCAATGAATATTAAGGCTCGCAACAAGTATCATTATTTTCAGAACTTCACAGATGATTTAAGCAGATATGGGTATATCGACTTAATGAAACATAAGTCTGAAACGTTTGAAAAGTTCAAAGAATTTCAGAGTGAAGTGGAAAAATCATCGTGACAAGAAAATAAAGTTTCTACGATCTGATCGCGGAGACGAATATTTGAGTTACGAGTTTGGTCTTCAGTTAAAACAATGTGGAATAGTTTCACAAATTCATGCCACCTGGAACACCACAGCATAATGGTGTGTCCGAACGTCATAACCGTACTTTATTGGATATAGTACAATCTATGATGTTTCTTACCGATTTACCAATATCGTTTTGGGATCATGCATTAGAGACAGCTGCATTCACGTTAAAAGGGGCACCATCTAAGTCCGTTGAGACGACACTTTGATAGTGTGATCAAAGCATTTGGATTTATACAGACTTTTGGAGAAGCCTGTATTTACAAGAAAGTGAGTGGGAGCTCTGTAGCATTTCTGATATTATATGTGGATGACATATTGCTGATCGGAAATAATATAGAATTTCTGGATAGCATAAAGGGATACTTGAATAAGAGTTTTTCAATGAAAGACCTCGGTGAAGCTGCTTACATATTGGGCATTAAGATCTATAGAGATAGATCAAGACGCTTAATAGGACTTTCACAAAGCACATACCTTGAAAAGATTTTTGAAGTAGTTCAAAATGGAACAGTCAAAGAAAGAGTTCTTGCCTGTAACAAGGTGTGAAATTGAGTAAGACTCAAAGCCCGACCACGGCAGATAATAGAAAGAGAATGAAAGTCATTTCCTATGCCTCAGCCATAGATTCTATAAAGTATGCCATGCTATGTACCAGATCTATTGTATACCCTACACTGTGTTAAGCAAGGGAGTACAATAGTGATCTAGGAAGTAGATCACTGGACATCGGTCAAAATTATCCTTAGTAAAATAAGGATATGTTTCTCGATTATGGATATGACAAAAAGGTTCGTCGTAAAAGGTTACGTCGATGCAAGTTTTGACACTAATCTAGATGACTCTAAGTCTCAATCTAGATACATATTGAAAGTGGGAGCAATTAGCTAAAGCAGCTCCGTGCAGAGCATTGTAGACATAGAAAATTGCAAAATACATAACGGATCTGAATGTGGCAGACCCGTTGACTAAACTTCTCTCACAAGCAAAACATGATCACACCGTAGTACTCTTTGGGTGTTAATCACATAGCGATGTGAACTAGATTACTGAATCTAGTAAACCCTTTGGGTGTTGGTCACATATCGATGTGAAACTATGGGTGTTAATCACATGGTGATGTGAACTATTGCTGATAAATCACATGGCGATGTGAACTAGATTGTTGACTCTAGTGCAAGTGGGAGACTGAAGGAAATATGCCCTAGAGGCAATAATAAAGTTATTATTTATTTCCTTATATCATGATAAATGTTTATTATTCATGCTAGAATTGTATTAACTGGAAACATAATACATGTGTGAATACATAGACAAAACAGAGTGTCACTAGTATGCCTCTACTTGACTAGCTCATTAATCAAAGATGGTTATGTTTCCTAGCCATGAACAAAGAGTTGTTATTTGATTAACGAGATCACATCATTAGTTGAATGATCTGATTGACATGACCCATTCCATTAGCATAGCACCCGATCGTTTAATGTGTTGCTATTGCTTTTATCCATGACTTATACATGTTCCTTTAACTATGAGATTATGCAACTCCCATTTACCGTAGGAACACTTTGTGTGCTACCAAACGTCACAACGTAACTGGGTGATTATAAAGGTGCTCTACAGGTGTCTCCGAAGGTACATATTGGGTTGGCGTATTTCGAGATTAGGATTTGTCACTCCGACTGTCGGAGAGGTATCTCAGGGCCTTCTCGGTAATGCACATCACATAAAGCCTTGCAAGCATTGCAACCAATGAGTTAGTTGCGAGATGATGTATTACAGAACGAGAAAAGAGACTTGCCGGTAACGAGATTGAACTAGATATTGGATACCGACGATCGAATCTCGGGCAAGTAACATACCGATGACAAAGGGAACAACGTATGTTGTTATGCGGTCTGACCGATAAAGATCTTCGTAGAACATGTAGGAGCCAATATGGGCATCCAGGTCCCGTTGTTGGTTATTGACCGGAGACGTGTCTCGGTCATGTCTACATTGTTCTCGAACCGTAGGGTCCGCACGCTTAACGTTACGATGACAGTTATTATGAGTTTATACATTTTTTATGTACCGAAGGAGTTTGGAGTCCCGGATGTGATCACGGACGTGACGAGGAGTCTCGAAATGGTCGAGACATAAAGAATTATATATTGGAAGCCTATGTTTGGACATCGGATGCATTCCAGGTGAAATCAGGATTTTACCGGAATACCGGGAGGGTTACCGGAACCCCCCGGGAGCATAATAGGCCAACATGGGCCTTGGAGGAGAGGTGAGAGGGATGCCCCATGGGCTGTGCGCCTCCCCCCTTCCCCTAGTCCTATTAGGACTAGGAGAGGTGGGCGCCCCCTCTCTCTCTCTCCCCCTTGGAGAATCCTAGTCCAACTAGGATTGGGGGGGGGGGAATCCTACTCCCAGAGGGAGTAGGACTCTCTGGCGCGCCAAGGCCTGGCCGGCCAGCCCCTCCCCCTTGGCTCCTTTATATACGGGGGCAGGGGGCACCCCAGAAACACACAAGTTGATCTACGGATCGTTCCTTAGCCGTGTGCGGTGCCCCCTTCCACCAAATTCCACCTCGATCATATCGTTGCAGTGCTTAGGCGAAGCCCTGCGCCGGTAACACATCAAGATCGTCACCACGCCGTCGTGCTGACGGAACTCTTCCTCGACGCTTTGCTGGATCGGAGCCCGGGGATCGTCATCGAGCTGAACGTGTGCCAAGAACTCGGAGGTGCCGGAGTAACGGTGCTGTGATCGGTTGGATCGCGAGGAGAACGTACGACTACTTCCTCTACGTTGTGTCAACGCTTCCGCTTCGGTCTACGAGGGTACGTAGACAACACTCTCCCCTCTCGTTGCTATGCATCACCATGATCTTGCGTGTGCGTAGGAAATTTTTTGAAATTACTACGTTCCCCAACACGACGGCAGCGCGGCACTCCGAAGAGGCGCGCTTGCCGGAGTGGGCGCCAGAGCACTTGCCGGGCTTCTTCTTTCCCCCGGAAGCTCCAGCGGCAAGTGGGTCGCGGGCCGTTGCTGCTATTGTGTCCCGGTATATTTGGTCGGCGCAGATAAGGGCATCCTTCTTGTCGCCGGGGACAGAAATGACGCTTATCGGGCCAGGCATCTTGAGCATGTTATACGCGTAGTGAGAGGCCGCCATGAACTTGGCGAGCGCTGGTCGGCCGAGGATCCCGTTGTAAGGCAACGGAAAGTCGGCGACGTCAAAGGTGACCTTCTCAGTCCTGAAATTCAGCTCGCTGCCAAATGTTACCGGCAGCGTGATCTTTCCCTTTGGCTTGCTCCTTCCCGGGTTGATTCCTTGGAATGTGCCGGTTTCTTCGAGCTCGCTGTCGGGAACTTGGAGTCTCTGGAGAACAGCAGAGGAGATCAGATTCAAGCCGGCCCCGCGGTCAACTAGCATCTTAGTGACCTTGAGGTTGCGGACCATTGGGGAAACCAACATCGGCAAGCACACGATCGTGGTTGTGCGATCAGGGTGGTCCTCAATGTCGAAGATGATAGGCGTGCTGGACCATCTCAGGGGTCTGCATGACTCGACGGGTGGCTCCGCTGCATTGACCTCCCGCACCCACCGTTTAAGCTGGTGGTGGGAAGCGTGCAGGGAGGCACCGCCGTCCACACACAAGACCTCAGTGGCTTTCTGAAACTCCTGCTCGCTGGTCTCGGGGTCTTCCATGTCTTCGTCGTCGTCATCGTCTTTGTCCTTGTCGCATCCCCGGGGAGGTCTGTCTGCTTGCCGCTGCTTGTCCTTGTCGCGGCGCTCCCCCGGGCCGGGACGCTTCGTGCCGGATCCCCCGCCGCCTGCTTGGGCTCTCTCCTTGTCGCGTCGTGCGTACTCGGCCTTCTGCAGCTCGACGAGTCGCTCGACTTGCTTGCAACTCTGGAGGTCGTGGCCCCTGGTATGGTGGATCTTGCAGTACTTCTTGTCAGTACCGTCCCGCTTATCGGCAGCAGCCACCGCCTGGCAGTTGGCGCACCCGACAACCTCCTTGCTGGGGCCTCCCGCCTGGGCTTTCTTGGCGGAGCCCTCGCTGCCGGACTTCTCGACGCGGTGGAGTCGTTGTCGAGGCGAGCCCGGCGAGTCGGCGACCGCGGCTTCTGGGGCGGGGAGTGCACGGTGGTCGCACCCCCGCCATTCTTGGCGCCATCGGTTCTCGCCTGGGTGACTGGCCGCGGCTGCGACGCGCTGTGCTGCCGCGGAGTGTCGCCGTTGGCGAAACCGATGAGGCTCTGGATGGTTGCCCTCCAGTCGTCGAGCTTGTCCGTCGTCGGAGGGTAGTCTAGGAGTAGCTGAGCTCGCGCGAGAGCTTCCGCTGGGGTGGCGGGCAGAGGCGGCGAACGGCGCGAGGAGCGGGATGTGCTCGAACTCCTAACTATGTTAGAAGGAGCAGCACCCGGTCCAGGCAGTCGCGCGATGCTCGTTCCGGCACGCTGGATCGCATGCTGGTCCTGAGCGCCTTGGGACCCACCAGCACGGTCTGGGTCCAGCGAGCGTATGGTACCATGGGTACCATGACGCTGCTGGTTTCGCGCCTCCTGAGAGGGGCGCGGGGCGAGCTCGGACGTCGCGGGACCAAGAACTGGTTCGACGGCGCCCGTTCCTCCGCCGGCGTCCTCCCCACCACTCGTCTGCTTCATGGGCGGTGGGTTCGACGCTGACGGACCGGTCACCTCCGGAGCTTTCTTCTTTGGCGCCATGCCGGCGCAAACAATGAGAGTCTGGCTCGCGCGGACGCCGGATCTGGTTCACACAACCTCGACGCACCCCCTACCTGGCGCGCCAAAGATGTCGGGGGAAATCGGCCTCCACGAGCACCTATGGGGACGGAGCCCCTTTTCGGTTCGGCGGGGGGCGGAGGTTGCACAAAGAGCAGATCGAGGCGACACACACACAACGATTTTAACCAGCTTCGGGCCGCACGGATGCGTAAAACCCTACTGCTGCTTGTCTGGTTGATTCGAGTTCTTGCTCTGGAGCGCAAGAAGCTACAGTAAGTCGGAGCTGGACGTAGACGAGGGTCTACCTGGTTTTTTCCTTCGGGGTCCCCCCCTACGTGCGCATGGGCCTCCTTTTATATGCTAAGGGGTTTCCCACAGGTAGCGACGCAGGTGAGGGTAAAAATGGCAAGGAACTGTGCGAACAGTGGCCGCACAGTGCTATCGCACCTAACTCTGACGGCGGGGGACAAAGGCATTAAATGCCCGTCTGGATCGCCCGAACAGTACCGAGGCGGACCGTTGGGGGCGCCTCCGCTTGCCACGGGGGCGACTCTGCCAACGTCGCATGGCACCGTGCGCCTCAGGTTGTGCGGCGCCCCGCCACGTGCCTCTGGGGAAGCTCCAGTGTGACGCGTGGTCAGGTGAGCTGGAGCACAGGCCTGAGGTGGTGGTTTGCCGCGGCAAGTGGCTTGCCGCGGTGGTTGTCTTGCCGCACCTGAAAGCTTGCCGCTCGTCAGGCCTTGTCGGGGCGCGCGGCGCGCCGCGGCGGGCTTTTCTTGGGGTGCCTTGGCTTGGCCGTCCCGGCGAGCTCCTCCCGCCGGGGCCTTGGTGCTTCGGCTTAGTCGTCCCAGCAAGCTCCTCTTGCCGGGGCCTTGTCGCCTTGGCCCGGCAAGCTCCTCTTGCCGGACCTCGCCTCCTTGGCCCGGCAAGCTCCTCTTGCCGGGGCCTGGTCTTCTAGGCTCGATCACTTGGCCTTCGTCCGGCCCAGAAAGGGCCGTGGAGACTCTTGTCGCTCCCCTGGCAAGCCTTGCCGCAGGACGCTACTACTGCTCGTGCACAAGTTCGGGGTACTAAGGTACCCCTACTTTAGTACACCGACAATATCAATATAAAATCCAACAAATTCTCCATGCATAAAAATTAATGTAATTCAAAATCTTGAAATGAAAAAAAAAGATATTTGAAACTAATTGCCGGTTTGATGTGTTTTAAAAATGTACAACCCATTTCTCATTACTGATGGGCCATTCTCTCGACCAACCGAATGAAAGCTCTCCTCGTCTTGAAAGATTTGCAGCCCAATAGGCCTGACAAAGCGACTTACTTGGCAAATCACAAGAAAACTGGGTTGTGGCCGTGGACCCAGCTGTCAGCCTCTCCACCTACAGTACTCTTCCGATGGAAGTCGTTCCTTGACCATGTTGACCACACCGCGTGGAGAGCACCACGGCGGTGGACAACGGCGAGGCCTAGGAAGGGTATGACGCGGAGCCGGGGAAGACGCGGCAGTGGATGCCCACGCGGAGAGGAGTACGAGGGTTCACTGGTTCGGCTGCGGTGTGAGGCTGCCGTCGCCGCAGGGCCTGGCTAGCGGTGGGAGTAGTAGGGGGTGATGAGGCCTCATCGGCAGCACAGCCGGCCACTGGAGGCAGGAGCAGGCGGTCTCCCCGGCGCTGGTTTGGGCGGCTGGTGCAAGAAGAGCAGCGATTGAAGAAGCAGTAGGTCCGTTCAATTCAAATCCAACGGTTACTGCTGCTAGAATCATTTGTTGACTAAGTTGACAAGCCCTGCATACGCGTCAACTTAGTAGGCCCACAGGTCAGCCTCCCAACCGGTGCGCCCCAGATGTCAGTGGGAGGAATCATTTTTTTCGCGTAATAAGGAGGCAGTTGATTGCGTGCGGCCAGACCAGCGGAGGGAGTAGGGTGGGCCGGGGAAGCCTGTGCAGCATCACAGCGGGCCACAAGAGGAGGGAGCAGGCAGTCCCGCCAGCGCTAGTTTATGTGGCTGGAGCAGGAAAATCAGAGATTGAAGAAGCACGTCGGCCGTTGGATGGACAGCCAACACTAACTGCTGCTAGAATCGTGTGTTCACTAATAAAGCCTTGCGTAAACAAGTCAGCCTCGAAATCTGTGGCGTGTACAGCCCATTTGCTATTATTTTTATAATTTTTACTCATTTTCTAATTCATATGGAATTTATTGCAGCCCGTTTTCCATTTTTAGAATTGCTGGCCATTTTCTGGTCAGTACCAGGGTCAAAAAATTAACTAAATATGTGGGAAATTTTGAAAATTCACAAATTTTTGCTGGGGAACGAAATATTCTTAATCAAAAAATTAATAGCCATACTAAAACAAATTTAAAAATAAATTAGTACTATGTCATGTTAAATCCAATGAAATATGTATAAGATATCAGTGAAGAACGAAAACAAAAAAAGAAACTTATATCCCATTTGCTATATTTTTTTTTGGAATTTTCAACCCCTTCTGATATTACTTTTAACACACATTGACCATACTCTTAAGCCAGGCTGGAATGCATCCCTCCTCGTCTTGAAAGATATGCAGCCCAGTAATCCGGAGAAAACAAATAGGCCTAGCTTGGGTATTCTTCAAAAAGAAATACTGGGCTACCTATTTTCCCAAAGAACTGGTGCATGAGCATTTAGCTTTATTTATTTATTTATTTACTTATTTATGTTTAGGGGACCATGAGCATGTACCTGGGCCGGATTCATGTGAGAGCTTCCCTTCTAGTTAATTATGGGCTTCTCTATTGGGCCTTCATCAGTGGGCTGCATGTTATCAACAAGTGGAAAATGTGTTCCGAGTTTCAAAAGAAATGTGTTCCGTACGATAAATAGTATGCGCTACGTACGGTACGGGGCACTAAAGGATCGAACCGTGCAATGACTTCCAAAACATTGTGTTTGTCGTTCTAACAACACATTTATTCAACCAACAGACGAAATATACTACTGATTGTACATTGAAAACAGCAGCAGCAGCAACCAGGGCTGGGGGTGCAACAGAAGCAGTAAGCAGGACAGAAGAGTGAAGACGCAGCTCTCTCTTCCAAACCAAACATCAACCATCATTACAAAAGGGCTACCAAAAAATAACAAGTGTAGGCATCAAACTAAATAAAGATCCTACTACACCAAGTGTACGCATCTAACTAACTGGTTCAGTTAGACATTACTATTTATTAAGTTGTGGAGATTGGCTAACGGCTTGAACCAGATGGGTGCCTGACGGGGGAAACTCCAGCCAGCAGGTCGAAGTCTGATACTTGCGACCCTCTCTCCTACTTTGGGCTGCAGAGCGTGGCGGCATGCAGAGACGCATGGTACGCTGCAAATATTAGGGTATGGTGCATGCAGAGACGCATGGTACACTGTGTACACACAGTTTTGCCTGATGAACGAAACCGTGCTGCCATCATGATCCTTGTCGTCAGTTATCTCCTGGTTAATCGGATAATTTAGTCCGACAAACAGAGAGCGTGTACCAAGGCTACTTACCAGCCTCCAGTCAAAAATTCCTGAAGGCCCAGAGAAGTCGGGATCCTGCTCAAAGACCTTGCAGTGACTGTGATTGTATTCCGTGAAACAACACGTCCGGTATGTGCGAACGATCATCAATCTTTCGCCGTCGTCTGATCGAGCCAGGAACCACCTGCAACTGCCATGCCGCTTTTCTTTGAAAGGTTCTGGGATTAGGAAGGGTAGGGACACCAGGCGGCCTACAACATCATATCAAGTTGGAGTCAAATAAAATAGGGCTCTTGGTTTAGTCAATCTTAAGAATAGCATGTTATGAGCATGAATATTTTTTCAGCAAATGTTGACAGTAATATAAGCAAGCCATCATGATATCATAGGAAAGTAACATACTGCTGTAGCAGTCGTTTGTAGCGATGACTGGAGTAGGCCAGCAATACATCCAGCCATAGAAGGAGTCGACAGCGTAAATGAAGCCCTTGTGTTCAATGGCATCAGAGAACCATGGAGGATGTATGATCCTACGATGGCCGTGCACATTTATCCACTTACCACAATGACCTGTCAGATAGGCGAGACCGCGGTTGGAGAATGCAATTAGCCTGAAGTCTTTATAATTCGCAGATCTTGTGGGCACTTGGCAGATTACAACCTTGAGCAAATCAAACTTGGTATCATGTTGGCTACTGTAAGATTTCGAGTATTCTGGGCCGCGGTGCCAAAGCAGTGCAGTGTTACTCGAAGGAAGGGGGATCAATCGCCAGGTGTAGACCTCCGCGAGCATCCAGCTACCGCGACCGTCGACGAGCACCATCCAAGACGTGTTCATGCCGACCCAGTACATACCGTTAATGTAGTTGAGGCTGACAGGAATCGGATCGCAGTCAAGGGGGTTGATGCTCGCCACCCTACGATCGTTATGCTGCGTGACACGCCGTTTCTGAAGATCAGGTGGCATCAGCAAGCAAGGAGCTGGCTTAAAAAGCTCCGTCCTGAGGGCTTTGAGTAAACGGTACAACCCCGACGAGCACGCGGCAAGCGGCATGGTACTGAGATTGTCCACACGCAAAACAATGAGCTTGATTACCTCTGTGGGGAGCGAATTCCAGCCACTCTTTTGGCGCACGCTGCTCGGTTCTGCCATTGTTAGTGCTTGGGTTTCGGACGAGGGGGGGAGGCGCCTTAGCGGGGATGGAAGATTGGACGAGATTATGTGTGGACAAAGATGGAGAAGCGAATATGTGCTGCGGGAAGTGGACAAGTGATGATGACTACATCATGCCGCTTCACTTACGAGACACATACCAGCAGCGTAGGGTCATGTCGATGCCAGAAAACTTGCTTGAGTGATCACAGTACTGGTACTCCCTATAGTGTTATGCCCTAACTTGCTTGAGTAGAGTAGTAGAGTAGGACTCTGCTCTACTACTAGCACCGGAGGAGTAGTATATTCTAATCTAAAATAGTTACAAACTTCAATGCCCGAGCGTGGAACGACTATGAACCGTGCTCAAAGACCGTGTCTATGTGGTGTTTGGACATGGGCGACAACCTCAACGCCAACTGTGTTGCTCCCGTTTCACCGTATGTGTTTCTGTCCTTACTGTTCGAAATTGTGGTAGAATTCATGTTTCTACTGTATATCCTACTACTATGCTAGTCCACATGATTAATTTCATCTTTGTTATAGCCGTCATGATTTATTTTGTGCTTATTCGGATTAAATCTCGTAGTAACTTGCTCATATATTCAACTGGCGCAACGTCCCTTACAGCCACTCCCGTTTCATGGATGGCTTGGTCGATGTTGGAATTTTGCTAGTAGGCCATTATAAGGTGAGCTCTTCTACCACTTGTATGAGCATGAGAAGAGGAGACCTACACGCACGCTCCTCCTCCTCACTCGCCTCGCCATGCCACGCCTCGTCACGACGCGCTGTGGGTTGTGGGATTGAGCCAAGCCGAGGATAGAGCTATACTCCCATGACCTACCCGGCCTGCACTATATAGTTTCTCACCACCGTTCCAGATCATTGCCCTGCCAAGCAAGTCTTCTCCATTCCTCCTTTTGGTGTGCACCGGGAGAAGGGACAGCAAGCCTCCGGAACCCCACCTCTCGTGATAATGTACGGGAGAGGGGCGATCAGGTTTTTGGGGAGTGCACTCACGCGACTGCTGGCAGCGACAACTTCACGAACGATGACTTCTTCCCCGACCTCGGCAACCACATCCTCGACGACATGGGCGACAACGTCAACGCCGGCGGTGCTGCTCTCGTTGCACCGTATGTGATTCTATCCTTCCTGTTCGAGATCGTGGTAGAATTCATGTTTCTAGTATGTGATATGTTCATCTGCTATGCTAGTTCGCATGATTAGTTTAATCTCTGTCAATGCTGTCATGATCTATTTCCTATTTATTTGGATTAAATATCATAGTAATTTGCTCATATTTCCAACAATCCAAAAACCTGATAATAGGCCCTTCGTCCACTGCTATGACTGCCCGATGCTGTTTTGTGGCTCGCCGGCGGACATGGTGCATCACCTCACGGATGCGTGCAGCGGTCACTGCTGGCCCTTGGCGGAGATCATCAAGTACGAGAAGTGCTACCCGTTCACCATGCCGGAGTCGCTGGAGGATCATCGCCGCCTGCTAGTCTCGGAGGAGGACGGCAGCGTCTTCCTCTTGATCATGGGCACCAGCGAGGCCCGTGCAGGCCGCCGCCCCGTCTCTGTAATGTGCGTCAGGGGCGACGCCGCTGACGCTGACACTGACACGAGGCCGATGTACGGGTGCATGGTCAGTGTTACTACCCCTCCGGGTCATGTGGGCGGCGACTCCGGCCTCATCGAACGGACTTGGACTCTGGGGAGCTGGGACTATCCCGCCAATGTGGACTTGGAAAACCCATGGCATCCTTTACCCGCCGACGCGGTTCACGGGGACTCCAAGGAGGTTCACCTGGACATACGCATTATCAAGTTAAATGTTGGTCATTAGTCTTCGCTCAATGTAATCCGCTGTCAAAGCATGTGGAGACTTCCATGCAGGATCTTGCTCTATTAGAGTATCGCGCATGAATAAAAGTGTATCCGTTTATGGTTTAGTCTAGAATCTTCCATGTATGAATTTTTACTACAGTACTGGTGAAAGACTTACGATGAACCATTTCTTACAGCTCCTCTGCCCGCTTGCAAGTCATCCTGATTTAATCCCTCCGTCTAGGGGTATAAGGGCATGGTCAATATTACTTAATAGTATAGCCAACTGTTGACTATAAGAAAGTGCCATGTCATCTA
Source organism: Aegilops umbellulata (assembly GCA_032464435.1). Lineage (NCBI taxonomy): Eukaryota > Viridiplantae > Streptophyta > Magnoliopsida > Poales > Poaceae > Aegilops > Aegilops umbellulata. The sequence goes on from CP136058.1 coordinate 296,425,505, forward strand.
TAGCCAACATGTATAACAATCGATACTCAAAAACTAATTCTTGAAGATCATTTCCTGCAAAGCACAATAAGAGTTATTTCTTCACAAGTTTTGGATGCAGGTTGAATAGTTGAACGCTTTTGTTTGCAAAAGATACCTTTTTATCTATTTCACCCGGATGTTTGTGAGCTCTAGAGATGAAATAATATCCGAAGAAACCTATCGATACCCGTTACACATGAGATGAACCGCACATCCTTTGTCAAAATAAACAACTCCCCGATCAATGCATTTCACTATTCGGTGCAACGCACGGGCACCTTACTACTATAGATTAGTACGACCAAAATTGAACTAACATTATATATAGTACGATAAATGCTGATGCATATCACCTAAAATTATATCATTCAAAACTATGTTCAAATACGAATCCAACGATATAGTTTTTGTTGACATGCACTAACATTTGGTCAGTTAAATCTTCAGTCAAATTCAATGGGGGACTAATAAACCATGACCGATGTAGTACAAGTGTAGAGGGCGGCGCTGCACGGGAGTCTCACCTCTCACCCCGCTCGTGGCGCGGCAGTAAAGCCGTCATATCACCAAACCCAACCACTCCCAGTAATAAGTACATTGTAGCCAGCCTGCAAGTCATGTACACTGTACTGACAGTGGAACCCACAGAGTACTTAGAATACAAGATTAAGGATGCAATAAACTTTTTATAGAGGGAGAATCATACACGCAATAAACTCAAATGGATTGGACATGACTCTATTATTCTCCAACGGCAACCGGAAAATTTCCTCCCGCGGGCTGGAGTAGGTTTCTCAGTTTGCATGCGGGTTTAACGGAGGGGTTTGATGGAGGCGAGGAGGCGTGTTCAGCCGGGCGTGCAGTGGACGGCGCAGTGCTATTCGATTTGACAACTACAACCAGTATATTATAAAAAACAAAGAAGGGTAGTAGAGATAGAGATAAGAATAGAGACTAGGGAGGACCACCATCTACTGCTTCGTGGGCTACTCTTGCGCTCCATTCGGCGGCCGCAACGTCCCCTGTAGCCACTCCCTCCTACGCTCCATTCGGCGGGCGTTGTTGAAATTTGGGGAGCGCACTCTCCCGACTGCTAGCAGCGACGACTTCACCGACGACGACTTCTTCCCCGACCTCGGCAACCTCTTCCTCAACGACATGGGCGACAACCTCAACGCCAATGGTGCTGCTCCCGTTGCACCGTATGTGTTTCTGTCCTTCCTGTTTGAAATCGTGGTAGAATTCATGTTTCTAGTCTGTGTCCTAGATTCGATCTGTTCATCTACTATGCTAGTCTACATGATTAGTTTAATCTCTATTATAGCCGTCATGATTTATTTTGTAGTAAATCTCGTAGTAACTTGCTCATATATTCAACTGGCGAAACGTCCCCTACAGCCACTCCCGTTTCATGGACGGCCTGGTCGATGCCTCCAAGGAGCCCTTCGTCTACTGCCATGAGTGCCCGGTGCCGTTTTGGGGCTCGCTGGCAGACATCGTGCATCACCTGATGCAGGCGTGCGGCAATCACTACTGGCCCTTGGCGAAGAACATAAAGTATGAGACGTGCTACCCGTTCACCATGCCGGAGTCACTGGAGGATCAGCACCGCCTGCTAGTCTCGGAGGAGGACAGCAGCGTCTTCCTCTTGATCGTGGCCACCGGCGAGGCCCGCGCAGGCCGCCGCCACATCTCTGTAGTGTGCGTCAGGGGCGACGCCGCTGACGCTGACACTGACACGAGGCCTATGTACGTGTGCGTGCTCACTATTACTACCCCTCGGAGGTACATGGGCGACGACACTGGCTACATCAAGTATACTTCGACTCTGCCGAGCTAGGACCTTCCCGCCGACGTCGACATGGAAAACCCATGGTGTTATTTGAACTCCAACAATGTGCACGGGGACTCCAAGGAGGTTCACCTGGACATCTGCATTTTCAAATTAAATGTTGATCATTAGTCTTCGCTCAATGTAATCCGCTGTCTAAGCATGTGGAGACTTCCATGCATGATCTTCCTCTATTGGAGTATCGCACATGAATAAAAGTGTATCCATTTATTGTTTAGTCTAGAATCTTCCATGGATGAGTTTTTACTACAATACTGGTGAAAGACTTATGATGAACCATTTTTTACATATCCTCTGCCCCCTCCCGAGTCATCCTGATTTAACCCCTCCGTCTAGGTGTATAAGGGCATGGTTAATACTTAAATAGTATAGCCAACTATTGGCTATAAGAAAGTGCCATGTCATCTGTAGCCAACATGTATAACAATGGATACTCAAAAACTAATTCTTGAAGATCATTTCCTGCAAAGCACAATAAGAGTTATTTCTTCACAAGTTTTGGATGCAGGTTGAACAGTTGAATGCTTTTGTTTGCAAAAGATACTTTTTATCTATTTCACCCGGATGTTTGTGAGCTCTAGAGATGAAATAATATCCAAACAAACCTACCGATACTCGTTACACATGAGATGACCCCCTTGTCAAAATAAACAACTCCTCGATCAATGCATTTCACTCTTCTGTGCAACGCACGGGCACCTTACTATAGATGAGTACGACCAAAAATTGAACTAACATTATATATAGAACGATAAATGACGATGCATGTCACCTAAAATTATATCATTGAAAACTATGTTCAAATACGAATCCAACGATATTGTTTGTGTTGACATGCACTAACATTTTGTTAGTTAAATCTTCAGTCAAATTCAATGGGGGATAAACCACGACCGATGGAGTAGTAGTACTAGTGTAGAGGGCGGCGTTGCACGGGAGTCTCACCTCTCACCCCGCTCGTGGCGCGGCAGTAAAGCCTTCATATCACAAAACCCAACCACTCCCAGTAATAAGTGGCCTGGTAAAATAAACGGACAAGCAACCATCACATCCCTCCGTCTTTTTTGCATTTCATCTCTCTGCATTTACTTTCTCCGGTTCATCTCGCACACTCGATCCCTAGCTACTACTCCTAGGGCCAGTTCTTTTGGCAGCTTCCCCAGCTTTTCCCACAAGACTAGTCATAGTGGAGAGTAACAATAAGGCGCCTCACTCATTTATTTGGGCTTCTAAACTACTATTCTGTCCTGGTTTATTCCTCACCATTGTAATTTGTGCTAAATTTTGACCAAAGATTTAACTGGTTTATTTCTCACCATTGTAATCCGTCTGTCTAGGTGTGTAAGTCATCTTATGAAAACCAAATAATCCCAAAACACTTAGGCGCGGTGCATTAACTTCTACCTCGTTTCTTGTTTCTTGACATATCAACCAATAAGAGATAAAGAGTGTGCATGCTTTTAATGACTTGAGATATCAAACACGACATGTAGTGGTTATTTCATTGCATGCAATACTATTAATTAGCAAATAAACATTAACGTTTCTCGTTTTCTCCTCCTCCTTGGTCACAGTGCACAGCCTAAGATGACTTACTCACCTGGACGGATGGAGTAGTGCATGTGACATGCACTAACATTTCATTAGTTAAATTTATGATCAAAATTTGACACAGATTACAATGGGGACCAATAAACCAGGACGGAGGTAGTAGTTATGGGATTACTAATCTAGAAGCCTAAAAGAACTGGCCCCTGGTACTCCTCCTAGTAGTAGTACTCAAGTTGGCATTCCAATTGCACGGCACAACTTGTTAGGCAAAAAATTCGATATAGGGTGTAGGAAGCGGTTTGGGAATTTGCACGCCTTTCCAACCAGTGAGATAGTCCGTACAAAGTATGACAAAGAAATAACCACAGAGAAGGAAGCTAAAAGTAAACAATCAAATGAGCATTTTTGCATTTGTTTTGCATTGAATCGTTTCACCAGCTTGACTAGTGTTGTTTTTCTACTTTTACAAAAACCGCATCGTAATGTTAAAACGTGCATTTGCACGTACATAAGTAATAGTAGTACTCCCTCCGTCTAGGTGTATAAGTCTTCCCTCCTTCTTGGTCACGGTGCACAACCAAAGATGACTTATGGACCTGGACGGAGGGAGTAGCACAGTCTGCAAGCATATATCGAGAGGGATGTGTAGTGCGATAGTATATAGTAAAGTTTGTGCTATATGCACGTACTTGCAAAATGCGTACGAATACACAAGGTTTCCAAACTTTCCCTTTTACATACTTAATTAAGGACGCTAAAAATTCCTGAACGTTCGGGATTTATCATTTGCGTTCCAAAACTAATGAGACCGCCTTACGAAACAAAAATTATACTCCTCCTAAAAGCCACGACGCTCGCAGGAGCGCTAGCGGCGCGCCACGAGTGCCCTGGTGCGCGGCCGTTTCCCAGCGCGCCGACACAACGCCTCTTCCTCAGCCTCGCAACTCGCTAGGTGCTGATTGGCGGCTTGCCGGCGGGCGAGCGCGATCTCACCGGTGTGGTGATCCGGCGCCAACAGGTACTCCTCCTTGCTGGAAGCGTGCACCCGGTCCACGTACCACCAAGTGTAGATGAGGCGCTTGGGCCCGACTGCACTCAGGGCGTCGGCACGGGCGTCCTCCGCCACCCTCACGGCCCTCGCACGAGCCTTCTACCAAAGAGCCAATTGCCTGACTCCCTCGGACGCGAAATAGGCCTCCCAGGCAGCTTGTTCCGCGGTGCGCTTCTCTTCCTCGGCCTTCTTCTCCGCCTCTATTTTGGCGCGCTCTGCTAGAGGCAAAGCCTCCCACAAGGCGACATCCATTTCTTTCCCAAGCTCCTCTAGGCTGGGGGGCTCGGCGGGCGGCGCGGCGTTCTCATCATAGAGGGGAGCCGACGCGTCCTCCAGCGCGCGTGCTAGCGAGATTGGGAAGGCCGACGCGTCCACCTCGACGCGTCGCGGCGAGGAGCGGAACGCCGACGCGTCCTCCTCGACTAGTCGCGGCGAGGAATGGAATGGCAACGCGTCGCGTCGCGGCGAGGAGCAGAACGCTGACGCATCCTCCTCGACTAGTGGCGGCGAGGAACGGAACGACGACGTGTCATGTAGCAGCGAGGAGCGGAACACCGACGCATCCTCCTCGACTAGTGGCGGCGAGGAACAGAACGGCGACACGTGACCATCCGCGCGGTGCAGCCAGGGGCTCCTAGGGCTTGGGAGGGGCGATGCCATGGTGGTCGACGTGAGAGGGAGGGGGAGGAGATAGCGATGAACGTGAACATGAGGGGGAGGAGATAGCGATGTCGTGGGAGGCGCAGTATTTATAGCGAGCAATGGCACACCTACGTAAGATATGGACTGAGCTGCACTGACTTAACTGCAGGTCCAGTTGCGTCACGGACATGTGGGCCAGACCCCTGTTGGTACCATATGTAAGTGACCCAATGCACCTGCAGTTAAGTAACAGCTACGTGGGCATATTTGTTGGAGTAAATTACGGGGGAGGGAAGGGGTGGAAATATTGCTGGTCACAACGGATTGGACGAGCGTGGGGGGAGGAGAGTCATGCATGCAGGTATGGGGAGCGGTGCATAATAAGTCATCTTGCATGCCGGGCTAGGTATAGTCTCAAGTCATTAAAAACACACACGCCCTACACATGTTCATATTTCAAGGTGCACTAAATTATTGCATGCGATGATTAAGGCTGGCCATAATGGTGGTATGTTAGCTGGTATCATGCACACGAGAATAGCAAACATGCTGATGTGGCAAAGAATTCAAGAAGAGAGGAGGGTTAGAGTAACTAGTGTTCATGCATGCATTGGTAAACACATTTTTTTGTGAAGAACGACAGCACTAGTTGAGTACTTTTGCAGACTTCAAAAACTACTCCACCGCCTCTACTATCTTGCTAAGAGTAGGTGAAATTTTTGAATCGAGCCCTTTAAACTAGAAGGGAGGTAGTGGTACTCTAATAGCTAACCTTGTTGTGATGACAAGATAGGACATGGCACGCACCTGGACGGAGGAACTAGTCTGCATTGTGCATTTAAGTTTTGTTTGAAGTCAATGTACCTCTACTTTCACCAAAAATGTGTCAACATTCACAATGTCAAATAAATATTTTTACACTCATTATAAAACGTAGTTCTTATACTCATTATAATCAGTACTCCCTCCGTCTAGGTGAGTAAGTCATCTTAGATTGTGCACTGTGACCAAGGAGGAGGGGAAAACGAGAGATCTTAATGTTTATTTGCTAATTAATAGCATTGCATGCAATGAACTAACAACTGCATGTCGTGTTTGGTAGTCTCAAGTCATTAAAAGCATGCACACCCACATCTCCTATTGGTTGATATGTCAAGAAACAAGAAACGAGGTAGAAGTTAATGCATCGCGCCTAAGTGTTTTGGGATTACTCCCTCCATCCATTTTTACAGGGCCTAACTTGTCAATCTCTCGTACCAAGGCATGTCCGCAAAAAGAGGAACTGATTTTGGGACTAGTATCGGGATCCCGTGTAATCTTGCATGCAGCCTCCTTTGAATGCCTAGCCGCTAGCCTCCCTTCCTTTAATCCATCGCATGCAAATTACTCTCCTCCCTTTTCTACATGCATGCCCAACCATAATTCCTCAAATCATGTATGCATTGGCTGAAATATAGAGCTCGCTCCTCCTTTGAAAATATGGTGGTGCTATCCATGCATGCAAATCAATGCGACGGCCAGAGCATTTTCACGATGAAGGGACCACGCACGACTTGCAAGAGAAAATTAAGATGGAGATGCCTCTGTTAGTTCATTTGGCCTTGTATAGATGGAAAAATAAAATTTGGGGTTAGGCCTTGTATAGATGGAAGGAGGGAGTATTTGGTTTTCGTCAGATGACTTACACACCTAGACGGAGGGAGTATTGTAGATATTGATTTTTTTAGTATAAATTTGGTCGTGGGATTTCATTGATGCCTCTCAAAGCAAGGAGGAAGCGGAGCTTAGGGCTTGCATTGCCGGTCTCTACATATGTATCTCTCTTCATAATCCTGTAATTTTAGAGACTGATTGCGCTTTTGTGGTAGCGTCTCTTGCATCGGGGGACTATGACAGGTCTGCTATGCGTGACCTAAAGATGAAAGCGTTGAGCATCTCAAAGTTGATCAACAATCTTCAATTGTCAAAGATTAGCCGTTCGGCCAATAAGGTGGCACACTTAATCACTAAGTATAGCTTTGACAATAGATTAGATGGTATTCTTGTAAATAACGTACCGCCCTGTGTGGTGAATATTGTATCGAATGAGTGTACTGGTGTGGCTGGTTGATTAATATAAGGTGGTGTTCAAAAAAAGTATAAATTTGGTCAAACACTTTGCAAACGGTTGACGGGAGTAAAAAGGCCAGAGGGAGTATCATGCATGCAGAGTAGGCAAAAAATGGCTTGTCTAAAAAAGGCAAAAAAAATTGCTCATTTATAGCCGGTTGAAGTCTCAAAGGGCACGACCGCGCGAGGGAGGCGAAGGTCGTGGGAGGCGCGAGGTTTGACGGAATTAAGTGAAGTTACATCCACGCGCCGGCATAGCGTGCGAATAGGCAGAAGCTATACTGTCAGGCCTACGATATGGGTCTAGTAGACATGACATCTAGTGGGTCCCGCATAGTTCTCGAGAACTCTTTGGGGGCTTGCAGCCATTTATCCACCGGGCAAGCCAGCAACCCCACGCCGTTCGCACGCCCTACTCGTCCCCGTCTTCTACCTTACAACAGTTCGCTCCCAGTCGTCTCGTCCTTTCACATTAGTTCGCTCCCAGCTTTTTTTGCGGGGTACAATAGTTCAACTTCTCCTAACCCTCCTCCAAAATCCATGGCCTCCCAAATCTCCATGGTCGCCGCTGAGTACCAGGTTAGAGCCATCACCGGTGATCAGTTCATCGTCATCTACACACGTGGATCCGAGACGGTGAAAGCATGGCTTCCTCGCTTCCTACGCATGTTCAACAGTTCAACGGATGAGTGGGTCGCTGGGCTAGATGTTGAGTACACCACAGTCCTGGGACGAGAGAAGGATCTAAAGGACGAAGAGAGGAGGAAGCCCGCCGTGATCCAGGTTTGCATACATAATGTTTTCTTGGTCTACCACATATGCCATGCCGACGTTGAGTGCCAGGATTTTAAGAACTTCCTCAAGGACAAAAGAGTGAAATTCTTTACTGTAGGCTTTAAGAACGATAGTGACATCCTGCGTGTCGGTGTACTAAAGTAGGGGTACCTTAGTACCACAGACTTGTGCACGGGCAGTTGTAGCACCCTGCGGCGAGGCCCGCCCAGGAAGCGCCAAGAGAAGACCAAGCATTCAAGACAAGGCCCCCGGCAAGAGGAGCTTGCCGGGCCGAGAAGACAGGACCCCGGCAAGAGGAGCTTGCCGGGCCAAGAAGACAAGACCCCGGCAAGAGGAGCTTGCCGGGACGACTAAGCCCATGTAATGCCATCCAAGAACAAAGTATAGGAGGCAGAAGATCGAGACCCCGACAAGAGGAGCTTGTCGGGAAGGCCGAACCCAGGCACCACAAGAGAAGCCCGCCACGGCGCGCTATGCGCCCCGGCAAGGCCTGATAGCCGGCAAGCTATCAGGCACAGGAAGACGACCCCCGCGGCAAGCCACTTGCCGCGGCAAATCGCCACCTCAGGACTGCGCTCCAGCTCGCCCGCCCACGCGTCGCTCCGGGGCTTCCCCCAAGGGCACGTGGCGGGGCACCGCGCAGCCTGGGGTATGCGGTGGCATGCAGCCACCATCGTGGCGAGCGGTGGCGCACCTAACGGTCCGCCTCGGAGCTGTCCAGGCGACCGTGACGGGCATTTAATGCCCTTGTCCCCTACCGTCAGAAGTAGGTATGATAACACTGTGCCGCACTGTAGCGCCACTGTTCCCGCACTGTTACAACTACCACCCCTTTTACACTTTTACCCCTTTCTCTTACGTTGACACCTGTCGGTGACCCCTTTGCGCTATAAAAGGAGGCCCGTGTGCAACGTAGAGGGGGTTCCGGGGTTCGGAGATTCGGAATCCAGACAGCCATACGCTCGGTGCAGCTAGCTCCCCAAGCTCCCGAGCTCCCCAGTTCAATACAACCAAGCAGGAGTAGGGTTTTACGCGTCCATCGCGGCCCGAACCTGGGTAAACTGCCCGTGTGCTCGCCTCGATCTGCTCTCTGTGCTCCCTCCGCCCCCCTCACCGGACTACGAAAGGGGCTCCGGCCCCATAGGTGCTCGCGGGGGACGCCGTCCGCCCCGACATCTTTGGCGCGCCAGGTAGGGGGCGCGTCGAGGTTGTGCGGATCAGATCCGGCGTTCGCGCGGGCGCGCTCTTCGTCAGCTTCTCCGAATTCGCTAGCTTCGTCAACACCATGGCCCCGAAGAAGAAGGCTTCGGAGGTCGCGGGCCCGTCCGCGTCACTCCCACCGCTACCGGAGCCAACGGTGGGCGGGGGAGACGCCGTCGGAGGGGTGGCCACCGGCGAGAACACTCGCGGCGCCACCAAATCCAAGAACAGGGCGGACGACCGAGCCTCGGCCTCCGAGGGCGCGTCGCATCCGACCCGACAAACGACGACCCAGCAGCGCCATGCCACAGGGGGTGGCATCCGCTTGCTGGACCAAGGGCAAACTGGAGGTTCACGGGACGCCCCGGGCCCCCGTCCGGACACGGGCAAGGCGAAGGCGCCGGGGAGGGACCCCGCTCTTTCTAACATTGTTAGGAGTCCGAGCATATCCCGCTCCTCGCGCCACTCGCCCCCGCTCCCCTCCACTCCGGCAGAAGCGCTCGCGAGAGCGCAACTGCTCCTCGACTACCCTCCAGCGGCTGACAAGGCCGAATGCTGGAGGGCCACCATCCAGAGCCTGATCGCCTTCGCCAACAACGACACGCCGCAGCAGCCGGCGACCTCACGGCCACGGCAGGTCGAGAAGACGAAGGCCGACGGCGACAAGACCGCCGAGGGTGCAACCACCATGCACTCCCCGGCGCAGAAGCAGAAGACGCCGCCCCGCTGGAGCAACGCCGACGACGGCTCTACATCGTCGTCAGACCCGCGGACCCGCCGGGACCAGCGCCGAGTCCTCGACGAGCGGCAGCAAGAAGACGCTCGAACAAGGATTGAGCGCCGCCGAGAAACTCGGCGGCAATCAGACCAGCGGGCTGGGAACGCTGTCGACGCGCACGCGCCCGGTGAACCAGGTGACTTACCGTACGCGGCAGGTTGCCCTGCGTTCACCCGTGAGCTGCGGCGCGTCCGGTGGCCCAGCACGAAAAACTTCAAGCCCGACGTACCGGAGAAGTACGACGGCAGGACGCACCCCTCGGAGTTTCTCAGCATCTACACGATCGCTGTACAAGCTGCCGGGGGGCGCGACGAGAGGATATTGGCGAACTACTTCCCGCTCGTGCTTAAGCCGAACGTTCGTTCGTGGCTTATGCACTTGCCGGAAGGCTCCATTTCTTCCTGGGCGGATCTTTGCCATCAGTTTGTTGGCGCCTTCACAGGCGGCCACAAACCTCATGGCCAGGATAGCGACCTCCACATCCTAGCCCAGAAGGAAGGAGAACCCCTGCGCAAGTACATCCAGCGCTTCAGCCGCGTGCATCGCAACATCCCCGACGTTCACCCTGCCGCGGTTATCAGCGCGTTCCACCAGAACGTGTGTAACCGCCGCATGCGTGAAGAGATGGCCATGACCAAGATCCGGGACGTCAGCGAGCTATATGCCCTGGCTGACAAGTGCGCGCGCGCGGAGGAGGGGAGGAAACTCCCCGGGGAGGATGCTGGCGCAGGAGAAAGCGACAGTGACGACACCGCCCCGGCGAAGAGAAGCCAGCGGCGGAATACTAGGAGGAAAAACAGGAAAGAGGTGCTTGCCGTCGAGGAGTCCGGCAAGGAGGCTCCCGCCAAGCAAACGCAGGCTGGCGGCTCCGGCAAGGAGCCTGCCCCCGTGGCGGCAGCCGACAAGCAGGACGGCTCCGACAAGCAATACTGCAAGATCCACCGCACCAAGGGCCACGATCTCTCCAACTGCAAAAGCGTCGAGTACCTCGTCGTGCAGCAGAAGGCTGAGTACGAGAGGCGCGACAAGGGGAAGGCCCAGGGTGGAGGTGGCGAACCAAGCAAGAAGCGGCCGCCCATCGGCCGGGGAGGACGCCGCGGCAAGGCCAAGCAGCGGCAAGGCGATCGGCCTCCCCGGGGCCGCGACGAGGATGAAGAAGACGACGACGAAGACGTGGAAGACGAAGATAACAGCGAGCAGGAGTTCCAGAAGGCCACGGAGGTCCTATGCGTTGACGGCGGCGCCTCTCTGCACACCTCGCACCGCCAGCTTAAGCGGTGGGCGCGAGAGGTGAACGCAGCAGAGCCGCCCGTGGAGTCGCGCAGGCTCCTCAAATGGTCTAGCACGCCCATCATTTTCGATCTTGAGGATCACCCCGACCGCACAACCGCGGTCGGGTGCTTGCCGATGCTGGTCTCACCCACCATCCGCAACCTCAAGGTCACCAAAATGTTGGTAGACGGCGGGGCCGGGCTGAACTTGATCTCCTCCGCTGTGATCAAGAAACTCCAGATCCCAGACGGCGAGCTCGAAGAGACCGGATCTTTCCAAGGAATCAACCCGGGGAGGAGCAAGCCCAAGGGGAAGATTACTCTGCCTGTGACCTTCGGCGGCGAGCTCAACTTCAGGACTGAGCGCATCGCGTTCGACGTCGCTGATATCCCGTTACCATACAATGGGATCCTCGGCCGTCCCGCTCTCGCCAAGTTCATGGCAGCTTCCCACCACGCCTACAACGTACTCAAGATGCCGGGGCCGATAAGCGTCATCACTGTCCATGGCGACAAAAAGGACGCGCTTATCTGCGCCGACAAGATCTACCGGGAGGTAGCAGCCGCGGCAGAGAAGGACACACTTGCCGCTGAAGCCCCCGGGGGGAAGAAGACAAGGACCAAGCCCGGTAAGTGCTCTGGGGCCTACTCCGGCAACCGCACCTCTTCGGAGTGCTGCGCCGCCGTCGAGGACGTTCCATCGAGCTCCACCGACAAGCACAAGAAGGGAATGATCGCTCCTCCGGCAACCAAGAAGGTGTCCGCCAAGGAGGACGGCACTGGCGGTACCTTCACCATCAGTGCCACGCTTGACAGCAAATAGGAAAGCGCGCTCGTTGCCTTCCTGCGGGCGAATGACGACGTGTTTGCATGGCAACCGTCCGACATCCCCGGTGTTCCCAGGAGGGTGATTGAGCACAAGCTCGCTGTCTGTCCTCACGCGCGACCCGTCAAACAGAAAGTGAGAAAGCAAGCCGTGGAGCGCCAAGAATTCATCAGCGAAGAGATCAAGAAGCTAGAGGCAGCAGGCCTAGTGAGAGGTGTGATCCATCCAACGTGGCTGGCCAATCCGGTCGTCGTGCGCAAAGCCAATGGGAAGTGGAGACTGTGCATAGACTTCACCGATGTGAATAAAGCATGTCCCAAGGATCCATTTCCCTTGCCGCGCATTGACCAGATTGTTGACTCCACTGCCGGATGTGAGCTACTCTCTTTTCTTGATGCATATTCAGGCTACCACCAAGTCTTTATGGCCAAAGAAGATGAAGAGAAGACCGCATTTATCACTCCGTGCGGCACCTATTGCTTCATACGCATGCCGTTTGGACTGAAGAATGCGGGATCAACGTTTGCAAGGGTAGTGCACACTGCTTTCGAGCCACAGATCCATAGGAACGTGGAGGCCTACATGGATGACATCGTGGTGAAGAGCAGGAGCAAGGAAACCCTGGTCCAAGATCTGGAAGAGACATTTCAGAACCTGCGCAAGATACAGCTCAAGCTGAACCCCGAGAAGTGCGTTTTCGGAGTCCCCTCCGGCAAGCTTCTCGGGTTCTTTGTGTCACAGAGGGGGATTGAAGCTAATCCCGACAAGATCAAAGCCATCGAGCAGATCGAAGCCCCAGGGCGCGTCAAGGACGTCAGAAAACTTGCAGGTTGTGTGGCCGCCCTCAGTCGGTTCATTTCAAGGTCTGCAGAACGCGCCCTGCCCTTCTTTAAAATCTTGAAGAAGGCAGGCCCCATGCAGTGGACTCCAGAAGCGGAGGCAGCGCTGCAAGATTTGAAAAGGTACCTATCCTCCACTCCAATACTTGTCGCACCTAGACCACAGGAGAAGTTGTTGCTATACCTAGCGGCAACCAACCAGGTGGTTAGTGCTGCGTTAGTGGCGGAGAGGGAGGCCGACGAGGAGCCTATACCACCTGCAAGCGAATCCAGCGACAAGCGGGGGGCTGCCCCGGCAAGCTCTGGCCCCGACAAGGACCACCCTGCGCAGGAACGGGATGGAGCGCGGAAGAAGATGGTGCAGCGCCCGGTGTATTTTGTGAGTTCCCTCTTGCAGGGGGCTAGATCAAGATACTCTGGGGTGCAGAAGTTGCTTTTCGGCCTCCTCATGGCCTCGAGAAAGCTGCACCATTACTTCCAAGCACATGAGATAACAGTAGTCACTCGCTTCCCGCTAAAGAGGATATTGCACAATCCCGAGGCAACAGGCAGGATCGTCGAGTGGGCACTGGAGCTGTCGAGCTTTGGACTCAAGTTTGAAAGTACTTCAACCATACAGAGCCGAGCTTTGGCAGAATTCATAGCTGAGTGGACCCCGACGCCAGATGGAGAAGCCCAAGAAACAAGCGCGCCCGTACAAGAAGCAACAAGCGAGTGGGTAATGTACTTCGATGGTGCCTTCTCGCTGCAAGGCGCCGGTGCTGGCGTGGTACTCATCGCGCCCACCGGAGAGCACCTCAAGTATGTTATCCAGATGCACTTCCCAAGAGAGCAAGCAACCAACAATACTGCTGAGTATGAAGGTTTGCTCGCCGGCCTCAGGATTGCGGCCGAACTTGGGATCAGAAAGCTGATTGTGCGGGGAGATTCTCAACTGGTGGTCCGGCAAGTCAACAAGAGCTACCAGAGCCCTCTGATGGAAGCTTATGTGGATGAAGTGAGGAAGCTGGAAGAACACTTTGAAGGGCTGCAAATGGAGCACGTCTTGAGAGCTCAGAATGAGATAGCAGACGGCCTTTCGAAGTGTGCTTCGTTGAAGTTACCTGTGGAACCAGGGACCTTCTTACTCAAGCTGACTCAACCATCCGTTACACCATCAGTTGGGCAGTCCAAGAAAAGGAAGTTGGTCTCCGGCGACTACTTGCAGGCGAGCCTTCCTGAGGCCGCCGCCAAGGTCCCCAAGATCAACAACCAGAACGCCGGGGGACAGCCCGCTCCTGCGGATCCAAGGATCCGTCCAGTCGAAGCAGGTGTCCCCGATAAGCCTTGCTCCGGCAAGCGGATCAGCAGTCTGAACGCTGAGGAACAGTCCGCTCCTGCGGATCCGAGGATCTGTCCAGTTGAAGCGGGGGTTCCCGACAAGCTTTGCCCCGGCAAGCTTGCCGGGGGATCACCGGCTCCGGCGGAACCAGAGGTTCTTGCCGTAGAAGTCGGGGTCCCCGCAGCGGCCTTCATGCCTTTAGTCCTTGCCGTCGAGCCCCGGGCTCCGGCATGGGCGCAGCAGATCGTACGTTTTCTGCGAACTGGAGAACTTCCCGACGACCCAGAAGAGATGGAGAAGATCACCAGGCAGTCAAGTATGTACCAGTTCGTGGACAACGAGCTGTACAGAAGGAGACTCAACGGTGTCAGATTGAAGTGCATCTCCAGGGAAGACGGACATAAGCTATTGGCAGAGATACACGGAGGCATATGCGGCCATCACATTGGCGCAAGAACACTTGTCGGGAAAGCCTTCCGGCAAGGGTTCTTCTGGCAAGAAGCCCTCCAAGATGCAACTGCACTAGTAACCAAGTGTGAAGCGTGCCAGTTCCATGCAAAACAGATTCATCAGCCAGCTCAAGCTCTCCAAACAATCCCTTTATCCTGGCCCTTCTCGGTCTGGGGGCTCGATATCCTCGGCCCTTTTCCCCGAGCCGTCGGGGGCTTCGAGTACTTGTACGTTGCAATCGACAAGTTCACGAAGTGGCCAGAAGTGGAGCCAGTGAGGAAGGTGACCGCGCAGTCAGCAGTCAAGTTCTTCCGGTCGATCGTCTGCCGTTTCGGAATCCCCAACAGAATCATCACCGACAACGGGACACAATTCACGAGTCGCGCCTTCATGCAATACGCCCAGGATCTCGGCGCCAAGGTCTGTTTCGCTTCGGTTGCTCACCCCAGGAGCAACGGTCAAGCAGAAAGGGCCAACGCTGAAGTGCTGCGCGGACTCAAGACCAGGACCTTCGACAGGCTGAACAAGTGCGGAAGAAATTGGATTGAGGAGCTGCCGGCGGCTCTTTGGTCAATCAGAACGACACCGAGTCGAGCCACCGGACAGACACCCTTTGCTCTAGTCTATGGAGCGGAAGCAGTTATCCCCACGGAACTCGTATACGGATCTCCTCGGGTGCTCGCTTATGACGAGCTCGAGCAAGAGCGGCTGCGCCAAGATGACGCGCTGCTCCTTGAGGAAGGACGTCTCCTGGCTGCGGTACGAGCTCCTCGATACCAGCAAGCCTTGCGTCGCTACCATAGCCGCAAGGTCAAGGCCAGGAGCCTCGAAGAGGGCGACCTTGTTCTTCGGCGCACTCAGTCAGCCAAGAATTCCAACAAGTTGACGCCAAAGTGGGAAGGACCTTATCGGGTGAGACAAGTCACGAGGCCTGGCGCTGTCCGCCTCGAGACCGAAGAAGGCGTACCAGTGAGCAACTCCTGGAACATAGAGCATCTTCGCAAGTTTCACCCATAAGGCGCGGTTGCCGTGACCCGCTCCGGCAACCATCGGTTTGTACAGGCCTTGCCGCTGTTGCATGTAACCCCTAGTACAAAGCCAGGCGAAGCCCCTGGCACCAGATAAAGTGGCCCTGTTAGGCGACCTTGTTCTTAGGCACGTTCAGTCGGCCAAGAATTATAACAAGTCGACACCGAAGCAGGAAGGCCCTTATCGGGTGAGACGAGTCGCGAGACCCGGCGCTGTCCGCCTCAAGACCGAAGAGGGCCTACCAGTGAGCAACTCCTGGGAACATAGAGCATCTTCGCAAGTTTCGCCCGTAAGGCGCGGTTGCCGTGATCCGCTCCGGCAACCATCGGTTTGTACAGGCCTTGCCGCTGCTGCATGTAACCCCTTGTACAAAGCCAGGCGAAGCCCCTGGCATCAGATAAAGTTGCCCTGTTAGGCGACCTTGTTCTTAGGCACGTTCAGTCGGCCAAGAATTATAACAAGTCGACGCCGAAGCAGGAAGGCCCTTATCGGGTGAGACAAGTCGCGAGGCCCGGCGTTGTCCGCCTCAAGACCGAAGAGGGCCTACCAGTGAGCAACTCCTGGGAACATAGAGCATCTTCGCAAGTTTCTCCCATAAGGCGCGGTTGCCGTGATCCGCTCCGGCAACCACCGGTTTGTGCATGCCTTGCCGATGTTGCATGTAAGCCCTCGTACAAAGCCAGGCGAAGCCCCTGGCCGAAGATAAAGAAGCGCTGGCGCCCTAGATTTTAGCATGCATGCTGAGTCAGAGTCTCGTCCTTGGTTAGGGTTGTCAGTTCCTAACTGTCGCTAACCCCTAACTTAGAGGTCGAGTCCGCGTCTTTTTCCCGTCCTTTCCCTTTTGGCTCGCAGGAATTGAATGTCCTTGCCGGGCCGCTCAAGGACAAGGAAGAGGAGAAGGACGAGCCAACACCTACGCCCCGGCGAGCCAGAGTCGCCGGGGGCTGCAACCTCAGATAAGTTTTTGCATCCTTCATCATGCATTCTCTTATGGACTGTGGAATTTGAAAGCCTCCTTTCCTCCTGAAAAGCTACCGTGCTCTCTTAGCGGCAAGCCCAAGAGCACGTTCCTGGGGCCCGTTTCGATAGCAGACGCGGCAGCAAGAGGGAGGGAAGCGAGGGGCCGGAACCCGCCTGCTCCCCGCCTCCGCCAAGGGCGTGAGAAAGGTCGAGCAGTGCGGGGGAGCGGCTGGGCCTGTTGCCGGACGAGAAACTGTCTATCTTAACGATGTAAAGGATTCGTTCCTTACCGCGGTTTCCACCCGCGAGACAAATGATCCGGCAAACATCCCCTTTTCATTAAAAACATTCCACTCAGGTACAGTTCAGAGAGAATGAAAAACATGAAAGAAGGGATTACAAGGCTTAAACGCAACTAAGGCCCGAAGGCTTACAAGCTGAAAAGAGATAAGGTGCCCGTAATCCCTTTCTTGTCTCTCTCCTCAGGAGGTAGGGCAAGTAGGCGAAGAGGGCGAAAGGGGCACCTAGATGAGCTACGGGTGGCAGAAGGCACCAAGAGAAGATCCGGGGGCTCCGCCCGGGGGTCTCCGGAGGCTGAAGAAGACGGAGGCGCCGGAGGCAGAGCTGGAAGATGAGGCAGCGGCCTTGCCGCCAGCCTCTTCCTCTTCCCCAGCCTCGCCACTCCGGCCGCCCGAGGAGATCAAGCCCCCGGCAAGAGGAGCTTGCCGGGCCGAAGAGAAGACCCCGGTGGTCGTCACCGAGAGCAAGGGTGATGACGGCGTCTGGGGCGCATCTGGAACACGAGGCACCGGAGCGTCAGCCAGCTGTCGAAGTCGGCCCGTACTCCGACTTCGCGGCCTTCGACGTCCGCCCTCTGTCCTCCTCAGCAGCCCCCCCTGCGCCAGCCGCCCAAGGAGACGACCCCGGGGAGTTCACGGAGCCCGGCGCGGACGATGGGGCCGCCGGTGCCACACGGAGCTGCGACCGACGCCTAGTCGGACCCGTCATCCCGGCGGCTGCTCCCCTCGTCGTCGCTGTCGCTCCCCTCCTCGTCACTCTCGCTCGAGGAGGAGCCTTCGCTGTCGGAGGAGCTGTCTTCGCAGCACCGGGCCCGGATGCCGAAGCCCCAGAAGGCCTTCACGGAGAGGAGGTCCTCCCCCACCAGCTTAAAGTGGAGGGTGAACCCCTCCGTCAGGCTGTGGATCCGGGCGAACGTCTTCCACCCGCGGCCCAGACACGCCACGCCGGGGGCTCGGGACTCGACGTGGACTCGCGTCCCACTGATCCCGCAGCCCCTCATGCGCAGGTTTAGCGTCTCAGGCCGCTCCACCTCCAACACGTTCGCGAATGGAGCGGGAAGCCGAAGGCGGCGACGAGGCGCCCGGCGCAGCCTGATGATGAACTCACGGGGGTCGTCCCCGAGATGGACCGCGGGAAGGAACGGAGCCGCTGGCGGGGGCAAGGACGGCGCACCGATCCGTCCGCCCCGAGCGCCTCGGCCCCGTCCACGACCTCGTCCGCGACCTCGCCCTCTCCCTCTTCCCCTGACGACCGGCTCCGCCGCCGCGGGCGCAAGGGGAGGAGGGGCGCGTTGCCTAGCAGACACCCTCGCGGCAACCGAAGAAGAACCAGAGTTCCCCCCCTCCATCGCAGATGGGGGAAGGAAACCGGAAGCAGAAGGAGGAAGGAGATGGAGTGCGGATTTCCGTCGCCCCCTTTCGCTCCTTATAAAGGGGCGGAGTGGGACCGCGGCCGCCTCGCTCCTCCAATAGAAGCGGAGGAAGGGCAGGCGACTGGGGCCGACCCACTGCATCGACCCGCGCCGGCCCGACTCCCTGCCTCCGCCGCCGCGACTCCGAGTGCATGAGGACCGCGTGGTGGGCGCGCAGAACCGAGGCGACGGGTGGGACGACCTCTCCCCATCCCGTGATTATGGGGAACGGACGCCTCGAAGGCCGCGCCTCACCCCCGTTCATTTATCGAGCCGCGCCTCCGCACCTCCCTCCACTTAAAGAGGGAACGGGCGTTTCGCCCCCACGACGCCGCGATAAGCGCGCGCCGCCTGGGGAAGGTGCGACGGGTGCGGAGTTAAGGAGCAGCGCGACCAAGGCCACGCGTGCCCGTGCACTGTTAGGGCCTGGCCCAACGACGCTCGGCACCGTGTGTGGCCCAGGCCCGGGGGCTCCTGTCGGTGTACTAAAGTAGGGGTACCTTAGTACCACAGACTTGTGCACGGGCAGTTGTAGCACCCTGCGGCGAGGCCCGCCCAGGAAGCGCCAAGAGAAGACCAAGCATTCAAGACAAGGCCCCCGGCAAGAGGAGCTTGCCGGGCCGAGAAGACAGGACCCCGGCAAGAGGAGCTTGCCGGGCCAAGAAGACAAGACCCCGGCAAGAGGAGCTTGCCGGGACGACTAAGCCCATGTAATGCCATCCAAGAACAAAGTATACGAGGCAGAAGATCGAGACCCCGACAAGAGGAGCTTGTCGGGAAGGCCGAACCCAGGCACCACAAGAGAAGCCCGCCACGGCGCGCTATGCGCCCCGGCAAGGCCTGATAGACGGCAAGCTATCAGGCACAGGAAGACGACCCCCGCGGCAAGCCACTTGCCGCGGCAAATCGCCACCTCAGGACTGCGCTCCAGCTCGCCCGCCCACGCGTCGCTCCGGGGCTTCCCCCAAGGGCACGTGGCGGGGCACCGCGCAGCCTGGGGTATGCGGTGGCATGCAGCCACCATCGTGGCGAGCGGTGGCGCACCTAACGGTCCGCCTCGGAGCTGTCCAGGCGACCGTGACGGGCATTTAATGCCCTTGTCCCCTACCGTCAGAAGTAGGTATGATAACACTGTGCCGCACTGTAGCGCCACTGTTCCCGCACTGTTACAACTACCACCCCTTTTACACTTTTACCCCTTTCTCTTACGTTGACACCTGTCGGTGACCCCTTTGCGCTATAAAAGGAGGCCCGTGTGCAACGTAGAGGGGGTTCCGGGGTTCGGAGATTCGGAATCCAGACAGCCATACGCTCGGTGCAGCTAGCTCCCCAAGCTCCCGAGCTCCCCAGTTCAATACAACCAAGCAGGAGTAGGGTTTTACGCGTCCATCGCGGCCCGAACCTGGGTAAACTGCCCGTGTGCTCGCCTCGATCTGCTCTCTGTGCTCCCTCCGCCCCCCTCACCGGACTACGAAAGGGGCTCCGGCCCCATAGGTGCTCGCGGGGGACGCCGTCCGCCCCGACACTGCGTCGGATATGTCTCATTGTAGGCTAGCCCTTCGATCTCCAAAAGGCAAGCCTGGTGTCCTCCTCTCAACCTTCAATGCTGATCCTGACAGCAGCCACGATTGATCCTTCGTACGCTAAACTGAAGAAACCTCGTCACGAGTTTCATCATGCATGGGAGTCGAAGACATTAGATGAAGATCACATCCTGTACGCAGCAATGGATGCCTACCTTTGTTTAAATATCTACAAGGGTTGGATGAAGAAGTAGATCCCAGTGTCCGGTTCAAGCAAAGAAGCGTCGGCGAAGAGGAAGAGGAAGAGGGACGAGGACGAAGTCGAGGACGTGGACTCGGACTCCGAGTATGTCGTAGTGCCATCGCTCATGCTGGTTCTACTGCAGTGTCAAGCAGACTAGTTGCTTATTAGTTTATTTTCAAGGGTGTGTTGTGCTGAGGCCCCAGCAGAACTATGTTTATGTTCTTTCTCATTATTTGAACTCTTTAGTACGTACAGTAGTACCAGTACTATGTCTTACTACTGTTCTTCTTGCAGTTGGTACTACTGCTCGTGTCTTCGTGTTCCTACTGTACTTAATACGTACGTACTAGTAGTATAATTTGGGTCAGTCGATTTGTGAAAGAAGTTCGACGGAGCAAAGGAAGAAGACGGCAGAAGAGGAGGAAGAAGCACTTCTAGCCATCCATGTTGCATCAAACGGCTCACATGAGTCGACTGACCCAAATTGCTCCTTCAGATTGCAGGATCCACGTGGCATTCAAGGTCTCGAAGGTAGATTCCGCGTCCGCACCCGGTTTGCGGGCTCAACGCGCACGCGACCGGCTTCCGCCGCGACAGCCACCATGCGCCCCTCCTCCGCGCGGGCGGAGACGACAATGGCACGCTAGTTCCTCCTCGCCGGCGTGCTGGAGCACGCGCTCGTCCTCCTCTTTGTACGCTGCATGCATAGACGCGGCTCCACCAGCTGCTCGCGTGCTTGGCAGCGCGGCGGCATCGCGAGGAGGGACTGCAGACGATGTGAGCGGGCGAGCCTTCGGCTTCATGGCACAGGGATGGCGGCAACACGGCGATGATGGGCGAGAAATTGTTGGTCGGAGCAGGCGGGCGCCGGCATGCGCAACGGCGGCGGCGGCATATTGATGAGTGCGCGTGTGGGAGCTTACTTTAGTTTTATATATAAGGTTGGTCAAACTTAAAAGAAAACCATACTAGTACACGTAAACATTAGACTTAGGCAGCACTTTTATTAGTTAGTACCACAACCACGATACGGAATCCTGTGCAAGCGCGTGAACCGCGGCCGCGCGGTCGATCGAACGGTGCGTCACCGTGTCGCGCTCGAAGGACATCCACCGAACCTTTTTGTGTGTGTGAAAACAATCCTAGAATATTACTCAACTTTTTTTTCCTATGAAAGTTCTTGACGCTGCAATATTTCCATATATTTGAATTTAGCTCCAGTTCGTGTTTATTTGGATTTGGACGTTTTAGGTGCGCCCTAGTTTCTTAATACTGATTTTGTGTGTGTGACTAAGAGAGAACGTGTGTATGTGTCCATATGTGTGTTGTGGCGGAAGGACAATGTGGAGACGGTGTGCATGTGATACAGACATAGAGAGGTGTGAATGTGCAAACGATCATGCATGAGTGAGACATAGACAGATGCCGATATGTTGTGTATACATAAGAGAACGGTCTTCTAGTTTACTTGCGTGTGTGTGTGTGAGAGAGAGAGAGAGAGGGAGAGAGAGAGACAGATAGAGAGAGGAGCATCCGTAACACAACAGCCATCTCTCTCGATTCGTCCATCCCTCGCACGGTCGCATGCAACACATGCATCAACGCGCACATTTTGACACCCTCACCCGGCCCCTGCCCACCTCAAGGCCCGCACAATCTCTTCGTGAATACCCATTTCTCTCCTTAGGTTTGTTTTCTCTCAATATCTGACACACACACAAAGAGAGAGAGAGAGAGAGAGAGAGAGAGTGAGACGCAGCACAACACACACACACACTCCCCCGAGCACACAATTCATCCCCATCCAAGGTTATACAGCGACCACTCTCGCTTGTGCTTCTTTGCACCCCAACATGCACAACACCTCAATCTTCAAAGAGGGCAACGAGCAGATCGAAGACGGCGACCACACCGCGCTAGAGAATGCGGGGTCATTTGGAAGGAGGGTGATGTGACGACGGCTGATTGACTCCTCCCCCCACCCTCTCTCTCTCTCTCTCTCTCTTGCACTAAATTACCAATCCCTCTCTCCCCGCACAAAATTGTCAATCCCTCAACCCACGAGATCCTTACCCTCTCGTCCATGTTTTTCCAGCTCTCTCATCAAACATGTTGTCTCTTCTCCTTCCACGTATACAGAATCCAGATGCACACGCATCTCATGTATATTACATGTATGCATCTTTCTCACAGACCTAACTTCTTCCTCTCTCTTTCTCTCTCTCTCTATCTCTCTCTCTCTCTCTCTCTCTCTCTCTGTCTCATTAGGTTTGTCTCCTACTCTCTCATCCACATACATACAATCTTTCCCGCCCTATCTGCTCCATCTTCAAAAGCTCTCTCTGAAGGTTTATTCACACATTGGGATATGTCAAAATGTTGCTTCTATAATAGCTGATGTAGAGTTATGGTTGTTTTTGTTGCATCCTACAAAGTAATAACTATGAAATGCATTTAGATTCTCATTTGACTGGGATTATGTGAGTTTGAGCATGTTGTGAAGTACTATAGACCTTGTATACATCTTGGGATTCGACAATGATTGTAACTATTGAATTGTATAGACCATTACGTTCGAAGTCAATAGCCTAATATATTTATTTCACAATTTCAACAAATGATTAGTTCACTACAAACTAAGAAAACAAATGTGTACTCCCTCCGTTTTTATTTAAGTCCGCGTATTAGCATTGGTCAAACTCAAGTTTTGTAAACTCTCAGAAAGCTTACAACAAAACATATTAACATATACAATAACAAATAAATACCATTAGATTCATTATTGAATGTACTTTCACATCATACATATTTGTTATGGTAAATGTTTATATTTTTCTATAAACTTGGTCAAACTTTAGGAAGTTTGACTTCGGTCAAACCTAATATGCAGAGTTTACTACTACTACTACTCGCTAGTTGCTTAGCCGAATCACTCAACACGCCACACGGGGAGTCCAGTGTCACAAAATTTTGAGGTCGGCGGGAAAATCTCCCGCGACCCTGATTTGAGCAGTGGGAAGTTACCATCATAGCCTTCGGAACAGGCCTATGGATGACGCTTGGTAGGGGGCTGACGGTGTCCTGGACTAGGGGGTACTCACCACGTCATCTCCCAATCTGTTAGATTGGGCCGAGGACCCCCATGACCATATACTCAGGGGCCAGTCCGGACAACTGCCGCATACAAGGAAGATTCCACAAGACTTGGTGATCAAGACAAGAACTCCTCCTACACCGACGTATTCAGCTAGGACTCTTGTTATCCTAGGCCTCTGGTGCATTATATAAACCAGGTCCAGGCTAGTCGATAGATCATATACAACAATCATACCATAGGCTAGCTTCTAGGGTTTAGCCTCTATGATCTCGTGGTAGATCAACTCTTGTACTACTCATATCAACAAGATCAATCAAGCAGGAAGTAGGGTATTACCTCCATCATGAGGGCCCGAACCTGGATAAACATTGTGTCCCCTGTCTCCTGTTACCATCGACCTTAGACGCACAGTTCGGGACCCCCTACCCGAGATCAGCCGGTTTTGACACCGACATTGGTGCTTTCATTGAAAGCTCCGCTGTGTGTTCGGCAAAAGGTCGATGGCTCGCCTGCAGATCAACTGCGACTTCTGCATCTTCGTCACCAGCTCGACTAGTCACCTTGGTTCGATCAAGGAATGCTCCCTACCTCTGATCGTCATGTTCGTATGAGGGCCTTCATCAACATCAGCTCCGATCTCTATCAAGATCATGGAGGAATCATCCAGGGAGCCCGGGGGCTCAACGTCAACATTGCCCTCGGGCGACCATGCTATTTTTCTGGATAGCGAACTTGTGTCCGCCGCCACCGCCTTCTCAAGTGTCGTTTTAACGATTGCTTCGGTGGAATTGTGCGGAATTGAGTCTACAACAACCCTAGAAAATTCATCGAGTTCCAATGGAGGAATCTCTGGCAATCCGCGATATACCAGAGCCCTGTCAAATCTAGACAAGAATCTGGACGAGTTTAGGGTGTGGTGTCCAGCTTCTAGCTCGGACGTCCTTTGGAAGATCCAACCGTTGATCGTCTATGGAATTCCTATATCTACCACCCCTCAAAATTGCAGCTCGATCCGACCGTCCAAACTCCGGGAACCTTCCGATTAGTGCATCACTTTTTGGATCTGTTTTCTGCGCGAAACGAATCCGACCCGAGTTCGTCTTTTTTATGAACGGGATTTCAGACATCCTTTTTGAAGGAAGTTTTGTATGGGGTATTGTGTTTTATTCCCGAACACATCCCACTAACTTTAAAATCTTTTGAACATGATCTTCAACATCATGCTGGTGTCAAACCAGTCCGACAATATTGCTTCACGGCTGCCGACCTGTGCTAGACGCGTCGTCACTTTGTTGAGCCAAGCTCAACTTGTTCGGATCATCATCTCGGCAAGCCGAACAAGAGTTCGGCATCGCAAAGTATAAATCATCACCAACATCACCGCCCCACGGATTACACGAAGCAGGCACACCGACATCGCCGCACGGTCACTTCATCAAGCCAGCATTGACCACGTCACGACCTGCATCGGCAGGGCCGCACTATTGCTCCTTCAAGCCGGTGTCCATCACGCCGACCTACTTCAACTCATGGGTTGACATCGAGGCTTCTACATCTCGGCTGGACCGGGAGCTTCGCCATCTCTTCATAAACCTATACTCTGGAGACTTCGGCGTCACTAGCCAACTAGCTCCGTCATGTTAGCTGGACCGAGGGCTTTGCCTCGGCGAGCCAACCTTTGCCAGTGTCGCCGTTCCGTCGCTTTATCGCCCATCAGGCAGTGGGTGTGTGTATCGACTCCCAATTTTCAGATTGCTACAACAGATAAACCAGGTGCTATTAATCCTAGTATTTTTTGCTTGTTTGGGTTCATTTTCCCCAAGAAATTATTACTTTGGTTGTCCATCATATGTACATAGGTCTATCAAATGCTGGCCGCATTAACGACGGTCGCATGGTTGTTTGATCAGTTTCCGTAGCGAACGCCACATTCGGAACTCGGACCGACCTGTGAATTCAGGCTTTGTCACGCCTTAAACGCATCACGCCGACGCCCTGCATCGACGTTGACTTTGGCACCAGGATATATTTCTTTTATTACTCACTTTGCATAAATTATTAATTATGCAACAATTTTTTATTATCATTACTATTATCTCCGGTTTGCACTATTTTTTGTGCACAGGAAAACGATCCGGGATGGGTAGTATCATCAACTCGGCGTACTTAACGGGGGGCTTCGTCAATACTTCATTACCCCATGTCGGGGACTTCGGCATCACTCTGCCGGCCTGCATTGACTGTGCTATGTCACCACTTCGGAGTGCCGAGCTCTTTGCTCTGCCACCTCGGAACCGGCTTGGGGGATGGAACCTTGTCCCGTATCAAGCTCGGACCGCGTCATCAATACCGAACACATTAACCAGCTAAGTTGCCTTCATGCTCAAAGTTTTAAATTTTTTACTTGTGTTCGGTTCGTCCAAGCATTATACTTTTTTGAAAAAAAGTTGCTTGTAAAAAATTTCCTTGTCCAAACTTTGTTTGTGACACACAAATTCAAATACCCAGTTCACTTGGGGGCTTCCTTCATGAAGCATTTCCTCTTGCATATGATTATACTTGTACGGCTTCATTCCTTGTTCGTGTATTACGCCACAATATGCACCATATTGACTTAAGCGATTTGCAAGCTGGGTTGCCTCGCTCCTGTGTTTACCCCTACGTTCCCGATTGTTCGGCTAGGGAGTAAAGGGAGCACCTCTGTGATTGTCACGATCGGGTCATCCGAGCCGGACCTCAGACTGGGTGAAGCCGATAGCTAGCGCTCTTATTTTTTTCAATTATGGTCGGCACACAACGGAACTCATGAGTACAAAAAATCTATTGCACAAGTCTCATAGTAACAATGAGCACCGAAGAAAGGTATCGGTGGGGGTACTATTTTCTTCGAAGATGCTTCTTACACTTCGTCAGTAATATAGCATAAGTTCCCTGAGCGCGCTTTGTCTATTACAGCCTTATGGCCTGATTGCCTGGTTATTGGAAACACCGTCGATATTCTCTACGGGTGGAGTACATAACACTTTTCGGTCCTTGACCGAAGAGGGAGAAGCCGACGGTCGGTTAAGACGCGTTTGAAGTTCGGGTGAACATAGATATGATATAAGTACTTCGGTACATGCAATCATCCTTTTACCCAAGTCACTTGGGGGCTCTTAAGTTTATTTGAGCCGTTTTATAGTAAGTGTTTTTCTTCTTAGTCGTTGCAAAGTTTTATTGTTATTATTATTACTATTTATCACTCCTTTTTTCAAAACGAGTGTGTGGTCACTAGCCGGGGAGCCTAATCTCTCTCTCAAAACCGCTAGAGTTTAGTTTGCTAAACTGGCCTAATGAGAAGTACTCCGCCTTCGGGATAGGAGGTTGAAGCCGTAGGCTGACCCGCTTGAAGTCTTGAGATAGGATGTGTCATGTTAAAGCACGGTAGAAGCACCTTTTTTAAGTCCAATTTTTGGATTAGCACCGAACACTTGATCTAGTTCGGACATTAAACTTTTGAATAAGTTTTTTGGCTTTTCGAGCCTATGGCACTTTTAAACTATTTGTGCGTTTCCAGCATTAGTCTCGCAGTGCAACGCCGGACACCTTTAGGGACTCGGCAAAAACATTCTCGGATATTTCTATATATGCATCGGTTTTGAATTGTGTCTTCGGTCAATAGTTGGGTTGCCCGGATCCTGTGCTTGCCTCCTATGTTCCGCTTTGTTCGGCTAGGTGTGCAAAGGGAGAACCACTGTGATTGTGCTTCCAGCTCGCATGGTCAAGCACCTTAGTGGAGAAAGCCGAAAACTGACTGTCACAATAGGCGTAAACTGGTCAGCGATCCGATGACTATGTTAAATGACGGGCCGTTCATAACATTGGCCGACGTGTTTACGGCTTGACCTTGGATGTCGCCGAACAGTAACCGGGGGCTCATACCTAGCTTCCCCATTTTAAAGCTCCTATGACTAAGTGAAAGTTATAAAGCCCGCATACCTAATTGCTTCGTTTCTGCTAACACAACCGTCTCCGGGCACCGAGACGTCGGCTAAGGGTTGTTTTGTTAGTGAGGAAACACCATGTGTAGTATCTACCAAGGGGTAGAAGCCGACGATGGGACTCTTTCAACTGATAAACGGTTACAATGGAGTCAAAATAATGATGTAAAGTACTTGGATACATAGAATCATTACACATAATCTGTGATTTTACTCTGGATATCGATCCTTAATTCGGCCACCCATGCCCACATTAAGGCTCGGGGGCTACTGGGCTTTGTGCTTATTATTTATAAATATTAAAGGGGCACATCGATCCCCTGATTTGGTGTTGCCACCCGACCAGTGTCTCGGGGCCTACTGCATTGCTTATTCAATGCAGAGAATTCAAAGTGCTCAGTGTTCGGCTTGACCTAACTATGCGCATACGCGTCTTCGGAGAATAATAGGTACCATATGGACCTATCCGGCATCAAGCTAGTATATTGCGGCAACTTCTCACGACCGTCTCTCAGGGGCCCGTTCGCCGACCACTATTACACTGCGTTTTTATTCCTATGTATGCTGTTGTGCTAGGAGTTGATCCTCAGGCCGATTTCGCGCATCGGCCTTGGTCTCAGGGGCTACTGGGAATAGCGGTTTCATGTTTTCCTTCAGGTGCACCTCGGGTTTTAGACTGATACACACCTTGAGGGCTACTGGATATACATATACTGGCTATATACCTCGGCAGAGAATAAACTACACCAGTTAAAAATATTCACAAAAAATCAGCCCGCGGTCGGGGTGGTGCACCACTGTGACGCCCCCGATTCAATCGTACACTAATCATGCACGCAAATGTGTACGATCAAGATCAGGGACTCACGGGAAGATATCACAACACAACTCTACAAATAAAATAAGTCATACAAGCATCATAATACAAGCCAGGGGCCTCGAGGGCTCGAATACAAGTGCTCGATCATAGACGAGTCAGCGGAAGCAACAATATCTGAGTACAGACATAAGTTAAACAAGTTTGCCTTAAGAAGGCTAGCACAAACTGGGATAGAGATCGAACGAGGCACAGGCCTCTTGCCTGGGATCCTCCTAACTACTCCTGGTCGTCGTCAGCGGGCTGCACATAGTAGTAGGCACCTCCGGGATAGTAGTCGTCATCGACGGTGGCGTCTGGATCCTGGGCTCCATCATCTGGTTGCGGCAACCGGGTAGAAGGGAAAGGGGGAAAAGGGGGAGAAAAGCAACCGTGAGTACTCATCCAAAGTACTCGCAAGCAAGGAGCTACTCTACATATGCATGGATATATGTGTAAAGGGCCATATCAGTGGGCTGAACTGCAGAATGCCAGAATAAGAGGGGGATAGCTAGTCTTATCGAAGACTACGCTTCTGGTCGCCTCCGTCTTGCAGCATATAGAAGAGAGTAGACTGAAGTCCTCCAAGTAGCATCGCATAGCATAATCCTACCCGGCGATCCCCTCCTCGATGCCCTGTCAGAGAGCGATCACCGGGTTGTATCTGGCACTTGGAAGGGTGTGTTTTATTAAGTATCCCGTTCTAGTTGTCATAAGGTCAAGGTACAACTCCGGGTCGTCCTTTTACCGAGGGACACGGTTATTCGAATAGATTAACTTCCCTGCAGGGGTGCACCACATAACCCAACACGCTTGATCCCATTTGGCCGGACACACTTTCCTGGGTCATGCCCGGCCTCGGAAGATCAACACGTCGCAGCCCCACCTAGGCACAACAGAGCGGTCAGCACGCCGGTCTAATCCTAAGCGCACAGGGGTCTGGGCCCATCGCCCATAGCACACCTGCACGTTGCGAACGCGGCCGGAAGCAGATCTAGCCCCCTTAATACAAGCGCGAGCTTACGATCCAATGCGGCGCACGCCACTCAGTCGCTGACGTCATGAAGTGCTTCGGCTGATACCACGACGCCGAGTGCCCATAACTGTTCCCGCGTAGTTGGTTAGTGCGTATAGACCAAATGGCCAGACTCAGATCAAATACCCAGATCTCGTTAAGCGTGTTAAGTATCCGCGAACGCCGACCAGGGCCAGGCCCACCTTTCTCCTAGGTGGCCTCAACCTGCCCTGTCGCTCCGCCACAAAGTAACAGCCGGGGGCCGTCGAGAACCCAGGCCCACCACTACCTGGGTGGAACCACCTGCCCCTTCAGCCCCCATCTCCGAACAGTATCTCAGGTAATGGAACAGTGTAAAGTATATAGTATGCCCGTGATCACCTCCGAGTGATCACGGCCCGATAGTATAGCATGGCAGACGGACAAGAGTGTAGGGTCACTGATGGAACACTAGCATCCTATACTAAGCAAGTAGGATTGCAGGTAAAGGTATCAACAGCAGTATCAAAGACAGGCTATGCATCAGGATAGGAATAACGAAAACAGTAACATGCTACACTACTCTAATGCAAGCAGTTTAGAGGAGAGTAGGCGATATCTGGTGATCAAGGGGGGGGCTTGCCTGGTTGCTCTGGCAAGAGAGAGGGGTCGTCAACTCCGTAGTCGTACTGGGTAGCAGCAGCGTCGGTCTCGGTGTCTAGCGAGAGAAGAGGGGGAAGAAACAATAAATATTTAAGCAAACAGATGCATAGTGATGCATGACATGACAAGTAACGGCGTTAGAGGTGCCCTAACGCGGTATGCGGTGATACCGGTGAAAGGGGGAAACATCCAAGAAAGTATCCCCGGTGTTTCGCGTTTTCGGACAGAGGAGCCGGAGGGGGAAAGTTGCGAGTTTGATATGTTAGGAATGTGTAGTGGACGAACGGGCTGCGTATTCGGGTTCGTCTCGTCGATCTGAGCAACTTTCATGTACAAAGTATTTTCATCCGAGTCACGGATTATTTTATATTAATTTTTAAAGATTTTAAATCATTTTCTAGAAATTAGCATAATTAAATTAATTTAGAAATTGCAATTATGATGTCAGCCTGACATCAGCATGATGTCAGCAGGACCAAAGGTTGACAAGGTCAACCCTGCAGGTGGGCCCCGCATGTCATACACCGCTAACTAATTAACCAATTTAATTAGTTTAACTAACAGGTTAGTTAGGCTAGTTAATTAATTAGGTTAAATAAACAGGATTAATTAAGTTAATTAATTAATTAATTGTTTTTATTATTTTTATTTTTATCCTTTTTTTGTTTTTGTTTTATTCTGTCCAAAAGGGAGTGGGGCCCCAACGTCAGTGGTTCTGGGAGCCTTAACGGGCACGGGGCGATGGATCGGGCACGGGGCGCAACCCGCTCAGAGAGGGGGTAGCTGTGGTGGCGGGCGCTGGGTGCCGAGACGGCGCGGGGCCGTGGGCAGCGGCAGGATCACCGCGGGGCAGAAGCGGGGTGACGGCGCGGGAAGCCGAGGCGGCAGCAGCGAGTGAAGCAAGTAGCGGTGGCGGAGGCGGGGAGCGAGGCCGGCAACGAGCAGGCTCGCGGGCGGCGCGGCCACTGGCGTGGTGGTGCGGGCGTGGCCGGGGACCAAGCGGCGCGACGGAGGGAGCTGCAGGGCACCGGCATGTGGCTCCGGCGGGCTTCGGGGAAGCTAGGCGAGGCACGGGGATGGGGCGGGGCCAGCGGAGTGCAGCGGGCGCGGTGACGCAGGTCGCGGGACGCGAGCGGGGTGCCGGTGCACGAGCCGGAGTGCGGCGCACGTGGCCCCGAGGTCAGAAGGGAAGGGGCGCAGAGAGGAGGCGGCGATGAGCACGCGACAGGGCAGGGGAAAGAGGAGGGAAGGACGGCGCTCACGGTGGGGCCGTAGGGTCTATGGCAGTGGTTGTCGAGGAGGGAGACGGGGACGATGGCGTTGACGGAGAGGAGATCCGGCGAGGACGCTTCCGGCGAGGGGCGACGAGGCAAGGCCGACTGGCTCCGGCGAGCACGCACATGCGCGGCCAAGGAAGGCGCGCAGCGAGGACGGCGCCGACGGCTTGGGCGGCCAGCATCTGCGGGGCGGAGGACGACGCCGACCGACGAGGGAGAGTGGGGGGGTTCGTGCGTGGGGCTCTCCTGGCGGCGCTGGAGGGAGAGGGTGGGGATCGAGCGATGTGGGGGGGAGTGAAGAGTGGGATGGGGCTAGGGTTTCACTCCGGTTGGTTATAGGCCAGGGGGTGGGCCGGCCTGGGGTTTGGCCTGGCTAGCAGCTGGGCCAAGAGGCCAAGTCGGGGGGTTTGTTTCGTTCCTTTTTTATATATTTTTATTTCTGTTTTCTTTTGACTTTTCAATTTATTTTAATTTTGTAAAATATAAATTCAACTCTTAAATTTAGCAATGCCACTAAACCCACTGTCATAAAAAGATTTACCCTAAACAAAACAGTTTAGTATTTTACATAATACAAAAGGCATTTAATTAATTGTTTTATCTACAGTTTTATTCATCTTAAAGTATTTAAATATTTTATAAAAGTGTGGTTTCTCCACCATAATTACATACGCATTATTTGGCACACCCCGAACATTTTAGTTTGATATTCGAAAAAATTTATTGTTTGACTTAAATTCAAATTCAAATTTGAATCGGTTTTGAACTAAAGCGAGATTAACAACGGTAACCGTGGTGACGTGGCATCATTAACAGAGGTTTACTGTAGCTTAATTATCCGGGCGTCACAATTCTCCTCCACTACAAGAAATCTCGTCCCGAGATTTAAGAGGGGAGTAAGGGGGAAGAATAGGTTACGAAATTCTAATGATTCTTTTTTTTGGTCATAGTTGCTCTTTTCGAAGAGGTCGATCCATTGCATTGATGTCTTCATTTTTCTACTTCAAGTCATCAAGATGAAGTCGGCATGCTTTCTTCGGGGTTTCCATCGTACTTACGAAAGAATAAGGGGGTATTCCGGGAGAACGAACCTCTACAAGGTTGACTATCTGGTCGATAACATCGGGGAAGGTGGTAGAACGTAACTCTCAAATTGAAACTTAAGAAAATATCGAGAGCAAAGTAATGAGGTTTCATGGGAAGTTTCGAGCGAGCAGGCAACCGTTCGATGCATGAAACAGGGCATGAAAGGGGCTCAAAGCAATCGGGAATAAGTATTGCGTCTGATACCAGAATAGATCACTAGGCAGGTGGCCCGTGAATTACATACGAAGTCAAGCGCGAGGAATAACTTGGACAAAAGGGTGTACAGGAGAGTCAGATTTCGATCCTGGGACCTGTGGGTTATGGGCCCAGCATGTGGTTTAAAGTAGGAAGGACGGTGACATCTTGCACGGTCACGATAGCAAGGCACGTCAGAGGGTAGCATGTTAGTTATGTCGGCAACAACATCGAACCAAGGGCGAGGGACGAAGAGAACCATTTTCCTGCTCGTTGAACGAAGCGGACCAATAGGCAAAGTTCTCGTCCAACGGTGGTCACCGGAATGTCATCAACAATAGTAACAGGGTCTTACTGACAGAGGTGTACATCAAGGTGTTTACATAAGCAGAAGAATACTACTTCTTAGATCATACAGATCATCGGAAAGGTTAAACAAACCAATGTAAAGGAATTGTGATCATCAGATTAACAGGACAATGGAAAGGAAAATGTGTTTAACACATATTTCAAGGGTATATCCTTCCCAAGGACAAGCAGAGCCAGATATCCATGACAGGATATAACGTAGAAAATCCTTTAGGAAAAAGGGAGAGAATTTTCATGACATTACCCGTCCAACGGTGTTTGGATAATTGAGCAAGAAAACATTTAGCATTGGGCTTCAAATGTTCTTATCGAAAATTGGAGTACCACAGACATGTTTCGAGATAGCATGGACAGGGTATTCAAGCAAAGGTCAGACTTTGGAAACCCAAAGGATTCATCGGAAACAACTTATAGGATAAGTCTTACAATTTCCCCATGTACGAATGGATAACCTTGCTAAAGAAAACTATAACAATAGGTCCTCCGACCAGGTGTGCTAGGCATGACATCACCTTACCGGGTCATAAAACACCAGTGTTATAACTATTTGAAAAATGTTCCAACCACCATATCTGACCGAGATTCAGATTTGATCGGTGTTAGGATACCTCAGGCTCAGGATGCCTGAGAAGAAAAGGTGCGACAAAATGACGAGAAGACATTATAAGATTCACGGCAAAATGAACTATGGAACCGAGTTCCGAAACAAGAGTTCATCAGTAAACCAAGGAGAGGATGAGGAGGTGGCTGATGGACTCAGTGACAAATCATCGAGATTTCCGAAGGATGGATTTTCACACTTATGTGAACAAGGAGATAACATTTGTCGGGTCAAATGATATAATGGTGTATGCTCAAGGAAAAACATACACCATTAAACATTAGTTGAAAAGTGTGCCCAAAGTATGGCCTTAGGTAGCATGATCAAATGTTAGAATGGTGATTCAGTGATCAATAGTCTAAGAATGAACGGTCGACCATTAACTTCAAAGCAATATGGTTGCTAGAAGTGTAGAATCCAAACAACACCGTTCAATTGTTGGTACCCCGGTTGGAATCGACACGAGGACCAAGAAAGAATGGTGATGGTGAGAAGTATCATTATAGTAAGAATTCTTAAGAGGTGGAGCAATCCTCACAACATTCTTGACATCAAAGATGGTAAATACTCCGCGGTAGAACATAACATAAGTGGGATAGCAAGGAACTCAAGGTACAACACAAATCAGGAACAAGTTTTGTGTTGGAGGGAATGCAATAATGTTGTTGATGATAACCCAAATCATCGAGGGTAAAGGATGCTATTTCTCATCAATAATTCGATAGATATCTTGGAAGAGCTCATAAGGTTGATGATGATCACAACACATTTGTCGAAAGATTTCATGAAGAAGTAATCAATCAGCGACGACATCAGGTCAAAGGAATGATGAAGCGAAGGGTTATTGGAACCATGGGTACGACACAAGCTCATAATCCAGTTTGTGGTTCGAGGTGAAACGATAAGATGAGGAAATGGACGTAAGCTTAGCTTATTATCGAAACTGGTGCTCCCGGAATAAGGACCAAGTAGCATAGTTTAAAAGCATCAAGACAATGATATGGCCAAACAGGCTAGGCATGACGGAAGGATTATTAAACTCACAATCAACGAAATTTAATTAGGGTTATCGATCCGAAATGAGGAATCGGTTCACATATCGGTGTTCTCGGTTGATGACAACCCAGAACCCAGGAAATCTGAAATCGGTGAGAAATAACAGTCGATGAAGAACCCATAAGAAGTTATGCGGTTCCATGACATTATCAAGATATCCTAGTGTAATACTCGATGGTAGATCAAAGTAAAGGTTGGACAGGTGCAATGGTCTGCACAAGACAAGTACTCCACTTGTTCGATAAATGGTATTAATGAGAAAATATGGTCGAACCATAATTTCCAAAGGAACAAACATAGATACAGGATGAACTTATAACAAGGGGATTAATAGCATTTACAAGAAGTTTTGATGATAAGTTTCACATCGGGTCCATGGGCATGAACGTCGACTCCCACTTCTTCCATGCATAACCTTTCATTCACTTCTCGTCTTCGAAGAAGTTGCAGTGTTGAAATTTATCTGGCGAAGCACCAGAAGAGTATGACTCGTGAAACCTTTCGGGTTCACACGGTCTTAGAGAAGTTATAGGTTCAACCCATCGGGTCACTTTAGAAACATATACCATAAGCTTTAAGAGTAAATATCACCAGCTCGAAAGCAGAGCAAGGTTGAGAAAGTAGATGATACAATTTACCAAAGGCATTATGTATCCGAGGGAAGGCTCACAAGGTTATTGAATATGAAGGACGTTGTCGGATAAAATCCATTTAAGGATCTGCCGGTCCATAACAGAGCTGTTGTGAGCATCGGTATTCAGCCAGAGGAAGAAGGAATGCCAAGGCATCAGATTATAGAAACAACTGACTAATCCAGAGCTCAAATGCAAAGGAATTGTGATTTACAAAGCGAAGGATCAGAAGCAGACGCTCTGATCAAGGATGGATAAGTTCAATATACTTAGGGGCACAATCGATGACAATTTGATTGGCGAGAACCAGCCCACGTTTGGAACGACGTCTGAGTCGGAAAGATAATATAAAAGGATCAACTGATGATTGCGTGCATTCGCACTCATGTTGAATCAATAGGATCAAAATGACGGTGCCTAAGGATACTAACGAATATTGCGAGACATCTGGAAAGCATCCATCATGCAAGCAGACAAGTATTGCAGAGCAATAAGCTACTAAGGATTTTTGGAGGATCGAATAGTATTTCGAAGACCATTGTGAAACACGTGAACAACTGGGGGGACGAGCGGATACTTGATAAGTGCGAGAATTATCTGTAGGGGTATTCAGGTGACAAAGAACAGCAAGGCAGTAAGTTCAAAGGATTATCGAAACAACGACGAGTTTTTCAGGGTATCTTGTAATAACAAGAGCAGCCGGGAATAAAGGTAAGAACGACAAGTGTATGTATTTATTCATAGGGATATATTGATAATAGGGAATTGCAAAAGTGACGGGCACAAGGGTCTCGGGAATGATCGAAGAGTATCTTCAACATCTTCTGGTGCAGCCGACGATCATCTGTGATAAGGGTGCTCTCTGGGAGAAGTAGTTACGAGAACCTAGAGTCAGATTTAGTAAAATCTTTTAACCCGAGTAGAAGAGAGATAAGAGTCCCAGATTAAGGTCGAGGAGTAAAAAGATCCTAGTACCACCCAATGGCGACGTGGGCCCGTAAGGCACACAGCCAAGTTAGTAAAAGTTTTTTGCAATGTCTAGACTCGAATTCGGCCAAGGAGTGTGGAAGGGGGATTCCTACAGGCAGTCGGCTCTGATACCAACTTGTGATGCCCCCGATTCAATCGTACACTAATCATGCACGCAAATGTGTACGATCAAGATCAGGGACTCACGGGAAGATATCACAACACAACTCTACAAATAAAATAAGTCATACAAGCATCATAATACAAGCCAGGGGCCTCGACGGCTCGAATACAAGTGCTCGATCATAGACGAGTCAGCGGAAGCAACAATATCTGAGTACAGACATAAGTTAAACAAGTTTGCCTTAAGAAGGCTAGCACAAACTGGGATAGAGATCGAACGAGGCGCAAGCCTCCTGCCTGGGATCCTCCTAACTACTCCTGGTCGTCGTCAGCGGGCTGCACATAGTAGTAGGCACCTCCGGGATAGTAGTCGTCATCGACGGTGGCGTCTGGATCCTGGGCTCCATCATCTGGTTGCGGCAACCGGGTAGAAGGGAAAGGGGGAAAAGGGGGAGAAAAGCAACCGTGAGTACTCATCCAAAGTACTCGCAAGCAAGGAGCTACTCTACATATGCATGGATATATGTGTAAAGGGCCATATCAGTGGGCTGAACTGCAGAATGCCAGAATAAGAGGGGGATAGCTAGTCTTATCGAAGACTACGCTTCTGGTCGCCTCCGTCTTGCAGCATATAGAAGAGAGTAGACTGAAGTCCTCCAAGTAGCATCGCATAGCATAATCCTACCCGGCGATACCCTCCTCGATGCCCTGTCAAAGAGCGATCACCGGGTTGTATCTGGCACTTGGAAGGGTGTGTTTTATTAAGTATCCGGTTCTAGTTGTCATAAGGTCAAGGTACAACTCCGGGTCGTCCTTTTACCGAGGGACACGGTTATTCGAATAGATTAACTTCCCTGCAGGGGTGCACCACATAACCCAACACGCTTGATCCCATTTGGCCGGACACACTTTCCTGAATCATGCCCGGCCTCGGAAGATCAACACGTCGCAGCCCCACCTAGGCACAACAGAGCGGTCAGCACGCCGGTCTAATCCTAAGCGCACAGGGGTCTGGGCCCATCGCCGATAGCACACCTGCACGTTGCGAACGCGGCCGGAAGCAGATCTAGCCCCCTTAATACAAGCGCGAGCTTACGATCCAATGCGGCGCAGGCCACTCAGTCGTTGACGTCATGAAGTGCTTCGGCTGATACCACGACGCCGAGTGCCCATAACTGTTCCCGCGTAGTTGGTTAGTGCGTATAGACCAAATGCCCAGACTCAGATCAAATACCCAGATCTTGTTAAGCGTGTTAAGTATCCGCGAACGCCGACCAGGGCCAGGCCCACCTTTCTCCTAGGTGGCCTCAACCTGCCCTGTCGCTCCGCCACAAAGTAACAGCCGGGGGCCGTCGGGAACCCAGGCCCACCACTACCTGGGTGGAACCACCTGCCCCTTCAGCCCCCATCTCCGAATAGTATCTCAGGTAATGGAACAGTGTAAAGTATATAGTATGCCCGTGATCACCTCCGAGTGATCACGGCCCGATAGTATAGCATGGCAGACGGACAAGAGTGTAGGGTCACTGATGGAACACTAGCATCCTATACTAAGCAAGTAGGATTGCAGGTAAAGGTATCAACAGCAGTATCAAAGACAGGCTATGCATCAGGCTAGGAATAACGAAAACAGTAACATGCTACACTACTCTAATGCAAGCAGTTTAGAGGAGAGTAGGCGATATCTGGTGATCAAGGGGGGGGCTTGCCTGGTTGCTCTGGCAAGAGAGAGGGGTCGTCAACTCCGTAGTCGTACTGGGTAGCAGCAGCGTCGGTCTCGGTGTCTAGCGAGAGAAGAGGGGGAAGAAACAATAAATATTTAAGCAAACAGATGCATAGTGATGCATGACATGACAAGTAACGGCTATAGAGGTGCCCTAACGCGGTATGCGGTGACACCGGTGAAAGGGGGAAACATCCGAGAAAGTATCCCCGGTGTTTCGCGTTTTCGGACAGAGGAGCCGGAGGGGGAAAGTTGCGAGTTTGATATGTTAGGAATGTGTAGTGGACGAACGGGCTGCGTATCCGGGTTCGTCTCGTCGATCTGAGCAACTTTCATGTACAAAGTATTTTCATCCGAGTCACGGATTATTTTATATTAATTTTTAAAGATTTTAAATCATTTTCTAGAAATTAGCATAATTAAATTAATTTAGAAATTGCAATTATGATGTCAGCGTGACATCAGCATGATGTCACCAGGACCAAAGGTTGACTAGGTCAACCCTGCAGGTGGGCCCCGCATGTCATACACCGCTAACTAATTAACCAATTTAATTAGTCTAATTAACAGGTTAGTTAGGCTAGTTAATTAATTAGGTTAAATAAACAGGATTAATTAAGTTAATTAATTAATTATTTTTATTATTTTTATTTTTATCCTTTTTTTGTTTTTGTTTTATTCTGTCCAAAAGGGAGTGGGGCCCCAACGTCAGTGGTTCTGGGAGCCTTAACGGGCACGGGGCGATGGATCGGGCACAGGGCGCAACCTGCCCAGGGAGGGGGTAGCTGTGGTGGCGGGCGCTGGGCGCCGAGACGGCGCGGGGCTGTGGGCAGCG
Organism: Aegilops umbellulata; assembly: GCA_032464435.1. Lineage (NCBI taxonomy): Eukaryota > Viridiplantae > Streptophyta > Magnoliopsida > Poales > Poaceae > Aegilops > Aegilops umbellulata. The sequence goes on from CP136058.1 coordinate 296,464,134, forward strand.
GCAGGACCACCGCGGGGCAGAAGCGGGGTGACGGCGCGGGAAGCCGAGGCGGCAGCAGCGAGTGGAGCAAGTAGCGGTGGCGGAGGCGGGGAGCGAGGCCGGCGACGAGCAGGCTCGCGGGCGGCGCGGCCACTGGCGTGGTGGTGCGGGCGCGGCCGGGGACCAAGCGGCGTGGCGGAGGGAGCTGCGGGGCGCCGGCATGTGGCTCCGGCGGGCTTCGGGGAAGCTAGGCGAGGCACGGGGATGGGGCGGGGCCAGCGGAGTGCAGCGGGCGCGGTGACGCAGGTCGCGGGACGCGAGCGGGGTGCCGGTGTGCGAGCCGGAGTGCAGCGCACGCGGCCCCGAGGTCAGAAGGGAAGGGGCGCAGAGAGGAGGCGGCGATGAGCACGCGGCGGGGCAGGGGGAAGAGGAGGGAAGGTCGGTGCTCACGGTGGGGCCGTAGAGTCTATGGCAGTGGTTGTCGAGGAGGGAGACGGGGACGATGGCGTTGACGGAAAGGAGATCCGGCGAGGACGCTTCCGGCGAGGGGCGACGAGGCGAGGCCGACTGGCTCCGGCGAGCACGCACATGCGCCGGCCACGGCCGTGCGTGGCCAAGGAAGGCGCGCACCAAGGACGGCGCCGACGGCATGGGCGGCCAGCATCTGCGGGGCGGAGGACGACGCCGACCGATGAGGGAGAGTGGGGGGGTTCGTGCGTGGGGCTCTCCTGGCGGCGCTGGAGGGAGAGGGTGGGGATCGAGCGATGTGGGGGGGAGTGGAGAGTGGGATGGGGCTAGGGTTTCACTCCGGTTGGTTATAGGCCAGGGGTGGGCCGGCCTGGGTTTGGCCTGGCTAGCAGCTGGGCCAAGAGGCCCAGTCGGGGGGTTTGTTTCATTCCTTTTTTTATATTTTTATTTCTGTTTTCTTTTGACTTTTCAATTTATTTTAATTTTGTAAAATATAATTTCAACTCTTAAATTTAGCAATGCCACTAAACCCACTGTCATAAAAAGATTTACCCTAAACAAAACAGTTTAGTATTTTACATAATACAAAAGGCATTTAATTAATTGTTTTATCTACAGTTTTATTCATCTTACAGTATTTAAATATTTTATAAAAGTGTGGTTTCTCCACCATAATTACATACACATTATTTGGCACACCCCGAACATTTTAGTTTGATATTCGAAAAAATTTATTGTTTGACTTAAATTCAAATTCAAATTTGAATCGGTTTTGAACTAAAGCGAGATTAACAACGGTAACCGTGGTGACGTGGCATCATTAACAGAGGTTTACTGTAGCTTAATTATCCGGGCGTCACAACCACCTCGGAAGCAGTCCGGCATAAAGCTTGGGCGCTAGCGGCTAGCTCTATAGAGGGCATTTCTGGCATTAAGCTCGGTTCGACTTTTTTGGGACCAAGATGGTCTATGACATCTTGGATATAGTCTGGCATTGGAGCTTGGACACAGTCCGACGTTGGAGCTCAGATACATTTCGGCGTTGGAGCTCGGAAGCAGTCCTACATTGGTGCTCGGCTGCAAAAGATACCTCGAATGCAGTCCGGCGTTGGGGTTTGGACGCAAGAGGACACTGGCGCCCGGGAACAACTTCAAACCCGAGGTGTGGCATAAAAATAACAAGGCATTGATAAAGGCCGGAAACTTAAAGGGGCTCCTCGGATACCCGACGTGTAAACTCGTCGGATGCACTTTGGTGATCCTCAATATCGAAGATGAGAAGATTTGTTGAACCAGTTTTCAAGACCGACGACCGAAGATGAAGAATAGTTCGGAAGAATCGAGGATTGTTCCTAACTTGAAGACCGGTTCAGGGGGCTACTGACGGTGTCCTGGACTAGGGGGTACTCACCACGTCATCTCCCGATCCGTTAGATTGGGCCGAGGACCCCCATGACCGTATACTCATGGGCCAGTCCGGACAGCTGCCGCATACAAGGAAGATTCCACAAGACTTGGTGATCAAGACAAGGACTCCTCCTACACCGGCGTATTCGGCTAGGACTCTTGTTATCCTAGGTCTCTGGTGCATTATATAAACCAGGGCCAGGCTAGTCGATAGATCATATACAACAATCATACCATAGGCTAGCTTCTAGGGTTTAGCCTCTACGATCTCGTGGTAGATCAACTCTTGTACTACTCATATCATCAAGATCAATCAAGCAGGAAGTAGGGTATTACCTCCATCGTGAGGGCCCGAACCTGGGTAAACATTGTGTCCCCTGTCTCCTATTACCATCGACCTTAGACGCACAGTTCAGGACCCCTACCCGAGATCCGCCGGTTTTGACACCGACAGGGGCTGTTTTCGTAACTTCAGGTTCACCCTACCCAGCCAACCCCACCCCGGCACCTAGAGTAGTACACCTGAATACTCCCCAATTTCTATCCCCACCGAAAAATAGACTTCTCCATGGCACCGCAGCCTTCGTGCTCCTCCCCTTTACATCGGCGCACTCGTCCACCGCAACGCATCTGCCTCATCAACGACCTCATACGCCGCACTGGAGCCGGTCCACCGTCGTCATCGTACACGGAGCCTCTTCCCCGGCATCGTCTTCCACGGTCTCGGATCTGCTTCCCGGAAGCCGACGCCAAGCGCAGAAGTACCACCATCGTGGACAATGAACTGACTCCCGTTGCCGACCATGACTCACAGAGGCCGCCGCGACCATCGTTCTCCTCCTCGATTGGTAATGTGTGTATTGAATCACTTAGCAGTACATGTGCAGTTCCAATTTTGTTCATACCTACCCTTCAAATTTCCTGGGTGCTATTGTTCCCGTAAAAGTAATTGGTTATAGCCTCCATTGTCCAACAGAATATCACCTTGTAATTGTGCGTCGCTCTTGTATCGCGCTGTGCTTGGGTAGGTTTTTCATCTGCAACCAGTAGTGTGGCAAATGATGGAAAGGTTTTTAGAACTAGCAAGATGCCCATGTGTTGCACGCATCAAGATGCATTTGTATGAGTAGTTTATCTTGTTGGAGATGCTCTAACATGACAGACGAGTGCTTTAATGTTGCCCACAAGATGCGCGAGTATTACTAGTAGTATATTTTTCTTGCCATGTTGAGATTTTAAAACCACGAGTGCGAACATGCAGAGGAGCAATGAAGACCAAACACGGGATATTCGGGACATCTTCAAGGAGCATGGCAAGTTAAAGAGGAGATGCACCGAACCAGTAAAATGAGCTTTGGTAAGTAACACCCTTTCAATTACTTTCGTGTAGCCTCGTGTTCTTCGACGTGTATATGTTGTAGTTTCTGTTTCTCTTAAGCGTGTTGTTCTTCGTGTGTAATAATAAGAGTCTTAATCGTCCTAATGCTTTTGTTTTTAGCTTGATGTAGGAAGTGGGTGTTCTCACCTTGTAGTCTGTTTTTATTTATTTATTCCTTTTGAATTCACTTCTCCGAGTTCTGTTTATCTGGCTTATACTAAATGGATCTAGGTTGCTCTGAATATTGATCTAAAAAAGAAGTAACTTCATGTCAGGATGCAGTTCCTGCGAGGAGGGAAGTATGGTCAACCTCGAGATCATGTTTCCAAAATGAGGCTAGATTACACACAAGGTGCTAGTTCCCTAATGATGCTGGATTAGACACAAGGTGCAAATTCCCAGATGATGCTGGATTACACACAAGCCAGGTGGAGTCGTCAGCTGTTCGTGTCCTCGTGGCATTAGTAAAGGCTGAAAGAAAGCGTGCAGCAGCCCTTGAGAATGTAGCTGAGTTCCTGAAGAAGGGAAAAGAGCAATCAGATGCTCTCTTCACCCAAGCCAAAGAAGAGATGGAAGAAGCCAGAAATAAGCTAGCAGAGGCAGAGCAGGCTAGGCGTCTCCTGCTATCTAAAACTGTTGTCAATACAAAATTTACTTCATAATAGCTAGGTTCAAATGTTTATCCAGTCAGCATGCCTGTTGTGATGTCCGTGCATCTACTGATGTGGCACAAAATGTTTTTTCGGGTCATGTAATAACAGCAATTACTTTCCAAAGAATAACAGACAAAGCATTGGACATGGTATAGTTCACGCGCAAGCCCGACATTCCAAATTCAACTTCCACATCAAACTCATGTTCACAGATATCTGCACATTCATACATAATGTCCACAACCATGATTCACTTCAAAGCCAAAAAAATGTGAGGAGAGTTATAAATAAAGAAAATCCTCTACTAGTTCCTTCTACCAGTGCGAGCACAACAAGTCAAGACCATGCATGAATGAATTATATTTTAGTCATTTTTTGTGTTCTAAAATGCCTGTCGGCTCGCGGAAGGACGTGTTGCCGGCACACGCACGGATTCAATGAAGGCAGGCGGGGCAGTCTTAAGATGGTTGCACGCGGCGAGGAGGCGTGCTCAGCCGGGCCTGCAGCGAGTGCGGCCCTCTTGGCCGGCGCGCCGGTTCAATGCGTGCGCTATGAGAGGTCGCGTCCGTGTCAGAGCAATCACTCCCTCCAGTCCTTTTTTGTTTGGGTATAACAAAATCTCGTTTTCCATTCACATTTTACAAGTAAAATTCGTGGACAAACTTTGACCCAAAGTACGATGGGGACTAGTAAACCAGATTTTTAATCAAACAAGGGTTTCCCCTTCCGATTTTCATTACTTAAAACCAGCATCTAAATCTAAACCATAGTATTTTCCCTAGAACTACCAGGTTCAACATCTCGCAACATAAACCAATACAACCTCCATCGCAAAAAAAAACCATACAACCATACGCCAAGGAGGTACGTAGTACTATGAATTCCATTTTCGCTCCATACCAATCTTTCTAAAAACTACTTACTACTTATAACGCGCCATTGAAAATCGGAACTCTTAACCCCGCTAAAATGATATTTTAAACGTGGCTACTCGATCTGTGGCAACTGGCGAGCCACCGCGCTCCAAGTCGTTCACCTGTGGTCCCGACCATCAACTCCTACGGATCAAATTATCACGCGAGCTGACTATTCCTACAAAGGTGCTCCACCACGTACCCGGTACCCGCGAATGCAGCAATCGTGCACCTAGGGTTTTAGGGTTTATTTGTTAACGTCGCCTTTACGTAACACTCATGTGTGCGAGACAGCGAGAGGCCGACTGCGTGCGTGCGCCTCTTCTCTTCGTATATGTACTCCACCGTTTGTCTGGTGTCCAAAAAATTATAGTAACTACTAGCAATGTGCCAATGCGTTGCCACACGATCAAAGTAGATTAATACAGTGGCAGAGCTAGATGCAGATTACGCCTGGGGCTGTGCTATGTTGAGTGATAAACTTCTATGATTTTCTATGCTTTGCATGAAGAAATTACAAAGGAAGTTTTTTCTAGGCCTGGGGCTATAGCCCTAGCTGCCCCAGGCCTGTCTCCGCCACTGGATTAATACATATTCACCGATTTGATAGAAAAAAAGTCTAGTTTTGAAATAGGTATATCACTAAAAATATGTTATGTTTCACTCAAAATATATTCCTTTGGCGGTTTTGATGAGATAAGGGAGGAATGTTGTTGGTTTCAAGATTCGAGAAGTGGTATATGTCCAATTTCTACTCTTACTAGCAAGATGCCCGTGCATTGCACGGAACATCAAGATCTTGTGGGAGAAAAGGATGAACGAGGGAAGGCCTTATCTGCAACATGAAGTGAGCGTGCGGGTGAGCTGGAGAAAACAGAGTGATAGCTACCTGAAGGAGCATGCATGCGAGAGAGAAGGGCGTGAAAGGAGTGAACAAAAAAGGGATTCAAATATTTGAATTCGAGATGATGGTACATATAATCCATACTCGAACCAAAATTGATCTATCAAACATGCATACTCATATAAATTCACGCACATCTATGTTATTTAATATGTAGATATTACTGATCCATACATTTTAGTAGAACATAATTTGGTTTAAAAAAATTCGAATTCAACCTTAAGATTTCGAGATCGTTGTATTTGTAAATCATATTATACATATAAAGGAGCAGAATTCTTTGTTGTGCTTTTGAAAGTATATATAAAAAATGATGTATATAGAATGTAATTCCAATTGAAAATGGATCCCACCCAGAAAAAAATAGAATACAAACGGGATTCGAATTGAGTTGGCACGGTAAACATGCACTCTGCAAAATTTGAACAAAGAGGGGAAAGTCGCAATAACCGCCCGAAACCAAAATCTGTGAGATGGAAATCACTACTGCCTATCCCTGCCACGCAAAGCCTATCTGCTGGATTTCTATAGGTTTCGATAGGGGTAGGTTTGTAATTTCACCCAAACGTGACGTAACCGCCTCTCACCCGGATTCATACACGGTGGGCGCCAAAACACAGTGTGTCCTCGGCCGAAATCGACTCCCTCCCCGATTCATATTCATACACGGTGGGCACCAAAAACAAACTCTCGTCGGCAAATATTCGGTGTATGCGAGATTACCGTCCTATCCCCAACCGACTAGTGTTGCTGTGATGTAGTAGAAATTTGAAAGGGGGCCAAGTTTGTCAATTTCCTCGCATTTGAGACAAGCGCGCCCTGAATACATGGTTCCCCCTTCCTCTCTACCTCCCTTTTCCCCATTCATACTCCGTGGGCGCCAAAACACCCTCTCCACCCCACCTCCTCCGTCCGCCGCCGTCCGCCACCCCATCCACCGCTGTCCTCCTCCACCATGCCGGAGCTGATACCCCGACTCCGTCGTCCATTACAAGAGATCGACCTCTCTCATCCACGGCTTCGGACCAGGATCCTTGCATCCCGTCCTCTCGCTTCATCCCCGCCGTCGTCCACCTTGCCGGCGCCGCTCCTACGACCGTCTCGTCCACCGCGCCCCGCCGCCACCATCTACCCTCCTAGATCTGCTTCCACGCTGCCGACAGCCATCGCTACCGCGACACCATCAAATTCTCAGCAGATGCGTACACGGCGCCGCACCAGAGGCCGTACTCTTTCATATCTGCTCAACTTATTTATCACAGCAAGAAAATAGATCGCCACTACTTTACTCTAATTTCTTGTCTTGGTTGAGAAGTTGCCTTTGTCCGGTTAGCACCTTCAGATCCGCCATGGCACGCTCAACACCATACTCACAATGCTTATGGTTTTCCCCTTTTATATTCCACACTAGTTAAATCATAGTAGACTAAATTTCAAAATTGGGTTAGTCGATTTTTGAGAGCTCGCCGGTGGTTGTGGGGGGCGATGGTGGGGCCTCATCGAACAAAGAAAACTCGACGTTGGTGGGGGCGGGGGTGGGGGTGGCGGAGGAACATAGGCGGTGGGACCGGTGGTTCGGCCGGCGGCCCGTGCGGTGTTCTGTATGGGAAGCACAGTATGTTCCTTGTTAGGAAGGGGAGCAGGGACATCTACAGTCAACAGCTGATAGAGCTGGCCTGTACGTGATCGATAGGCTTTCAATTAGTAGCGGCAATACAACTCCGTAATTTCCAGCCAGTTCCACTTTCCCGATTTATATATCCTGGTTATGGTGTACCCCTGTTATGTACACTATGATCTGCCTAGTTGATGTGTGCTCTTGTTATCATGGTTTGGCAATAAACTCTCTATACAGTATATTATGAACCTATCATCTGCCAGCTATCCTTACTTCTGGAGCCTATTTTTTTGTGTACTTGTGCCAGATTATATAAATGCACGCACCATATTACAGCACACATGAGCTCTCTCATCAGAATCCAGTGATAGCACACAAGTGTTTACAGGGGTGCCACTATATTAGAATATCATCTTCATTACAAAGATAATCTCACAGCTATTTATGTTTTCATGGTTCTCAGATATTATACACAATTACAGTGAATATCAGAATCCGCGCATCAGAAGAATATTGTGGAACACTGCAATGACTTACAAAATTGGCAGCAAGGCATTGAGTGCCATTCTGGAAGCAATGAAACTCGTACGCTCCCCACCTGTTGATTCTTGTTCAGAATATCATCCTAATGACTATTCTAACCTCGAGGAGTCAAAGGCAGATGGCCTGTCCTGTTCACCCATCAAGGTGCCTGTTCTAATTTGGCAAGGTTTTATTGATTGCGTGTATCTTGCACGTGTTGTCTTGCATTTCTTCTAGTTTGTTGCACCGCCATCTGCTTAGTTTACTCATCATATAACTCGAGATGCCATGCCCATCCATTATCAATACATATTCCATCTGTCATCATACCATGTTTTTCCACTCAAATGTTGTTCTTGTGCATCAGACATAAAAAAGGAAGAGGGTGATTGCTGAACCTGAAGGAGCACCAGCAAAGTCCTTGAAAAATGTGGTGGTGCCGGAGAAATCAGATAGCGCCCCACTTATATTGGCTGTACAACCAGTGACACAAAACGTAGGACCAACTCCAGCAGACTGTACCCATACTTCACTGGCCACACCACTAGCCCCACCACACAGGACCTGCACTCCAGCAAAAGGTATACCGATTTCATTTGCCATAGCACCAGCCGTACCACAGAAAAATCCTACAGCAAAAAGTACAGCAAGTCCACCGGCCGAAGACCTATCCCAACTACAAAGATGGCCAATTCCTGCATATTGGAACCCCATTCCATTTATTCCCACTTTACAAGACAATGCTTTCAATGTTGTTAGGGACTACATGCATATATTCCCATCATGGGAAGATTATAGTGAAGACAAACACCATTTTCACATCTTCCTGTCCCACTTATGTGTAAGTGCTATAATTCATGGTGATTATTTTCCTATTTTCTGCTGATTGAGCACATCAGTGATTTACATTACATTGTTGTAAGTAGGTGAGGGTCAATCTGGATAGTCATGACGAGCAAAGCTTGCTTGCGCTTTTCAAGGAAGCATTGCAGCAGTATCGATGTTACCTGAGGAAATCACACTTCGATGGCAAGTCTATAAACGAATTTCCGGTGAAGTCTCCTGTGCTAAATTCAGAAGACATTGAATGGAAAAACCTTGTTATGCACTGGTCTCATTCCCAGGATGAGGTACTGTCTATGAAATCACATGACAATTTGAACTTCTACTTTTCCGCATGTGCCTTACGTATCTTTTTGCAGGAAATCTGCTCAAAGAAGAATTCCGGTTTGACAAGAACGACAGGATATCGCAAAGCAAATATGTTGCCCGCTGCTTTGCTCTTGTTAGTACCTGTTGTCCTATATCACTGTACTTGCATACATACCTGGTTCATTATGTGACAGCAGTATGCATGATAGCTTGCTTATCAATTGTTCGCTCCAAATTATCTGATCTGTATGAATGGTTACATTAGTGTAGAATATATCCAATGCCAATGTTTTTTTAGCTTTGCATTGTTCTTGTAAGTACATGCTGTCCTTTATCAGTGTACTTATAATGACAGGTAGTTGTTCATGTACCATCACTCTGCAGCTTATTTTCCTTTGCCCTCCATTTTCTACACATCAGATCTATATTTACTCTTACCATAAGGTTGGTACTGAAGAAGTTTAGCTGTGCATTGCTCTTGGCTGTACCTTTTGCCTGTATCGTTGCACTTACATTCATAGCTACTTGGTTATGTAGCATCACTCTTCATCTTATCTTAAATATTCTCCATTTTTTCGTATATTATCACATCTATATTTACTCTTAACAAAATGTAGAATAAAGGCAATGCTTTTGAAGAAGATTCTGTGGTAAACTTCTTGAATTGCCCCCCCCCCCCATCAGCATGGACAAGGCCTTTATAGAGCATGTCTTCACCAATAATGTAAGTTTGTCCATCTCAAGCCTTCAAACTTTGTTGTATATATTTGGTTAGGCATGACTGCAACAGCTGTTTATTTTTGGTGTTTGCATCAAATTGCTTGTTTAAAGTTTATTATGTAGTTCATAAATAAAAGTTTGTCCTTTCTCAATTTAAGTTTTCAGTTGTACAACCAAGTTCCTTCTTCATACCATGTAAATTAAACTATACAGAGCAAGTGATCTTCTTTTGCACTGCATGTATGCTTCTGTTCTTCATCCGTAATCCAGTGGTGTGGTGAACCTACCCACTACAACACAGTGTCATATTCTGCAATGTCTTATATATGAACAATGTCATATCATTCTACTATTATTTAAACCGTCTCTTTATTTGCCAATCTGAAATGGTACAAATTGACAGCACACTAACCATTGATACTTATGAGTTCTTGATCTGTAATCGAGTGGTGTCGTGAAGCTGCCAACTCCTTCACAATGTCATTTCCTGCCATGTCTTGACCTAAACAATTCCATATTGTGTTAATGCAAATTTAAACTGTGTCACTTTATTCGTCAGTAAGAAATGTGATGAATTGTCAGCACTAGTACTTTTATATGCAAAACCTGTCATCTGTCTGCTTGTTTATCTTTCAGAGTGAGGAAGATATAAGTGTTGAACAAGCGCAGTCTCATCATCTTACTCATCTGCTTGCGCTGCAGCTCCCCAGCAGGGCTAACCTTTCTTGAACTCTATTGAAGTGCTATCGGTTTTGTATATTATTTTGTCGGCATGTTTATTTGCACTGGTGGCGATCTATGATGCCCAGTGTATGTAATCTGCTGTCTGCTTATGCTTTATTATCATAGTGGTGAACTTTGATGCCCAGTGGATGTAATATGCCGTAATTTCTTTATTGTATATTCTAGGTTTTTTCTTATTCACGATGCTACAGTTATTTTACTGTATATATATCCTGTCTTCGCAGTAAACCGGCCAAACCCTAAAATTACGGTACATAATTGGGCCGTCATGCAATCACGATGTAGGTTGGGCCTGAAACGTGCCGAACAGCTCACGGGTCGGCAGCAGCCCGAAATGAACCCTGGCCCATGATTGTGCGAATCAAATCACGGGCTTTTAACAGGCCAAAAAATTGTCTCGGTCCTTGTTAGGCCCAATCAGATATTGGCTGCGAGCAGGCCGGATGCAAACCGGGCCATAGTTAGGCCCAACTATATGACGGGCTTTTTAACAGGCTGAAATTAATATAGGGACAAAATGTTAAACGGGCCCTTAACAGGCCAAAACTGATATCAGGCCGAATTACTAAGTGAGCCTTTAGCAAGTGGGCCCAAAAGCATAGTGTCCAGTTGACGGGCCGAATCTGGTATGGGCCATAATTGAGCCCAAAACCTCTTAAAGGGGCGGACCTGATCTGGGCCGTAATTTGGCCTAGAACGTGGTAGGCTTTTAACGGGTGAGATATCATATGGGCCACTATTAGGCCCGGAGCGTGGCAGGCCATTAATGGACTGGATCAAATATGGGCCGACATTTGGCCCAAAACATGGCAGCCAGTTAATGGGCCGGCCTACTAGGGTCCTCAAAATCTTGTGGGCCTACACCTGGGCCGGCCCATTAATGTCGGCGAAATCTCGTGGGCCTTTAGCTGGGCCGGCCCATTATGATCCGCAAGAATTTTGTGGGCCTTTACCTGGGCCGGCCCATTATGGCACACAAAAATCTTGTGGGCCTTTACCTAGGCCGGCCCATTATGGCCCGCGAAATCTTGTGGGCTTTTAGCTGGGCCAGCCCATTATGGTCCGCAAAATCTCGTGGGCCTTTAGCTGGGCCGGCCCATTATGGTCTGCAAAATCTTGTGGGCCTTTAGTTGGGCCGGCCCATTTAAACTTGTTGGGCCGTGCCACGTGTCGACGTATCATAGGCGCCTTCTGTCCAGTGAGTGGATGACATCTGTCCCAACGATGAGCCGACACGTGTTTCCTCTAGCCAATGATGATTTTACACGTGGAAAATCCCCATTGGTCGGGGTTGTTAACGGGTTATCGGATCCAAAAGCCGACCCGATAGCTTAACGGTGTTCCGTTAGGGTGGATGCCACGTGTCGGTCACCCTTGACGAAAGCACTTCTGGGACGCATGATTTATCGTCATGGAAGTGGACACTTCCATGATGATAATTTTGGTAATGTCATGGAACACTTCTACGACAGCACAGGTATGACTATCTTGATTTTGTCATAAATTTGTCATGGATGTACAGCCATGACAAAAAACACGACCTGCTGCGACAAACACGTATCATCACAGAAGTGTATTTTTTTGTAGTGTCTACTCGTAGATTCGAGGAGTATGCTAAGCCTTACTTTTCTTCTTCAGGTCTGGATGAAGAAAGCAGAGCAGATCAAATGTCCGGCTCCACTGCCCGAAGACCCAACTATCCCTTTGCTGACAAAGATGCTGGTTCTGGCACCGTACCAGGTGATGTCTACTACGCAACCTTCTCCTTGTAGACCTTGTTGGGCCTCCAAGTGCAGAGGTTTGTAGGACAGTAGCAAATTTCCCTCAAGTGGATGACCTAAGGTTTATCAATCTGTGGGAGGTGTAGGATGAAGATGGTCTCTCTCAAACAACCCTGAAACCAAATAACAAAGAGTCTCTTGTGTCCCCAACACACCCAATACAATGGTAAATTGTATAGGTGCACTAGTTCGGAGAAGCGATGGTGATACAAGTGCAATAAGGATGGTAGATAGGTTTTTGTAATCTGAAAATATAAAAAAACAGCAAGGTAACTAGTGATAAAGTGAGCATAAACGGTATTTCAATGCTAGGAAACAAGTCCTAGAGTTCATACTTTCACTAGTGCAAGTTCTCTCAACAATAATAACATAATTAGATCATATAACTATCCCTCAACATGCATCAAAGAGTCACTCCAAAGTCACTAGTAGCGGGGAACAAACGAAGAGATTATTGTAGGGTACGAAACCACCTCAAAGTTATTCTTTCGGATCGATCTATTGAAGAGTCCGTAGTAAAACAACATGAAGCTATTCTTTCCCTTTGATCTATCATAGAGTTCGTACTAGAATAACACCTTAAGATACAAATCAACCAAAAACCTAATGTCACCTAGATACTCCAATGTCACCTCAAGTATCCGTGGGTATGATTATACGATATGCGTCATACAATCTCAGATTCATCTACTCAACCAACACAAAGAACTTCAAAGAGTGCCCCAAAGTTTCTACCGGAGAGTCAAGACGAAAACGTGTCCCAACCCCTATGCATAAGTTCACGAGATCACGGAACCCGCAAGTTGATCACCAAAACATACATCAAGTGGATCACGTGATATCCCATTGTCACCACACATAAGCACATGCAAGACATACATCAAGTGTTCTCAAATCCTTAAAGACTCAATCCGATAAGATAACTTCAAAGGGAAAACTCAATCCATTACAAGAGAGTAGAGGGGGAGAAACATCATAGGATCCAACTATAATAGCAAAGCTCGCGATACATCAAGATCGTACCACCTCAAGAACACGAGAGAGAGAGAGAGAGAGAGATCATACACATAGCTACTGGTACATACCCTCAGCCCCGAGGGTGAACTACTCCCTCCTCGTCATGGAGAGCGACGGGATGATGAAGATGGCCACCGATGAGGGATCCCCCCTCCGGCAGGGTGCCGGAACAGGGTCCCGATTGGTTTTTGGTGGCTATAGAGGTTTGCGGCGGCGAAGCTCCCGATCTATTTTGTTCCCCGATGTTTTTAGGTTATATGGATATATATAGGTGAAAGAAGTCGGTCAGGGGAGCCATGAGGGGCCCACGAGGGTGGGGGCGCGCCCAGGGAGGGCAGGCGCGCCTCCCTGCCTCGTGGCCACCTTGAAGCTTCCCTGACGTCTACTCCAAGTCTCCTGGATTGCTTCCGTTCCAAAAACAACTCTCCCGAAGGTTTCATTCCGTTTGGACTCCGTTTGATATTCCTTTTCTTCGAAACACTGAAATAGGCAAGAAAACAACAATTTGGGCTGGGCCTCCGGTTAATAGGTTAGTCCCAAAACAGATAATATAATAGCATGAATACTTCATAAATTATAGATACGTTGGAGACGTATCAGCATCCCCAAGCTTAATTCTTGCTCGTCCTCGAGTAGGTAAATGATAAAAGAAATAATTTATGAAGTGTGAATGCTAGCAGGTGCGCAAGTTTGATCAATGATAATTTCAATCACCTTTTCTAGCATCATTGTATATCATAACGGTAGCTCATCTCATAAAGCTTCTCATGATCAAGTAACAAGCTATTCACATGTTATAATATAGATCATAAACTTTCTTGAAAACTAACAAACCGTGTTATCAGTCATCAAACAATTACAATTCATCTTACTTTCAGGAAGATTCTATGTCAGAGGTTTGATTTAGCAAACTCCACATACTCAACTATCATTTAGTCTTTCACAATTGCTAACACTCACGCGCTATTTATGGGTTCAAAGTTTTAATCAGACACAGAGAAAGATGGGGGCCTATAGATTTGCCTCCCAACCTTTTACCTCAAGGGTAATGTCAACAATAATAGCTCATGATGCCTTACATCCAATTGGATATATATATATCAGAACCTTTCCAACACAATGTGCTTGCAAAATGATAAAATGTAAAAAGGAAAGGTGAAGATCACCATGACTCTTGCATAAGGTAAAAGACAAGAATAAAAGATAGGCCATTCACAGAGGGCAGCAGAGGTTGCCATGCGCTTTTATAGTTGGATGCACAAAATCTTAATGCGAGGGAACGTCACTTTATATTGCCACTTGTGATAGGGACCTTTATTATGCAGTCCGTCGCTTTTATTGCTTCCATATCACAAGATTGTATAAATCTTATTTTCTCCACACTAAAAGATCATACATATTTAGAGAGCAATTTTTATTGCATGCACCGATGACAACTTACTTGAAGGATCTTACTCAATCCATAGGTAGGTATGGTGGACTCTCATAGCAATACTGTTTTAAGGGATGTTTGGAAGCACAAGTAGTATCTCTACTTGGTGCAAAGAATTTGGCTAGCATGAGGGGGAAAGGCAAGCTCAACGTGTTGGGCGATCCATGATAATATACTTTATTTGGGATATAAGAAAACATAACCCATTACGTTGTCTTCCTTGTCCAAGATCAACCTTTTAGCATGTCATATTTTAATGAGTGCTCACAATCATAAAAGATGTCCAATATAGTATATTTATATGTGAAATCTCTCTTCCCTCAATATTCTTTCATGAATTGTTCAAGTGACTAATACAAAGTTTGCTAACCTTCAATAAATTTACCACCTCTACTTCTTATATGTGAAGTCATTACTCCCCATGGGATAAGCATATGAAACATATATAATTTCAGATTTATGACATTCAATTTATTCAACCATTTACTCATAGGATATAAGTGAAGCACACGAGTAAATGACAAACTACTCCGGAAAGATATAAGTGAAGATCAATGAGTAGTTAAATAATTGTGTAGCTATGTGAAGACTCTCTCTCATTTAAGAATTTCAGATCTTGGTATTTTATTCATACAGCAAGCAAAACAAAATAAAACGACATTTCAAGGATAGCAAACATCATGTGAAGAAGCAAAAACTTAGGATCAACCGATACTAACCGATAGTTGTCGAAGAAGAAAGGTGGGATGCCAACCGGGGCATCCCCAAGCTTGGACGCTTGAGACTTCTTGAAATATTATCTTGGGATGCCTTGGGCATCCCCAATCTTGAGCTTTTGTGTCTCCGTAATTCCTCCCATATCACGGTCTCCCTGAATTTCAAAAGCTTCATCCACACAAAACTCAACAAGGACTCATGAGATAAGTTAGTATAAACCAATGCAAAAACCTTATCATACTCTACTGTAGCAAATCACTAAAATTGTTATTCAACATTGCATACTAAATTACTGTTCATATTTAATAGTCCTATCCTCAAATAGAATCATTAGAAAAGCAAACATATGCAAACAATGCAAACATAACAGCAATCTGCCAAAACAGTGCAGTCTATAAAGAATGCAAGATTCATCATACTTCCCTAACTCCAAACATTATTAAAGAAAATTCCCACTGTAGTAAATTTATCAGATCTTATTATTCAAAAGGTTTCAACATTTTATCACATTCCGACTTTTCTAGGGAATTTTTGCAACAGCAGTAAACTTTCTGTTTTTAAACAACAACATGTATACTTGCAAAGTAAGCATGGTAAAAGCTATCCTTGACATTTTTATTGAAAATAAAGATGCAAAAAATTATACTAATTAACAGAAAGCAAATACTAACAAAAGAAAATGGCGCTCCAAGCAAAACACATATCATGTGGTGAATAAAAATATAGCTCCAAGTAAAGTTACCGATGAACGAAGACGAAAGAGGGGATGCCTTCCGGGGCATTCCCAAGATTAGGCTCTTGGTTGTCCTTGAATATTACCTTGGGGTGCCTTGGGAATACCCAGTCTTAGGCTCTTGCCACTCCTTATTCCATAGTCCATCGAATCTTTACCCAAAACTTGAAAACTTCACAACACAAAACTTAACAGAAAACTCGTAAGCTCCGTTAGTATAAGAAAATAAATCACCACTTAGGTACTGTTGTGAACTCATTCTATATTCATATTGGTGTAATATATACTGTATTCCAACTTCTCTATGGTTCATAACCTCCGATACTACTCATAGATTCATCAAAATAAGCAAACAACACATAGAAAACAGAATCTGTCAAAAACAGAACAGTCTGTAGTAATCTGTATCAAACGTATACTTATAGAACTCCAAAAATTCTGAAATAAATTGGTGGACCTGAGGAATTTGTCTAGTAATCATCTTCAAAAAAAATCAACTAAATATCACTCTCCAGTAAAAAGTTTGAGCTAATCTCGTGAGTGCTAAAGTTTCTGTTTTTTTACAGCAAGATCATAAAGAC
Organism: Aegilops umbellulata; assembly: GCA_032464435.1. Classification (NCBI taxonomy): domain Eukaryota; kingdom Viridiplantae; phylum Streptophyta; class Magnoliopsida; order Poales; family Poaceae; genus Aegilops; species Aegilops umbellulata. The sequence continues at coordinate 296,480,854 of CP136058.1, forward strand.
TTCACCCAAGTCTTCCCAAAGGTTCTACTTGGCACAAACACTAATTAAAACATAAAACCACATCTAACCAGAGTCTAGATAGATTATTTATTCCTAAACAGAACCAAAAAGCAAGAAACTAAAATAAAATTGGGTTGCCTCCCAACAAGCGCTATCGTTTAACGCCCCTAGCTAGGCATGATGATTTCAATGATGCTCATATAAAAGATAAGAGTTGAAACATAAAGAGAGCATCATGAAGAATATTATCTAGCACATTTAAGTCTAACCCACTTCCTATGCATAGGGATTTTGTGAGCAAACAACTTATGGGAACAATAATCAACTAGCATAGGAAGGCAAAACAAGCATAACTTCAAAACTTTAAGCACATAGAGAGGAAACTCGATATTATTGCAACTCCTACAAGCATACGTTCCTCCCTCATAATAATTTTTAGAAGCATCATGAATGAATTCAAGAATATAACTATCACATAGAGCATTATTTTCATGATCCACAAGCATAGAAATTTCATTGCTCTCCACATAAGCAAATTTGTTCTCATGAATAGTAGTGGGAGCAAACTCAACAAAATAACCATCATGTGAAGCATAATCCAATTGAAAATTAAAATCATGATGACAAGTTTCATGGTAATATTTATTCTTTATAGCATACATGTCATCACAATAATCATCATAAATAGGAGGCATGTTTTCATCATAATAAATTTGCTCATCAAAACTTGGGGGACAAAAAATATCATCTTCATCAAACATAGCTTCCCCAAGCTTGTGGCTTTGCATATAATTAGCATCATGGATATTCATAGAATTCATACTAACAACATTGCAATCTTGCTCACCATACAAAGATTTAGTGCCAAATATTCTATAGATTTCTTCTTCTAGCACTTGAGCATAATTTTCCTTTCCATCATACTCACGAAAGATATTAAAAAGATGAGGCGTATGAGGCAAACTCAATTCTATTTTTTTATAATTTTCTTTTATAAACTAAACTAGTGATAAAACAAGAAACTAAAAGATTCGATTGCAAGATCTAAAGATATACTTTCAAGCACTCACCTCCCCGGCAACGGCGCCAAAAAGAGCTTGATGTCTACTACGCAACCTTCTCCTTGTAGACGTTGTTGGGCCTCCAAGTGCAGAGGTTTGTAGGACAGTAGAAAATTTCCCTCTAGTGGATGACCTAAGGTTTATCAATCCGTGGGAGGTGTAGGATGAAGATGGTCTCTCTCAAACAACCCTGAAACCAAATAACAAAGAGTCTCTTGTGTCCCCAAAACACCCAATACAATGGTAAATCGTATAGGTGCACTAGTTCGGCGAAGAGATGGTGATACAAGTGCAATATGGATGGTATATATAGGTTTTTGTAATCTGAAAATATAAAAACAGCAAGGTAAGTAGTGATAAAAGTGAGCGTAAACGGTATTGCAATGCTAGGAAACAAGGCCTAGGGTTCATACTTTCACTAGTGCAAGTTCTCTCAACAATAATAACATAATTGGATCATATAACTATCCCTCAACATGCAACAAAGAGTCATTCCAAAGTCACTAATAGCGGAGAACAAATGAAGAGATTATTGTAGGGTAGGAAACCACCTCAAAGTTATTCTTTCGGATCGGTCTATTCAACAGTCCGTAGTAAAATAACACGAAGCTATTCTTTCCATTTGATCTATCATAGAGTTCGTACTAGAATAACACCTTAAGATACAAATCAACCAAAACCCTAATGTCACCTAGATACTCCAATGTCACCTCAAGTACCCGTGGGTATGATTATATGATATGAATCACACAATCTCAGATTCATCTACTCAACCAACACAAAGAACTTCAAAGAGTGCCCCAAAGTTTCTACCGGAGAGTCAAGACGAAAACGTGTGCCAACCCCTATGCATAAGTTCACGAGGTCACGGAACCCGCAAGTTGATCACCAAAACATACATCAAGTGGATCATGTGATATCCCATCATCACCACAGGTAAGCACATGCAAGACATACAACAAGTGTTCTCAAATCCTTAAAGACTCAATCCGATAAGATAACTTCAAAGGGAAAACTCAATCCATTACAAGAGAGTAGAGGGGGAGAAACATCATAGGATCCAACTATAATAACAAAGGTCGCGATGCATCAAGATCGTACCACCTCAAGAACACGAGAGAGAGAGAGATCAAACACATAGCTACTGGTACATACCCTCATCCCCGAGGGTGAACTACTCTCTCCTCGTCATGGAGAGCACCGGGATGATGAGGATGGCCACCTGTGAGGGATCCCCCCTCCGGCAGGGTGCCGGAACAGGGTCCCGATTGGTTTTTGGTGGCTACAGAGGTTTGCGGCAGCGGATCTCCCGATCTATTCTGTTCCCCGGTGTTTTTAGGGTGTGTGTGTGTCTATATATATATATATACATATATATATATATGCGAAAGAAGTCGTCAGGGGAGCCACGAGGGGCCCACGAGGGTGGGGGCGCGCCCAGGGGGCAGGCGCGCCTCCCTGCCTCGTGGCCACCTCGAAGCTTCCCTGACGTGTACTCCAAGTCTCCTGGATTGCTTTCGTTCCAAAATAACTCTCCCGAATGTTTCATTCCATTTGGACTCCGTTTGATATTCCTTTTCTTCGAAACAGTGAAATAGGCAAGAAAATAGCAATTTGGGCTGGGCCTCCGATTAATAGGTTAGTCCCAAAAATAATATAAAAGTGTTTAGTAAAGACCATAAACATCCAAAACAGATAATATAATAGCATGAATACTTCATAAATTATAGACACGTTGGAGACGTATCACCAGGCGTCGGAGAAGAAGGCCAATAAGAAGGTCAAGGAGGCCAGAAGTGGCCTCCGCCGTAAAGGTACTTCGAACATCGCATCCGAAGATACCAAGGTTCTCACCTCCCCCGAGGGAGATGAAGATGAAGAAGACGAGGAGGAGAGCAATTCTCTCCTCAAGGGGGGAGAGAGGAAGAGGGGGGGCATTCGCAGACCTAGAAGCGGGGACGTCCAAGAAGGGGAAGATCTCCCTTTTGGATGATTCAGAGTCGGACACTGAAGTCATCCCCGAGCGGTGCCTCAGGCCGAAGCCCCCTGCTGAATCGTGAGTTTATATAAATACCATACAAACATCTGACCTTTTACAGATTGTGGGATAACAATTTATTTGCGTATTTTCAGTCCGGCCCGTGATCTCCCCCAACAATCGTCGTCTTCGGGGAACTCATTGGCGTCGGAGATGATGGAGAGCGAAATGCCTCGGCGAACCTCTCCGCCCGAGCCACGGATGACATCGAGGTGTTGTCCCAAAGGACTTCTCCATGCCAGGGGGAGACGCGAAAGGCCGCTAAAACGGCGCCAAAGGGTAATGCCTCGGCTGCCGAAAACATGAGGGATACTACCCCCATGGAAACTGACGACGGGGGCCTGGATCAGTCCGAGCCCCAGCCGAATATCGCTCCGGAGACCCACACGGTTCCGGAGTCGAGCGAGTAGCCCCCTTCAAGGGAAGGGGGAGGTCAGCCTCCACCGGATATGCTAAGGGAAGCACGTCAACGTGTTTCCGTCGTGGAAGAGCACCGTACCCTGATGGGTATGGTGGTTGAGAAAGTTCAGTCTGCCAAAAGCAGTCTGAACGAAGCTTTCACTATCCTGTTAACAGGTTTTGAGGTAAGTGATATAACATGCTTTAGCCGCTTTTCGTATTGGAAGAATATGCCTGTATATAGATAGTAGCCCCTGAGACTCTGTTTGGCTCTTTGGAAAAAGAGCCGAATAGAGGATCAAATAATCACCGGAGATAACACGTCCATCTATTTTGATAAACGGGCTTCACTGTTGGCGGCTTCAGCTAAAGATGCTGAAGTGGCCGAACTCCAGCAGAAACTGAAGCTGACTGACGATGAGATCGACGGTATTAACAAGCAGTTCAATGAGGCACAAGGTATGCCCCCTTTTTTGTTTTAAAAGACTCCTTAAGGAGTCGAAGTTATAGTGCAAACTCAGAGTTTAAGCTCATGTGCTGCTATGTAAATGATTGTAGGCAACGTGACCGAGGTCGAGGCCCTTAAGAATGCCCTTGCTGAAGCCAAGAAGGAAGCGCGGGCAAGCAAAGCAGCCGCAGAGAAATTGGCTGTGGATGTAGAGGCCAAAAAGTCCGCCCGCCTTCAGTATGAGGTGAGGGTAATTGAAATAGAACAAGCGGTCCAGGAGGCCGCCACAAGTGTGAGTCTTTGGAGGAGAGTAACAAAGCCCAAGCGGCTGAACTTGCCAAGGCTCTTCGAGCTGCAAAGGAGGCGCGGTCCGAGTCCCAGGCGGCTCGCGAGGAGATCAAGCAAGCCGGACAGATAGTGGCTGGTAAGCATTTTCTTTTACAGAGTATATTCGGCGGTCGAAGATATGCTTTGCTAAACTGACTATGGAGTGCTCCAAACGCTTTTGCGGATCTCCCGAGGAGTGCTGCCGACACAACCCAATATTTCGGGGCCCAAGAAGGAAACGCGGCGAAGAAGCTCTTTTGGTCGCAGTACTTAGCGCCGGAGCGACCAGCGTTACTGAAACAATCAGATGATGCAGCTGGCGGAGTTGCATAGGATGTCCAATTTGGCCATGAAGGACATCATAGTCCGGCTATTGCCAGCCGAACCCATTCCGAGCAGCTACTTCGGCCTGGTCAAACGACTCAGTGATGCCTTACCCCGAGTAGAGGCGGTGAAGCACTCGGCATGCATAGAGGGTGCACGGATGGCCTTTGCCCGTGTGAAGATGCACTGGGCGAAGCTGAAGGCCGCCGACGTGGCAGTTGAGGGTCCGCCCGGAGGCAAGGTCCATTGTAAGCCAGAGTGCTATTTCGAAGATGTCCTTGAGGGTGCCCATTTTAAAGAGGGTCAATGCTCGAAGGATATCATGTTCGAGTAAATGTATCCGGGCTACCCGAATAATGTATTATAGACCAAGGCTGTGTAATATATTTTATGCATTTATCTGAACTATTTTCCTCCCGTGTGGCCATATATTATTGTTCTGAAAGTTTGCCAGTCATCGGCTTCAGCCCCCACATAGATACTATGGAGGTGTTCGGGATGACGTGTAATCACTCTTGACCCAATGTCTTGGTCCGTGAAGGAGGTGATTTACGTAGTGAACCAGGCAATCGGACTATGCGGCTTTAGCACTTTCTTGTAGCCATAGGAGCTTGATAATGGGAACGCAAGGCAGCCCCTGGTGCATATGCGGCTGTCCAGATTTGGATGCCTTAAGCGCGTGACTGGAAAGAGCTAGTCCTTCGTGTAATGCGGAAAAATTCTAGGGATTAAATAAGTCAACAAATTGTTGACCAGCTCTCGCCGTATCATGACAGTCAGTTTTCGGCTTTCTCTACTGAGGTGCTTAACCGGGCTAGCAAGAAACACAATCACAGTAGTTCTCCCTTTACTACCTTAGCCGAAAATGGAACGTAAGGTAGCAAGCACAGGAGCCGGGCAACCCAACTATTGACCAAAGACGTGATTCGGAGCCGATGCATATTATGCAGTATTCGGGATGCCAAAGTGTACTCTAAGAGTGTTCGGACTTTCTATTGTTGAAGGCATATATATGGCTTGAATAGAGCCCCTGGTGATTTAAGTCGTACCAAGGTGTATGCCAATTTGGACGTGAAGTGGAAGAACAGGAAAAAACAAGCCAATACCGGACAGGGCGGGGCGAAACTGTTTCCATTATAGTCTGATTGGTACGTCAAAACGTATTTTTACAGAAGATGCGATGAGCATCACGGCTCTTTTACATGCCGAGGGCAAGGGAAAGCTTTATATAGGTCCTAGAATTAAAAAGATGATCTTGAAGATCCTTTGGACACTCTGCCGCATGTCTGCGCCGCTTTTCGCCTTGGTGTATGATCCTTTGAGAGGATCAACAATTGAGTATGCATAAGGGGCCTAGAATGGGGTCATCGTTACCACCAGAAATTGATGTGGGTTGTAAAGAACCTGAAAAATAAAAACAAGAAGAAAAAGGTGGAACAATATGGAGGTCCGGATAGGGTTGAGCCGTACCGGGGATCTTATGTTTACCATGCCTCCGTTCTTGCCCATGATATTTTTAGCGCATAGTTATGTATGCGCGGTACGTATGCCGCTATCAGGATGGGGCATTGGCGGAGGTCGAATTGCTAATCTAGCTCTGGATGAGTCGGATTGTCGTTCTACAGGGTAGACCGGACTCGTTTAATAGTGTCTGAGGGCTTGACTGCCAGTGTAGGATTCGGCTTAGTGAGGCCACCCTGCACCTCGGCTGCGAGGGCCGCGGTATGCTCCTCTGTGCGGAGGGAGCGCTCCATGCATGTTTCCATTATCTGTTATAACACCGCGTGGTCCAGGCATCTTGATCTTTAGATAAGCGTAGTGCGGGACTGCATTGAAACGGGCGAAAGCGGTTCGTCTGAGTAGTGCGTGATAGCCACTGCGGAACGGGACGATGTCAAAGATCAGGTCTTTGCTCCGGAAGTTATCCGGTGAGCCGAAGACGACTTCCAGCCTTATGGACCCCGTGCAACAGGCTTCTACATCGGGTATTACCCCTTTAAAGGTGGTTTTAGTGGGCTTGATTCTTGATGGATCAATTCCCATTTTATGGACGGTGTCCTGATAAACCAGATTGAGACTGCTGCCGCTGTCCATAAGGACTCACGTGAGGTGGAATCCATCGATAATTGGATCGAGGACCAATGCAGCCGAACCTCCATGATGGATACTAGTCGGGTGGACTCTGCGATCAAAGGTAATTGGACAAGCTGACCACGGATTAAATTTTGGGGCGACTGGCTCTATGGCTTAGACGTCTCTTAATGCGCGCATGCGCTCCCGCTTAGGGATATGAGTAACGTAGATCATGTTCACCGTTTTGACCTCGGGGGGAAATTTCATCTGTCCCCCTATGTTCGGTGGACAAGGCTCTTCATCGCCGTCCTTGCTGGGCGGCCCTTTCCCCTTGTGTTCGGCGTTGAGTTTGTCGGCCTGTTTAAATACCCAAAAATTCTTGTTGGTATGATTGACAAGCTTATCAGGGGTGCCATGAATCTGGCATGGCCGATCGAGTATTCTGTCCAAACTAGATGGACCATCACTATTTCCTTTGAATGGCTTCTTCCGTTGACCGGGTTTGGAGCCACTGAATCCGGCATTGACCGTCGTGTCTTCGATACCTTCATTATTGCTTCGACGCTTGTGCTTGTTGTGTCGTGGCTTGCCATTGCCATCCCTGGCTTCGGAGGTGACAGGGTCGCTGGTGCTATTGCTTCTACGAGCTAGCCAGCTATCTTCTCCTGCGCAAAAGCGGGTCATAAGTGCGGTAAGGGCTGCCATGGACTTCGGCTTTTCTTGGAGGAGGTGTCGGGCGAGCCACTCATCTTGGACGCTGTGTTCAAAGGCCGCGAGGGCTTCGGCGTTCGGACAATCCACAATTTGGTTCTTTTTAATCAAGAATCTGGTACAGAGTTTTCGGGCTGATTCTCCGGGTTGCTAGACTATGTGACTAAGGTCATCGGCGTCTGGAGGCTGAACATAGGTGCCTTGGAAGTTGTCTCTAAAGGTGTCCTTCAAGTCTTCCCAACTACCAATAGAGTTTTCTGGGAGGCCGTTTAACCAGTGTCGTGTTGGTCCCTTTAATTTTAGCGGGAGGTACTTGATGGCATGGAGATCATCACCGCGGGCCATATAATATGGAGAACAAAATCCTTGATCCATACTGCGGGGTCTGTAGTGCCATCGTATGATTCAATGTTCATGGGTTTAAATCCCTCGGGGAACTGGTGCTCCATAACCTCATCGGTGAAATATAAGGGGTGTGTGGCGCCTCTGTATCGAGCGATGCCGCGGCGCAGTTTGGATGAGGTCCGAATGCGGTTTTCGGCTCGGTGAGGTTGTGCCTGTCATGCCAGGCCTGATGGCCGTCCTCTCGCGTCGGAGCACGCCCCCTTGACCCATAGATTGGTCTTGTCTGACCGGCTCTATTGTCTAGGTCCTCGCGTAGGTCATAGGTATAGCCCGGTGTTGGAACACGCGGTACGCTACGCTAGCGCCAAATAAAATTTTCTACCGTGCACCCAACATCATGCTGCTGGAAATAGATCACGGGATCGGGTTTACCACTAGACGCACAGTCACCGCAGCGGAAGTAGAGTTGGTGATGCGTGTAGCCGATCTCCCGGGCCGTCACCTCCTCGCGTTGCCGATCTCCTGCAAACAAAGAAGACCCGTGAACGGTGATCTCCCGCGAACGGCACCTCGCGGTTCCCTCGAACAGTTCGTCCAAGCACCGCAGATGCGATGCCTCCAAGGTATCCACACGTACGGGGAGCAGCGTCGAGCGGCAGACTGCTAGGTTTGGTCACGCGGCATGGGTGTGGGGAGGGCGGTGGCTAACCAGGGTTCAATTCGATCAACCCTAAGCGGTGTGCCCACTCCCCTTTATATAGACCTCCGAGGTGGGTTCAACACTTGAGCCCACTAGGATTCCACATCCATTTTCCACACAGATCCAATCCAAATGGGATGTATCCCCTTAAGTGTGTGACCCTATAGGTTCACGTACACATGGACACGACCAGAGTCGATAGTTGGTAGCGGCTCCTAGCAGAACGTGCCAACTCCCATGTGGGCGTAAAGTCGTTTGACGAACCTCAACAATGTGGCATATGCAACATTCCTTTTGCCTCATGATATTTGTTGTCGAGCTCAAGGCGAGTACTTGTCACCCTTGTGTTAGCTCGACCTCTCTTCTCGAAACCATGATACAGATTCCCAAACTGGGTTAACACTTAACCCAAGTCGCATGGCCATGCTTTCCGAATCTGATCACTCGAGAGGGCCCAGAGAATATCTCTCCAAATAGGAGGGGCAAATTCCATCTTGGTCAACCATGTCTCACGGCATGTCTCACGACTCACCCGAAAGCTACCTTTATAACTACCCAGTTACAGAGTAGCGTTTGATAGACCCTAAGTGAGTCGATCCTCATCCCGAGAACATGCGAGGACCTCAGGTCTAGGACATGGCATAGACATTGCACTTGAGACTAACAGATGACTATATCTCGCTGCGTCTCAAAGTGGGTCTATCCGGCTCGGTGATCACCATCCCCGAGCCCATACTATCGGTTTAGCATCTCCATGCACATGACTTGTGAAACATAGTCATCAACTGAGTCGTATACTAGTCAAGGATATGTGTCCGCATAACCTTATCAACTAGGGACCATTAAAACAATCATCATACAATACATAGTTCCACAAACAAGTCACATACTTATTGATACATATCATTGATGATGTTCAAGGACAATACAAAGGACACATGAATACATATGGAAATATCATCATCACATGATTGCCTCTAGGGCATATCTCCAACAGTCTCCCACTTGCACTAGAGTCAATCATTTAGGCATCGTATGCCCATGGAGCTCATGTGCGCCTCATGCTTCGGACGTGGGAGAGGCTTTGTCAATGGATCAGCAACATTTGCATCCGTGTGTACCTTGCATATGTTTACATCACCTCTTTCGACAATGTCGCGAATAAGGTTAAAACGCCTGAGTATGTGTTGGGTTTTATGATGGTTCCGTGGTTCCTTAACTTGCGCAATGGCACCACTATTATCACAGTAAAGGTCCAATGGATTAGACGTGCCCTCAACCACACCAAGATCAGAAATAAAATTCTTCACCCGAACACCTTCTTTTGCAGCTTCATAAGCCGCAATGTACTCGGCCTCTATTGTAGAATCAGCTACCGTATCTTGCCTGGAGCTCCTCTAGCTCACTGCTCCTCCGTTCAGAATGAACACAAACCCAGATTGCGATTGACTATCATCCCTATTTGTATGGAAACTAACATCGGTGTAACTCTTTACAACAAGCTAATCCTCACCTCCATAAACCAGGAACATATCCTTAGTCCTTCTCAAGTACTTAAGGATATTCTTAACCGCTGTTCAATGACTCTCCTCTGGATCAACCTGGTATCTGCCCACCACGCTAAGAGCAAAACTAACATCGGGACGAGTACATACCATAGCATACATGATGGACCCAACAGCCGAAGCATACGGAATCCCATCCATGCGTCTTCGCTCATCAGGAGTCGTAGGACTCTGAGTCTTGCTAAGACTAATGCCATGTGACATGGGCAAGAAACCTTTCTTGGCATCTTGCATGTTGAACCGCTTCAACACCTTGTCAATATACGCACTCTGGCTTAATCCAATAAGCCTTCTCGATCTATCTCTATAGATCTTGATTCCCAAAATGTAAGCTGCTTCTCCCAAGTCCTTCATAGAAAAACTATTTTTCAATGAGTCCTTGACAGATTCAAGCATTTGAACATCATTTCCAATCAATAATATGTCATCCACATATAAGATCAGAAATGCAACTGAGCTCCCACTGACCTTCCACTACTAGGGAAAAGGCTAGCAGCAGCGCGGGTTTTAGGTGTATCAGTAGCGCGGGGACAGGCGCTACAGCTAACACGTCGCAGTAGCGCGTGCTCACCCACACTACTGCTACACAAGAGTAGCAGCAGCGCGCTTAAAGGAATCTCGCTACTGCTAATAGCTATAGCGCGCTTCGCCTGTGTGCGCTACTGCTACTACCGCGCTGCTGCTAACTTTTCTCCACTCGCTACTACTAATTTAAGTTGTTTTTTGTTTTTTTTCAGCATATTTGTTTTGTATTTGAACAGGTTTTATAGAAGAATCTTTAGCACATACAAATGTCATCATGATACACATACAAATGCCTGCGAGGCCACAAATGTAATCATAGCATATACATACAAATAGTCTCGTCATAGTCATCATCCAACACAAAGTGGTATCTTGTCATCATCTCGAAAATAGCGATACATGCAAGTTACGAGTCCATCTAAACAAAGGTATACGCGAGAAGAGCTATCACTATGAGTGAGAGCGGAACTATGCAGTACATGAGATGGCGGTTACGAGTCCTCTCTCGCGCTAGCATGAACCTCAAGTAACTAGCTTCTCCTTCTTGTCTGCTTTTGAAGCCTTTATGGCTGGCGTCCGAGAACCCATTCACTTGCACCTAACACTCATGCCACTCGTTGTACACCCCCGAAACCTTCCCTTTGTACACGACATAGCAGTTCCATCTCGCCATCAAGAAACTAGGTACCTGTTAGAGATGCATGTTCATGAAGAGGATGTACAATCATATATATGCAACAAAATATACTAGAGAACACCGAAAAAGAAAGGGTTAGCAACTAGATGCAACATACAGTACGCAAATTAATTAACTAGAGGTACGCAGGTCATCGTACGCAAACTAACAAAGTAGCGTTACGCAAGTTCGGCAGGGATCGTGGACATCACAAAGTTTCATCGCTACAAATAGTATACAAGTTCAACCGACACATATCATCATCATCGGCATCATAAATCACTAGAAGTTCCATCCTTTCATATCATCGAGGATGGACCCTAGCTTCTTGAACGGCGTGAGGTCTAGACGTTGCATGCCAATGCGAGTTCGGACGTCAGCTTGCGATATAGGGCCGTGGTGGAACATCCCCTTCTCATCGACGACTTCTTTCATGATGATCGTCGCAATGTCGCTTTGGATGCGAAAGAAGTCATCTCTAAGTTTATAATCCGCTTCTCCATGAGATTCTAGCCACTTGTGGATATGATCATCATTTCTGCTTCTCATGCGAAGCTTTTGGTGATCCGTGTTGAACTGAATCATGAGATGGAGGATGTAGAATCCATCCTTCTTGCTTGGTTTTGGGACATGGATGCAGGAGAAGTTAGTTTTATGCGCGAAACCCATCTTCTTGTTCCTTTGTTTCCTGATCTGCATGTGGCCACCTCTAAAGCTGAAGCCTTGGAGAGCATCATCTAGAATATTCATTATGTGGGTGTAGTCTTTTTTCTCGTAGTCTCTGGAAGGGTCAAAATACACGGCATCGGAGACTTGCGGATAAAGAACGATAAGGACGGCGCGCCCGTTGCTGCGGGGAAAAGACACCTCAAATTATTCCCCATAGAGAGAGAAGGAATGATTGAAATGTATGAAAGGGTTGTTTGAAACTGACTTACTTTGGATGATAAGGCACGAGGACAATTTCCCAGTCCTTATTCTGTACCATGAAGTTTTGGAGGTACTCCCTAGCAGTTTCATGCTCAAAGTCGCCGAGACTCAAGAAAGACTCGTGCATGTAGTACGGATCCGCCACACAGATTTGCGAGAGTTCTTCACTGTTCATGACGGAGCTCATATGTAGCGCAAAAAGGCGGACGATTGTAAAATCGAGCTGCCTTGTCAAAAACATCTCAAAGATATGGTCAAACCGCAGGAAGAACACCTCCGCGGGCCGTGTCTCGACGTAGCTCTTCCCCTCAGGCACACGAGCCGCGTATGTCGGATATCCTGGATCCTTTGAGGCTAGTAGGCTTTTCTCAGTCGACAGCACATGGTCGTGCATTCTCCTGAGATCCCATGATAGTGCCTCCAGCAGTTTCGGCGGTAGCATCGGCTCGCCCGTGAGATGGAACATGGCCGCACCTTTCACGGGTACACGCTCTTCAGAATGCATCGTTTGGCTGCTATGTGCTCTGGCTTGTTTGGAGGCAGCTATCTTCCCCGATCTCTTTCTCTCCTTTTTCTTGGGCACACCTTCTAGACCCTTCCTTAACCCCTGCCCCAGTGTTCCCGCGCAGAGTACTGTACGACCCTCGCGCCGGGATAGTTGAGCCTGTGTTGAGGCGGCATCTTCAGGCGTGTCCTGTGAGGATTTCATGAAGAGAGACTTTTTGCAATCCCTGCTACGACCTTCCTGCCCGGGCATATCATCCATATCCTCATTAGCAAGCTGGTAGCCCGATTCGTCATATGGTTGACTCATCAATTCTATGTCACAGTCATACGCGCTTGTATTGAGGAAATCTAAAGGGTCGACCTCCGTCTCATCATCCATTCTCTGTTCTACAGGACAAATTACATCAGCCGGCACTATTGCACCCCCTTCATCATGTCGTCCGCCGCTCTCACCCGGCACTACAGGAGCTGGTAATTGCATAGGCGGGGTGGTGGTCTCCGCACATACTTGTTGATGTGTGGTTATTGGTGTGCTCTCGGCCGGCTCCAGACGAATAAGATTCTTCGGCCATAGCAGCACCCAACCCTTGCAGCTTCCAATCCGCGGCGGGGTCTCGTCGTCCGCTCCCACATGTTGTGCTGGAGGAGGCAAATCCTCGTGCCCCGATTTCACACTGGACAAGCTAACCCTGAAGTGCCTAGCAGGGATCGGCTGGTTGTGGAACGTGGGTTGCAAGGGGTCCATTATCATCCCCTTTCCCACGTCCACCTTCTGGCCTTTGATCAAGTAGAGTATGGTGCACGGGGTTTCTTTCGCCTGCAAACACATATGTCTGTGGCGTAAAACATCTGAAAGGCAACAAAAATGGAATATTATATATATATGGTGGTGCGACATGTAGTTACCGTGATGGCGTCGAGCTCAGCCAAAGACGAAGGCCCACCGAGCGCACCAGAGACGGAGGACGGGCTGCTATGAGCGGGAGCGGCTGCGAGAGGAGGCCCGGTTGCGTGGGCAACTGATGGTGCGATGATGTTGTTGTTCATGGAGTTGCTCCCGACGAAACTGGGCAACGGGAAATCATGTACCGTCTTGTCTGGATTTTCCTTCGTCCTGTTGATGATAACTGGAACCAAGTTGGTAGCGAAATCATTTCTGCAGGCAGTTACAACTGCATTGACTGCCTGCTGTAACAACTCATATTTGTCCTCGGCTGCTTTTTTCGCGTCCTCAGCTGCTTTTTTCGCGTCCTCAGCTGCTTTTTTCCCGACCGCAAGCTTCACCTTCGCGTTGATGTCCGCCTGACAAACTTCTTTTTCTGCTTCTTGGCCTCCGGGCCCTCGTTGTAAAACACCTTCCACGTGGCGCCGTCTCCAGCGCCGTGCACACGACCATATTGCGACCGCTGGCCCAAAGGGAGTCCCTTAAGTTCGTTCAAGGCCCGGTTAAGAGGGGTGTCCCACTTGGGCCTCATCGGAGAAGTAGGGCTTTCGGCTGCAAGCTGGTGTTGCTTCTCCAGTAGTCTAATCAATTTCCTCGTGATCTTGTCCGTGTAAAAAACCTTTTTCTCCTTGTCCCACTTGTAGCGGGCCCTGATGAAGTCACGCTCCAAGGGGTTGGTGAACTTCACGAAGGGGTCTGGGAGACCCGCGGCTTCACGTTCCGCGTCCTCCTTATCCCATATGGGCCTTTTACCGAGGTAGCCACGGCTTCCGAGGTGATGCTTCCCCGTGTTCCTTTGCTGAAAGCTCTTGAATTTCGCAGCCTTAGCATTGGCGTCCTTGGTAGCGCAAGTGTCCTTGAACTTTTTGAACTCCTCTTTCGTAAGTGTCGGATTTTCCTCCAGAATCTTGGACAGGGGTTCCTCAGCCTCAATAGCTCATTTCACCCTCGATTTCCAGGAGGCCAGATCATTGCTGAACATGCCCATAGCGTGATTGTTAATCTTTTTCATCTTCGGATCATCCCACGGTTGTTCTATGTTACCATCCCGGTCGGGGAACTTGAATCTCTTGTGCAACTTCATTAGGAGCAACTGCATCAAATGTTCTTTACTCCTTAAGTCATCGCCGTTGATGCTCGCGCATTCCCGTAGGATGCATCCTACTTGGTTCCCATAGCACTTGCGAGGTTCTTCCGGCTCTAACGGCTCAAACTTGCCAGGTGCCATCTTTGTGATCACAAGTCGTCCAATCCCTAGTTTGTTAGGTTTTCGTATCCTCTTCTTCTTATGCTTCCTCTTTTCGGTACCGGCATCGGCGCCGGTACCTTCCCCATCGGTATCTTCCCCGCCGGTACCTTCCCCACCGGTCTCGGCACCGCCATCGGTGCCGGCGCCGTCGGCGTCGATGTCGGCGTCAGTACCATCATCGAGGTGGACCTGCGAACCTTGCTTAGCAGTCAAATAGTCGAGGTAGTCTTGTTCACCCTGATAATCCATCTCGTATGCGTCTTGGTCAGAAGGCCCAGTTTCTTCGTTGTTCGACATGTTTCCTATGATTAAGTGTCCTCATTTATTTCTAAAAGTATGAATAAATGAGAAATGACATAAAACAGAAATATATGTGCCAGCACTCGATATGCCAACTATGTAGCACAAATCATGCCTTTATTCACGGGAAATTTCGGCATGATCTTTGCTAAAAAATGGACATATCGAGCGCCTGAAATTGACCGGAACGGAAATGAATCAACATTCTGGCGTAACATAGGCCACTCGGATCATTTACCAAAAATGACATATCCACATATCACATGTCTAGTTCAAATTTGCATATAAATTCAGCTAATTTTGAAACCTATCTAAATTCATAACTAAATAGATAACCTAATTAACATAACTAAAACCTAAGTAAATTAACCCTAGCTAGCAGAGAGAGAGAGGGGGGGTGGTTTACAGAGGGTGCAGGGGCGAGGAGGCAGGCCCGACGACGGCCGAGGTTTGGAGGGGAGGAAGCAGAGGAGGGAGGCGAGGGCCGACGGGTCAGGGGCGAGCGCCGGCGCCGGGGGCGAGCGCGCCTGGGTCGGGCGCGGCGGGGTCGGGGGCGAGCGCGCCGGGGTCGGGGGCGAGCATGCCGGGGTCGGGGGCGAGCGCGTCAGGGTCGGGGCCGGGCGCGGCAGTGCGATGGGGCCGGGGAAGAGTGGGGATTTGGGAGAAAAGAGGCGGGATGAAGCAGGGAGAGGGAGAATTTTGGGTTAAGTGGACGTAGCAGTAGCGCGTTTACATGAAGCGCACTACTACTATTACGAGCAGCTATAGCGGTTTTCTACAGAAACCGCTACTGCTACCTTGACTAGCTGCAGCTCTTTTTCACTAAAGCGCTACTGCTATAACCAGTTTCCCTCTTTCTTTTCCTCAGCGCTGAACAAAGGGAAGGCGATATATATTGCATCATTTGACGGTTAAATATGTATGCAAAATAGGAACATATATATTACATCATTGGACCCTTGCATAATAATGAATAAGTGTGTATACAAAATAGGAACATATATATATATATTACATCATTGGACCCATGCATAATAATGGCTAAGTGTGTATACAAAATAGGAATATATATATATATATATATATATATATATATATATATATATATATATATATATATTACATCATTTGACCGATTCCTCAGCGTTGACGTTTTCATTTTTGAGTCAGCTTCTTTCCCTTCTTGTTCGTCGAAGAATAATTGAGCCCCTCATTGTGACTTTGCCTTTTCCATGGAGTACGATTTTTCTTTGGTAATGTAGTATTGATTCTTCTTTTGACGTATACTTCATCATCATCGTCATCTTCCCTCATTGGGTTGCCGTACTGATCATAGTCTTCCTCATTGGCGACTCCATCCATTCCAATGATGTTTCTTTTGCCTTTCCTCACGACAACACGACTGCGATCGGATGGGTCGATTATGAAGAAGCATTGTGTCACGTGCTTAGCGTGTACCCATGGCTCGTTTTTTGCGATAGCGTTCACGGTAGCGCTCTTGGCGTCAGGTATAGTCATGGTAGTGAAAATCCGGCTTTCTCTTTCGACTTTCTTAGCCCATCTGACACGGAACATCGTCGTGTTGTGCAGTCCAGAGTAGTCAAGCTCCCAGATCTCCTCGACCCTTCCATAAAATCGTTCAGTTGCGCCGTTGTCGCTGCCGGTCATGCATTCCATCGTCACCCCTGAGTTCTGATCATCACTGTCCATATCTTTGGCCTCTGTGTAGAACGTGTATCTGTTGATATCATATGCCTGATAGGTTACGAGGATGGGCAAGGGGCCATGTGCTAAGGCGTATATGAGCAATCCTTCCTTAGAGCCCTCCTCCGGGGGATTAGCAATAATATGCTCTTTGAACCAATGCAGGAAAGTGGAGTTGTGCTCTCTAGTAACTTCGGCGTCCGTCCTGCATACCCCCCGGTCATGATACTTCTTTGCGATAATTTCTTTGTGCAGTGCCACGAAAGGATCTACCTCGTCTAGGTGTTGTAGCACTACCAAGTTTGCTCTGTCAAAGTCGTTGCGTTGATCTGAGTATGCCACGTGCAGTTCCCTGCGACCGTTGCAGTGACTTTCTCCTTCGAGCCTCCCATCGTGCTTGTTAACGGGCAAACCAACACTAACACCAGGAGGCTGGTCTGCGCCATATAGAAAATTCTCACAGAAAGAGATGCACTCTTGTGTCAAATAGCCCTGGACGATGCTTCCATCCGGACGGGACATGTTATGAACGAATCCTTTGATGACCCCATTAATCCTCTCAAACGGCATCATGTTGTGCAGGAATGACGTCCCCAGGTCTATTATGTCATCCACAATATGGACACATAGATGCACCATCACGTCAAAGAACGCGGGCGGGAAGTACATCTCAAGCTCATTCAGTATCACAACGATCTCTTCCTGTAGCCTTCGGAGCTGCTTCACACTGATCGACTTTCGAGAGATGACGTCGAAAAAGTTGCAGAAACCATTAAGCGTGTCACGGACGTGCTTGTCCATTATCCCTCTAAGGGCAACAGGTAGTATCTGCGTCATCATCACATGAAAGTCATGAGACTTCATCCCGCTGAACCTAACTAAATGCTAGGGGGCAAATAGGTCACTTAACTAAATGCTACATCTACCTAGCTAGCTAATTTGGGAGGAGACAACTTCAACTAGTGGAGGGGGAGGAAAAAGAGAAAGGAGATGGATTAATGGAGGTGGTGTAGTTTTAGCTAGGAGTTATGAAGAGAGAGAAAGGTAGGTAGAAGAGGGAGAGTAATGGGGGGAGAAGTATTGAGGAAGAAGAAGAGTGAGAGAGGGAGGATGTGGGAGGTAGGGGAAAGGGAGGAGAGGAGATGGGGAGGGGGAGGGGGAGGTGGAAAAAGGTGGTGGGTGTTGCGTCTTAGCAGTAGCGCGGGAGCAAAAGCGCGCTGCTGCTAAGAGCGTAGCAGCAGCGCGCTTTCCTGTCACGCGCTACTGCTAAACGGGCCAACCCTGTGCACAATTTCAAAATTAGCAGCAGCGAAGTGACAAAAAAGCGCGCTACTACTATGGCATTAGTAGCAGCGCGCTTCCTGACGCCGCGCTACTGGTAAACTTATGTCGTTGTGTACTGTCGGTGGATTTTTGTAGCAGCGCGGTTTAAGCATCACGCGCTACTGCTAAGTTTGCACCAGTAGCGAGCTTTCCATAGCCGCGCTGCTACTATTTAGCAGCAGTGCCTCTTTTTATGCCGCGCTGCTGCTAAGATTATGTGTATAAGGTTTTCCCTAGTAGTGTTCTTGAATACACAATGATCACAGTCATTCTTGATGAAGCCAAACTCTTTGACAGCTCCTTTAAAACGAATGTTCCAATTTCGAGATGCTTGCCTTAATCCATAAATGGATCTCTGAAGCTTGCATAACATGCTAGACTTCTTTGGATCGACAAAACCCTCGGGTTGTTTCATATACACATCCTCTGTTAAATTTCCATTAAGGAAAGCCGTTTTGACATCCATCTGCCATATTTCATAGTCGAAATATGCCGCTATAGCAAGAATGATCCGAATTGATTTAGGCATCGCTACCGGTGAGTAAGTCTCATCGTAGTAAACTCCTTGAACTTGTCGATAACCTTTAGCAACAAGTCGAGCCTTATGGACTGTGACATTTCCATCATATCAGTTTTCTTCTTAAAGATCCACTTGCACTCAATGGCTCGAACGCCATCTGGCAGATCAACCAAGTTCCAAACTTGATTGTCATCCATGGACTTTAATTAGGATCTCATGGCCTCAAGCCATAACTCGGAATCAGGGCTCTCCATCGCTTCCGCATATGTAGTCGGCTCGTTGTTCTCCAAGAACAACACGTTGCAGTCATGCAAATTGCGTAAGCTTTCCGACCTTCGTGGAACCGGTGCCGACTCCACTACGGGTTCCTTGACTAACTCCGGTGTGACATTATCACCTACCGGAACGTCCCCGTGGTGTTCTCGAATTTCTTCTACTCGGACCGTCCTCCCACTAGCCTTCCGATTGAGAAACTCTTTCTCAAGGAAAACTCCATGTCGAGTGACAAACACTTTGCCCTCTTCACGGTTGTAGAAGTAATATCCCAAGGTTTCCCTTGGATATCCCACAAATATGCACTTGTCCGATTTGGGTGTGAGCTTATCCGACTGGAGTTGCTTGACATATGCTTCACATCCCCAAATTTTCAGAAAAGACAAACTGTGACTCTTCGCAGTCCATATCTCATATGGTGTCTTATCTACGGACTTAGATGGTACCCTGTTTAGTGTGAAAGCTGCAGTTTCTGGAGCGTATCCCCAAAATGATAAGGGTAAATCCGACTGACTCATCATCGATCGGACCATGTCCAACAGGGTCCGATTCCTCCGTTACGACACACCATTTCTCTGTGGCGTACCCGGAGGAGTCAGTTGTGGAACTATTCCACGATTCTTCAGATGATCATCAAACTCCTGGCTCATATACTCACCGCCACGATCAGATCGTAGAAGTTTGATATTCTTGCCGAGTTGATTTTCCACTTCGTTCTGAAACTCCTTTAACTTTTCAAAAGTTTCTGACTTGTGCCTCATCAAGTAGACATATCCATATCTACTCAAGTCGTCGGTGAAAGTCATGAAGTATTGGAAACCACCTCTGGTTGTCGTGCTCATTGGTCCACATACATCACTATGTATAAGTTCCAACAACTCGGACGCCCTCTCGCAACTCTCTGCAAAAGGAGTCTTAGTCATCTTACCGAGTAGGCAAGACTCGCATGTCTCGAATGATTCAAACTCAAGCGAAGTTAGAATTCCATCATCATGGAGCTTCTTCATGCGCTTTTGACTAATGTGTCCTAGTCGACAATGCTAGATGTAAGTCGGATTTATCTCATTAGGCTTATGCCTCTTGACATTTATGTTATAGACTGATTCACCTTCAAGATCTAGGATAAATAACCCATTTACAACGGGTGCAAAGCCATGAAACATATTATTCAAGTAAATAGGACAACCATTGTCCTTAATACTGAATTCATAACCTTGTCTCATCAAACATGAGGCAGAAATAATGTTTTGACTCAAAGCAGGAACATAATAACAATTATCAAGTTCCATTACAAATTCTGAAGGTAAATTAAGTTGCATAGTGCTGACGGCCAATGCAGCAACTCTTGCTTTATTCCCGACGTGAATGTCAACTTCTCCTCTTGTGACATTCCTAGTTTTGCTTAGCCCCTGCATCGATTTGCATATGTGAACAACCGATCCGGTATCATATACCCAAGAGCTACTAGAAACATCAGCAAGATAAATGTCTATAGCATATACAACAAGTGTACCTGAAGAAGAAGTCATACTTCCAGTCTTCTTGCCCTTCTCGGCAAGCCACTTGCTATAGTTCCTTTTCCAGTGTCCGGGTTCCTTGCAATGAAAGCAAATACTCCCCGAAGCCGTTCCTGACTTAGGCGCAGCGGCTGCAGTTGGAGTTGCCTCCTTCTCTTTGCCCTTTTCCTTAGCCTTTTTCTTGGACCAGCTCTTCTTGAACTTAGCCGAGTTCTGCACCATCAACACTTGACGATGTGTACCTTTCTTGATATCCTGCTCTGCCACTTTGAGCATCCCATGCAATTTAGTGAGCTTATTTTCCATCCCATGCATATGGTAGTTCGAGATGAACGGCCCATAGCTGTCCAGAAGAGAACCCAGAATTGTATTTGTGGACAACTCATCCCCAAGTGGGAAGCCCAGCCTATCCAGAGCTCGCATGTACCCGATCATCTTGATCACATGCGGGCTCAGTGGATCACCCTCTTTGAGCTTACAATCCATCAAGGATCGCCAGACATTGAACCTTTTGGTCCTAGCCTGCATTTGAAACATGATCTTAAGGTTCTCGATCATATCGAAAGCCTCAATATTTTCGAGCTACTGCTACAGATTGGGATCCATAGAAGCCAGCATGAGATAGTTGATCTCGTTTGATTCATCAACGAGTTTCTGTTAGGCATTTCTGGCTGTGGCATTAGCATTATTGGCAGGTTCCTCTGGAAGCGGATTCTCCAGAACTTGTTCCTTTTTCTCATGCCTAAGAACAATTCTCGGGTTTCTATACCAGGTGGTAAAGTTTGTTCCATTCAATTTATCTTTTTCCAGGATTGATTTCAACTCAAAAGGGGTAACTTGAGCAGGTGGTGCCATTGATCTACAACAGAAATATGCAAAATACTAAGACATGTATTCATGAAGAGTAATTCATATTAAACATTTTAATAAGATCATTACTCCCACTAAAATTAACATCCCTCGGTTGATACTTAGTGATTCAAGATCCAAGATCAACATGTCAACTAGTGAGATTTTGCATCACCGCTAGAGGACAAGATCACTCGGTAAGCAACTCTTGCTAATCGTATCTCCATACGACTCTTGTTGTTGGAGACATCTCATGCCTTGCCAACTCCTATGCCTTGTAACCCAAAACTGTTTTGATAGCCACAACAAGTCAACCAATGCTCCGCGTGTAAGTGTCCGACACAAACCCATCACTTCAAGGAGATCTAGTGGCACCCTAATTTCATAGGCCTGCCACTAAATATACTTGACATGTGAAGGTGCGGCAATTGGGGAGGCAGTTGTACTTGACATTCTTTGAGGGATCACCCTACTTAAAACATCTACCATGCAAAAGGAAGGGTGCATAAATGGGATAAACTTTCACAGGCAGTTTATGTATGTGTGATATGGTAGAGCCCCTTTTCACAGCGCGTGGTGATCTCCATCTCCATGTGCGCGGTCTGCCCATGCATGGTTGTCCTCGTGGTGATCTCCATCTCCACGCCATGGTGTCAACCGCCAAGTGTTACATAAGATACTATGCTATTAAAAACTAATAGTTACTGAAGGTAAATTACATTACATGGTTTCTCATGTTGACACGCAGGTCATTAATACAATAATGGGACAACCATATGGCTCCTGTCGGTTGCCGCACTGATGACACGCAGGTCATGAAACAATAATATACAAGCAACATACATGGGCTATACCAAATCACAGTCATCCCCTGCAAAAACGAGTCAGACGTTCTACTGCCGAAGATAAAACCTCCTGAAACTCTATCTTCCAAGAGGATTTTGGCCTAGCCAGAAGCGCCGAAATCCTATTCCAGATTTCGCTGCTAATCCAATTTTTCGTTAGATTCAGTTTGACAGGTCATGGAGCAAAATCGGAGTTCGTATGCAAAAGTTACAGCCGTTTTACGGAGACCGCTCCAACAGATTTCAGCACCGCGGAAATCACATTTCCAAGGTATTTATCTATGTTCCGATTCGATCAATCTCATTGATCTTCATGTGCTGCATCCGGATTTACGTTCCACTATCTACCACGATGGCGGACAACCAACCGGTAGGGGTAAGTCGTGTCACGACCTCTGCATCACGATCACGGAAACAAGATCACGAAACCAACCTTCAACACTGACATGTGCGACCGATCTCATCGACCCGCACCTGAACCGATCTACATATGTGATATGCATATCATCGAATCTATTACCACACAGCGGAGGCTCTGATACCACTGTTGGAACACGCGGTACGCTACGCTAGCGCCAAATAAAATTTTCTACCGCACACCCAAGATCATGCTGCTGGAAATAGATCACGAGATCGGGTCTACCACTAGACGCGCAGTCACCGCAGCGGAAGTAGAGTTGGTGATGCGTGTAGACGATCTCCCGGGCCGTCTCCTCCCTGCGTTGCCGATCTCCCGCGAACAGCGAAGACCCGTGAACGGTGATCTCCCGCGAACGGCACCTCGCGGTTCCCTCGAACGGTTCATCCAAGCACCGCAGATGCGATGCCTCCAAGGTATCCACACGTACGGGGAGCAGCGTCGAGCGGCAGACTGCTAGGTCCGGTCGCGCGACATGGGCGTGAGGAGTGGCGGTGGCTAACCAGGGTTCAATTCGATCAACCCTAAGCGGTGTGCCCACTCCCCTTTATATAGACCTCCGAGGTGGGCTCAACACTTGAGCCCACTAGGAGTCCACATCCATTTTCCACTCAGATCCAATCCGAATGGGCTGCAGCCCCTTAAGTGTGCGACCCTGTAGGTTCACATACACATGGACACGACCAGAGTCGATAGTTGGTAGCGGCTCCTAGCAGAACGTGCCAACTCCCATGTGGGCGTAAAGTCGTTTGACGAACCTCAACAATGTGGCATATGCAGCATTCCTTTTGCCTCACGATATTTGTTGTCGAGCTCAAGGCGAGTACTTGTCACCCTTGTGTTAGCTCGACCTCTCTTCTCGAAACCATGATACAGATTCCCGAACTGGGTTAACACTTAACCCAAGTCGCATGGCCATGCTTTCCGAATCTGATCACTCGAGAGGGCCCAGAGAATATCTCTCCAAATAGGAGGGGCAAATTCCATCTTGGTCAACCATGTCTCGCGGCATGTCTCATGACTCACCCGAAAGCTACCTTTATAACTACCCAGTTACGGAGTAGCGTTTGATAGACCCTAAGTGAGTCGATCCTCATCCCGAGAATATGCGAGGACCCCAGGTCTAGGACATGGCATAGACATTGCACTTGAGACTAACATATGACTATATCTCGCTGCGTCTCAAAGTGGGTCTGTCCGGCTCGGTGATCTCCATCCCCGAGCCCATACTATCAGTTTAGCATCTCCATGCACATGACTTGTGAAACATAGTCATCAATCGAGTCGTATACTAGTCAAGGATATGTGTCCGCATAACCTTATCAACTAGGGACCATTAAAACAATCATCATACAATACATAGTTCCACAAACAAGTCACATACTTATTGATACATATCATTGATGATGTTCAAGGATAATACAAAGGACTCATGAATACATATGGAAATATCATCATCACATGATTGCCTCTAGGGCATATCTCCAACACCCGGGGCCGCTATCTCCCTGCCTCCACGGCGGGGTGGCGCGGGCTGGTGTTCGGCATGGGTAGCCGGTCTGTCCTGTCCACATGGTGGTCGGTCGGGTTTGTCAGCAGTTTTATGCTTTGACGGTATTGGCTCAAGGGCCTCGTCGTCAAATTGAGGTAGTAGCTTGCGCTTTGGGTAACTCTTAGTTGGGCGTTCGAGGTCGTATTCTTCGGCTGCCAGGACGTTACTCCATCTGTCATTGAGTATATCCTGTTCAGCTTGAAGCTATTGCTGCTTCTTTTTCAGGCTTCTCGCAGTGGCGATTAGCCTGTGCTTAAAGCACTCTTTCTCGAGGGGTTCCTCCGGCACGATGAAGTCTTCGTCGCCGAGGCTCACATCCTCTTCGGAGATCGGTAGGTAGTTACTATCCTCTGAGTCCTCGTTCCCGATTGGATCGTTAGGGTTAACTTGCCCATCCTCCCAATCATCATGTTCGGATGTTGGCTCGACAGGGTCTTCGGCATTCTCCGGAGTGTTATTGTCTTCGGTGCCAGTATTGCTGTTTTTTTCGCGACGCGATTTTAAGCGGCGCCACTGACATCGACCTTTTGGAGGTGCTTCAGCAGGCTTGTCCTCAACCGGATCCTTCTTGTCGCCGTTGTCATCCTCTTTGGGTGTGTCCACCATGTTCACGTTGTATGTGGAGGTGGCCGTCCAACGTCCGGCAAACAAAGGGTCTTGGCCTTATGCGCCTCCGACATCATCGTCCATGCCGCCGATGTCTTCGGAGGCGTAGTCTAGCATGTCAGTTAGATCTTCGACAGTGGCTATGAAGTGGGTGGTGGGTGGGACGTAAAATTCCCCACTCTCAGCCCCTAGTCCGTGCTGGGCGTAATTCAGAAGCGACTCCTCTGTAATGGCGAGGGATCACATTAAGTCCAGAGCCTCGTTTAGGAGTGAGGTTTGGACAGAGAAGCGTGAGCCCGCACGGTTGACCGGGGTGAAAGCCTCCTGGCCGTGCCCACTTGACGCGGACCTCGAGAGTTCGGATTCAGAGTCCGAGGGAGAGTCTGATGCTTTAGCGACAAGGGGAGCTTGGTTTGTCTTCGGGTCTGCCAATGACGTCGTCCCCTCCAGATCTCCGGTAGCGAGTTCTATAATTGCAGGGAGTCCGACGGGCTCTAAACTCCCGTCTTTGGACCTGGTAGTCTGCTCTGGATCTGAGGCCAGAGCGGTGGTCGGGGCCGCGAACCCTTCGAAGATCAAGTCTCCTCGGATATCGGCGACATAGTTTAAGTTCCCGAAACTGGTCTATGACCAGGGGGCGTGGCTGTGGATCTGCTCAAGGTGGCCAATCGAGTTGGCACGCAGTGCGAAGCCACCGAATACAAAAATTTAGCCGGGGGAAAGTCTCCCCCGAAACAGCATCATTGTAGATGATCGAACGAGCCATCGATCCTTTTGTCGACAGCACAGAGGAACCCTCAATGAAAGCACCAATGTCGGTGTCAAAACCAGCCAATCTCAGGTAGGGGGTCCCGAACTGTACGTCTGAGGATCAAAGGTAATAGGAGGCATGGAACACGATGTTTACCCAGGTTCGGTCTCTCTTAACAGAGGTAATACCCTACTTCCTGCTTGATTGACTATGATGAATATAGGGATTACAAAATTTGATCTACCTCGAGATCGTAATGGCTAAACCCTAGATGTCTAGCTTGTATGATTGTGATTGCCTCTACGGACTAAACCCTCCGGTTTATATAGACATCGGATAGGCCTGGGGTTGTACAGAGTCGGTTTATAGAGAAAGGTATCTTCATATCCGAACGCCAAACTTGACATCCACACAAAGGAGAGTCTCATCCGGACACGGGAGAAAGATCTTCTATCTTGTATATTCACAGCCCATCAGTTCGGCCCGTGCCACATAGCCCGGACGCCCGAGGACCCCCTAATCCAGGACTCCCTCAAGAAGCGTCCGGAACGTATCTACGATCAAGGGTTTCAGTTTCAGGGTGAGAATGTTGTGCCTGAGCATGGAGGAGCGGCAATGTTTGAACAGTTCACCCAATTCAATTATGAAATGCGTGATTGAAAAAATCACATGCCGCTGCAAAATGGTTTGTTTGAGCATATGTGGGCTCACGTTGGCAATCAATAGATGTATCTTTCTTATTTGACTTGTAAAACTATATGAGAAAAATTTAATTTATATTTGGGTTTGTAAAACTATGCTTTATATTTGGTTGTAAAAACTATGCTTCCTTGTGAAATTGTATATTTGCTTGTGAAATATTGTGAAAACTATGCTTCCTTGTGAAACTGTATATTTGCTTCTAAAATATGCAAAGTGTTCACTAAAAATGGAGGCCAATCGGTCACGCCGCAAATATGAGTCGGCGCAGTGGGTGCACTGCCGACCCAAATCAAAATGAGAACGGATACCAAGCTGACGGCCGACCCAAACGAAAAAAAAGGTCACGCCGACAAATATGGATCGACATGTTGGGTGCATTGCCGACCCAAATCAAAATAAGGACCGACACCGAGCGAACGGCCGACCCAAACGGACAAAAAACAGACAAATGCGCCATTAGTTTAGATCGGCCCTTTGAAGTTGCTCTTATAGTATGTGTATGCTCGTTTACATCTACTGTGTAAAAGAAAGTAGTACAATCGTACCGTGTAAAAAAAGTAACAGTACCACGTTTTTCCTTTTGGTCGCGAAAATGGACAGACAATAGCACAATTCCGGTAGCACTGCATGCTCGTAAGTTCATTCTTATTGGCACCAAAAATGTTCATTCTTATTTACCGAAATCAAACATATTCCAATCACTTCATCAGTTCTCCAAAGTAAAAACAGGGGTTTCAACCGGCGATTTACTCAACCGGGGAACATTAAGCGGACACCACCATTTTACCAATCACACTGCTTTTCTCGATTCGTTGTGCTCTGCTACTCTTGCTTAGTAGCAGGCTCCTTGGCCGGGATCTCGTGCACCACCTCGATCGGCTTGATCGTCCCCTCCCCCTCCTCCTGCCCCGCCGACTGCCTCACCTCCACCGTCTGCACCGTCTTTGTCACCGTCGGCTCGCTGCCTGCCGCCGCCGCCGCCGGGGCGCTGTTCGCCGGCGTGGGTGCGTCCTTGAATGCCCATCAGATCGTACATATGTTAGTCTCAAAACAAAAATGGGGATTTTCGGCCAATCAACGGCAATTAAACAGCATCATATATATGCATAGGGCCTGCGTACCTTGGGTGAGCTGGTGTCGGTGGTCGACATGCCGCAGATCTCGCAGAGGAAAGATGGATGGAGAGTGGAGAGCTGCTCAAGAGGAAGTATCGAAGCTGATGGTGGTGGTTTCAGCGTTGGGGCAGGGGTGCTTATGTAGTATGGTCGCCGAAGCTACCAGAAGGATGAGAGCTGGCTTTGTCGGCGGACAACTGCCCACCACAACCAGCAAAGTTATGCTCAGCCAACCACCTGTCGTATCCACATCATCCATTTCACTTTGGGGATGTCGGCCGCCTAGCCCACCACCTCGTGCTTGCGTAGACCGTTTTGATCCCTCGACTAATTATTTTTTTAGGAAACTCTAAAGTAATTATTCATTTTTAAATTTGACGTTTGGATCTTACGTCTGATATAAGCATCATTACAATATTTTCCCCATGCTCTATAAAACAATGTGTAAAAATATTGTAAGGGCATCGATATCCCTAAAACGGACACCGCATCTTTCCCAACACCCGTTCGAACCGGTGTCCATACGGGAGTGGGCCATACAAAGCTAAACGCCAATGTCGCATCTATTAACTTAAAAAAAACTAGTTTCCAACATTTGACTAAATGAAGCTACTAAAAGCAGCAAACACATGGCTAAATTAAGGCTACTAAGCACCTACATTATGTATGAAATATATTAGCATAATTAGCATCTTTTGTCAAATGCACAACATACTATGCAGCGTTCTACCAAATTAGCATAATACCTTCCGAATGCTAGAATACCTTTTGCCAAATGCTACGGACGCAGAGTAAAGACAGTATGTGATGGCTTTGGATTGGCTAGACGGATGTTTGAACTCCCGCAAAGCCCCACTAGTTTGCTTTTGGTTTGCGGGATTTTGAATGTCCAGACTGGTCTGCGGACACATGGGGTATCAAGTTGGATGATAAAAGTATGGCAAACTGCATCCGGACGTATGCGAATGCTTTGAGGGTTCGCCTTGAGGATGCCCTAACATTTTGGACACACCCATGTAGCAACAAATGTCTATTGGTCATAGTAAATTATTGATATAATCAATCGCGACATAAAAACCAACATATGCAATTGTACGAAAAATTTGTGGCATGAATGCAAGATCTAAGATTGGTGACTCCATGGTGACGCTCGAGGTCAAGCCGCCGAGCTTCGAAAAGGTGACGGACTATGATGAGCACGCCCATGATGCCCCATCTAGTGTCAATTGGACTCCTTTGGGGGAAATTAGTGATGGTCGATGCCACTGTTGTTGATGCTGCGCGGAGAGTGATAATAGTAAAAATCGTATGTTGTGTAGGGTGTCTCAGTATGTTCTACGCATGTACAATGTTGGAGGCCAGGCCACCGAGATCAAGAATCGGAGACACTTCGGTAGCATATGAGACGTTTTGTAATCTTGCATAATATGATTGTCGAGAATAAGGACGAAGAGACAACCTGCACATATGATTTTGAGAAGCCTAGAGTTCAGGTTCGCCTACTGGAACAAGAGGCGGAACATATTGCCAACTTTCGTGAAATGTATGGACAATTTCGAGATCAACATGTGCACATGCAACTTCTCAATAATCTTGTGGAGTATATGTGGATCCATGATGAAAATCACTGAACTATGTTTTTCATGTTTCAGTTATGCATTGTAAACAAATTTTATGTTTGAACTAAGAATTTTTATGTACAGATAATATGTATTTGTGTGTGCTCCTTATTGTATGTTTGTAATGATCGGCGTGCATGTGTATGCATGGATTTAAGATTTCAAAAGTAGAGGTCATAGTTGTAAATGGGAACATTTAAGCGCCAAACCAGTGTTCTTCGTTGATTCTTCCGGATGTGGGGGCCAAATTTGCCCAATCCGGTTGTAGATGCTCTAGAGTTGAACAGCGGTTCAGTGTTGGGGAACGTAGTAATTTTAAAAAAAATCTACGCACACACAGGATCATGGTGATGCATAGAAACGAGAGGGGAGAGTGCTGTCCACGTACCCTCGTAGACCGAAAGTGAAAGCGTTAGCACAATGCGGTTGATGTAGTCGTACGTCTTCACGATCCGACCGATCCAAGTACAAAACGTACGGCACCTCCGAGTTCAGCACACGTTCAGCTCGATGACGTCCCGCAAACTCCGATCCAGCAGAGCTTCAAGGGAGAGTTCCGTCAGCACGACGGCGTGGTGATGGTGATGATGATGCTACCGACGCAGGGCTTCGCCTAAGCACCGCTACGATATGACCGAGGTGGAATATGGTGGAGGGGGGCACCGCACACGGCTGAAATAGATCAACAGATCAACTTGTGTGTCTAGAGGTGTCCCCGTGCCCCCGTATATAAAGGATCATGGGGAGGAGGCCGGTGGCCAGGAGGAGGGCGCGCCAGGGAGGAGTCCTACTTCCACCGGGAGTAGGACTCCCTCTTTTCCTAGTTGGAGTAGGAGGGGGAAAGGAAGGGAAGGAGAGAGGGGGAAGGAAATCCCCCCCCTTGTCCAATTCGGACTAGAGGGGGAGGGGCGCGCGGCCAGCCCTAGCCGCCCTTCCTCTTCTCCGGTATATGTCCGAAACTCCCCGAAACCATTCCGGTGTCTGAACATAGTCGTCCAATATATCGATCTTTATGTCTCGACCATTTAGAGACTCCTCGTCATGTCTGTGATCATATCCGGGACTCCGAACTACCTTCGGTACATCAAAACACAAAACTCATAATACCGATCGTCATCTAACTTTAAGCGTGCGGACCCTACGGGTTCGAGAACTATGTAGACATGTCCGAGACACGTCTCCGGTCAATAACCAATAGCGGAACCTGGATGCTCATATTGGCTCCTACATATTCTACGAAGATCTTTCTCGGTCAAACCGCATAACAACATACGTTGTTCCCTTTGTCATCGGTATGTTACTTGCCCGAGATTCGATCGCCGGTATCTCAATACCTAGTTCAATCTCGTTACCGGCAAGTCTCTTTACTCATTCCATAATACATCATCCCGCAACTAACTCATTAGTTACAATGCTTGCAAGGCTTATAGTGATGTTCATTATCGAGTGGGCCCAGAGATACCTCTCCGACAATCGGAGTGACAAATCCTAATCTCGAAATACACCAACCCAACAAGTACCTTTGGAGACACCTGTAGGGCACCTTTATAATCACCCAGTTACGTTGTGACCTTTGGTAGCACACAAAGTATTCCTTCGGTAAACGGGAGTTGCATAATCTCATAGTCATAGGAACATGTATAAGTCATGAAGAAAGCAATAGCAGAATATTAAATGACCAAGTGCTAAGCTAACGGAATGGGTCAAGTCAATCACATCATTCTCCTAATGATGTAATCGCGTTAATCAAATGACAACTCATGTCTATGGCTAGTAAACATAACATCTTTGATCAACGAGCTAGTCAAGTAAAGGCATACTAGTGACACTATGTTTGTCTATGTATTCACACAAGTATTATGTTTTCGGTTAATACAATTCTAGCATGAATAATAAACATTTATCATGATATAAGGAAATAAATAATAACTTTATTATTGCCTCTAGGGCATATTTCCTTCAGTCTCCCACTTGCACTGGAGTCAATAATCTAGATTACATAGTAATGATTCTAACACCCGTGGAGCCTTGGTGGTGATCATGTTTTGCTCGAGGAAGAGGCTTAGTCAACGGGTTTGCAACATTCAGATCCGTATTTATCTTGCAAATCTCTATGTCTCCCACCTGGACTTGGTCCCGGATGGAGTTGAAGCGTCTCTTGATGTGCTTGGTTCTCTTGTGAAATCTGGATTCCTTTGCCAAGGCAATTGCACCAGTATTGTCACAAAAGATTTTCATTGGACCCGATGCACTAGGTATGACACCTAGATCGGATATGAACTCCTTCATCCAGACTCCATTTGCTGCTTCCGAAGCAGCTATGTACTCCGCTTCACACGTAGATTCCGCCACAACGCTTTGTTTAGAACTGCACCAACTGACAGCTCCACCGTTCAATGTAAACACGTATCCGGTTTGCGATTTAGAATCGTCCGGATCAGTGTCATAGCTTGCATCGACGTAACCATTTACGACTAGCTCTTTGTCACCTCCATAAATGAGAAACATATCCTTAGTCCTTTTCAGGTATTTCAGGATGTTCTTGACCGCTCTCCAGTGATCCACTCCTGGATTACTTTGGTACCTCCCTGCTAAACTTATAGCAAGGCACACATCAGGTCTAGTACACAACATTGCATACATGATAGAGCCTATGGCTGAAGCATAGGGAACATCTTTCATCTTCTCTCTATCTTCTGCAGTGGTCGGGCATTGATTCTTACTCAACTTCACACCTTATAACACAGGAAAAAACCCTTTCTTTGCTTGATCCATTTTGAACTTCTTCAAAACTTTGTGAAGGTATGTACTTAGTGAAAGTCCAATTAAGCGTCTTGATCTATCTCTATAGATCTTGATGCCCAATATATAAGCAGCTTCACTGAGGTCCTTCATTGAAAAACTCTTGTTCAAATATCCCTTTATGCTATCCAGAAATTCTATATCATTTCCAATCAACAATATGTCATCTACATATAATATCAGAAATGCTACAGAGCTCCCACTCACTTTCTTCTAAATACAGGCTTCTCCAAAAGTCTGTATAAATCCATATGCTTTGATCACACTATCAAAACGTTTATTCCAACTCCGAGAGGCTTGCACCAGTCCAAAAATGGATTGCTGGAGCTTGCACACTTTGTTAGCTCCCTTTGGATCGACAAAACCTTCCGGTTGCATCATATACAACTCTTCTTCTAGAAACCCATTCAGGAATGCAGTTTTGACATCCATTTGCCAAATTTCATAATCATAAAATGCAGCAATTTCTATAATGATTCGGACAGACTTAAGCATCGCTACGGGTGAGAAAGTCTCATCGTAGTCAATCCCTTGAACTTGTCAAAAACCTTTTGCAACAAGTCGAGCTTTGTAGACAGTAACATTACCGTCAGCGTCAGTCTTTTTCTTGAAGATCCATTTATTCTCAATGGCTTGACGACCATCGGGCAAGTCAACCAAAGTCCACACTTTGTTCTCATACATGGATCCCATCTCAGATTTGATGGCCTCAAGCCATTTTGCGGAATCTGGGCTCACCATCGCTTCTTCATAGTTCGTAGGTTCGTCATGGTCTAGTAACATAACCTCCAGAACAGGATTACCGTACCACTCTATTGCGGATCTTACTCCGGTTGACCTACGAGGTTCAGTAGCAACTTGATCTGAAGTTTCATGATCAATATCATTAGCTTCCTCACTAATTGGTGTAGGTGTCACACGAACCGGTTTCTGCGATGAACTACTTTCCAATAAGGGAGCAGGTACAGTTACCTCATCAAGTTCTACTTTCCTCCCACTCATTTCTTTCGAGAGAAACTCCTTCTCTAGAAAGGATCCAAATTTAGCAACAAAAGTCTTCCCTTCAGATCTGTGATAGAAGGTGTACCCAACAGTTTCCGTTGGGTATCCTATGAAGACACATTTCTCCGATTTGGGTTCGAGCTTATCAGGTTGAAGCTTTTTCACATAAGCATCGCAGCCCCAAACTTTAAGAAATGACAACTTTGGTTTCTTGCCAAACCACAGTTCATAAGGCGTCGTCTCAACGGATTTTGATGGTGCCCTATTTAACGTGAATGCAGCCGTCTCTAAAGCATAACCCCAAAATGATAGCGGTAAATCAGTAAGAGACATCATAGATCGCACCATATCTAGCAAAGTACGATTACGACGTTCGGACACACCATTACGTTGTGGTGTTCCGGGTGGCGTGAGTTGCGAAACTATTCCGCATTGTTTCAAATGTAGGCCAAACTCGTAACTCAAATATTGTCCTCCTCGATCAGATCGTAGAAACTTTATTTTCTTGTTACGATGATTTTCTACTTCACTCTGAAATTCTTTGAACTTTTCAAATGTTTCAGACTTATGTTTCATTAAGTAGATATACCCATATCTGCTTAAATCATCTGTGAAGGTGAGAACATAACGATACCCGACGCGAGCCTCAACATTCATTGGACCACATACATCAGTATGTATGATCTCCAACAAATCAGTTGCTCGCTCCATAGTTCCGGAGAACGACATTTTAGTCATCTTGCTCATGAGGCAAGGTTCGCAAGTACCAAGTGATTCATAGTCAAGTGATTCCAAAAGTCCATCAGTATGGAGTTTCTTCATGCGCTTTACACCAATATGACCCAAACGGCAGTGCCACAAATAACTTGCACTATCATTATCAACTCTGCATCTTTTGGCTTCAATATTATGAATACGTGTATCACTACTATCGAGATCCAACAAAAATAGACCACTCTTCAAGGGTGCATGACCATAAAAGATATTACTCATATAAATAGAACAACCATTATTCTCTGATTTAAATGAATAACCGTCTCGCATCAAACAAGATCCAGATATAATGTTCATGCTTAACGCTGGCACCAAATAACAATTATTTGGGTCTAAAACTAATCTCGAAGGTAGATGTAGAGGTAGCGTGCCGACCGCGATCACATCGACTTTGGAACAATTTCCCACGCGCATCATCACCTCGTCCCTAGCCAATCTTCGCTTAATCTGTAGTCCCTGTTTCGAGTTGCAAATATTAGCAACAGAACCAGTATCAAAGACCCAGGTGCTACTGCGAGCATTAGTAAGGTACACATCAATAACATGTATATCACATATACCTTTGTTCACCTTGCCATCCTTCTTATCCACCAAATACTTGGGGCAGTTCCGCTTCCAGTGACCAGTCTGCTTGCAGTAGAAGCACTCAGTCTCAGGCTTAGGTCCAGACTTGGGTTTCTTCTCTTGAGCAGCAACTTGTTTGATGTTCTTCTTGAAGTTCCCCTTCTTCTTCCCTTTGCCCTTTTTCTTGAAACTGGTGGTCTTGTTGACCATCAACACTTGATGCTCCTTCTTGATTTCTACCTCTGCAGCCTTTAGCATTGCGAAGAGCTCGGGAATTGTCTTATCTATCCCTTGCATATTATAGTTCATCACGAAGCTTTTGTAGCTTCGTGGCAGTGATTGAAGAATTCTGTCAATGACACTATCATCTGGAAGATTAACCCCTAGTTGAATCAAGTGATTGTTATACCCAGACATTCTGAGTATATGTTCACTGACAGAACTATTCTCCTCCATCTTGCTGTTGTAGAACTTATTGGAGACTTCATATCTCTCAATCCGGGCATTTGCTTGAAATATTAACTTCAACTCCTGGAACATCTCATATGCTCCACGACGTTAAAAATTTCGTTGAAGTCCCGGTCCTAAGCCATAAAGCATGGCACACTGAACTATCGAGTAGTCATCAGCTTTGCTCTGCCAGACGTTCATAACATCTGGTGTTGCTCCTGCAGCAGGTCTGGCACCTAGCGGTGCTTCCAGGACGTAATTCTTCTGTGCAGCATTGAGGATAATCCTCAAGTTACGGACCCAATCTGTGTAATTTCTACCATCATCTTTCAACTTTGCTTTCTCAAGGAATGCATTAAAATTCAACGGAACAACAGCACGGGCCATCTATCTACAATCAACATAGACAAGCAAAATACTATCAGGTACTAAGTTCATGATAAATTTAAGTTCAACTAATCATATTACTTAAGAACTCCCACTTAGATAGACATCCCTCTAATCATCTAAGTGATCACGTGATCCAAATCAACTAAACCTTGTCCGATCATCACGTGAGATGGAGTAGTTTCAATGGTGAACATCACTATGTTGATCATATCTACTATATGATTCACGCTCGACCTTTCCGTCTCAGTGTTTCGAGGCCATATCTGCATATGCTAGGCTCGTCAAGTTTAACCTGAGTATTCCGCGTGTGCAACTGTTTTGCACCCGTTGTATTTGAACGTAGAGCCTATCACACCTAATCATCACGTGGTGTCTCAGCACGAAGAACTTTCGCAACGGTGCATACTCAGGGAGAACACTTTTATCTTGAAATTTAGTGAGAGATCATCTTATAATGCTACCGTCAATCAAAGCAAGATAAGATGCATAAAAGATAAACATCACATGCAATCAATATAAGTGATATGATATGGCCATCATCATCTTGTTCTTGTGATCTCCATCTCCGAAGCACCGTCATGATCACCATCGTCACCAGCAAGACACCTTGATCTCCATCGTAGCATCGTTGTCGTCTCGCCAACTTATGCTTCTACGACTATCGCTACCGCTTAGTGATAAAGTAAAGCATTACAGGGCGATTGTATTGCATACAATAAAGCGACAACCATACGGCTCCTTCCAGTTCCCGATAACTCGGATCATCTCATACAATAAAATATAGCATCATGTCTTGACCATATCACATCACAACATGCCCTGCAAAACAAGTTAGACGTCCTCTACTTTGTTGTTGCAAGTTTTACGGGGCTGCTATGGGCTGAGCAAGAACCGTTCTTATCTACGCATCAAAACCACAACGATAGTTCGTCAAGTTAGTGATGTTTTAACCTTCTCAAGGACCGGGCGTAGCCACACTCGGTTCAACTAAAGTTGGAGAAACTGACGCCCGCCAGCCACCTATGTGCAAAGCACGTCGGTAGAACCAGTCTTGCGTAAGCGTACGCGTAATGTCGGTCCGGGCCGCTTCATCCAACAATATCGCCGAACAAAGTATGACACCCTGGTAAGCAATATGACTTGTAGCGCCCACAACTCACTAGTGTTCTACTCGTGCATATAACATCTATGCATAAAACCAGGTTCTGATACCACTATTGGGGAACGTAGTAATTTCAAAAAAACTCCTACGCACACACATGATCATGGTGATGCATAGCAATGAGAGGGGAGAGTGTTGTCCATGTACCCTCGTAGATCGAAAGCGGAAGTGTTAGCACAACACGGTTGATGTAGTCGTACGTTTTCATGATCCGACCGATCCAAGTACCGAACGTACGACACCTCCGAGTTTAGCACACGTTCAGCTCGATGACGTCCTGCAAACTCTGATCTAGCAGAGCTTCACGGGAGAGTTCCGTCAGCACGACAACGTGGTGACGGTGATGATGATGCTACTGACGCGGGGCTTCGCCTAAGCACCGCTACGATATGACCGAGGTGGAATATGGTGGAGGGGGGCACCGCACACGGCTCGAATAGATCAATAGATCAACTTGTGTGTCTAGAGGTGTCCCCCTGCCCCCGTATATATAGGATCACGGGGAGGAGGCCGGTGGCCAGGAGGAGGGCGCGCCAGGGAGGAGTCCTACTTCCACTAGGAGTAGGACTCCCTCTTTTCCTAGTTGGAGTAGGAGGGGGAAAGGACGGGAAGGAGAGAGGGGAAAGGAAAGGGGGCGCCGCCCCCCTCCTTGTCCAATTCGGACTATAGGGGGAGGGGCGTGCGGCCAGCCCTAGCCGCCCTTCCTCTTCTCCACTAAGGCCCATCTTGGCCCATTAAACTCCCCGGGGGGTTCCGATAACCCCCAGGTACTCCGGTATATGTCCGAAACTCCCCGAAACCATTCCGGTGTCCGAACATAGTCGTCCAATATATCGATCTTTATGTCTCGACCATTTCGAGACTCCTCGTCATGTCCGTGATCATATCCGGGACTCCGAAATAACTTCGGTACATCAAAACACGAAACTCATAATACCGATCGTCATCTAACTTTAAGCGTGCGGACCCTACGGGTTCGAGAACTATGTAGACATGACCGAGACACGTCTCCGATCAATAACCAATAGCAGAACCTGGATGCTCATATTGGCTCCTACATATTCTACAAAGATCTTTATCGGTCAAACCGCATAACAACATACGTTGTTCCCTTTGTCATCGGTATGTTACTTGCCCGAGATTCGATCGTCGGTATCTCAGTACCTAGTTCAATCTCGTTACTGGCAAGTCTCTTTACTCGTTTCGTAATACATCATCCCGCAACTAACTCATTAGTTATAATGCTTGCAAGGCTTATAGTGATGTGCATTAGCGAGTGGGCCCAGAGATACCTCTCCGACAATCGGAGTGACAAATCCTAATCTCGAAATACGCCAACCCAACAAGTACCTTTGGAGACACCTGTAGAGCACCTTTATAATCACCCAGTTACGTTGTGACGTTTGGTAGCACACAAAGTGTTCCTCCAGTAAACAGGAGTTGCATAATCTCATAGTCATAGGAATATGTATAAGTCATGAAGATAGCAATAGCAGAAGACTAAACGATCAAGTGCTAAGCTAACGGAATGGGTCAAGTCAATCACATCATTCTCCTAATGATGTAATCCCGTTAATCAAATGACAACTCATGTCTATGGGTAGGAAACATAACCATCTTTGATCAACGAGCTAGTCAAGTAGAGGCATACTAGTGACACTCTGTTTGTCTATGTATTCACACAAGTATTATGTTTCCGGTTAATACAATTCTAGCATGAATAATAAACATTTATCATGATATAAGGAAATAAATAATAACTTTATTATTGCCTATAGGGCATATTTCCTTCATTCAGATCCAAGGACTCGATCCGAAGATTTTTCAAACTTGCTAGGCCATCAACTTGGACAACGGGGGCTCCCGATCTCCTCCCTCCTCGAGCCGCCGCCACCCCTATCCTCGTCCCCCTTCCTCCTGATCTCCTCCCTCCCAATCCCCTCCCTCCCGATCCGATCTGGGCCTTTGAGCCGCCGCCGCCGATGCTTCGGGGGGCAAACTCAACGTAAGGGATGATGGTGGTGCTATCTCTTGAGCACTGCATTGGGTTTTCCATTGAAGAGGAAAGGGTGATGCAGTAAAGTAGCGTAAGTATTTCACTCAGTTTTTGAGAACCAAGGTATCAATCCAGTAGGAGACTACACACAAGTCGCCTCGTACCTACACAAACAAATAAGAACCTTGCAACCAATGCGATAAAGGGGTTGTCAATCCCTTCACTTCCACTTGCAAAAGTGAGATCTGATAGAGATAATAAGATAAATATTTTTGGTATTTTTTATGATATAGATTGAAAGTAAAGATTGCAAAGTAAAGTAGATTGGAAACTTATATGATGGAGAATAGACCCGGGGGCCATAGGTTTCACTTGTGGCTTCTCTCAAAATAGCATAAGTATTACGGTGGGTGAACAAATTACTGTCGAGCAATTGATAGAAAAGTGCATAATTATGAGAATATCTAGGCATGATCATGTATATAGGCATCACGTCCACGACAAGTGGACAAAACGATTCTGCATCTACTACTATTACTCCACACATCGACCGCTATCCAGCATGCATCTAGAGTATTAAGTTCATAAAAATAGAGTAACGTATTAGGCAAGATGACATGATGTAGAGGGATAAACTCAAGCAATATGATATAAACCCCATCTTTTTATCCTCGATGGCTACAATACAATACGTGTCGTTTCCCTTCCTGTCACTGGGATCGAGCAACGCAAGATTGAACCCAAAGCTAAGCACTTCTCCCATTGCAAGAAAGATCAATCTAGTAGGCCAAATCAAACTGATAATTCGAAGAGAATTGCAAAGATAACAAATCATACATAAAAGAATTCATAGGATATTCAAATATTGTTCATAGATAATCTTGATCATAAACCCACAATTCATCGGATCTCGACAAACACACCGCAAAAAGAGTTACATCAAATAGATCTCCAAGAGAATCGATGAGAAGTTTGTATCGAGATCCGAAGAGAGAGAAGAATCCATCTAGCTAATAACTATGGACCCGAAGGTCTGTGGTAAACTACTCACACATCATCGGAGAGGCCATGGTGTTGATGTAGAAGCCCTCCATGATCGATTCCCCCTCCGGCGGAGAGCCAGAAAAGACCCCAAGATGGGATCTCACGGGTACAGAAGGTTGCGGCGGTGGAAATAGGGTTTCGTGGTGCTCCTGGATGTTTTCGGGGCACATGAGTATATATAGGAGGAAGAAGTAGGTCAGTGGAGCTGCGAGGGGCCCACGAGGGTGGGGGCGCGCCTCCCTGCCTCGTGGACTC
Organism: Aegilops umbellulata; assembly: GCA_032464435.1. Classification (NCBI taxonomy): domain Eukaryota; kingdom Viridiplantae; phylum Streptophyta; class Magnoliopsida; order Poales; family Poaceae; genus Aegilops; species Aegilops umbellulata. The sequence goes on from CP136058.1 coordinate 296,520,208, forward strand.
CTCGCTTCTTTCTTGACGTCCACTCCAAGTCCCCTGGATCACGTTTGTTCCAAAAATAACTCTCTCGAAGGTTTCATTCCGTTTGGACTCCGTTTGATATTCCTTTTCTGCGAAACACTGAAATAGGCAAAAAAAAACAGCAATTTGCACTGGGCCTTCTGTTAATAGGTTAGTCCCAAAAAATAATATAAAAGTGCTTAGTAAAGCCCATTAAACATCCAAAACAGATAATATAATAGCATGGAACAATAAAAAATTATAGATACATTGGAGATGTATCAAGCATCCCCAAGCTTAACTCCTGCTCGTCCTCGAGTAGGTAAATGATAAAAATAGAATTTTTGATGTGGAATGCTACCTAGCATAATTTTCAATGTAATTTCCTTTATTGTGGCATGAATATTCAGATCCAAAAGATTCAAGATAAAAGTTTAATATTGACATAAAAATAATAATACTTCAAGCATACTAACAAAGCAATCATGTCTTCCCAAAATAACATGGGCAAAGAAAGTTATCCCTACAAAATCATATAGTCTGCCTATGCTCTATCTTCATCACACAAAGTATTTAAATCATGCACAACCCCGATGACAAGCCAAGCAATAGTTTCATACTTTTGATGTTCACAAACTTTTTCAATCTTCACGCAATACATGAGCATGAGCCATGGACATAGCACTATACGTGGAATAGAATGGTGGTTGTGGAGAAGACAAAAAGGAGAAGATAGTCTCACATCAACTAGGCGTATCAACGGGCTATGGAGATGCCCATCAATAGATATCAATGTGAGTGAGTAGGGATTGCCATACAACGGATGCACTAGAGCTATAAGTGTATGAAAGCTCAACAAAAGAAACTAAGTGGGTGTGCATCCAACTCGCTTGCTCACGAAGACCTAGGGCATTTTGAGGAAGCCCATCATTGGAATATACAAGCCAAGTTCTACAATGCAAAATTCCCACTAGTATATGAAAGTGTCAACATAGGAGACTCTCTATCATGAAGATCATGGTGCTACTTTGAAGCACAAGTGTGGTGAAAGGATAGTAACATTGTCCCTTCTCTCTTTTTCTCTCTTTTTTTTATTTGGGATTTTTTCTCTTTTTTTATGGCCTCTTTTTTTCTTATTTTTTCCGGAGTCTCATCCCGACTTGTGGGGGAATCATAGTCTCCATCATCCTTTCCTCACTTGGGACAATGCTCTAATAATGATGATCATCACACTTTTATTTACTTTACAACTGCAAAATTACAACTCAATACTTAGAACAAAATATGACTCTATGTGAATGCCTCCAGAGGTGTACCGGGATATGCAATGAATCAAGAGTGACATGTATGAAAAAATTATGAAGGTGGCTTTGCCACAAATACGATGGCAACGACATGATCATGCAAAGCAATATGACAATGATGGAACGTGTCATAATAAATGGAACGGTGGTAAGTTACATGGCAATATATCTCGGAATGGCTATGGAAATGCCATAATAGGTGGGTATGGTGGCTGTTTTGAGGAAGGTATATGGTGGGTGTATGATACCGGCGAAAGGTGCGCGATATAAGAGAGGCTAGCAATGGTGGAAGGGTGAGAGTGCGTATAATCCATGGACTCAACATTAGTCATAAAGAACTCACATACTTATTGCAAAAATCTATTAGTTATCGAAACGAAGTACTACACGCATGCCCCTAGGGGGATAGATTGGTAGGAAAAGACCATAGCTCATCCCCGACCGCCACTCATAAGGAAGACAATCAATAAATAAATCATGCTCCGACTTCATCACATAACGGTTCACCATACGTGCATGTTACGTGAATCACAAACTTTAGAACATGTATTTATCAAATCCACAACTACTCAACTAGCATGACTCTAATATCACCATCTCCATATCTCAAAACAATTATCAAGTATCAAACTTCTCATAGTATTCAATGCACTTTATATGATAGTTTTTATTATACCCATCTTGGATGTTCATCATATTAGGACTAATTTTATAGCCAAAGAAAACTACCATGCTGTTATAAAACACTCTCAAAATGATATAAGTGAAGAATGATATATCAATAATTTCTATAAAATAAAACCACCACCGTGCTCTAAAAGATATAAGTGAAGCACTAGAGCAAAATTATCTAACTCAAAAGATATAAGTGAAGCACATAGAGTATTCTAATAAATTCCGATTCATGTGTGTCTCTCCCAAAAGGTGTGTACAGCAAGGATGATTGTGGTAAACTAAAAAGCAAAGACTCAAATCATACAAGATGCTCCAAGCAAAACACATATCATATGGTGAATAAAAATATAGCATCAAGTAAAGTTACCGATGGACGAAGACGAAAGAGGGGATGCCTACCGGGGTGCCTTGGGCATCCCCAAGCTTAGGATCTTGCCACTCCTCATTCCATAATCCATCAAATCTTTACCCAAAACTTGAAAGCTTCACAACACAAAACTCAACAGAAAATCTCATGAGCTCCGTTAGCGAAATAAAACAAACCACCACTTAAAGTTACTGTAATGAACTCATTCTTTATTTATATTGGTGTTAAACCTACTGTATTCCAACTTCTCTATGGTTCATAACCTCCCATACTAGCCATAGATTCATCAAAATAAGCAAACAACACGCGAAAAACAGAATCTGTCAAAAACAGAACAACCTGTAGTAATCTGTATCAAACGCAAACTTTCTGTAACTCAAAATTTGTACCAAAATAGTAAGACCTAGATAATTTATTTAATGATCTACTGCAATTGGAATTAGTATGTTATCACGTTCTGGTTATTTTTAACAATTGTTTTCGTGAGCAGAAAGTTTCTGATTTTTTCAGCAAGATCAAATTACTATCATCCAAGAAGATCCTATAGGTTTTACTTGGCACAAACACTAACTAAAACATAAAACCACATCTAACCAGAGGATAGATCAAATATTTATTACTAAACAGAACCAAAAAGCAAGAAACAAAAATAAAATTGGGTTGCCTCCCAACAAGCGATATCGTTTAACGCCCCTAGCTAGGCATAAAAGCAAGAATAGATCTAGGTATTGTCATCTTTGGTATGCAATCCATAAGTAGCTCTCATAATAGATTCATAAGGTAATTTAATCTGTTTAGATGAGTAGCGGCATCTTCACTAGGAAGGCCAGAGAATTGATCTTTCATGACAAGATTCAGCAAAGTAGCATTAATCTCACAAGATTCAGCATCGGTAATAGGAGCAATCGGACTGCTAAGAAAATCATTGTTGTTGGTATTGGAAAATTCACACAATTTAGTATTGTCTTGAGCCATCGTGACAAACAATCCAACACACAGGCACACAAAGAGCAAGCGAAAAAGAGGCGAACGGGAAAAGAGGGCGAATAAAAAGGCAAAGGTGAAGTGGGGGAGAGGAAAACGAGAGGCAAATGGCAAATAATGTAATGCAAGGGATAAGAGTTTGTGATGGGTACTTGGTATGTCTTGACTTCACTTGACTTGGCGTAGATTTGCCCGGCAACAGCGCCAGAAATCCTTCGTGCTACCTCTTGAGCAGTGCGTTGGTTTTTCCCTTGAAGAGGAAAGGGTGATGCAGCAAAGTAGCGTAAGTATTTCCCTCAGTTTTTGAGAACCAAGGTATCAATCCAGTAGGAGACTACACATAAGTCGCCTCGTACCTACACAAACAAATAAGAACCTTGCAACCAACGCGATAAAGGGGTTGTCAATCCCTTCACGGCCACTTGCAAAAGTGAGATCTGATAGAGATAATAAGACAAACATTTTTAGTATTTTTTATGATATAGATTGAAAGTAAAGATTGCAAAGTAAAATAGATTGGAAACTTATATGATGGAGAATAGACCCGGGGGCCATAGGTTTCACTAGTGGCTTCTCTCAAAATAGCATAAGTATTAAGGTGGGTGAACAAATTACTGTCGAGCAATTGATAGAAAAGTTCATAATTATGAGAATATCTAGGCAGGATCATGTATATAGGCATCACGTCCGCGACAAGTAGACCAAAACGATTCTGCATCTACTACTATTACTCCACACATCGACCGCTATCCAGCATGCATCTAGAGTATTAAGTTCATAAGAACAGAGTAATGCATTAGGCAAGATGACATGATGTAGAGGGATAAACTCAAGCAATATGATATAAACCCCATCTTTTTATCCTTGATGGCAATAATAGAATACGTGTTGTTTCCCTTTCTATCACTGGGATCGAGCAACGCAAGATTGAACCCAAAGCTAAGCACTTCTCCCATTGCAAGAAAGATCAATCTAGTAGGCCAAACCAAACTGATAATTCAAAGAGACTTGCAAAGATAACAAATCATACATAAAAGAATTCAGAGGAGATTCAAATATTGTTCATAGATAATCTTGATCATAAACCCACAATTCATCGGATCTCGACAGACACACTGCAAAAAGAGTTACATCAAATAGATCTCTAAGAGAATCGAGGAGAACTTTGTATTGAGATCCAAAGAGAGAGAAGAAGCCATCTAGCAAATAACTATGGACCCGAAGGTCTGTGGTAAACTACTCACACATCATCGGAGAGGCCATGGTGTTGATGTAGAATCCCTCCATGATCGATTCCCCCTCCGGCGGAGCACCGAAAAAGGCCCCAAGATGGGATCTCACGGGTACATAAGGTTGCGGCGGTGAAAATAGGGTTTCGCGGTGCTCCTGGATGTTTTCAGGGTACACGAGTATATATAGGAAGAAGAAGTAGGTCGGTGGAGCTACGAGGGGCCCACGAGGGTGGGGGCGCGCCCAGGGGGGCAGGCACGCCTCCCTGCCTCGTGGCCTCCTCGCTTCTGCCTTGACGTCCACTCCAAGTCCCCTGGATCACGTTTGTTCCAAAAATAACTCTCCCAAAGGTTTCATTCCATTTGGACTCCGTTTGATATTCGATATTCCTTTTCCGTGAAACACTGAAATAGGCAAAAAAAAAAACAATTTGCACTAGGCCTTCGGTTAATAGGTTAGTCCCAAAAATATTATAAAAGTGCTTAGTAAATCCCATTAAACATCCAAAACAGATAATATAATAGCATGGAACAATAAAAAATTATAGATACATTGGAGATGTTTCAGGTGGCGGCGGGGCCTTCCTCCACCACGGCTCCGGGATGCGGTTGAGGTGGAGATCCACATGGGTGTCCTGGATGTGTGCATCCTCTGGTGTCGGTGACGCAGCGGTGTGGGACTGATGTCTACTACGCAACTTTATCCTTATAGACGTTGTTGGGCCTCCAAGTGTAGAGTTTTGTAGGACAGTAGCAAATTTCCCTCAAGTGGATGACCTAAGGTTTATCAATTCGTGGGAGGCGTAGGATGAAGATGGTCTCTCTCAAACAACCCTGCAACCAAATAACAAAGAGTCTCTTGTGTCGCCAACACACCCAATGCAATGGTAAATTGTATAGGTGCACTAGTTCTGCGAAGAGATGGTGATACAAGTGTAACATGGATGATAGATATAGATTTTTGTAATATGAAAATATAAAAACAGCAAGGTAGCAAGTGGTAAAGTGAGAGAAAACGGTATTGCAATGCTTGAAAACAAGGCCTAGGGTTCATACTTTCACTAGTGCAAGTTCTCTCAACAATGATAACATAATTAGATCATACGGCAATCCCTCAACGTGCGACAAAAGTCACTCCAAACATGCTATCGCGGAGAACATAAGATGAAATTGCTTGTAGGGTACGAAACCACCTCAAAGTTATTCTTTTCGATCAATCCATTGAGCTATTCCTATAAGTGTCACAAACAGCCCTGGAGCTCGTAGTAAAATAACACCATATGACACACATCAATCAACCCTAATGTCACCTAGATACTCCAAGGTCACCACAAGTATCCGTGGGTCAATTATACGATAGCATCAAACAACTTCAGATTCATAATATTCAATCCAACACAATGAACCTCAAAGAGTGCCCCAAGATTCCTACCGGATGTGACACCCTCATTCAATCGTACACTAATCATACACGCAAATGTGTACGATCAAGATCAAGGACTCACGGGAAGATATCACAACACAACTCTAGACACAAATTAAAATAATACAAGTTTTATATTACAAGCTTGGGCCTCGAGGGCTCGAATACATAGCTCAAAAACACAAGAGTCAGCGGAAGCCACAATATCTGAGTACAGACATGAGTTAGACAAGTTTTCCTTAAGAAGGCTAGCACAAAAGCAACAATGATCGAAAGGCAAGGCCTCCTGCCTGGGAGCCTCCTAACTACTCCTGGTCGTCGGCGGCCTCCACGTAGTAGTAGGCACCCTCGGTGTAGTAGTAATCGTCGGTGGTGACGTCTGGCTCCTGGACTCCGACATCTGGTTGCATCAACCGGAAAGAAGAAGAAAGGGGGAAAGGGGGGAGCAAAGCAACAGTGAGTACTCATCCAAAGTACTCGCAAGCAAGGATCTACACTACATATGCATCGGTATCAATGAAATGGGTTGTATCTATGGACTGAACTACATAATGCCAGAAGAGAAGTGGGAAAGCCTAGCCTATCAAAGACTAGCATCTTCAAGCGTCTTGCAGCATCAGAAGAGATAAGAGTAGCATAAAGTAAAGTAGTAGTAGTGTTATAAACCTCGGCCAGAGATCCTTTCTCGACTCCCTGCGAGAAAGCAATCCCAGAGCCATACTATCCAGTTATCACCTCAAGTATCTAGTTCTAGTTGTATCGATCGGGATACAACTCCAAGTGTCCGTTACCTTAGGACAGGCTATCGATAGATGTTTTCTTCCCTGTAGGGGTGCACCAACTTACCCACCACGCTCTATTAACTCCGGACGGACACACTTTCCTAGTCATGCCCGGCCTCGGCCAAACGATACGCCGCAACCCGACCTAGGCTTAATAGAGAGGTCAGCACGCCGAACTAAACCTATGCCCCCAGGGGTCATGGGCCATCACCCCGGGAACTCCTGCACATTGCGAACACGGCCGGTGAGCAGACCTAGCTACATCCTTAAAAAGGCAGGTGCTTACCAGTCCAACCCGGCACGCGTCGCTCAGTCGCTGACATCTATTAAGCTTCGGCTGATGCATATGACGCAGAACGCCCATACTATGCCCACGTGATGGATAGTGCTATCAGGCCAGAGGCCCCTTGGATCAAATATCCAAATCGTAGTGGATTAGGAGCATGCGGTAACGAGCAGAGACTCATGATCGATGTGACCCTGTCGCCCCGTCTCGAGGACTTGCGACAAGGGCTAAGAATGCGCAGCCACACCTCGTAATTATCTCACGGGCACCCTCCAGGTCAACCCGACTCCTCATCACTCGCAATTAAGCTCGCGCGGGTACCCCTGAGGGCCGGCTCGTCTTTAGTAACATGGTTCAGTGTAAAGTCATAGTAACCATAGTAACCGTGTGTCTAACACCAAGGGGAAAACCTGAGGAATCACCCTTGACGGATTCCACTCGATGTAATCATCAATGTGAACGTAAGAGGATCCACCCTTGAGGTTCACACTTGAGGGGTTGCACGACAGAGTCGTATCGGAAGTGGTTAAGGCGGAATCACCCTCGATGACCACGACCGAATAGCTACACTACAGGGTTAACATCAGAAGTGCTGATGAGGTCTCACCCTCGGCACTCGATAGTAACCCAGTAGTGTCAAGCAACTAAGGGTAAAGTGATGTGCGGTGCCGGGGCCTGGTCTTCAATCCCGTTGATCGGGTCTTCGATGATGAAGCAGGGGCAACAAGGATAGGGTGGGGGTCACTGATGGATCACTAGCCAACCTATACTAAGCAGTTTAGGATAAGCAGGTAGGTAACAATAAGCAGGTTACACAAGCAGGCTATGCATCAGAATAGGATCAAACAATAACGGTAGCAAAATCTAATGCAAGCATGAGATAATGGAATGGGTGATATCGGGATGATCAAAGGGGGGGCTTGCCTGGTTGCTCTGGAAGGAGGGGTCGTCGTCGACATAGTCGATCACAGGGGAAGCATCAGTCTCGGGGTCTACCGGAGAGAAGAGGGGGAAGAAACAGTAAATATAAGCCAACAGAGTACAACTAAGCATGACATGACGAAAAGAAGAACTAGGGTCGACCTAACGTGGTACTACACGTCGCAGACGGAGGGGATAAACATCCGAGGATGAATTCCCGGCGTTAGGCGGATTCCGGACAAAGGAAAAGTGGGGGAAAGTTCCATGTTCAGCATGCTAGGGGCATGTGACAAATGAACGGACCGCTTATTCAGATTCATTGGATTTTTCTGAGCAACTTTCATGTAGAAAACATTTTCATGCGAGTTACGGTTTAATTTCTATGAATTTTTAAAGATTAAACTATTTTATGGAATTATTGAAATTAACATAAATTCATTATGACGTCAGTATTGCGTGGGGATGACGTCAGCCGTCATCAGACTCGCTGACCAGGGTCGAACTTGACCTGTGGGTCCAGTGGGACCCACATGTCAGCCTCTGTTAGCCTAACAGTAATTTAAACTAAACTAACAGGCTAATTAGAGGGGTGGGCCCCTGGTGTCAGTGACTAACTAATTACTGTTTAACTAACAGATTTTAATTGGCAGATTTATTTATTTTTTAAAAACATTTTAAACAAGTTGGGCCCACACGTCAGTCTCACTGGCAGCCCAGTCAGTAGTTGACTGGGTCAACCCAGTCAACTGGGGCCCGTGTGGCCCGTAGTTAGCCTCATGGGAGGCTGCACCTTCGGTGCCTAGTCAGCGTCGTTGGGGTTTCACCACCGGCGACCATTCCAGCGACGGCGCGGCTTAGGAGGTGGTCGGGATTCATCCTCCGGCCACCAAATCGAGCGCGGAAGGGCGGGATCGAGTGAGCACGGAGCGGTGCATCGCGTGATGGTACTGGCCCGACCGGAAACGCACTAAAACGACAGCGGCGCGCACCGCGATGGCCGCCGGAGTTCGGGCAAATGCGCGGTCGGTGCTAGAGGCTACGGGGAAGGGACCTAGCGGCACGGGCGGACGCGGCGAGGTGGCCTAAGCACTCTCAAGTGCTCAGGCCAGCATGACGATACCCATAGCGACGGCGGCGAGCTATGCGGCGGAGCTGAGCTCGGCCATGGCGGACGCGGTGGCTACGGGAGCGCAAGAGGCCAGGGGAGCGAGGGAAGGGGATGAGGGGCTCACCGCACGACGCAAGAAAGGCCGTGGTAGTTTAGGAGCAGCAGGAGTCTACGTCATACGTTGGAGATGCGCCGGCGATCCGAGGAAGAAGACGACCTCAATCCGAGGCTGCGATGATGCAGAGCTCGGGCTCGAGGTCGGGGAGGCTGCAGCGGGGTCCGTCGGAGCTTCTCGACATGATGGCGGAGCGAGGTGGTGGTTGTGGCCGCGGCTATGGCGCAGGATGGCGACGGCGGCGCTCGGTGAGGGGGAAGAGAAGGGGATTTGGAGGGGAGTGGGAGAGTCGGAGAGGGGAGTGGAGTGGCAGAGTGAGTGGGTGAGAGCGGGGGGGACCTCGAGGGGGCGCGGCTGCCAGCCTTATCCCCTCGGGACGGCGCTGGCGAGGTGGTGCGGTGGCAACCAGCCTCCTGTAGCGACGGGGTTGAGGGCATAGAGAACCGACCGGGGAGGGGGAGTGGGTTGGCCAGCTGGAGTGGGCCGAGGCCCAATGGGAGGCCAGGGGCTCTTTTCTCTCTCTTTTTTTTTCAGCAGCTTTTGCCTTTTCTTTTAGCCACAATTGACTTTGCAAAAATATGCCACTAGCCAAAACAATTTTAAACAATTATAGGGCACTGCCACAAAAAGATTGTGAGGCTTGCAATTTTTATAAATTAGAAAGGCATTTAATTTAATTGCTTTAGCCACAGTTTTAACTAGTTTAGGGAACTTAGACATTTTGGAAAAAGTTAGTTCACCACCAATATTAACCAGTGATTAATTCCCACAAGATGAACATTTTAGTTTTCATGTTTGAGCAATTTGAATTTCACTCAGAATTTGAAATTGAATTCAACTAGAATTTGAAATGGAATATTAATCAAAGTGACTAAGCACTGTTATAGCAAAATGATTAGCTTGATCTCAGGGATTACTGTAGCATCATTACACCGGGGTGTTACAACTCTCCTCCTCTAAAAGAAATTCTCGTCCCGAGAATTAAGAGGTAGAATGGAACAGGTCGGGGTATTCATCCCGGAGGTTATCTTTGCGTTCCCAAGTGGCTTCCTCTTTAGTATGATTCGACCATTGCACCTTGAGGAACTTGGTAACCTTCTGGCGGGTTCGACGTTCAGCTTCTTCAAGAATGCGGATCGGATGCTCCTTGTATGTGAGATCATCTTGAACTTCAATCAATTCCGGATCCACTTCACGTTCCGGATCCTTGAAGCATCGATGAAGTTGCGACACGTGGAAGACGTCATGGACGTGAGAGAACTGAGGTGGCAACTCCAGCTGATAAGCCACCAGTCCACGACGGGAGAGAATGCGGAAAGGACCAATGTAGCACAGAGCTAGCTTGCCCTTGACTCTGAATCGATGGGTGCCTCTCAAAGGAGTGACACGCAGATAAGCTTGTTCACTAGGTTGATAAGTTGATCCCCAGTGTTTACGATCATAATTGCTCTTCTGACGGGACTGGGCTGCCTTGAGATTATCCCAGACAATACGAACCTGCTCTTCAGCTTGTTGAATGATGTCCGGACCAATGAGCGCTCGTTCCCCAGTTTCTGACCAATTTAGAGGGGTTCGGCACTTACGTCCATATAGAACTTCGAAGGGTAATTCAACGAAGTCATGATGGTTCCTTCATCCGAGCAACTTCACAGTGGGAAAGGTTGGGTCTGTGATTTGATGGCTCATTAGTAATTACTGTGGCGCGACGACCGGGGTGACTCTCCCTTGGAGTTCTGCGGGCATGGCAAGTGGACCAGGATGGTCGGCGTCCCACATGTCGGCGAACGGAAGTATTCTTTCCAATATCGAGGAGCAAGGAAACCGCGTGGTATAGTATCACTACTGATTTATATTTATTTTTTATTTCTGATGAATGCTAGCGGTTCAACTCTTACGATGAAGGAGTGCCAAACACGGCACATGCTGGATGTCCCACACGTCAGCGGAAGGAGTGGGACATGAACAACGTGGTAGAGCGTCTCCACTTCTGGGTCGGAGACCACACGTAGTAGTACTAGTGGTATGAACGATACAAAGTGCGACCCGGAGAGAAAGACATGTCTAGTTGGAAGGTCTTGGGGCATACACGTAAACAAATATAAAACCTAATATGTCCCTCCAATTAATATAGTAGTAGTAGTAGTAGTAGTAGTAGTAGTAGTAGTAGTAGCAGCAGCAGTAGTAGTAGTAGTAGCAGCAGCAGCAGCAGCAGCAGCAGCAGCAGCAGGAGCAGCAGCAGGAGCAGGAGCAGCAGCAGCAGCAGCAGCAGCAGCAGCAGCAGCAGCAGCAGCAGCAGCAGCAGCAGCAGTAGTAGTAGTAGTAGTAGTAGTAGTAGAGTACTTAGGCACGTACTCCATAACATCACCGGGCATAGCACGTACAACATTTAGTGGTAGTAAGAGACAAATGCCTAGCTATATGCCACGCATGTTCATACTATGTGTGCCTTTCTACTTCACTTGTTGTGCTACATTACTCAGGTTCGTACGTCCACTCCTGGGTACATGTCCGTCTCGTAGTTCCAGTCCCACGTGTTCTTCATAGATGGAACGATCCATAACTGTGGGTAACGGGAGTCCATATCATCGCAGTTAGTGTGGCTCCCCATGATGGAGACTCATCCAAACTATGGCCAGCCTCGACGCGGAGTAGTCGTGTGCACCGGGAAGCGGCGCTCTCTCGGCCGTCGCGCTACTTCAAAGCTGGCGCCAGTGAGAGGTCCCCTCCGCTCTGGCCGTGCATTAATGTGGCACTGACATTCCGGGGCGACGCTGACTGTATCACGTGGGAAGCACGCGCCGGCAGGGGAGGTTGGGTCGGCTAGGGCGGTCAGACGCGAGTGTGGTAGTGGTATTGGTTTTGAACCGTTTCAGGTGTAGTACTGGTAGTTTGCAAAACTAATCAATTATTGCACTCAGTTTCCTAAGAAAATATGGTAAAAACGTTAGTCCATAGCCCGCTTCCCTTCTCCTTCCTCTTCCACCGCCCACGCACGTCCGCCGGAAGTGCCCGGTCAACCCTTATATAGGAGTTCTAGCACAAAAAGATGCATGCATGACCACTAAAATTTCCAGATTAAAGCGTCGCTCCGGCGGGAGTATGGCGTATGTCGTTACCTTCGGCCGGGCCATGGCTGCCGGGCTACGGCGACCAGAGAAGAGGCGGCGGGAGGGGAATGAATGCAGCTACTATTTGGGTTCGCCGTCCAGCTTAAATAAATGCGCACCATCACGTGTACCCGCGGGTGCACAAATTGTAACATACGTGTCTGCTTAAGTGGGCGTCACGTAACTGGTGTTTGTGAGAGATTCTGGGAGACAGAGTGCGTGTGTGTGACTCTACTCTTCGGACATGTACTCAACCTTTTGCATCGGGATATAAGTATAATGGTATTACACTTCAGCTAGTGATTTACGTGGCCATGTTAACATGGTTGTGTAAAAAAATGTCACTTCTTGCTCGTGATTTGCGTTATATAATTACTAGCAAGATGCTCGTGCATTGCATGGAACATCAATATGCATTTTTTTACAAAACACCTGTTGTGATTGACCCATGCAGGAGTAATCCCATGTGTAAAAACTAGTGATATCTCGAGAATTTTATCGAAAAACTGGTATCTCAACAATTTCATCGAAAAAATGAAAGATGAGAGATAAGGTGAGGAGGAGTGGAGCGTGGTGGTGACTAGTGGTCGGACTGGACGGAGGCATGGGGATGGACGGTGCCGGCAGGCGGCAGCGGCCACCATGCTACATTGTTCCAGAGACTTCCTTTTTTAATTGCTCAGCAATGAGGTTGTGGGAGATAAGGACGATGAACGAGGCAAGGCCTTGTCTGTAAATGTGGAGAGAGGTGCGAGTATCTTTTGTAAAATTGTAATAGTTTGCTTTCTATCCGTCAGATATAGATCGGACGGTCTATATTACAAGATGGCAGGCACACCATCATCACCAACTCGTTTTTTATAAGAGTAGAGATGATAAGTTTGCTAACTACTAAAGTAAAGTGGAATTTGTCTATGTTATACAAGTAAGTTAAGGTGATTGCTTATCATACGGGTTAGGTTGGACGAAGGGTGGTAGGAACAAATGCTCCGCCTAGAGCATGTGTGTGTGAGAAGGAGTCTTAGTGTGTGTGGCGGGGGTGGGTGGGGGGGTGGGTGCGTGTGTGTGTGTGACACGGGGTCCTCGGTGGCGGATGTAATTTAAGTGTGCGTGGCTTCATCATAGTGTATGACAGAGGCCACCAACGAGGGGGTGTGAGAGAGAAAAGGCCCGTAGAGAGGGAAGAGAAGGCGTGTGCGCGTGGGAGGAGTCGACATCAAGAGAACGTGTTTGTTCGAGAGACACCAAGGAAGACTACTATATATCGATGGTGCATGTAGGCAGGAATTAAACGAAGGGATGGTCTTATTGGTTTCGGGGATATAGGGGAAGAGTGAGAGAGGGGGGTAGCTAGAAGGAGATTGTTAAGTGTGAGTGTGTATTTTATCCATCCAGGCGGAAGTTATGTGCACACAAGAAGAGAACGATTCGATGTGGCGTTAGGGTTGAGGGTAATTAACTATGTATGGAGACATATGAGATCTTGAACGTGCATGTGCGAGAGGTATACATGTATACGTGGGATGTGTGTGTGTGCGCGCGAGCATGATCGAGATAAAAGAAAGAAGACATAAGTTATAAGATCAATGATACGGGAGAGATCGGTATGACAATATGCATGCATGTGAGAGTGCAAGGAAGAAGGATTGATAATTGAGCATGTGTTTTTGTCTTTAAGAGATAGTGGCGTGGGCTGGAGCATGCATCTATGGCGAGCAGAGGGAGCGAGACACAACGATTGTGCAAAAGAGATCAACCTATAAATGCATGTATGGAGAGACATATATAGTGTGGGTGATAGGAAGCAAGAGTGCGTGCGAGAAAGAAATGTTGATGGAGAAACTACAGATAGATACAAAGATAGAGATGCTCGCTAGAGGGACATCGACTAGTTTGAGTGTTGGAGATGATTGCCGGGTGGTTCAGAGGGTGAAGTTATGTGTGTGTGAGAGAAAGATAAAAGGAGGGCACTTGACTGCATGTAGAGAAAAACATATATGATGTGCGTGATAGGAAGCAAGAGTGAGGGTGAGAAAGAAGGTTGATGGAGAAACAGATAAATAGAAATGTAAAGATGCTAGCTAGTGTGTGTTAGAGATAGGAGTCGAGTGGATCAGAAGGCTGAGTTATGTGTGTGGGTGTGAGAGAGATAGAGAGATTGTGCATGTGAGTCACATACAAACAAATATCATAGATAGATGAGATCCCGAGAGATGGAGTTTTGTGTCTGCGAGAGAGAAAGATATTTCACAACGAGAGTGATAGCTAGAGAGACATATGAGGGAACGCAAGATATCTCTAGGGAGAGAGAGTGTGTGTGAGCGACATACAAGGGAATGGTGGATAGATATGAGAACCTGGGAGACAGAGTTTGTGTTTGTGTGTGAGAAAGAGATATTTAAGAGGAAGAGTCGTAGCTTCTCATATCTAAGGAGCGAAAGACATCTCTGTGTGAGAGTGGGTGTGCGAGTGGCACACAGGGGAATAGTAGAGAGAAATGAGACCCCAGGAGACGAAGTTTGTGTTCATGTGAGAGAAAGAGATTTCACATGGAGAATCATAGTTAGAGACACATAACAGGGAGCGAGATATACTTAGAGAGAGATAGAGTGATGAAGGTCGAGGGAGAGAGTACCGTCAGTGTGTTGCGAATATAAATGATCATTGTCGACATACAGGTAGCATGAGAGATACCCGAGAGACGATGAACGCGTATAGGTCTAGAGAGATACTCCTATATAAGCATGACTGATAGTTATATGAGACGAGTATCTAGATTAAAGGGGATTCAAATATTTAAACTGGATATCACGACATCGATAATATCATAACGCAAATTGGTGAATCAAACATGCATATTCATTTGAATTTGGGGACACGTGTAATGTTATACGGTTTCTCAATATTAGTGATCCATAGATTCTTTAATTAGAGACAATGCATGATTTATATGCAATTAATGTCTAAACAGGATTACACTATATGTTTCGTGTGTGAAACACATTATACATGTTTGAGAAGTAAAAAAACCCGCATAAAACACACATTAATTGGAGACAATTAGCGATGAATGCATACATTGGATTTCAACATAAAGTGGTTTCAAATATTTGGAAGTCCAAATTAAGATGGATACAGCCTTATGAATCTGAGATCATGCCATTTGTAAACCATATTTATGTATAAAGGGTGTTGTGATTTTGAAAGTATATATAAAAAATGATGTATGTTGAATTTTATTCCAATCGCAAATGGATCCTGCCCGAACAAAAATAGAATACAAACTGGATTCGAATTGAGTTGGCACGGCAAACGTGCACTCTTGCTCTGCAAAAATTTGAACGAAGCGGGGAAAGTCGCAGTAACCGCCCGAAACCAAAATCTGTGAGATGGAATTACTGCCTATCCCTGACACGCAGAGCCTATCGGCTCGATTTCTATAGGTTTCGATAGGGGTAGGTTTGTAATTTCACTCAAACGTGACATAACCGCCTCTCACCCGGATTCATACATGGTGGTTGCCAACACACAGTGTCTCCTTGGCCGAAATCGACTCCCTCCCCGATTCATACACGGTGGGCGCCAAAAACAAACTCTGGTCGGCAAATATTCGGTGTATGCGAGTTTACCATCCTATCCCCAACCGACTAATATTGTTGTGATGTAGGAAATTTTAAATGGGGGCTAAGTTTGTAAATTTACTGGCATTTGAGACAAGCGCGCCCTGAAGACATGGTTCCCCCCTTCCTCTCTCCCTCCATTTCCCCATTCGTACTCCGTGGGCGCCAAAATGCCCTCTCCACCCCAGCCTCCTCCGTCCGCCACCCCATCCACCGTTGTCCTCCTCCACCTTGCCGGAGCTGATACCCCGACACCGTCGTCCATTACAAGTGATTGACCTCTCTCATCCACGGCTTCGGACCGGGATCCTTGCATCCCGTCCTTTCGCTTCATCCTCGCCGTCGTCCACCTTGTCGGCGCCGCTCCTACGACCGTCTCGTCCACCGCGCTCCGCCGCCACCGTCTACACTCTTAGATATGCTTCCACGCCGCCGATAGCCATCGCTACCGCAACACCGTCAAATTCTCAGCAGATGCATACACGGCGCCACACCAGAGGCGGTACTCTTTCGTATCTGCTCAACTTATTTATCGCAGCAAGAAAATAGATCGCCACTACTTTACTCTGATTTCTTGTCCATCACTTACTTGCTAGTTGAAAGCAAACATTGTTGCGAAGTTGCCTTTGTCCGGTTTTCACCTTCAAATCCGCCATGGCACGCTCAACACTATACTTGCAATGCTTATGGTTTTCCCCTTTTATATTCCACACTAGTTAAATGACAGTAGACTAAATTTCAAAATTGGGTCAGTCGATTTTTTAGAGCTCGCCAGAGTTTGCCGGTGCGAAGGAAGGGGCTCGGGTGGGGACGGTGGTTGTGGGGGCGGCGGTGGGGCCTCGCCGAACGAAGAAAACTCAACGCGGGTAGGGGTGGGGTGGGGGTGGGGGTGGCGGAGGAACACAGGTGGTTCAGGGGAGGGCGGGGGGGGGGGGTCAGAGCCAGTGGTTCCGCCGGCGGCCCGTGCTGTGTTCTGTATGGGAAGAATCAGATACGAGGAAGAAGAAGGGTTAGGAGACGTAGCATCTTCATCCAACCGCCTGAAATGGTCGACTGACCCAAATGACAAAAGTCACGCGACTTGCATGCAGACATGCATAATATGCTTCCCCTTCTGTTCTTCTTTAGTAAGCACAGTATGTTCCTTATCAGGAAGGGGAGCAGGGACATATGCAGTCGACACCTCTGTTGGGTCGGTTCTGCTAAATGATTTCGCACTTCGAGTTGGTCTGCCATAATACCCCAGAAATGGTGGGAGCCGCGCGGTCTTTGATAGACTAAACTGATAGTAATAGTTGTGCGCCTTTAGATGAATAGAGCTGGCCTGTAGGTGATCGATAGGCTGCATATTAGTAGCGGCAAAACCCTATGTTTTCCAGCCAGTTCTGCTTTCCCGATTTATTTATGGTAGTTATGGTGTACCCCTATTATCTACACTACGATCTGCCTACTAGCTCTGCGCTCTCGTTATCATGGTTTGGCAATAAACTTTCTATACGGTATATTATGAACCTATCGTCTACCAACTATCCTTACATCTGGGGGCCCCAACAGGGAGCTTATTTTTTTGTGTAGTTGTACCTGATTATTTTAATCTACTCACCATATTACAGCACACATGGGCTCTCTCATCAGAATCCAGTGATAGCACACAAGGGTTTACAGGGAGCCTCTATTATATTACAATATCCTCTGCATTAGAAAGATAATCTCACTACTATTTGTGTTTTCATGCTTTACAGATATTGTACGTAATCACAATGAATATAAGAATGCGCACATCAGAAGAATATTGCGAAACAGTTCAATGGGTAACAAACTTGGCATCAAGGGGTTGAGGTCCATTGTGGATGCAATGAAACCCACACGCTCCCGACCTATAGATTCATATTCAGAATATGATCCTAATGACTATTCTGAGCTCAAGGAGTCAAAGGCAGATGGCCTATCCTGTTCACACAATAAGGTGCATGTTCTAATTTGGCAAAGTTTTATTGGTTGCACATATCTTGCATAAGGTGTCTTGCATTTCTTTTGCTTTGTTGCACCATCATCTGCTTAGTTTACTCATGATATATGTGAAGATTCCATGCCCATCCATTATCAACACCTATTCCATTTGTCGTCATACCATGTTTTTCCATTCAAATGTTGTTCTTGTGTTTCAGACATCCAAAAGGAAGAGGGTGATTGCAGAACCTGAAGGAGTACAAGCAAAGTCCTTGAAAAAGGTGGTGCTACCGAAGAAATCACATAGCACCCGACGTATATTGGCGATAGAACCAGCGCCGCAAAACCTAGGATATCGCAACTATGTTGGTCGCTGCTTTGCTCTTGTGAGTACCTATTGTCCTATCGATGTACTTACATTCATACCTGGTGGATTATGTGACATCATTGTGCATTATAGATTGCTTATCCATTGTTTTCTCCAAATTATCAAATCTATATTAATGCTTGAATTAATGTAGAATAAACCCAATACCTATGAAGAAATTTAGTTCTGCATTGTTCTTGTAAGTATCTGGTGTCCTTCATCACTGTACTTATATTTGTCAGCTAGTTCTTCATGTACACTTTGCAGCTTATTTTCCCTTGTCCTCCATTTTTCTACACATCAGATCTACATTTACTCTTGCCAAGATATTGAATAAAACCAATGTTACTGAAGAAGTTTAGCGCCGCATTGGTCTTGTCAGTGCATTATGCCTGTATGATGTATTTACATTTGTACTCTGCATCTTAAGTTAAATAATCGTCATTTGTTCCTATATTTTCACATCTATATTTACTCTTAACAAAATGTAGAATAAAGGCAATACTCTTGAAAAAGAGTGTGCGGTAAACTTCTTGAATTGCCCCCCCCCATCAATATGGACAAGGCCTTTATAGAGCCTGTCTTCACTACTAATGTAAGTTTGTCCTCCTCGAGCCTTCAAACTTTGTTGTTTATATTTGGATAGCTATGAGTGCAAATGCTGTTTATTTTTGTCGTCTGCATCAAATTGCTTGTTCAAAGTTTATAAAGTAGAAGTACATAAACATAAGGTTGTCCTTCTCAATTTCAGTCTTTAGTTGTACAATCTAGTTCCTTATTTGTAACATGTAAATTAAACTAAACATAGCAAGTTATCTTCTTTAGCACTATGTGTATGATTGTGTTCTTGATCTGTAATCCAGTGGTGTGGTGAGACTACCAACAACAGCACAATGTCATATCCTGCTATGTCTCAACTATGAACAATGCCATATTATATTAATGTTATTTAAATCGTGTCTCTTTATTTACCAATATGAAATGGTATAAATTGACAGTGCACTCACCATCCATGCTTATATGTTGTTTAGAACTACATCTATGCTTGTGTTCTTGATCTGTAATCCAGTGGTCTGGTGAAGCTGGCGGCTCCTGCACAATGCCATTTCCTGCCGTCTTAACTATGAACAATGCCTATTATGTTAATGCTATTTTAAACCGTGTCTCTTTATTTCTGACAAAGAAATGATATGAATTGACAACGTTGATGCTTATACGTGCAAAACATGTTATCTACCTACTTGTTTCTCTTTCAGGGTGACAACACCGCTGCTAGGAAGAACTGCCACAATGGTAGTGAGACGAACCCATTGTTTGTCCCTCTAATACATATTCCAGAGGAGAAGGCAACACATATTGAGGGTAGGGATACAAGCACGAAGTCACATCTTGATGTAGTGTCAAACTTACTCAGTGACACAAGCTCGATGAAGTCGTCGCCTGAATCTGTACGACTTCTTCAGTCTGAAATTCAAGCATAAATACATGCTTCTGCTCAAATACGACTGGAACTCCAATCTCTATGCAAGATTAACCGTAAGTACATGACGTTTATTGATGCTATGCAGCTTAAGTTGGTGGATATGAGCGCCAAAGAAGCGCAGTCTCATTAGGTTGCTAAGCTGCTTGTGCTATAGCTCCTGGGCCGGGCTAACCTTTCTTGAACTATGTTGAAGTGCTGTCAATTCTGTCTATTATTTTGTCCGCCTGTTAACTTCCACTGGCGGCGACCTGCCCAGTTTATGTAATCTTTTGTCTGGTTTCCCTTTATTATCACTAGCGGCGAACTTTGATGCCGAGGGGATGTAATATGCTGTAATTTCTTTGTTGTATAGTCTAGGTTTATTCTTGGTCGGTATGCTATAATTTAGGCCGGAAGGTTTAGTGGATCTCAGTGTTGTCGGTCTTCAGGCCGGCCCATTACTCATATGGGCCAAAACTTGGGCCTATAATCATCTTGGGCCATTAGCAGGTCTAAACCTATAGTTGTTTCCCGCCTTTAACATGCCGAGTAAAGTTCTGTCCAGCCGGGCCACAGAATACCATGGGCTTTTAACAGGCTAAAACCTAGATTGGGCTAGAGCCGAAAAATTCACGGGCCAATACAGGCTGAAACTGCCTAAGGCCCATGTTTGGCCCAAATAGGACGAGCAATTAACAGGCCAAAATATATCTCGGGCCTGTTTGGCCCAATAAAATTATGGGCTTAAAGCAGGCCGGTATCTACGTGGGCCATAGGCCTAAAAGTTTCACGGGCCATTATCAGATGGGCTGTAAGCAGGCTGGATTCAACGCGGGCTGTAATTAGGCCCAACTGTTACACGGGCCATTAACAGGCCGATAGGCCAGTTGGGCTGAAATTTATCCACGAAGACTACGGGTCGTTAAGAGGCCTAAAGTTACTTCGGACAAGAAATAGCCCAGTTTCTGCATGGGCCGTTAAACGGCCTAAAGTTAAACCGGGCCAACAACGTACCAGATGCACCATGGGCCGCTAACAGGCCGAAACTATTATCAGGCTGAACTGGTAAACGAGCATTTAACAGGCTAAAATACAAACCTGCCTTAGTATGGGCCCAAAAGAATAGTGGCCTGTTAACGGGCTTGATCCGATATGGGCCGTAATTTGGCCCAAAACAAGGCAGGCTGTGAACGGGCCTGATCTGGTATGGGCCTCAATTTGACCAAAAACATGGCAGACTGTTAACGGGCCAGCCCACTAGTGTCTGAAAAACATGGTGGGCCTTTAGCTGGGCCGGCCTTTTCACTGGAATGGGCCTCTGTTGGGTCATGCCACGTGTCGACGTATCATGGGCGCCTCCTGTCCAATGAGTGGATGACATCTGTCGAACGTTGAGCCTACACGTGTTTCCTCCGGCCAATGAGAATTTTACATGTGGAAAATTCCCATTGGTCTGGGCTATTAACGGGTTATCGGATCCAAAACCGGACCCGATAGCTTAACGGGGATCCGTTACGGTCGATGCCACGTGTTGGTCACCCTTGACAAAAGCACTTCTATGTCGTGCAATTTATCGTCATGGAAGTGGACACTTCCGTGATGATAATTTTGGTAATGTCATGGAACACTTCTACGACATCACAGGTATGACTATCTTGATTCTGTCATAAAATTGTCATGGATGTACATGCATGACAGAAAACGTGACCTACTGTGACAAACACGTATCATCATGGAAGTGTATTTTTTTGTAGTGTGGGGTGGTGCGCCGCTCGGAGAGGCTGAAGATGTTGAAGGAGAATTGAAGCAGCAGGGTGATGCAGCTGAAGAAGAAGACATTAGGTATGCTGATATAGTAGAGCAGCATACAAGTTAAGTATTTTGGCAATGTTGTTTAGGTGTGCTCATATATGTAGAGCATATAAGTTATTATATGATGCTATGGTGCTGTTAAGTATGATGATGAACTAAGATGTTGAACTATGATGATATGGTTAGTTATGCTAAACTAAGGTGTTGAACTATCCTATGCTAAACTATCCAATGTTGTAGTTAGTTAGTTATGAATGTTGTGGTCAGTTAAGAATTTGAATGTCTGCATGTGGTCTACTGATGCAACATGAGATGCCATGAGTATGGTCCATATGCAACAATGTGTTGCAACCAACTCTTTCCAAAAATAGATGGGACCTATGAGTATGTAGTAGGGTCCATATGCAACCAACTCTTTCCCAATGTGTTGCACATATTCAGTTAAACACTCAGAACTTCAGTTGACTGTGAAACTGTTCATATAACTGTGCAAGTTGAGCCAGTTGAACAAATTCACTAAAATTTGAAAAATTCAGTTAACTGTCAAAGTACAGTTAACTCTGAACAAATTCAGTTAACTCTGAAAAATTCAGTTAACTGTCAAAGTTCAGTTAACTGTCACAATTACAGTTAAATGTTAACAAATTCAGTTAACTTTCAAAAATTCAGTTAACTCTCTGTCAAAGTAAAGTTAATTGTGAACAAATTCAGTTAACTATGAAGAATTCAGTTAACTGTCAAAGTTCAGTTAACTATCAAAAATTCAGTTAACTGTCGAAGTATAGTTAACTATGAACAAATTCAGCTAACTCTGAAGAATTCAGCTAACTGTTAACTGTCAAAGTTCAGTTAACTATCAAAAATTCAGTTAACTCACTAAATCATTAATAACAACACTTCAATTCAATCAAAGTACTTAAATTTAAGTACATACTTCAGTACACAAATTAGTCAAATTACAGAATACAAATAAGTCTGGAACTTAAAGTGCAAGGTCATACTGGACCTGGTACTAATGATTACATTAGACCACCATTGCATCACTCAAATTCTTCAAGCATCTCTTTCAGCTTCCTTATCTTGCCCTTGGTGTCTTCCTTATGTTTGAAAAGATCACCAATCATGTACTCTAACTTCTTCTTCTCTTGCTTTAGCACATTCCTCTCCGGCACCAGATTGTCCCTCTCTTGCACCAGACTGTCCCTCTCTTCCATGATATTGTCCCTCTCGTGCTTCATGAGGTCCCTCTCTTTCTCTGCCTTGGCCCTCACAACTTGATGAATGTTTGTGAATGATTTTTCAGACATCTTCTTATCAAGATCTTCCTTCATGTCAACCAGAGCAAGTTGTGTGTTGCCTAGTTGGGCCAGAGCTTGCTCCTTCTCAGCCACCATTTGAGCAAAATCAACCTTAAAAAACCTCAAGTCTTTTTCCATCTTTTCCTTCTCTCTCACAACCCTAGATTTTCTTCAACATGAACTACATTGTCCTGGAGCCTAAGCTTGTTCTCATCTTCATACATGCCCCAGATCCTAGCTAGGCTCATCTTCAAAGGGGCAGGCCACTCAGGGTCAACCCACTCCGGATAGCTGCATTTAGGTATCTTCTACAAATTTGCAACAAAGAAATATATTCAGTACAACGAAAAAACAGTTAAATACTGGCTCAACTGCGATACAAATGTTCAGTTTACATGAAGACCAGACAGTTTACTTGAGAAAAATTTGTCAACTTCCACAAATTCAGATTTACAAAACTTTAAAATGCATAAATTTTGTTAACTGAAAGATCTCCACAGTATTCAATTAATTTAAATAACTACAAACAACAAGATTCAGTTAACTGAAAGAAGCATAAACAACAACATAAACGCTGAATCTAACTGTCAACACCACAGTAATATATGCATTTGACTGTTAGAACTGTCAAACTTAACTGAACACTGAATCAAACTGACCAAATGAGCTACTAACCTTCTGTGCACAAGCTAGGAATCTCCTCCGACTATCCACTGAATCAAATGCCACCAGCTTCTCACACACACATGCATGCTCACATCTAGAACTCAGATCTGTGGCCAGGCCGCTCCATTCCAAGCACAAGATGGTGGCAGGTAGCTAAAACATAAGTAAATCAGCTTCATTTGCTAACTACCAATGCACACCCAAAGAAACCCTAAACCTACCAAAGAAAGAGATCTAACCTGCACTTCGCTGCTGAGTGACTCAGCGTCGGACGAGCTGCCAGAATTGCTCCACGAAACCATGGCCAGGAGCTATGCAAATGCGTGTTCAAGGGTTCAAGGCAGGGGATGGGGGAAGGAAGCTTGCTGCCCACGACAGAGGGAGAGGGAGGGGGAGAGCGAGAGGATGGAGAATGGGGAACAGGAAGGAGAAAGGGGAACAACAACGGTAGGTGTGTGCGTGTGGGGTGGGGGAACGGGCATAGCAACGGTAGCAACGGTACGTAGTGCGGGTTGAATCGAGGAAACAGCAGGGGCCTTTGTGCAAAAATGCCAGTGCTGACCGGTCCGCCCTCTGGACTGCCACTTGTCAATCTGTGATTCGCTGTGGACCAAAACATCACATAGGTGGTCAAGTTGTGGGAGTCCTCAGTAACATTTTGCGAGTTTTGGACTAAATCATCGCATCTTGTGCAAGTTTATGGATCCAGGGTGCTATTACCTCTACTGGAAACATGCCAGTGAAATACTCCCTACCCACTTGCAACCAAGACTACTACAGCCGACTCTGCTTCCTCTGCTTTTCTCAGCTAAGCAAAACTGCCAACAACAAGGCTGCACTGCTCATGATTTCTTCCTTTGCTTCGATCACTTGAGCACTCATCCGTGGATTTACATCGCTTGAGCAAAGTCCCGTTGATGAGCCAACGCAATGAGTTGAGCTTGAGCACGCCATGCTTCTTGTCTTGCTTGGAGCAGCTCCTCAGGGGACTTGGTCACGTCGGAGTGATGGATCCAGGGGTCGTTGAACTGCATGGTGTCCACCATCTGCTCCACCTTTCGCATGGCCTCCGCTCTGCTGTGCTTGATGTCACGCCAATAGCTGGCCTCTTCTTCAGAGGCAGAGCGAGCCTTGTCGAGGAGAGCCATGGTGAGGCGAGTTTTTTCGATCAGTTCGCGCATGCTCATCTGCGGCTTCGATTGCGTCGCGCTCTCCGGAGATTCGGCGACCTGGTTCTTGATCCCGGAAGGGTGGAGGCATGTCGGACTCTTCGGATCCGGGACGCTTTGGCCTCTTGGCAGCCGCGGGGTTCGCCATTGTTGGAAACGAATATTTGAGCAATGCTACTCGATGTATTGATCGGTGCATAGCGCACGTATATATGGAGTACAAGGTGGGCCTCGACCTCAACTATACAAAGACTAGGAGGTGGGCCAGACTATACAATAGACATGTACAAACCATATATTCAACAACCCCCCCCCCCCCCGCAGTCGAAGCGTCGCCGGAGACGCAAAGACTGGACCTGAACTCCTCGAAAACAGAAGTAGGCAGTCCTTTTGTCATAACATCGGCAAACTGTTGCGCCGTCGGGACGTGGAAGACCCGGATGCGCCCAAGGGCCACCTGCCCGCGAACGAAGTGTATGTCGAGCTCAATGTGCTTCGTTCGTCGATGATGGACCGGGTTGGAGGAGAGGTACACGACAGAGACGTTGTAGACGAGCGTGGCCTTGTGAACATCACAAAGCAACTCCTGGAGCAGCTGACGAAGCCAAGAGCATTCAGCAACGGCGTTAGCCACTGCCCGATACTCTGCCTCAGCACTCGAGCGAGAGACTGTGGGCTGTCGCTTGGAAGACCAAGAGATCAGGGACGGCCCAAGGTAGACACAGTACCCCGAAGTGGAGCGCCATGTGTTCGGGCAGCCAGCCCAGTCCGCATCAGAGTAGGCGACGAGGTCGGTGGAGGCGGAGGCCATCAGTGTAAGTTCCATGGACGGGGTGCCGCGTATGTAACGGAGGATACGCTTCACCAAGGTCCAGTGAGAATCACGCGGAGCATGCATGTGAAGGCAGACCTGTTGGACGGCATACTGCAAGTCGGGTCGCGTCAAAGTGAGGTACTGCAAGGCACCCACAATGGAGCGATAGAAGGACGCGTCAGATGCGGGAGAGCCCTCCAGAGCTGAAACCTTGGCCTTGGTGTCAACAGACGTGGGAGCGGGAGCAGGCTTGCAATTAAGCATGCCGGCATGATCGAGAAGCTCATGGGCGTAACGCTGTTGGTGCAGAAAGAACCCATCTGGCCATCGAACCACATCAATGCCGAGGAAGTAGTGAAGGGGCCCCAAATCCTTCAGGGCAAACTCATCGCGAAGACGAGCAGTAAGCCACTGGAGAAGTGCGACAGTGGATGCCGTCAGGATGATGTCATCGACGTAGAGCAACAAGTAAGCCATGTCAACCCCGTGATGATACACGAAGAGGGACGCATCGGAGCGGGTCGACATAAATCCGAGCGTCTGCAGGAAGCCAGCGATGCGCTGGTACCAGGCCCGAGGCGCCTGCTTCAACCCGTAAAGCGAATGGGAGAGCAAGCACACATGGTCCGGCTGTGTAGCGTCGACAAAGCCGGTGGGCTGCTCACAGAACACCTGCTCGGTGAGGTGGCCGTGCAAGAAGGCGTTGGAGACGTCCAACTGATGCACAGGCCAAGCTCGGGAGACGGCCAGCTGAAGCACGGTGCAGATCGTGCCCGGTTTAACAACCGGAGCAAAGGTGTCGGTGAAGTCCACGCCCGCACGTTGCTGGAAGCCTCGAACCACCCAGCGAGCTTTGTAGCGCTCGAGAGTCCCGTCTGGATGAGTCTTATGCTGAAAGACCCACTTCCCGGTGATGACGTTGGCACGAGGTGGTCGAGGGACAAGCTGCCAGGTGCGGTTCTGTTGGAGCGCATCGAACTCTTCCTGCATCGCAGCGAGCCAATGAGGGTCCCGAAGGATGGCTCGAGCTGACGATGGGAGAGGGGACGGCTCAAAGACGGAAGCAGCGAGAAGATACTCATCGCTGGTGTACCGCGTACTCGGGCGGAAGGTACCGGACCGAGAGCGAGTCATCGGGCGAGGCAGCGAGTCCGGGGCGACGGGCGATGACGAAGAAGAGCCCGCCGCCGCTGATGTCGCGGGCGAGGCCGCCGACGAGGCTGCCGCGGGAGAGGCCGCCGGCGAGGCCGTGGGCAAGGCGGCCGGGGAGGGCGCGGGGGGCGCCGAGGACGACGCGAGGGGCGTCGCAGGTGCCGGGAGGGGTGCAGCCCCTAATGGAGCCAGCCGGGGAGGAACTCGACCCGGGGCACGGGGGGCACCCTCAAAGCCAGGAGGCGGCCCAAGAGAAGCACTCGAGCGGCCGTCGCCAGGAGCGGGCAAGGCCGCAACATCCGAAGGTACCTGCTGAAACGGAAAAACCATCTCATCAAAGTAAACGTGTCGGGAAGTGATGACCCGATGGGAGATAGGATTATAGCAGCGGTAGCCTTTGGTGTTGGGGGGATAGCCAAGAAAAATGCAGGCCACGGACCGTGGTGCGAGCTTATGAGGACTAGTGGAAGCGATGCTAGGGTAGCACAAGCAACCGAAGATGCGGAGCTCGGTGTAGGAGGGTGGCGTGCCGAACAAGAGATGATGAGGAGCAAAGTTCCCGCGAGTGCGACAAGGACGGATGTTGAGAAGTAGTGATGCGGTGGCGAGCGCGTCGGGCCAGAAACGTGGTGGCACGTTGGCGTGAAAGAAAAGGGTGCGAACGCAGTCATTAAGAGTGCGGAGCACACGCTCAGTGCGGCCATTTTGTTGCGAAGTCTACGGGCAAGTGAGATGAAAAATCGTGCCGTGTGTGGCGAGAAGATTGCGGATCGCAAGATTATCAAACTCCTTCTCGTTGTCTGTTTGCAACGCATGAATGGGGCGACCAAACTGCGTGGCGACATAGGAGTAGAAAGCGGTGAGATTGGCAACAGAATCCGACTTTCGCCGCAACGGGAAGGTCCACACATAGTGCGAAAAATCATCAAGAGTAACAAGATAATAAAGATAGCCCGTGTTACTAGCAACAGGAGATGTCCAAACATCACTATGAATCAACTCAAATGGGTATGAAGCAACATGCGAGGAAGTGCTAAAGGGTAAACGAGTATGTTTGCCGAGACGACAAGCATGACAAGTGTGATCGTCGATCTTATTACACGTGAATGAAAAACTACGAAGAATATGACAAAGGGTGGCGGTGTTGGGATGACCGAGACGGGCGTGCCAAAGGTCCACTCCGGCGGAGAGCGCCATGGGTGCAGCGACGGAGGATGTGGATGAGTGGACCGGGTAGAGCTCGTCGGGGCTGTCACATCGGTGGAGCACCATCCGGGTACGGGCATCCTTAACAAAAAAGCCAAACATGTCAAATTCAACGGTGACAGGATTTTCACGTGTAAGAGAACGAACAGAAACTAGATTTTTAATGATGT
Organism: Aegilops umbellulata; assembly: GCA_032464435.1. NCBI lineage: Eukaryota > Viridiplantae > Streptophyta > Magnoliopsida > Poales > Poaceae > Aegilops > Aegilops umbellulata. Next base: position 296,548,192 of record CP136058.1, read on the forward strand.
CAGGGGAAACAAGAACATTAGAAAGATATAATGGAAGGGAGTTAGAAGGAAAAGCAGCATGGCCGACATGAGTGATGTGCATGGAAGAGTCGTCGCCCACGGTAATGCGAGCAGCAGTGCGAACGGGATGAGCGGTAAGAAGGTTACCGGGGTTGGCGGCCATGTGAGCCGTGGCTCCGGTGTCCATGTACCAGTCGCCACCGCCAGTGTACTGCTGTGGCGTGGGGGCGGTGTGGAGGGCCGCTAACAGCGCGGGGTCCCAGGGCGCCGGCGGGAGGGCCGGGGCCGACGGCAGAGGCTGCGGTGGCGGCGCCGTGAACCCACCGGCCAAGGGCAGGCCATAGGCCGCCGAGGGGCCGTAGAGCGGCGCCGGCGGATACGCCTGAGGGGCCGCGTACATAGCCTGATGAGGGGCTGAATGGGCGCCAAAGACACCGGGGACGGGGGCACGCGGGATCGGCATGGAGTATGCGTGAACCACCCCCGTCCAGGGGTTCTGGCCGGCCTGCCAGGGCGCCGACAGGAGTTGGTGTTGCGGCAGGCGCGGTGCCCCACCCTGGGCAGCCGGCTGCTGCTGCTGCTTGCGGCCTCTTCGGCCGCGACGCCGGCCCCGGCGCTGCTGCTGCTTGGCGGGGGGCGGCGGGGGGGCCTGCGGCGGCACAGGGTAGGGGAACCCGGGTGGCGGCGGCGCATGGAAGGGCCCCTGGGTGGGCCGTGGTGGGGGAGCCGGAGCGGTGGGCGGCGCACCGCCACGGGTCCCGGCGGTGAGGGCCGTGTGGGTGGCCCGGGTGCGCGACATCCGCATCCTCCTCTCCTCCAGCTTCAGGTACGCGACGATCTTGGGGAAGGTCGGGTTGGTGATGAGCGGGATGTTGGAGGCGGCGTTCCCGAAGTCCTCGTTCAGGCCGGCGATGAGAGTGTTGAGGAGAAGCTCGTCGGAGACCTTCTCGCCGAGGTCACGGAGCTCGTCGACAAGCTTCTTGAGGCGCATGCAATAATCGTCCACCGACGAGTCAAGCTACTGGCACCCAAAAAACTCACCGTGCAAGAAAACCTTGCGTTGGAGCGCGTTGTCGGTGAAGAGGCCGTTGAGTTTAGTCCAAACGGCGTGAGTGTCATCCTCGGCGGAGACCACCGTGTGGAAGAGGTCCTTCGAGATGGTGGTGTAGAACCAGCGGATGAGGGTGGCGTCGATGTACGTCCACTCCTCATCGTCCTCCATGAAGCGGGAGTCCACGGAGCGATCGATGTGATCCCGGAGATTGTACTCACGGAACACAAGGGAGAAGTACGTCTTCCAGGCATAGTAGGTGGAGGTGAGATGATCGAGGACAATAGGAACCCGAACGAGGATGTTGAGATCACGGATGACGACGGGATCGGGGCCTTCGAAGGGGTTGGTGCGGCGGCTGCGGGTGGTACCAGAGGAACCGGGGGAGGCCATGGTCAGAGGGGAGTGCGGCGGCGCGTCTGGCGGCGCGGCGGTTAGCGGGAGGCGGCGCGGCGGGTGGCGGCGCTGCGGAGTTGCGGGCGGAAGCGCGAGGCGTCGGCGGCACACGGGGGGCGGCGGCGGCGGCGGGTGGCGGCGGCGGCGGCGGCGATGGGATCACGGCGGCGGCGGCGGCTGTAGTTAGGGTTTAGGATCGTAGGTATGATACCATGTTGGAAGCGAATATTTGGGCAATGCTACTCGATGTATTGATCGGTGCATAGCGCACGTATATATGGAGTACAAGGTGGGCCTCGACCTCAACTATACAAAGACTAGGAGGTGGGCCAGACTATACAATAGACATGTACAAACCATATATTCAACAGCCATCAAGGCGGGGTTCACGCGCTCGCGGGCGGAGCAAGAGTGGAGGCCGGCGGCGGAGGTGCTACGGCGCGGCAGCAGAGATGGCGGGAGCACCGTGGTGCCGCCCATGGTCGTGGCCGTGGAATCGCGAGAGCAACGATCCGGCGTTGGGAGGAAGAGGAAGGTGAGGTCAGATGGATCGAGGGAGGCTGATGGGAGGGCGAGGTGAGCTAGATCGGGAATTGGGGAAACAGGGCGAGCAAGAAAGAAGAGACGCGGGAAGCAATTTGAATCCGAGTCGGCCAGGCATAGCTAAAACGCGTTGGGATTTGAATCCAAACGCGCTGGTATTTGAACATTTAAAACGTGATGACGCCATCATTTCAAGTACAAACATATACGTGCATTTTTTTTCGACCCCAATACCGAACTGATGTTCAGCAGGGGGAGTAGCCAGATCGAACGAACTGCAAGTGCATCGGCAAAAAGAAAAAGAAAAATAAGAACGAACTGCAAGTGGAAAAATGTTGTTGTGATTTATATAGGTTACCAACATTGCTAGGAGATAGTGTATTAATTTCTCGAATAGCTCTAATAGACTATCTTCCTCTTCACATTAGGTATTAGAAATGTTTCATTAGTACATTCAGTGATTCCTTTCCTTGGAGGTTGGAGCACATTCAGTGATTTGTCAACGCATGACCTTGTAAGAAGACTGCTGAAAAGAATGTCTTGGGTGGGTTATCACAATGAATAATTTCTTTGCAAGGCATTTTTTAGTCTTAGCAAGTTAATTATTGCAGTGACCATAAATTGGACAGTTCAATATCTGTGTTTATACTTTATCCAATTTATACAACTTATGTACATGATCCATAGCAGATGGTGCAAGGTATTTCTGGGATTGGACTACTTCAGTTTGGATTAATGATTCTCCCGCTAGCACTTATGTTCCTAGCTACACCTGAAAGTTAAGAGAATAAAAGAGAAGTGCATCCAAGTTGCATTCAGATTTACACGATAGTTGGAGAGAGTGGAGATGCCGGGTTCCTGGTGACAAAGGAGCGGTGTTGAAATCATGGCTGGGTTTAGGATAACGGGCTCATCGCCGTTGTTCATAAATAAGTTTGATGCTCATTTGATGTTTGTTTTTGTAGTACTGTTTACAGGAGAATAATTGTATCTTTTTAAAAAATGGTGGTTTTCTTCGTCGGTTGATCTCTTTTAGACATTTTGATTTGTGCACCTATATGTTTGACCAAAAATGTTGGAAATTGTGGTTTTTTTTGTTAATCTTGGTATGAATCTCAGTAGTCCCCATGTCCTTCTTCCCCTTCTAATAAGTATGATTCAGAAATATGCATCTATGGTTTTGTCATTTCCTTCAAAAAATTCTATCTGTAGTGTTTTGTGATCAATATGCAATGCATCCTACTCTCTCCATTCTTTCTTATAAGACGTTTTAGCCAGTCCGCTTTGAACTGTTCTGGGCGTGTTCTGAAATGTGTAAAACGTCTTATAAAAGGGAACAAAAGGAGTACTAATTTATACGCAAGGAACTTGAAACTTCTGCTTAAACATAATTATCATCGTCCTGCTGCATCCTTTGGGGCACGGATTTGTGTTCAACTAATCTAAGAATCAACGGGATAGATCATATTCTCAGTTTGTAGTGTACCAAGTAACTGCTGTGATTTCACTGTATGTATGCGAGCTACATACAGTTTGAGGGTGCAGATTTGTATACCTTGATCCGGTATTATGACCATGGCTGTTGTTGGTGGTCTCTAAGTAGGCACCTGGCTTTATAAGCCCAAAGTGAATATTTGCAGCAGTTGCAAAATTCAGACAACAAGTACACATGAGCTATTTGGCAACAATGATGCATGTATGCATCAGGATTCAGGAGTTCAGTAAACATGCTGTTTGGCGCCCTAGGCCCTCCTCCACCATGTGCTCGGTGCTAAATTTCTGAAAAGTATCCCACGTACGTATCCATGCCAAACGAGAGAAATTTAGGACCCCTCACACAGCATGGAGGATTTGGCATCGACTCCAGCTTGACCCCACATACGTATAAAGTAGTAATAGATCAGCCCAAGCCTGTGTCTCCGGCTGTATAAAGTAGTACAAATAAATTCTGCATTGTTTTGGTGTAAATTTTTTCTAGACCAAGCACACATACTGTTCTTCTCCAGGAAAATAGCAGTCATCTAGAATAGTAGTTCAAGAACAGAAGTAATCTTCTTGGTGGGATCGCGTGCCTGTCATTATTCATGAAAAAATTGTTATTAGGAGGGAACATACAACAGATTGAAAAAATAGAAACAGATCTGGTGCTGCTTGCATACATCAGATCCAATGCTTTTACATACTAAAAGAAATCCCTTGCATTAATTGATCAATTGTGATCATAATGCACACTAACTACTGAATAACATGCAGACTCTGCTTTTCTCAGCTAAGAATACCACTGCAGTTTGCAGACTCTGCTTTGCTCGTCTATGTTCGTGGAATTACATCACTTGAGCAACAAAACTTTTCTGACTCGATCACTGGTTACATCCGTGGAACTACATCACTTGAGCAACGTCTCCATGCATGTTCCGTCGATGAGCCATCTCGATGAGCTGAGCTTGAACACGCCATGCTTCTTGTCTTGCTTGGAGCAGCTCCTCAGGGGTCCTGGTCACGTCGGAGGGATCAATGTATGGGTCGTTGAACTGCACCGTGATCACCATCTGCTCGACCTTTCGCCGGGCCTCCGCTCTGCTGCGCTCGATGTCCCGCTGAGGGCTGGCCTCTTCTTCAACGGCAGGGTGAGCCCAATCCATGTCCACCATCCGCTCTTCGGCGGCAGCGGGAGCCATGGCGAGGCGAGCGTTCTCGATCAGTTCGCGCATGCTGATCGGCGGCCGCGCTCGACGGAGATTCGGCGACCTGGTTCTTGATCACGGAGGCGTGGAGGCACGTCGGACTCCTCGGATCGTTGCAGCTGCTGGGACACGGAATCTTGCTGCTGTTCTTGATGTTGGCGGGGCCTGTCACATGGAGCTCGTCCCTGGAGCTGGCACCGCGTACGCGCTTCGGCGCCGGCGGCTGCCCGTCGCGCACGGACACGGGCCGCTTCGGCGTCTTGGCAGCAGCGGGGTTGGCCATCGAGGCAGGGTTTAGGCGCACGCGGGAGCAACTGGAGTGCAGGTCAGCGGCGGCGGCGGCGCTACGGCGCGGGAGCAGAGACGAGGGAACCACCGTGGTGCCGGCCATGGTCGCGGCCGCGGAGTTGCGAGAGCAATGATCCGGCGGCGGGAGGGAGGAAGAGATTGCGGTGGAGGCCGATCAGAGGGAAACAACACTTCTACGTCCTGAAGCAAAAAAATTGGAGAATAACCTGAGTACCCACTTTTGCCCAACTTTTTTAAAAAGATATAAACATGTGATTATATAAATTTGTGTATTACATAGTTGGTTTTCAAAATTACAATTCAAAAATATTATTTTAATTATACAATCATTTCAATAATTATACGCACATTTGTATAGTGCAATGTTTGTATACTTAAAAAATATTCATATTTAAAATTTAAACTGTTAATATGAATATTCAATCATGGCTAATATTTGAGAGGGCCGATTTGGCTCCGAGCTCATCTACACTTGCCATGAACAGTAAAATTAAAAAAATACTGGAAAAATTCGAAAAACAAAACCTGAATTTTTGTTTGCATGGAAGATGTTTCAGAGCTTGAGGATCCTGCAAAATTTCAGCTCGTTTCGACATCTAAGAAGCTCACTGCAAAAAAGACAAATTTGGAATGTATAAAAAAGTGTACTGTTTGGACCAATTTCGTTTCTTTTATAAGAGCTACACGTATGTCCAAACGATCTAAAAGTCGGCACAGACCTCAGGCACTGAAACATCTACCATGCAAAAAAGGTGAATTTTTTTTACAGTTCATAGGGTGCAGAGGAGCTCGAGCTTAGAAATGAATATTTGCTAATATTTAAGTTATATAATTTTTTTGAATCTAAGTCATGTATAAAACTTTTACACAAGTGAATATTCATAAATATTTAGTTGTTTGGGTTCATCATTTTGTACAATTTAAATATAAGCTGCAAGTGTATATATTTTGGATTCATTAAACATATTTATTTAATAAACATTTTCAATGTATGTATTTACTAAATATTTTTATACAATACATATGTTTATATTTAAATGCTTTTATTTACTAATCATCGTTTGCATGTATAATATTTTTAACACATAAATATTTGAACATAATTTTATTACTTTTTTTTACAAATATCTTAAATGTTTTTATTACTTATGTTTTACTAAATATTATATATATATATATATAATACACATGTTTATATTTCAATGTTTTTATGTAATAATCATTGTCTGTATGTTTTGACACACAAATATTTGAAAATAATTTTATTACTTATGTTTTATGAAAATCTTTTAAAAATAGGGCCCGTACAATGGGCTATGTTATCCGCATACCAATTAAGACCCACATGAATCCTCATCAAGTGTACACATTTGCTCGTTATCCATATTGACCTGAATGTCCTAGTGGCTATAGCGTTTCGTGTTGAATAAATTTTTGGCTGCTTCAAGTCCTGGCACACGCTTTTTGTTGGTCAATTTTCGCATATATGTATAGTATTTGTGGTCCTGTTTTTCTATAAATAGAAAAATGTGAGGGTGTTTTGTTCAAAAATGCGTCTATGTGGTTGACTTTTTCCACAAATAAAAAGATAAGGTGTTTTGTGTAAAAATATGTCACTGGAAAGTGAGGGATACACATAGATACGCCCGCGTACGTGTAGTGACCGTATCTGCACGCTTGGGTCAAATTAGGTGACCACAAAACCATATTTTTAAAGTTCTAACACCAAACTGAACATGCGACGCAAGTTCTAAGACTCCCGGTGATATTGCCTCTTAAGCTTAACAACTAGGGGTGGAGCGGTCCAATGATTTGGAGGAGGCTGTGGTGGTTGGCAATTGGCATGGCTTGTCAGGATACATGGATAAGATAGTTTTGCCCTTCTCCACACGTGAGAGTTTACAAAGCATTTAATGAAGGAGAGAGGGAGGCAAGAGGTAGATGGAAGGAGGAAGAACCCCGATCTTTTATAGTCCATCCTCCAAATCTAACCGTTAGGCAAAAAAGCCCTGGAGCGGTAGGTGAGCAGTACAACCGCACAGTTGCTGCTTCCTAGATGTGCACGTCGGCCGTTAGCCGTCTCTACCGCCAGGTTGCAAGCCACGCCGGAGAGAGGGCAGCGTGCCACACCATGGTGCTCCTCCGCAGGGAGGAGCGTTGCTGCCGCAGATGGGCATGCCGCAGGAGGCCGCGGATGCAGCCACAACCATCCACATCCAGGAAAAAAGGAGGAACGGCGAGGACGAGGCTGTCGCCACTTAGAGCTTCCTCCATCCGGAATCTAGTGCGTTGATCCACGACCGATCTCATTTAAGAGAGTTAATTGCACAAAACTAACACATTGCTGGCTAGGTTTATAGAAAATAACCTAATCACTAATTTACTGCAAAATTCATCATGTTTGTACTGAACTTTTTGCAGAAAGCACTAGACGGGGGATTTAGCCCGTTTGATCACTTTTTGACAAGTAGGGTCGGATTATAAGGAGCCGCCTTGTCAAAGAATTGACATACACACCCCTGGATCTAAAACAAAAAAGCAATCGGTCACTAGTATGGATTTTTATTGATTGGTCGTGGATGTGAACGCTCGTGTCCTTTTCTGTGTGTCCTCCTTGTGTGAATGAAAATTGTGCCCAGTCTCAAGTTCTCATTGTTCCTACTTGGAGTATGATCATTCTGTTCAATTGATTGATTTTCTTTCCTTTGGCAGAGTATGTTTGGGGCTTTCGATTGTTTAATCAATGGAGGTTGATGTCGTGTTCTGTCATCGGTTCTTCTTCTTTGATCTTGGCCAAGGGGTGTTTTATCTGCATGGCCAAATCGCTCATTTTGCAAATCAGCAGGTGTTGATAACATGTTCAAAGTAAAACTGAGAATAAATGAATGAATCAACTGCCAAAGATTTCTCTGATCTAATGATATATATGCAAGCCGAGGGGATGCCTTGAGAGATGTTGGTTACATGTTGCCTGAGAGAGGGAGAAGGGACATATCCGAAGTGAAGTGTCCCTATGAAGAGGTGACTGTTAGGTGTATGAACACACTAATGATGGTTCGCAAATAGCGATTCGTTAATTATCGTGTGCTAATTTATTCCTAACACCGAGAAAACACACCTTGGTTGTACTCACGAGAACGCACCTGACTTAAGGAAATGGCCCCCGCGTCGTTCGCTCGGACGACTCGGGTGGTGACTAGGGTTTCCACGCACACCGCCACCCCTCCCCTTCCTCCTCGCCGCCACCCGAAGTGTTCATCGGGCAAGCTCGGGCGGATGCCAGTGAAGGTGGCGACGAGGCCTTCATCGCTCCGTCTCGTGCGGAGGTCTCCGGGATCTGGGCGACGACCCTTGCTGGTGCAACAATAGCGTCCAGGCGGCGGGCGTCGTTCATGAGGGGATTTGGTCAACGTCTTCGTCCTCTCGGGAGGAGAGACGGTGGCGGGCGACAGCTGCGACGTAGAGCTTTTCTTCCCGTCACATCTGAGGTGTGTGTTCCCCTTTGCCTCTATCTTTGCTACCGATTCCAGTTGTTCGTGGTGATTTGTCACTGGCTATGGAGCTCGGCGGGTGTCGGTGGTTTGTTCGGGACCGGCGGAAATTATCCTTGGCCGGTAATTCCACCCCGACAAAGACAATGCTCTGAGGCACCATTCTTCCTCCTTGGAGACGTGGCTGAGGTCTCCTACATCCAGCCTCGACCCACTGCCCAGAAGAAAGTACCAATCCTTTGTGGATTGGGTGACATTGACGCACTGCATGTCTTGCCCCCTCCATGGAGGTGTCGCCTTGGGTATGTTTGGGCTCTGTGAGAGGGGAGTTGTAGGTGCGAGCTTTGGGTGGATCTGGTTCTCGAGCTGTGGGGGTTTGGCGGCCGGCACCCTGATCTTCTCATAGGTAGTGTTTTCTGGCGGTGTGTGTGGATTTGTCCAGCAGTACAACGTCTTCGTTCCGATGGATGGGGAAAGGTTTCCCCATCTCGGCGGCTGCCATGCGTCATTGGTCAGGGGATCCTGGTTCTTTTGTTCAGTGGTCGATGTGCCTACCTCATCTCTCCTCTCTTGTTTTGTTGGTGTGCTGCCCCGTACCTTGCAGCTATACCCGGTGGCTTTCCCGCTGCGCTCTAGTGTCCAAGATCTTTGGCGATGTGGTCGAGCTGGCATGCTCTCTTTTTCAAGGTGATCATTCTCTAGGGCTACTTCGGGTCATGAGTTCAACACCTCTCTTTCTCTTGGGTGAGCGTTCCTCATGTCCGGCGGTTCGGTGCCTTTCGAGCCAAGGCGAGAGGGTAGGGTCCGTATGCGACATGAGTACATGAAGGTGTCGTCGATCTTCCTGTCTTGAATGTCACCCCGATAAATACCGCATCTATGTTTCCTAGGCAATGCTTCTCCGTGCCTCCTCTGCTCAAATTTGTCGTGCCAAGTGTAGGAGTCTTCGCTTTGTTAGTAGTGATTTCATTCCTTTTATGTTTACTGCTAGTTTTAGCGTAGAGTTAGAGCAACTCCAATTGGGCGACCAATTTCGTCCGCCCACGTCTGTTTGGGTCGCCGCGGACAAAAACGATGGCCCAACGCGTCGACCCATTCCCAAAAACGGTCTGCTTCATGTACTCGCGGACCCATTTCCGGCCCAAATTTGAGCTTGAAATGCGTCGGCGCGGACGCGCCGCGCGCCCCCTTGGTGTCCGTCGCGGCCCCATATGTCGGCCGGCCAACACCCCCAAGCGATCATAATTAACGCGACCACCTACTAAGGACCCACCCGGCAGTGTGCGTCTCCGTCGTATCCATAATTTTTTATTATTCCATGCCAATATTCTACAACTTTTACATACTTTTGGCAACAAATTATATGATTTTCTTGGACTAATATATTTATCCAGTGCCCAGTGCCAGTTCCTATTTGTTGCATGTTTTTTGTTTCGCAGAAAATCCATATCAAACGGAGTCCAAACAGGATAAAAACTTACGGAGATTGTTTTTGGAATGTATGTGACTTTTGGGAAAAAGAACCAATGTGATACGATGCCCAAGGAGTCCACAAGGCAGGGGGCGCGCCCCAGGGGGTAGGCACGCCCTGGGCCCTTGTGGACACTCCGTAAGGCGGTTGCTTCCCTTCTTCTGGTGCAAGAAAGCTAATATCCGGATAAAAATCGTGTTAAAATTTCAGCCCAATCGGAGTTACGGATCTCCGGAAATTTAAGAAACGGTGAAAGGCTAGAATCAGAGAGAGCAGAAACAGAAGGAAACAGAGAGATAGATCCAATCTCGGAGGGGCTCTCACCCTCCACCGCCATGGAGGCCATGGACCAGAGGGAAAACCCTTCTCCCATCTAGGTGGAAGGTCAAGGAAGAAGAAGAAGGAGGGGTTCTCTCCCCTCTCTCCCGGTGGCGCCGGAACGCCGCTGAGGCCATTATCGTGATGGCTATCTACACCAACAACTTCGCCGCCGTCATCACCAACTCTCTTCCCCTCTATGCAGTGGTGTAACACCTCTTCTCCCAGCTGTAATCTCTACTTAAACATGGTGCTCAACGCTATATATTATTTCCCAATGATGTATGGCTATCTTATGATGTTTGAGTAGATCCGTTTTGTCCCATGGGTTGATTGATGATCGTGATTGGTTTGAGTTGTATGTTTTATTATTGGTGCTGTCCTATGGTGCTCTCCGTGTCGCCCAAGCGTGAGGGATCCCCGATGTAGGGTTCGCAATATGTTCATGGTTTGCTTATTGTTTGTGTTGCGTGAGTGATAGAAACACAAACAGGGATAAGTGGGTTATGGTGTATGGGAATAAAGAGGACTTGATACTTTAATTCTATGGTTGGGTTTTACCTTAATGATCTTTAGTATTTACGGATGTTTTCTAGAGTTCCAACCATAAGTGCATATGATCCAAGAAGAGAAAGTATGTTAGCTTATGCCTCTCCCTCATATAAAATTGCAATAATGATTACCGGTCTAGTTATCGGTTTCCTAGGGACAAATAACTTTCTTGTGACAAAAAGCTCTCTAATAAAACTAGGGTCTTTTACATCTGTATCCCTAACTCGAACCCACTACTCACATTTGCCCCTAATTCGAAGCCTGCTCAAAAATACCCCTTCGCTGTCATGTTCCCTTATAGAATTGCCCTTCCGTCCAGTCAAGGAAGTTTGACTGGTAAGCGGCTATTACTTTGACATTTTTGCCCCTCCGTCCTTACACCTGGGCCCAGGTCACCGGTTCACTCTCTCTCCCTCTCATTCTCTCGCCCGAGCCGCACGCTCGTTCTTTCTCCCCCAAATCGCCTTCCGCCGTAACCCTAACCCTAGCTCGCTCGATCCCAACTTGCAAGGCTCGATCTCCTGATGGCGGCCATGCTGGAGCTTCGGATTTGACTCTATGCCGCACTCTACTACGGCGTGAAGGAGACACATGCTACAGGATGGATGGGGACAACAGTTGCGGCGGTGGCGGCGGCGGCGGCGAACGAGGGAGCACACCGCAACCACAGAAGTATGCTTCGGTGGGGTAAGTTTCTCTTCTAATCTGGCGGAGTCTCATGCCATTTGTAGTTCGATTTGTTGACCTAGTTCATAGTGCTCATGGCGTTGGGATATGTCTCTGTTTTCCATGGTCATCGTAGGATGGACCCTGATAGAGCAGTTGGGATGGAATGTAGAATGGAAACCACACTTCTAGCTAGTACTGGCACAAAAGCAACCAATACATGATTCTCTTTTCCTTTTGTTGCCGACAATCAATGGACTTTTAATCAGTTTAGATCTGCCATATGTGCTCAATATCCATGGGTTCTATATGATGCAGTGGAATTGAGGTACTGGGACATTGACAAAACAGCTTGGCTCCCTGTCCAGTGTGATGATGAGCTTGGTATCATGTTTGCAATACATGATTCTTTCCCTGCTAAACTAGAAATCAATGTCATACTAAGGCAGAGAGGAGAACTAGAGAGCAGAGGAACAAGATCTCAGTCTAGGTAGAGATAAAGGTAGGACCAGCCAATCAAGGGGAAGGAAAACAACAACTCATAGTAGAGGCAGCAGTTCCATGCAGGCACCAGGAACACCTACTGTAGAAGTTCCTAGGAATGCAGGTCCCTCTCATAGTAGAGATTCAGTTGACACCTATACTGAAGAGGGACTACCAGATGATTGGCCAAGTGATAATGAGGATGATAAGTTGTTTCCACAGTTTGTAACAAGGAAGAAGGGCAAGGAGAAAGATGATGAGGGGAGGATTATGTTCCACCCCCTGAAGGCATGTTTGCTGAGGCAGGTGAAGATGAAAAGGAGGAGGACAGGGATATGTGATACTCTGAAACATCTGATGAGGAAAGACCAGATGTGCAATACAATAGAGATGATCCTTCTTTGGCACAAGGAACAATATTTTCCAGTGCTTTAGACTGTAGAAATGCTCTTGCAACCTTCTCAATAAAGACTCAAAGTAAATTTGTGATAGACAAGAGTGACAGTACTAGGTTGACAGTACATTGTGCTTATAAGAGGTGTCAATGGAGGATGCATGCCTCCATAATGAGACATAGCACACTGTTTTAGGTATCAAATATAGCAACTAACAGTGCATTTGTAGTTAGCAGCATTGATACTGTATTTTGTTTGTTTGTTGCAGCACATAGGTTCTGACATGTGTCTAAACTTCCATGAATGCAGGTTAAGGTGAACAAAACTACTCATACATGTCCCAGTGTGAACATGAGAAAAAGATTGAAGTTGGCTAAGAGTAGATGGGTTGCTGATGCTGTGAAGACCTGGGTTTTAGAGGATTCAAAAGTGGGACCAACAGAATTGCAGAAAAATTTGAAGAAGAAGTATGGCCTAGCAGTTCCATATATGAGAGTATTCTATGGGAAGCAAATGGCACTTGACAATATCTATGGTAAGTGGGTTGACTCTTTCCAGTTATTGTATACCTTCAAGGCAGAAGTGGAGAAAGCATGTCCTGGCAGTGTAGTTAGCATTGATAAACACACTGTGTGAAGGAAATATGCCCTAGAGGCAATAACAAAGTTATTATTTATTTCCTTATTATTCATGCTAGAATTGTATTAACCGGAAACTTAGTACATGTGTGAATACATAGACAAAACAGAGTGTCACTAGTATGCCTCTACTTGACTAGCTCGTTGAATCAAAGATGGTTAAGTTTCCTAGCCATAGACATGAGTTGTCATTTGATTAACGGGATCACATCATTAGAGAATGATGTGATTGACTTGACCCATTCCGTTAGCTTAGCACTTGATCGTTTAGTATATTTCTATTGCTTTCTTCATGACTTATGCATGTTCCTATGACTATGAGATTATGCAACTCCCGAATACCAGAGGAACACTTTGTGTGCTACCAAATGTCACAACGTAACTGGGTGATTATAAAGGTGCTCTACAGGTGTCTCCGATGGTGCTTGTTGAGTTGGCATAGATCGAGATTAGGATTTGTCACTCCGATTGTCGGAGAGGTATCTCTGGGCCCTCTCGGTAATGCACATCACTACAAGCCTTGCAAGCAATGTGACTAATGAGTTAGTTGCGGATGATGCATTACGAAACGAGTAAAGAGACTTGCCGGTAACGAGATTGAACTAGGTATTGAGATATCGACGATCGAATCTCGGGCAAGTAAAATACCGATGACAAAGGGAACAACGTATATTGTTATGTGGTTTGACCGATAAAGATCTTCATAGAATATGTGGGAGCCAATATGAACATCCAGTTTCCGCTATTGGTTATTGACAGGAGACGTGTCTCGGTCATGTCTACATAGTTCTTGAACCCGTAGGGTCTACACGCTTAACGTTCGGTGACGATCGGTATTATGATTTTATGTGTTTCTATGTACCAAAGATATTTCGGAGTCCCGGATGTGATCACAGACATGACGAGGAGTCTCAAAATGGTCGAGACATAAAGATTGATATATTGTATGACTATATTCGGACACCGGATGTGTTCCGGGGGTCGCCGGATAATTATCGGAGTGCCGGGGGCTTATCGGAACCCCCGGGGGAACTAATGGGCCAACATGGGCCTTGTGTGTGTGAGAGAGGAGGGGCCATATAGGGCTGGCCATGCCCCCCTTGGGAGTTCGAATTGGACAAGGAGGGGGGCGGCGGCCCCTCTTTCCCTCCCTCTTTCCCTCTCCTTCCTTCCCCCTTCCCCCTCCTAGTTGGACTAGGAAAAGGGGAGTCCTACTCCTACTAGGAGGAGGACTCCTCCCCTCCTTGGCGTGCCCTAGGGTCGGCCGGCCTCCTCCCCTTGCTCCTTTATATACGAGGGCAGGGGGGCACCCTAGAACACACAAGTTGATCATTGATCTCTTAGCCGTTTGTGGTGCCCCCCTCCACCATAAACCACCTCGTCATATCGTTGCAGTGCTTAGGAAAAGCCCTGCACCGGTAGCTTCATCATCACCGTCATCACGTTGTCGTGTTGACGAAGCTCTCCCTCGACACTCTGCTGGATTGTGAGTTCATGGGACGTCACCGAGCCGAACGTGTGCAGATCGCGGAGGTGTCGTACTTTCGGTACTAGGATCGGTCGATCATGAAGACGTATGACTACATCAACCGCGTTGTCATAACGCTTCCGCTTACGGTCTATGCAGGTACGTGGACAACACTCTCCCCTCTCGTTGCTATGCATCACCATGATCTCGCGTGTGCGTAGGAATTTTTTTGAAATTACTACGTTCCCCAACAGTGGCATCCGAGCCAGGTTTATGCGTAGACGTTATATGCATGAGTAGAACACAAAGAGTTGTGGGCAATAATAGTCATACTGCTTACCAGCATGTCATACTTTGATTCGGCGGTATTGTTGGATGAAGCGGCCCGGACCGACATTACGCGTACTCTTACGCGAGACTGGTTCTACCGACGTGCTTTGCACACAGGTGGCTGGCGGGTGTCAGTTTCTCCAACTTTAGCTGAATCAAGTGTGACTACGCCCGGTCCTTGTTGAAGGTTAAAACAGCACACACTTGATGAAAAATCGTTGTGGTTTTGATGCGTAGGTAAGAACGGTTCTTGCTCAGCACGTAGCAGCCACGTAAAACTTGCAACAACAAAGTAGAGGACGTCTAACTTGTTTTTGCAGGGCATGTTGTGATGTGATATGGTCAAGACGTGACGAGATATAAATTGTTGTATGAGATGATCATGTTTTGTAAAGTTATCGGCAACTGGCAGGAGCCTTATGGTTGTCTCTTTATTGCATAAGATGCAAGTGCCATGTAATTGCTTTACTTTATCACTATGCGATAGCAATAGTTGCAAAAGCAATAGCTGGTGAGACGACCATGTGACGACACGTTGATAAAAGATCAAGATGATGGAGATCATGGTGTCATGCCGGTAACAATGGAGATCATGATAGTACTTTGGAGATGGAGATCAAAAGCACAAGATGATGATGGCCATATCATGTCACATATTTTGATTGCATGTGATGTTTATCTTTTATACATCTTATTTTGCTTAGTTCGGCGGTAGCTTTATAAGATGATCCCTTACTAAAGTTTCAACGTATAAGTGTTCTCCCTGAGTATGCACCATTGCGACAGTTCTTCGTGCCAAGACACCACGTGATGATCGGGTGTGATAAGATCTACGTTCACATACAACGGGTGCAAGCCAGTTTTGCACATGCAGAATACTCGGGTTAAACGTGAAGAGCCTAGCATATGCAGATATGGCATCGGACCACTGAGACCGAAAGGTCGAGCGTGAATCATATAGTAGATATGATCAACATAGTGATGTTCACCATTGAAAACTACTCCATCTCACGTGATGATCGGACATGGTTTAGTTCATATGGATCACGTGATCATTTAGATGACTAGAGGGATGTCTATTTAAGTGGGAGTTCTTAAGTAATATGATTAATTGAACTTTAATTTATCATGAACTTAGTCCTGATAGTATTTACATAACTATGTTGTAGATCAACAGCTCGTGATGTAGCTCCCCGTTTATTTTTGATATGTTCCTAGAGAAAGACTATGTTGAAAGATGATAGTAGCAATGATGCGGACTAGGTCCGTGATGTGAGGATTATCCTCATTGTTGCACAGAAGAATTATGTCCTTGATGCACCACTAGGTGAGAGAACTATTGCAGGAGCAAATGCAAACGTTATGAATGTTTGACAAGCTCGGTATGATGACTACTTGATAGTTTAATGCACCATGCCACGGCTTAGAACCGGGACTTCAAAAATGTTTTGAACACCATGGAGCATATAATATGTTCCAAGAGTTGAAATTGGTATCTCATACTCATGCCCGTGTCAAGAGGTATACTTTGCCTACAAGATGGAGGAGAATAGCTCAACGAGTGAGCATGTGCTCAGATTGTCTGGGTACTACAATTGCTTGAATCAAGTGGGAGTTAATCTTCCAGATAAGATAGTAATTGACAAAGTTCTCTAGTCACTATCACCAAGTTACTAGAACTTCGTGATGAACTATAATATGCAAGGGATGACGAAAGTAATTCCCGAGCTCTTCGCGATGTTGAAATTGGCGAAGGTAGAAATCAAAAAAGAGCATCAAGTGTTGATGGTTTACAAGACCACTAGTTTCAAGAAAAATGGCAAAAGAATAGAAAGGGAACTTCAAGAAGAATGACAAACAAGTTGTCACTCCCATGAAGAGGCCCAAAGCTAGACCCAAGCCTGAAACTGAGTGCTTCTATTGCAAAGGAAATGGTCACTGGAAGTGGAACTGCCCTAGATACTTGGCGGATAAGAAGGATGGCAAAGTGAACAAAGATATATTGGATATACATGCTATTGATGTGTACTTTACTAGTGTTTATAGAAACCCCTCGGTATTCGATACTGGTTCAGTTGCTAAGATTAGTAACTCAAAACGGGAGTTGCAGAATGAACAGAGACTAGTTAAGGGTGAAGTGACGATGTGTGTTGGAAGTGGTTCCAAGATTGATATGATCATCATCGCACACTCCCTATACTTTCGGGAATAGTGTTGAACCTAAATAAATGTTATTTGGTGTTTGCGTTGAGCATGAATATGATTTGATCATGTTTATTGCAATACAGTTATTCATTTAAAGTCAGAGAATAATTGTTGTTCTGTTTACATGAATAAAACCTTCGGTGGTCATACACCCAATGAAAATAGTTTGTTGGATCTCCATCGTAGTGATACACATATTCATAATATTGAAGCAGAAATATGCAAAGTTAATAATGATAGTGCAACTTATTTGTGGCACTGTCGTTTAGGTCATATTGGTGTAAAGCGCATGAAGAAACTCATGCGGATGGACTTTTGGAATCACTTGATTATGAATCATTTGATGCTTGTGAACCATACCTCATGGGCAAGATGACTAAGACTCCGTTCTCCGGAACAATGGAGCGAGCAACAGACTTGTTGGAAATAATACATACTGATGTATGCTGTCCGATGAGTGTTGAGGCTCGTGGCGGATATCATTATTTTCTGACCTTCACAGATGATTTGAGAAGATATGGGTATATCTACTTGATGAAACATAAGTCTGAAACATTTGAAAATTTCAAAGAATTTCAGAGTGAAGTGGAAAAACATCATAACAAGAAAATAAAGTTCCTACGATCTGATCACGGAGACGAATATTTGAGTTACGAGTTTGGTCTTTATTTGAAACAATGTGGAATAGTTTCGCAAACTCACGCCACCTGGAACACCATAGCATATTGGTGTGTCCGGATGTCGTAACCGTACTTTATTAGATAAGGTGCGATCTATGATGTCTCTTACCAATTTACCATTATCGTTTTGGGGTTATGCATTAAGACAGTTGCATTCACTTAAATAGGGCATCATCTAAATCCATTGAGACGACACCTTACGAACTGTGGTTTGGCAAGAAACCCAAGTTATCGTTTCTTAAAGTTTGAGGCTGCAATGCTTATGTGAAAAAGCTTCAACCTGATAAGCTTGAACCCAAATAAGAGAAATGTGTCTTCATAGGATACCCAAAAGAGACTGTTGGGTACACCTTCTATCACAGATCCGAAGGCAAGATCTTTGTTGCTAATGGATCCTTTCTGGAGAAGGAGTTTCTCTCGAAAGAAGTGAGTGGGAGGAAGGTAGAACTTGATGAGGTAATTGTACCTTCTCCCGATTTGGAAAGTATTTCTTCACTGAAATTAGTTCAAGTGATGCTTACACCAATTAGTGAGGAAGTTAATGATGATGATCATGAAGCTTTGGATCAAGTTACTACTGAACCTCGTAGGTCAACCAGAGTACATTCCGCACTAGAGTGGTATGGTAATCCTATTCTGGAGTTCATGTTACTTGACCATGACGAACCTATGAACTATGAGGAAGCGATGATGAGCCCAGATTCCGCGAAATGGCTTGAGGCCGTGAAATCTGAGATGGGATCCATGTATGAGAACAAAGTGTGGACTTTGGTCAACTTGCCCAATGATCGGCAAGCCATAGAAAATAAATGGATCTTCAAGAGGAAGACGGACACTGATAGTAGTGTTACTATCTACAAAGATAGACTTGTCAAAAAAGGTTTTTGACAAAGTTCAAGGTGTTGACTACGATGAGATTTTCTCACTCGTAGCGATGCTTAAGTCTGTCCGAATCATGTTAGCAAATTGCCACATTTTATGAAATCTGGCAAATGGATGTCAGAACTACATTCCTTAATGGATTTCTTAAAGAAGAGTTGTATATGATGCAACCAGAAGGTTTTGTCGATCCTAAAAGTGCTAATAAAATGTGCAAGCTCCAGCGATCCATCCATGGACTGGTGCAAAGCATCTCAGAGTTGGAATATACGCTTTGATGAGTTGATCAAAGCATATAGTTTTATACAGACTTGCGATGAAGCATGTATTTACAAGAAAGTGAGTGGGAGCACTACAACCTTTCTGATAAGTATATGTGAATGACATATTGTTGATCAAAAATGATGTAGAATTTTCTGGAAAGCATAAAAGGAGTGTTTGAAAGGAGTTTTTCAAAGAAAGACCTCGATGAAGCTGCTTACATATTGAGCATCAAGATCTATAGAGATAGATCAAGACGCTTGATAAGTTTTTTCAATGAGTACATACCTTGACAAATTTTTGAAGTAGTTCAAAATGGAACAGTCAAGGAAGGAGTTCTTGCCTGTATTGCAAGGTGTGAAATTGAGTAAGACTCAAAGCCCGACCACGGCAGAAGATAGAAAGAGAATGAAAGTCATTCCCTATGCCTCAGCCATAGGTTCTATAAAGTATGCCATGCTGTGTACCAGGTCTATTGTATACCCTACACTGAGTTTGGCAAGGGAGTACAATAGTGATCTAGGAGTAGATCACTAAAGAGCGGTAAAAAATCATCCTTAGTGGAATAAGGATATGTTTCTCCATTATGGAGGTGACAAAAGGTTCGTCGTAAAGGGTTACGTCGATGCAAGTTTTGACACTGATCCAGATGACTCTAAGTCTCAATATGGATACATATTGAAAGTGGGAACAATTAGCTAGAGTAGCTCCGTGCAGAGCATTGTTGACATAGAAATTTGCAAAATACATACGGATCTGAATATGGCAGACCCGTTGACTAAACTTCTCTCACAAGCAAAACATGATCACACCTTAGTACTCTTTTGGTGTTAATCACCTAGCGATCTGAACTAAGATTACTGACTCTAGTAAACCCTTTGAATGTTGGTCACATGGCGATGTGAACTATGGGTGTTAATCACATGGTGATCTGAACTATTGGTGTTAAATCACATGGCGATGTGAACTAGATTATTGACTCTAGTGCAAGTGGGAGAATGAAGGAAATATGCCCTAGAGGCAATAAATAAAGTTATTATTTATTTCCTTATTTCATGATAAATGTTTATTATTCATGCTAGAATTGTATTAACCGGAAACTTAGTACATGTGTGAATACATAGACAAAATAGAGTGTCACTAGTATGCCTCTACTTGACTAGCTCGTTGAATCAAAGATGGTTAAGTTTCCTAGCCATAGACATGAGTTGTCATTTGATTAACGGGATCACATCATTAAATAATGATGTGATTGACTTGATCCATTCCGTTAGCTTAGCACTTGATCATTTAGTATATTTCTATTGCTTTCTTCATGACTTATGCATGTTCCTATGACTATGAGATTATGCAACTCCCGAATACTGGAGGAACACTTTGTGTGCTACTAAACGTCACAACGTAACTGGGTGATTATAAAGGTGCTCTATAGGTGTCTCCGATGGTACTTGTTGAGTTGGCATAGATCGAGATTAGGATTTGTCACTCTGATTGTCGGAGAGGTATCTCTGGGCCCTCTTGGTAATGCACATCACTATAAGCCTTGCAAGCAATGTGACTAATGAGTTAGTTGCGGGATGATGAATTATGGAACGAGTAAAGAGACTTGCCGGTAACGAGTTTGAACTAGGTATTGAGATACCGACGATTGAATCTCGGGCAAGTAATATACCGATGACAAAGGGAACAACGTATATTGTTATGCGGTTTGACTGATAAAGATCTATGTAGAATATGTGGGAGCCAATATGAACATCCAGGTTCCTCTATTGGTTATTGACCGGAGACGTGTCTCGGTCATGTCTACATAGTTCTC
Source organism: Aegilops umbellulata (assembly GCA_032464435.1). Taxonomy (NCBI): domain Eukaryota; kingdom Viridiplantae; phylum Streptophyta; class Magnoliopsida; order Poales; family Poaceae; genus Aegilops; species Aegilops umbellulata. The sequence continues at coordinate 296,568,828 of CP136058.1, forward strand.
GAACCCGTAGGGTCCGCACGCTTAACGTTCGGTGACGATCGGTATTATGAGTTTATGTGTTTTGATGTATCGAAGATAGTTCAGAGTCCCAGATGTGATCACGGACATGACGAGGAGTCTCGGTCAAGACATAATGATTGATATATTGGATGACTATATTCGCACACCGGATGAGTTCCGGGGGTCACCGGATAATTATCGGAGTGCCGGGGGGTTATTGGAACCCCCGGGGGAACTAATGGGACAACATGGGTCTTGTGTGAGAGAGAGGAGGGGCCATAGGGCTGGCCGCCCCCCTTGGGAGTCCGAATTGGACAAGGAGGGGGGAGGCGCCCCCTCTTTCCCTCCCTCTCCTTCCTTCCCCCTTCCCCCTGCTAGTTGGACTTGGAAAAGGGGAGTCCTACTCCTACTAGGAGGAGGACTCCTTCCCTCCTTGGCGCGCCCTAGGGCCGGCCGGCCTCCTCCCCTTGCTCCTTTATATACGGGGGCAGGGGGCACCCTAGAACACACAAGCTGACCATTGATCTATTAGCCGTGTGCGGTGCCCCCCTCCACCATAATCCACCTCGGTCATATCATTGCAGTGCTTAGGCGAAGCCCTGCGCCGGTAGCTTCATCATCACCGTCATCACGCCATCGTGCTGACGATGCTCTCCCTCGACACTCTGCTAGATCACGAGTTCGTGGGATGTTACCGAGCCAAGCGTGTGTAGATGACGGAGGTGCCGTACTTTCGGTACTAGGATCGGTCGATCGTGAAGACGTACGACTACATCAACCGCGTTGTCATAACGCTTCCGCTTATGGTCTACGAGGGTACATGGACAACACTCTCCCCTCTCGTTGCTATGCATCACCATGATCTTGCGTGTGCGTAGGAATTTTTTTGAAATTACTACGTTCCCCAACACTGTGCAGTACAAACTAAATGGGAAGAGTAGACAGAAAGAGTGATTTAGAATAGTATTTGTTTCTTTCAAAGCATGTTGGCAAGGTTTTTTGAATGGATGTAGGCCTTATCTTGCAGTAGATGCCACTGCATTAAATGGCAGATTTAGAGGGCAACTAGTTAGTGCATGTGCTATGGATGCTTGCAATTGGATCTTCCCAGTTGCATATGGAGTTCTAGAGGGTGAAAATATAGAGAGTTGGACTTGGTTTTTTCAGTATTTAAGAGAGCGTATAGGACACCTACCAGGTCTTGTTATCCACTCTGATGCATGCAAAGGCCTGGAGGCTGCAGTGGAAGATGTGTTCCCAGGTGTGGAGCACAGAGAATGCATGAGGCATTTGGCTGCAAATTTCACAAAAAAGTTTAGAGGAAAATTCTTTGATGAAAATTTATGGCCCTACTCATTGACATACAACATAAAGAAACACAACTACCATCTTAGGCAGTCGCACAGTAAGGCTGGTGTGAAGGAGTACTTAGAGGAGCATCATATCAAGCTATGGGCAAGGTCACTGTTCAATGAAGTATGTAAAGTAGATTATGTTAATAACAAAATCTAGCCGAGTCCTTTAATTCAAAGCTTAAAAAATGGAAGGGTGTACACAGTGTGGACTTGCTAGACAAAATAAGATAGTTTATAATGGAGAAGTTTGATCTCAGATAGCAGATTGCAGCTACTACATTCATTGGCCACATCATAATCCCCAAAGTCATGAAAATGCTTCATGCAAAATCTAAGGACCTTGATATGGAGATAGTGAAGAGAAGCACATATGAGGCAGAGATCACAACAGTTGACAAGGAAAAGAGAGAGTGGAGATATCCAGTAAATTTGGCCACTGGGACTTGCAGTTGTTGAAAGTGGCTGTTAACTGGACAACCTTGCATACATGCTTTGTATTTTATTACTTCAATGAGAGGGCCAGTAAGTGAGATTGATCAGTATGTACATGAGTACTTTTCTACTGCTAGATTCAATGCTACTTATGCTGAAATTTTGCCTGCAATGGAGGGCAAACAACAGTGGGATGTGGTGGACCCTGGGTTTAAATTGTGTGCTCCATTGCAAAACAGGGCCCCTGGTAGACCTAGGAAGACAAGAATTAGGGAAAAATCTGAGGGAAAGGACTTGGAGGAAGGAGAAAGAAATGTGGCAGGTGTGGAAGGCTTGGCCATCGTGGCACTCACTGCAAGGAATCCATTGACCTAGCTTTTGGGGAAGAAGAGCACTTGAGGGCTGAAAATGCAACAGATGATCATTTAGATGCTGAAACTGATGCTGAAAATGCTACTGAGGTTGAAACTGATGCTGAAAATGCTACAGAGGTTGAACCTGATGCTGAAATGCTACAGAGGTTCAACCTGATGCTGCAAGTGCTACAGATGCACCAACAGTGTCATCTGCTGTAAGGTGCAATTGCTACAGATGTTCTCATTTCAATTTTTGCTTCATTTAATGTTCTCATTTCCTTTTTTTCTTCATTTAATGTTCTCGTTTCAATTATAGCCCAAGGAAGAACTACAAAAAGGCAGCTGATAGAGGGATGTCACCAGCCGAGAAGAGGCTCAAGTGTGCACCAGATCCTACAGTAGGATCTGTAACTGGAAGCAACCAACTAAGCAAAGAAGTGAGCAAAATTGTCACCACCAGGAGAAGTTCAAGGCTCTTAACTAACCATGCTTGCAACACCAGGAGCAAGGAGATGAAAGATCCATGACTGGAATTATTTACTGTTGTTTTTGTTGTTTAACAACTATTTGTGAACTTGTTACTTGCTATCTTAAGTGTGTGATGCTGAAATTATGAACTTATGTAATGGTGATGGTGAACTTGTGAGCTGCTATCTTGAATGTGCAATGCTCCTTTTGTGCAATGATGAATTTATGCTATTTTGTGAGCTGCTATCATGTGAGCTGCTAGTTTCAAATATTATGTGAGCTGCTATCTTGTGAGCTGCTACTTTCAAATATTTTGTGAGCTCCTATTTTGTCACAACAGATCATTTGTTCAAATATTTCAATCTATGCTATTTCAGTCATTGATCAAAGCAAGATTCTTGAGTCATTTCCAAATAGCAATATCACAACATTCCCAAATCACAACATTGTTCTGCGATAATACATACCCAAACTAAGCTCCATCGCAACATACACTACAAATAGAAATCCATTTAGTATGGATTATTAGACCACGCAGAAACAAATGTGGCCAAAATGCTAATACCAAGAACTATGATAAATCCCCATGCTTGCATAAGCTCGTTCCTCTTCTTCATCTTCAGCTTTAGTTTCTTGTACTTCTCGGCTAGACACATCACACTCCTCTCTAAATAATGAGCTTTTAGCAAGATCTTCTCCAATCCTGCATGAAGCTCCTCAAATGCACGAGAAACACGTTCGGTCGGTGGCGGGTCAATCCAGAAAACCCACTCACATTCATCAGGAAGCTGCAAAATCAATGATCGAATTAGAAAGAGGGGAAAGAGCAGAATCGAATCAAGCTTTAAAGCCAAACACTTACTATCAAGAGGGCAGCCGAGAAACCTTCTGCCGGAGCTTGCTCCTCCCCAGGCGACGCGACAAGCAGGAATAAGCCTGTGGCCAGGGCACCGCCGCATCGAGCGAACCTCAAGGCCACAGAATGTCAGATCGGGGATGTAAAACTCTGATTGAAACTGGACTATCCCGACACCATCAACCTAACAGCCGCAAAAAACCCCAAATTGATGAACCCTAATTCCGCAATATGCCCATATCTCCCCCAAATCGACACTGAAACTTACATTGGCGGCCACAGACGAGCTCGTAGAAGACATTCCCGTCGTGCCCGACATAGACACCACTCACCACGCCGTGCCCGACCTGCCCCTCTCTCCCCGACTGTGGAAACGCCCGATCCAGTGCGTGCTCAAAAATGCCCCTGTCGTCGCGAGGAAGAAGAAAGAGGGGGGATAGAGTGAATCGGTTAGTTGGGCCCATATGTACGGCAGGAGGAGAAAAAATGTCAAAGAAACAGCACGTTAGCGGTCAAATAGCCTTGACTGGACAAAAACGGCTTGGAGGGGCATTTCTATAAGGGCACATCACGGCGGAGGGGCATTTTTTAGCAGGCTTTTGAATTAGGGGTATATCTGATTAGGTGGTTCGAGTTAGGGACAGAAATGCAAATGGCCCATAAAACTAACTTAGTTATTTCTTTATCTAAACAGCCCCTAGATTTTATTTACGTGCTCTTTATTATCTTGCAAACCTATCCTATCACACCTACAAAGTACTTCTAGTTTCATACTTGTTCTTGGTAAGGCGAACGTTAAGCATGCGTAGAGTTGTACTAGTGGTCGATAGAACTTGAGGGAATATTTGTTCTACCTTTAGCTCCTCGTTGGGTTTGACACTCTTATTTATCGATAAAGGCTACAACAGATCCCCTATACTTGTGGGTTGTCAAGACCTTTTTCCGGCGGCGTTGCCGGGGAGCAATAGCGTGGGGTGAATATTCTTGTGTGTGCTTGTTTGCTTTATCACTAAGTAGTTTTTATTTGTTGTTCTAAGTTGTTCTCTATCTTTAGTTATGGATATCGAACACGAAATACCAAAAAAAAAGGTTTTAGTTGTTACTCATGGAGATGGGGAACCTCCTAAAACCCTCGATGCTCATTATGTTAAAGATATCACTACAAAAAAATACACTTCCGTGATGATACGTGTTTGTCACAGTAGGTCACGTTTTCTGTCATGCATGTACATCAATGACGATTTTATGACAGGATGAAGATAGTGATACCTGTGTTGTCGTAGAAGTGTTCCATGACATTACCAAAATTATCATCACGGAAGTGTCCACTTCCATAACGATAAATCGCGCATCATAGAAGTGCTTTCGTCAAGGGTGACCGACACGTGGCATCCACCGTAACGGGTCACCATTAAGCTATCAGGTTCTGGTTTCGATCCGATAACCCGTTAACAACCCGGACCAATGACGATTTTCCATGTGTAAAATTCTCATTTGCCGACGAACCACGTGTCGGTTCAGTGTTGGGATAGATTTCAACCATCCATTTGACAAGAATCGCCAATGAAACATTGACACGTGGGATGGCCCAACAGAGGCCCATATAGGTCTAAAAGCCGGCCCAGAAACAGGCCCACAAGATTTCGTCAGATCTAATGGGCCGACCCGTTAACAACCTAACATTTTCTGGACCAAATTATAGCCCACATCAGATACGGGTCGTTAAATGACTGCAATATTCTGGGCCAGTTTACGGCCCATATCAGATTCGGCCCGTTAACAACCTGCAATAGTTTGGGCCAAATTACGGTGCACACCTAATCCGTCCCGTTAACTGACTTTTATTTCTTGGGCCAAATTACGGCGCATAACAGATACGACCCTTTTAACAACTACTGTGCCATTGGGCCCATTGGCGGCCTGATTTGCACTTCGGCCTCTTAATGGCCCGTTTAATAGTTCAGCACAATATTAGTTTCGGCCTGTCAGCGGCCCTGTCTACATATGGGCCTCTTTCGGCCCGGTTTCACTTTCAGCCATTTAAAGGCCCGAGTTGCACCTCGGCCTAATTATGGTCCGTAGTTACTTTCGTCCTCATAACGACCCATAGTATTCATGGATACATTCTAGCCCAAATTGCCTATCAGCCTGTTAAAGGCCCTTGAGAGGGTTGGGCCTAATTTAGGCCCGTTATACATCCGGCCTGCTTCCCGCCCGTCATATAATTGGGTTAGCAAAGGCCCAAAAATATTTCACCCTATTAATGGCCCGTCACCCGAATGGGCCAATAATGGGCCGATTTATATTACAACACGTTGTCGGCCCGTGATTTGCACGCCATAATTAGGGCTGAATCTAGTTCTCAATCTGTTAAAAGCCTATTTTATTTCCTGGCCCAATTAAGGCAAGCGGTTTACTTGGCCTTCTAAAGGCCCGAAACTAATAGCAGGCCAGATTAAGACTAGACCTAACTAATGGCCCAAGATGATTGTAGGCCCACAGTTCGGCCCATACTAGCGATTGGCGACCGACCAGTTTTAGTACAGAAATTATTATTTTATAAACCTAACCTATTGGCTCATTGTGCACCGATCGAAGATTACGACCTTTTCTTAGAGCGACGACAGCAGAAACAACAAATAAATTACAACATCATGGCGAAGAATAAACCTAGACTATACAACAAAGAAATTACAGCATATTACATCCCCTGGGCATCAAAGTTCGCCGCCAGTGATAATAAAGGGCAACCAGACAACAGATTACATAAACTGGGCAGGTCGCCACCAGTGGAAGTTAACAGGCCGACACAATAATAGACAGAACCGACAGCACTTCAACACAGTTCAAGAAAGGTTAGCCCGGCCCAGGAGCTGCAGCGCAAGCAGTTTAGCAACCTAATGAGACTATGCTTCTTTGGCGCTCATATCCACCAAGTTAAGCTGCATAGCATCAATAAACGTTCTGTACTTATGGTTAATCTTGCATAGAGATTGGATTTCCAGTCGTATTTGAGCGGAAGCATGTATTTCTGCTTGAATTACAGACTAAAGAAGTCGAACAGATTCAGGCGGCGACTTCATCGAGCTTGTGTCACTGAATAAGTTTGACACTACATCAAGATGTGACTTCGTGGTTGTATCCCTACCCTCAAGATGTGTTGCCTTCTTCTTTGGAATATGTGTTAGAGGGACAAACAATGGGTTCGTCTCACTATCATTGTGGCAGTTCTTCCTAGGAGCAGTGTTGTCACCCTAAAAGAGAAACAAGTAGGTAGATAACAGGTTTTGCACGTATAAGCATCAACGCTGTCAATTCATCTCATTTCTTTGTCAGAAATAAAGAGACATGGTTTAAAATAGCATTAACATTATAGGCATTGTTCATTGTTAAGACGGCAGGAAATGGCATTGTGCAGGAGCGGCCAGCTTCACCAGACCACTGGATTACAGATCAAGAACACAAGCATAGATGTAGCTCTGAACAACGTATAAGCATGAATGGTGAGTGTACTGTCAATTTATGCCATTTCAGATTGGTAAATAAAGAGACACGATTTAAATAACATTAATATAATATGGCATTGTTCATAGTTGAGACATAGCAGGATATGCCATTGTGCTGTAGTTGGCAGTTTCACCACACCACTAGATTACAGATCAAGAACACAAGCATACACATAGTGCTAAATAAGATAACTTGCTATGTTTAGTTTAATTTACATGCTACGAATAAGGAACTAGGTTGTACAACTAAAGACTGAAATTGAGAAGGACAAACTTATGTTTATGTACTTTTACTTTATAAACTTTCAACAAGCAATTTGATTCAGACGACAAAAATAAACAACATTTGCACTCATAGCTATCCAAATATACACAACAAAGTTTGAAGGCTCGAGGGGTACAAACATACATTAGTAGTGAAGACATGCTCTATAAAGCCCTTGTCCATATTGATGGGGGGGGGGGGGCAATTCAAGAAGTTCACCGCACACTCTTCTTCAAGAGTATTGCCTTTATTCTACTTTTATTAAGAGTAAATATAGATGTGAAAATATAGGAACAAATTACGATTATTTAACTTAAGATGCAGAGTACAAATGTAAATACAGCATACAGGCAGAAGGCACTGACAAGAGCAATGCGGAGCTAAACTTCTTCAGTAACATTGGTTTTATTCAATATTTTGGCAAGAGTAAATGTAGATCTGATATGTAGAAAAATGGAGGACAAGGGAAAATAAGCTGCAAAGTGTACATGAAGAACTAGCTGACAAATATAAGTACAATGATGAAGGACAGCAGATACTTACAAGAACAATGCAGAACTAAATTTCTTCATAAGCATTGGGTTTATTCTACATTAATTTAAGCATTAATAAATCTGATAATTTGGAGCGAACAGTGGATAAGCAAGCTATAATGCACAATGATGTCATATAATCCACCAGGTATGAATGCAAGGACATCGATGGGACAATAGGTACTCACAAGAGCAAAGCAGCGACCAGCATAGTTGCGATATCCTAGGTTTTGCGGCGCTGGTTCTATCGCCAATATACGTTGGGTGCTATGTGATTTCTCCGGTAGCACCACCTTTTTCAAGGACTTTGCTTGTACTCCTTCAGGTTTTGTAGTCACCCTCTTCCTTTTGGATGTCTGAAACACAAGAACAACATTTGAATGAAAAAACATGGTATGACGACAAATGGAATAGGTGTTGATAATGGATGGGCATGGTGTCTTCACATATATCATGAGTAAACTAAGCATATGGCGGTGCAACGGAGCAAAAGAAATGCAAGACACCTTATGCAAGATATGTGCAACCAATAAAACCTTGCCAAATTAGAACAGGCACCTTATTGGGTGAACAGTATAGGCCATCTGCCTTTGACTCCTTGAGCTCAGAATAGTCATTAGGATCATATTCTGAATACGAATCTATAGGTCGGGAGCATGTGGGTTTCATTGCATCCACAATGGACCTCAATCCCTTGATGCCAAGTTTGTTACCCATTGAACTGTTCTGCAATATTCTTCTGATGTGCGCATTCTTATATACATTGTGATTACGTACAATATCTGTAAAGCATGAAAACAAAAATAGTAGTGAGATTATCTTTATAATGCAGAGGATATTGTAATATAATAGAGGCTCCCTGTAAACCCTTGTGTGATATCACTGGATTCTGATGAGAGAGCCCATGTGTGTTGTAATATGGTGAGTAGATTAATATAATCTGGCAGAACTACACAAAAAATAGGCTCCCTGTTGGGAGCCCTAGATGTAAGGATAGTCGGCAGATGATAGGTCCATAATATACCGTATAGAAGTTTATTGCCAAACCATGATAACAAGAGCGCAGAGCCAGTAGGCAGATCATAGTGTAGATAATAGGGGTAGACCATAACCACCATAAATAAATTGGGAAAGTAGAACTGGCTGGAAAACATAGGGTTTTGCCGCTATTAATATGCAGCATATCGATCACCTACATGCCAGCTCTATTCATCTGAAGGCGCACAGCTGTTACTATCAGTTTAGTCTATCAAAGACCGTGCGGCTCCCACTATTTTCGGGGTATTATGGCAGACCAACTTGAAGTGCGAAATCATTTAGCAGAACCAGCCCAATAGAGTTGTCGACTGCAGAAGTCCTGCACCCCTTCCTGACAAGGAACATATTGTGCTTACTAAACAAGAACAGAAGAGGAACATGTTAAAGAATAGAAGGGGAAGCATATTATTGAGATTCCCCTTCTTTCTATATATACAATGTTGGTTGCCCACCCATGATGAATTAGAGCGCCCAAACAAATGAAATTCCATGATGTCTCTCTATATGTGGCCACGTACATTTGGAAACTCAATTGGGAGCATTCGCTAACCAATTAAATGTGTGTCTGTTAGCTAATGTCAGTATCATATCACATTCGTATTTGAATGACCTTAGGACGTATGATTGGTGTGTTATTTAGCTTTAAAGGGTGGACAACTGCTAGTAGGACACAAAGCACCTATGCAAATCGTAGTGTAGATATAACGGGAAAACCCTAAGCATCAGGAGTAAAATCAGGAAAGTGGAACTTGCTGGAATATATGTGCTAGTATTGCCGTTACAGCTAGAAAGGCTTCGCATACTAGCTCCCTACAACTGAAGGCGCAGTACCGTTACTACCAGTCTAACTCTCAAAGGCGACACATACGATCGAATACGGAGAGTTGAAAGCGTCCATGACAATCGATATGAAGACCAACACAAAGAGTTGAAAGCGTCCATGGCAAGCGACCGAATAGACCTGTACACTGCAAATGTCCCTGCTCCTCTTCACTACAAAGAACATATTGTACAACTATTATACCCCCGTTGGTCCTAAATAAAAATCTTTGTAGAGATTCCACTATGGATCACATACGGATGTATATAGGTACATTTTAGAGTGTAGATTCACTCATTTTGCTCCGTATGTAGTCCATGGAGGAATCTCTACAAAGACTTATATTTAGGTACGGAGAGAGTACCTATGAAGGAAGAGCAGAAGAGGAGCATGCTAAAGAAGAGCAAGCAGATTTTGGATAATAAAATGTTGGTTGGCCACACATGATGAACGAGAGCACATAAAGAACGCAACTCCCTGCTGTCCCTTGATATGTGGCGCATGTGCTTTTCGAAAGTAAAGTAGGAACATTAACTGGCCAATTAAACATTCTTAGTTTTTGTACATGTCAGCATCAAGATTCGTATTTGAGCATCTAACTTTGGAATTATGAGTGGCATGTTGTTTAGCTTGATGGGTTGAGGAGCACTGCTTGCACGTACGTCTCGTAGCACCTATGATAATAGTACTGAATATATGGGAATGTCTACATGCAAGTCGCTTGACTTTCGTCATTTGGGTCAGTCGACCATTTCAAGTGGTTGGATGAAGATCCTATGTCTCCTAACCCTTCTTCTTCCTCACCTCTTATTCTTCCCCTGAAGAACCACCGCCCCCGCCCTCCCCTGAACTGTCCACCACCTCTGATCTTCCGCCGCCCCGAGCCATCCCTCTAGCTAAACCCACCCCCACCCGCGTCAAGTTTTGCCCCCGGCGAGGCCCCACCATAGCCCAACGACAGCCCCCCACAACCACTGTCCCCACCCGAAACCCCAAGATAGATAATGGGTCAGCCTTCCGGCGAGCCCCTTCCTTCGCACCGGCGAACTCCGGCAAGCTCTCAAAAATTGACTGACCCAATTTTGAAATTTAGTCTACTGTCATTTAACTAGTGTGGAATATAAAAGGGGAAAACCATAAGCATTGCAAACATAGTCTTGAGCGTGCCATGGCGGATCTGAAGGTGCAAACTGGACAAAGGCAACTTCGCAAGCAATGTTTGCTTTCAACTAACAAGTAAGTGATGGACAAGAAATCAGAGTAAAGCAGTGGCGATCTATTTCCTTGCTGCGATTAATAAGTGAGCAGATACGAAAGAGTACTGCCTCTAGTGCGGCGCCGTGTTTGCATCTGCTGAGAATTTGACGGTGCTGCGGTTGCGATGGCTGTCGATGGCATGGAAGCAGATCTAGGAGGGTAGACTGTGGCGGCGGGCGAAATATCCTGGCGCGGTGGACGAGACGGTCGTAGGAGCGGCGCCGGCAAGGTGGACGATGGCTCGGATGAAGCGAGAGGACGGGATGCAAGGATCCCGGTCCGAAGCTGTGGATAAGAGAGGTTGATCTCTTGTAATGGACGACAGCGTCGGGGTATCAGCTCCGGCATGGTGGAGGAGGACGGCGGTGGATGGGGTGGCAGATGGAGGAGGCTGGGGTGGAGAGGTTGTTTTGGCGCCCACGGAGTACGAATGGGGAAATGGAGTGAGAGAGGAAGAGGGGAACCATGTCTTCAGGGCGCGCTTGTCTCAAATGCGAGGAAATTTACAAACTTAGCCCCCATTTAAAATTTCCTACATCACAACGATATTAGTCGGTTGGGGATAGGACGGTAATCTCGCATGTGTCGAATATTTGCCGACCGAGATTTCGGCCGACGAGAGTTTGTTTTGGCACCCACCGTGTATGAATCGGGGACGGAGTCGATTTCGGCCGAGGAGTGCTAACTCTTGAGCACTGCGTTGGTTTTCCCTTGAAGAGGAAAGGGTGATGCAGTAAAGTAGCGTAAGTATTTCCCTCAGTTTTTGAGAACCAAGGCATCAATCCAGTAGGAGGTCACGCTCAAGTCCCTCAAACAAATAAGAACCTCGCAACTAACGCAATAAAGGGGTTGTCAATCCCTTCACGGCCACTTACGAGAGTGAGATCTGATAGAGACGATAAGATAATATTTTTGGTATTTTTATGATAAAGAGTAAAAGTAAAGAAATAAAAGTAAATAGTAATGGAAATAACGGGGGATTAATATGATGGAAAATAGACCCGGGGGGCATAGGTTTCACTAGTGGCTTCTCTCGACAACATAAGTATTACGGTGGGTGAACGAATTACTATCGAGCAATTGATAGAATTGAGCATAGTTATGAGAATATCTAGGTATGATCATGTATATCGGCATCACGTCCGTGACAAGTAGACCGACTCCTGCCTGCATTTACTACTATTACTCCACACATCGACCGCTATCCAGCATGCGTCTAGAGTATTAAGTTCATAAGAACGGAGTAATGCTTTAAGCAAGATGACATGGTGTAGAGGGATAAACTCATGTAATATGATATAAACCCCATATTTTTATCCTCAATGGAAACAATACAATACGTGTTGTTTCCCCCACTATCACTGGGATCGAGCACCGCAAGATTGAACCCAAAGCTAAGCACTTCTCCCATTGCAAGAAAGATCAATCTAGTAGGCCAAACGAAACTGATAATTCGAAGAGACTTTCAAAGATAACCAATCATACATAAAAGAATTCAGAGAAGATTCAAATATTGTTCATAGATAATCTTGATCATAAACCCACAATTCATCGGATCTCGACAAAGACACCGCAAAAGAAGATTACATCGAATAGATCTCCAAGAGAATCCAGGAGAAGTTTGTATTGAGATCCAAAGAGAGAGAAGAATCCATCTAGCTAATAACTATGGACCCGAAGGTTTGAGGTAAACTACTCACACATCATTGGAGAGGCTATGATGTTGATGTAGAAGCCCTCCGTGATCGATGCCCCCTCCGGCAGGACGCCGAAAAAGGCCCCAAGATGGGATCTCACGGGTACAAAAGGTTGCGGCGGTGGAATTAGGTTTTCGTGGTGCTCTTCGATGGTTTGGGGGTACGTAGGTATATATAGGAGGAAGAAGTAGGTCGGTGGAGCCACGAGGGTGGAGGGCGCGCCTGGGGGGGGGGGGGGGGGTTGGGCGCGCCGCCCTGCCTCGTGGCTGCCTCGTTGGTTGCTTGACGTCCACTCCAAGTCCTCTGGATCATGTTTGGTCCAAAAATCACGGCCCCGAAGGTTTCATTCTGTGTGGACTCCGTTTGATATCCTTTTTCTGCGAAACACTGAAATAGGCAAAAAAACAACAATTTGGGCTGGGCCTCCGGTTAATAGGTTAGTCCCAAAAGTAATATAAAAGTGTATAAATAAGCCCATTAAACATCCAAAACAGAATATATAATAGCATGGAACAATAAAAAATTATAGATACGTTGGAGACGTATCAAACATCCCCAAGCTTAATTCCTGCTCGTCCTCGAGTAGGTAAATGATAAAACATAATTTTTTATGTGGAATGCTTCTTAGCATAATTCTCAATGTAAATCTTTTTATTGTGGCATTAATATTTAGATCCGAAAGATTCAAGATAAAAGTTTAATGTTGACATAAAAACAATAATACTTCAAACATGCTAACCAAGAAATTATGTCTTATCAAAATAACACAGCCAAAGAAAGCTTATCCCTACAAAATCATATAGTTAGTCCATGTTTCGATATTGTCACACAAACGTTCCCATCATGCATAACCTCGATGACAAGCCGAGCAATTGGTTCATACTTTTTAACGCGCTTCAGCCTTTTCAACTCTTACGCAATACATGAGCGCAAGCCATGGATATAGCACCATGGGTGGAGTAAAGTATAATGATGGGGGTTATGAGAGAAGACAAAAAAGGTAGAAAGTCTCGCATTGATGCGGCTAATCAATAGGCTATGGAGATGCCCATCAATTGATGTCAATGAGAGGAGTAGGGATTGCCATGCAACAGATGCACTAGAGCTATAAATATATGAAAGCTCAACAAAAGAAACTAAGTGGGTGTGCATCCAACTTGCTTGCTCATGAATACCTAGGGCATTTTGAGGAAGCCCATCATTGGAATATACAAGCCAAGTTATATAATGAAAAATTCCCACTAGTATATGAAAGTGACAACATAGGAGACTCTCTATCATGAAGATCACGGTGATACTTTGAAGCACAAGTGTGGAAAAAGGATAGTAACATTGTCCCTTCTCTCTTTTTCTCTCTTATTCTCTTTTTTTTCTTTTTTGGGCCCTCTTTTTTTTCTTTCACCTCTTTTTTTATTTAGTCCGGAATCTCATCCCGACTAGTGGGGGAATCATAGTCTCCATCATCCTTTCCTCACATGGGACAATGCTCTAATAATGATGATCATCACACTTTTATTACTTACAACTCAATACTTAGAACAAATGACTCTATGTGAATGCCTCCGGCGGTGTACCGGGATATGCGATGAATCAAGAGTGACATGTATGAAAAAATTATGAATGGTGGCTTTGCCACAAAATACGATGTCAACTACATGATCATGCAAAGCAATATGACAATGATGAAGCATGTCATAATAAACGGAATGGTGGAAAGTTGCATGGCAATATATCTCGGAATGGCTATGGAAATGCCATGATAGGTAGGTATGGTGGGTGTTTTGAGGAAGATATAAGGAGGCTTATGTGTGATAGAGCATATCATATCACGGGGTTTGGATGCACCGGCGAAGTTTGCACCAACTCTCAAGGTGAGAAAGGGCAATTTGCGGTACCGTAGAGGCTAGAAAATTGTGGAAGGTTGAGAGTGCGTATAATCCATGGACTCACATTAGTCATAAAGAACTCATATACTTATTGCAAAATTTTATTAGCCTTCGAAGCAAAGTACTACTACGCATGGCCCTAGAGGGATAGATTGGTAGGAAAAGACCATCGGTCGTCCCCAACCGCCACTCATAAGGAAAGCAATAAAAGAACACCTATGTGTCAAAATTGTCACATAACTTTTACCATACGTGCATGCTACGGGACTTGCCAACTTTAACACAAGTATTTCACAATTACTCAACTAGCACACTCTAATATTACCACCTTTATATCTCAAAACACTTATCAAGTATCTAACTTCTCATGATATTCAATGAACTCAATATGGAAGATTAATTTCACAATTAAAGCAAATTAGAATGTTGTTTAAGACTCTCAAAATAATATAAGTGAAGCATGAGAGAACAATAATTTCAAAAAAAGACAACCACCGCCGTGCTCTAAAAGATATAACTGAAGCACTAGAGCAAAAACTATATAGCTCAAAAGATATAAGTGAAGCACATAGAGTATTCTAACAAATTTCGAATCATGTGTGTCTCTCTAAAAAGGTGTGTACAGCAAGGATGATTGTGGCAAACTAAAAAACAAAGACTTAAATCAAGATGCTCCAAGCAAAACACATATCATGTGGTGAATAAAAATATAGTTCCAAGTAAAGTTACCGATGGATGAGGATGAAAGAGGGGATGCCTTCCGGTGCATCCCCAAGCTTTGGCTTTTTGGTGTCCTTTGATTTACCTTGGGGTGCCTTGGGCATCCCCAAGCTTAGGCTCTTGCCACTCCTTGTTCCATAGTCCATCAAATCTTTACCCAAAACTTGAAAACTTCACAACACAAAACTTAACAGAAATGGTTCAATATAACAATATGTGTGTGATACGCGGCAAACAGGTCTGTAATCAGAAATGTGCGCGAAGACCAATAATAACACAAACGATTGCTTCTAATAAGACGTATGTGGTATGCTAGTATTCAACCGTTTGTGATTAATGAAGTCATCACCGACGGGTTCCCTAGTGTGGTCCGTGTTCATCTGATCATCATCTACTTCTTGTGCTAGCTTGATGTTCCTTCTATGCTAAGTTTCCATTAATTGATGGCATTTTATGAACACGCCACCGTTTCCCGCCATTTCCTCACCTGTTTCCCGCCACCCAGCAATATTGCGCATAGGCAGTGCGCGACACACGGAGGCGACAAGCGCAACATGTAGCACATCCACCTTTTCCAAGCATGCCAACCCACCAAAGCATCGCCTCTGCCATCAACCTCGTCGACGAGGAAAACAAGCAGGCGCCACCCATCGAGGCTGAGGCGCTCCCCGACAACGCGATGGATGACGCTGTGATGCGTGTCATCGCCATGGTTGAGTAGACCTTTGGCGCATGGCGCTTGAGCGCCATGGATCAAGATAGGCATGTCAGCGCCTACACGCTGCAGTTCACCGCACAACATGATCGATGGTGTGCCGCAGAGCAAGCTAGGCGCGTCCGCGCCGATAGGCTGCGGCTCGCCGCATGGCGATACCATTGGAGCACCGCAGAGCGAGAGGCGCGGCGCGCCGCACAGCAAGAGCGGATCCATCGATGCTTGCCTGCTGTCGACACGGTGTCGTAGCTGGGTACACGTCGCGTTAGCACCCCCATTCCTTGCTAGGAGTGGGCAGAGGCCCTCAACGTCGTACTTGCACCAGAAGCCAGCCGCGCCGTACTTGCACCGGATGACCGCCGTGCCGTTCACATGGGTGCCGCCGTTCGCCTTGTCCGCGGCCAGTTGGATGCCAACATGATGGTCCGTAGGTTCGACCGCCTCTTTGGCCCAGGTGTCCTCCTGGGCACAGTAGAGGAACATGACCGTCACGTCCTCGAGCTGGTGATCTCCGATGAAATAGCCAACTTGGAGCTCGAGATCGTGCTCCATATGTACCGCGAGCGTGTCGACCGCTTGGACGAACGCCTGCACGAGTTCAGGTAGAACCAAGAGCTACCGTAGGCAAGGGCAGCTGGTCATGGTCTCATGGACGCATTTTATTTTGAAAAGTCGTTTCGACGTGGATAGCTATGTATTCACAGCAATCATAGTATTGCTCTGTTTGTTGTTCTGTTTCAATGTGTGTACTCTGTTTTCCATTCTTATATGTTCTGTTTCAATGTGTGTATATACGCTTTCCATTCTGTATATGTGGATGATAACAGCTAGATTCAAATTAGTATACAAAAATAGATAGAAAATGGAATTCATAATATATATATTAATTATTCATTAGTTCATCACAGAATATATATATATATATATATATATATATATATATATATATATATATATATATATATATATAGAATATCATCACATATACGTGATGATACTTAACTACTAGATACAATGCATAAAATTGAAAACGAACAATACTAAAACTAATAATCCCTCCTGGGGCCAGTATTGCGGCAGGCCCTCGCCAGCAGCTCCCTGGTGCATGGCGTCTTCCCAGTGCGGAGGCAGTACTCCACCTCCTCCGCCTTGCAGCGCTTGACGTACTAATCTGCCTCTTGCTGGCGGACGCACGCGGCCGATCTTGCCATTTCGTTGGGCGCCCACCAGAGCTCCTCGCCGGTGGCATGCTGGAGCTTATCGGCCCACCTCCACGTAGCGACGAGGCGCCCAACGCCTATGACCTTCCTCGCGAAGTACCGTCTTCGTACACCTCCTCGGCACGACGACGCGCCCGCCCCCAAAGCTCCACCGCCTCCTTTTTCCAGGCGGCATCACGGGCTTCACAGGCCGCCTGGTACCTGGCTTCCTCCTCCGACATCTCCTTCTTGAACACCACTTGCCTGGCTTTCTCAGCCGGCGGCAGCGACTTCCACAGACAAAGATTGTACTGGCCCCAAAACCAATCCAAAGTTGGGGGTGTCAGATTTCGGGTTCCGGCAGACCCTTAAGGTTCGAACTCTGGGGTGCACACGGGTATTATGTTTCTTACCTACCCGTACTCGTCCGCCTCGCAAAGATCTAAGCTACCAAAAGAACAACACAAGAGACACAGAGTTTATACTGGTTCAGGCCACCGATGTGGTGTAATACCCTACTCCAGTGTGGTGTGTGGTGGATTGCCTCTTAGGCTGATGATGAACAATACAAAGAAGAACAGCCTCGCGAGGGCCTGTTCTTGGCCGGGGGGATGAACTGCTAGGAGGAGCTCAGCCGCCCTTCACTCTCTCTCTCTCTCTCTCTCTCTCTCTCTCTCTCTCTGATTGCCTGTCTAACTGATGGCCAGGTTACTCGATGCCTCTACCCTGGGGGTGGCTAGTCCTATTTATTGGCAAAGGCCCTGGGCCTCTTCCCAAATATTGAGCGGGAAGGGCGCCAACAATTGGCCATTTTGAAGGGGAACATCTGGTACACTTATCCTGACTAAAGTTGGTCCTCGCCTGCCAAAGGCTCTGGTGATGATGCTGGCTTGGGCTCCATAGTGACTTCCTCCTTGTCGCGGAGCTGGTCTTGGTCTCGTTGCACCGAAATGGGTGCCTTTGCTTGATCCTCCCGCCTGCGCTTGCTCCCTTTGCACCAAATAGGAAAGGGAGGACACTACATGGGCTGGCGCCCGCCTGGCGCCCTTGGTCGTCATGGCTTGCGTCATGGGCACCTCGTGAGGTACCCTGCCTTGATCTCTCCACCTCCTCGCGAGCCAGCCTGATGAGGCCGTGCCTGAGGAAGCTCCGCGTCATCCGCCCCGCGAGGCTTGGCCCCTCGCGAGGGTCCTGAGTCTGTGTTGATGAAGATGGGCCGTGCTGGGCCTCCTTTCAGCCACGCCACAGGCCGCAGGCAGGCAAGTATGGGGACCCCCATTCCCAGAACGCCGACAGTAGCCCCCTGGGCCCAAGGAGCGCCCTGACTTGGCCGTGCCGAGAGGCGAAAGGGCAAGGGCGAAGCGCCGCGGGCCCTAACAGCCTGCGGCCTTGAGCGCCGCGTGGCGGTTGATTAGACGTGGGCGTCTCCACTTCCCCATGACGCCTCGGCATCTGCACGGATTGGACAAGTCCCTGTATGCAAAACTGGCCATGATTACTTGCGAGCGTGGACGTCGACGGTTGGCCTTCGCCGGCTATAAGTACGGAACGGCACGCGCCCTTCCAGTCCATCCCTCTTTGCTTCTCCTTCTTCTTCATGGCGCCATCGAGGAGGTTCTCGGCCGCGGAGAAAGGGAAGGCTCGCCAGGTTGAGCCTGCCTCTCCTTCGCCCAAGCACGGCCGGGGGCATCCTCGCAAGCATCCCGCGGCCACTACGTCAGCCCTTCAAGGCCGTGGGACCGATTTCCAGCTGGGTGACGGGCGGGCAGCGGTGACCGGGGGGCACACCTCGGTCGTGCGCCCCCCTAGGCCGCGTTCTCATGCGGCAGAGGTGTTGCCGGAGTTCGTTGTGTGGTCGGCAGAGCCGACTAGCACCCGGCTTCATCTTCCTCGCTTTTCTCCTTGGTGAGCTCCCGGCCGGTGCCCCGGGCAGCCTCTGGCTCCAAGAAGATGGCTGCTGCAGCCGGGCCTCATGGGCTTCACTGGAAGTCTCCGCAGCTGGGAGCCTGGCCTTGGCCCGCGGTTGTCAGACATTTGCCCGCGCGCGGGGCCTGAGCCGTCGGTGTACCCTGCACTTCAAGTTTGACGGCGATGCCACCCTCTTCGTGAGGGTGTTTGGGGAAGACGGTCGCCGTGCAGGGTGCTGCCCTGAGGACGACGACCGCGGCCGGGAACCTAGCCCCGACGACGATGGAGAGGACAGCGCTGGCGTGATCGGCGGCGCTCAGGGTTCCCCAAGCTTCACCGGTTCTTCCTCATGCGGCGACTCTTCCAGCAGTGTCCGCAGCCAGCCTCCACGCCGCCGATCCTGCCTGGGAGGTGGTGGTGCGTCTGCCCGCCGTCGTGTTCCGGTGAAGCGCGAGAGGGAGTCTGCCTGAGTCCTGGAGGCGGCTCGAGTCTTCCCTGCAGGCCGGTGTGAGGCGAGCTGCGCCCGATTTGTTCTTTCTTTCCCTTTGTCCTGCATTAAAAGACAGTAGCGTGGGGCCCCGCGAGGGCGTGCTTGGGTTATCACTGTTAATTATCGCTTTGCTTTTCTTATCATGCCTTCTGGCTTCGCGCCCATGTGTAGATAGTTTCCAACCCCAGCCGTGTGGGGGGTGATCGACCCAGGCCCTGTGTTCATGTCGCAGTGCCCGTGGGGCACGAACTGGAGGGGTGCTCCTTCAATGGACCCAGGTCGCGAAACCTTTGAATGGCTAGGACGGAAATACTCGCGAGGGCGCCCGACTGCCCCTTCCCCTCGCGAGGCCTTGCATAAGAGAAATCGAGGCAGGAGAGTAACAAAGTCGAAGAACCATAAGTCAAAGGCGGCAATAGCTCCAATAAAACTTCGAATGAGAATGAACAAGACAACTGCGGAAAGCAAATGAAAAAGCCGCGTCTGGCACCTAATCTAGTCTTCGACGTCTTCTCACCAGCGCGGAGCTAAGTGCTGCCACTGGGCATGGGAGGGAGCCCCAGGGTCTGAGGCCGACGCTCCTAAGACTCCGGGGCGTGTACAGCCCCACTCATTATTACGTGAGAGTGTCACGGGCGGCGAGCTTCACAGGCGTTGGCCTTCTTCACAGGCTCCGGGCCTTTCTTAGGGGGAACAAGCTTCACGGGCATTTGCCCTCTTCACAGGCTCCGGGCCTTTTCCAAAACGCGACAGCTTCACAGGCAGTCGCCTTCTTCACAGGCCCTGGGCCTTTTCCAAAAAGGATGGTCTTCACAGGCGTTCGCCTTCTTCACAGGCTCTGGGCCTTTTCCAAAAAGGATGGTCTTCACAGGCGTTCACCTTCTTCACAAGCTCTGGGCCTTTTCCAAAAAGGATGGTCTTCACAGGCGTTCGCCTTCTTCACAGGCTCTGGGCCTTTTCCAAAAAGGACGGTCTTCACAGGCGTTCGCCTTCTTCACAGGCTCTGGGCCTTTTCCAAAAAGGATGGTCTTCACAGGCGTTCGCCTTCTTCACAAGCTCTGGGCCTTTTCAGGGGTAGAACCTCCGGAGGTGCTGGATGTTCCACGCGTTCTGGATCAGCACCCCCTCCTAAGTCTCCAAGCGCGCGGAGCCGGGCCTGGAAACATGAACAACCTTGAACATGCCCTCCCACATGGGAGAGAGCTTGTGCAGTCCCTCCCTGGAGAGGACCCGCCTGAGCACGAGGTCTCCTACCTCGAGAGTTCTGGGGCGGATGTGGAGGCAGTGATATCGTCGCAGCGCTTGTTGGTACCTCGCCGCCCGCAGTGCGGCTTCCCGGCGGCGTTCCTCCCCCAGCACAAGGTCCATCCCCCGCATGGCGTCCTGCTGCGCCTCGTCGAACGCCAGGACCCGCGCGGAGCGACATCTGACCTCGTGAGGGAGGACCACCTCGGCTCCATAGACTAGGAAGAACGGGGTCTCTCCCGTTGGCTTGGTCGCGGTTGTGCGGATGGACCAGAACACGGACGGAAGCTCGTCATGCCAACCTCTTCCGCAGGCCTCCAGCTTCTTCTTGAATGTCCTGGTTTTGAGGCCCCTTAGGACCTCTGCGTTGGCTCACTCCAACTGGCCGTTGCTTCAGGGGTGTGCCACCGAAGCGTAGCATATCTGCGTCCCAAGGTTAGTACAGTATGTTTTAAAGAGGTTACTGGTGAACTGCGAACCATTGTCTGTGATGATGCGGTTGGGCACCCCGAACCGGCTCACGATGCCCCTGATGAACTTGACCGCGGACCCTGCGGGGATGGTGCGGACGGCCTCTACTTCAGCCCACTTGGTGAACTTGTCCACGACGACGTAGAGGTAGCGGTAGCCCCTGGCGCCCGAGGAAACGGGCCCAGGATGTCGAGCCCCCAGACTGCGAATGGCCACGAAAGGGGTATAGTCTGTAGGCCTCCCGCCGGCTGATGGATCTGCTTGGCGTGGAACTGGCAGGCCTCACAAGCCTTCACTAGTTCGGCGGCATCATTGAGTGCGGTGGGCCAATAAAACCCACTGCGAAACGCCTTGCCGACGAGGGTCCGTGATGATGAATGATGCCCACAGTCCCCGCCGTGTATGTCTTCCAGCAGTTCCTTTCCTTGATCCCTGGAGATGCAGCACAGGGATATGTCGTTTGGTCGCTTCCGGGAGAGCTCTCCATCCCTGATGCAGTATGTCGTGGCCTGCCGTGCCACACGCTCCGCTTCCTCCTCCTTCTCCGGCAGGGTCCCCTGTGTTAAATAACTCCGGAGCTCCGTGGTCCAGCACCCCTCCTGAGGCTCCATCGTCAAGAGCAGGCGCGCCCCTGAGGCCGGGCCACAGACTGGGGCTCCTGAGGCAGGCGGCTGGGGGAGCTCTTCTCGAGGCTGAGTCATGTTTGATAACGACGGCAGGGCTGAGGGTTTGAAGAGCCGCTCCTCGAAGACGCCAGGCTCCTGAGGTAGCCGCCTGGACGCCCGTCTGGCGATGTTGTCGGCCTCCTGGTTGGTGCCACGGGGTACATGTTTCAACTCCAGCCCCCAGAACTGCTTCTCCATCTTGCGGACCTCTGCAAGGTAGGCCTCCATGTGCTCATCCTTCGGCTCGTACACCTTATTGGAGAAATTGACGAGGAGCTGCGAATCGCCCTTGATGGTGAGGCGTTTCACTCCCAGGGCAACTGCGGCCTTTAAGCCCACTATTAGACCTTCATACTCCGCTATGTTGTTGGAGACCTTTTCGCCTTGCTGGAAACAGAGTTGTACTGCATAGTAGAGCTTGTCCTGAGTGGGCGATATAAGCACCACTCCAGCCCTAGCACCATGCCTGGAGAACGCCCCATCGAAGTACATGACCCAGCCTTCCGGTGCCTCGCTCCCCGGGGAGAGGGACCGATCCTCGTCAGCCTTGAGGCCTGGTGCCTCCGTCCATTCTGCCACAAAATCCGCTAATGCTGCTCCTTTGATGACCCTAGTCGTGCTGAATTCGAGCTGGAACGCTTGCAGTTCTATGTTCCACTCGGCGACCCTCCCGGCTGAGTTAGGGCTCCTGAGCACCCTCTCCAAGGGGTATGATGAGACGGTTTTGATGGGGTGACCCTGAAAGTAGTGCCGCAGCTTGCGTGAGGCCACCAGTAGTGCGAGGAGGAGCTTCTGAGGCATGGGGTATCGTGCCCTTGTGTCCCGCAATACCGTGCTGACGAAGTACACGGGGTGCTCAACAAGGCTGGGTGTGTCAATGCTTGTGGTGCCCTCCGGAGACGATTGCGCCTCCGGAGGCGATGAGGCTGACCATCTGGGTGCGGTGCTCCTTCCACCTCCGGTGCGCTCCTCTGCGGCGGTTGATTCTCCTCAGCTGCCGTGGCGGTTTCTGTGGGCCTTCTTTGTTCCTGTTTTGCCTTGTCCCGGGCTGCAGCTGCGGTTTTGATTCGACGCTCCTCCCTAACCGCCACTAGGGTTGCACTGGCGGAGTAAGGAGTGGCGGCGAGGTAGAGCACCAGGGGCTCCTGAGGGCGCGGGGCCACCATGACCGGAGGGTTGGTCAGGTATCTCTTGAGATCTTGGAATGCCTCGTCGGCCTCTTCAGTCCATTCAAAAGGCCCCTTTTTCTTCATTAGCTGGAAGAAAGGCAGCGCTTGCTCCCCCAGCCTGGAGATGAAGCGCCCTAGC
Organism: Aegilops umbellulata; assembly: GCA_032464435.1. NCBI lineage: Eukaryota > Viridiplantae > Streptophyta > Magnoliopsida > Poales > Poaceae > Aegilops > Aegilops umbellulata. The sequence continues at coordinate 296,592,018 of CP136058.1, forward strand.
GCGGTCACGCGTCCAGTGAGCTTCTGCATTTCTCTGAGGGTCTTTGGCGGGCTCATGTCCTCGACCACCTTGACCTTCTCCGGGTTGGCCTCGATGCCTCGGTGGGACACGAGGAAACCCAAGAGCTTGCCTGAGGGGACCCCGAACACACACTTCTCTGGGTTGAGCCGCAGGTTCACCGCGTCGAGGCTCGCGAAGGTTTCCTCCAAGTCTTGTATCAGGGTCTTGGCCTCCCGAGACTTCACCATAATGTCATCGACGTAAGCCTCGACATTCTTCCCGAGCTGCCGGCCTAAGATGATGTGCATCAGCCGCTGAAAGGTCGCCCCTGCGTTTCGTAGCCCGAATGGCATGCATGTGTAGCAGTACACCCCACACGGGGTTAGGAAGGCTGTCTTCTCGACGTCTTCTACCGCCATCTTGATCTGGTGATACCCAGAGAAGGCATCCAGGAAGCATAGCAGGTCGCATTCCGCGGTGGAATCGATGACCTGATCGATGCGGGGGAGCGGGAATGGATCTTGCGGACATGCCTTGTTGAGGTTGGTGAAGTCGACACACATGCGCTCCTTGCCTCCCTTCTTTGGCACAACGACAGGGTTGGCAAACCAATCCGGGTATCGGACCTCGCGGATGACCCCAGCGGCTTCTAGTTTGCGGGTCTCTTGGACGATGAAGGCCTGCTACTCTGTGGACTGTCGCCTCGCCTTCTGCTTCACGGGGCGCACATTGGGGCACGCGTTGAGGTGATGCTTGATTACACTCCTAGGGATCCCCGCCAACTGGTCAGGCTCCCAAGCGAATACCTTCTAGTTTGCGCACAGGAACCTAACCAGGGCTTCCTCCTGCTCGGGCTCGAGGTTGGCGCCTATGGTGAAAGTGGCACTGGTGGACCTGTCCTCATCGACGGGTATCTGCTTGGTTTCTACCTTGTCTTGGGTGAACAACTGCTTCTTCTTCGCGGGTGCAGCCCCCTTGGGCTTGGGGGCCTCCGACTCGGCGGGCTGCATTGATGCCGCCGTCTTGAAGGCGAGCTTGAGCACTCGCAGCGCGTCTCCGGTGGCCCCGTGCACGGTGAGGGCACCGCTGCTCCCGGGCATCTTCATGAGGTTGTACGCCGGGTGCGTCGCGGCCATGAACTGGGCCAGCGCTGGGTAGCCGAGGATGGCGTTGTAGGGGAGGCCGATGGGGGCGATGTCGAGGTCAACCATCTCCGTGTGGAAGTTGTCGTAGGTGCCAAAGGTCACTGGGAGCCGGATCTGTCCCAAGGAGCTGGATGATCCGCCCCCAACGCCCGAGAAGGGCCGACTGGGTTGCAGTCGTTCCAGCGGTATGCGGAGGAGGTTGAAGGCCTCGACCGAGAGCACGCTGAGGCCTGCACGGCCATCGACAAGAGTTCTGGTGATGGCCACCTAGCAGATGGTGGGGGTGCACAGCATGGGGAGCGCGCCCGAGCAGGCCGAGTTGGCGGGGTGGTCCTCCGAGCTGAAGGTCAGGCCGGCCTTGGGTGCCGCCCGGTCCGGGAGAGCCCCCTGCCGCGCTGTAGCGACCCGACCTCAGATGGTCAAGTCTCTGTGGTCCGGTGTCATCCCTGGATCAGTAATGCTGACACCACACAGTACTTCGAAGGATTTATAACAGAGTAGCAATCACACACTTATTACATCGGTGTCTCAAAGAGAACTTATTACAATAAATATGGCTTAAGGCCATCTAATAACGATAACAGCGGAAAGCTTGGAAGATAAGTGAGTCCATCAACTCCAACGACATCACTGAGTATAGAACCACGACCTAAAAGCACCTTACTCGTCGTCTGAAAAGTCTGCAACATGAAAGTTGCAGCCCGAAAACGGGTCAGCACATGGAATATGCTGGCAATGTAACACATAGAGAGTAATGAATAGTAATGAGCTATACTATATGCACGTATGGCTGGTGGAAAGCTCTATGGTTACAGTTTTGCGTAAAGCCAATTTTTCCCTACTGCAAAGGAATAAATTTATTTAACTATCATGGTGGTGGTTAAACATCGAGAATGGTTGACAGCATTCCGATCCCAATTAAGTGAACAATTAAAACCCAACAATATTAATTAGAAGTAACATGATGAGATTCACATGATATTCAAGTACTAGATACTCAAGTTGTCCATAACCGGGGACACAGCTAACCATGATTAGATTGTACACTCTCCAGAGGTTTGCGCACTTTTCCCCACGAAACTCGATCTCCTCCGTTTGATTTCTCGCACTACATGGTGTTTGAGAAACGGATGACCGAGACATAGTCTTTCAGAAGCGCTAGCACCTTACGTTGGATAGACCGGTACACCTACTTTCCCCTACATCTGCTAGTCTACCCTGTAAGAGTTCGCACGACTTAATCAACTATGCCAGAGCCCATATTGGCTTGTGGCTGCGCACGGAAGTTACTAGCATGAATGATCTTATGATCCCTTTGAGCCTGGGTGTCGGTCCAAAGAAAAACAGGCAAGTCCTGATAGAAACCAGGTGCCTCAATCCACCCAGATGTGTGTTTAAGTTGCCACCTTAGATAAACCATTAATTAACAATACTCACATCTGTCATGGATATCACTCACCCAATCCACGTCTACTAGCATAGCATGGCATAATAAGCAAACGTAGAAGTAACTTCCAAAGGTTTCATAAGTAAAACAGGTAATAGGTACTACCTCAACTACTTCCCATCCCACAATTTAATTAGATCCTAATCATGCAATGTTTGAGGATTGATCTAATGCAATAAAACTGGGTAGTAGAAAAGGTATGATCAAAGTGTTACTTGCCTTGCTGATGATCCGCGAAACCTAGAGATTCGAAATAACAGGCGGCGCACTCCGGGTAATCTATCGCAGACAAACAACAAGCATACAATAAGTACTCATCTAATGCACAGGTAAAACTCGAACAAGAGATCAAACCAGAAAGTTCAACTTAAGAACTCCGGTTGCAAAGAGAAAATGAACCGAACAAAGTAACGAAAAACAACGGCGGAAGAAAACAACTCAGTTCTAGCAAGTTGAAACTAGGTCAAATTTTACAGTAGCAAAACTTGTTTAAGTTGATTAGTCAGAACGGCGGTTTCGAAACGAAACTCCAGGCGCTTGAATCACCTGATTCCGATAAACGAGCGAGAAGATGAACTAGAACGAAGATCGGATCTGAAATCACGATCAGAAAATCACGGAATAAATCCGACGAAAAAGAAAATGACGAACGGTTAAACGAACGGACGTTCGTTAACCGAGAATAACCGGTGATCACGTTCGTTAAGACGAACGGTTCGGCGAACGCTCGCTAAACAACTAAACCGAAAAACGAAAACCGATCTAGGGTTTCGAAAAAAAAACCCAAACAACGAAACGAAAAGAAACCGGAACGGTTTTTATAAATAAAAAAAATAAAAAAAAACCGAACTGAGGGGAGGGTGGCGCGGCGCGGTGGTTACCTCAATGAGGGGCTCCAACGGGCGGGGCTTGGCGGCGGGACAGCGAGGCGAGGCGCGGGGCGGCGGCGGCAGGCGGCGGGCGGCGGCGCTGCTGCTGCTTGCTGCTGCGGGGCGGCGGGGTGGTGTGGGGAGGAGAGGGGGGCTGGGTATTTAAAGGGGGGGGAAGACTTGGGGGAGGGGGCAAGGCAAGGGAGGCGGCGGCGGCAGAGTCCCGGTCGGACTCGGCGGCGGCGGGCGGAGCTGCGCACGGGCGCACGCGCGAGGAGGGCGCGGCTGGGCCGGCCGGGCCTTGGCCCAGGTGGGGCGCGACGCGTTTTTTTAAATAGTTACGCGCGCAGAAAAATAAATAAAATAAAATCTAAACGAACTCCAAAAATCCCGAAGTAAATTTTCCCCGACTCCTAAAAATGAGTCGAACAAAATGAACTTTACTCGGGGCCTAGATGCAATTTTTTGAAAACACACATTTTTCCCTAATCCAAATAAAATGCAAATAAACTCCGGAAAAATCCAAATTTTGATTTATTTATTAAATCTTCATTTTTCATATTTTTGATATTGGAAAAATAATTGAGGATGAAATAAATAAAATCAAATGATCCTCTTTTCAAAATTTTGAGAAAACTCAAATATGAAAATAACGAAATCTCCAACTCTCTCCGAGGGTCCTTGAGTTGCGTGAAATTCTAGGATCGACCAAAATGCAAGAAAATATGATATGCATGATGATCTAATGTATAACACTCCAAATTGAAAATTTGGGATGTTACACGCGCGGAAGTGGCGCTGACCCGGCGGACGAACGGCTTGACGTGGTGACTTGCAGGCGGCGCCTGCGAGCCGCCCAGGAGGGCCGCGACGACCGGGGGTGTTGGTGTAGCGGTGCGGCCGTCTTGCCGCACGGATGGATGCCGAGACGACACTTGCTGCCCGTCCCCCGCTGAGCTGGTGGCGGCATTGATGGCAGACGACGGGGAACGGCGAGGACGCCCGCTGACGGGGGCCGTCCGGGCGACGTGGGAAGCGAGAGTGGCTCGGCGCTCGGCGCGGGCCCGACGAGCGTCAGACATGGACGCGAAGGTCGGAGAAGAACGGGGCGGTGGAAGACGAATTCCGGCGCACCCCTACCTGGCGCGCCAAATGTTGGATTTCGGGTTCCGGCAGACCCTTAAGGTTCAAACTTTGGGGTGCGCGCGGGGATTACGTTTCTTACCTACCCGTACTCGTCCGCCTCGAAATTATCTAAGCTACCAAAAGAACAACACAAGAGACACAGAGTTTATACTGGTTCAGGCCACCGATGTGGTGTAATACCCTACTCCAGTGTGGTGTGTGGTGGATTGCCTCTTGGGCTGATGATGAACAATACAAAGAAGAACAGCCTCGCGAGGGCCTGTTCTTGGCCGGGGGGATGAACTGCTAGGAGGAGCTCAGCCGCCCTTCACTCTCTCTCTCTCTCTGATTGCCTGTCTAACTGATAGCCGGGTTGCTCGATGCCTCTACCCTAGGGGTGGCTAGTCCTATTCATAGGCTAAGGCCCTGGGCCTCTTCCCAAATATTGAGTGGGAAGGGCGCCAACAATTGGCCATTTTGAAGGGGAACATCTGGTACACTTATCCTGACTAAAGTTGGTCCTCGCCTGCCAAAGGCTCTGGTGATGACGTTGGCTTGGGCTCCACAGTGACTTCCTCCTTGTCGCGGAGCTGGTCTTGGTCTCGTTGCACCGAAATGGGTGCCTTTGCTTGACCCTCCCGCCTGCGCTTTCTACCTTTGCACCAAATAGGAAAGGGAGGACACTACATGGGCTGGCGCCCGCCTGGCGCCCTTGGTCATCATGGCTTGCGTCATGGGCACCTCGTGAGGTACCCCGCCTTGATCTCTTTGCCTCCTCGCGAGCCAGCCTGATGAGGCCATGCCTGAGGAAGCTCCGCGTCGTCCGCCCCGCGAGGCTTGGCCCCTCGCGAGGGTCCTGGGTCTGTGTCGATGAAGATGGGCCGTGCTGGGACTCCTTTGAGCCACGCCACAGGCCGCAGGCAGGCAAGTCTGGGGACCCCCGTTCCCAGAACGCCGACAGGGGGGTCCGGCGCAACCTCGTCAGGCGGCGCGTAGGGGTCCTCATCGCTGCTAATCGAGTGAGCATCCTTGGGGGCGGCGACTCCTCGTCGGCGCGTGGGAAGACTGGCGGCGCCATGGCAGAGATTTGAGAGAGAGAGAGAGAGAGAGAGAGAGAGAGGGTGAGCGAGGGGACGATGTAGATCAGAATGCAGGCGGGACGACATGAGCAAGGTAGTATTTATTGGCGGCCGGAATCTAGATCGACGGGGACAGTACACACGCCGATCGCCGGAATTTATGAGTACTGTAGTTTGAATTATACACGATTCCCGCAGCAAAATCCGTGTGTGAACATAATATATAGCTAACGGTTTCCAATATAGAACCGTGTCTGATTAATGATCCCCGCCACTCAGCTACCAAACCTCGAGCCGCGAGATAGAGTGCCAATCGTGTGGGGGCCGGTTGTCTTGCCAGATCTTAACATTTTCTTTTTTGAACACCAGATATTTACATCGTCTGATGATTTTTTAACTCGCATACAAGTACACAAAAATATGATTTTTCAAACCATTATGGTTAGGAGTTGCATGTATATGTAGTTCAAATTTGAATTACGGTCATTAAATGGTTAGAAAATCACTTAAATGTCTTTAAAAGGTCAAATGACCCTTGAAATTTTCGAAATTTTCACATGACAGTTGTATTAGTGCACGTTAAATGTAGAAAACAATTGAAGGCCGTAAGAGGAAGCTATCTCCCGTTCGTCATCAAACATGTAATTTTCCCTCTCGGAACCACGAACCTTCTAGTGAGTTGCTCCAGTTTGTGAGGGGTGTGTGTCCAAGCTTTCATCAAACAAGCCAATTTTTTACCACATCATCTTGGTGGCATGACATTAAATCAAGCAAGTTTCATGTTTTTCTGATCATTTTTTTAATTTTTTGGAATTAAAATGCCATGGCACTCCATGCATGTGCCCATGCCTTGAGGTCAACATGTTTGAAAATTCCTTCTAATTTACTGCACATGGAATTAACTCGCACACGAGTACACAAAAATATGATTTTTTAAACCGTTTTGGGTAGGCGTTGCATGTAGATGTAGTTCAAATTTGAATTACGGTCATTAAATGGTTAGAAAATCACTTAAATGTCTTTAAAAGGTCAAATGACCCCTGAAATTTTCCAAATTTTCACATGACAACTGTATTAGTGCATGTTAAACGCAGGAAAAAAATTGAAGGCCATAAGGGGAAGCTATCTCCCATTCGTCATCAAACACGCATTGTTCCCTCTCGGAACCACGAACCTTCTAGTGAGTTGCTTTGGTTTGTGAGGGGTGTGTGTCCAAACTTTCATCAAACAGGCCAATTTTTTTACCACATCATCTTGTTGGCATGACATTAAATCAAGCAAGGTTTCATGTTTTTCTGATCATTTTCTAATTTTTTGGAATTAAAATGCCATGGCACTCCATGCATGTGCCCATGCCTTGAGACCAATATGTTTGAAAATTCCTTCTAATTTGTTGCACATGGAATTAACTCGCACACAAGTACACAAAAATATGATTTTTCAAACCGTTTTGGTTAGGCGTTGCATGTAGATGTAGTTCAAATTTGAATTACGGTCATTAAATGGTTAGAAAATCACTTAAATGTCTTTAGAAGTTCAAATGACCCCTGATTTTTTCCAAATTTTCACATGACAGTTGTATTAGTGCAAGTTAAACGTAGAAAAAAATTGAAGGCCGTAAGAGGAAGCTATCTCCCGTTCGTCATCAAACATGCATTGTTCCCTCTCGGAACCATGAACCTTTTAGTGAGCTGCTCCGGTTTGTGAGGGGTGTGTGTCCAAACTTTCGTCAAACATGCCAATTTCTTTACCACGTCATCTTGGTGGCATGACATTACATTAACCAGGGTTTCATGTTTTTTTGATCCTTTTTTTATTTTTGGGAATTAAAATGACATGTCACTCCATGCATACGTATGCATGTGTCCATGTCGGGAGACCAATATGTTTGAAAATTCCTTCTAATTTACCGCACATGGAATTAATTCGCACACAAGTACACAAATATGATTTTCAAACCGTTTTGGTTAGGCGTTGCATGTAGATGTAGTTCAAATTTGAATTACGGTCATTAAATGGCTAGAAAATCACTTAAATGTCTTTAAAAGGTCAAATGACCCCTAGAATTTTCAAAAATTTCATATTACAGTTGTAGTAGTGCATGTTAGACGTAGAAAAAAAATTTGATGGCCGTAAGAGGAAGCTATCTCCCGTTTGTCATCAAACATGCATTGTTCTGTCTCGAAACCACGAGCCTTGTAGTGAGTTGCTCCGGTTTGTGAGGGGTGTGTGTCCAAACTTTCGTCAAACGTGCCAATTTTTTTTACCACAACATCTTGGTGGCATGGCATTACATCAACCAAGGTTTCATGTGTTTCTGATTTTTTGTTAATTTTTTGGAATTAAAATGCCATGTCACTCCATGCTTAATTGTGTCATAGCCATTAGACCAATGTGTTTGAAAATTCCTTCCAATTTACTGCACATGGAATTAAATCACACACAAGTACACGAAATATGAATTTTCAAACCGTTATGGTTAGCTGTTGCATGTACATGTAGTTCAAATTTCAATTGCGGTCATTAAATGGCTAGAAAATCACTTAAATGCCTTAAAAGGTCAAATGACCCCTGAAATTTTCCAAAATTTCACATGACAGTTGTATTAGTACTACAAAATTTCTCGTTCATAAAAAATATCTACAACATCACACATAGTTGATTTCTAGGAACCGTTGGTGATGAAAATATCTGGGTCTATTTAAGTCTCCCTTCTTAAGCTTCGCCGGCTCGTCTGCGCCAGTGTTGGCAACCCCCGAATCCATGAATCCTGATCCCCATTCTCGCACCCCCTTCTTGCAAAGATGATGCCGTGGAAACGCTTCATGAAGGCATGTACGATGGTATCCCCCCGAGCGCGGCCGCCTGCGTCGAGAGTGCTACCGCATCCGCATTGAGCGCGGCCACTTCCGCCGAGAGGGCGTCCGCGGCAGCCGACAGGGCAGCTGCAGCAGCCGAGATGGCTGCAGCTGCAGCTGCTACGGTGACTACAAACGCCGAGAGCGCTCGAGCTGCCATCCGTGCCGCCGATGTCGCCCTCGGGTCAAGGCCATCCATGCCAAGATCGAGGATGCACACACCAAGATATTCCAGGCCACCCCGGACTCCAGCATGCAACCCATGTCTGAAAACGCGGCGGTGGCCATGGAGCACCTGCTTCCTCATGAGGTCATCGAGCAGGAGCTGGAGATGCAGGAGGCAGCGGAGATCGAGGAGCGCCGGGAGGAGGAGTTGCGCATGGCCGAGGTCGAGCTAGAGAAGAGTCTGTTCATCGAGTAATTAGCGTTGGAGTACCAACGCGAGCTCTGGCGCAGCCACTACTACGAGTACTACAACCTTGAGGGCGACGCTGAGGACGAGGACGAGGACGCAGTCGACTTCAGCAGGGGGACGCGGAGTCCACCAACGGCGGCATGTCGCTAGGACAAGTCATCAACGTCTCATCTCACACCGGCGATGCATAGCCCAAAGCGGCGGTGGATTTGTTAAAATTATGCGTAGTTAGGCTTTGTTTTAATGCTAGTCTTTTGTTAGAGAAATGTTTAGGTCATCGGGCTCTGTTTAATTACTAAAATTGCTCGATTAAGTAAGTGTGGTCTGTCTGGTGTACGCTCTTTTGTGTGCCCAAATTAGCAAGCGATGTTAAATTATGCAATGACGTACCCGGGGAAATTTCCACCAAAATTTGAATTATCAAACTCATCCCATGCGCATAAAGCAGAAGAATCGTTTGTGATGCACACAATCGTTCAAAGTGAATGGTCTGGCGGCACCGCGCGCAAAGTTTCCCTCCACATTTCCAAAATTTTGGTCTACCGCCAAAATATCTACCCCCGCCCCCTTCCCCCCTTCCCCACCCCTTTTCTCCCCGACCACAAGTCACATTTCCCCTGTTTCCTCCTTCCTTCCTTCATTGCTAAGCTATAGCCGCTTCCTCGCTCTTGCTGTCTCGCATCCTACCGCCGGGGTCGCCATGTCTTCTTCAAAGACCTCTCCAGTGGTTCCTCCTCCGGCGACTACTCCTTCACCACCCGGGTATGCCTCTCTTCTCTCTATCGGGCTATGACTTGGATTGAAGGATTTTTACCCGGCTGTCGATTTGAGTCATTTCTTCCTCTCGTAGCTCCCTAGGACCATCAGTGGCAATGAATGGAGCAAAGTGGCTGAAGATCTATCTGCTCGTTATCACCATCAATCTCCATGTGTGGAGCTAGTTGCGTTTGATTCTATGGACAGTGGGAGGAAGTTTCTGGCACGTGCAGAGAAGGTTAGACCCTCTTTTGTTGTTACAAATCATTTGTTAGATCTGATTCAGACACTGTCACGGTCCCAACCCATTCATACCACACCTTCAATCAAACGCATCCTAAGATAGTGTCACAGTTTGTACCTAGTATCTTAAATTGTTGCCATCTCATCAGCGGTGCCATTAGAAAATTATTTGGCACTGCTTCAGTAGTTTGTGCAGCCAACTTTGGTCCACACATCCGAGCAGCCAAGCAGTAAAATACTAAATCTTTATGGCACGAAGGTACTGGGCATCGAAGCAACCACGTGCTCCGTAGTCCGGGTCCTTGATTTTTTTCGCTACATCGGCTCGCCAGTGTAGGGCAATAGTGCGAGATGTAGCAACAGTTGTCTTTACCCCAGTTTTGGCATACATAGTGGACGGCCTTAGTGCTATTAGTTCTATGTTACTAAATTTGTGCATGTACACACGAGTTAGTATCAATTTTTTGTCATCCAAACACTGTCGCTATGCTGCCGCAGTTATATTTACCTTCCTCATAAAATGTTCAATTTGTTATTTATTGTACATGAGTAAGAACTTGGTGTTCTAGAATTATAGCTTCTGATGTTCCAGAATTTGGCTGTTGTCTCAGTTGTTAATTATATCTTCAGATGTTCCAAAATTTGGTTGTTATCTCAGTACCAATTATTTCATTTGCACATTGATCTTTTTGAGAAGATATGTCATAATTAACATGTTTCTTGAGTTTTTCAAAATAAGCATTGGTGATTTCCTATGTTGCTATAAACCCATTTCCCCTACAATTGTTACCGATCTAGTTTTAAATATAATTGGATGAACGGAAGTGTTCTTACTTGGAGTGGGTTGGTCAAGAGTGGCCACAGTCTTTGAAGATGTGCCTAGCGAAGCTCTGGAGCATGTATGAGGAAGAGAACAGACGTAGGCTTAGAGAAACTATTGTCAACGCTAAAGAATATTTCAAGATGCGGGATAAAAAGTTGAAGGTGGAGAATGAGCTCAGATTTTTAAATCATACTTTGCTAAGATGGTGTTGGTGAAGGAGGAGGCACTTTCCCAGTTGGCCCATGCAAAACGGGTTCTTACTGAACTGACAGCAAAGGTGGATAAGATGAGCCTGGATGATCTCGATTAGGGAAATGAATATATTGTTCTTATGAAGTTGAACTAGCTATATGTTGTACTGTGCTGTTTTCATGTAGCTACCATACTGTGATGTTATAATATATTTATGTGCCTGCTATGAAATTGGCAAACAACTATTCGATATGAAATGTGAATTTGTGTAATACTGGAATTATTAATTGTAAACTAATAAACCTGCTAAATGTGTCATGGACCTTTGCAAACGGTTCTAGCAGTAAAAGCGCTTGCGATGGATAGCCCAATGCCTCACAGTTTTCTTCATCAAATCATGTGCGATATAGTTGATAAAAGCAAACAGTTAACCAAGGCAGACCGTGTGAGATAGTTACACCTTTCACACACGAGCCTACACATAAAACTGTGTGGGATGTACGTACGAACGGAAATGTTTTCCCTTGATTGACTGTGTGGGATGAACATCAGAACGGAAACGTATTCCTTGGATTGATTGTGTGTGATATACATACAAACATAAATGATTTTCTGGGATTCATCGTGTGGGATGTACATACCTACGGAAATGATTTTCTGGGATTCACCGTGTGGGATTGAGGGAGTCCTGGATTAGGGGGTGTTCGGATAGCCGGACTATACCTTCAGCCGGACTCCAGGACTATGAAGATACAAGATTGAAGACTTCGTCCCGTGTCCGGAAGGATCTTTTCTTGGCGTGGAAGGCAAGCTAGGCGTGCGGATGTTCAAGATCTCCTACCATTGTAACCGACTCTGTGTAACCCTAACCCTATCCGGTGTCTATATAAACCGGAAGGTTGTAGTCCGTAGGACAACCATACAACCATCATCATACACAATCATACCATAGGCTAGCTTCTAGGGTTTAGCCTCCTTTGATCTCGTGGTAGATCTACTCTTGTACTACCCATATCATCAATATTAATCTAGCAGGAGTAGGGTTTTACCTCCATCGAGAGGGCCCGAACCTGGGTAAAATAAAGTGTCCCTTGTCTCATGTTACCATCCGACCTTGACGCACAGTTCGGGACCCCCTACCCGAGATCCGCCGGTTTTGACACCGACATTGGTGCTTTCATTGAGAGTCCCTCTGTGCCGTCGCGATCAGGAAGGATGCCTCTTCCCGTCTTTAAAGACGGCGCCATTACAAAAGGAGCCTTGGCTGTCGGCCAAACTCTCCGGCTAGGTGGTTTTCTCGCAACCACCTGTTCGATTGTTGCGCCGACGGTGACCCCTCGGGTCATCGAGAGCAACTTCCACGTCGGCTCAGAACTCACCGAGCAATTGGATCCGATGGAGCTCTCTTCTGTAAACGAGCTCCTGGATCGCATCGCCGCACTGGGTGTCGCTACAAATTACGACCAGGTTGGGCTTAAACCCGATCTAAGAGAAATTAACTCTCCCCAAGTCACACACCACGTTGCTGTGGTGTAGACACAATGCGGCGACTCTTCATCTATCTTAAGGACTAGCTACGTCCGAATTCCTGAACCCTCCATGCCGGATATCCGCGGAGGGGAGGATACAATCCAAGACCTGAGCTTAAAATCAGGCAAATCGGATAACATCCAAGACTCCGGATCTCAGAATCCGGAAGTTCTTCGGCCTCCGAACAGCAAATTGGGCGAAGTCTTAGATTCAACGAATCCCGCCCGCCCGATATTAAGCAATCTTTCCCAAATCAGGCAAATGCCCGCAGAAACAGTACATCATTACTGGGCCAGATTCCTCCTGGTTATGAACAGGATAAGGGACTACCGCGAGGGAGACGCAATTTCAATCTTTTGCAGTAACTGCACGGACAAGGGAATACTCAACGTCGTAAGTCGTCGTAATATTACACGCTTTGCTGACTTGGTGTCCATAGTACAAAAATACTGTGCGATGGAAAGTGCTTGGAAAACCGAAATAAAATTTTGGGATAATCCGGCCTTGAATAGCAATCCCGTCCAAATTAAGAGGGCGCACCATAGTAAGGCGCCCGGACTAAATACCAAAAAGTCAAAACCCTTTAGAGGGCATGGAACCATACTGGAAAAGTGGCTAGATGGACCCTGCAAGATTCATAGTGCAGAGGACGCCACCCCAACTCACAGCCTCAGGGCATGTTGGATACTCCGGCAGGTGGCCAAAATTGGCGAGGACCTCCTAATTCCAGAGGTCGAAGGAAACCAGCCCGAGAATTTCAGTTCCGTTCTCACAGTCTTTGAGACTTTCGCATCAAATAACATGCGAAAAAGAACACTCCGCGGCCGCACTGAATTCTATCAAGTAGCGACAATAAACCCATGGAGTAATACTGCTATAACCTTCAATGCGAGTGACGAACCTAAATTTCGAACAGCCAGAGCACCAGCCGCATTGGTCCTCAGTCCCATAGTGGACGGCTGTCGCCTCGCAAAGGTACTCATGGACGGAGGCAGCGGATTGAACCTCATTTACGAGGAAACCCTCCAAAAGATGGAAATAGACTGGAACCGCATTGAGCGAAGCAGCACAACCTTTAGAGGAATAATCCCCAGTCAGGAAGCGCGCTGCACCGGAAAAATCACACTAGATGTGGTATTCGGCACGCCGGATAATTACAGGTCCGAACAGATCATGTTCCAGGTGGCCCCGTTCAAAAGCGGATATCACGCTATACTAGGACGGGAGGCTTTCACAGTTTTCCAAGCTATACCCCATTACGGGTACATGAAGGTTAAGATACCTGGGCCAAATGGAATTATCACTCTCGCTAGTGATCCGGACATAGCACTCCGCGCCGAGAACAAGACAGCCACATTGGCCCTCGAGGCACTATCCGAAACCTTAGCGGCCGAAGAACTGACTGCGCTGCGATCCACAGTAAATAGGGATGATGTGATACTCGATTAGAGATCCAAATCCACATCCTTCAAACCAGCGGACGAAATAGTCAAATTCCAGGTCCACCCAACGGACCCCAATAAAACAGCCTCCATCGGGGCAAGACTGAACCCTGATGTAGACGCTGCACTGCGAGAGTTCCTACAAGAGAACTGGGACATTTTCGCTTGGCACCCTTCAGACATGCCAGGAATCCCACGCAGGTTGGCCGAACACAGCCTAAATATCCAGAAAGGATTCAAACCTGTCAAACAAGCCCTTTGGCGTTTCTCCGAACCAAAGAGACAGGCTATGGGACATGAGCTAGCCAAGTTATTGGAGGCCAGATTCATTAGAGACATAAAACACCCGGACTGGCTAGCAAACCTGGTGATGGTACCAAAGAAGGACAAATCCTGGCGCCTATGTGTCGATTTCAAAGACCTTAATAAGGCTTGCCCAAAGGATCCTTTCCCCCTCCCTCGAATAGATCAAATCATCGATGCCACTGCAGGACACGATTCGCTGTGCTTCCTCGACGCATACTCCGGTTACCATCAAATCAAGATGGCAGAATCAGACCAAGCCGCAACAGCATTCATCACACCATACGGCCCATTCTACTTCAACACAATGCCCTTTGGGCTAAAAAACGCCGGCACAACATACCAGCGCATGATTCAAACATGTCTAGCAAACCAGATCGGCAAAATAGTGGAGGCGTATGTAGATGATGTGGTCGTTAAATCAAGACATGTCGAATCTCTAGTAGATGACTTGAGGCTTACATTCGACAACCTCCGAAAGTACGACATTAAGCTCAATCCGGAAAAATGCGTTTTCGGCGTTCCAGCCGGAAAGCTCCTGGGCTTCATTGTATCTGGTAGAGGAATTGAGGCAAACCCAGCTAAAATCCGAGCTTTGTCACAATTGGATGTCCCAAAAGACCTCAAACAAATACAGAAACTCACCGGATGTGTGGCGGCTTTAAGCCGCTTTATGTCCCGCCTGGGAGAAAAGGCATTGCCCCTTTACCGCCTCCTCAGGCGCACTGAACACTTCGAGTGGACAGATGCTGCCACGGCCGGACTTGAGGAAATAAAGGCCATCTTGGCAACAAACCCAGTCCTGGCCGCGCCGAACACTGGCGAACCCATGCTATTGTACATTGCCGCAACTCATCAAGTTGTTAGCGCAGTACTCGTCGTCGAGCGGGCAACGGACAGACACAAACTGCCCCTTCAAAGGCCGGTTTACTACGTGTTCACTGTCCTCACACCATGCAAATCACGGTACCCGCATTACCAAAAGATTGCATACACGGTGTTTATGGCATCCCGGAAGCTACGACACTACTTTCAAGAGTGTTCTATAACAGTGGCCTCGGAAGTACCACTCAACGATATTATCAACAACCGCGATGCAACTGGCCGGATAGCAAAATGGGCCATAGAGCTCCTCCCGTTTGACATAACCTACAAACCACAGCGAGCCATTAAATCGCAAGTCCTAGCCGACTTCGTCGCCGAATGGACAGAGGCCGAACTCCCTAAAGAGTACGGCACATATTCAAACTGGATCATGCATTTCGACGGCTCCAAAATGTTGGCCGGACTGGGGGCTGGCGTCGTTCTGACGTCCCCTACAGGAGACACAGTCCAATATGTACTCCAAATTATGTACACGGACTCCAACAATGCAGCCGAATACGAGGCCCTTCTACATGGTCTCCGGATGGCAGTATCCATGGGCATTCAACGCCTGGAAGTACGCGGGGACTCAAACCTCGCAATATCCCAAATAAATGGCGACTTCGACGCCAAAGACCCAAAAATGGCAGCTTATCGCAATGCCGTCCTAAAAATGTCAGTTCGGTTCGAGGGACTGGAGTTTCACCATATAGCCCGGGAAAATAATCAGGCAAAGGACGTCCTGGCACACATCGGAGCAAAATGAGATGCAGTCCCCCCCCCAACATATTCTTAGAAAGATTATTGAAGCCATCTGTGGCATGGGAGGGGGAACCCTCGGATAATAGTCCGGACACAACCGCACAACCCGACGCCGAACAATCCGACATAATCGGAGGCCCTGCCACCGAAATCACACCTTCAGCCCACGTAATAATGGCGGTCATCGCCCCATGGACAGAACCATTCCTAGCCTACCTTACTAGGCAGGAACTCCCAGAGGACCAAAATGAGGCACGCTGCATAGTGCGGCGATCTAAATCCTATAAAGTCTACGAGGGAGAGCTATATAAGAAAAGCACTACAGGAGTCCTTCAAAGATGTATCTCCGAAGAGGAAGGGCGGAGTCTGTTAGCTGAAATTCATGCTGGACTCGGTGGCCACCACGCTGCAGCTTGGTCCCTTGTAAGCAAGGCTTTCCATACGGGCTTTTATTGGCCAACGGCCCGAGCAGATGCTCATGACTTAGTCAAACGATGCGTCGGTTGCCAGCTCTTTGCAAACCAAAGCCATATGCCGCCCAACGCCCTCCGAACTATCCCCATCACTTGGCCTTTTGCGGTCTGGGGTCTTGATATGGTGGGACCCCTTAAAGGTGGAACCCACAAGAAAAAATACTTATTGGTCATGGTGGATAAATTCACCAAATGGATAGAAGCCAAGCCTGTTAAGACCGCCGAATCCGGACCTGTGATAGACTTCATATCCGGGGTCGTACACCGTTACGGTGTCCCCCACAGTATCATCACCGATAACGGCACAAACTTCACCTCCGATGAAGTAAAGTTGTGGTGCAAAAACATGGGCATTAAGCTCGACTATGGTTCTGTCTATCACCCACAAACTAACGGTCAGGTCGAACGTGCAAATGGTCTCATCATGAGAGGCATTAAACCCAGACTAGTGCGGTCCCTCAAGGAATCTAATACGCACTGGGTGGAGGAGCTCGACTCCGTACTCTAGGGGCTGCGAACCACGCCGAATCATACCACCGGATTCACACCATTCTTTATGGTGTACGGCGCAGAGGCAGTTCTGCCCTGCGACATAATTCATGACTCGCCTCGAGTGCGCATGTACGAAGAAAGAGAAGCTGAGCTTGATCGGCAGGACAACCTGGACGCCTTAGAGGAGGAGCGCGACGTGGCTAAAGCCCGTTCTGCATTTTATCAACAGCAGGCTCGAAGATATCGAAGCAGAGAAGTATGGGCCAAAAACTACAACGTTGGCGAACTAGTTCTACGCCTGCCGGATAAGAAAAAGAACAAACTCAAGCCCAAATGGGAAGGTCCCTTCATAATTGACCAAGTCCTGACTGGTGGAGCGTACCGCCTGCGAGATGCGTCGGATAACCGACTCGAGCCGAACCCATGGAACGCAACACGTCTCCGGAGATTCTATGCCTAGCGCCGAACTCTGGGTTTGTCTCCTCCCTCTGTCCATTTATATATATATATATATATATATATATATATATATATATATATATATATATATATATATATATTTCTGTTTTTATTTTTTCTCCTCCCACTCTTTCCTTTTATAGCCCTTAAAGTCTCATCATGTGACGCGCTACCCGCGCTCCTTAAACCCGGGGGCTTCTTTAACAGAAGCATGTTTATATGGGTTTCATGCCCAACGCATGCGTCAGACTTCCGCATGCACCTTTTCTTCACCATTATATGCATCGATATGACTTAAGTTTTGGCCAAGCTGGGTTGCCTGGCTCCTGTGCTTACCCCTACGTTCCCGATTGTTCGGCTAGGCGGTAAAGGGAGCACCTCTGCGATTGCTACTGCCGGATAAGCCGGATGTGTACCTCAGACTGGGTGAAGCCGAAAGCTAGCGTTCTTAAGGGAATATTCGGTCGGTGAACTAAAGATGCACCTTTTTTTTACTTATACATGCCCCCAGATGTTTTTCTGCATTTGCAGTCCGGACGTGCACTTTAGGGCACGCCACCCCAGCGAAAGGAACCCTTAACGGAACTATTCTCTCTGGAAGATGTTTCTTACTAACCATGTAATATAACATAACTAGTTGGGCACTTGTCTGATAAAGCACTAATGACCCCTACGCCTGGTCTCCATGCATACCTCGGTTCTTATATAACCGTTATGGTATTCGGACACACTCCGGACCGTCAGGTCCCGAGGTCGAAGCGAAAAGGTCGGCAACAACAAACGATCTACAATCCGGCTAGAAGGCATTACACATGTCAATTATAAATTACATAGTCATCTTGACTGATTGTATTCCTCCTCTATACCATCTAACAGGCTGTCTAATTTACAGTCCTGCTGGGAATACTTTGCGGCCAATTCTACCTGGCCATACACTAAGCTCACGGGGATCTCCTTCCCATCAGGCCCCACCGGTCCGACCTTGGCCATGTGATTGGGGTCAGACTTCGTAAAGCGGGTCTTCACCATTGCCCAGGCCTCCCTAGCGCCCTGCCGGCAGGCCGATATCTTCCACAATCGGAAGCGCCGCCGAGCTCCCTTCAACTTCTCTGCAAGTTCTCCAAGGCCCTCAGGTACGGAGTGGGCAGGCCACAAGGCTTGGGCAATACCTCGCATCGCCTGCCGAACTCGTTCGTGTAGTTGCGAGAGTTCGGGAAAAAGATCGCCCGTTGAATCGGGCATCTCCTCTGCAGGACGACCTGTCAGCATACCTACAGACTTAACTCTGTTAGTCGTCTTCCTCGCCGAAGTCCTTTTTCAAGAGTTCGCTTAAGCACTTACTAAAAATGCCGCGTCGAAGTCGCTGATTCTCCTTATTGGAGTCTGATAGCTGGCCACGAACATCTCTTAGTTCAACATCCAGCCTGGTGTTGGCATCCTGGAGATCATTCTTCTCCCGCCTCACCTTTGTTAGCACGCTTTCACCAGCCTTTAATCGGCGTAGAAGCTGTTGCCTGTCCGGGTCGAGTCCGGCGCCATCTGCAATACCATTTGTCAGATTGGCACTTAAATCCGCAGAATACTAAATATTCTGGTGTATTGTTTACCTGCAGGGGTCTCTTTAGACCCCCCCGCTGCGGCTAGTGCGGCCTCTAGTTGGGCCTCGCACTTTTCCAGCTCCTGGGACAGCACGGTGTTCTTCTCGGTAAGAACCTGCATGTTATATGATCCTTAAATCAGTTACTTTAACTGTTTCAAGTCTCGGGGGCTACTGGCATATCTATATTTACCAAAATTTTCTTACCCATATGTCTTTTACATACTGCTCTGTGGCTCTGGCTAAACCATTTTGAGCGGCACGGAGGTACGCGTCTCCTGAATTGAAGGCATTTAAAGCCTCCTGGGAGAAACAAGCGTCGCGAAGAACTGTCCAGCGACGCCTGTGGTTCATGGCACTCTCCACCTCGGAATGGGTGGCAGACAGCCTGTCCGCGTCCTCTGATGGAGGACCGTCCGGCGCGTGCCTTGCGTGGGCCTCCGCTTCCGGGCCGGGCGTTGGAGTCTGGCTGGTGGAGGCGTGATTGGCAACCTCTCCGGATATAGTCCGGCGAGGTCTCTTCGTCCTGAAGATAGCTCAAATGTTAATATACCCTGGAGGAGTAAAACACCAGGGAAAAAGAGAGGGTACGCCATACCTTTGCTCTGGCGCCTCAGTCCGGACTACGTTCCTTTTTGCCCCACGGGGCCCTGCGGCCCCCCGCCGGCTAGCTGCAGCGGGGTCGGCTTCCCGCCTCGGGAATCTCCCCTACAAAGCACGATTGCTGTCAGAACAACCAAACCCGTGAAAACGGAACCCCTCTTAAGGGGGTAAAGCTCCGGTGTTTGTCACCTGGGAGGCCGGGATTAACCCTGGGTAATCAGCTATAATAGCTACCAAGGTATCGTCCTTGCTTAGCTGATAAAACACTCCGTCGATATGCTCCACCGCTAAGTCCGGATCCTCTTCGGAGTCCGGGTCGAGGGACCGTTCTGGGTCCTCTGGCTGTGGAGGACGGCTGTTTATGTTTTTTTACCTCCTGACGCCGTCCTGCGTTGAATTCGTTAGACTGCCTATTTAATCATGAGAATATAAAATGAACAGGGAAGCACGATTGTCCGCTTACCCAATTCGGAGGACTATACATGGAAAATCCGCCCTGTAGGTCGACGCGGAGGAATTCCTCTTCTTCTCCCTTGTACAAAGAGGATAAGGTCTTCATTAGAGCATCAGGCGAGTCCGGCCCTTTACGGCCGTAACGGGTGGCGTCATCTTCCCCATTGAAATCCCACATGGGGTGGCTTCTGTATTGGAGCGGCTGCACCCCCCGCATAATGCATATGGCCATGACTTTAATCATGGTTAATCCGGAATGAGCTAGTAGCTTAATCCGGCCCATTAAGTAAAGGACGTCTCTGTCATTCTCTCTCTGAGAGCTCCGAGGACGCCAGCTCAGGCGTTTCTTCAGGGGAGCATTGTTGAACTCAGGGAGACCGGCCCGGATAGGGTCCGGCAGGGGGACGTCGTCTATATAAAACCATTCTAAAGGCCAATCCTCGGACGCCTTCTTCGGGGTTCCGGACGGGTATCCGACCCCGGCGATGCGCCATACTTCGGCTCCGCCCACTTGATATATGGACCCCTCCTGGGAACGGGGCACCAGGCAGAATATCTTCTTCCACAGCGCGAAATGAGCCTCGACGCCTAAAAATAGTTCGGAAAGAGCAACAAAGCCCGCGATGTGTAACACGGAGCCGGGCGTAAGGTGGTGCAGCTGGAGGCCATAGAACTCCAGAAGCCCGCGGAGAAAGGGATGAATTGGAAATCCCAGTCCCCTTATTAGATAAGGGACCAGGCACACCCGCTCCCCTTTAGAGGGACTAGGTGAGTTCTCCGCTTGTTTTCCACCTTGATAAGTGGTGAGTCCAGCTCGGACCGAGACCATATAGGCTTGAGGGAGGAATCCCTTGGCTTGAAGTGACACTAATTCGCTATGCGAGATGGAACAACTCTCCCAGTCTCCAGGGATAGGACTGGAAGGGCGAGAGTAGGAGCTACGGCGGCTGGCCATGTTGGAGTGGATCTTTGCTGGAGATGCTCTGATGATTTCTCGCGGAAGGGGAATGTGTGGTTTGGATCTGAATCCCCATCCTGTTATATGGGCGGCTCATTTATACGGCTAGGGGTTTGGATGTAAAACCGCCCCAACTTTTCGCATTCGTTTGACACGTGGAAGGCGGCCATTATTGGGCGTGAAAGCCAAGGAGCGCTGCATTATAAAAATCGGACGTTATACCCGCAGGTACACAAAGTTTGAAGGAGAACCCGCCTTGCAATGCCGAAGACAATCTGTGCGCCGGACTCATCGTCATTGAAGCCTGGTTCGGGGGCTACTGAGGGAGTCCTGGATTAGGGGGTGTTCGGATAGCCGGACTATACCTTCAGCCGGACTGCAGGACTATGAAGATACAAGATTGAAGACTTCGTCCCGTGTTCGGAAGGATCTTTTCTTGGTGTGGAAGGCAAGCTAGGCGTGCGGATATTCAAGATCTCCTACCATTGTAACCGACTCTGTGTAACCCTAACCCTATCCGGTGTCTATATAAACCGGAGGGTTGTAGTCCGTAGGACAACCATACAACCATCATCATACACAATCATACCATAGGCTAGCTTCTAGGGTTTAGCCTCCTTTGATCTCATGGTAGATCTACTCTTGTACTACCCATATCATCAATATTAATCTAGCAGGAGTAGGGTTTTACCTCCATCGAGAGGGCCCGAACCTGGGTAAAATAAATTGTCCCTTGTCTCCTGTTACCATTCGACCTTGACGCACAGTTCGGGACCCCCTACCCGATATCCCCCGGTTTTGACACCGACAGGGATGTACATACCTACAGAAATGATTGGGTTTCGATGCCTCGCCCGATCGCACACGGCCCCAGCCTGGGTCCCATGAGGGCCTATCCCTGATGATTTCTGGGTCGTGTGGGAAGGACCCCCCTATCACGCACACTCACTTGGCAACGGTTCCAAATGCCGTCGCGGAATGGGGTTAAAAACCGTTTGTTTAGGACCGACGCGCACCAGTGCACGTTAACATGGCCACGTAAATCACTAGCTAAAGTTTAATACCATTATACTTATATCCTGATGCAAAAGGTTGAGTACATGTTCGA
The DNA here is from genome assembly GCA_032464435.1 of Aegilops umbellulata. Classification (NCBI taxonomy): domain Eukaryota; kingdom Viridiplantae; phylum Streptophyta; class Magnoliopsida; order Poales; family Poaceae; genus Aegilops; species Aegilops umbellulata. Next base: position 296,614,014 of record CP136058.1, read on the forward strand.
AGAGTAGAGTTGCACACACGCACTCTGTCTCTCAGAATCTCACGCACACACACCAGTTAAGTGACACCCCCTTAAGCAGACCTGTATATTACAATTTGTGCACCCGTGGGTACACGTGATGGTGCGCATTTATTTAAGCCGGACAACAAACCCAAACAGTGTTGCATTCATTCCCCTCCCGCCGCCTCTTCTCTGGTCGTCGTCGCCCGATAGCCATGGCCTGGCCGACGGTAACGACATACGCCATACTCCCGCCGGAGCGGCGCTTTAATCTGGAGGCAGCGCGAAGCCCGGATCGCAGCCGCCTTGCCTCCGGAGTATGCACTAGCCGGAGCCGAACGAGGAGGCGTCGGAGGCAGAGCAGCACGCAGAGCCGGAGGAGGAGAACGACGATGCGGTGCCGGAATAGGAGGACGACGACGCGGGCAAAGCGGAGCCGGAGGAGGACGATGATTTCCATTATACTCAGACTTAAAGGGCTTTGACTTTCACGCCACATTTATTTCACAGAGATAAGAGAAAGGAAGTTTTAGTGGTCATGCATGTATCGTTTTGTGCTAGCACTCCTATATAAGGGTTGACCGGTCGCTTCCCGTGGACATGCGCGGGCGGTGGAACAGGAAGGAGAAGGGAAGTGGGCTGTGGAGTAACTTTTTTTACCACAATTTTTTAGGAAACTGAGTGCAATAATTGAGTAGTTTTGAAAACTACCAGTACTACACCTGAAACGGTTCAAAACCAATACCACCACCACGCCCGCATCTGACCGCCCTGGCCGACCCAACCCCCCTCCCTTGCCAGCGCGCGCTTCCCGCGTGAAACGGTCAGCGTTGCCCCGGAGCGTCAGTGCCGCATTAATGCCCAGCCAAAGTGGAGGCGACCTCTCACTGGCGCCAACTTTGAAGCAGCGCCACGGCCGAGAGAGCGCCGCTTCTCGGTGCACGCGACTGCTCCGCGTCGAGGCTGGCCATAGTTTGGATGAGTCTCCATCGCGGGGATCCACACTAGCTGCGATGACATGGACTCCCGTTGCCCACAGTTATGGATAGTTCCATCTATGAAGAACACGTGGGACTTGAACTATGAGACGGACATGTACCAAGGAGTGGACGTACGAACCTGAGTAATGTAGCGCAGTAAGTGAAGTAGAAAGGCACAAATAGTATGAACATGTGTGGCATATAGGCATTTGTCTCTTACTACCACTAAATGTTGTACGTGAAATGCACGGTGATGTTATGATGTACGTGCCTAAGTACTCTAGTACTACTATATTAATTGGAGGCGCACATTAAGTTTTATATTTGTTTACATGTATGCCCCGAGACCTTCCAACTAGACGTGTCTTTCTCTCCGGGTCGCACTTTGTATCGTTCATACCACTAGTTCTACTACATGTGGTCTCCGACCCAGAAGTGGAAGAAGTGGAGACGCTCTACCATGCTGTTCATGTCCCACTCCTTTCGCTGACGTGTGGGACATCCAGCACGTGCAGTGTTTGGCACTCCTTCATAAGAGTTGAAACGCTAGCATTCATCAATAATAAAAAATAAATATAAATCAGCAGTGATACTATACCACGCGGTTTACTTGCTCCTCGATATCGGAAAGAATACTTCTGTTCGCCGACATGTGGGACATCGACCATCCTGGTCCACTCGCCATGCACGCAGAACTCCAAGGGAGAGTCACCCCGGTCGTTGCGCTGCAGTAATAATGACTAATGAGCCATCAAATCACAGGCCCAACCTTACCCACTGTGAAGTTTCTTGGACGAAGGAACCATCATGACTTCGTTGAATTCCGCTTCTTGAAGAAAACTACTGTACCACCAGTACCGCTAGCTACAGTAGTACTGTACTCCAGCAGAGGCCTCCTTCGGTTCATAGGATAGGAATTTTATAGGAATATGAAAATCATAGGAAGTGAGATGACATGCATCTCAATTCCTATAGAGAAAGAGATGCCATTTGATGCATAGGATATGAATTTTTCCATTGAGTCTAATGTACTGGTAATTTGCTCTAAAAACTACAGTAGTAACTAGTACTGGTACATGCTCGTAATTAATTAAACAAACGTACGGGCGACACACACACACACACACTAACTACTAGTACTACTACTTCTCACATGCTAGCCAGAAACCGTCGTTCTCCTTCCCGGCTTTGTCGGCGATACCCCACCGTGCTTGGATCTCCGCCGACCTCTCCGCAGCAGCGCGTGCGTCCTCTTATTTCTTGCGGCGGCGGACCTCTCTTTTCTTGAGTGCTTTCTAACTTTTCCGCTCCCTATGTGTGGCTTTGGCCGCCTCTTGCTCTACCGCCCATTCGGCCTTGGCAGCTTCAAATTCCGCCCACGTAGGTGTGAGGTCGCGGGCGGCGATGAACTCGGCACGGCGGGATGCCATCGCTTCCCTACCATTTTGTGTGCGGTCGTGCATGGCGAGGAACTCGGCGTGGAGGGATGCCATCGCTTCCTTACTAGTTAGTGTGTGGTGCGGTGGCATGAACGACGCTTGGTGAGAGCTCTGGGGTGGAGTGGCCGGACAACCGTATAGTGCATTGGTTTGTCAAGAGCTCAAGGACAGAAGATGAAGGAAATTTGGATTCCCCTTCAATCCTGGTCATTTATTACCGAGTAAATGCATTGGCGGTCATTGAACTTGTCTTGATAGCTCACTTTGATCATTGTATACGATATATGGTGATTATACGGTCACTGGCTCAGTGTATAGCTCCGTATTTGTCTGGTTAACCAGTCAAACAGTCCGCATCACCTCATTAGCTCGTGTTCTTTATCTATCTATCTATGCGGGCCTACCTGTCAGTGGAGAAAGAAATAAAAACCAAAATTATGTGTATGTGAGGAATTAAACCATGGACTCGTCGCTGCAACGCACACTCATCAGCCAAATGAAAATGAACTACTTTGTGTTAAATGCACAAACCGATTTTTTTATATTATACGTGATGCACACATTAGCGCACACCGTCCATAGAGGCAAGTAGCATGTACGCGTGCAGACACTCACGCTCATGCTGTCGAACCATGCTAATGCATGCATGTTGCCCTCTCAAGCAAAGTCCTGCTCATGGCGCAACGCAAACGGCGAGCCCATCACCTGCGCGCCCTAGCGGTGCTTGACATTACTGTTTAGAAGTTTGCTGGCGGCCTCCGCGAACACCGAGCATGTATTCACCTGGCTCAACACCAACGGTCATACTCGTGCCTGGGCGCCGAGCTGCTCGACATTAGCCATGGCTCTACACACGACGCGACGACATGACTCGGCGCCTTGCTCATGTATATCATCCATCACAACGACAATCTATAAAACAGCCTAGCTAGAGAGGGTACTATGGTACCTATATATGTATCGTGAGCGACCGATCATAGTGCCACTGCACACGAGTGTGTGTTTGATCGATTCGTCCATTATTCGTAAGTTATGCATGGTTGTGTGGTATCTAATGGTGGTCGTCGAAGGCTAGCTGGCGACAAGAGCGGTTGCATGGACGCTTGGTTGTCAATACGTGTCGCATACGCTTCAAAGGCTCGTCATCCATTAGTTCACATTTTACCACAACGCCAGCGCCTGACTGCCCTGGCCTACCGAAACCCCTTCCATCGCTAGTGCGATGTTCCCGCCTGAAACAGACACCATCTCTCCAGAACGTCAATGCCGCATTGATGGGACTTAACTGCAGGTGTAGTTGGTGTGTCACTCACATGCGGGCCAGATGCCTGTTGGGCCCACATCTTAGTGACCCAACTGCACCTACAGTTAAGTCACCGAAGCAGCGTCCGCATTCACGCCTGACACGACCTCTCACTGGTGCCGGCATTGCAGCAGCACGACGACCGAGAGAGCGCCACCCACGCGGCATCCCGGTGCAAGCGATTTCTCCGCGTTAACGGCACCATGGACATCCTTCCGTCCGCCACCCACATTAATGACATGCGGCTACCGACGAACCTACTCCGGCGCCAGCCGTCCATCCGTATGCCGCGGCTCATTGCCATTCCCCCGCTATATTAACTTGAGCCCCAGCTCCCAGCCATAGCTAAAGACCCACACTCATTCTCCTCCGGTCCCTTCCTTCTATAGGAACCACTCCAACCATGGCTCCTGGCGCTCCAAAGCTCTCTTGGATGTACTGTCACAGGAGCAGATGAAGGACATCGGCGGCTCCGCTTCGGGCGCGCTCCAAAGCTCTCTTGGACGTACTATCGCAGGAGCAGACGAAGGAGATCGCCGGCTCCCCCCGACCGCCCTCTGCCGCCATGACCACGAAGCCGACGCACGTGCGCGGGCGCAGCCAGCAGCGAGGAAGAGTAGTACATGGTAGGTCGCTGCTGCTCTGGTCCCCGGAAGGCCACAACTCCTCCACTCAGTCCACGCCAAGCTTGGTGGGGTAAACATCGGTGACCGATTAGCCGCTTGACGATGACGTGGAGGCAGAAATCTTCAGAACCTTGTGCTCCGGAGGAGGAGGTTATCGAGGCGGAGCTGGACAAAGCCAAGGCGGATGAGGAGGAGGCAAAGGCAATGGCCGGTGTTCTCGGGGCTCATGGCGGGACATGGTGGTCGGGCGCTAGCGATCGTTTAGATTAGGTTTATAGTAGGTTTTAGTACGATTTGTGCAAAATATGTTATGAATTTCATCCAGTTTATAGGAAAAGTTTTCGAAATGTAATGAATTTCATCCGGTTAATTTGAAATTTCCTTTGTTAGCACGAATTTCGTCCGCTTAGTTCATTTAGTTGTCGAAAGGTATGCATGCAGGATTGGATGGCATCCTCTGCCATCAGTGTCCTCGGACAGATACCCGGAGTAAATTTGTGGGCCAGCGCTGGAGATGCCCTAACTATCATGCTATAATTGCTAACAGTGCTCCATTATTTCACAGGGAACAGTTATCCCTCGATCAAAATCAGATCCGCCATGTTTAGCACTCCTCCCACGTAAGAGTGTAGACACTTGCTTACATCAAAAATTGGAGTAAGTGGACGGCACTGTCGCACGTCATATCACTCAAACTAGCCCGCCTAACATGCGGGAAAGCCCCGCCCTTGTCGTCATTTTGTTCTGGATTTCTATCGATTGATCGCACGAAAGTGTTACGGTTTGCAAGTTCAAAAGGAAAAGGCGCTACACTTACGACTCGTACGCGTCGCGTTCGCGTTGCACCCCCGACAATCCGGCTCGCACGCCGCTCACCAGAGGAGACACGCGTTGTCTTGCATTTTCACTGACATGTGGGACTGCAATTGAATAAACCGTCAATAGCCGAAATCTAATCGCTTGGCGGGCGTCGTCTGAGAAGAGAGAGAAGGGGGAGGGAGAAGAGATCACCCGCCCACCGCGGAAGGACTCCAAGAAATATATGGTGATAATGTGAGGTGGTCCATGCGGGAGTCCGGACCACTTCCAAGCCCGCTTCTGACCGCCCTGGCCCACCAGAAAACCCCTCCCCCTCCCGCGTGCATTCCCCTCTCAGACGCCAGCTGCCCGCATTCATAGCAAGTAGTACTAGTAAAATACTGGGCTATAAGCCCGCTTATGTGGAGGAGAGAGAGGCATTGACAAAGTCAAGGAGTGGGCTCTGCAAGAGCCTGTCTCTACACGTGCTCCTAGGTATAAAAAACTAACTCTAAAAAAGAGGTATAAAAACAATTGTGTCTAAAAAAGAAAGGTAAAACCATTTGAGAGGAAATAGATAGAGAGAAAGTGAGAAAAACTTGTAACGTTATAGCTAACCTTATAGTCGACACTATGGTAGTATTACATGCGGAAGGAGGGAGTTGTGCACATGCCAAGTTCACTAGGCTGCCGTGTTTCACACACCTTCATCGTAATAGTGGAGACAATAGTTTCCATCAAAAATAAACAATGAATACGCATTGCTCGTCCTCTATATCGGAAAGAATACTTTCATTCGTCGACATGTGGGACGTCGACCATCCTGGTCCACCTGCCATGCACAAAATTATCCTAGTCCACCCCGGTCGTAACGCAGGTCCAACTTTCCCACTGGAAGTTGATCGTATGAAGGAACCATCATGACTTCGTTGAATTCCGCTTCTTGAAGAAAACTTACTGTACCTGCAATCTTGCTACCACATGCGAAGACTGGACGGCAATGTACCACGTCATATCACTATAACCCACTAGGCCAAACTAGCCCATCTAGGATTTGTACTCCCTCCGTTTCAAAGTTAGTACAAAGTTGAGTCATCTATTTTGGAATGGATGGAGTGCATCTCTGTACTGCTATGATTTTGTGTTCTCAAAAAATATCCTTTGTCAATCTAACGATTAGGAGTAGAAAGAGGGTCTTTCTCTCTCTCTAGATCTCTCTCCATCCCACAACCCCTCTAGCACACATACACACTCTCTGTAGCCACTCCGAAAGTACGACGTCACTACACATTCACGCTTCCAATCAAAAAATTACACATTAACGCATGTTACAAGTATGTGCCGGTTTTGTTGGCTATTAATGTGAGGCCTCCATTAGTTTAGAGGAATATTGTAGGAATTTCATAGGATAGGATTTCTATAGGAAAAATTTCTGTAGAGTCCTTTGGTGTATAGGAATGGAATCATATTCCTATGGAGGAATTCTTCCTATCCTCCACATTTCATAGGAAAATAAACATTAGCCTAGACTCAATGGAAAAAAATCCTATGATGTGAATCATGGGCATCTCCTTTCCTATTCCTACTAATAGGATTTAAGATACATGTCATCTCATTTCCAATGACTTCCCTATTTCTACGATTTTCCTACCCTATGAACCAAATGAGGCCTGAATGTATCTGTGTTGACTATTGTCTGATTGATCGCTAAGTCTACAATTTTAGGAGCTTGGGCTATTGGCCGATCGACAACGGATCAGACCTATAAGTGTACCACGAGCTCATCAGCCCCAACGTTTCTCTTTGGTGAGTGTTTTGCAAGTACTATAGCTCGCACAGTAACTAGCTTACTAACACCAAGAATCATCAAACAAGCCCTGCTGATATGATAAATAGTTCAAACTTACCTCTAAGCATGCCATATATTACATCAAAAGCTGGTGAGGATACATCTGTTTCCATAACTCGGAGTGTGTTCTCATGATTCACTATCAAACAAAAGTAGCAAGTACCGCCCACACAAGACAGTGCACTAGCCCTAAGATGGTTTGATAACACGCATCGTTCTGGTAATTAAACACAATGCAAACTACCCTGAAGGATTAGCGCGACCAACTATTTCTTGTCTTCGATCTCTCGGGCAATGAACAGAGCACAGACAGCGGCATGGGAATAGATCTCTGGGGCAATGTCCATAGGACGGCTGCGACATCGGAATCAATATCTGGGGCGATGTCCACAGGATGGGCATCGGCATCAGAATCGATCTCCAGGGCGATGTCCACAAGATGGACCGTGACATCGAAAACGATCTCTGGGGCATTGTCCACAGGATGGACCGCGACATCGTAATCATCAAGGACATCCACCGGGACCTGCACAACCCTAACATATTATTTTTTACCTTATGCAGCTCACCGGGGGATCCCATCCCTCCGGGGGCCATCTCCTCGTCCTCGATGGGGGCCATCGCCTTGCCAGGGGAATACTGCTTCTCAACAGCGACTATCTCCTCAAACTCGGCCTTGAGCCTCTCATAGGTGGCCATTAGTGTTTTTGGGGTAGGCACGGCGGGGCCCTTGTTGTTCTTCCAGCTTTCTTTGAGGAGTTCGTTCGCTAATGTCGTCAACTCTTTGGCCAGTGCTTGTTTCTTGGAGTTCTTCGTCTCCATGGGTTGGCCCGCCAACATGGCCAACTCGTTGGTCGGTGCTCGCTTCCTAGAGATATCTGTCTTGAGTGGGTTGTCCACCGGCAACTCTTTGCCTAGTGCTCCAGGATCCATCAATGAACTGACAAACAAAAAGCAATCGAAAGGAAACCACAATCGCAATGAAAACGGGAAATGAATAGGATGTGAGAATCGGTCGCTGCTTCGCAAAAATAAGATTATTGGAATGAAAATACAGTAGCATCACTGATTCGCCCACCTTTCCTTCGCTGGTACAGAAGAAATATGGCAGAAGTGAGTAGCCTGGAGTGAGGGTTTCTTCAAGAAAGGGGAGAAAGGGCTTCAACGAGCATTCCAGTGAAATGATGGTTTCTTCGTCCAGTCCAACTTCGAGGCCACTTTACCACTGTTGGTAAAGGTGTGGGTTTTGTGATATGACGGGTCATGATGGCCAGACCGGGGTGACCGGTGAGTCTCGACTGTAGCACCTCGCTGTGATCTGCTGGATGGCACGCGGGCTCGGATGCTTTGATGTCCCGCATGTAGATAGAGCGGCTAGTCATATACTCAATATTGTGCACCGCGACCAAGGCGGAGAGGAAAATGATAGAACTAACTATTTATTTATGGTGTAGATTCACTCATTTCGCTCCATATGTACTCATTTAGGGTGTAGTATTTGTTGAAATATCTAGAAAGACCAATACTCCTTTCCGGTTTACAGGGCTATATGTCAGGACCCCGATCCTAAGTCACACCGATCTAGCATGTAACACATCATATCACTTTGCGGCGTCACGCACGGTATTCCCACGGGTGCCACCTTACCTGGCCCGGGACCGTTTGCGCCTTTGGCTCACGTATATGATAGTGTTGCTAGCATCCATATGACAGAGAAACCGGTCCGACATGACTAGTCGTGAACCCAAAGTGGCGCTAACTTACGGGGATAGGCATACATGAACCAGCATCGAACATGTCGGTCATCAGCGTGTGAATCCGGGTTGTAGCAACTAGGCTAACAGGACTCAGGGAACCCGGGCTGTAGCAGGCTAGCAGGACTCCAGAAGTCACCGCGTGACATTTCCCCGAAGGGACAGACAGAGGAACAAAGTGGATCACATGCCGGCCAGTCTAAGTGTTTCGGAGCAGTAGCAACTGGACTAACAGAACTCCGGTAAACCGGGCTGTAGCAGATTACCATGGCTCAGTGGAAGCACTAGGCTACATTTCCCCATAAGAGAGGCTACCAAGGATAAACAACTAGGTTGTCGGATCCCACACATACCAAGCATTTCAATCATACACACAATATGCCCGATATGTTTAAATACAACATGGCATCACAACAAAACTCTACAACTCAAAGTATTTATTCATTAGACTCCGAAGAGCTAGATATTACAAACATGGGTCTGATGACCCATCATTCAAGTCATACAAGCAACAAGCACATGCGGAAGCTTATCTTGTCTGAGTACAGACAACTACAAATGAAAAAGGCTAAGAAGCCTGACTGTCTACAAGACCCTGCCGAGGGCACAAGATCGTAGGTGAGGTAACAAGCTAAACGTCGAAGTCCACGCGGAACTACTAGTGAGACTGAAGTCTCTCTGCAAAAACATAAATTAAACAAACGTGAGTACAAATGTACCCAGCAAGTCTTACATCAGAACTAGCTACATATGCATCAGTATCAACAAAGGGGGTGGTGGAGTTTAACTGCAGCAAGCCAGCTTTGACTCAGTGGCTATCCTGTACTACGACTGCAAGTAACTCTTTTGAGGTGGCGCACACGAGTCCACATATTCACAAAATCGATACACCACTATGGATCCGCTCCCGTCTCCCTACGATAACACCATCCATAGCACTCACGCTTATCTTGCGCATTTTAGAGTATCCACTTTCATTTGTCTATGAACTGTACAAGCAACCCAGAAGTCCTTTACCGCGGACACGGCTATTCGAATAGATGATGTTAACCCTGCAGGGGTGTACTTCTTCACACATGCTCTCGCCACTTACCACCATGTACACGTCGTGTATCTCGGCAACCTTCAAGCGGAAGCCTGGCGAGGGAGTCGGCCACGACCTGGCTAACCACACAAGTCTCTTGTCCAGGTTTATCGCCTATTCAGGTTCCATCCGCAAGGAGATCCGGCCGGGGTGTCGCTCACGGCCCCAAACGATGTGAGCAGGGTTCCCAAGCCCACCATCCGGGTGCCACTTGGTACACCGTGCCACTGTGCCTAGTCTGTCCCAAGCCCACCTGTACCGGGTGCCACTTGGTAGACTACTAACACTACCTACAAACACCAGAAACTAGTTGCAACTCCTGGACAGAGATCAGGTTGATTAATAAGTCGAGAGGGGCCGAGTTACCAGAACCCAATGTGTGGTAGTAACTGTTCATGGATCACAAACACAGAACTCAGTTCCTAAGGACGGTTTCAATGAGACAACCCACCATGTACTCCTACATGGCCTCTCACCGCTACCTTTACCAAATCGTGTTCACACACTTAGCTCTCAACAGAAGGACATGTTCACCACATTCCAAATCACCCTGATGAATCAGACCTGACTCAACTCTAAGCAGTAGCAGGCATGACAACAAGTATGAATGAGTAGGCACATCAGGGCTCAAACAACTCCTACTCATGCTAGTGGGTTTCATCTATTTACTGTGGCAATGACAGGTTATGCAGAGGAAAGGGGTTCAACTACCGCAACATGTAACAGTTGAATCGCTGTTGTCCTAATGCAGTAAAAGAGAGCAGGAGCGAGAGAGTGGGATTGTATCGGAATGAACAAGGGGGTTTTGCTTGCCTGGCACTTCTAAAGATGATATAGTTCTTCATCGGTGTCATCGATCACATCATCGGAACCACGTCTATCGAGAGGGGACAAACACCGGCAAACAAGGAAGAACACAATCAATGCAATGCACAATATGATGCATGATCATGACATGTCAATATACTGTGATCTAAGCTAATGCAGCTAAGAACAGAAGGGTTTGAGTTGATTTGAACCAAAGGTTCAAATTCAAATTCAAACTAAGAACTTATAAAGTGCATTATCATGTTTTGATCTAAACAATAAGGTTAAGTTGCTTAAACATGCATGAAACCATTACAGATGGATAGATTGGATTTTTCTGATCATTTTTCATATATAACTTATCTTATTTGGAGTTATAGATGATTTTCTATGAATTTTAGAAGTTTTGGGCATTTTCTGGAATTTTCTGAATAAGAATAAATCTAGTAAATGATTTAATGCGTCAGCATTGCCTCGGGGTAACGTCAGTAGTCAACGGGGATGGTCGAGGTCAAACCTGACCAATGGGTCCCGCGTGTCAGTGTTATTAGACTAACTAATTTTAGTTAGTCCTAGTCCTAGGTTAATTAGCAGGGCGGGCCCCACCTGTCAGTGACTCATCTAATTAGCTAAGTTAATTAACACTAACTAAACCTAACACTAATAAAACAGGGGCCTGGGCCCACATGTTAGTGACCCAGGGGGGTCAAATGTGGTCAAACCCCTGGTCAAATAAAGTCAAACCCGTCGGTTTTAAGCCGCCGGCGAGGCCAGACACGGCGGCGAGCTGCGGAAACGCTGCTCAGGGCGCCATTCATCGCGCGGTTTGCTTCTACGTTCTCCTGGAAGTGAGGCGCATCGAATGGAGGTAGCAGCTGGAGCTGGGGTGGCCTGAGTCGACGGTGGCGAGCACGAATGCGGCGGCCGGTGTTCGGGTGTTCGCGGGATCGGTGTTGCAGTGCGTAAACGAGCGCAGCGAGGCGCTAGGGAGGCTCTACGCGCGATGGTGAGCATGTTGGATGAACGCCCGGGACCAAATGGTCACCGGAGCTACGTCGGCGACGAGTGCAGGCGGCGGCGCAGTCGGGCAAGAGGGGCGCGGTGGCTACGGAGTGCAAGAGAGAGAACGGAGAGGGGAAGGATGATCAGGAGCTCACGGTGAACACGAGGAGCGAGTCGGCGAGCTCGGGGAGGGGCTGAAGCGAGCGGGGCAGCAAGGGGGATCTCCGGCGTCCGACGGCGAGGATTAGGATGATGGCGCCGCTTCAGGCGTCCCACGGGCGCGTGCTTCGTCTTGGAGCTCTGTGGCGTCGAGGCGGAACCTCTGGACTGCACGGAGAGGCGAGGGGAGAACGGTGGACACGGTGGCAGTGAACGGCGGCGACGGGCTCGCTCGAGTGGCTGCGGCGCGAGCGCTGGGAGGAGAGGGGGGAGATGCAGGGGTGTCGTGGCGCTCTTGGCGCCCTCCAGCAGCGGCGACAGCAAGCAGGAGGTGGCCGCGCGCGTGATGGCGTGCGGAGGCCACGCCCCCTGCGTACTAGCGTGAGGTAGGGGATGACTGGCACCTCAAGTGGGCTGGGCTGCTACAGTAACGGGCTGGCCAGGTAAGTGGCCCAGGTAGTTCTCTCTCTCTCTCTCTCTCTCTCTCTCTCTCTCTCTCTCTCTCTCTCTCTCTCTCTCTTCTTCTGTTTTCTATTTTCTGCAGGTTTGTGGCTTTTCTAAAAATACTTAGGCACTTTCAAAAATCACCAAACTTCTCATGCCCACTGTTTAGCATATTACCAACATGGAACATTTCAGTTTAGGATTATTTGGACATTTAAAATATTTTATAGCATTTAAATGCCCAAATGCAATTAACATATGATTTAATCCAGTGACCTTAGGATGACCTAGAAAATTGTGCACCATTTTTGTCATAGGTTTAAGACCAAAGCAAAGATGATGAACATTTTAGAAGGGCATTTCAGGTTCATTGAAGATAATTTTAGTAAACCCTAGTTGGTTTCAGGGGGGTGCTGGGGGTTCTGTCATCCCCATTTCAACTTTCTGTGAAAAGTAAACATGATGCAACACCAGATGCTAGCACTAAGCATTGTCAGAACTAGGGATGTGACACTATACTAGCAAGTACTACAATAGTGGGCTTATAGCCTGCTTACATAGCAATTTTGTCTCATGCAAGAGCCTGGCTATATGCGTGCTCCAAGGCTCCGCACCACGCCCCACCCCTACACAAAGACTGCCACGCGAGCGTTCGCAACTACCACGTTCAGGTTGCGCTTGTCTCTTTGCCTCTTCGAGAAGACGAACAATGATGTTACTACTTCTACAACATCGAATCAACTGTTGCATGTTCGTCCACCGCGTGCGGGAGGGATAGCTTGTTGTACTAGTAAGCAAAAGCATGTCCTCGTCTGCGAGCCATCGCGCGCATGGGCGAGGGAGAAGGCGTGTAGTAGTAAAATCAAGTTTCTCCTCATTGTACGAGTTGACGCGACACATCATAGCACTGGCCCCACATGCTTCCCTCTAAACTTGGCTAAAAGACCCGCAGTGTACAATATATTTGCTGCAACCTCTAACATTTACCCCACCACAAATTAAAATATATATTCCTGTCTTGACCCGATGAGCGTGCAAACTACAATCACCAGGATGACAGGTAGGGCCAGAAGATTATTTTAATCAAAAAAATGCTTTGAGACGGCCTCATAGCATGGACCCGGCCCCAACGATTTTAAACTTAGAGGCATGGTGCATGCTATCCTAGACTACTCTACAGATGAAACTGCCACACGAGTGTCCGGGTTGCGCTTGGCTCTTCGCCTCTTCGGGAAGTCAAACAATGATGGTACTACTGCAGTGGAGTACTAAAGTATGCTTCTGGCCATCCGACACCGAATGAACTGATGCATGTCCACCGCGGACGTTGATCCTCTGACTTTGTAATCCCTGCCATGCCCTGCCTTTGTGTCACTGATGGGTGGGCCCCATGCTCTGTGGGACCCATGTGTAAGTGATTCAAAGGTTGGCTAGGCCATGGCAGGGGATTCTCGTCCATCCACCGTGTGCGGGAGGGAGAGCGTGTAGCGAAAGCTTCTCCTAGTCCTGCCAGCCACCACGCTCATGGGCCAGGGAGAGGGCATTGTAATCAAACTTCTCCTTGTTGTACGAGTTGATGCGACACATCAAAGTAGTGCACTCGATATATTTCAATAATTTGTGTTTATCGATGCATTAATTACAATGCATGCATGCATGACGTGACTTTCCTTTTGATACTTGCATGTGTCGATTTAATGCACCTTGAAGTAGTATGAATATGTGATGGTAAAGCTTTGTAATGCCCCGGCCCTAAAGCGAGATATTGTTGTGCCGAGGAGGGACGATAGACGAGGAGCTCCGTCCTGGTTTATTGGTCCCTATAATAATCTGTGCCAAATTTTGCCTATAAATTTAACTAACCAAATGTCCATGCATGTCACAAAAAAATACATCATTGAAAACTATGTTCAAATACGAATCAAAGGATATAATTTTTGTTAACATGCACTAATATTTTGTTAGTTAAATCTTTGGTCAAAATTTAGCACAAATTACAAAGGGGCCCAATAAATATTATACTCTCACATTTTGTTTTGAGGATACTCCCACATAGAAAATATAAATAATAATGCATGTTGGGGCAACCCACGTTTCCGATAATTTTATCCGTGGGCTTGTTCACAAAATATACAAGGCGGTGGTTGTTCATTTAATGGAGGGTCTAGTACCAGACTTGAACGATACGAAGTGCGATCTGGCACACCGTAACACCACTTGGAATAAGCGGGTAGCTATCTCAAAAAACAATCAACAACTCAAAAAAAGGCGACCTAGCAGGTACACAATTTTAAACGATTGTTTTGATGGAGTGAAAAAAGAAAACTACCCCACTATACGTATCTATACCCCTATATAGTGTGCGAATAATTTTGAAAGTTGGTCATTGGATGAAGCCAATCCGACGGTACAGAGATGGCAAATCCGAGCACTACTGGCCATTGGATATCATCTACATTCCACCAGATTCTGCCACATGTACAATCTAGAAGACTCCATGGTTGAACTTAAGCATAATGCACAAACCTCAAAACACAAGAACTTCTCCTTTGTTCTTGAATCTTCCATATCTTAATTGCCCAAACTTTTTTTCTAAATGAATTGTCACTATTTGTTTTTAACTTTATGCTTTACAATGCACAATACCATAAATCTTAAAATAGATTTTTTGATAAAACTAATTGATTTTGAATGAGATGAACTATAAGAATTAAACGAACATCTACATCATGCATATATGACTCAAAGCTTACATGCTATAGTGTGGTATTTATTCATAATTTGGTTACCAAATCTCATGCGTGCAATGCACGTGTACCTTACTAGTATATATAGGCTGGAGCCTCTGCGCTTGCTTGCTAGGGTTGCTCTATTCACGCACTCTCATCCTCTCAGATCTAAACAAGATAGCGGTGGTAACATTGTCTTTTTATCCTCACCGCTGGTTACAGATCCGGACGTATCCCCCTCCATCTCTGAAGGGGAGGAGGGGCAGCGTTTAGGTTGTCGTCGACAGCGAGGGAGGAGACCCACTACCGGCCGCAACGTTATCTCTGGCCGAGCACTGGCGCGGGAGGTCCTCCGATCCCTTCGTCGTTGCCCTAGTGTGGGCGGATCCGGCCTCCCGCCGCCCACCTATCCACATCCCGATGACTTTCAGGTATATCTTCCTTCTAAACCGGCCTAAATCTACTTCCCCAGCTCGCTACGTCGCTGCATCTGCATCATTTTCTACCTCTCAGCCCCTCTTGATTGGATGGTCCAACGTCACCTTTTTTTCTATTGTTAGAGGTAAAGGTACTTCATGGAGTCGAATCTTGTACTTGGTTCAAACAAGAAATAAAGGGGGGCCATTTAGTATGTACACCAGACTTGGTACAAACAGGAAGGAAAGGGGGTGAAAGTAGTACAGACTGGTCATCCAACCGGTCTCTTGGTTGAAAAGGGAAATATAGGGGAAACGTTGTACACAGTGGTATGACCAGGACTAGATTTGCTATCCACACATAGGAGTAGGTGGCTAGAGTGAACAAAAATGGGACCAACCCAGATATGTTTCTTATATGTTTGTTTCTCGGGGCAACAAACTCTGAATCACCACTTTATGCCTCTATTTAGGTACATGGTGCTGGACTGCTGGTGCACCCACTGTCCCATGCCCTTATACCAAATATTTAGCTGTTCTTAATCTAATGCCCTTGGTAAAATGAAGCCATGCCACTGTTATAAGCCATGACAAGTTTAGCCAAATGTTTTTGCCAGTAATTCTTTGAGACCCTGACTGTTTCCTATGTAGCTTTTTGTGCAAACAGGGATATGCATTTCACCTTGTTGCTATTGTGACCTTTTGGTGCACTGCACAAAACACTTCTTAAAAGAAGTGACTTTTGTGTTGTTTAACTGGAATGTCAGAATGGAACCGTTGGTTCATTTTAGTGGAATTGCACAAAGGGAGATCTGTGTTCCAATCCTCATCATCCATATTGGCACCATAACATTCCTTTAGGTAAGAATGATATTTAATGCATGTGTTCATCTCTATTTTGCGACTGCCATGAGAAAATAATGCTATTGTTTACTATTACACTTGTACTCCCTCACTGACAAAACCAATTCTGAAATAGAAGGCCAATCATGTACTTGGTTTCACCAACCGGTGAGGAGAAAGAGAAACAGAGCATGAATAGGAAGAAGAAGAAGAAGAAGAAAGAGGAAATGGAGATCACACGATGGTACCGCCCTATGTTATCCTGACATATTCCTAGTGGTATTGTATTGCTGTGTTGCTACTAGTCTTAATTTAGTTGGAAGACTAGCAAGATGCATGTGCGTTGCACGTAACATCAAGATGCATTTTTATGAGTAGTTTAACTTGTGAGAGAAAAGGATTAACGAGGGAAGGCCTTATTTGCAAATGTGGAGAGGGGTGTGGGTGCCTTTTTGCAAAATTTCCATAGTTTCCTTCCTATCCGTCAGATATAAATCGGACGTCCTATATTGCAGGATGGCAGGCACACCATCATGACCAACTTTGTTTTTTATAAGAGTAGAGTAGATAAGAGTAGAGTAGAGATAGATAGAAAAATGCAGCAGAGTAGTACTTGGGTTGACAACACATCATACTAATTAACTGGATTCTGGATGCATCTGTGACCCAGCTCTACACGATCAACAGTGCTAAGGTGATCTTGCTGAAGCTGAGGCTTTAGTCGAGGCCATTCAAGGGCTCTGGCAACGTCTACCTTCCACGTGAGAAGATCCTCCAGGGAGCCCTTCCATTTCTACTGTCTCTCCTGCAAGGTCACTTAATTAATCAGGAGTAGTTAAGTAGCACTAATTTATTGCTGCCTAATTTTCCTGTCAGAGTTAAACAAATCTTTAGTAGCACCCTATGTTGAATCATGTATGTGTGTATGTGCGCCTGTGGAGGTGAATCATGTGATGGAGCATGATATGTCTCCAACGTATCTACTTTTCCAAACACTTTTGCCCTTGTTTTGGACTCTAACTTGCATGATTTGAATGGAACTAACCCGGACTGACGTTGTTTTCAGCAGAATTGCCATCGTGTTATTTTTGTGCAGAAACAAAAGTTCTCGGAATGACCTGAAACTTCCCGGAGAATATTTTTGGAAATAATAAAAAATACTAGCGAAAGAATCAAGGACATGGGGCCCACACCCTGTCCACGAGGGTGGGAGGCGCGCCTGCCCCCCTGGGCGCGCCCCTGCTTCGTGGGCCCCCTGGTGTTCCAACGACCTCAACTCCAACTCTATATATTCATGTTCAGGGAGAAAAAAAATCAGATAGAAGGATTCATACAGTTTTATGATACGGAGCCGCCGCCAAGCCTTAATCTTTCTCAGGAGGGCTGATCTGGAGTCTGTTCGGGGCTCTGGAGAGGGGAATCCGTCACCATCGTCATCATCAACCATCCTCCATCACCAATTTCATGATGCTCACCGCCTTGCGTGAGTAATTCTGTCGTAGGCTTGCTGGACGGTGATGGGTTGGATGAGATTTATCATGTAATCGAGTTAGTTCTGTTAGGGTTTGATCCCTAGTATCCATTATGTTCTGAGATTGTTGTTGCTATGACTATGCTATGCTTAATGCTTGTCACTAGGGCCCGAATGCCATGATTTCAAATCTGAACCTATTATGTTTTCATGAATATATGTGAGTTCTTGATCCTATCTTGCAAGTCTATAGTCACCTACTATGTGTTATGATCCGACAACCCCGAAGTGACAATAATTGGGACCACTCCCGGTGATGACCGTAGTTTGAGGAGTTCATGTATTCACTATGTGTTAATGCTTTGGTCCGGTACTCTATTAAAAGGAGGCCTTAATATCCCTTAGTTTCCATTAGGACCCCGCTGCCACGGCAGGGTAGGACAAAAGATGTCATGCAAGTTCTTTTCCATAAGCATGTATGACCATATTCGGAATACATGCCTACATTACATTTATGAATTGGAGCTAGTTCTGTGTCGCCCTATGTTATAACTGTTGCATGAATAATTGCATCCGACATAATTCTCAATAACCGATCCAATGCCTACGAGCTTTTCACATATCGTTCTTCGCTTATTTACCTTACCGTTGCTGCTGTTACAATCATTACAAAACCCCAAAAATATTACTTTTGCCACCGTTACCGCTACTATCATACTGCTTTGCTACTAAATACTTTGCTGCAGATATTAAGTTATCCAGGTGTGGTTGAATTGACAACTCAACTGCTAATACTTGAGAATATTCTTTGGCTCCCCTTGTGTCGAATCAATAAATTTGGGTTGAATACTCTACCCTGAAAACTATTGTGATCCCCTATACTTGTGGGTTATCAAGACTATTTTCTGGCGCCGTTGCCGGGGAGCATAGCTCTATTCTTTGAGTCACTTGGGATTTGTATCTGCTGGTCACTATGAAGAACTTGAAAGACGATAAAACCAAAATTTATCCCTCCACTATGAGGGGAGGTAAGGAACTGCCATCTAGCTATGCACTTGATTCACCTTCTGTTTTGAGTAAGCTTGCGACACCTAAACCTGCTTCTGCTATTAATTCTGATATGTCGCATGTTATTGATGATGCCACTTCTACTATGCATGATACTTATGATGAAACTACTTCTATGCTTGATACTACTGTGCCACTTGGTGAATTTCTTGATGAACAACATGCTAGGGCTTGAGAGAATGAAATTATTGAAACTGATCATATTGATGAAAGTGATGATGAAGATTCCACCCCTAGATATGGACTGCCTGTTGTGCCTGAGGGTTATGTTATGGATGAAGAAACTACTAGAGACTTTCTTGCTTGCAATGATAGAAGTGATCTTAAAAAATTATTAGCTAAGCCTATGATCCTGCTTATGCTACTTCACCTATATTTGTTACTGATAAGGATTATGATTTCTCTGTTGATCCTGAGATAATTACTCTAGTTGAATCTGATCCTTTTTATGGTTATGAATCTGAAGCTGTTGTGGCAAATCTTACTAAATTAAATGATATAGCCACCCTGTTCACTAATGATGAGAAAATTCACTACTACTATATCCTTAAATTATTTCCATTCTCATTAAAGGGTGATGCTAAGACATGGTTTAATTCTCTTGATCCTGGTTGTGTGCGTAGTCCCCAGGATATGATGTATTACTTCTCTGCTAAATATTTCCCTGCTCATAAGAAACAAGCCGATTTAAGGGAAATATATAATTTTGTGCAAATTGAAGAAGAGAGTCTCCCACAAGCTTGGGGGAGGCTTCTCCAATTACTTAATGCTTTGCCTGATCATCCTCTCAAGAAAAATGAAATACTTGATATCTTTTATAATGGACTAACCGATGCTTCCAGAGACCACCTGGATAGCTGTGCTGGCTGTGTTTTCAGGGAAAGAACAGTTGATCAAGCTGAGTTGCTATTGAATAATATGCTGATCAATTAAAATAATTGGACACTTCCCGAATCAACTCCTAAGCTAACTCCGAAGAAAAGGGGCGTTCTATTTCTCAGTCCCGAAGATATGCAAGAGGCAAAGAAATCTATGAAAGAAAAAGGTATAAAAGCTGAAGATGTTAAGAATTTACCTCCTGTTGAAGAAATACATGGTCTAAATTTGCCGCCTGTTGAACAAACACATGGTCTTGATAACCCGACACAGGTAGTAAAGGTAAATTCTCTCTATAGATTTGATGAAGGTGAAATTCCTCGTTATAAGTCTGCTAGCCAATGCTTAGATGAGTTTGATAATTTTATTGTCAAACAAGAAAATTTCAATGCTTATGTTGGTAGACAATTGAAACACAATGCTTATATGATTGAACATTTGGGTGATTATATGTCCAGAGTTAAAGGTGAACTTAAACTCATTAGTAAACATGCTTCTATGGTTACCACTCAAGTAGAACAAGTACTTAAAGCTCAGAATGATTTGCTCAATGAATTGAATAATAAGAAGAATGATAATGTTGTTAGAGTTATGACTAGAGGGGGTAGAATGACTCAGGAACCTTTGTATCCTGAAGGTCACCCTAAGAGAATTGAGCAAGATTCTCAGAGAACTAATGTTGATGCACCTAGTCCTTCTAAAAAGAAGAAAAAGAAAAATGATAGGACTTTGCATGCTTCTAGTGAACCTGTTATCGACACACCTGAGAATCCTAATGATATTTCTATTTCTGATGCTGAAACACAATCTGGTGATGAACATGAACCTAGTGATAATGTTAATGATGATGTTCATGTTGATGTTCAACCTAGTAATAACAATGATGTAGAAATTGAACCGGTTGTTGATCTTGATAACCCACAATCAAAGAATCAACGTTATGATAAGAGAGACTTTGTTGCTAGGAAGCATGGTAAAGAAATGGAACCATGGGTTCAGAAACCCACGCCCTTTCCTCCCAAACCATCCAAGAAAAAGGATGATGAGGATTTTGAGCGCTTTTCTGAAATGATTAGACCTATCTTTTTGCGTATGCGTTTGACTTATATGCTTAAAATGAAACCTTATGCTAAGTATATGAAAGATATTGTTACAAATAAGAGAAAGATACCGAAAGCTGAAATTTCCACCATGCTTGCTGATTATACTTTTAAGGGTGGAATACCAAAGAAGTTAGGAGATCCAGGAGTGCCCACTATACCATGCTCCATTAAGGGAAACTATGTTAGAACTGCTTTATGTGATCTTGGAGCTGGCGTTAGTGTTATGCCTCTCTCTTTATATCGTAGACTTGATTTGAACAAGTTCACACCTACTGAAATATCTTTGCAAATGGCCGATAAATCAACTGCTATACATGTCGGTATTTGTGAGGATGTGCCTGTTGTGGTTGCAAACGTTACTATTTTAACGGACTTTGTTATTGTTGATATTCCCGAGGATGATAGTATGTATATTATTCTTGGAAGACCCTTTTTGAATACTGTAGAAGCTGTTATTGATTGCAACAAAGGCAATGTCACTTTTCATGTTAATGGTAATGAGCATACCGTACACTTTCCGAGGAAACAACCTCAAGTCCACAGTATCAATTCTATTTGAAAAATTCCATCGATTATTATTGGAGGTTTTGAATTTCCTCTTCCTACTGTCAAAAGGAGATATGATATTATTATTGTTGGGGATGTGCATATCCCCGTTGAGGTAACCTAGTGTTATTCGAAATTTCTCCGGTTTCATGTTATTCGAAATGAGTTTGTTAACAAGACCTGATCAACCATGTTAGTGGATTCCTTTTGATGAGCATGAGATGGATGAAGTTAGAAGCACAACCCTTTGTACCCTCCTTTTACTTTTTGTTATTTAGTTGAAATAAAGTAAAAATAGTATTTTATGTATGTTTTCTGAATTATCCGTGCAATAAAAAAATACTCCGAAAATAAAAGTTCAAATGCCCCGAAATTGAAATATGATTTTTTTTCCTAGAATATTTGAGAATATCTGGCGCTGAGAACACATCAAGGGTAGCTGGCACCTGGTCACGAGGGTCCAGGGCGCACCCACCCCCTGGGCGCGCCCCCCTGCCTCGTGGGCCCACGGTGGCTCCCCTCCACTTATTCCAGCCACCACACACTCTTTCTTCCTCCAAAAAAAATCACCAACTAGCTCAAGCACGAGTTCTAGCTCATTTTGCTGCGATTTTCGATCTCCTTGCTCAAAGTGCCTCTCACAAAACTGCTTAGGGGGATTGTTCTTTGGTATGTGACTCCTCCAATGGTCCAATTAGTTTTTGTTCTAGTGCTTTATTCATTGCAAATTTTTGCTGCTTAGGTGACCCTGTTCTTGAGCTTGCATGTCAAATTTATATGGTCCCAAGTAGTTCTAATGCATGATATAGTCTCTAGGCACTTGTATGAGTAGTTGCTATCAATTTTGTTGAGCTTGGTTCACTTTTACTTGAAGTTACTAAAATTTTCAGAAATTTTTCAGAGGAAGAAATATGTTTAGGAAAATGTACCAAGGTGGCCCTTCAAGGAAGCAAGGACCCAGGCTCGCAATACGCGATGCGGACGATGAACCACCGAGGAAAGCTCAAGTGCGGGCTTGTGAGTGGCCTTTAGAGGACTTTATGGATCGAGCAGGAATCAAGGAAGAATTTAACGCATATGTGCGTAATGCTGATCTTGAGAGCTTCAAGGCAGATAAGTGTCGTCAGTACCACTATCTCATTGATTCCTTTGTGAGAAGGTTTGAATTTTCATCATCACACAATTCTCAAACTGTCCTATTTGATCTTTATGAAAATTCTTATACTACGAACTTAGAGGATTTTAGCACTGCTTGCAAACTTCCACAATGGGGTAGCACTAGTGAGCCTCGCAAATCTGAGTTTAGAAATTTTCTTGCTAGTATAACTGGGGGGGAGTCTAGAGATATAACACAAGCTACCATAGGGAGCATTCATTTTCCTGCTATACATTAATTTGCTCTCTTCATAGGTAGGTGCTTAAATGGTAAGGATGAAGCATGTCACATGTGTGTCCCTGACCTCAGTGTTCTCAAGAGTGCTGTATTAGGAGATAAACATTATAATTTGGGAGCCATTGTTGCACGTAGGTTGCATAATAATAGAATTAATGGAGATTTCTTTGGTGGAATTTATGCAACCCGTTTAGCTAATTTTCTTGGTGTACCCATACTTGAGTATGATATTGAGTTGCCTCCTGTTTATTTAGATTATGAGGCTATATTTCGTCATCAATTTGCTGAGAGGAATGATCAGTTCCTCGAGTACCGACTAATCTTTGACAGGCGACGCACCTATCACGTTGCTCTCCCCGCTCCTACTTTCTTTGTCTTTTAGGCAAAAGGGAGATATGTTATAACTAGGGAGGAGGCAAACGAGTATGAGAGGAGGACTGAGATAGCTCGCCTCCAAGCTGCAGCCCACGATGCGATAGCCGCTGCATCTTAGTACGACCCCAACTATAACTTTGGATATCCGCTAGGCCAGCCGTGGCAATAGACCAACTTAGGCCAAAAGCCTAAGCTTGGGGGAGTACGTATTTCTCACCGACATTACATTTATGTACACACACTCATGCTAGCTGTCAGTGCTCATACTTTTTCACTGTAATATCCATGCTAGTTTATTTTTCTTTTTCTCGCTTTCTTCTTGTGTGTTTAATAAACCTTCAGAAAAAACAAAAAAATTAGTTGTAGCTTTTAGCTAGTTGAATTTTCATGCTGTAGTAGTAACAATTAAAAAGAAAACCCAAAAAGATTTCTTGTTCTTCTTTTTCTTGTTGGGAGCTTTCCCGTGTAAATAGTTTTATTTATTTTCTTTTCTTTTCTTTGGGGGTCGATAGGAGAAGACCATGATGAAAATGTTGAAGTGGCTCTTATATACATTATTGTTGATTTAATCAAGAGCCCATATTGCCTTGTCTTCTCCTGTTTGTTGAATGCTTGCAGATTCCAGCTTAGTCCAATGCACGTGCACTATTACTATTATTCACATCGTTCGGTCGTGCAAGTGAAAGGCAATAATGACGATATGATTGAGATGAGAGAAGCTGGTATGAACTCGACCTCTCTTGTTTTTGTAAATATGATTAGTTCATCATTCCTGATTCAGCCTATTATGAATAATCATGTTTGCAATGACAATTAGAGATTATAGTTGCTTATGTCATGCTTAATTAGCTAGGAGTTTATAATGGTTTACCTTGCGTGCCAACATGCTATTAAAATGGTTGTGATGTGGTATGATAGGGTGGTATCCTACTTTGAATGATTCGAGTGACTTGACTTGGCACATGTTCACGCACGTAGTTGAAACAAAATCAACATAGCCTTCACGATCTTTATGTTCGTGGTGGATTATATCGTACTCATGCTTGCACTCAATGTTTATTAATTTTAATGCATGTTCATGACTGTTGTCGCTCTCTAGTTGGTCACTTCCTAGTCTCTTTATAGCCTTCACTTGTACTAAGCGGGAATACTGCTTGTGCATCCAATCCCTTAAACCCCAAAGTTATTCCATATGAGTCCACCATACCTTCCTATATGCGGTATCTACCTGCCGTTCCAAGTAAATTTGTATGTGCCAAACTCTAAACCTTCAAATAAAATTCTGTTTTGTATGCTCGAATAGCTCATGTACCAACTAGGGATGTCTGTATCTTCCATGCTAGGCGGGTTATTCTCAAGAGGAGTGGACTCCGCTCCTCACTCATGAGAAAATGGCTGGTCACCGGGATGCACAGTCCCATGCTTTATGCAAATAAAATCAAAATAATTGCAAATAAAACTCCCCCGGGACTATTGTTAGTTGGAGGCACTCGTTGTTTCGAGCAAGCCATGGATTGGTGCTTATTGTGGAGTGGGAGTGTAAACATTACCATTCTGTTTGGGAACCGCCTATAATGTGTGTAGCATGGAAGATATCGCCATCTCTCGGTTGTTATGTTGACAGTGAAAGTATGCCGCTCAAAATATTATTTATCTCTGCTTTAAAATCGAGCTCTGGCACCTCTACAAATCCCTGCTTCCCTTTGCGAAGGGCCTATCTATTTACTTTTATGTTGAGTCATCACCCTCTTATTAAAAAGCACCAGCTGGAGAGCACCGCTGTCATTTGCATCCATTACTTCTAATCTATGTTGAGTATAACTATGACTGGATCTCTTTTACCATGAATTACAACTAGTTAGTCCTTGATCTTTAAAGGTGTTCTGCATTTATGTTTTGCGGTCTCAGAAAGGGCTATCGAGATACCATCTTGTTATATCATATCATGATTATTTTGAGAAAGTCTTGTCATCCGAGATTTATTATTATTGCTCGCTAGTTGATTATGCCATTGATATGAGTAAACATGAGACCTAAATATTATTGTGAATATGGTTAGTCATAATCTTTGCTGAAAACTTGAATGTTGGTTTTACATATTGGGTTTTTATCACTTTTGCCACTAGTTGTGCCACAGTACTCACTTTTGCCATTAAAAATTTTCATTACTCAATAATGCCACTGTTCCGTTAGAAACACACTCAAAAATGCCATTTTCTGACGTTACCGTCAGTCAAAGGGTCGTTGACCGCGCGATATGACCGCAATGCCCCTGGTTCCATTACTTCCCGAACTGTGGGCCCGACATGTCAGGGGCAGGGAAATAATTTTTAGGATATAAAAATAGGCAATACAGGGGTTCGAACCCCAAACCTCTTTGGAGAAGCTCGCACGCGCTAGCCAATACACCCAAGGTCACAAGCTGACTAATCAACGTAGATACGCTACATATCCTTACATGACATCTAGGCATAGCTATCAACAAACCAAGTCTGGGGTTCGAACCCATCTATCTGCTTGTGTGCCGAATGTTTTCAACCTTATGTACATGCGGCATTGCTAATTTTTTAAGAGAAATTTAGAGAACCATTTGTTGCTGCTGTTGCGTGTACAACTCGATTTTACTTGGTTTGTTAATAGCTATGCCTAGATGTCACATAAGATATGTAGCGTATCTCCATTGATTAGTCAACTGGTGACCTTGGGTGTATTGGCTACCGCGTGCGAGCGCCTCCCAGGAGGTCTGGGGTTCGAACCCCTGTATTGCCTATTTCTATATTCTAAAAATTATTTCCCTGCCCCTGACATGTCGGGCCCATAGTTCGGGAAGTAATGGAACCAGGGGCATTTCGGTCATATCGCGCGGTCAACGACCCTTTGTCTGACGGTAACGTCAGAAAATGGCATTTTTGAGTGTGTTTCTAACGGAATAGTGGCATTACTGAGTAGTGAAAACTTTTAGTGGCAAAAACGAGTAGTGTGGCACAACTAGTGGCAAAAGTGATAAAAACCCTTACATATTTACAACGACAAGAGCAAAGAGAGTTTGTAAAAGTTTTTCTTTATCACTTTCAGTTTATCAACTGAATTGCTTGAGGACAAGCAAAGGTTTAAGCTTGGGGGAGTTGATACGTCTCCAACGTATCTACTTTTCCAAACACTTCTGCCCTTGTTTTGGACTCTAACTTGCATGATTTGAATGGAACTAACCCGGACTGACATTGTTTTCAGCAGAATTGCCATGGTTTTATTTTTGTGCAGAAACAAAAGTTCTCGGAATGTGAAACTTCACGGAGATTATTTTTGGAAATAATAAAAAAATACGGGTGAAAGAATCAAGGCCAGGGGCCCACACCCTGTCCACGAGGGTTGGAGGCATGCCTGCCCCCTGGGCGCGCCCCCTGCCTCATGGCCCCCCTGGTGCTCCACCAACCTCAACTCCAACTCTATATACTCGTGTTCGGGGAGGAAAAAATCAGAGAGAAGGATTCATCGCGTTTTACGATGCGGAGCCGCCGCCAAGACCTAATCTCTCTCGGGAGGGCTAATCTGGAGTCCGTTCAGGGCTCTGGAGAGGGGAATTCATCGCCATCGTCATCATCAACCATCCTCCATCACCAATTTCATGATGCTCACCGCCATGCGTGAGTAATTCCATTGTAGGCTTGCTGGACGGTGATGGGTTGGACGTGATTTATCATGTAATCGAGTTAGTTTTGTTAGGGTTTGATCCCTAGTATCCATTATGTTCTAATATTGATGTTGCTATGACTTTTCTATGCTTAATGCTTGTCATTAGGGCCCGAGTGCCATGATTTTAGATCTGAACCTATTATGTTTTCATGAATATATGTGAGTTATTGATCCTATCTTGCAAGTCTATAGTCACCTACTATCTGTTATGATCCGGCAACCCCGAAGTGACCACAATCGGGTCCACTCCCGGTGATGACCATAGTTTGATGAGTTCATGTATTCACTATGTGTTAATGCTTTGGTCCGGTACTCTATTAAAAGGAGGCCTTAATATCCCTTAGTTTCCATTAGGACCCCGCTGCCACGGGAGGGTAGGACAAAAGATGTCATGCAAGTTCTTTTCCATAAGCACGTATGACTATATTCGGAATACATGCCTACATTACATTGATGAATTGGAGCTAGTTCTATGTCACCCTATGTTATAACTGTTGCATGAATAATCGCATCCGGCATAATTCTCCATCACTGATCCAATGCCTATGAGCTTTTCACAAATTGTTCTTCGCTTATTTACTTTACCGTTGTTGTTGTTACAATCATTACAAAACCCCAAAAATATTACTTTTGCCACCACTACCGCTACTATCAAACTATTTTGCTACTAAATACTTTGCTGCAGATATTAAGTTATCCAGGTCTGGTTGAATTGACAACTCAACTGCTAATAGTTGAGAATATTCTTTGGCTCCCCTTGTGTCGAATCAATAAATTTGGGTTGAATACTCTACCCTCGAAAACTGTTGCGATCCCCTATACTTGTGGATTATCAGAGCAGGAAGGGAATCTTGGTAGTGTCATGACATAATAGTGCTATTGTTTTGCATGTGAATTTATTGCCATTGGTTCAATGAGGCAATGTTTCGCGTATTGTCCATCATGAATTTGATGCTACTATTACAGTAATATGCTAATGTCTTTCTATCCTTTCTCACTAAGCTAATGAAGGTTTCACCTTGTTCTTACTTGTGCAAACAGGGATCATGTTGTGCTAATCATACATTTTAGTGGAACTACACAAGACAATACAAGGAACTGTATCCCATCCAGTGCTTTAACTCTGGTGGAAGTTCTTGATACTCTTTCAATATAATCTCACCACTGGTAAACAAGAGTGATTTCAACCATACATTTGAAGTGCACAAAAATATATACTATTGAGTGATTCCAGTGAGTGCTTTATCATCTCTTCTGGCACTACATTTATAAGCTTTTTTTGCTCAGGTTGGTACCGGCCTAAGGCCTTCATCCATATTAGTTTGATGTCATCTCTATTTGTATCGTGCTACTATCATGAGAAACTCCTTTATCTTTGCACGTTAAAGTTTTGCAACCTATGATACATGGCAATGCTTTGAGTGTTGAGCTAATTGGCACTTATTAAATAAACTAATACCTATCTTTAAGCAAGACAACTATGTTGCTAAGTTTACCCATTAAGATAGTGAGGGTGCTTCTATTTGTTAGTGTATGTTTCATCAACTAGTCCCACTATAAAAGTAATCTCACTCTCTCAATATATGTGCCAACAGGGATGCTCGATTTTGCTGGAACTGCACAAAAACTTTGGGCGCTTCATTGCCTCGACTACTTCCTTCCTTTCCTGTCAGTCGCTTATCTCGGCTTTCTTCCTTCCTTTCCTATCAGTCGATTCGCTTTTCTCGGCTTCCAGTCAAAGGAAATAGTAATTGATATGCTATCTCACACAGGTTGGTACCGGTATTTATCCTGATTATTGTGCTTGTCATATGTATTGGTAATTTGGTATTGTGCTACTGTTTGCCAATTTCATAAAGGAGTAACTTGGATCCTGAACTCGCAGGCAAATCATTACATTGGGCGATTTCAGTAGAACTGCACAAAAAGATTAGATGGATAGATACTTATGCTACTGCTATGTACACCAAAGTTCACTCAAACAAGCATCAATGTTGACAAGAAGAAGTGCCTATATTCATTCGAGTATCAACTGGCGTCAACTAGTTTTCAAACTCCAAGTGTTAGGAGAGTGAACGCCAAAAATATTGCTTGGCGCATAGCCCAGAAAAACGCAGTCCAGTCTTTGGTCCCAACTTGTGCGTTTTGGTTATCGGCACATATGGTAGCAAACTGTATGGCATGGAGTCTAAAGATTCCAGACAAGTTGATTGACGCGTATATTCATCTGGCACTTAATCGGTCTGCACGCCAGGGATGCTCCATTCCAGTTGAACTGGACAAAAAATTTGGGTGGTTCATTTTCTCAACCGCCTCCTTTCTTGTCTGCAATGTAGAATTTTGGCGAGCTACAGGACCAAGATGATCTAGTAAACTAGTTGGATGAAAGTAGTGGCCAAGTTGCTCAAACCTCCCTCGGCACGAGGCCACTATTTCGAGGATAAACCTACAAGCAAAGTTCAGATTATCTGTGCTGCCTCTTATGTACTCGAAAGTTTACTCGTACAAGCATTAATTTTAGCAAGAAGTGCCTCCGACTGGACACCATTTACCAATCTGTACCCTAGGTAATTAAATTTTGTCCATGGATGATATTGGCTGTGATCTCAATCATTTGGATGCATAAACATACTGAACATGTGTATATCTGAATCTTCTTGTGAATTATCTATGAATATTGTCTTGTGATCTATCAATCATTTGGATGCATAGACATGCTGAACTTGTGTATATATGAATCTTTTGAGTTGTTTATTGTGAATGTTGGCTATGAATATATATGTGTCCTGTGAACCTGAGTTTGATATGAATGTTTACCTTTTCTATTGTACTTGTGTGTGAACTTGTTAGTATGTCTACTGTGGGATTTGTGACGTGTGGGTGTCAACGGCACACCTTCTTCCCGAGTGGAATTGCACATGCTTTGTTAGGGTAGCAATGGTGCATCAACTCTTTTTAATCTTTTTGCTATGTCTTCCCCCTCCCCCGCTCAACCCCTGTCGTAATGTTTTTTACCTCAAAACAAACATAGTACTGTGTTGTTTTTGGGGCTTGATAAAAAAACGAGTGCTGCTTTTTGTAGGTTTGCCTGCCCAGCAAATGGGCTGCTGGTCCACCATGGACTAGGAGGCTAAAAATACAAGTTGTATGGTGCAGAGGCAAGTAAAAAAACGCCATCGAGAGCCATCCACTGAAAAAAATCGTGTCTGATGTGCTTCTTCAGTCGTGCCGCCGGCCCCCTCTTTAAGCAAGTTTGCTCCATTCCCCAACCGGCAGCAAGGGACAAGAGTTTATTTTCCCCTCGCGCCTGCCGGGGGATTGAAGAAGCGCGGCATCGAATCCAACACTGGTGATGGCTGCTTGTCCAAGTGATTTTTAGATAAGAAACTGCATGTTTCAGAGGCAGAGCATTTAAATCAATAGGCACTTTTCAAACATGGATAACAGAATGTTGGAAATTTTATTCATGGTGAAAAATGGAACTAACAACAAGTTAACAACATGCTGATCAACATTCATGTATAGCACATCTTGATATGATGCAAAGTCAAAAAGATATGCTATTTTCAAAATGGCAAGACAATGTTGAGTGTGCTAAAAACTGGGTAAACTAGGAATGAAATTTTGGGAAGTGTTAGATATTTTTCAATTGTACCAGTTGGAATCAAACCCGGGTAGTACAGCTTTTGGGTGAGAGGGCTGCAGCCACCGGGCTAGTGCGGTTTGTTCGAAAGAATGAAGGCGTCTTCCCCGGCTCCGGTTCTTTCCCGTCCGTCTGCGCTCGCCGTGGCGCCGCCGCATGCCATTGTCAACATGCTCAACAAACTAGAGGAATCCGGAGAGGACTGTATGCCGAGAGACTGACAATGGGGACCCACCAGGTCCTCCTAATTGTATACTGACGGTGGGGCCCACGGGTTTGTCAACCTTAGTCAATAAACGAAATAAATTTTCGACTGTCATCGGGGAGCTCTTTTCCAGGGGTATCGAGGATCTTTTTTTGTTGTTGTGGGAAAGGGGTATCTTGGATCTAGCTATATCATTTTTTTCAGAGGGTGAACAAGTATCAGCTAGGCCTAGGTTTTCTTTTTCAACATGTGTAGCCGACGACATATGTAGACAGTGGTTTCAACTTATTTTTTGAGGTCCATCATATACGTATCGGCCTATGGGGCCTCCCAGCGTTGGTTTTACTTTTTCTTAAAGATCGGCAGCGCAATGTATTTTTTCAATAAAACGCAGATCTCTGTTCTCTTTATCTATATATAAGAATAATAATGTTGTGTCCAATTTATGTTTTCCCTTCTAACCACATTACATATATTTATATTATTACTATTATCGTATATTTAATAGACTTATATATACATTATAAAACATCCCACGTGTTATTAACTTATAAAAGTAAATGTTTAACAGAAGTTGGAAAGGAAAATCCTGGTTGTTTTTTACTCACAGGCAAGGAAAATCCTGGTGATTGTGTACAAAAGCTTGCGAAGATTTTAAGGACCAATGTAATAATAACGCGCTCATTTTTGTTTTGAGCAAGAACTTGCTAATTTGTTAATTATATATATATATATATATAATGTGTCACTCTGGTTTATTTTTTGATATTAATTGGTCTTTCTAACCTAACATTATATATAGAACGAGCCCAGCTAATTCATGTATTTCAAGAAAGTGCAAATGGGATGGGATTTCTTAGAAAATATTAAATGGGACGCATTGAGGCGGAATTATTTGTTCACCCAGCCTTGCAAATGGACTGTAAATTCTAGAAAACATGGGTTAAATATAGCCACATTTTTGCAGGCTAACATGTGGGCCAATAGGTCGAAGCCTACGCAAGGTGTTGTAAACTTGGTCAACAAATGATTATGACATCCACAACCATTGGATTTGTATCCAACGGCTGGCATGCACCTTCAATCTCTTGTCTTCTTCCTCCAGCGTCGCCGGGACCGCCTGCTCCGGCCTCCAGCGGCTAGCGGCTCTGCTTAGCACGCATCGCTGCGAAGCGCTACCCCATCTCCGGCCAGTCTATCCCTCCACCCCTCGACACCTCCTGTTATTCTCCACCGACTATAGCCCCACGCCGCACCAGAACCAGTTATAACACTTGTACTCCTCTCGATCTTCGACTCCACTGCCGCGTCTTCCCATCTCCGGGTCGTTCCCGTCCGGGGCCTCGCCGTCGTCCACCACCTCGCTGCGCTCGGCGCGGCGTGGTCAACAAACGAGAGTCAACGAAAGAGGACTATACGTGGATAGCGTGATGACTGGGACCCACGAGGTCCATGGTCGCACGCAAGGAAAGTTCCTCCTTATTAAGCTAAAAAAATGTTTCCTCCCCCTGACAGCTGGGACCCACCGGTTGTATCTTTGCACGGAAGGAAGTGCCTCCTTGTTATGCGAAAAAACTATTCCTCTCGATGATAGCTGGGACCCGGAAGATTTGTTGGCTGACTTATGGTCCTACTAAGCTGACGCGTACACATGCTTTGTCAACTTAATCAACAAATGATTCTAGCAGCTGGACCATTGATTGGATGTTAATCCAACAGCCGTGCTCCGTCTTCAACCTCTGTTCTTGCTCCTGTCACCCATGGGCGGCAGTGCTGCCGCGCACCCGAACCAGTCAAGTTTCCCACTCCTCTCCATCTGCGACTCCACTGCCATGTCTTCCCCATCTCCGGTCGCTCAAGTCTAGGGCCTCGCCGTCATCCACTGGCCATGGTGCGCTCGGCATGGTGTGGTCAACTTGGTCAACAAACAAAGTCATCAGAAGATGACTGTACGTGAGAGGCTCACAGTGGGGACGCACCATGCCCATGGATGCATGCATGCAACTACATCCTTTTTACCCTGAAAAATAATGTTTTCTCCCCTTGACAAATGGGACCCACCAGCTACATCTTCGCACGCAAGGAAGTGCGTCCTTATTATGGGAAAAAAATGATTCCATCTGATAGCTGGGACCCAGCAGCTATATCTTCGCATGCAAGGAATTGCGTCCTTATCCTCCCTGACAGCTGGGACCCACCCGGTCGAAGTGTATGTACCGTTGCCTGTCTTGTCGCGAACGAATACGTACATACTAGTCGATCGGTCGCTCTGCAACGATGAACCTGTTGGGGAACGAATATTTCAAAATTTTCCTACGATCACGCAAGATCTATCTAGGAGAAGCATAGCAACGAGCGGGGAGAGTGTGTCCACATACCCTCGTAGATCGAAAGTGGAAGCGTCAAGTAAGGCGGTTGATGTAATCGAACGTCTTCACGATCCAACCGATCAAGTACCGAACACACGGCACCTCCGTGATCTACAAACGTTAAGCTCGGTGACGTCCCTCGAACTCTAGATACAGCTGAGGCCGAGGGAGAGTTCCGCCAGCACGACGGCGTGGTAACGGTGATGATGAAGTTACCGGCGCAGGGCTTCGCCTAAGCACTACGACGATATGGCCGAGGTGGAAAACTATGGAGGGGGGCACCGCACACGGCTAAAGATCAACTTGTGGTTACAATGGGGTGCCCCCCTCCCTCGTATATAAAGGAGGGGAGGAGGGGGCAGCCGGCCTTAAGGGGCGCGCCCAAGGGGGGAATCCTACTCCTACTAGGAGTAGGTTCCCCTCCCCCTTCCTAGTCCTACAAGGAGGGGAAGGAAGGAGGAAGGGGAGAGAAGGAAGGAGGGGGGCGCCGCCCCCACCCCTTGTCCAATTCGGACTGGGGGCGCGCGCCACCTCCTGGCCGGCCCTCTCTCCTCTAAGGCCCATGGTGGCCCATTAACTTCTCGGGGGGGTTCCGGTAACCCTCCGGCACTCCGGTTTTATCCGAAACTCTCCAGAACACTTCCGGTGTACGAACAACATGGTCCGATATATCAATCTTTATGTCTCGACCATTTCGAGACTCCTCGTCATGTTCGTGATCTCATCCGGGACTCTGAACAACCTTCAGTACATCAAATCACATAAACTCATAATACCAATTGTCATCGAACATTAAGCGTGCAGACCCTACGGGTTCGAGAACTATGTAGACATGACCGAGACTCATCTCCGGTCAATAACCAATAGCGGAACCTGGATGCTCATATTGGCTCCTACATATTCTACGAAGATCTTTATCAGTCAAACTGCATAACAACATACGTTGTTCCCTTTGTCATCGGTACGTTACTTGCCCGAGATTCAATCTTTGGTATCATCTTACCTAGTTCAATCTCGTTACCGGCAAGTCTCTTTACTCGTTCTGTAATGCATCATCCCGCAACTAACTCATTAGTCACATTGCTTGCAAGGCTTATAGTGATGTGCATTACTGAGAGGGCCCAGAGATACCTCTCCGACAATCAAAGTGACAAATCCTAATCTAAATCTATGCCAACTCAAAAAACACCATCGGAGACACCTGTACAGCATCTTTATAATCACCCAGTTATGTTGTGACATTAGATAGCACACTAAGTGTTCCTTGATAACCCACAAGTATAGGGGATCACAACAGTTTTCGAGGGTAGAGTATTCAACCCAAATTTATTGATTCGACACAAGGGGAGCCAAAGAATATACTCAAGTATTAGCAGTTGAGTTGTCAATTCAACCACACCTGGATAACTTAATATCTGCAGCAAAGTATTTAGTAGCAAAGTAGTATGGAAGTAACAGTAACAATAGCAAAAGTAATATTTTTGGGTTTGTAGTGATTGTAACAGTAGCAACAGAAAAGTAAATAAGCAAAGAACAATATGTGAAAAGCTCGTAGGCATTGGATCGGTGATGGAGAATTATACCGGATGCGGTTCATCATGTAACAATCATAACATAGGGTGACACAGAACTAGCTCCAATTCATCAATGTAATGTAGGCATGTATTCCAAATATAGTCATACGTGCTTATGGAAAAGGACTTGCATGGCATCTTTTGTCCTACCCTCCCGTGGCAGCGGGGTCCTAATGGAAACTAAGGGATATTAAGGCCTCCTTTTAATAGAGTACCGGACCAAAGCATTAACACATAGTGAATACATGAACTCATCAAACTATGGTCATCACCGGGAGTGGACCCGATTGTGGTCACTTCGGGGTTGCCGGATCATAACAGATAGTAGGTGACTATAGACTTGCAAGATAGGATCAATAACTCACATATATTCATGAAAACATAATAGGTTCAGATCTAAAATCATGGCACTCGGGCCCTAATGACAAGCATTAAGCATAGAAAAGTCATAGCAACATCAATATTAGAACATAGTGGATACTAGGGATGAAACCCTAACAAAACTAACTCGATTACATGATAAATCTCATCCAACCCATCACCGTCCAGCAAGCCTACGATGGAATTACTCACGCACGTCGGTGAGCATCATGAAATTGGTGATGGAGGATGGTTAATGATGACGATGGCGATGGATTCCCCTCTTCGGAGCCCCGAACGGACTCCAGATCAGCCCTCCCGAGAGAGTTTAGGGCTTGGCGGCGGCTCCGTATCGTGAAACGCGATGAATCTTTCTCTCTGATTTTTTTCTCCCCGAACACGAATATATGGAGTTGGAGTTGAGGTCGGTGGGACTCCAGGGGGCCCACGAGGCAGGGGGCGTGCCCAGGGGGGCAGGCATGCCCCCCACCCTCGTGGAAAGGGTGTGGGCCCCCTAGCCTTGACTCTTTCTCCAGTATTTTTTATTATTTCCAAAAATAAGTTATGTCGAGTTTCAGGTCATTTCGAGAATTTTTGTTTCTGCACATAAATAACACCATGGCAACTCTGCTGAAAACAGCGTCAGTCCGGGTAAGTTCCATTCAAATCATGCAAGTTAGAGTCCAAAACAAGGGCAAAATTGTTTGGAAAAGTAGATACGACGGAGACGTATCAACTCCCCCAAGCTTAAACCTTTAATTGTCCTCAAGCAATTTAGTTGATAAACTGAAGTGATAAAGAAAAACTTTTACAAACTCTGTTTGCTCTTCTTGTTGTAAATATGTAAATCCAGCATTCAAGTTTTCAGCAAAGATTATGAACTAACCATATTCACAATAACATTTAGGTCTCATGTTCACTCATGTCAATGGCTGTCGGAGTAATGGGCCACGGGTACGCTAACCCGAGCCCCTGAACCTTTCAAGACATCGGGGCAGGCTGCGCCCCTCATGACCCCAGGACGAAGAGCCGCCTTCTGGGAGTCGGCCGCAAGGCAGCCGACTGTCCACTCACTACCGAGTCCCAGGGACGACTTCAGGATGAGCCGACTCCTGTCTGGCGACTTCCAGAGAAGCCGGCCATGGGGAGTCAGCCCGCGACACCAACAGACCCCATGCCCTCATAAGGAGGGACGGGACGGGGAGTGGCCACAGTAAGGTCCACTCCCGCCCCTTTCCAAGGGCTGGCATGGCCACAGTGCGCCGTACCCGCGGAGATCTCCGTCCGGCGCAGCACTGTTGCCATGCCAGCCCTAACGTCAGCCCAGGTGGGCGGAGTCCTGTACCCACGACGGTCTGCCGGTACGACCCAGGGATGACGGGTCCCACCAGTCGGCGGGAATATAGAAGACGGCGAGAGCACCACAAGTCGGACCCGTTGGGAGTCGGCCAGCCCCTCCCACGGGCCCCACGCGCCATTAACCAGAAACGACGGGGAATGGCAACAGTGATCGCCCGCCACGCGACGGGGCTGTTGCCACGACCCCATGACCAAGCCCGCGTTATTAGAAGCACGGCTATAGTAATCCGCAGCCGGCAAGACCCGCCCGCGGTGGACACGGCCTGTCGGCTCCGTACTGGACCAGTCGGCGGGCCCCGGCAGTCGGCGGAGAAGATGGCGGCCAGAGAGACAGACGGCTAGGTCCCGCGCCCAGCCAGATTACCATTG
Source organism: Aegilops umbellulata (assembly GCA_032464435.1). Taxonomy (NCBI): domain Eukaryota; kingdom Viridiplantae; phylum Streptophyta; class Magnoliopsida; order Poales; family Poaceae; genus Aegilops; species Aegilops umbellulata. The sequence continues at coordinate 296,650,651 of CP136058.1, forward strand.
TACCCCTGGGGGTAGGCCTATATAAACCCCCCAGGGCACCCATGCAAAGGGTTCGGATCCATAAGCACTAGACCAGATCATAGAAGAAGGAGAGAGCTAGCCTTGCCTTCTCCTACCTCCAGAAAACAGCTCAAGGAGCAACCTTGTACACACTTTGCCATAGTGATCATGCGGAGACCCCGCAGAGCAGCAGTAGGGGTGTTATCTCCACAGAGAGCCCTGAAGCTGGGTAAGATTCGTCGGCGTGCATGCCTTCGCCTTATCCCGTTTCCAGGCACCGGCGACGTTCTACTCGCTGCCACCATGATAAGCCATCCTTTGGCATATGTCGCACCCAACCCCCGACATTTGGCGCCCACCATGGGGCCAGGTGCACTGTCGTCCGGAGATCTGCTCTGGATGGGAACCCTTTTTCTCCCTGGCAAGCGTAGCCAGACCGGCACGCCAGACGGAGTCTGCGCCGACGTGCTGCATGGCGCCGAAATCGTATGCGCGGCCAGCTGCCTCGCCGAACTAGTCGGTGAGGTTCGCCTCTTCGACGAGCCTGCATCCGACGCGGGCACGGGCGGCCCCGAGAGCCTCCTCGCGGGCCTCCTCGATCAACTCCACGTCGCCAGCGAGCCAGCTGCGGACTTGGAGTCCGTAGGCTCCACCGACCCGATGCTAGTCGACTCCGACACCGCGTCGCTTGACGTGTTCCCCACCAACGTGGTGGTCTACGACGAGCCGCTCCCTCACGCGGGGAGCGACGGAAGCACCGTCACAGAGGTGCTCGTCATCGTTCATGGCGAGCACTCCGGCGGAGGAGCTCACGACCCGCTTAATGTGGCGCTACAAGACCTAACCGCGCCCATTCCCGAAGACACCGACGCCGAGACGCTGGAGGCGCGCCGCCTCTAGCTCGTCGAAGGCACAAAGAAGCTGGCTAGCATGAGACGCCTGTTAGAGGCCTACCAGTGTGAGATGGATCGCGCTGTGGGCGGCTCGCCGGCTCCAACTGGGCCTAGCCGCCTTGGCACGGTCCAGCAGCGCGGCGTTGCCATCACCAACCTGTTCGGGGCAAATCGCCCCATATACGCCACGCCTGCGGAGAACATCCGAGCCGCCCAGGCGGCGGCTGATGAGCTGGACAATTTCGAGGGCGAAGAGCATCGCCTGATGACGGAGCGCGTCCAGCGACTCCTCGATGCGGCTGCCGAGCAGAACGAGGCCGGCTGCCGCACTGATGCGCCGCAACGGCAGAACAACGACCCGCCTCCCCGCCGAGACCAAGGTGCGACGTTTCGGACACCGACTGGTGGGGTCCGCGGAAGAAAAGATAAGGAGCCGGCTGCCAGCCGCAGTCGGACTCACATCACCATCGAGCGCGATCAAGACAGCCGCCCAAGGGCAGTGGAACGGCAGGACGACTGTACGCCTCCTCCTCCTCGCAAAGAAAGGCGAGTCTCCCCGCCGCCTGTTAACCATCCGACTCTCGGCGACCGCCTTGGCCGCCGAGAGGGAGTCGGAGAAAACGGCGCCCGTCACCGGATCGACCGACCTCACTGATCCCTGGCGCTGGAAATAGAAGACGAGCTGGGCCCGCCGTGTTTCGGTCCCCGCATCTGAGACGAGCCCTTTCCCAGAGGGTTCACGCTCCCAAGAGTTACGCCCAAATACACCGGCTCCGTGAAGCCGGAGGATTGGCTAGTTGACTACTCCACGGTCGTCAACATAGCGAACGGCAACAAGCGAGTTGCCGTGAAGTATGTTCCGCTCATGCTCCAGGGCATGGCCTGGACGTGGCTGAACAGCTTGAAGCCCCGCAGCATCAACAGCTGGGTCGACTTCACCGACGCCTTCGTCTGCAACTTGACAAGCACGTACAAGCAACCTCCCAAGCCTCGCCAGCTTTCCTTGTGCGTGCAAGGCCCCAACGAGTCGACCCGCGACTACCTCACGCGTTGGGCCGAGCTTCGGAACTCCTGCGAGGGCATGCATGAGGTGCAGGCTATCGAGTACTTCACCGCCGGGTGCAGAGAAGGCAGCATCCTCAAGCACAAGCTCCTCTGCGACGAGCCAGAAACCCTCGATTAGCTGCTGATCATAGCAGATAAGTATACCACAGCCGACTCATCCATGAAGTCGGAGATTCAAGTTAGTGCAACTAGCAAAGTGTCCCCTCAGGCTCCTAGAACCCCGGCTGGAGATACCAGTCGGCGACAGCAGCAGAGCGACCACAAGCGCAAGGCCCCACAGCCGGCTTCCAGCAGCCGGCAGGTGGCGACAGTCGAAGACCAGCAGCCGGAAGGGCAGCCTCCGCCAAAGCGACAGAAGGGCGGCAAGCCCAACTGGTTGCCGGCTTTCTCATACGAGCAGACTCTGGATGGTCCTTGCAAGTTACACAGCGGCGGAAAGCCGTCCAACCACACCACCCGGAAGTGCCACTGGCTCACCAGGATCGCCAAGGGGGACGGCCTCCTGCCTCCCCCGCCGGCTGGTTAGCAGCCTCCTCCCCCGCCTCAGCAGCCGGCTGTCAGGCCAGTCAGCGCAGTACAAGACGAGTACCCAGAAGAGCACGGAGCCTATGTGGTGTTCACCAGTGTGGCCGATGATCGACGCAGCAGGCGGCTACGGCAGCAAGAGGTGAATGCAGTAGCATCAGAGGCACCGGAGTTCATGCACTGGTCCGAGAAGCCTATCAGCTGGAGCGGGGCTGATCACCCAGAGGTGATGCCGAGTCCGGGCTCCTACGCCTTGGTCTTGGATGCCACTTTTGCCACAGATAGACGAGCAGCTCGTTTCTCGCGAGTTCTGATAGATGGAGGGAGCAGCATCAACATCCTGTACAAGGACACCATGGAGAAGTTAGGAATCAAGCAAAGACAACTTTAGAGCAGCCGGACTGTATTCCATGGCATAGTTCCTGGCCTTTCCTGCTCACCCATCGACAAGATCCTGATAGATGTCCTCCTCGGAGACAAAGATCACTTCCGCCGAGAGCCAGTTTGGTTTGAAGTGGTGGACCTTGAGAGCCCGTACCATGTGTTTCTTGGCCGACCTGCTTTGGCCAAGTTCATGGCGGTTCCCCACTATGCCTACCTCAAGATGAAGACGCCGAGTTCCAAGGGGATTCTGACCATAGCCGGCGACTACAGAAAGTCGTCCGCCTGTGCGGCTGAGAGCGGTCGGCTAGCCGAGTCCCTGGTAATCATAGCAGAGAAGCGGTTGATCGGGTTGTGGCGATGGCCAGCAAGCAGCCGGAGATGTCGCCCAACCCCAAGGAGTCGGAGGCTGAGGGTTCGTTCAAGCCGGCCAAAGAGACGAAGAAGATACCCTTGGACCCGGAGCACCCGGAGAGGTACGCTGTCATAGGTGCAAACCTCGACAGCAAATAGGAAGGCGAGCTCGTCGATTTCCTCCGTGAGAATCGGGACATCTTCGCATGGTCCCCTAAAGACATGCTAGGTGTACCAACGGAATTCGCCGAGCACAAGTTACATGTCCGATCTGATGTCAAGCCAGTGAGGCAGCCCTTGCGCCGCCTGTCAGAAGAAAAGAGAAGAGTTGTTGGAGAAGAGATAGCCCGACTCCTAGCAGCCGGCTTCATTATGGAAGTATTCTTTCCAGAATGGCTAGCCAACCCGGTCCTGGTGCTGAAGAAGAACAAGCAGTAGCGAATGTGTATCAACTACACTAGCCTCAACAAAGCATGCCCCAAGGACCCGTTCGCTTTGCCAAGGATTGATCAGGTGATAGACTCCACAGCCGGATGCGAGCTATTGAGCTTCTTAGATGCATATTCAGGATATCACCAGATCAAGCTGAACCCGGCTGACAGACTGAAGACCGCCTTCATCACCCCGTTTGGAGCCTTCTGCTACCTGACCATGACGTTTGGCTTGAGGAATGCCGGCGCCACCTTTCAGCGTTGCATGCAGAAGTGCCTCCTCAAGCAACTCGGTAGAAACGCCCACGTTTACGTGGACGATGTGGTGGTGAAGCCGGAAAAGCGTGGAACACTGCTAGAAGACCTCAAGGAGACCTTTGAGAACCTGCGCCGATTTCAGATCAAGCTCAACCCTGAGAAGTGCGTCTTCGGAGTACCAGCCGGCCAGCTCCTTGGCTTCTTGGTCTCTGAACGCCGCATAGAGTGCAACCCTGTGAAGATCAAGGCCATTGAGAGGATGGAAGTATCCAGCCGACTGCTGGACGTGCAAAAGTTCACTGGTTGCTTGGCGTCCATTAGTTGATTCATCGGTCGGCTGGGCGAGAAAGCTCTCCCCTTATACCAGCTCATGAAGAAGACCACTTTTTTCGAGTGGAACCACAAGGCGGACGAAGCTTTTTTCCAATTGAAGAAGATGTTGACTACTCTGCCTGTTCTGGCGGCTCCGACTCCTAAGGAGCCCATGCTCCTATACATCGCCGCCACCAGCCGGGTAGTCAGCACAGTCATTGTGGTGGAATGCAAGGAGGAAGGCAAAGCTCTACCTGTCCAGAGACCGGTATATTACCTGAGCGAAGTGTTGTCGACCTCCAAGCAGAACTACCCCCACTACCAGAAGATGTGCTACGGCGTGCACTTTGCCGCCAAGAAGTTGAAGCCTTACTTTCAAGAGCATCCAATCACTGCAGTCTGCACAGCCCCACTAGCAGAGATCATCGGAATTCGAGATGCTTCTGGCCGAGTAGCCAAATGGGCCATAGAGCTTGCTCCCTACACCATCTACTACCATCCTCGCACCGCCATCAAGTCGCAAGCACTGGCCGACTTCCTTGTAGGCTGGGCCGAGACCTAGTACCTGCCGCCAGCACCCAACTCCACCCATTGGCGGATGCATTTCGACGGCTCCAAGATGCGCACCGGCCTGGGAGCCGGCGTCGTCCTCACCTCTCCCAAAGGCAACAAGCTCAGATACGCATTGCAAATCCATTTTGCCGCCTCCAACAACGTCGACGAGTACGAGGCGCTCATTCACGGGCTCCATCTTGCCAAAGAGCTTGGCATTCGCCAGATCCTGTGTTACGGTGACTCTGACTTGGTGGTCCAGCAGTCATCTGGCGACTGGGACGCCAAGGATGCAAACATGGCGAGCTACCGCTTCCTCGTGCAGCAACTCAGTGGATATTTTGAGGGGTGCGAGTTCCTTCATGTGCCAAGAAACGACAACGACCAAGCAGACACCCTGGCACGAATCGGCTCCACCCGTCAAGCAATACCATCCGGCGTCGCCCTTCAGCGCCTCCTCAAGCCGTCTATCAAGCCCTCACCAGAATCAGACTCCATCTTTGTGCCGGCTCCTCCCGAAGAAGTCGGATCCGACTCCAGAGCTCACGCAGACGGCACGAGAATTTTGGCAGACGGCCCTAGAATAGCCACAGCCGAAGTCGGCCCGGGGACTGCGGCGGCCAGCCCGAAGACTCCAGAACTCGGCCCAGGGGCTGCACCAGTCGGCCCGGGGACTTCATCAATCCAGCAAGCGGTTGCTGACTCCAGCCCGCCACCTCCCAGCCCAGCCGCCCTCGTCCAAGTCACAGTTCTGGCAGTCAAAGAAATAGCAGCACCCTCATGGGCCCAGCCCATCCTCAACGTCCTGGTGAACAAAGAGCTGCCATCCGACGAGATCTTAGCTCGGCAAGTACAACACCGAGCAGCAGCCTACACCATAGTCAACAGAGAGCTGGTCAGGCGCAGCGTCACTGGCGTCTACCAGCGTTGCGTAGAGCCACAGCAACGCCAGGCAATTCTAAAGGACATTCATCAAGGCGAGTGCGGCCATCATGCGGCTTCAAGAGAACTCATCGCCAAAGCCTTTCGACACGGTTTCTTCTGGCCGACTGCCTTAGAAGAGGCCAAGGAATTGGTCCAAAAATGCAAGGGGTGCCAGAAGTTCCGCTCCAAGCCGCATCGGCCGGCTTCCGCACTCAAGACCATCCCCATCGCCTGGCCCTTTGCAGTTTGGGGCCTGGACATGGTGGGACCATTCAAGACGGCGCGAGGTGGCCTAACTCACTTACTTGTCATGGTGGACAAGTTCACCAAGTGGATAGAGGCAAAGCCCATCAAGAAGTTGAATGGTCCGACTGCCGTGACTTTCATCTCTGACATCACAATTCGGTACGGCATACCACACAGCATCATCACCGACAACGGCACAAATTTTGCCAAAGGTGCCTTGGCCCGTTTCTGCGCGACACAGGGCATCCGACTGGACTTAGCGTCCGTTGCCCATCCGCAGTCAAACGGCCTCATCCTGTTTGGCATCAAGCCTCGGCTAGTCGAGCCTCTGGAGCGTTCAGCCAGTTGTTGGCTTGACAAATTGCCAGCCGTCCTCTAGAGTCTGCGCACGACTCCAAACAAGTCGACCGACTTCACGCCCTTCTTCCTCGTCTATGGTGCTGAAGCCGTCATCCCAACGGACATAGAGTTCGACTCCCCGCGAGTCACCATGTAGACCAAGGAGGAAGCAGAAGAAGCATGTCAAGACGACGTCGATCTGCTGGAAGAGGGTCGGCTATTGGCACTCAGCCGGTCCAGCATCTACCAGCAGAGCATGCGCCGATACTACAACAAGAAGGTTAGGCCGAGATCTTTCCAAGAGGGCGACCTTATGCTCTGACTGATCCAGTGAACAGCCGGCCAGCACAAGCTGTCGGCGCCTTGGGAAGGCCCTTTCATCATCAGCAAAGTGCTGGGCAACGACTCCTACTACCTGATCGACGCTCAGAAGCCCCGAGCACGCAAGAGGGACGACTCCGGCAAAAAGACGGAGCGTCCATGGAATGCAAATCTCCTCCGAAGATTTTACAGTTGATGCAGTATGCACCACGCTACCTTTTGTATTAAAGTACCAACACTTCAGGCCCCCATAGACGAGCTCGGGGACTGCCCTCTTTTATCTATATGATAAGAATTATGCCTACGAGTATGTTACTCTTTGTTATGCCGCGTGGCACCGGGTTCGACTAGTCGGCCCGGGGACTTGCCACCTTGCACTATGAAATGCTTACTGCAGCCGGACAAGTAGTGTTTGGTGCCTAAGCCATCTCCTGTCAGAAGCCGCAGCTCGCAGAGCGACTGTCCGGTGGGTAGGAATAAGGTAGAATGGGCGTTCGCATGAAAAATGGCTAAGGATTCAAAGCATAAACATAGCTTAAGCCGGCTTCCAGCCTTTTTTCGCAAACCGACTATTGAGAAGTCGGCTCGCCGCCTTCTATTCAGTTTGCTAAGAAAACTCTAAAACGGCTAAGTACTTGCCTTCCCAAAAGTAGCCAAGCATTTGATCCAGCGGCAGTCCGCAGAGCGGCTGTCCGACTGGCAAGACGGCAACTAAGGGAAGGCGGCAAAGGAAAAAGCCAAAGGAGCAATGAGCAAGAAAAGATAGAATTCGGATGAATATTTACATAACAAAGGCCCTTGGCCGAATCTTCAAGCAGAAGTTCGAAATACACCCCGCGGGTGGAATTGTGCAAATTAACAAGTTCTTCAAAGACTACTAAAGCAGATAAAATAAAGACAAGGCGGCAGCCTAGGAAGTGACAGACGGGTTCGGAGGGTCGGAGGAGACGACGGTGTCAGGTGTTGGGGCGGCCGGCTGGGCAGTCTCGGCTTGATCACCTCCGGCGGCAGCAGGCTCGGTCGGGCGCGGCTCGTTGCTGGAGGCGCGGTCGAGCTGAGCCTAGCCGCCCACTCCGTCTTCTGGTTCCTCTGTCTCGCCTCCGTCCTCCGCCTCGCCTTCCTCTTCGACGCTGGAGCCGATCACCTCCGCCGAGTCCTCGTCATAGTCCGGGTTCATCCCGAACCACTCCGGCGGCGCCGCCCCGCCGTCTTCAGCCCGCTCAGGGACGAAGACGCTGGTGTCTATGTACTCGGCGATCGCCGCCGCACGCTCGACGAGGGCGTCTTCCACAGCTACCAGCTCCGCCTGGGCCTCTAACCGGAAGGTGGCTAGCCGGTCTAGGTCCAACACCGGGTACCACGCCTTGATGAATTCCAAGGCCCGGCACGCTCCAGCCCGGGCCGAGGAACCCTTCCAGGCCTCAAGACGGCCAGCCGCGACCTCCAGCCAGTCGGCAGTCCGACTGGGAGTGCGCGGAGCCTGCATGTCTGGCCACAGGGCATCGATCGCCTGAGCGCTGACACGTTGAAGCTGGCGCAGCATCCGATGGGCCGGCCGCAGACGAGCCTCGATGCTCAGAAGCTGCTCATCAAGGGTCCGGGGGGCGTTGGCGGCGATCTCCGCGCCATTTGCCCTCCGCCCCTCGCGATCAGCCTCGATGGCTTGATTGGCAGCCTGCGAGTGGCCGGGGAAGAAGTCTGCCAAGACGAAAAGAATGAAGAAGCAAGTCAAAAAATCAGGAGTCGGCTCGTTCTAGTCGGCAGCTCGAAGAAAGAAAGTAAAGAAACTCACCATCGACGATGTCCTCAATCTCATGGAAGCCGGAGGCCAGCAATGCCTCCTTGTCAGTCCAGGAGGAGCGCTCGCTTGTGAACTCAGCCAGGAGGGCGGTCTCCTTCTCTTCCGCCTCCTTCTGCGCCTTCTGAAGCAGCTCCTTCATCTCTGCCAACTGTGCGGCCAGCAGGTCGCGCTCTGCGGCGAGCTTGCTGCACTCCTCCCCCTTGGCGCACAACGCGGTTTTGGCCTCACCCAGCTGCTGCTGAAGAGTGGCGTTGGCCCCTGAAAAGAAAAGAAGAAAGAAGGCGTTAATTCGCCAACAAAGAAGGTCGCCGGGGAGATCCGGCCCGACTGCTTAGTAGTCGGCCCGAATCTCGGGGACTACAGCCCACGGGTGCGCCAGCGCGCCCCCGCAGAGAAGAAAGAGGACTCACTCCGGCTCTCCTACAAGTCGGCGGTCAGCTTGCCTAGCTCTTCGACGTTGCAGTTGAAGGCGGTGACACGGAGGTTGTGATAGTCCTACGACAAGCATTTCAGACAAAAGATAATACTCGGAACTCGCAATTGGAAGTTCTGAGCCGCCTGCTCAGCAGTCGGCCCGAAACTCGGGGACTACACCCAGCGGGTGAGCTGGCGCGCCCCCACAGAGAGAAACAAGAAAACGAAGACAAAGAAAAAAACGTACCCGGATGGCTGCCCGCGACGCCAGGTGCGCCTTGGAGAAGCTCTGGATAGCGTCGCCCTCAGCTCGCAGCTTTGCCTGGACGTCCAGAAGCGCCTGGTTCAGTGGGCCTGTGCCGCCTCCTCGCACCCACCCAATGGGCGCGACGCTCGTCGCCTCGGCGTCTGGGATTGTCGAGCTGGCGGCGCCGGTCTCCAAGGGGCGTGGCGCCGAAGTCGCCTTCTCAAGGCGGCGACGCGCTGGTGAGCCGACTTGAAGGAGTAGCTTCGCCACGGCCTCGTCTTTAGTCGGCGGCACCGGCGGGTCCGCCGGCTGTTTGCCGTGTGTGCTCCCAGACGGCGGCGGAGGTGGCGGTGGATGCACGACCGCGTCCAGCATGGAGGCATCGCCGCCTTCCCTCTCCATGATCGGGAACTCGCCGCCGGCTTCCCCTGACCGTGCCGTGAATTCCAAAGGCGGCGGCGCAGAGTTCAGTGGGATGACAAGCACCGCCGATTGGCGGTGCGCGGCTTCCTCAGCCTGCCGCTTTGCCGCGACGGCGGCCTCGGCCTCATCCAGCTTTTTCTGGGTGGAGGCCTCCGCCTTCTCGGCCTCCGCCTTCTCCAGGCGGGCGGCCTCTTCCTCGTCGCGCTTCTCTTGCGCGTTCTGCTCCGTCGCCGCCCAGAGGTCGGCGGCGGGGTCAATCCGCCGGGTGGTGGCGGACGTCTCCGCCGACCCCGTGACGGAGGCGGCGGCAACCCTCTCAAGAGTGAGGGGAGCCCTGGAGCAAGGGAAACATATAAAAGACTCAGACAAGATCAACAAGGAGATAATAAAGACGAAGGGTGGAGGCACTCACGCGGAGACCAGTGGCGGCTTCTTCACTTCCCTATGGAAGCGGTTGGCTTTCGCGGCCGCCTCTTCCTGCTTGGTCGCGGCGGCCGCTCCCTTGAATTTCTTCGGCTGGCCGCCAAGCGTACTCGGCCCGGCCCGGCGCTCCTTCGCGCCGCCTTAAGCGTCCAAGACGGCAGAGGAGCTCGCGCCTGGCTGGCCAACCTTTGACTGGTGGCACGGGGCGACTTCTTCCTCGGCGTCGTCATCAGGCCAGTCAGCGAAGGTGGCCGTGGGCCTGAAGCCGCCTGCCTCTCCTCCTCCTCCCTCGGCGTCGACCTCCATTGCCGCCGCCCCCAAATTAGGGTTGTCGACGTCGCTCTCCGCCCGATCAGGGACAAATTGGCAAGGCGGCCCCATGGTGCCGGCCGATGGCGGGATGAGGGGGTTCTGATTCAAAAAACTAAAGGTCAGACTGGACAAGTGAGAGGATCGAGAAGAGGTGTCTAGAGGGGGGGGATTAGACACTAAGTGCCAAAAGTTGCAGTTTTTAAAATTCTTAAGTTTAGGTGGAGTTTAGGCACAAGTTTAACAAGCACAATACATATCAAGCAAGCATGCAAAGAGTATATGAGCAGCGGAAAGTAAAGCATGCAACTTGCAAGAATGTAAAGGGGAAGGGTTTGGAGTATTCAAATGCAATTTGAGACACAGATGTTTTTGGCGTGGTTCCGATAGGTGGTGCTATCGTACATCCACGTTGATGGAGACTTCAACCCACGGAGGGTAACGGTCACGCGAGTCCACGGAGGGCTCCACCCACGAAGGGTCCACGAAGAAGCAACCTTGTCTATTCCATCATGGCCGTCGCCCACGAAGGACTTGCCTCACTAGCGGTAGATCTTCACGAAGTAGGCGATCTCCTTGCCCTTACAAACTCCTTGGTTCAACTCCACAATCTTGTCAGAGGCTCCCAAGTGACACCTAGCCAATATAGGAGACACCACTCTCCAAGAAGTAACAAATGGTGTGTTGATGATGAACTCCTTGCTCTTGTGCTTCAAATGATAGTCTCCCCAACACTCAACTCTCTCTCACAGGATTTGGATTTGGTGGAAAGAAGATTTGAGTGGAAAGCAACTTGGGGAAGGCTAGAGATCAAGATTCATATGGCAGGAATGGAATATCTTGAGCTCAACACAAGGGTAGGTGGTTCTCTCTCAAAAAATATGTATTGGAAGAGAAGATCTGTTCTGATGGCTCTCTCTTCGAATGAAGAGTGGGTGGAGGGGTATATATAGCCTCCACACAAAATCTAACCGTTACACACAATCTGCCAAACTCGGTGGGACCAAATCGTTAAACTCGGTCAGACCGATTCAGCAAACCTAGTGACCGTTAGGATTTTCGGTGGGACTGAGATGCAACTCGGTAGGACCGATATGGTTAGGGTTAGGGCATAACGTAATATCGGTGTGACCAATTACACAAACTCGGTTGGACCAATTTTGGTAATAAGCTAACCAGAGGGTTGGTCAGGCAAACTCGGTGAGACCGATTACACAAACTCGGTGGGACCGATTTGGTAATAAGCTAACCAGAGGATTTGCATTGTAATCTCAGTAGTACCGATTGCGCAAACTCGGTGAGACCGATTTTGGCAATGGTCATACACAGTGAGATTGCAATCCCATCTCGGTGAGACTGAGATCCCTATCGGTGAGACCGATTTGCTAGGGTTTGTGGCAGTGGCTATGACATGTGAAACTCGGTGGCTCCGGATAGGAAGAATCGGTGGGGTCGAGTTTGACTTTAGGTTTGGGTCATATGTGGATATGGAAAGGTAGTTGAGGATTTTGGAGCATATCACTAAGCACATGAAGCAAGAGGCTCATTAAGCAACACCTCATCCCTCCTTAATAGTATTGGCTTTTCCTATGGACTCAATGTGACCTTGGATCACTAAAATAGAAAATGTAGAGTCTTGGTCTTGAAGCTTGAGCCAATCCTTTGTCCTTAGCATCTTGAAGGGGATCCACATCCTTTAGTCCATGCCACTCCATTGTTGAACTTATCTGAAACATACTAGGTAAAAGTGTTAGTCCAACAAGAGATACGTTGACATTAATTACCAAAACCACCCAGGGAGCACTTGTGCTTTCAATCTCCCCCTTTTTGGTAATTGATGACAACATACATCAAAGCTTTAGATAAAGATATAGAGAATTGCAAGTAAAGCTTTGGAAGGACATGTAACATGCATAGGCTCCCCCTACATGTATGCAATCATGTGAATATGGAACATAGGAGCATGTGAATGCATAAACATGACAGAGCAAGCAATGTGTTACATGTATCTTGGCTATATGCATCAGAGCAAATGATGTGACTATGAGAAAAGTACCTTCATGCTTATGAGTCCTTCTTACAAACAGTATGTACATCAGCAAGAGCTTCTCATTCACATGACTGTGATGCATATACTTACCTTGTGGTCTTGAGTTGGCTTAGGATGGGATGAACCTGCACAAACAAGGTTAGATAACACAGATACACCTACTAACCAGAGCAAACAAGAGAAACCACAAGAGAACCAAGACTGGGATGACATGTGGAGTGAGTACTAAATACTACATTGAATATAGACATGTCCCCAGAGATAAAGATATGAAATAAAATCAAAGATTTCCTTCCCTTAGATGTCTTGCTCCCCCTGAATCTAACATGAGATATTGGGAGAAGATAGGGAACAGAAAATCAGAGCAATAGAAAATGATCAACAGAGCTTGAGCTAAAGCAAGCAAACAAACATGTCTTTCCCCTTTTAAAGACATGTGACATCTCTCCTCTTGAACACCAAGCATCTGGGGTCATTGATGATATTACTTTCTCTCCCCCTGAGTATTCTCTCTTTCTCCCCCTATAGGAAGGATTAAGCTTTCATGTGATCTCTCTCTCCCCCTTTGACATCAATTTCCAAGAAGGGTCTTCTGGACATTTGATATAAATGGGTTGGTCCTTGAGTCACAGAGAAAAGCAACATGTGTAACATGATGCTGGTAGAGGGCAAGAATCATTGAGTGGAGCTGGAGCAAATAGAATCAGGAATAAGTGGCAAGTTGGTTTTCCTGTGTTGAAACCGATGACTCCGAGTTGTGTTTTTCGGTTGCACCGAGATATTTTGGTTAGACCGAAGAAACCAAACCGGTGTGACCAAGTTCATTAGAGTGGAACCACTTGTCACCTCAGCTCACTAGAAAAGTAGTATCTCACACAGATTTGCAAGGAATTAACTGAAGGATTTGCAATGAATTGGATGCAGAAAATGCAAAACAAAAAGGAAAAGACAGGAAACTAAAAGATCTAGATGAAGTTTTTTTTGAAAGGGGAAACAAATATGCAAGACACAAATGCAACAACACAAAAAAGAACACAAGAAAACTTCATCTAGAGATGGGTGGTGACAAAGTCACCTATGTTAGAGTATATTGACTTAGGAGTCAAGTGAGAGCACTTGATCATAGGTCATACTCGTTGTTTAAGCTCAAAATGGGGTTACCATTTTTCGTTTAAGCATCTTGATGTATTCACATCTTGTTGAGTTGCTTTGACTCATGTCTTGTAGTAAAGCTTCTCTAAGATGGAATAACATACCTTGTGTGGTGGTGTTGATCTTGCACATGTAGTCGAACTTGTGTGGGTAGCTCAAGGTTGACGTAGTTCATCAAGAGTTGGGAGCACCACTAGGAATTCGAGTTCATCTACCTACATGGGTTAGTCTTGCAAGGAAGAGCACTTGTGTATCCAAAATGACACTCACATAATTTGTCAAAGGATATGTTTGAATGGCTTCGTGCTTCCTTGTCTTCAACCACCATTGTATAGAGACTTGGTGATGTAGAGATTGCTCAAGATGTGAGTGAGTTGTAATCTCATAGAATTAGATTCAACCAAGTACCTACACGGGTTAGATAACATGCAAGGTGCAAATATATCCAAGACATATGAATAGCTTCATAAGAGAAATATCAAGGATTAGTCATAGGCTCATGCCTCGCATGTATCAAATGGAGTTCCTACTCCAAGTTTGAAGCATCAATGATGTTCAATTCAGCTCTTAACCTGCAAAACACTTTCTCATCAAGTGGTTTAGTGAATATATCCGCCAATTGCTTATCGGTGCGAACATGCTTAAGGTTAATGTCCCCTTTGGCAACATGATCTCGAATGAAATGATGACGAACTTCGATATGCTTAGTTCGAGAGTGTTGCACGGGATTGTGAGCAATCTTAATAGCACTTTCATTGTCACATAGCAATGGAACATGTTTCACACATATCCCATAATCTTTAAGAGTTTGGGTCATCCAAAGTAATTGAGCACAACATGAGCCAGCGGCAATGTATTCCGCTTCGGCGGTGGATAAGGATACCGAGTTTTGTTTCTTGGAAGACCAAGACACAAGAGATCTACCAAGGAATTGACAAGTACCCGAAGTGGACTTTCTATCAACCTTGTCTCCGGCATAGTCCGAGTCGGAATAGCCAACAAGATCAAAAGAGGACCTCTCAGGATACCAAATGCCAAAATTTGGTGTATGGATTAAGTATCTCACTATCCTTTTCACAGCCTTAAGATGACATTCTTTAGGAGCAGCTTGATATCGTGCACACATGCACACACTTAGCATAATATCGGGACGTGAGGCACATAGATATAACAATGAACCAATCATAGAGCGATAAACCTTTTGATCAACCGGTTCACCATCTTTGGTCAAATCAAGATGTCCACTAGTAGGCATGGGAGTAGGCATACCTTTGCATTCTTGCATATTGAACTTCTTGAATAAGTCTTTGGTGTACTTCGTTTGAGAGACAAATGTACCTTCCTTAGTTTGCTTGATTTGCAAACCAAGAAAGAATTTGAGTTCACTCATCATAGACATCTCAAACTTCCCCGACATTAGCTTTCCAAACTTTTCACTAAAGTGAGGGTTAGTAGAACCAAATATGATATCATCAACATAAATTTGGCACACAAATAGTTCTCCATTAACCCTTTTAGTAAAAATAGTAGAATCAATTTTACCAATTTCAAAGCCTTTTTCAGTAAGGAACTTGGTCAAGCATTTATACCATGCTCTAGGAGCTTGTTTAAGACCATAAAGGGCTTTGTGAAGTTTGTAAACATGATTAGGTTTCTTAGGATTAACAAAGCCGGGAGGTTGCTTAACATAAACTTCCTCCTCAATTTTGCCATTTAGAAAAGCACTTTTAATGTCCATTTGGTATAGGGTGATATCATGGTGATTAGCATAGGCAAGTAAGATGTGAATGGACTCAAGTCTAGCAACGGGAGCATATGTCTCACCATAGTCCATACCTTCAACTTGTGTATAGCCTTGGGCGATGAGACGTGCTTTGTTGCGAACCACTTGTCCATCTTCATCTTGTTTGTTGCGAAACACCGATTTGGTACCAATGATGTTGTGGTTGTTGTCGGGCTTCTCGACTAATGTCCACACTTGATTTCTCTCAAAGTTGTGTAGCTCTTCATGCATAGAATTTATCCAATCCGGATCCTTCAATGCTTCTTCAACCTTCATAGGTTCAATTTTAGAAATGAATGAGTAATGTTCACAAAAGTTAGCTAGACGAGTTTTAGAGCGAGTGATTCTCCCGGTTTGGATATCTTTGTAGATTTGCTCGACGGGATGATCTTTGGCAATTCTTGCTCGAACTCGTGAGAGCTTTTGCTTGGGTTGGGGTGGAACATCCTCTTCATCTTGTTCTTCTTCTTCTTCTTGGCCTTCTTCATTGTTGATGTTATTGTTTTCTTGTCGTGGTGGAGAAGGAGGTTGTTGATGTTCATCTTGGTGTACTTCCTCGTTTTCTTCATCTTGACGTGTCCCACTTGTGGATGCTTCCGTATCAACTCTTGGTTCACCTTGACGTGAGGTAGAAGATTCCACTTGGACGGACGAGGTATTCTCCTTCATTTCCATTGGACGAATCTTGCCAATGGACAAGTCTTGAATTGCTTCCAAAGGGTCTTTGTCTCCTACATCAATTGGCAATTGCTCTACTTGCAAGCCGTTAGATTCATCAAACTTCACATCCACCGTCTCTTCAACCTTTCGGGTGAAATTGTTGTAGACACGGTAAGTGTGAGAGTTTGAGACATAACCAAGTAGAAAACCTTCATGAGACTTAGGAGCAAATTTAGAACAACGATGCTTATCAAGAATGTAGCACTTTGAGCCAAATACTCGAAAGTATCCAACTTGGGGTTTGTTACCGGTGAGGAGCTCGTATGCCGTCTTGCCGAGTAGCTTGTGAAGATACAAGCGATTTGTTGCATGGCAAGCTGTCTCAACTGCTTCCGCCCAAAAGTGCTTTGGTGTCTTGTACTCATCAAGCATCGTTCTTGCCATCTCGATAAGAGTCTGGTTCTTCCTCTCAACAACTCCATTTTGTTGAGGTGTGTACGCAGCCGAGAACTCGTGTGAAATCCCTTCTTCGTCAATAAAGGTGTCCACATTTGCGTTCTTGAACTCCGTTCCGTTGTCACTCTGAACCTTCTTGATCTTCACGTCAAACTGATTTTGGGCCTTCCTAGCGAAGTTTTTGAAGATCTTTTGGACCTGCGACTTGTCATCAAGAAAGAACACCCACGTGAATCTTGAAAAATCATCAACTATGACTAGACCAAATGAGTTACCACCGAGACTCTTGTATGCATTTGGACCAAAGAGATCCATGTGAAGTAGCTCGAGTGGTCTTCTCGTGGTCATGATGTTCTTCGTGCAGTGACTTCCTCCAACTTGTTTCCTTGCTTGACAAGCACTACGAAGTCTATCCTTGTCAAATACGACATATTTTATTCCAAGGATATGATCACCTTTAATAAGCTTATCAAGATTTTGCATTCCAACATGACCTAGTCTTCTATGACACAACCAGCCTTTAGAAGATTTAGCGATTAAGCAAGTTTTAGGTTGAGCCTTTTTAGTGAAATCAACAATGTAAAGATCTCCTCTACGTATACCGGTAAAGACCATTTTATGATTGTCTCTACAAAACACTTGGCAATCTACTTCAGTGAATAAGACATTGAAAACGAAATCTGCAAGTCTAGAAACTGAAAGTAAATTGTATCCAAGGGATTCAACGAGCATGACATTTTATATGGAGCTATCGTGTGAGATGGCCACCTTACCAAGGCCAACCACCTTACCCTTTGAATTATCACCAAAGGTGACATATTTTCAAGGGCCGTCATTTTCAGTAAGCTCACGGAACATCTCTTCATCTCCGGTCATATGATCAGTACATCCACTATCAAGGACCCATTCCTTTCCTCCAGCCATGTAGCCTCGAAGATTTGCCATAAGACCAAAATGTCTCATTGCATCATCAAGATCATAGTCAGTATCATCATCTTCATCATAATATCCCTGTTCAACATCATCTTGTGATTCATCAAATCCTAGAGAGGGTAATTCATTAGGTACATGATCATCAAAGTGGTTACCTTTATGAATTCTTATAGCTTCGGATATGACATCACTAATGATTCCAGCATTTCCTTTAGCATGCATGAGATTTGTAAGCTCAAATAGACAATCACCAAAACTAGGATCACTAGAGTTCATCTTACTCAAGGCAATAGATTTATGGAGAATTTCGTCTAAATTTTTCAAGGAATAATTGGGAACTCGTTTGTCACAACCCTAGAATTTTGCCTGTAATTAGTTGCATGAGTGAGCATGCATGCATCATGTTTGTTTCAAAGAGGTTTGAATTGAGGAAAATGGAAGCCTCAAAATTTAAAATAAAGGGCAAGAACCCTGAAAATGCATCGAGTGAAGCCAAAATGCCCTAAAAATAGTTCTGGTAATTTTGGCAAGAGTTATATATCAAACCAAAATTCTGGAACATTTTTACGGAATATTTTGGGACATTGAATTTAAATCATATTGTATTTGAATTTGGATTTATATTCTTAATATATAAAATATATATTCAAATAACTTTGAAATATTTTATGTGCATCAGGAACAATCCAGTTAGCAACATAAAAATATTCAAAGGTTTATTCACACTGTTTGGATTCTGTTTTGAATTTGAAAACAATGGCAAAGACAGAAAAAAAAACAAAAATAAATTTAGAAAAGGACGGGAGAGAGAGAGAAACCCAGCCACTTACCCGGCTTACCTGGCGCAGCCCAACTGCAGCCCAGTACCGTAGAGGGCCCAGCCCACCTCCCCACCTCGTCGTCTTCCTGGCGCCTTCTGGCAAAGTGCGTGGCGCGCGCACAGCCGAGCCGCGGCCACCTCCTGCTAGCCACGCAGCTACTCCCCCCTCCTGCTTCGCCGCCCAGGATCGCCTCGACCCCTCTGCACCTCTCCCCTCTCTCCCTGGACCTCTTCCCCTCCCCTGGCTCTCCCTCCCGCACAGCCCGAGAGGAGCCCATCGCCGCCGTTGGCCGTAGCCGCGGCCACCGTGCTCCCCTCGCCTCTCCGGCGCGCCCCCGAGCTCCGCCTCATCGCCATCGTCATCTTGGTCGACGCACGCAACGCCAAACGCCCCAAGCGACGACCCGAGCTCTTCTTCAACCTCCGGTCGCCGGAGATCGCCTTCACCGCACCGCCCGCTCTGGATCGTCTCCGAGCTCGCCGACCTGCTCGTCCGACTCGCCGTGAGCCTCTGACCCCGAGCATCCCTCTCTCCTTCCACGTAGGCCGCCGTAGCCACCAGACCGCCTACGCCCGAACACGCCGCCGCCTGAGCTCGTCGCCGACGCAGCTCCGGTGACCAAATTGTCACTCCGGCGAGTCCAACCTTCTCCCCGCATCGCGTAGGCCCCAGCTAGCGCCTCATCTTGCTTGCTCGCGCACCGCAGCACTGCCCGCGCTCACGCCCGAGCTCCGGCCGCCACGGTCGCGCTCCTCGCCATCGCCTCCGGCCACCCCAGGCCCGACCGGCGCCACCGCCTGACGCGCGCTGGTCTGGGCTCTCGAACGAGCCCAGCCATGCTGCGAACGGGGCACCGTAGCCCGTTTCCGCGACGCTCCACCACCTCTGGTCGTCGCCGGCGGCTTAACGCCGGTGAGTTGACCCCGCTGACCCCGTTTGACCAGGGGTGGGCCCAGTTTGACCCCTGGGTCAATGACAGGTAGGGCCCAGCCCTACTGACTAATTAGGATTAGTGTTAATTAATATTTAGTTAAACTAATTACACTGACGCGCGGGACCCACTTTCAGGGTAGACCTGGACCGCGCCCGTCGACCGCTGACATCACAGTGATGTCATGCTGATGCAGTAAAGCATTTTCTGGATTTATTTTTAATCAGGAAATTCCAGAAAATAGCTAAAACTTCTAAAATTCATAGAAATTAATCTGTAACTCAGAATGAAATAAATTATATATGAAAAATTATCAGAAAAATTCAAGGAATCCATCTGTACCATTTTCATGCATGTTTGAACAATGTTTGTCCTCTGTTTTGGACAAAACAAATAAAGGGCATTTAAATAATCATATATGGAGTTGGAATTTGAATCATGTATTCAAACCAACTTCATTTAAATCATAGCTAGATACATTAGCTCAAATCACAGCATATTGCCATGTCATGACCATGCATCATATTGTTGCATTGCATTGATTGTGTCCTTCTCTGTTTGTCGGTAACCGTCCCCTCTCAGTCGACGATGTTTCCGACGATGTGATCGATGACACCGATGAAGAGCTATATTATCTTCAGAAGTGCCAGGCAAGCAAAACTCCCTTGTTCATTCCGACACAATCCTACTCTCTCGCTCCTGCTCTCTTTTACTGCATTAGGACAACAACGATTCATGTGTTACTTGTTGCAGTAGTTGAACCCCTTATCCTCTGCATGACCTGTCATTGCCACAGTAAATAGATGAAACCCACTAGCATGAGTAGGAGTTGCTTGAGCCCTGATGTGCCTACTCATTCATGCTTGTTTGTCGTGCCTGCTACTGCTTAGAGTTGAGTCGGGTCCGATTCATCGGGAATGAATTGGAATGGTGATGAACTTGTCCTACTGTGTGTGAGCTAAGTGTGTGAACACGATTTGGTAAAGGTAGCGGTGAGAGGCCATGTAGGAGTACATGGTGGGTTGTCTCATTGCAGCCGTCTTCAGGAACTGAGTTCTGTGTTTGTGATCCAGGAAACAGTTACTACCACACATTGGGATCCTTAATTGACTCTCTCGGCTTCTTAATCACCTTGTCCTCTGTCCAGGAGTTGCAAGTAGTTTCTGGTGTTTGTAGTATGCTGGGGGCCACACGCAGTGCTGACCGTAGGGGTGGGCTGTGTTGCGGTAGGCACGTGGCACGGTGTACCGGGCGCCCGTTTGGTGTCTCGGGAACCCTGCACACATCGTTCGGGGCCGTATGTGGAAACCTCGGCCGGACTCCCTGCGGATGGAACCTGAATAGGCGATAAACCTGGACTAGAGACTTGAGTGTTTAGGTAGGCTGTTGGGGATATCACTACTGGGCGTAAACCGGCCTGCTTGGACCGGTTAACTTCAACAGTAATTCAACGATATTAAAGCCCGATAAACTTGTAAAGGCCCAAGGCCGTAGTCGGTTTAGTATCTGTAGCCATAAACCGGCTTGTATAAACTTCTACTATAAGATAGGGAAAGAAAGAGACCAACCCGGATACGAGTATAAACCGGAGATTTGGACTCTGTGAACCGACGGGCGTCACCCGTGTATATAAGGGGACGACCCGACAGCGGTTCAAGGACAGACAACCACAACTCGAGGCCTAGGCGAAGCTTGTTTGCTCCCTAGTCATCGAGACTTCATCAATTCCACCACAAACTAGACGTAGGCTTTTACCTTCATCGAAGGGGCCGAACTAGTATAAACTCTCTGCGTCCCTGTGTCCGCTTTAACCCCTTCGAGTTAACCCGTGGCGATGGCTCCACGACTAAGTCCTTTGGCTAGGACATCTGCCGTGACAAACCCACGACAGTTGGCGCCCACCGTGGGGCTATCGCATGATGGTTTCAAATTCTTGGAGGGCCGCTTTGAAGGACTCGAGGGATACGTCGTGGGCCGGATGACCAAGAGTCGTCGCGGCAAGATCTACATCGACGACGCAGGCTGGGGCCCCGAGGCCGGCTCAATTGAGTACGGGTACTGGGTCCCCTTTGGCGGTATACACGTCTTTATCGGCAAAATCGGTGAACCGGGCCCTGAGCTGGACACCTGCACCGACCTCATCGAAACAGCTCAGCGTGCGCGACCTGCCCGGGTTAAGCCAGCCGTGAAGCGTGCCTTTGTGGGAGTCATCCATGGAGGGAACTATGAGGACGGATCAGGATCTAGTGGCGAAACCGTCGTTTATTCCGGCGACGAGTCGTCAACCGGGGAAACTGAGTCCTTGTATCAAGTACAAGATGGTCGGATTGGGGGCTGTTCCGATGGCGACAGTATTCCGGACCCCTCTGATCTGCCTAGCCGGGTCAGTATATTCATGGCCGGTACCCAGGCAGCGCCTCAGTCATCAACGGCCGCAACAATAGTTTCCGGTTCAGCGGCGGCAACGGCTGCCGGAGTAGGAGGCTCTGTGCGCCCACCAGCTCAAGTATTATCCAATCGGTTCGACGCATTGGCTGCGCTCATGGCAGAAGCTAATCCGACGGATCAGGATGCTCATAATGCAGAGATTGCAAAGGTGAGAGAACAGATTAACCAGGCCAAGGCGGATCTGGCAGCTGAGGAGGTCAGGATGACCGCAGAGCGGGCCGCTTTGGACGCGCAAGCCTATAAACTTATGCTGGATCAGAACGCTTCACAGGAAGTCATGAGGAGGAAGTTCCGATCTCGCTTGCCCTCGGTCTTTGAAGGAAGGGATCTTTTCAATACCCCTGGGGCAGGGACCAGTAACCAACCGGTGATAAACCGGGCGGAGGCACCCGGGACGGGCGCGCCGGTTCAGCCCCGTGTAATAGATCTGCCCCGTCATAACCCGGGAGAGCCACGGGTTGTGCATACCCCTCCGGATCACTATTCTAATCCGCTGGACAACCTTGTTGCAGCGGCGGCACGGTTGGAAGCTATTCCGGTCGAGGGAGATTCACTGCAAGCGATAGAGACACGCCGGGTTAAGGAGCTCCTCAGAACAGCGTTGGCTCAGCAGGAAGCGTACTCATATAGCCGCGAACGGATTCACTCCACCCCGCGTCCAGGCCGGAGTTACAGTAGAGATATGGAAGAACCAGCCGAGTCAAGTAATGCACGGCGTAGGGCTCCCCACGGCAACAATCCGGCTCCCAACGCCCAGGAGGTGGTAGACCGGGCCCGGGCGCGTAGGGAAGCTGAGTTAGCAACACCGCATCAGGCTCATCAGATTACACTGGTTCGTCCCACCACTTCAGTTGAACCGGGACTCACTTCTAGCGCTTTGGGAGTGCCTTGCCTCGTCCCAGCCCTCCGCAATGTGCGCCTGCCCAAGGATTTCAAAGGCCCGCGCAAGGTGCCGAACTATACGGCGGATCAACCCCCAGAGTAGTGGGTGGAGAGTTATGAGATGGCCATGGAGATGCTGGACGTGGATGATGCGGCGTGCGTAAAATATTTCACCATGATGCTTCAAGGGACAGCCCGTACTTGGTTAAAAAGCTTGCCGCCCAATTCTATTGGTTCATGGGCACAGTTGCGAGCCCGGTTCATAAGCAATTTTAAAGACACGTGCAAGCAACCCATGTCAGTGGTGGATTTAGCGGCTTGTGTCCAGGAGGAAGGAGAGTCGACAACTCATTGGGTGCGTCGGGTCTCAAAGATCCTGCATTCATCAGACCGTATCAATGCGGACATCGCGGTTGTAACCCTGGAAGGCAATTGCCGGTTTGGGCCTTTAAAGTTAAAATTAGGACGGATGAAGCGCCATTGTACTGACATGGGAACGCTCATGACTGCTCTGGTGAAGTATGCTGATTCTGATAGTACCAAGGATCCCGAGTCTGATGATGAAAAGACAGGGAAGGGAAGGAAGAACGGCAACCCCAGAGGTCAGCAGCACAACTCGGCAGGAAACGTTGGTGGTGGCAAGCGTAAGGCGGATGGCAACACGGATTATGTGGCTAACACTAATGTGCAGGACAGAGGCCGACGACGTAGGGGCAAAAACCGCAGTGGCGGACCTGGACCCAATCCGGAGTGCTTAAATTATCTGTTGAATCAGCCTTGTCCAAAGCACGGGACCAGAGAGGAGCCAGCAAACCACCTTTGGAAGGATTGTTATATCATGCAAGAGTTTAAGAGCTCCAATGCTTTTCGGTATGACCCCAGCTCCGGTGGCGGTTCAGGATCCGGGCCGAGTCATGGTGGAGGAAATCCCGGTTCAGGGTTTAATGGTAATCCGAGCGGACATGGCAATCAGCATAATCAAAACAGTCAGCAACAGCAGCAGTCGGGTTACCAGAGTAATCCAAAGCAGTTAAACAGTGGACAATATCATGTGTTTACCACCAGCTTGGACAAGCGGGACCGAAAGGTCCAGAAGCGGGCGGTTAACTCCGTTGAACCGGCTGTGCCACGGTATCTGCGCTGGTCAGAGCAGCCAATTGTATGGAGTAGAGAGGATCACCCTCCCCGAGTTGACAATCCGGGTCAGCTGGCTTTGGTGGTGGCGCCTCAGGTGGGAGGCTATAAGTTCACCAAGGTACTTATGGACGGGGGTAGCAGTATTAATATCCTATACTATGAGACCTTTCGACGCATGGGGCTAAAGGATAAGGACCTCCGTCCTTCAAACACGGTTTTCCATGGTGTGGTGCCTGGCAAGTTAGCATACCCCGTGGGCAAGATAGCCTTGGAAGTAGCCTTCGGAGATGATCACGATTCCCGATCAGAGACACTGACGTTTGAGGTGGTGAAAATCCAAAGCCCGTAACATGCCCTGTTTGGCCGGCCAGCCTATGCCAAGTTCATGGCACGGCCCTGCTATGTGTATCTACAGCTCAAGATGCCGGGTCATAAGGGGACCATCACGGTTCACGGAAGCCGTATGATCGCTTTGGAGTGCGAGGAAGGAGACACCGCGTATGCGGAGTCGGTTTGTGCTCCGAGGAGCTCAAGTACTATAAAGACAACGTTGATCCGACGGATATGACCCCTTTAAAGAAGCCTACTACAGAGCATGATCCGACCTTGAAGTTCACGCCGGCGGCTGAGACCAAGCTTGTTGACTTCGTACCTGGTAATTCGTCCAAACAGTTCAGCATCAGCGCCAATCTGGATCCGAAATAGGAAGACGCGCTCATCGAGTTCATCCGTGAGAATCGGGACATCTTTGCATGGAAACCTTCTGACATGCCAGGTGTATCGAGGCAACTCGCTGAGCACACCCTTAATGTGGATCCTAAATACAAACCGGTGAAACAGTTCCTCCGCCGGTTCAACGAGGAGAGGAGAAAAGCTATTGGAGAAGAGGTGGCCAGGCTATTGGCAGCTGGCTTCATCATTGAAGTTTTTCACCCTGAGTGGCTTGCTAATCCGGTGCTGGTCCTTAAGAAAAATGGCACCTGGCGCATGTGTGTGGATTATACGGATCTTAATAAGGCCTGCCCTGCGGATCCTTTTGCCCTCCCCCGTATTGATCAAATCATTGATGCTACGGCGGGTTGCGAGCGCTTATGTTTCTTGGATGCATACTCCGGCTATCATCAGATTAAAATGGCAGTTAAGGACCAGGAGAAGACGGTGTTCATAACTCCCTTTGGAGCCTTCTGCTATGTGTCTATGCCTTTTGGGCTCAAAAGTGCCCAGGCAACTTATCAACGGTGTGTGCAAAATTGTCTCCACAAACAGATTGGCCGTAATGTGCATGCGTATGTGGACGATATTGTGGTTAAGTCGAGGAAGAAGGAGACCTTGGTCGATGATTTGAAGGAGACCTTTGATAACCTCAGGACGTACAAGATGATGCTCAATCCGGCCAAATGTGTCTTTGGTGTACCAGCTGGCAAGTTATTGGGTTTTCTGGTGTCCCATAGGGGAATTGAGGCTAATCCGGAGAAGATCACGGCTATCACCTCTCTGGCTAAACCGAAGTGTATTAATGATGTTCAACGTCTGGCGGGTCGGATTGCTGCACTAAGTCGGTTTATCAGCCGCCTCGGGGAGAAAGCGATCCCTTTATATCAAATGTTGAAGAAGATGGATCAGTTCGTCTGGAGTTCTGCTGCTGATCAGGCATTGGAGGACTTAAAGCGGCAGTTGGCCAATCCGCCCATGCTCGCCGCTCCCATTGATAGGGAACCATTGCTGTTGTATGTTGCTGCTAATGCTCGCGCGGTTAGTGTGGCTATTGTAGTGGAGCGGAAGGAGGCGGGCAAAGAGTACCCGGTTCAGCGTCCGGTCTACTATATCAGCGAGGTGCTTATTGAATCCAAACAGAGATATCCGCATTGGCAGAAGCTGGTATACGGAGTTTTTATGGCGAGCCGGAAGTTGAAGCAATATTTCCAAGGGCATCCCATCACAGTGGTCAGCTCTTCTCCTTTGGGTGATATCATCCAAAACCGAGAAGCAACTGGTCGGATTGCCAAATGGGCTATCGAGCTTGGACCGCACGGTTTAAAATACGTGCCTCGCACTGCGATAAAGTCTCAGGCACTTGTTGACTTCATCAATGATTGGACGGAGTTACAAGTCCCTGAAGAGAAGCCGGATCACACATATTGGACCATTCATTTTGATGGATCACGTCAATTGGAGGGCTCGGGGGCTGGAGTCATATTAACTTCCCCACGAGGTGACAAGTTTTGTTATGTTCTCCGTTTAATGTTCCCTTGTACTAACAATGCAGCAGAGTACGAAGCCTTGCTCCACGGTCTCCGGATGGCTAAGGAGATGAATTTAAGCCGAGTCAAGTGCTTCGGAGACTCGGATCTGGTGGCCCAACAGGTGTCTGGTACATGGGATTCTAAAGATTCACTCATGGCTGCATACCCTCGTGAGGTTGATGTGGTCGCAGGTCACTTCAAGGGGTATCAGGTGGACCACGTGGACCGATGAAAGAACGAGGCGGCAGATGCTTTAAGCCGGCTGGGTTCACAGCGTAAACCGGTACCACCTAATGTGTTCCTTGATGTGCTTTACAACCCATCGGTTCAACTACCTGGGGAGGCGGATTTGGTGGTTCCTGACCCGGAGGCTCAGTTGGTGGCGGCGCTACACGTCATCCCGGATTGGACGCTGCCTTACCTGGCGTACATGAACCGAGGCGAGTTGCCAGAGGACGAGACTCTGGCCAGACAAATAGTACGGCGGTCCAAATCCATGGTAATTGAAAACGGCGAGCTGCATCATCGCAGTGTAACAGGAGCGTTTCAACGGTGTGTATCTCCTGAGGAGGGTCGTGAAATTTTGCGTGAGATCCACGAAGGAGATTGTGGTCACCACGCCGGTTCAAAGTCTTTAGTGGCGAAAGCATTTCGTCACGGTTTCTATTGGTTGACTGCCCATGCTGATGCGGAAGATCTGGTCAGACGATGTGATGGTTGCCAAAAATTCTCAAGACGCGCTCATGTTCCGGCTCAAGAATTGAGGATGATTCCAATTACTTGGCCGTTTGCAACCTGGGGGTTGGATATGGTCGGGCCTTTCAAAAGATCCAAGGACAAGAAGACCCACCTTCTGGTGGCGGTTGACAAATTTACAAAGTGGATAGAGGCAGAGCCCGTTAGCAAGTGTGATGCGGCCACCGCGGTTCAGTTCATCAAAAGGGTGATTTTCCGGTTTGGTTTTCCACACAGTATCATCACAGATAATGGTACCAATTTATCTAAAGGTGCCATGAAGGAGTTCTGCGAACGAGAGCACATCCGCCTTGATGTTTCATCGGTGGCACACCCACAGTCCAATGGTCAAGCAGAAAGAGCTAATCAGGAGATCTTGAGAGGCATCAAACCCCGGCTTATGGTTCCTTTACAGAGGACGCCGGGTTGTTGGGTCGAAGAATTGCCCTCTGTGTTATGGAGCATCAACACCACGCCTAACAGGTCAACTGGGTACACGCCGTTCTTCATGGTTTATGGGGCGGAGGCAGTTCTCCCTAGTGACATCCATCACGACTCACCTCGTGTTGCGGCTTACGTTGAAGCGGATAACGAGATGGCTCGACAGGACGCTTTGGACCGGCGGGATGAAGAGCGAGACATAGCAGCTGCCCGCTCGGCGATCTACCAACAGGATCTTCATCGCTATCACAGTCGTCGGGTCAGGACCAGAACCTTTCAAGAAGGAGATTTGGTGCTTCGACTTATTCAAGATCAAACTGAGATGCATAAGTTGTCTCCGCCTTGGGAAGGGCCTTTCGTGGTCAGCAAGAATCTGCACAACGGGTCATACTACCTGATTGATGTTTGAGAGCACAAAGACTCACGTAAATCAGAGCAGGAGACCAACAGGCCGTGGAATATAGCTCATCTTCGGCCTTACTATACTTGAGCCATGGGCTCTGCTTATGTACATATTATGAGAATGTATATATTATAATAAACCGGATCCTCAGCTAAAGCGGGGTATCTGTTCTTTTATATCATGTGCGGTTACATGGAGTTGTTTGTTGTAAAACGACCTCCGGTTTACCCCTTGCAAAGTTTATCAATATCACTTGGGGGCTCAGTCATATTTGAACCGATGCAATGCCTTTTGATAGGCGAAAGCCACCAGATCATTTGGGGGCTCGGTCGTGTCCGAACCGATGCAATGCCTCTTGATCGGCGAAAGCCACCAGATCACTTGGGGACACGGTCAAGTCTGAACCGGTCACGCCTCTTGGTCGGCCTACAGGCCTTAGAGTCACTTGGGGGCTTGGTCGAACCCGAACCAATGTCATGCCACTTGGCCGGCGTAATGCCACGAGTCTTTTGGGGACCTGGCTGACTGGCACCATTGCTACGCCTTCGGGGAGCCTGGTTGCGTCTGACCATGGTAATACCATCCGACCAGCTCATTAGAGCCTTTCTTTTATAAAGAGTTGCCGCCATTGCTTTTGCTTTAATAGCCTTTCTTAAGGAATTGCTATTTTATCTTTGTTGCGTTTTTTAAACCGACGGTATTTTGTGCCGGTTCATACAGCCAATTTGGCAGAACACGGTCTATTTTTTAAGCCGGAGTTTGTTTGCTCGGTTTGATTTTTCTTATGAAACATCCTTTTTGGAGCAACAAGGATATCATGACCAAAAAGGAGCTGTTTTCTCCTCCGACGGTTTAGGGCTGTCAAGCCCCCGTCTCAAGATTGGCTAAAAACGCCTACTTCATGCCCATTGCATGGTAGGTATTTCGTATCACAAAATTTGATCGTACTGGCAAGTCTCCCTGCGTATCTATATAAAGGTTCACAAACCGGATGGCGGTACAACCGCCCTGGCAGTTTAAAATTTTGTGATTGCAGGAGATATAAGTTGGCAAGGAAGATTTTCCAAATGAAGGTTTCAGTACTGATGCACGAAGGCATCTCACAAAACACAAGTACGGTCTATCCTATTACAAGGCAACATGGTGCCTCAATAAGACAATTGTTTTTCCTGACAAGATATAGCACGGAAGCTAATTAAGGCTGCCCTTGGTTCACGCCTGCGTGCCATCCCGCTTTGATGGTTCTGGATCATCCCGCGCCGCGTCAGCTTCCTCCTCCCTACCCAGCTGCTGGAAGTCAACAGTGGTCCAGTCGATCCCCATTAATGCTTGAAAGACAGCCTCTTCATGTATCAGTGAAGACGGTTCAAGATCAGGGGCGTAAGTGTGCTTACGGATTGGAGGAATTAAGTTTTCCGCTTCAGGGATTGGTGCAGCCACTCGTTTGTTCTGGTCATCATATTGGGATTGATAATGTGACAAGTTTGCTTCTTCTACCAACTGGCAGACCAGAGGGCGCACTGCCCGGTTTATCTTTCTTAACTCTTCTTCGTCGAATTCAGAGCCATCCTCCTTCAAGCTAGGATAGCCTTGAGCCGCTTCAACGGGATCAAAATCGGGCACCCATGCTTTGGCCCGGATTAAGGCATTAATGGCTCTGGTTCGAGCAGCAGACTTTTTTAACTCCTCAATCCGAGCAGGGAGCATGGACAATCTCCTCAGTGTATCCTGGATCAACGTGGGTGCTGGATTGTTATGGGACGCAGTGGTGATAATCCGCTGCGCACCAGTATACAGCTGCTCGACTAAAGTATAGACGGCTTTCAGTTTCATCTGCACATCCGACCCCAAGTGATTAATGCGGGTGCCTATAATACAATCAGCAGTTTACAAACCAAGCTGTTTATAGGAGAATCAAGATTATTACAAAAGTCACAGGAAGCTTACCAAAGATGGCGGCAGTCATTGCGTGCACTTGTCGTTTCACGCTGGTTAATTCATCAGTTACCGGTTTGAGGGCAGCTTCTGCATCTTCAATCTTTTTGGTTAAAGCGGCCTTTTCTGTGGCCCAGCCAGCCCGTTCCTTCTTATAACCTTCCTTCAGTTGCTCCATACTGCCTAAAGCGCTGGTTAATTCCTCCTTGGCCTTGGAAGTTTCTGCTTGTTGGGATTTTAAATTCTCTTGAAGGTCGGCGACTTGGTTCTCTTTAACTTTCAGTTCAGCCTGCAGACCGACAGTTATACGGTTTAACAAAGGAAGTACCAACCACATAACAAGTTAGGCGCTTTGTACTTGGGGGCTAATGCCTAATTGATCTACAGCTACCAATTAGTTATCAAAGTCCCAAGCTGAATACAAGTATTCCAACTTGGCACTTGGGGGCTAATGGCCATTTGATCTGGTGATATTTCGGATGTTATTAAAAGTCTCGATTCAATTATACTACAAGTTGAACCGACTCTTGGGGGCTACAGCGGCAAGAAGCGGGAACAAATGCATAGAAATTACCTCAAGTTTTTCCTTCATCATCTTTACCAGATTGGCTTCATAATCACGGCTAGTATATAGCCGGTTTAAGTAACCAGAGTGAATGTCTTGAGCACTGAGAGCAGAGTATGTTGCCAGATCAACATCCCATTTTCCTTTGCTCAGGGCGGAAAATTCTTCTTTAGCAGTATGCTTGGCTAAAGCGATGGGATTTCCCGGTTCAGTACGACCTATGCCAGTGATTACGACTTCGTCATCCTTAAGCTCGCCAGTCTGAACTGGCATAGTCGGCTTATCAGCAGGTTTGGAGGGACTGATAGTTTTCTCAATCCGGATTGGACTGGCTGGTTGGTCAGCAGGACCGGAGGGGTTCACAGAACTTTCTTCAGGAAGAACAACTTCATCCCTTACTGGTGGGTCATCAACTACATCTTCATGGATGATCGCTTCAACATTTGGGGTAGCATCCGGTTCAGGAGCAGCATCTTCTTCAGCTGCCTTATCCTGGCGAGCTTTCTTACTTGGCCTCAGTTTGGCCCTGAAAGAAGCAGCAAAATTAAAGACAGTATATATGGAAGGCTACAAAAATCAACAACTTGATGATAAAGGCAAAAGCTTACCCAAGCACGGTTTTGAGTGGAGGCAGCTGAGTACCAGTTGACTCACCGGAAGATGAGTGCGAGGTGACCTGATAATCAGAGTCAGACGGATTAAGCGGTTGCCGAAAACAGCCCGCTTTAGGACAAATATTGACAAGCAAATTAGAGACCTCTGAACGACGTCTCCGAACCGGACTGTTCGGTAAACCGGCGGAGGTAACTACCTGGCCGCTGTGTCGAGTTGTACGACGCACCTCATGCTGACGGGTCTTCATAAGAAAGTTGGGATCCAAGTAAGCAAGAGGATGGGAAAATTTAACTTTGCGGTTTGCCTGACGGATTTTGTGCGAAGGCGGAAGGCTTGAATCAGAAGAAAGAGTAATTACCTCAACATCGTCAGCGTGGCTAGCTTCAGCATCATCCTGACAAATTGTATCATCAATAAATTGCATAAACAGTAAACCGAGAGAATCAAGTTCAGCTTCAAAATCCGGATTACCCACATCATCATCAGTAGGTGGATCAGAGGAGGCTGTAGTTTTCCTTTTATGAGCAGACTTTTTGACGACCCTTGTCTTAGGTCGGATTGGTTTCTCCGGTTTATCCGCCTTTCCTTGCGGGAGCTTTTTGCTCCAAAACGGATCATCACCCTGCACCAACAGATATCGGTGTCAGTCATAAGCACGTACAATAGTATCAGACTCGGTGAGAAGGAAGTTCGGTTTATCGCTGGCGGTTTATTGGTGGCACAGAAGGGAAGAAGGCCGGTTCGGGCACAGACGCGTTCCGGTTCATTCAGAATTTTCTTTACAGCTTCGGTGACCTCTTCATCAGTAAGCTGGATGTTTACGTGACGCAACGGATCATCAACGCCGCCTGTATACTCGCACATTAAACCGGAGCGTTGACTGAGTGGCAGTATACTCCAGGATATCCAGCAACGAGCAAGATCGACTCCTATTAAACCGTTAGCCATAAAAGCTCGGAGTTTGGACAGTTGAGGAGCGTATTTCATCCTCTCTTTGCCAGTCAGCCGCTGAGGAAAAGGATGTGTGTTGCTGAGCCGTTCTGGGCGAAAACCGGGCAAGATATTCTCGTTATCCGGGGAGGTGTCTTTACAATAAAACCAAGAGTTATTCTAGTCTTGGGGATGACTATGCAGTTTCGCATGAGGGTAAGTGACCTCTTTCCTCTTTTGGATTGACACGCCACCCAACTCCATGTTGGAACCGTCAGGAAATTCTGTATGGCGGTTTAAGTGAAAGCAGTCTCGGAACAGCTCCACTGTAGGTTCCTCTTGGAAGAATACCTCGCGGAGCACTTGGAAGTGGCCTATGTTGGTGACAGAATTAGGGCCGATATCTTGCGGATGGAGTTGGAAGTTGGCCAAAACATCACGGTAAAATTTTGAACCGGGCGGGTTAAAACCGCGGGCTAAGTGATCTGCAAAGACTACAACTTCTCCGTCTCGAGGTGTAGGGGGACACTCTTTGCCTGGGACCCTCTAGTGAATAGTTTTTCTGCTGCTTAAAGCGCCGGTCAGGACCAGATTGTTCAGTTGCGTTTCCGTGACCCGAGAAGGAGCCCAGTTGCACTCGTACACTTGTTTAGCCATGAGGAAGTCTACAGAAGGAAAATGATTCCGGTTCAAGATTGTGTTGTGCACAGGTTACATGTTGATATTATCAATGTTAAACGGTGCGGTTCATCAAGGGATTGCTGGCGGTTTAACAAGGGGACTAATGGTATGTACTAATTTGGTAATCCTCTTCTTCAAGGTTAAACCGCTAGATCTAAAACCGTGAAACATTGGGAATTACAAATAAACAAGTGTGCAGAAACAGGTTTCACACAATCTCATTATAGCATTGGATCTAGGGTGATTTCATAAAAAGGATAAATATTCATGATTTAAAAGAAGTTATGCAAGAGCAGCAAGGGAAAGTTATGGATCAGAACTACGATCCAGTTATACTGCAATAAAAACAGATGCGGGAAACTACCGCTATACGGAGCAAAGGATATGGGATCATCCGAAGAGGCATCTCAGCCGAAGTTTGAGGCGGACGAAGAACACGAAGAACGCGAGGAACACAGTGAACCCTAAAAACAGATCTAGATTGAGAGGACGGAGATCTTACCAGAGCTCGGAGAGATGCGGAAGGATGCCGCAGTTCTCTGGTACTGTCAGGTTGATGCAGCGCCCAAGATGATGCGGAGGTCAGCGACGGCGTTGGAGCTCCGGAGTTGGCGACGCGGAGAAGACGAAGAGGAAAGGAGTGAAGGGAAAAAAAGGAAATGACCCTTCGGCCCTATTTATGAGGTAAAAAACATGTGTCAGGCGCGCGAATCCAGGAGCCACAGATTTCGGAAGTGGAGCTGTCGCCTCGATTATTGCGGATCTGTTAAACAAAGAAGGCATCATAAAAGCCAGTTTCATGATGACGTCATGCCGGTTTACAGCAACCAAGGAAGATGACGACATGGCGGTTTAGCGACTAAGGGAAGATACTGAATCTGAAGATTTCTGCTAAGGATTGACATGAACTCATTCAAATCAATCTGGGGCCTAATGTTGGGGATATCACTACTGGGCGTAAACCGGCCTGCTTGGGCCGGGTTAACTTCAACAGTAATTCAAGGATATTAAAGCCCGATAAACTTGTAAAGGCCCAAGGCCGTAGTCGGTTTAGTATCTGTAGCCATAAACCGGCTTGTATAAACTTCTACTATAAGATAGGGAAAGAAAGAGACCAACCCGGATACGAGTATAAACCGGAGATTGGGACTCTGTGAACCGACAGGCGTCACCCGTGTATATAAGGGGACGACCCGACAGCGGTTCAAGGACAGACAACCACAACTCGAGGCCTAGGCGAAGCTTGTTTGCTCCCTAGTCATCGAGACTTCATCAATTCCACCACAAACTATACGTAGGCTTTTACCTTCATCGAAGGGGCCGAACTAGTATAAAATCTCTGCGTCCCTGTGTCCGCTTTAACCCCTTCGAGTTAACCCGTGGCGATGGCTCCACGACTAAGTCCTTCGGCTAGCACATCTGCCGTGACAAACCCACAACATAGGCCGTGGCCGACACCCTCGCTGGGCTTCCGCTTGAAGGTTGCCGAGTACATGTCGTGTAAACGGCGATAAGTGGTGAGAGCGTGTGTGAAGAAGTACACCCCTGCAGGGTTAACATCATCTATTCGAATAGCCGTGTCCGCGGTAATGGACTTCTGGGTTGCCTATAACAGTTCATAGACAAGTGAAAGTGGATACTCTAAAACTCGCAAGATAAGCGTGAGTGCTATGGATGGCCTTCTCGTAGGGAGACGGGAGCGGATCCATAGTGGTGTATTGATATGGTGAATATGTGGACTCGTGTGCGCCACCTCAAAAGAGTTGCTTGCAGTCATAGTTCAGAATAGCCACCGAGTCAAAGCTGGCTTGTTGCAGTTGAACTCCACTACCCCCTTTGTTGATATCGATGCATATGTAGCTAGTTCTGATGTAAGTCTTGCTGGGTACATTTGTACTCACGTTTGCCTATTTTATGTTTTGCAGAGAGACTTCAGTCTCGCTAGTAGTACCGCTTGGACTTCGACGTTTAGCTTGTTACCTCAGCTAGGATCTTGTGCCCTCGGCAGGATCTGGTAGATAGTCAGGCTTCTCAGCCCTTTTCATTTATAGATGTTTGTGCTCAGACATGTTAAGCTTCCGCATGTGCTTGTTGCTTGTATGCTCTGAATGTTGGGTCATGAGATCCATGTTTGTAATATCTCGCTCCTCGGAGCCTAATGAATAAATACTAGAGTCGTAGAGTTATGTTGTGATGCCATGTTGTATTTACACATATCGAGCATATTGTGTGTATGATTGAAATGCTTGCTATGTGTGGGATCCGACAATCTAGTTGTTTATCCTTGGCAGCCTCTCATATGGGGAAATGTAGTCTAGTGCTTCCTGAGCGATAGTAGTCCGCTACAGCCCGGTTCACCGGAGTCCTGCTAGCCCAGCACTACTGCTTTGGACACTTGACTGGCCGGCATGTGTTTCACTTCGTTCCTGTGTCTGTCCCTTCGGGGAAATGTCACGCGGTGTTATCCGGAGTCCTGCCTAGCCTGCTACAGCCCGGGTTACCGGAGTCCTGTTAGCCCAGTGCTACAGCCCGGATTTATACGTTGTTGACCGACATGCTCGATGTGATTCATGTATGCCTGTCCCCATGGGTTAGTGCCGCTTTGGGTTCACGACTAGCCATGACGGCCCGGGTTCTCTGTCATATGGATGCTAGCGACACTATCATATACGTGAGCCAAAAGGCGCAAACGGTCCCGGGCCAGGTAAGGTGGCACCCGTGGGAATACCGTGCGTGAGGCCGCAAAGTGATATGATGTGTTACATGCTAGATCTGTGTGACTTAGGATCGGGGTCCTGACAGTGTTGGTATCAGAGCCTGACTGCCTGTAGGATTACCAAGCCAAACCGGTCGAAGTTGTGTCTAGAAATGCTTTAGTTATGTAGGGGAATTGATTGTGGAAGGGAACATAAGGCTCTTTTTACTCCTTTACCTTATGCCCTTCTGATCTGTGTCATCCTCTTCTTTTCTACGGGGATTAAGAACTAGGTCTTCTCATCTATCTATCTATCTATCAGGATGACGAGTTACTATGTTAGAGACTTATAGGATTGATGGAGTTAAGCCCAACTCAGTTTCTTCTACTTCCGTGTGTTCAAAGTTGGTCTCGGAACCTTGATATTGTGCTTCTGAGTGGTTATGCCACCATTTTTGTATGATGTCTCAAATCATTTTGCGCATTTACAGCCGTTATGCTGTCCGAGTCATCCCAGGTTTCTAAATAATCCGATGCACTTGCAAATCTTTCCTCCATGTTCCCGATGTCCTTTTGGGTCAGATTAATCACACTAGTTGCTGAGTTGAGGTATTCTACTGCCTCGACATATATGTTGGAGTCATTATTACGACCCTAGGTGTCTTAGAAGATCACCTAGTAATCTACTATGTTTTGTGTTCCCGTGTGATAATTCTGGCCACCATTCTCGAAAGCATCCCGTGATGCCATTTAGTAGTACGTATTCTTCTCTTGGGTTCTCGACCCAAGATTCACTCTACTTACCTCGTGTTGATAGTGTTGCTCGTACCTTTAGGATATTAGTAACCTTTGCGATAGTCCTTGAGGTCCGTGGTATTTCCTTCTTCCAAATACTATGAACCACTTATGGCAGAAGTTTGTTGGAACAAAGGATCACAACAGGAGTGCTCTTGATGAGTTCTCCATTCTATATTGTTTCTCTGCCAGTTCTACCTTTCTGCATGGGTTATCCGAAAGAAATATGTTGAACTCGTTCGACATACTAATCTATGCATCCACAACTCAGAAAGTGATATGTTCCTTTGAGTTGTCCCCCTTTAATTGTATTCTGACCTTAGCCTATCAGTTGACAGTCAAGAGTATGCGTGCATTCGTGTTTATCGGTGCCTTTTATTCTTGTGGTCTGTCAAGCCATTCTATTCTAGAATGACTAGGAGAAACAAACTCCGGTACCTCATCCATATCTAGGAATGGGTCAAAGCAGTTGAATTCCGCAGATCGAAATGCCAATCCAGCTTTTGTTCTGCTCTACCTTGGAGTGTTGCCTCCTTATGTCAGGATTGTCATGAGAATTGCACCTTTCCTTATGAATTCTTGACGTAGTGATACTTCTCACTATCATTATTCACTCCTCAATTTCGTGTTGTCGCAATCGGAATACCGACAAGTGAATCATGATGTATGAAATTAATACTTCTAGCAACCATGTTGCTTAGTAGTAAATGGACAATAGTTTCACTCTTAGCGTGTTGGTTATTGAATCATCATTCTAAGATAGACTGTGCTACCTAGTCCTTATTTCCGGTGCACTCTTCGATCCACGAGTTAGGATTATGAAAATCCCTCAATCTTTTGATGATATCATCTTGCCTTGAAAAGCAAGGTTGTTCTCGAGCTTAGTAACATACCGGTGGTTCGTGATGTTCCGAATATCTTCTTAGAAGTATTACCTGGTTGTCGCCTGACCGCTATGTTGAGTTCGTGATCATGTTGGTTTTCCTCCAACCACCCATTCTCCAAGAATCTGTGTTGGATACCCCTGAGCTAGTTGGTTAAGCTTAAACAACAACTTGGAGAGTTGGAAGATAAAAGCTTGTCCGACCACGCTCATCCCTAAGGGATATTTGTGTGTGTGTGTGTGTGTGTGTTGTAGAAGGATGATGTCTCCATCGATTGGTCCTCGTGATCAGTTGTTGGATCTATTGCCTTGTCAAAACTATGACTTGAGTATGGGCTATCGTCAAGTCAAATCAGAACCAACGATGTTCGTAATGTTGTCTTACTCATGGTTGTCCCTCGAGCATACACCATTATATCTTTTGGGTCTGACCAATGCTATCATCTTGTTCACATAGTTGTGGGATTCCATTTATATGGAAACCTGGATGAATTGTTGTTGAGCCCATCGACAACAGCCTTATAATTTCCATGATTTATGTTGAACATTAAGCTAGTGTTGGAAACTTTGTAAGCGTTGCCCATGTGTCCCATTCATGAGGTATATGTTTGGATGAAAGAAGATACTTCCTCTAGTTCATGTGCACTTGATGTAAGTTGCCGCCGTGAATTCGAGAAGGTTTGTTTTTGCTTCCTCTGGAATCATCCCAAGTCAGTCATGCATGTGCGAAGTATTCTATGGTTTGATAGACTGATCATCTTCATTCCATATGTATTCCACAGCACAACAAGCCACTGAGTGAATTGTTCAAGGAGAAGAAGTTCCTTCTTAAGAATCATGACTTATGTTAGGACTTCGTTATCCTCGATGATGGTTCCCAACCAGAACTCGGTAGTGTTTTATTATAAGACTACCATGTGGTCATGCTTGTCTAGGACAATATGTTCACAGGTGTGTAGCAGAACCAGCTCATGTTTTGGAGCTTCTATCATAGTTCATTCCCCGAGAATCTCGCAACGTCATCTCGTCGATTGAGTTGCAAACTTTCATTTTTCTTTCTAGACTTGATGAGTCTGGAATATCCTGACACCAACCAGATCTGAATCTCAGGCAGATAGGATGGTTGGAACATTCTTGGCATTTGCATTTTGTTCCCAGCTTGCACCCCATCGTGCCAATTTTTCCATGAGATTCTTTCTCAGCAGTTGTTGTCCAGGATCATCCTCAAAAGTGGTCCTACTATGGGTCCCATCCATTTCCGGTGATAAGCAAAAATCATCCATTGCGTTGTCTTCAACAAGGTAGTCCACATCTTTCGTTCTAGTCCGAGTATGTCATCCTTTCGAACTCCTTCAAATGATCGTTGGTGATTGCCTTAGGCTGGTATAAAGAGTTCCGATGATCTCAGAATCAAAAGTAATTCTTTTTGCCACTTAAGGGAATATTCTGCGAGTCACCTTCCTTAAGATGTCTCGTTATGGTATCATGGCAACTCAACTCCTCGCTACGTTGACAACCGTTCACCACATTCCTAAGTGGGGAATTGTGTCTACGTAGTGAACCTTCGTCATCTGTTACCCTCCATCCCTCTGGAAGTATGTATCGTGTCTCAACTCGACAGATGTTCAATGTCTCATTCCATGAGTTGATCTTGAATTTCTCGATTTTCGAGGGATCGATTTCTGTAGAGTTTCTTCCTGCCATCATCGTGTTGGACAAAGATCTCGAAAGCAAAGACGCCAAGATCAATGTGATGCAATGGATCAATATATTCGAGAAGAGCAGTTGGATCATGAAGATTCCATTAGATTTGTGTTCCCTCTGTCTTCTTACCTCACGTCTTGAATCTCGGGACGAGATTCTTGTTTTAGTGGGGGTGAGTTGTCACAACCCTAGAATTTTGCTTGTAATTAGTTGCATGAGTGAGCATGCATGCATCATGTTTGTTTCAAAGAGGTTTGAATTGAGGAAAATGGAAGCCTCAAAATTTTAAATAAAGGGCAAGAACCCTGAAAATGCATCCAGTGAAGCCAAAATGCCCTAAAAATAGTTCTGGTAATTTTGGCAAGAGTTATATATCAAACCAAAATTCTGGAACATTTTTACGGAATATTTTGGGACATTGAATTTAAATCATATTGTATTTGAATTTGGATTTATATTCTTAATATATAAAATATATATTCAAATAACTTTGAAATATTTTATGTGCATCAGGAACAATCCAGTTAGCAACATAAAAATATTCAAAGGTTTATTCACACTGTTTGGATTCTGTTTTGAATTTGAAAACAATGGCAAAGACAGAAAAAAAACAGAAATAAATTTAGAAAAGGACGGGAGAGAGAGAGAAGCCCAGCCACTTACCCGGCTTACCTGGCACAGCCCAACTGCAGCCCAGTACCGTAGAGGGCCCAGCCCACCTCCCCACCTCGTCGTCTTCCTTGCGCCTTCTGGCAAAGTGCGTGGCGCGCGCACAGCCGAGCCGCGGCCACCTCCTGCTAGCCACGCAGCTGCTCCCCCCTCCTGCTTCGCCGCCCAGGATCGCCTCGACCCCTCTGCACCTCTCCCCTCTCTCCCTGGACCTCTTCCCCTCCCCTAGCTCTCCCTCCCGCACACCCCGAGAGGAGCCCATCGCCGCCGTTGGCCGTAGCCGCGGCCACCGTGCTCCCCTCGCCTCTCCGGCGCGCCCCCGAGCTCTGCCTCATCGCCATCGTCATCTTGGTCGACGCACGCAACGCCAAACGCCCCAAGCGACGACCCGAGCTCTTCTTCAACCTCCGGTCGCCGGAGATCGCCTTCACCGCACCGCCCGCTCTGGATCGTCTCCGAGCTCGCCGACCTGCTCGTCCGACTCGCCTTGAGCCTCTGACCCCGAGAATCCCTCTCTCCTTCCACGTAGGCCGCCGTAGCCACCAGACCGCCTACGCCCGAACACGCCGCCGCCTGAGCTCGTCGCCGACGCAGCTCCGGTGACCAAATTGTCACTCCGGCGAGTCCAACCTTCTCCCCGCATCGCGTAGGCCCCAGCTAGCGCCTCATCTTGCTTGCTCGCGCACCGCAGCACTGCCCGCGCTCACGCCCGAGCTCCGGCCGCCACGGTCGCGCTCCTCGCCATCGCCTCCGGCCACCCCAGGCCCGACCGGCGCCACCGCCTGACGCGCGCTGGTCTGGGCTCTCGAACGAGCCCAGCCATGCTGCGAACGGGGCACCGTAGCCCGTTTCCGCGACGCTCCACCACCTCTGGTCGTCGCCGGTAGCTTAACGCCGGCGAGTTGACCCCGCTGACCCCGTTTGACCAGGGGTGGGCCCAGTTTGACCCCTGGGTCAATGACAGGTAGGGCCCAGCCCTACTGACTAATTAGGATTAGTGTTAATTAATATTTAGTTAAACTAATTACACTGACACGCGGGACCCACTTTCAGGGTAGACCTGGACCGCGCCCGTCGACCGCTGACATCACAGTGACGTCATGCTGATGCAGTAAAGCATTTTCTGGATTTATTTTTAATCAGGAAATTCCAGAAAATAGCTAAAACTTCTAAAATTCATAGAAATTAATCTGTAACTCAGAATGAAATAAATTATATATGAAAAATTATCAGAAAAATTCAAGGAATCCATCTGTACCATTTTCATGCATGTTTGAACAATGTTTGTCCTCTGTTTTGGACAAAACAAATAAAGGGCATTTAAATAATCATATATGGAGTTGGAATTTGAATCATGTATTCAAACCAACTTCATTTAAATCATAGCTAGATACATTAGCTCAAATCACAGCATATTGCCATGTCATGATCATGCATCATATTGTTGCATTGCATTGATTGTGTCCTTCTCTGTTTGCCGGTAACTGTCCCCTCTCAGTCGACGATGTTTCCGACGATGTGATCGATGACACCGATGAAGAGCTATATTATCTTCAGAAGTGCCAGGCAAGCAAAACTCCCTTGTTCATTCCGACACAATCCTACTCTCTCGCTCCTGCTCTCTTTTACTGCATTAGGACAACAACGATTCATGTGTTACTTGTTGCAGTAGTTGAACCCCTTATCCTCTGCATGACCTGTCATTGCCACAGTAAATAGATGAAACCCACTAGCATGAGTAGGAGTTGCTTGAGCCCTGATGTGCCTACTCATTCATGCTTGTTTGTCGTGCCTGCTACTGCTTAGAGTTGAGTCAGGTCTGATTCATCGGGAATGAATTGGAATGGTGATGAAATTGTCCTACTGTGTGTGAGCTAAGTGTGTGAACACGATTTGGTAAAGGTAGCGGTGAGAGGCCATGTAGGACTACATGGTGGGTTGTCTCATTGAAGCCGTCTTCAGGAACTGAGTTCTGTGTTTGTGATCCATGAAACAGTTACTACCACACATTGGGATCCTTAATTGACTCTCTCGGCTTCTTAATCACCTTGTCCTCTTTCCAGGAGTTGCAAGTAGTTTCTGGTGTTTGTAGTATGCTGGGGGCCGCACGCAGTGCTGACCGTAGGGGTGGGCTGTGTTGCGGTAGGCACGTGGCACGGTGTACCGGGTGCCCGTTTGGTGTCTCGGGAACCCTGCACACATCGTTCGGGGCCGTATGTGGAAACCTCGGCTGGACTCCCTGCGGATGGAACCTGAATAGGCGATAAACCTGGACTAGAGACTTGAGTGTTTAGGTAGGGCGTGGCCGACACCCTCGCTGGGCTTCCGCTTGAAGGTTGTCGAGTACATGTCGTGTAAACGGCGATAAGTGGTGAGAGCGTGTGTGAAGAAGTACACCCCTGCAGGGTTAACATCATCTATTCGAATAGCCGTGTCCGCGGTAATGGACTGCTGGGTTGCCTATAACAGTTCATAGACAAGTGAAAGTGGATACTCTAAAACTCGCAAGATAAGCGTGAGTGCTATGGATGGCCTTCTCGTAGGGAGACGGGAGCGGATCCATAGTGGTGTATTGATATGGTGAATATGTGGACTCGTGTGCGCCACCTCAAAAGAGTTGCTTGCAGTCGTAGTTCAGAATGCCACCGAGTCAAAGCTGGCTTGCTGCAGTTGAACTCCACTACCCCCTTTGTTGATACCGATGCATATGTAGCTAGTTCTGATGTAAGTCTTGCTGGGTACATTTGTACTCACGTTTGCCTATTTTATGTTTTGCAGAGAGACTTCAGTCTCGCTAGTAGTACTGCTTGGACTTCGACGTTTAGCTTGTTACCTCAGCTATGATCTTGTGCCCTCGGCAGGATCTGGTAGATAGTCAGGCTTCTCAGCCCTTTTCATTTATAGATGTCTGTACTCAGACATGTTAAGCTTCCGCATGTGCTTGTTGCTTGTATGCTCTGAATGTTGGGTCATGAGACCCATGTTTGTAATATCTCGCTCCTCGGAGCCTAGTGAATAAATACTGGAGTCGTAGAGTTATGTTGTGATGCCATGTTGTATTCACATATCGAGCATATTGTGTGTATGATTGAAATGCTTGCTATGTGTGGGATCCGACAATCTAGTTGTTTATCCTTGGCAGCCTCTCATATGGGGAAATGTAGTCTAGTGCTTCCTGAGCGATAGTAGTCTGCTACAGCCCGGTTCACCGGAGTCCTGCTAGCCCAGCACTACTGCTTTGGACACTTGACTGGCCGGCATGTGTTTCACTTCGTTCTTGTGTCTGTCCCTTCGGGGAAATGTCACGCGGTGTTATCCGGAGTCCTGCCTAGCCTGCTACAGCCCGGGTTACCGGAGTCCTGTTAGCCCAGTGCTACAGCCCGGATTTATACGTTGTTGACCGACATGCTCGATGTGATTCATGTATGCCTGTCCCCATGGGTTAGTGTCGCTTTGGGTTCACGACTAGCCATGACGGCCCGGGTTCTCTGTCATATGGATGCTAGCGACACTATCATATACGTGAGCCAAC
Organism: Aegilops umbellulata; assembly: GCA_032464435.1. Classification (NCBI taxonomy): domain Eukaryota; kingdom Viridiplantae; phylum Streptophyta; class Magnoliopsida; order Poales; family Poaceae; genus Aegilops; species Aegilops umbellulata. Next base: position 296,692,948 of record CP136058.1, read on the forward strand.
AGGCGCAAACGGTCCCGGGCCGGGTAAGGTGGCACCCGTGGGAATACCGTGCGTGAGGCCGCAAAGTGATATGATGTGTTACATGCTAGATCTGTGTGACTTAGGATCGGGGTCCTGACATCGTTCCTCAAGAAATTTCCATATAGTATAGGCACACTTAAGAGTAGGCAAACTAGCAATCAAATTTTTGGGCAATCCTCTAATGATGAGCTCAATAGTTCTAAGATTGTGAATCATGTCAATATCTTCATCTAGGGTAGGGTGCAAGGGATCAATATGAGGTGCACAAGGACTAGCAAGGTACTTGTTCAAATGATATTCATTGAAAATCTCAAGCATTTCATTTTTCCACTCATGAAAATACTCTCCATCAAGAATGGGCACTCTATGTCTAAGACTCCCTAAAGTAGACACATCCATCTTCCTCCAAAGGTATTTAAGCCAAGGCAATGGAGACCAAAGCTCTGATACCAATTGAGAGGATCGAGAAGAGGTGCCTAGAGGGGGGGATTAGACACTAAGTGCCAAAAGTTGCAGTTTTTAAAATTCTTAAGTTTAGGTGGAGTTTAGGCACAAGTTTAACAAGCACAATACATATCAAGCAAGCATGCAAAGAGTATATGAGCAGCGGAATGTAAAGCATGCAACTTGCAAGAATGTAAAGGGGAAGGGTTTGGAGTATTCAAACGCATTTTGAGACACGGATGTTTTTTGCGTGGTTCTGATAGGTGGTGCTATCGTACATCCACCTTGATGGAGACTTCAACCCATGGAGGGTAACGGTCGTGCGAGTCCACGGAGGGCTCCACCCATGAAGGGTCCACGAAGAAGCAACCTTGTCTATTCCATCATGGTCGTCGCCCACGAAGGACTTGCCTCACTAGCGGTAGATCTTCACAAAGTAGGCGATCTCCTTGCCCTTACAAACTCCTTGGTTCAACTCCACAATCTTTTCGGAGGCTCCCAAGTGACACCTAGCCAATCTAGGAGACACCACTCTCCAAGAAGTAACAAATGGTGTGTTGATGATGAACTCCTTGCTCTTGTGCTTCAAATGATAGTCTCCCTAACACTCAACTCTCTCTCACAGGATTTGGATTTGGTGGAAAGAAGATTTGAGTGGAAAGCAACTTGGGGAAGGCTAGACATCAAGATTCATATGGTAGGAATGGAATATCTTGAGCTCAACAGAAGGGTAGGTGGTTCTCTCTCAGAAAATGTGTATTGGAAGTGAAGATCTATTCTGATGGCTCTCTCTTCGAATGAAGAGTGGGTGGAGGGTATATATAGCCTCCACACAAAATCTAACCGTTATACACAATCTGCCAAACTCGGTGGGACCGAATCGTTAAACTCGGTCAGACCGATTCAACAAACCTAGTGACCGTTAGGATTTTCGATGGGACTGAGATGCAACTCGGTAGGACCGATATGGTTAGGGTTAGGGCATAACGTAATCTCGGTGTGACCGATTACACAAACTCGGTGGGACCAATTTTGGTAATAAGCTAACCAGAGGGTTGGTCAGGCAAACTCGGTGAGACCGATTACACAAACTCGGTGGGACCGATTTTTATAATGAGCTAACCAGAGGATTTGCATTGTAATCTCGGTAGTACCGATTGCGCAAACTCGGTGAGACCGATTTTGGCAATGGTCATACACAGTGAGATTGCAATCCCATCTCGGTGAGACCGAGATCCCTATCGGTGAGACCGATTTGCTAGGGTTTGTGGCAGTGGCTATGACATGTGAAACTCGGTGGCTCCGGATAGGAAGAATCGGTGGGGTCGATTTGACTTTAGGTTTGGGTCATATGTGGATATGGAAAGCTAGTTGAGGATTTTGGAGCATATCACTAAGCACATGAAGCAAGAGGCTCATTAAGCAACACCTCATCCCTCCTTAATAGTATTGGCTTTTCCTATGGACTCAATGTGACCTTGGATCACTAAAATAGAAAATGTAGAGTCTTGGTCTTGAAGCTTGAGCCAATCCTTTGTCCTTAGCATCTTGAAGGGGATCCACATCCTTTAGTCCATGCCACTCCATTGTTGAACTTATCTGAAACATACTAGGTAAAAGTGTTAGTCCAACAAGAGATATGTTGACATTAATTACCAAAACCACCCAGGGAGCAGTTGTGCTTTCAACAAGTCGGACTTGGCAACAAAAGAGACAGAAGATGAAGAGAGACGACTTACCACAGGCGGGGGCTTGGCGCGTGAGTACGGCTCCTTGCCGAACCGCCCATCTGCCGTGAGACCACAGTTCACGATATAGTTCACCGTATTCGCTACCTCTGCGTGAGGCATGTCTTTGGAGCACATCCGACTCGGGTCCCGATGACCGATCATCTGGCAGATCAGGTGAGGTCGGCCTTGGAGCGGGAGTACTCGGCGCGCCACGAAGGCGGCCAGCAAGTTGGCCCCGGTCAAGCCCTCCGACTGCGTCAGCACTCGGAGTCGCGCGAGGGCGGCGGCACCAGCAGGAGACAGCGTCCTGGCTTGGTGTGACCAGTTGGGGAGCCTTCCAGCCGGCGCGCCGGCTTCGTAAGCCGGCAGGTTGACCCAGTCGCCTTCTGGGGCGACGTTCTTCACATAAAAGTAGGACCGCTGCCACATCTTCACCGATTTAATCAGCGCGATGGTGGGAAACGGATTGTCGGCCCCTGATCTCCGCATCGCGATAAACGCACTGCACTGAGCCGGCACGTCGGCGACGTGTGTGCCAAGTTTGGACTGGAAGAACTCCCCCCAGAGCTCGATGGTGGGGAGAACGCCGAGGAAGCCTTCGCATAGGGTGGCGAAGGCAGACAGCAGCACCACCGTGTTCGGAGTAAGGTGGTGCGGTTGGAGCCCGTGGAACTCCAAGAAGGAGCGGAAGAAGCCGCTCACCGGCAGCCCCAGGCCGCGCATGCAGTGCGAGGAGAAGATGACCCGCTTGTCTTGGTCCGGCGCCGGCGATATTTCCCCCTCCGGTGCAAGGCGGGCCCGCACTAAGCCCCTGCCGGGCAGCCGCCGCGTCTTGCGAAGGAACTCAATGTCGTCGTTGTCAACCTCGGAGCCGTCCCACACTCCGGAGCGCACAGCGGGAGGTGCGGCGGAAGGAGCTCATCGCTGCGGGCGCGGTGTGGTTCAGAGCAACGGCAGCAAGAGGAAGAAGAAGCAAGAAGGAGCGAAGGAAGAAGGGAGGATGGGCGCGCGTGCTTCGCCGCCCCCCTCCCCCCGCCTACCTATAGGCTCGTGCGTTGAGAAGCCGAGGAGGCAGTCGTGGGATTTACTGCGCCCGAGACCCCACGACCCCCATGATTTATCCCACGAAGTTACTGCGTGCAGTTACTGCACGGGAACCCCAAACGTCCGTGCGGCCACAACGGATCCGTTCGCATGCCGAGGTGCAGTAGTGGCGGGCCCCGCCTGTGGGCCTGTCCCGTAGCACGCGTGGGTGGGCAGACTGGCCCAGCCGCGTAGCGCCACGCGACGGGCCCGCAACGGGCAGCGACCTGGAGGCTTATCAAGCATGCTGCCTGGCTCCCGCCGCGATGTTCAAATTTTCAAGGGCAAGACGGCCTGAGCAAGTTCGGCTCCAGATAGCCGGCTTGAAGGAAGATGGCGAGTCAGGCCCAGATTCAACCACCGGAAGGAACAAACTGTTGAGGCTCCTCGACATGTCTCCCTCGGCGCCTCACCAGCTTTGGGGACTACTGTCGGAGTAATGGGCCACGGGTAGGCTAACCTGAGCCCCTGAACCTTTCAAGACATCGGGGCAGGCTGCGCCCCTTAAGACCCCAGGACGAAGATCCGCCTTCTGGGAGTCAGCCGCAAGGCAGCCGACTGCCCACTCACGACCGAGTCCCAGTGACGACTTCAGGATGAGCTGACTCCTGTCTGGCGACTTCCAGAGAAGCCGACCATGGGGAGTCGACCCGCGACACCAACAGATCCCATGCCCTCATAAGGAGGGACAGGACGGGGAGTGGCCACAGTAAGGTCCACTCCCGCCCCTTTCCAAGGGCTGGCGTGGCCACAGTGCGCCGTACCCGTGGAGATCTCCGTCCAGCGCAGCACTGTTGCCATGCCAACCTTGACGTCAGCCCAGGTGGGCGGAGTCCTGTACCCACGACGGTCTGCCGGTACGACCCAGGGATGACGGGTCCCACCAGTCGGCGGGAATACAGAAGACGGTGAGAGCACCACAAGTTGGACCCATTGGGAGTCGGCCCCCGAGAGTCGGCCAGCCCCTCCCACGGGCCCCACGCACCATTAACCAGACACGACGGGGAATGGCAACAGTGATCGCCGGCCAGGCAGCGGGGCTGTTGCCACGACCCCATGACCAAGCCCGCGTCATTAGAAGTACGGCTACAGTAATCCGCAGCCGGCAAGACCCGCCCGTGGCGGACACGGCTTGTCGGCTCCGTACTGGACCAGTCGGCAGGGCCCACCAGTCGGCGGGCCGCAGTAGTCGGCGGAGAAGACGGCGGCCAGAGAGATAGACGGCTGGGTCCCGCGCCCAGCCAGATTACCATTGTACCCCTGGAGGGTAGGCCTATATAAACCCCCCAGGGCACCCATGCAAAGGGTTCAGATCCATAAGCACTAGACCAGATCATAGAAGAAGGAGAGAGCTAGCCTTGCCTTCTCCTACCTCCAGAAAACAGCTCAAGGAGCAACCTTGTACACACTTTGCCATAGTGATCATGCGGAGACCCCGCAGAGCAGCAGTAGGGGTGTTATCTCCACGGAGAGCCCTGAAGCTGGGTAAGATTCGTCGGCGTGCATGCCTTCGCCTTATCCCGTTTCCAGGCGACGTTCTACTCGCTCCCACCATGATAAGCCATCCTTTGGCATATGTCGCACCCAACCCCCGACAATGGCATAACCAACTAGCGAGCAATAATAATGAATCTCAGATGACAACACTTTCTCAAAACAATCATGATATGATATAACAATATGGTATCTCGCTAGCCCTTTCTGAGACTGCAAAACATAAATGCAGAGCAGCTTTAAAGATCAAGGACTCACTAAACATTGTAATTCATAGTAAAAGAGATCCAATCATAGTCATACCCAATATAAATTAATAGTAATGGATGCAAATGACAGTGATGCTCTCCAGCTGGTGCTTTTTAGTAAGAGGGTGATGACTCAACATAAAAGTAAATAGATAGGCCCTTCGCAGAGGGAAGCAGGGATTTGTAGAGGTGCCAGAGCTCAATTTTAAAGTAGAGGTAAATAATATTTTGAGCGGCATACTTTCATTGTCAACATAGCAACCGAGAGATGGCAATATCTTCCATGCTACACACATTATAGGCGGTTCCCAAACAGAATGGTAAAGTTTATACTCCCCCTCCACCAACAAGCATCAATCCATGGCTTGCTCGAAACGACGAGTGCCTCCAACTAACAACAGTCCCGGGGGAGTTTTGTTTGCAATTATTTTGATTTGATTTGCATAAAGCATGGGACTGGGCATCCCGATGACCAACCATTTTCTCGTGAGTGAGGAGTGGAGTCCACTCCTCTTGAGAATAACCCGCTTAACATGGAAGATACATACATCCCTAGTTGATACATGAGCTATTCGAGCATACAAAACAGAATTTCATTTGAAGGTTTAGAGTTTTGCACATACAAATTTACTTGGAACGGCAAGTAGATACCGCATATAGGAAGGTATAGTGGACTCACATGGAATAACTTTGGGGCTTAAGGGATTGGATGCAGAAGCAGTATTCCCGCTTAGTACAAGTGAAGGCTAGCAAAAGACTGGGAAGCGATCAACTAGAGAGCGACAACAGTCATGAACATGCATTGAAATTAATAAACATTGAGTGCAAGCATGGGTAGGATATAATCCACCATGAACATAAATATCATGAAGGATATGTTGATTTTGTTTCAACTACATGTGTGAACATGTGCCAAGTCAAGTCACTTGAATCATTCAAAGGAGGATACCACCCTATCATACCACATCACAACCATTTTAATAGCATGTTGGCACGCAAGGCAAACCATTATAAACTCCTAGCTAATTAAGCATGGCATAAGCAACTATAATCTCTAATTGTCATTGCAAACATGTTTATTCATAATAAGCTGAATCAGGAATGATGAACTAATCATATTTAGAAAAACAAGAGAGGTCGAGTTCATACCAGCTTCCCTCATCTCAATCAGTCCATCATATATCGTCATAATTGCCTTTCACTTGCACAACCGAATGATGTGAATAATAATAATAGTGCATGTGCATTGGACTAAGCTGGATTCTGCGAGCACTCAATAAACAAGAGAAGACAAGGTAATATGGGCTCTTGGTTAATTCAACAATAATGCATATAAGAGCCACTTAAACAATTTAATCATGGTCTTCTCCTACCGACCCCAAAGAAAAGAAAAGAATATTTACACGGGAAAGCTCCCAACAAGCAAAAGAAGAACAGGAAATCTTTTTATGTTTTCTTTTTAATTACTACGACTACAACAAGAAAGTAAACTAGCTAAAATCTACTACTAATTTTTTTTGTTTTCTTAAGGTTTTTCAAACACACAAGAAGAAAGCAAGAAAAGGGAAAATAAAGTAGCATGGATATTACAGTGAAAAAGTATGAGCACCGGCAACTAGCAATGAGTGTGTGAACATGAATGTAATGTCGGTGAGAAATACGTACTCCCCCAAGCTTAGGCTTTTGGCCTAAGTTGGTCTAGTGCCATGGCTGGCCTGGCGGATATCCAAAGTTGCAGTTGGGGTCGTACTGAGATGCAGCCTTGGGTTTCCACTGGTTGGCAATCGCCTCCGGATCCCACTGGTAATCAGACTGTTGTGGAGGATCAAATTGTGGTTCCGGCTCTAGCTCTGTAGCTGATGTAGGGTTCCGATGGGCTTGGATGGTCACCAGCGGAACGAGATATTGGCCTGCAGATAAATCAAACAAGGAAGGAGCAGGCAAGGTAATAGTCTCAGGGTGATTCTTATCAAATAACAATTTACATTTAAGCGCCCTTTCCCTATTCTTAACAATAAAGTAATGCGCTACCATACTCTTATAGTCTAGAAAAATAGTAGGTAGCAATTTTTCTTCTTTCTCATTGTGCCTAATAGATATGTTATAGTATGCAGCGAGGCACGAGGCGAAGATGCCTCCCGAGATGGGGCCCTTAGTACGGTTAAGATTTAACCTCTTTGCAACAATAGCGCTCATACTAAATGTATCATCACTAAACAAGGCATGGCACAAAATAATAATATCATGGACACTCAAGTTTCCACAGTTTCCGCGACCAATTAAGCATCTACTAGCAAATATAGCAAAGTAACGTAGAATAGGAAAATGTATGCTAGTGATTCGTGCGTCGAAAACCTTCCTCGTTTCCCCTACAGGAATTGTATCAATAAACCCCTCCACATCGTTATTATGTGGTTCCTCTATGAAACCCGGAAAAGGTAACTTGCACACATCACAGAATTCATGAAGGGTCATCTCCTTATACTCATCATATAAATAAAAATCCACCATAGGTGGTGACCTCCTAGAATGGAAATGAAAATTTTGCACAAAGGTATTAGTGAGTAAGAGATACTGTTCGTGTTGGTCACGGAGGAAGTCGGTAAGGCCTGCATTCTCAGCCAACTCATAAAAATCATCATAAATCCCGGCTGCTCTCAAGAAATCATCACAAGGCCATTCACACGGCCGAATCTCCGCGGTGCGAGGCAAATTATATTTGGGCCTCTCTGCTTCTTCACTTTGCTTTTCCTTCGAGCTTCGGCTCGATGAGCCCCTCAAAAATCTCTTCATCATTTTTTTGAAAATTTCTGAAATTTTTTGTAACTTCAAATAAAAGTGAACCAAACTCAACAAAATGGATAGAAACTACACCTACAAGTTCCTAGAGTCTATATCATGCATTAGAACTACTTGGAACCATATAAATTTGACATGCAAGCTCAAGAACATGGTCACCTAGGCAGCAAAAATTTGCAATGAATAAAGCACCAGAACAAAAACTAATTAGACCATTGGAGGAGTCACATACCAAGGAACAATCCCCAAAGCAGTTTTGTGAGAGGTGCTTTGAGCAAGGAGATCAAAAATCACAGCAAAATGAGCTAGAACTCGTGCTTGAGCTGGTTGGTGGTTTTTTCGGAGGAAGAAGAAGTGTGTGGGTGCAGGAATAAGTGGAGGGGAGCCACCATGGGCCCACGACGCAGGGGGGGCGCCCTGGACCCTCGTGCCCAGGTGCTTACTCCCCCTGATGTGTTCTCAGTGCCAAATATTCTCAAATCCAGAAAAAAAATCATATTAAATTGGCAGGGCATTTGGAGAACTTTTATTTTCGGGGTATTTTTATATTGCACGGATAATTCAGAAAACAGACAGAAAAATACTACTTTTACTTTATTTCAACTAAATAACAGAAAGTAAAAGAAGGGTGCAGAAGGTTTTGCCTTCTAACTTCATCCATCTCATGCTCATCAAAAGGAATCCACTAACAAGGTTGATCAAGTCTTGTTAACAAACTCATTCTGAATAACATGGAACCGGAGAAATTTCGAATAACACTATGTTACCCCAACAGGGATATGCACGTCCCCAATAATAAGAATATCATATCTCTTTTTGACAGCAGGAAGAGGAAATTCAAAACCTCCAAAAATAATCGATGGAATTTTTCCAATAGAATGAATACTGTGGACTTGAGGTTGTTTCCTCCGAAAGTGTACCGTATGCTCATTACCATTAACATGAAAAGTGACATTGCCTTTGTTGCAATCAATAACAGCCCTTGCAGTATACAAAAAGGGTCTCCCAAGAATAATAGACATGCTGTCATCCTCGGGAATATCAAGAACAACAAAGTCCGTTAAAATGGTAACATTTGCAACCACAACAGGCACATCCTCACAAATACCGACAGGTATAGAAGTTGATTTATCAGCCATTTGCAAAGATATTTCAGTAGGTATCAACTTATTCAAATCAAGTCTACGATATAAAGAGAGAGGCATAACACTAACACCGGCTCCAAGATCACATAAAGCAGTTCTAACATAATCTCTTTTAATGGAGCATGGTATAGTTGGTACTCCTGGATCTCCAAGTTTCTTAGGTAAGTATAATTAGCAAGCATGGTGGAAATTTTAGCTTCCGGTATCTTTCTTTTATTAGTAACAATTTCTTCCATGTACTTAGCATAAGGATTCATTTTAGGCATATCAGTCAAACGCATACGCAAGAAGATAGGTCTAATCATTTCAGCAAAGCGCTCAAAATCCTCATCATCCTTTTTCTTGGATGGTTTAGGAGGAAAGGGCATGGGTTTTTTAACCCATAGCTCTCTTTCTTTACTGTCCTTCCTAGCAACAAAGTCTCTCTTATCATAACATTGATTCTTTGATTGTGGGTTATCAAGATCAACAGCAGGTTCAATTTCTACATCATTATAATTGCTAGGTTGAGCATCAACATGAGCATCATTATTAACATTATCACTAGATTCATGTTCATTACGAGATTGTGTTTCAGCATCAGAAATAGAAATATCATTTGGATTTTCAGGTGTTTCATCAATAGGTTCACTAGAAGCATGCAATGTCCTATCATTTTTCTTTTTCTTCTTTTTAGAAGGACTAGGTGCATCTAAATTATTTCTCTGAGAATCTTGCTCAATTCTCTTAGGATGGCCTTCAGGATACAAAGGTTCCTGAGTCATTTTACCAGTTCTAGTAGCCACTCTAACAGCAAAATCATTATTCTTACTATTAAATTCATTGAGCAAATCATTCTGAGCTTTATGTACTTGTTCTACTTGAGTGGTAACCATAGATGCATGTTTACTAATGAGTTTAAGTTCACCTTTAACTCTAGACATATAATCACTCAAGTGTTCAATCATATAAGCATTACGTTTTAATTCTCTACCAAAATAAGCATTAAAATTTTCTTATTTAACAATAAAATTGTCAAACTCATATAAGCATTGTCTAGCAGACTTATAGTGAGGAATATCACCTTCATCAAATCTATAGAGAGAATTTACCTTTACTACCTGTATCGGGTTATCAAGACCATGAGTTTCTTCAATAGGTAAGGGATTAGGATCATATATTTCTTCAACAGGTGGTAAATTAAGACCATATTTCTTCACTAGGAGGTAAATTCTTAACATCTTCAGCTTTAATACCTTTTCTTTCATAGATTTCTTTGCCTCTTGCATATCTTGAGGACTGAGAAATAGAACACCCCTTTTCTTCGGAGTTGGCTCAGGAAGTGTCTAATTATTTTCATTGGTCAACATATTATTCAATAAAATCTCAGCTTTATCTGGTTTTCTTTCCCTGAAAACAGAACCAGCACAACTATCCAGGTGGTCTCTGGAAGCATCGGTTAGTCCATTATAAAAGATATCAAGTATTTCATTTTTCTTGAGAGGATGATCAGGCAAAGCATTAAGTAATTGGATAAGCCTCCCCCAAGCTTGTGGGAGACTCTCTTCTTCAATTTGCACAAAATTATATATTTCCCATAAAGCAGCTTGTTTCTTATGAGCTGGGAAATATTTAGCGGAGAAGTAATAAATCATATCCTGGGGACTACGCACACAACCAGGATCAAGAGAATTAAAGCATATCTTAGCATCACCCTTTAATGAGAACAAAAATATTTTAAGGATATAAAAGTAGCGAGTTCTCTCATCATTAGTGAACAGGGTGGCTATATCATTTAATTTAGTAAGATGTGCCACAACAGTTTCAGATTCATAGCCATAGAAAGGATCAGATTCAACCAAAGTAATTATATCAGGATCAACAGAGAATTCATAATCCTTATCAGTAACAAAGATAGGTGAAGTAGCATAAGCAGGATCATATTTCATTCTAGCATTCAGAGTTTTTTTGTTTCAGCTTAGCTAATAATTTCTTAAGATCACTTCTATCATTGCAAGCAAGAAAGTCTCTAGCAGTTTCTTCATCCATAACATAGCCCTCAGGCACAACAGGCAATTCATATTTAGGGGGAGAGTCTTCATCATCACTTTCATCAATATTATCAGTTTCAATAATTTCATTCTCTCTGTCCCTAGCAAGTTGTTCATCAAGAAATTCACCAAGTGGCATAGTAGTATCAAGCATAGAAGTAGTTTCATCATAAGTATCATGCATAGCAGAAGTGGCATCATCAATAACATGCGACATATCAGAATTAACAGCAGAAGCAGGTTTAGGTGTCGCAAACTTACTCAAAACAGAAAGTGAATCAAGTGTAGAGCTAGATGGCAGTTCCTTACCTCCCCTCGTAGTTAAGGGATAAATTTTTGTTTTATCGTCTTTCAAGTTCTTCATAGTGACCAACAGATATAAATCCCAAGTGACTCAAAGAATAGAGCTATGCTCCCTGGCAACGGCGCCAGAAAATAGTCTTGATAACCCACAAGTATAGGGGATCGCAACAATTTTCGAGGGTAGAGTATTCAACCCAAATTTATTGATTCGACACAAGGGGAGCCAAAGAATATTCTCAAGTATTAGCAGTTGAGTTGTCAATTCAACCACACCTGGATAACTTAATATCTGCAGCAAAGTATTTAGTAGCAAAGTAATATGGAAGTAACAGTAACAATAGCAAAAGTAAAATTTTTGGGTTTTGTAGTGATTGTAACAGTAGCAACGGAAAAGTAAATAAGCGAAGAACAATATGTGAAAAGCTCGTAGGCATTGGATCGGTGATGGAGAATTATGCTGGATGCGGTTCATCATGTAACAATCATAACATAGGGTGACACAGAACTAGCTCCAATTCATCAATGTAATGTAGGCATGTATTCCGAATATAGTCATACGTGCTTATGGAAAAGAACTTGCATGACATCTTTTGTCCTACCCTCCCATGGCAGCGGGGTCCTAATGGAAACTAAGGGATATTAAGGCCTCCTTTTAATAGAGTACCAGACCAAAGCATTAACACATAGTGAATACATGAACTCCTCAAACTATGGTCATCACCGGGGGTGGTCCCGATTATTGTCACTTCGGGGTTGCCGGATCATAACACATAGTAGGTGACTATAGACTTGCAAGATAGGATCAAGAACTCACATATATTCATGAAAACATAATAGGTTCAGATCTGAAATCATGGCACTCGGGCCCTAGTGACAAGAATTAAGCATAGCAAAGTCATAGCAACATCAATCTCAGAACATAGTGGATACTAGGGATCAAACCCTAACAAAACTAACTCGATTACATGATAAATCTCATCCAACCCATCACCGTCCAGCAAGCCTACGATGGAATTACTCACACACGGTGGTGAGCATCATGAAATTGGTGATGGAGGATGGTTGATGATGACGATGGTGACGGATTCCCCTCTCCGGAGCCCCGAACGGACTCCAGATCAGCCCTCCCGAGAGAGTTTAGAGCTTGGCGGCGGCTCCGTATCGTGAAACGCGATGAATCTTTCTCTTTGATTTTTTTCTCCCTGAACACGAATATATGGAGTTGGAGTTGAGGTCGGTGGAGCTCCAGGGGGCCCACGAGGCAGGGGCGCGCCCCCCACCCTCGTGGAAAGGGTGTGGGCCCCCTGGCCTTGATTCTTCCGCCGGTATTTTTTATTATTTCTGAAAATAATCTCCGTGGAGTTTCAGGTCATTCCGAGAACTTTTATTTCTGCACATAAATAACACCATGGCAACTCTGCTGAAAACAGCGTCAGTACGGGTTAGTTCCATTCAAATCATGCAAGTTAGAGTCCAAAACAAGGGCAAAAGTGTTTGGAAAAGTAGATACGACGGAGACGTATCATTCCTCCGGTATTCGGGAGTTGCATAATCTCATAGTCATAGGAACATGTATAAGTCATGAAGAAAGCAATAGCAATAAACTAAACGATCATAGTGCTAAGCTAACGGATGGGTCTTGTCCATCACATCATTCTCTAATGATGTGATCCCATTCATCAAATGACAACACATGTCTATGGCTAGGAAACTTGACAATCTTTGATTAACGAGCTAGTCAAGTAGAGGCAAACTAGGGACACTCTGTTTGTCTATGGATTCACACATGCACTAAGTTTCCGGTTAATACAATTCTAGCATGAGTAATAAACATTTATCATGATATAAGGAAATATAAATAACAACTTTATTATTTCCTCTAGGTCATATTTCCTTCAGTCTCCCACTTGCACTAGAGTCAATAATCTGGATTACATTGTAATGATTCTAACACCCATGGAGTCTTAATGATGATCATGTTTTTCTCGTGAGAGAGGCTTAGTCAACGGGTCCGCAACATTCAGATCTGTATGTATCTTGCAAATCTCTATGTCCCCTTCCGACACTTGATGACGGATGGGATTGAAGCGTCTCTTGATGTGCTTGGTTCTCTTGTGAAATCTGGATTCCTTCGCCAAGGCAATTGATCCAGTATTGTCACAAAAGATTTTCATTGGACCTGATGCACTAGGTATTACACCTAGATCGGATATGAAATCCTTCATCTAAACTCCTTCATTTGTTGCTTCCGAAGCAGCTATGTATTCAGCTTCACACGTAGATCCTGCCATGACGCTCTGCTTAGAACTGCACCAACTGACAACTCCACCATTCAATATAAACACGTATCCGGTTTGTGACTTAGAGTCATCCGGATCCGTGTCAAAGCTTGCATCGACGTAACCATTTATGACGAGCTCTTTGTCACCTCCATAAACGAGAAACATATCCTTAGTCCTTTTTAGGTATTTCAGGATGTTCTTGACCGCTGTCCAGTGACCCACTCCTGGATTACTTTGGTATCTCCCTACTATACTTATAGCAAGGCACACATTAGGTCTGGTACACAGCATTGCATACATGATAGAACCTATGGCTGAAGCATAGGGAATGACTTTAATCTTCTCTGTATCTTCTGCAGTGGTCGGGCATTGAGTCTCACTCAACTTCACCCTTGTAACACAAGCAAGAACCCTTTCTTTGACTCCTCCATTTTGAACTTCTTCAAAATCTTATCAAGGTATGTGCTTTGTGAAATTCTAATTAAGCGTCTTGATCTATCTCTATAGATCTTGATGCCCAATATATAAGCAGCTTCACCGAGGTCTTTCATTGAAAAATTCTTATTCAAGTATCCTTTTATGGTATCCAGAAATATTGTATCATTTCCAATCAACAATATGTCATCCACATACAATATTAGAAATGCTACATAGCTCCCACTCACTTGTAAATACAGGCTTCTCCAAAAGTCTGTATAAAACCATATGCTTTGATCACACTATCAAAATGTTTATTCCAACTCCGAGAGACTTGCACCAATCCATAAATGGATCGCTGGAGCTTGCACACTTTGTTAGCATCCTTTGGATCGATAAAACCTTCTGGTTGCATCATATACAACTCTTCTTCCAGAATTCCATTCAGGAATGCAGTTTTGACATCCATTTGCCAAATTTCATAATCATAAAATGTGGCAATTGCTAACATGATTCAGACAGACTTAAGCATCGCTACGGGTGAGAAAGTCTCATCGTAGTCAACTCCTTGAACTTGTCGAAAACCTTTTGCAACAAGTCGAGCTTTGTAGACAGTAACATTACCATCAGCATCAGTCTTCTTGAAGATCCATTTATTCTCGATGGCTTGCCGATCATCGGGCAAGTCAATGAAAGTCCACACTTTGTTCTCATACATGGATCCCATCTCAGATTTCATGGCCTCAAGCCATTTTGCGGAATCTGGGCTCATCATCGCTTCCTCATAGTTTGTAGGTTCGTTATGGTCTAGTAACATGACATCCAGAACAAGATTATCGTACCACTCTGGTGCGGATCTTACTCTGGTTGACCTACGAGGTTCAGTAGTAACTTGGTCTGAAGTTTCATGATCATCATCATTAGCTTCCTCACTAATTGGTGTAGGAATCACTGGAACTGTTTTCTGTGATGAACTACTTTCCAATTCGGGAGAAGGTACAATTACCTCATCAAGTTCTACTTTCCTCCCACTCACTTCTTTCAAGAGAAACTCTTTCTCCAGAAAGGATCCATTCTTAGCAATGAATATTTTGCCTTCGGATCTGTGATAGAAGGTGTACCCAGCAGTCTCCTTTGGGTATCCTATGAAGACATATTTCTTCGATTAGGGTTCGAGATCATTAGGTTGAAGCTTTTTCACATAAGCATTGCAGCCCCAAACTTTCAGAACGACAACTTGGGTTTCTTGCCAAACAATGGTTCATAAGGTGTCGTCTCAACGGATTTAGATCGTGCCCTATTTAACATGAATGCAGCCATCTCTAAAGCATAACCCCAAAAAGATAGCGATAAATCAGTAAGAGACATCATAGATCGCACCATATCTAATAAAGTGCGGTTATGGCATTCGGACACACCATTACGATGTGGTGTTCCAGGTGGCGTGAGTTGCGAAACTAATCCACATTGTTTCAAATGAAGACCAAACTCATAACTCAAATATTCTCCTCCATAGTAAGCTCATAGAAACTTTATTTTCTTGTTACGATGATTTTCCACTTCACTCTGAAATTCTTTGAACTTTTTAATGTTTCAGACTTATGTTTCATCAAGTAGATATACCCATATCTGCTCAAATCATCTGTGAAGGTCAGAAAATAACGATACCCGCCGTGAGCATTAACACTCATCGGACCTCATACATCAGTATGTATTATTTCCAACAAGTCTGTGCTCACTCCATAGTTCCGGAGAACGGAGTCTTAGTCATCTTGCCCATGAGGCATGGTTCGCAAGTATCAAGTGATTCACAATCAAGTGATTCCAAAAGCCCATCAGCATGGAGTTTCTTCATGCGCTTTACACCAATATGACCCAAACGGTAGTGCCACAAATAAGTTGCACTATAATTATTGAACTTATATCTTTTGGCTTCAATACTATGAATATGTGTATCACTACTATCAAGATTCAACAAAAATAGACCACTCATCAAGGGTGCATGACCATAAAATATATTACTCATACAAATGGAACAACCATTATTCTCTGATTTAAATGAATAACCGTCTTGCATCAAACAAGATCCAGATATAATGTTTATGCTTAACGCTGGCACCAAATAACAATTATTCAGGTCTAAAACTAATCCCGAAGGTAGATGTAGAGGTAGCGTGCCGACCGCGATCACATTGACTTTGGAACCATTTCCCACGCGCATCATCACCTCGTCCTTAGCCAATCTTCGCTTAATCCGTAGCCCCTATTTCGAGTTGCAAATATGAGCAACAGAACCAGTATCAAATACCCAGGCGCTACTGCGAGCATTAGTAAGGTACACATCAATAACATGTATATCAGATATACCTTTCACTTTGCCATCCTTCTTATCTGCCAAATACTTGGGGCAGTTCCGCTTCCAGTGACCAGTCCCTTTGAAGTAGAAGCACTCAGTCTCAGTCTTAGGTCCAGACTTGGGCTTCTTCACTTGAGCAGCAACTTGCTTGTCGTTCTTCTTGAAGTTCCCCTTCTTCCCTTTACCCTTTTTCTTGAAACTAGTGGTCTTGTTAACCATCAACACTTGATGATCCTTCTTGATTTCTACCTCCACAGCTTTTAGCATCGCGAAGAGCTCGGGAATTGTCTTATCCATACCTTGCATATTATAGTTCATCATGAAGCTTTTGTAGCTTGGTGGCAGTGATTGAAGAACTCTGCCAATGACACTATCATCAGGAAGATTAACTCCCAGTTGAGTCAAGTGGTTGTGGTACCCAGACATTCTGAGTATATGTTCACTGACAGAACTATTCTCCTCCATCTTGCAGCTATAGAACTTATTGGAGACTTCATATCTCTCAATCCGGGCATTTGCTTGAAATATTAACTTCAACTCCTGGAAAATCTCATATGCTCCATGACATTCAAAACGTCGTTAAAGTCCCGGTTCTAAGCCATAAAGCATGGCACACTGAACTATCGAGTAGTCATCAACATGCGTCTGCCAGGCATTCACAATGTCTGCAGTTGCTGGCGCGGGTACACCTAGCGGTGCTTCCAGGACGTAATTCTTCTGTGCAGCAATGAGGATAGTCCTCAAGTTACGGACCCAGTCCGTGTAGTTGCTACCATCATCTTTCAACTTAGCTTTCTCTAGGAACACATTAAAATTCAACAGAACAGTAGCAAGGGCCATTTATCTACAACAACATAGACATGCAAAATACTATCAGGTACTAAGTTGATGATAAATTAAAGTTCAATTAATCATATTACTTAAGAACTCCCACTTAGATAGACATCCCTCTAATCATCTAAGTGATCACGTGATCCATATCAACTAAACCATGTCCGATCATCACGTGAGATGCAGTAGTTTTTAATGGTGAACATCACTATGTTGATCATATCTACTATATGATTCACGCTCGACCTTTCGGTCTCAGTGTTCCGAGGCCATATCTGCATATGCTAGGCTCGTCAAGTTTAACCCGAGTATTCTGCGTGTGCAAAACTGGCTTGCAACCGTTGTATGTGAACGTAGAGCTTATCACACGCGATCATCACGTGGTGTCTCGGCACGACGAACTGTCGCAACGGTGCATACTCAGGGAGAACACTTGTACCTTGAAATTTAGTGAGAGATCATCTTATAATGCTACCACCGTACTAAGCAAAATAAGATGCATAAAGGATAAACATCACATGCAATCAATATAAGTGATATGATATGGCCATGATCACCTTGTGCCTTTGATCTCCATCTCCAAAGCACCGTCATGATCACCATCGCCATCGGCTTGACACCTTGATATCCATCGAAGCATCGTTGTCATCTCGCCAACTATTGCTACTACGATTATCGCTACCGCTTAGTGATAAAGTAAAGCAATTACATGGTGATTGCATTTCTTACAATAAAGCGATAGCCATATGCCTCCTGCCAGTTGCCGATAACTGTTACAAAACATGATCATCTCATACAACAATTTATATATCATCACGTCTTGACCATATCACATCACAACAAGCCCTGCAAAAACAAGTTAGACGTCCTCTAATTTGTTGTTGCAAATTTTACGTGGCTGCTACGGGCTTTGCAAGAACCGTTTCTTACCTACGCATCAAAACAACAATGATTTTCGTCAAGTGTGTTGTTTTAATCTTCAATAAGGACCGGGTGTAGTCACACTCGATTCAACTAAAGTTGGAGAAACAGACACCCACTAGCCACCTGTGTGCAAAGCACGGCGGTAGAACCAGTATCATGAACGCGGTCATGTAATGTCGGTCTGGGCCTATGACATGCCGAATCAAAGTATGACATGCTGGTAAGCATTATGACTATTATCGCCCACAACTCTTTGTGTTCTATTCATGCATATAACATCTACGCATAGACCTGGCTCGGATGCCACTGTTGGGGAACGTACTATTTCAAAAATTTCCTACGATCACGTAAGATCTATCTAGGAGAAGCATAGCAACGAGTGGGGAGAGTGTGTCCACGTACCCTCGTAGACCGAAAGCGGAAGCGTTAAGTAACGCGGTTGATGTAGTCGAACGTCTTCGAGATCCAACCGATCAAGTACCGAACGCACGGCACCTCCGCGATCTGCACACGTTCAGCTCGGTGACGCCCCTCGAACTCTAGATCCAGCTGAGGTCGAGGGAGAGTTCTGTCAGCACGACCGCATGGTGACGGTGATGATGAAGTTACCAGCGCAGGCTTCGCCTAAGCACTACGACGATATGACCGAGGTGGAAAACTGTGGAGGGGGGCACCGCACACGGCTAAAGATCAACTTGTGTATCTATGGTGCGCCCCCTCCCCCATATATAAAGGAGGGGAGGAGGGGGTCGGCCGGCCTCAAGGGGTGCGCCCAAGGGGGGAATCCTACTCCTACTAGGAGTAGGTTCCCCCCCTTTCCTAGTCCAACAAGGAGGGGAAGGAAGGAGGAAGGCGAGAGAAGGAAGGAGGGGGCGCCGCCCCCACCCCTTGTCCAATTCGGACTGGGGGGCACGCGCCACCTCCTTGCCGGCCCTCTCTCCTCTAAGGCCCATGGTGGCCCATTAACTTCTCGGGGGGGTTTCCGATAACCCTCCGGCACTCCGGTTTTATCCGAAACCCTCTGGAACACTTCCGGTGTCCGAACAACATGGTCCAATATACTTTATGTATCGACCATTTCGAGACTCCTCGTCATGTCCGTGATCTCATCCAGGACTCCGAACAACCTTCGTTACATCAAATCACATAAACTCATAATACCAATCATCATCGGAAGTTAAGCGTGCGGACCCTACGGGTTCGAGAACTATGTAGACATGACCGAGACTCATCTCCGGTCAATAACCAATAGCGGAACCTGGATGCTCATATTGGCTCCTACATATTCTACGAAGATCTTTATCGGTTAAACCGCATATCAACATACGCTGTTCCCTTTGTCATCGGTATGTTACTTGCCCGAGATTCGATCATCGGTATCATCATACCTAGTTCAATCTCGTTACCAGCAAGTCTCTTTACTCGTTCCGTAATGCATCATCCCGCAACTAACTCATTAGTCACATTGCTTGCAAGGCTTATAGGGATGTGCATTACCAAGAGGGCCCAGAGATACCTCTCCGACAATCGAGTGACAAATCCTAATCTCTATCTATGCCAACTCAACAAACACCATCGGAGACACCTGTAGAGCTTCTTTATAATCATCCAGTTACGTTGTGATGTTTGATAGCACACTAAGTGTTCCTCCGGTATTTGGGAGTTGCATAATCTCATAGTCATAGGAACATGTATAAGTCATGAAGAAAGCAATAGCAATAAACTAAATGATCATAGTGTTAAGCTAACGGATGGGTCTTGTCCATCACATCATTCTCTAATGTTGTGATCCCGTTAATCAAATGGCAACACATGTCTATGTCTAGGAAACTTAACCATCTTTGATTAACGAGCTAGTCAAGTAGAGGCATACTAGGGACACTCTGTTTGTCTGTGTATTCACACATGCACTAAGTTTTCGGTTAATACAATTATATCATGATATAAGGAAATATAAATAACAACTTTATTATTGCCTCTAGGGCATATTTCCTTCAGAACCGTGGCCGAGTAAGAAGCGACACATGTCATAGTAGAGCCCCCAACGTAGCAGTGCACGCTGTCCCATCTAAACCGTGTACATGTACATATAGCCACACGCCAAAAAATACGGCCACGTACGTACATACGGGCGGGGTCTCGAACGCCTACTCGTGCATACGTACGGCCAGGGCTCATGTACATGTCTGGGTCAGAACGGAGAAACTGCATCGTTGTGTTCATCGGGAGGCAATGGAATGCGTCGTGTTCATCGGGAGCCAACCGGCTTGGACGTAACAGCCGATCGAAACGAGGCCTGGCATACCGCAGAACGGAGGAAACGGTTGTGTGTTCGACCGCCTACGGTCGAAACGGGATCCTGTTCACCGGAAGGGGTGTGGCGTACCGCAAAACGGAGGGAAAACGGACTTCTCTTCGACCTCCGACGGTCGAAACGGGGTCATGTTGATCGGGAGGGGTGTCGCATACCACAAAACAAAGGTAACGGACTTGTGCTGGAGCGCTGCGGTCAAAACGGGGTCCTGTTCATTGGGAGGGGTGTGGCGTACCGCAAAACAGGACCCCACGGGCTATTGTTCATCTCCACCGTCGACCTCCTCCAGCCTCCATGGGCTACTGTTCATCCATCGTCGACCTCCTCCAGCCTCCACCTGCGATTGTTCATCCATCCTCCACCGTCCCTCTACTGGCTACTATTCAACCAACCCTCTCCACGGGGTCCTATTCAACCACCCCTCCACGGGCTACTGTTCATCCAGCCCTCCATGGGCTACTGTTCAACCAGCCCTTCACCGGGTCGTCCTGTTCATCCAACCCTCCATGGGGTCTTGTTCATCCACCCCCAACCGGCTCGATCGATCGGGGTCCTGTTCATCCAGCAGTAACGGCCTCTACTACCACGGGGTCCTATTCATCCAACCCCTCACTAGGAACTGTTCATCCAACCCCCAACAATGCTCACTGTTCATCAAGAGGCAGCAGGTTCGATCGGCTTCAGTTAGCAGCAGTAGCGAAGGAATCGCTCGATCGGGTTCAGTTAACAGCCAGGGATCGATCGATTGATCGGGTTCAGTAACGCGTAGCCTGTAGTGCAATCGCTCAGCTCCAGTAGGCGAACGCCTCGCTCGGGTTCAGTTAGAGCCCAATGCCTCGCACCCACGCACGTTCATGTACGAGATAAATGCGCATCGCTCGGCCCCCGACCACCCACCATAACCGGGAACTCCCCGATATTGTCCTCACCCTCGCTTCTACCACGTTTTTTTGTGTCATGGACGGCCCAAAGAATGTCATGCAGTTGCGTCTCCGACCCGCCCAGGACGAAAAGCCCATTTTCTGTCATGATTTTTTGTCATGGAAGTAGGAGCCCACCACATCTATGATGATACCGGGTTTTGTTACAATTATCGCCATAGAAGTGTCATAAGCATGACAAAAAAATCCGTTCGGCCCAAAATGTCACGGATGTGTCCTTTTTTTGTAGTGTATTATGCACTAATTTAATAATCCTGAGAAAACTGTTGGGAAACGTAGCATGCAATATAAAAATATCCTACGCTCACGCAAGATCTATCTAGGAGATGCATAGCAACGAGAGGGGGAGAGTATGTGTATGTGCCCTCATAGATCGAAAGCGGAAGCATTTGACAACGCGGTTGATGTAGTCGAACTTCTTCTCGTTCCGACCGATTAAGCACCGAACGTACGACACCTCCGAGTTCTGCACACATTCAGCTCGATGACGTCCCTCAAACTCTTGATCCAGTAGAGTGCCGAGGAAGTAGATGAGTTCCGTTAGCACGACAGCGTGGTGACGATGATGGTGAAGTGATCCATGCAGGGCTTCGCCTAAGCACCGCGAGAATATGACCGAGGGTGTAATCTGTGGAGGGGGGCGCCGCACACGGCTAGGCAATTGTCTGTTGTGTGCTAGGCGCACCCCTCCTCACATATATAGGTGGGAGGGAGGGAGGAGCAGCCATAGGAGGCGCCCAAGTAGGAGGAATCGTACTTGGAGTCCCTCCCAAGCCGCGCGCCCCCTGTCGTATATAATCGAGGTGGAAGGAAAGACGGGAGGGAGAGGGAAGGAAGTAGGAATCCTAATCCACACTTTCCTTGCCCTCCCCTATTTCCTTCTCCTCCTCATAGGGCTGGCCTCTATAGGGGCGCGCCAGGGCCGGTGTGTTCCCTCACTTTGCCCATAAGTCCCATATCTTTGCCGGGGGTGCCCGAAACTCCTTTCCGGTGACCCGATAAGTACCCGGTACCCCCCAGAACACTTCCGGTGTCTGAATACCATCGTCCTATATATCAATCTTTACCTCTCGACCATTTCAAGACTCCTCATCATGTCCATGGTCTCATCCGGGATTTCGAACAACATTCAGTCACCAAATCACATAACTCATATAATACAAAATCGTCATCGAACGTTAAGCGTGCGGACCCTATAGGTTCGAGAACTATGTAGACATGACCGATACACCTCTTTGGTCAATAAACAATAGTGGAACCTGGATAATCATATTGGCTCCTACATATTCTACGAGGATCTTTATCGCTCGAACCGTTATGACAACATACGTTATTCCCTTTGTCATCAGTATGTTACTTGCCCGAGATTCGATCGTTGGTATCTTCATACCTAGTTCAATCTCGTTACCGGCAAGTCTCTTTACTCGTTCCATAATAAATCATCCCGAAACTAACTCATTAGTCACTTTGCTTGCAAGGCTTCTTATGATGTGTATTACCGAGAGGGCCTAGAGATACCTCTCCGATACTCGGAGTGACAAATCCTAATCTCGATCTATGCCAACCCAACAAACATCTTCGGAGATACCTGTAGAGCATCTTTATAATCACCTTGTTACATTGTGACGTTTGATAGCACACAAGGTATTCCTCCGGTGTCCGGGAGTTGCATAATCTCATAGTCAAAGGAATATGTATATGACATGAAGAAAGCAATAGCAATAAAACTGAATGATCAATATGCTAAGCTAACGGATGGGTATTGTCCATCACATCATTCTCCTAATGATGTGATCCCGTTCATCAAATGACAACACATGTCTATGGTTAGGAAACTTAACCATCTTTAATTAACGAGCTAGTCTAGTAGAGGCTTACTAGGGACACGGTGTTTTGTCTATGTATCCACACATGTATCAAGTTCCCGGTTAATACAATTCTAGCATGAATAATAAACATTTATCATGATATAAGGAAATATAAAATAACAACTTTATTATTGCCTCTAGGGCATATTTCCTTCAAAAACCCCATTCAATTATGTAATGGGAGACACGTTGGATCAACGTGAATACTTTAGGGATTATCGCTTGACTAAAAAATGGAAACAGTTATGGGATAAAATTCATATGTTGCATTGGTATGTTCAGAATTTATGCTTGAGATATGATTATACTTGTTGCTCTAGGATGAAGGCTCCACACCTTCCCTTTTAATGTAAATTTAATGATAATGAAACCTTTACTTCTCATGCTAATGGTATTTATGGTTACTATGATGTGGAACGAATAGAAGAATTCATTGCTTTTAAGGGTGCTTATGAAATTGAATCTTTGTTTGAAAAGTATGAAGCTTTTGATGATGATGTTTATAGGCCTAAAAAATTTGCCATACTTAAATATTGCTATGAGATTATGAATACAATGCCAATATGGATGCATTTATTGAGAAAGTCTCCGCTTTCCAAGGAGAGAGTAATATTTTGCAGGAATTTATGGAAGAAGAAATTGCTGAAACTATGAGCTCATTAGATGAAAAAGATGACGAGGACAGCAAAGAACAAAAGGAGGAAGAGCGGATTGATCACCCGTGCCCACCTTCTAATGAGAGTAACTCTTCAACTCACACATTGTTTAATTTCCCTTCGTGCTTACTGAAGGATGATTGCTATGATAATTGCTATGATCCCTTTGATTCGTTTGAAATATCCCTTTTTGATGAACTTGATGCTTGCTATGCTTGTGGCCATCAAGCCAATATGAATTATGCTTATGGAGATGAACTTGCTATAGTTCCTTATGTTAAGAATGAAATTGTTGCTATTTCACCCACGCATGATAGTCCTATTATCTTTTTGAATTCTCCCAACTACACTATATCGAATAAGTTTGCGCTTATTAAGGACTATATTGATGGGTTGTGTTCTACTATTGAACATGATGATTGTCGGTGTACAAAGGAGGGGGCGCACCTTTGTACCCCTTTACCTGTGCACGGGCAGTCGGAGCCGCGCCCGCGGCCACAGCAAGCAGAACAGGGGAGGTGAGCTAAGGTAAAACCGAAGCCCAAGACAACCAAAGCAACGCCAAGGCCAAGAACACAAAGAAGCAGAAGGACGAAGCAGGCTCCCCCGGCGAGACCCTTGCCGGGGCAGCCTCAGCGGCCCCGACAAGGCCCTTTCCGGGGCGGCTCGCCCACACCAGCGGAGTGAGCCACCCTCGAGCCCACGGGTTCCAACTCAACCAACCACATTGGAACTAGGGCTCGGGAGACACCTCCATGGTGGCATGCAGATCTTTGTCAAGACCAAGGAATATTCAAGATCAGATAAGGATTAAAAGACAACGGTCCTCGGCAAGGTCCTTCCCGAGGAGAGCCACAAGACCCCCGACAAGATCCTTGCCGGGGACGACAACCCGCCACGGCAAGACCCTTGCCGGGCCACCCGGCAAGGCCCTCACCAAGGATACCAGCAGGGCCACTTCCAAGCCCGCACCAGCCAAGTCTCCACCGCCGTTCGCATGCAGCTGCCAGCCCAACCAGCTGGGCAGGCACCTGTGTGGCAACATGCAGCCTCAAGGCCAACTCAGCAGGCACCTGCGTGGCGGCATGCAGATCTTCGTGAAGACCCTACCACCGCGCCGCCTCAGCTGCCTGCCTGCCTACATGGCGCCGCATGCGCCGCTGGCCAGGGCGCGTGTTGAAGCGAGGAGGAGCACCGATGGACGGGACGGGCCTCGCTCCCATCCCCGATAAAGCTAGGGGACACCTCAGCAGCACATTAAATGCGTCTTGTCCTGTAATACGAGCGATAAGCTCATAGCACTGTACGCCTTTCCACCTCCTGTGTGCCACTGTGGCAGCCCCTTTCGACTATAAAAGGAGGCCCATGGCATACTGGAAAAGGATTCGGCTCTTTGGAACCACGCACCCACCATAGCTAGTTCGAGAGCTCAAGAACTCTCTGAAATACAGCCACCAAAGCAGGACTAGGGTATTACGCATCCTCGCGGCCCAAACCTGGGTAAACGATCCTTGTGCTGATTACTAATCCTGGTCTTCTCGCAACCCTGCGCCCCGGCAACCGTAGTAGGGATTCTCGTGATCCCATAGGTGCCTGTCGGTGTCAAAACCGGAGGATCTCAGGTAGGGGGTCCCAAAATGTGTGTCTAGGCGGATGGTAACAGGAGACGAGGGACACAATGTTTTACCCAGGTTCGGGTCCTGTAAAACCCTACGTCCTGCTTGATTAATATTGATGATATGGGTAGTACAAGAGTAGATCTACCACGAGATCAAGGAGGCTAAACCCTAGAAGCTAGCCTATGGTATGATTGTTGTATGTTGAGATTCTTGTCCTACGGACTAAAACCCTCTGGTTTATATAGACACCGGAGAGGGTTAGGGTTACACAAAGTCGGTTACAATGGTAGGAGATCTAAATATCCGCATCGCCAAGCTTGCCTTCCACGCCAAGGAAAGTCCCATCCGGACACGGGACGAAGTCTTCAATCTTGTATATTCATAGTCTAGGAGTCCGGCTGAAGGTACAGTCTGGCTACCCGGACACCCCCTAATCCAGGACTCCCTCAGTAGCCCCTGAACCAGGCTTCAATGACGACGAGTCTGGCGCGCAGATTGTCTTCGGCATTGCAAGGCGGGTTCCTCCTCCAAGTTCTTCATAAAAGATTGTAAACACCAAGAGTAGTGTCCGGCTCTGCAAAATAAGTTTCCACATATTGGCATAGAGAGAATAAAATTAACACAAATCTAATCTGCTGACGTATTCCATAGCGTGACATCACACTATGGCCAAGCCTTTATTCGAATCGTTTTCACTTCTCCACCTCAATGCGTTTTGCGAGGCGGTTTCCTTGGCACGTCTTGTCAAAGCAGAGATCGTGTCCCCCATTTACGGGATTCTCATCAATACGGACGTGGGTAACCCAACCGCGCCATTTATCACGGCGCTTGGGAGGCAAGCGAGTTTTACTAGGCTGGTGGGGACGCATAGCCGCATCCGCCCATATAAGGGGATAAGGATCCGCCTTTTTACCTACGCCTTCTTCCTCCTTTGCCTGTCCATCTTCTGCGCACCCGAGCTCCAGCGCCCAAGTCCGCACTTCCCACCTCAACCTTCTCCAGCAATGTCCGGAGCGGGAGGCAAGTGGATGGCCTCCTCCGTCACGGAGGGCCATGTCAAAAAGCTGAGGAAGGCCGGATACTTGTCCAAAGACATCGCGCACCGGCTCCCTGAAAAGGGGCAGCTTCTCCCCCCCCAGAGCCCC
Organism: Aegilops umbellulata; assembly: GCA_032464435.1. Lineage (NCBI taxonomy): Eukaryota > Viridiplantae > Streptophyta > Magnoliopsida > Poales > Poaceae > Aegilops > Aegilops umbellulata. The sequence continues at coordinate 296,719,598 of CP136058.1, forward strand.
ATGAGAGGGTTGTATTCCTTCCCGACTTCCTCCGCGGACTGGGCTTTCCTCTCCACCCATTTGTCCGGGGGCTCATGTTCTACTATGGCCTGGATTTCCACGATCTGGCCCCGAACTTCATCCTCAACATCTCGGCGTTTATCGTCGTGTGCGAGGCCTTCCTCCGCATCTGCCCTCATTTCGGCCTTTGGCTCAACACTTTCAACGTCAAGTCAAAGGTGGTGCGCGGCAGCCAAGCGGAGTGCGGAGGCGCCATGGCAGGCAAGATGGCCAATGTCCTATGGCTCGAGGGCTCCTTTGTGGATACCTTGAAGGGGTGGCAATCAGGGTGGTTTTACATCACCGAGCCGCACGATCCGGAATGGATCGCAGCCCCTGAGTTCCGGTCCGGACCCCCTATGTGGCTCATGTCCTGGAAAGAGACGGGCCTGCCATGGGGCGACGAGGGAGAGGTGACCGGACTGCAAACATGCATCCAGTCCCTGGTGAACAAGCGACTCAAGCTTGTCAATATAGTCCAGGTTATGCTCGTCCGCCGGATCCTCCCGTGTCAACAACGGGACTTCAATCTGTGGGAGTTCGGCCCGACGTAGCACCAAACCCTGAATAGGCTCTTCGATACGACGTACGAAGATGCCTAGAAGGTGCTTTTCAAAGGCGCCGAGGCTCCCGCATCCGCATCCGAGGATCGCGGATTCAGCACGCAGCGTCCAGCTAGTGCGGTGAGTTATCTTTACCTTTTACAGGACATTTGTTTCTCATAGTTTGACTCTATGCGGGATCTAAACTCCCATACCTTTGACAGGAATGGCAGGTGAAGTCCGGACCAATTAACTGTCCGGCTCCTTTGCCCGAAGACCCAGCAGACGTTCATTTATCGAAGCTGCTGGCTCCGGCGCCTTACGTGGTGCCGGAGAAGAAGGCCAAGAAGAAGAAGGCCACGAGGACTCGAAAGAGTTCCCGTCATACGGTGGTGTCGGACTCGTCGTCCGACGAATCCGAGACGCGCTCCTCCCATGAAGACGAGGAGGAGGAAGAAGAATCCTCTCCCCCTCCAGCGGGGAGAGGAAAGAAGAGGAAGGCCGCCCCAACAGGGGAGGCCGAAGGGTCCAAGAAGGGGAAAACCCTTCCTCCGGACTACTCCGTCGACGCCGACAACGACGAAGAGGAGTGGCCGGACAGAGCCAAGCGTCCGGCGAAATCGTAAGTATTCGATACCAGAGTAACTCATAATATCCCTATTGTTGCACAACTTTTCCCTAATGTCGAATATAATTATGCAGGCCGCCCCGGGCCGGACTCGACGAGTCGTCGAGCGGCTCCCTGGATTCATCGGACGTGAACTCAGTTCCGCCCGATGCCTCCCCCCGCACTGCGGACGATGCCGAAGTGGTGTCGCAACAAGCTCCGAGGCAAGAGGAGGTGGTCCGGGAGGAGCCGCGAGGTGACCTCCCGGACTCCAGGAGTAAAGGGAACAAGACCCCCCAGGGCTCCAAGTCCGGCTTTAAGCCGGACACCGCGCCGGAATCCTCAACAGTTCCGGACAGCCGTAGGCGAACTCCTTCCAAGAGGAGCAAGACTTCTGAGCCGGCAGCCTCCGTCCAACCGAAGGTGCCGGACAATCTGCTGGAGGTGCTTAATGGTGCCTCCATCGACGAGGAGCACCGTACTATTTATGAGTACGGTGATCCAGAAGGTTCAGTCTGCCAAGAGCGGACTGACTGAAGCTTGTGCCTGCCTTCTAACAGGCTTCGAGGTGAGTAAAAATATGTAAAAATATTACCGCATAGACAATAGCCCCTGATGCTCTGTTTGGCGCTCGGAAAGAGAAGCCAAATAGAGGATCTATTAAATTTCACAGGAGTCTAAAAAAGAGTCAATATGCGTATGCAGGCTTCACTGCTAGCCACCGCCGCACTGACTGCGGAGGTGGGTGCCCTGAAGAAGGGCCTCGAGCGGACCGAGCAAGAGCTCGGCCTTGCCAAACGGCAGCTCGAGGAGAAGGATTGTAAGAGATACCTTATAGAAAAATATATACAAAAAAGATGCAATTGCAAAAAATGATAGGATTGTACTGCTTATTGTAGGGGCCATGACTGAGGTGGCGACCCTCAAGCAGGCGTTGTCCGACGCCGAGAAGAGAGCGGCCACGGAGCGCACCGAGTGAGAGAAATTTGAGGCCCAGGTCGGCGAGGTGCAGCAAGAGCTTCAGGATCTCATGAAAAAACATGAGAGTTTGGAGCTTGACTCGAAGACGCGAGCGTCCGAGCTCGCGGCGGCCCTTGAAACTGCCAAGTCTGCCAAGGCCGAATCCCAGAAGGCCCTCCAAGAGTTGGAGGCGGTGAAAAAGATAGCGGCGGGTAAGGCATTCTTTATGCAAAGCAGACATATAAAAGTAAACTACTTGTTACTTACCCGAATCCGGAGTTCTCCAGGGGCATTCGCAGATCTTCCCCGCAGCGTATCCGATGCCGCCGCATTCTACCGAGCCGAGGAAGGCAGCTCGACGGAGAAGGTGTTCTGGTCTCAGTACGCTGCGGCCGGACACCCTGTGCCCTTGAGCGACCAGCTGAAGTAGCTGGTCGAGCTCCACAAGGCGGCCGAACAGGCCATGAAGGGCTTCATAGTTCGGCTGTGGCCTGGAGAGGCCCTGCCTGGGAGCTACTTCGGGCTGGTGCGGCGGCTGGTGGAGGCCTGTCCACGGCTCGAGGTCATCAAGCGCTCCGTCTGCATCGAAGGTGCCCGTAGGGCCCTTGCCCATGCAAAGGTGCACTGGGGTAAGCTGGACGGTGAGAAGCTTGTGAGGGACGGGCCGCCGCCGGGGAAGGAGCATCGCAAGCCCGAGAACTATTACAAGGATGTTCTTGCTAGTGCCCGCCTTATGGCGGATGAATGTACCAAGGATGTAATTTTTGAATGAACTCGCTCGTGTTATCCTGTGCGCTGAAAACTTGTTCATATGCGCTAAGCAATGCTTGTTGAATTTAAAATATTACTTTTTGTGCGGCCGTTTATCAAAAATTGAGAGATGGCCAGTTGTCGGCTTCTGCCCCCATGCCACTAGTGCTGGGGTGTTCGGGATAAACCTGAGCGCTCTTTTTCCCATGATTGGGTCCGTCGAGGGAGGCGCTCAGCACAACGAACAAGGCAATCGGACTATAATGCTTGAACACTCTCACTTAGCCATAGAACTCTATAATTTTAAATTTCGGCGAAGCCCCTAGTATTCGGAAGACCGAGTTCGGGGCGCTATCCACGCCTTGGCCGGACAAAGCCGGTTCCTCGCTCGAAGCGGCATAAGTCTTTAAGGACTCGAAAAACCTCTCGAACAGTGACCGGTCTCTCGCCTCATCATGACAGTCAGTTTTAGCTTTCTCTACTGAGGTGCTCAGCCCAGCTCAACTGGGGCACAATCGCAGTAGTTCTCCTAGTTCTACCTTAGTCGATATAGCGGAACGTAAGGCACCAAAACATAGGAGCCGGGCAAACCCAACTATTGACCCAAATCATGATTCGGAGCCGATGCATATAGTGCTATAAGTTTGGGGTGCCGCACTTGTGAAAGTGTTTGATCTTCTCACACCATATTAAGGGGTACTAAAGCCCCTGGCGTATTTGCCGTACCACGGTGTACGGGTGCAACATGTTATTAATAAACATATATATAAAAACAGGGTAATGTAGAAAATAGACAAAAGCTATGCATTGTTTATAGAAAGGTTGCTATCAAAGCAGAACGATACAAATAGTGCGATAAGCAAAAGAAATTGGACTATTTAACATGTCCTGGCCAGGGGCAGGTCGCGGAATTGTATTCAAAACAGGTATACTGCTTGTAATAGAGACCACCTGGGAGTTCCATAATGCGGCATGGCTTGTCTGCTTCCCTGGTTCTGGCATCATTTGTGCGGCAGTTGGATTGCCGAACAGGTCGTCCGAAGTATGGAGTCCTGAAAGTAAGAGAAAACTAAAAGAGAATCCGGCAACCCCTGGTGCGGTTTAAGCCGTATTTCGGGCGTGCCGTGATAGTGCCCCTCCCCCTGTGCCCATGGTATTTCGAGAGCGTAGTTATGTACGCGAAGCACTGGTTTCGCTATATTGCGAGGGCTAGGGTTAGGGCCGCATTGCTACGCTAGCTCGGAACGTGCCAGGCGGTCTTGTTGTAGGTTACTCCGGGCGCGCTTGATAGTGTCCGGCTTTTTGAAGGCCGGACTGGAGAACTGCCTAGAGAGGCTGCTTTGTACTTCTACTGCGAGCGCTGCCGTGTGCTCCTCCGTTCGGAGGGAGCGTTTGGTGTTTCCGTTGACCGTGATTACTCCTCGAGGGCCTGGCATCTTGAGCTTGAGGTATGCATAGTGTGGTACCGCATTGAACTTTGCGAATGCGGTTCGCCCGAGCAGTGCGTGATAGCCACTGCGGAACGGGACTATGTCGAAGATTAACTCCTCGCTTCAGAAGTTATCCGGAGATCCGAAGACCACTTCAAGTGTGACTGAACCTGTACAGTTGGCCTCTACACCTGGTATAACGCCTTTAAAGGTCGTTTTGGTGGGCTTGATCCTTGAGGGATCTATGCCCATTTTCCACACTGTATCCTGGTAAAGGAGGTTCAGGCTGCTGCCGCCGTCCATAAGGACTCTTGTGAGATGAAATACGTCAATAATTGGGTCTAAAACCAATGCGGTGAACCCGCCATGACGGATGCTAGTGGGGTGGTCCCTTCGATCAAAAGTGATCGGGCAGGAGGACTAGGGGTTGAACTTTGGGGCGACTGGCTCCAGCGCGTATACGTCCCGTAATGCATGCTTTCGCTCCCTTTTGGGGATGTGGGTTGCGTATATCATGTTCACCGTCCGCACTTGTCGGGGAAAAATCTTTTGTCCGTTGTTGTTCGACGGCCTGGGCTCCTCCTCGTTGTCGCTATTCAGCCCCTTGTCTCTGTTTTCGGCATTTAACTTGCCCGCCTGCTTGAACACCCAACAATCTCTGTTGGTGTCATTGGCTGGCTTTTCGGGGGTGCCATGTATCTGGCACAAGCGGTCGAGTATTCGGTCCAAACTGGACGGGCCCTGAGTGTTTCTTTTGAATGGCTTTTTCCGCTGACCGGATTTGTAGCCTCGGAATCCGGCATTGACTGCCATATCCTCGTAGCTGTCGCTGTTAACACGGCGTTTCTGCTTGTTCCGGCGCGACCTGCCGCTTTTCTCCTTGGTATCCGAATTACCAAGGTTCTTGGTTAAGTTGTTGCTGCGAGCTAGCCAGCTGTCTTCTCCCGCGCAAAAGCGGGTCATGAGTGTCGTAAGGGCTGCCATAGATTTCGGCTTTTCCTGTCCCAGGTGCCGGGCGAGCCACTCGTCACGGATATTATGCTTGAAGGCTGCTAGGGCCTCTGCGTCCGGACAATCGACTACTTGGTTTTTCTTTGTTAGGAACCGCGTCCAGAATTGCCTGGCCGATTCCTCTGGCTGCTGAATTATGTGGCTTAGGTCATTGACGTCCGGTGGTCGCACATAGGTACCCTAGAAATTGTCAAGGAATGCGGCTTCCAGGTCCTCCCAAGAACCGATTGAATCTGCTGGCAAGCTGTTAAGCCAATGTCGGGCCGGTCCCTTAAGTTTGAGCAGGAGGTATTTGATGGCGTGTAGATCATCGCCGCGGGCCATGTAGATATGAAGGAGATAATCCTCGATCCATACTGCAGGATCTGTTGTGCCATCGTATGATTCAATGTTTATAGGTTTGAAGCCCTCAGGGATTTTATGATCCATTACTTCATCTGTGAAGCATAGTGGGTGTGCGGCGCCTCTGTACTGGGCTATATCACGACGTAGCTCAAAGGAGCTTTGTCTATTGTGTTCGGCCCGGCCGGATTTATTGTATCCGGAGTGACGATCACCGTCACATGCCGTGGGGCGCCCGCGCGATCCGTAGATCGATCTTGTTTGCCTTGCCTTGTCCTGCAGTATATCTCGCAGGTCTGGCGCGTTTTCCCGTGCCTTAGCGTGTTTTGAGCGGCGTCGGGGCATGGCTTTAGTGGAGGGCCTAGATGCCTCTCTATCACGGCCACGAGGTGGCCGGTCGGCCATGTCATGCGCTGGTGATGTAGGTGCTTCCTCCTCTAATAGGGGTAGCAGCCTGCGTTTTGGGTAACGCTTGGAGGGGCGTTCGAGTTCATACTCTTCGGCCGCAAGGACTTTAGTCCATCTGTCAGCTAGCAAATCTTGATCAGCTCTAAGCTGTTGCTGCTTTTTCTTGAGGCTGCTTGTCGTGGATAAAAGCCTGCGTTTAAAACGCTCTTGTTCAACGAGATCTGATGGCACGACGAATTCGTCGTCGTCGAGGCTTGCCTCGTCTTCGGAGGGAGGCATATAATTGTCATCCTCGACCTCTCGGTCTGCCGCTCTCTCATGAGGGCTGGCTTCTCCATCCTCCTGTGTCGAATCTTGCTGGAGGGGGTGTTCTTCGGCGCTATCCGGAGTAGTATTATCTCTCGTGTTGGAATCACCGTTTTTGCTTTGGCGGGATTTAGAGCGGCGCCGCTGACGCTGGCGCTTGGGATGTTTCTTAGAGGTGTCATCCCCCGCTGTTCCATCGCCTTCTCCATCTTTTGGAGTGTCCACCATATATATGTCATATGACGAGGTGGCCTTCCAGCGCCCTACAGGTGCTGGTTCTTGTTCGTCTCCTGCATCGTCATCCATACCGTCGATGTCTTCAGAGTCGAAGTCCAGCATGTCGGTTAAATCATCGACAGTGGCTACGAAGTGGGCGGTGGGTGGGCTTTGAATTTCTATATCGTCCGTATCCCAACCTTGCTGAGCGTAGTCCGGCCAGGACTCTCCTGATAAAGAGAGAGACTTTAGAGAATTCAGGATGTCGCCGAAGGGCGAGTGCTGAAAGATGTCTGCGGCGGTGAACTCCATTATCGGCTCCCAATCAGATTTGATCGGCAGGGGCGCGGGGGGCTCGAAGTCCGGAGAGGAATCCGGCTCCTCGGAGTCACGGGCCATGCAGAGTGCGGGGCTGGTGTTCGGCTCGATCGCCTTTGAGATCGCAGCCCCCGAGGTGGCGTCCAACCGCTCATCCTCGATCGGCGCGGCAGGCTCCGAATTAAGGGTCGGAACCGACGCGCGTGCGGCCTCCAGGACACTGTTCGGTGGCAGAGCTAGATCATGCCCATCGAGATAGTGCGGCACGCTTGGCTGTGGCTCGAATCCGTCGAAGATCAAGTCCCCGTGGATGTCAGCCGTGTAGTTCAAACTTCCAAACCTGACCTGATGGCCAGGGGCGTAGCTTTCGATCTGCTCTAGGCGGCCAAGCGAATTGGCCCGCAGTGCGAAGCCGCCGAAGACGAAAATCTGTCCAGGGAGAAAAGTCTCACCCTGGACCGCATCGTCGTTGATGATCAAAGGAGCCATCGGGCCTAAGAGTGACGACACAGAGGAACTCTCAATGAAAGCACCAATGTCGGTGTCAAAACCGGCGGATCTCGGGTAGGGGGTCCCGAACTGTGCGTCTAGGCGGATGGTAACAGGAGACGAGGGACACAATGTTTTACCCAGGTTCGGGCCCTCTTGATGGAGGTAAAACCCTATGTCCTGCTTGATTAATATTGATGATATGGGTAGTACAAGAGTAGATCTACCACGAGATCAAGGAGGCTAAACCCTAGAAGCTAGCCTATGGTATGATTGTTGTATGTTGAGATTCTTGTCCTACGGACTAAAACCCTCCGGTTTATATAGACACCGGAGAGGGTTAGGGTTACACAAAGTCGGTTACAATGGTAGGAGATCTAAATATCCGCATCGCCAAGCTTGCCTTCCACGCCAAGGAAAGTCCCATCCGGACACGGGACGAAGTCTTCAATCTTGTATCTTCATAGTCCAGGAGTCCGGCTGAAGGTACAGTCCGGCTACCCGGACACCCCCTAATCCAGGACTCCCTCAGTGTCGTTCCACACCGACAATGATTTTGATAAATATAATATGCATATGCTTGCTGCTCCTACTTGCAATTATTATGGGAGAGGAACTACATCCCTGCCTCTCTATGTTTCCAATACAATAAAATTGCAAGATATTGTTTATCCTATGTATTGGCCTTTACTTGATGTGCATGAATTGTTCTTTTATGACACGCCGATGCATAGGAAGAGAGTTAGACTTCGTTGTTGCATGATATATGTTACTTTATGCTCACTACTAAATCACAAATCATTGTGAATTAAAATTGGCTTTGATATACCTTGGGATCCTGGTGGATCCATTACTTGAGCACTATATGCCTAGCTTAATGGCTTTAAAGAAAGCGCTGCTAGGGAGACAGCCCGGAAGTTTTTGAGAGTCATTTATTTCTGTTGTGTGCTTTTATAAAGTTTAAAAACGAAAACATAAAGTGGGGAACCTAAAAAAATTTCAAAAAGAAAAGTGAAAGTAAGAAGGACGAGCACCGTTGAAGTGGGGGAGCTCCTTGAACTTTGTTCATGCACTACAAAAAAAAGACACATCCGTGACATTTTGGGCCGGACAAAAAAAATTCTGTCATACTTATGACACTTCTATGACGATAATTGTGACAAAACATGGTATCATCATAGATGTGGTGGGGTCCTACTTCTATGACAAAAAATCATGATAGAAAATGAGCTTTTCGTCCTGGGCGGGCCGGAGACGCAGCTGCATGACATTCTTTGGGTCGTCCATGACGGAAAAAACCGTGGTAGAAGCGAGGGCGAGGAAAATATCGGGGTGTTCCCGGTTACGGTGGGTGGTCGGGGGCCGAGCGATGCATGTTTCTCTTGTACACGCACGCGCGTGGGTGCGAGGCATTGGGCTCTAACTGAACCCGAGTGAGGCGCTGGGCTCTAACTGAACCCGAGCGATTGCACTGCAGGCTACGCGTTACTGAACCCGAGCGATTGATCGATGGCTGTTAATTGAACCCGATCGAGCGATTCCTTCGCTGCTGCTGCTAACTGAAGCCGATCGATGCTGCCTCTGGATGAACAGTGAGTGTTGGGGGGGTGGATGAACAGTTCTCGGTGGGGGTGGATGGACAGGACCCAGTGGCATTGCCTCTGGATGAACAGTGAGCGTTGCTGGGGGGTTTGGATGAACAGTTCCCGGTGGGGGTGAATGAACAGGACCCCATGGTGTTGCCTCTGGATGAACAGTACCCCGATGTTCGAGCCGGTTGGGGCTGGATGAAAAGGACCCCGTGGAGGGCAGGATGAACAGGACCACCCCGTGGAGGGCAGGATGAATAGTAGACAGTGGAGGGCAGGATGAACAGTAGCCCGTGGAGGGGTGGTTGAACAGGAGCCCGTGGAGAGGGCTGGTTGAATAGTAGCCAGTGGAGTAGCGCGTGGTGGAGGCTGGATGAACAGGAGCCCGTGGATGAACAATCGCAGGTGGAGGCTGGAGGAGGTCGACGGTGGATGAACAGTAGCCAGTGGAGACTGGAGGGGGTCGACGGTGGAGATGAACAGTATCACGTGGAGTCACGTTTTGCGGTACGCCACACCCCTCCCGATGAACATGACCCCTGTTTCGACCGTAGCGCTCCAACACAAGTCGGTTTCCTTTGTTTTGCGGTACGCCACACCCCTCCCAATTAACAGGACCCCCGTTCCGACCGTAGGAGGTCTCTTTCCTACGTTTTGCGGTACGCCAGACCCCTCCCGATGAGCAGGATCCCATTTCGAACGTGGTCGGTCGACCACAAGGCCGTTTCCTCTGTTCTGCGGTACGCCAGGCCTCGTTTCCATCGGCTGTTCTGTCCAAGCCCTCCCGATGAACACGACGACGCATTCCATTCTGACCCAACCGGTTGGCTCCCCATGAACACGATGACGACGTTGTTTCTCCGTTCCGACCCAGCCATGTACACGAGCCCTGGCCGTACGTATGCGCGAGTAGGTGTTCGAGACCCTGCCTGTATGTATGTATGTGGCCGTATTTTCTTTCTTGCACACTGGCCGCTGTACGTACGTGTACATGCTACGTGCGCGCCTCTACTACGACACGTGCGTGCCTCTACATCGACCAGTATGTACGTACACGTTCGCGACCAGAATGACAACGCTACGTACGCTTCGACTAGGTGGGTACCGACTGTCAGGCACTTCCTTGGCTGCGAAGATGTAGCTGGTGGGTCCCAGCAGTCAGGGGGAATTGTTTTTTTTTGCTCGGACGCACTTCCTTGCGTGCGAAGATGTAGCTGGTGGGTCCTAGCAGTCAGGGGGAAACATTTTTTCGCGAAATACGGTGGCCCGTCTGATGGGTCCCCGCTGTCAGGTGGAGGAATACTTATTTTGCGCGTAATAAGGAGGCACTTCCTTGCTGCGGCCATGGACCCAGCTGTCAGCCTCTACACGTACAGTCCATGTCCGATGGAAGCCGTTCCTTGACCATGTTGACCATGCCGCGCCAAGAGCACCAGGGCGGTGGACGACAGCGAGGCCTAGGAAGGGGACGACGCGGAGCCGGGGAACGTTGATAGAATTTCTCTTGATGTTAATTCTTTAAAGCTTAGATATATCCCTCCTAAGCATGATATCAATGAGTCTCTCAAAGCCATGAGAATTTCTATTGATGAGTGCAAAGAAAGAACCGCTAGGATGCGTGCTACGAAAGATGCCTTTATAAGAGCGTGTTCTTCTATTTCATATGAAAATAAAGATGAAGATCTAAAAGTTATTGATGTGTCCCCTATTAAATCCTTGTTTTGCAATATGAATCTTGATAATGATGGGACTGAATATGATCCACCTTTACCTAGAAGGCGTTCCAAAAATTCGGAGTTTTTAGATCTTGATGCTAAAATTGATAAAAGTGGGATTGAAGAAATCAAAACCCTAGACGTTGCCAAACCCACTATTTTGGATTTCAAGGAATTTAATTATGAAAATTGCTCTTTAGTTGATTGTATTTCCTTGTTGCAATCCGCGCTAAATTCTCCTCATGCTTATAGTCAAAATAAAGCCTTTACCAAACATATCGTTGATGCCTTGATGCAATCTTATGAAGAAAAACTTGAGTTGGAAGTTTCTATCCCTAGAAAACTTTATGATGAGTGGGAACCTATTATTAAAATTAAGATTAAGGATCATGATTTCTATGTTTTGTGTGATTTGGGTGCTAGTGTTTCCACTATTCCCAAAACTTTGTGCAATTTGCTAGATTTCCTGATTTTGATGATTGCTATCTAAACTTGCACCTTGCGGATTCCACTATTAAGAAACCTGTGGGAAGAATTAAGGATGTTCTTATTGTTGCAAATAGGAATTATGTGCCCATAGACTTTATTGTTCTTGATATAGATTGCAATCCTTCATGTCCTATTATTCTTGGTAGACCTTTCTTTAGAACGGTTGGTGCAATTATTGATATGAAGGAAGGGAATATTAGATTCCAATTTCCATTAAAGAAAGGCATGGAACACTTCCCTAGGAAGAAAAATAAAATTACCATATTAATCTATCATGAGAGCCACTTATGGATTGCCTACCAAAGATGGCAATGCCTAGATCTATCCTTGCTATTATGCCTAGCTAGGGGCGTTAAGCGATAGCGCTTGTTGGGAGGCAACCCAATTTTATTTTTATTTTTTTGCTTTTTGCTTATGTTTAGGAATAAATCTTTGATCTAGCCTCTGGTTAGATGTGTTTTTAGGTTTTAATTAGTGTTTGTGCCAAGTTAAACCTATAGGATCTTCTTGGATGATAGTTATTTGTTCTTGCTGTAATTTCTAGAAACTTTCTGTTCACGAAAACAATTGTTAAAAATCACCAGAACGTGATAAAATACTGATTCCAATTGCTGCTGATCAATAAACAAATTTCCTAGGTCGTCCTATTTTGGTAGATGTTTTGGAGTTCCAGAAGATTGCGTTAGTTACAGATTACTACAGACTGTTTTGTTTTTGACAGATTCTATTTTTCGTGTGTTGTTTGCTTATTTTGATGAATCTATGGCTAGTAAAATAGTTTATAAACCATAGAGAAGTTGGAATACAGTAGGTTTAACACCAATACAAATAAAGAATGAGTTCATTACAGTACCTTGAAGTAGTCTTTTGTTTTCTTTCGCTAACGGAGCTCACGAGACTTCTATTGAGATTTGTGTTGTGAAGTTTTCAAGTTTTGGGTGAATCTTTTTGATGGATTATGGAACAAGGAGTGGCAAGAGCCTAAGCTTGGGTATGCCCATGGCACCCCCAAGATAATCTAAGGACACCAAAAAGTCAAACCTCTTTTCTCTACTTCCATCGGTAACTTTACTTGGAGCTATAGTTTTATTCACCACATGATATGTGTTTTGCTTGGAGCATCTTGTATGATTTGATTCTTTGATTTTTAGTTTACCACAATCATCCTTGCTGTAGACACCCTTTGAGAGAGGCATACATGATTTGGAATTCGTTAGAATACTCTATGTGCTTCACTTATACCTTTTGAGTTACATAGTTTTGCTCTAGTACTTCACTTATATCTTTTAGATCATGGTGGTGGATTTGTTTTATAGAAACTATTGATCTCTCATGCTTAACTTAGATTATTTTAGAGTCTTAAATAGCATGGTAATTTTCTTAAATCCTAATATGCTAGGTACTCAAGATTAATAAAAACTTTCTTATGAGTGTTTTGAATACTAAGAGAAGTTTGATGCTTGATGATTGTTTTGAGATATGGAGGTAATAATATCAAAGTCATGCTAGTTGAGTAGTTGTGAATTTGAGGAATGCTTGTGTTGAAGTTTGCAAGTCCTGTAGCATGCACGTATGGTAAACGTTATGTAACAAATTTGAAACATGAGGTGTTCTTTGATTGTCCTCCTTATGAGTGGCGGTCGGGGACGAGCGATGGTATTTTCCTATCAATCTATCCCCCTAGGAGCATGCGCGTAGTGCTTTGGTTTTTGATGACTTGTAGATTTTTGCAATAAGTATGTGAGTTCTTTATGACTAATGTTGAGTCCATGGATTATACACACTCTCACCCTTCCATCATTGCTAGCCTCTTCGGTACCGTGCATTTCCCTTTCTCGCATTGAGAGTTGGTGCAAACTTCGCTGGTGCATCCAAAACCCGTGATATGATACGCTCTTTCACACATAAACCTCCTTATATCTTCCTCAAAACAGCCACCATACCTACCTATTATGGCATTTCCATAGCCATTCCGAGATATATTGCCATGCAACTTTCCACCATTCCATCATGACACATTCATCATTGTCATATTGCTTAGCATGATCATGTAGTTGACATAGTATTTGTGGAAAAGCCACCGTTCATAATTTTTTTCATACATGTAACTCTTGGTTCATTGCATATCTCGGTACACTGCCAGAGGCATTCATATAGAGTCATCTTTTGTTCTAGTATCGAGTTGTAATCATTGAGTTGTAAATAAATAGAAGTGTGATGATCATCATTTTCTAGAGCATTGTCCCAAGTGAGGAATAAAAAAGGCCGTAAAAAAGAGAAGGCCCAAAAAAGGAGAGAGAAAAAGAGAGAAGGGACAATGCTAGTATCCTTTGCCACACTTGTGCTTCAAAGTAGCACCATAATCTTCATGATAGAGAGTCTCTTGTTTTGTCACTTGCATATACTAGTGGGAATTTTTCATTATAGAACTTGGCTTGTATATTCCAACAATGGGCCTCCTCAAGTGCCCTAGGTCTTCGTGAGCAAGCAAGTTGGATGCACACCCACTTAGTTTCTTTTGTTGAGCTTTCATACATTTATAGCTCTAGTGCATCCATTGCATGGCAATCCCTACTCCTTGCATTAACATCTATCGATGGGCATCTACATAGCCCATTGATTAGCCTCGTTGATGTGAGACTTTCTCCTTTTTTGTCTTCTCCACATAACCACCATCATCATATTCTATTCCACCCATAGTGCTATGTCCATGGCTCGCGCTCATATATTGCGTGAAAGTTTATAGGTTTGAGATTACTAAAGTATGAAACAATTGCTGGCTTTTCATCGGGGTTGTGCATGATGAGAGCATTCTTGTCTGACGAAAATGGAGCATGACTAAACTATATGATTTTGTAGGGATAAACTTTCTTCGGCCATGTTATTTTGAGAAGACATAATTGCTTAGTTAGTATGGTTGAAGTATTATTATTTTTATGTCATTATGAACTTTTATCTTGAATCTTTTGGATCTGAATATTCATACCACAATTAAGAAGAATTACATTGAAATTGTGCCAAGTAGCACTCCGCATCAAAAATTCTATTTTTATCATTTACCTACTCGAGGACGAGCAGGAATTAAGCCTGGGGATGCCTGATACGTCTCCAGCGTATCTATAATTTTTTATTGCTTCATGCTATATTATCTACTGTTTTGGACAATATTGGGCTTTATTATCCACTTTTATATTATTTTTGGGACTAACCTACTAACCGGAGGCCCAGCCCAGAATTGCTGTTTTTTTGCCTATTTCAAAGTTTCGGAGAAAAAGAATATCAAACGGAGTCCAAACGGAATGAAACCTTCGGGAACGTGATTTTTGGAACGAACAAGATCCAGGAGACTTGGACCCTACGTCAAGCAACCAACAGGGAAGCCACGAGGTAGGGGCGCGCCTACCCCCCCCCCCCCAGGCGCGCCCTCCACCCTCGTGGGCCCCCTGTTGCTCCACCGACGTATTCCTTCCTCCTATATATACCTACGTACCCCCAAACGATCAGAAACGGAGCCAAAAACCTAATTCCACCGCCGCAACCTTCTGTACCCACGAGATCCCATCTTGGGGCATGTTCCGGAGCTCCACCGGAGGAGGCATCCATCACGGAGGGCTTCTACATCAACACCATAGCCTCTCCGATGAAGTGTGAGTAGTTTACCTCAGACCTTCGGGCCCATAGTTAGTAGCTAGATGGCTTCTTCTCTCTTTTTGGATCTCAATACAATGTTCTCCCCCTCTCTCGTGGAGATCTATTCGATGTAATCTTCTTTTTGCGGTGTGTTTGTTGAGACCGATGAATTGTGGGTTTATGATCAAGATTATCTATGAACAATATTTGAATCTTCTTAATTCTTTTATGTATGATTGGTTATCTTTGCAAGTCTCTTCGAATTATCAGTTTGGTTTGGCCTACTAGATTGGTTTTTCTTGCAATGGGAGAAGTGCTTAGCTTTGGGTTCAATCTTGCGGTGTCCTTTCCCAGTGACAGTAGGGGCAGCAAGGCACGTATTGTATTGTTGCCATCGAGGATAACAAGATGGGGTTTTTATCATATTGCATGAATCTATCCCTCTACATCGTGTCATCTTGCTTAAAGCGTTACTCTGTTTTCTTGAACTTAATACTCTAGATGCATGCTGGATAGCGGTCGATGAGTGGAGTAATAGTAGTAGATGCAGGCAGGAGACGGTCTACTTGTCTCGGACGTGATGCCTATATACATGATCATACCTAGATATTCTCATAAGTATGCTCAATTCTGTCAATTGCTCAACAGTAATTCGTTCACCCGCCGTAAAATACTTATGCTCTTGAGAGAAGCCACTAGTGAAATCCATGGCCCCCGGGTCTATCTTCATCATATTAATCTTCCTACACTTAGTTATTTCCTTTGCTTTTTTACTTTGCTTTTATTTTACTTTACATTCTTATCACAAAAATACCAAAAATAGTATCCTATCATATCTATCAGATCTCACTCTCGTAAGTGACCGTGAAGGGATTGACAACCCCTTATCGCGTTGGTTCCGAGGAGTTATTTGTTTTGTGCAGGTACGAGGGACTCGCGCGTAGCCTCCTACTGGATTGATACCTTAGTTCCAAAAAACTGAGGGAAATACTTATGCTACTTTGCTGCATCATCCTTTCCTCTTCAAAGAAATCCAACGCAGTGCTCAAGAGGTAGCAAGAAGGCCCCAACAAGCTGGTATCCTGCTCATAGACGTAACAGCCACTGTCTGGATTCTCACGTATTTAACGGTGCTTGTATACAGTGGGGTTTTTGCAATATAATTTTTCCGGCTCATGTGTCCGAATGATCATCAGTCTTTTGCCGTCGTCTGATCGAGCGAGGAACCAGTTGTGCTTCCCTGTTTTTGGCAAAGGTGGTGTGATTACAAAGGGCAGTAACTGTAGGGACACTGCATCATATCAAAAAGGACAGGCATTGTTAATGTAAGATCAGCATTGTTCAGAGTATGAGTAGGATAATGCAAGAAACAACATTGATATGTCCCTGTTGGAACTGGGAGGAAAATACAGGGAAATGTATATTGGGTTCAAAAAAATAGAAGTGCCATGCATGGTTATACTCATGTTATCTCGCAATCGATTCTTCATAGGAAACTACCATGTCATGCATGTTATGGAATCATGTTCTGTCCTCACAAACAAATTCTTCAAGGTAACTAACAGACCATGCATTGTTATATACTCGTGTTCTATGGGCAAAAATTTTGTGAGGATATTATTCTACCCATTGATTGCTGAAGGGCGAATATAGGTATGTACACATGGTAAGCATTACAGGACTTCACTACTTCCAAATATAGAGTTCTCCATATGCACATTTACTTCCCTAATGTATGGTTAGATGAAACCAACAGTGTGGTGCATGTTTCTACATCATGAAAATGAGGAAACTAACATGGCCATTGATACACACTCATGTAGATTACTGTAAAATAAGGAGAATATCCATATATTCCTAACCGTTTGACTATTCAGGGGTACAAATTGGCTGTAATGACATGATCACAATCGCATGAATTAACTCATTCCAAATATAGCTGATTTACGGCATCTCTAATACATTGCCATAGTTCTACTCAAATTCTGCTCAAACCGAGATATGCCAATCATCACAGAAAGTTCAAACAGTGTCATGGCGTCATCATTAACATGAGAAGGAAACAACTTACACGCGTCGTCCCAGCAATACGTGGTGCCATCTACTTTGTCGATCGCGTAGATGATGCCATTGTGTTCGATAGCATCACAGAAGTGTGTATCAGCTTTGACGATGATCCACTACGAGCTAAGTTGTCTCCATCTAAAGAAGGCACCAGTGTAAAGATAGGCGAGTCCCTTGTCGAACAAGGCAATTAGCTTGAAGTCTGCGTAATCCGCATGTCGTGTGGGCACTTGGCAGATTACAATCTTCTGCAAAACAAGGTCCATATAACTGACGCGGTAATCTAGATGACTAGGACCGCGATGGTAATACTCTATATAATCCAACAGAGGAAGGATAATCTCATAGGAGGTCTGGAAGTTCACGAGCACCAACTTTTTACCGTCTTATCTAACGGCAGGCATCCAGTGGGAGTTCATGCCGACCCAGTACATACCTGCCAAGAAGTTTTGGGCGATGGTGATCGGATCGAAGTCGAGGGAAATGATGTACGGCGACCCACTACATACCTGCAAAGAAGTTTCGGCTAATGGAGATCGGATTGAAGTCAAGGGGCATCATGTACGCCTCTGTATCATGGTGAGCCAATCTTGCAAGACCAGATAGCAGCAAGCAGGGTGTCTTGAAAAGTTTAGGCCTCGCTTCAACAATGGTCGTCTGCATGCCCCTCGAGCATGCAGCCAGCCGCAGGGCACTCAACATATCCATACACGAACAATAGAGGTCGAGGAAATCACTGGGGAGATAGCTCCAATCGCAGCTCATATGGATCCTACGCGGTTCGCGTTCGGCCATGGTGGAGTTTGGAAGGTGGGGTTTTGGGGGGCTTGATTTATGGGGGAGAAGGCTGTCGGTGCTGGAGCGGCTAGCGAGGGAATAGTGGTACTGGGGGAGGCGAGGGTATGCGGGGGCACAGTGAGATAATGAAGAGTGACCTCAGGATCTCCGACGAGACGGAGATGGAGATGGAGTGGTGCTAGGGGAGAGGGAGACGAGGCGAGACATGCTATACAGCGGCGGTGACAGTGACTGCACAGTGCACAAGGTGAGGCTGACTTTGGTAATCCGGACACGCCGCCTGGACTGGTGTCACCTTGGGCGCAGGGTCTTGTCACTTCACTGTGAGGACCGGATGAATAATAGTATTTTGACCATCAAGTGTACCACAATTGTACCACTACTACTAGTAGTAGGAGTAGTAGGAACATGAGTACACTCTCGTGCTAGCATGCCTCTGGGTTCACTTCATCCTCCAGCTATCATCCATATTGCGAGCGGAACCAAATTCTCATGCATGCGGAAGCGCGAAGAAGGACTTTTCTTTTTTGAGGATAACCGCATATTCCTTAACCGTAGTAGGAACATGAGTAGTACTCCCTCTGGTCCTCTTTTGTCTGTGCATAACTTTTTTCAGTATTTCTCTAATTAGTCTGCGTATATACCCTGTTGCATGCGCCCATTTCCCTCCATGCCCCGCATTCACAACATTAATTAGTGTACGCATGAGCAGCTGCAGCCCGACTCCAGCCAATAAACTGCAGCATGCAAGTGGGCCACTCTGTGCGCGTGGGAGAGAGAAAAGGCAACCGAAGAGCCCGTCCAATCCATTGCATGCAGTAGTGAAACAACCGCACCTCTCCTCATGCATGCGCATAACTTCTCCCATTTACTTCTCCATCGGGAACCGATTTTCCTCGGCTTTTTCACTACTCCTTGATCTTCATTTCCATCCAAACCACACTCCATGCACATTGTTTTAACCTCTTCACATCCTCCTGGAGTAATTCTGAAGCCCCTATAAATAATCATCTTCTTCAGTTAGATTAGCCATCTAATCCTAATTCTCCAAACCATAGCCCTCTGGTCCAGCGGTTCCAAATGGCGAAAGAGATCGAGATGCAGGTTTTTAGCGTCCAACATGTCCTCGTCAAAGGCTCGTTGAGCATAGTTGCCATAGTCATCGACCACCCAAGGGTTGTTCGGAAGTGGATCAACAATGTATCCAACTCTCTCCAAAAGGTGGAGATGAATGTCATCGGTCTCGACGCAGAGTACACGGAGCGTGCCACTGGGAAGATCTAATGCGCCACTGTCCTTCAGCTGTGCCTCGAAGATGATGTTTTTGTGTACCACATCATACACGCGCCCTTCGTACCAGGTGAGCTTCACGATTTCTTGTCTCGGGAGGACATATACTTCTGTGGGGCAGCCATCGCAGGGGACAAACAGAAGTTGGAGCCGTACAACCTTGATTTGAAAAGCATCGCTGACCTACAAACCATAATAAAAATTCATGTAGAAGATTGTGATAAACCGACACCATCCCTATTCGACGTAGCAAATTTTGTGCTAGGAACAAATCTTCAGAAGGGTGACGAGACGCTGGCATTAAGGTCGTCTAGATGGGAGAATTATCCCTTGACGTACGAGCGGATAAAATATGATGCCCTCGATGCCCGTGTGAGTTTCGAGATAGCTGCAAGGTCCAGAGAGCTTGTTGTGAAGCCGTCTCCCACAGAAAATGAGAGCAGGGCATTATGGATGGATGAACTATTTCCTCTCTTGTAAAAAAATATTCCCTCTCTATGTATATTGATATAGATGGACTATTTCGATGGTGTGCGTGTCTTTGGAACAAGTAGTAGCGTGGGTCTGCTTGACTATAAGGAACTATTTATCCGCCTAGCTTTCTCTACTACTCCTTCTAGTGATCGGTATGCAATGCATGTGTCCGTAGACATGACAACTTGTCCATGGAAGTTCAACTACGGCGACCATCACGTTTCATCCACTGCCACTCGCGATTCCCACGATGCCGCTCCAACCCACGGCACCACGTCCCCCAACGTGTGCCTCACCCCTCTCGTCTGCACCGCCCCTCTGCCTTTGTGTGCATGACATGTGGGCCACCTTAAATGCGGCGAGCATCAAGTTTCTACCACAGCCACACGTGATTCCCACGACGCCGCACGAACCCATGACACCACACGTCCCGCACCATCAAATTTTCATCCAGTGGCTGTGACACATTTCGTCCCGGGCATCAATCCTCAGCTGGAGTACTTTTGTACTACAGGTTGTACCCGCCGGTGTGGCCATCTACGCCTCGTAACGCCCCGACTCCCAGCTGTGGCACCCTCGCCATGGCCACACCACCATCGGCCGGTTCATCTCGAACGAGTGAGTCGCGAACCACACCACCACCATGAGAATGACATGTGGGCCAGCTGCATTTAACGTCCGCATGTCATTGACTCAGAGCATGTTTAATAATATAGCCGGCTGCTGGCTATATGATGTTGCCACGTCACATATAGCCAAGCTTGTAGCCAGCAAGTACAATAGTTGAATATTAATATGTACTACTTTGTTGTTACATGACCCACCTCGCTCTCTCATAAAATGCCTAGGAGCACGTGCTGCAGCCGGCTGTTAACTAGTAGCCCGCTTCTCTTCTCTTTCATCTTCTCTCTCGTCCAACTAAGCAAAAATATAATATTTAATGTCTTACAACCCGCCTACATCACCTTATCGTACTTGCTCTCATAGGCCGAGCACTAAGACACTGAAGTTTGGTCCCGTGGGCCCCGAGAGGGAAATGTAACTCCTGCGGCAGGCCTTGTGGTGCTCCTGCAGTACGAGATCGTGCCAAACCCGGAATTTGTTTCTTACTACTACCAACTACTAGTAAGGTACACGTGCATTGCACACATGAGATTCTGGTGGTTTGTGCATTATGCTTCTACATGTGGAGTCTTCTAGATTCTACATGTGGCAAAATCTGGTGGAATGTAGATGATATCCAACGGCCAGTAGTGCTCGGATTTGCCATCTTTGTACCATCGGATTGGCTTCATCCAACGACCAACTTTCAAAGTTATGGTTTGGTTTGCAGCCTAAGGTTGCCATGCCTAAGCTTAGGCGTGCCGGCATGTGTTTGGTTCATTGCTACACTTGTGGCTTGCCACACTTTTCTAGCTACATGGTCCACATGTCATAGACTCAACTTCTTGCCAAATCTTGCCACACTTGTGGTGGCCATTTTGTTAGCCACATTTTTTGTGGCAGACACACTTTGCCTAAGCTTAGTTGTGGCAAAGTTAGTCATGAATGAAGTTCAACCATGGAGTCTTCTAGATTCTACATGTGGCGGAATCTGGTGGAATGTAGATGATATCCAACAGCCAGTACTGCTCGGATTTGCCATCTTTGTACCGTCAGATTGGCTTCATCCAATGACCAACTTTCAAAGTTATGGTTTGCTTTGCAGCCTAAGGTTGCCACGCCTAAGCTTAGGCGTGCCACAAGTGTGTTTGGTTGCGTTCTCGTCTCAGCATAGTTGTTCCCTCTTCATGCATGCTCAACTCAACACCCCTCTTCATGTATGCTCTCTTCATGCATGCTTCTAGTGTATTTGTGCTAATCTAGTGTGGACTCATGCACCCTCCATACACTCTACCAAACACCCAAAAATGGGTCGAGAAGGGAACTCTTGGGATCATGCACCCTTCATACACCCTACCAAACACATCAGGCATGTGTTTGGTTCATTGCTACACTTGTGGCTTGCCACACTTTTCTAGCTACATGTTCCAAATGTCATAGACTCAACTTCTTGCCAAATCTTGCCACACTTGAGGTGGCCATTTTGTTAGCCACATTTTTTGTTTCAGACACACTTTGCCTAAGCTTAGTTGTGGCAAAGTTAGTCATGAATGAAGTTCAACCATGGAGTCTTCTAGATTCTACATGTGGTGGAATGTAGATGATATCCAACGGCCAGTAGTGCTCAGATTTGCCATCTTTGTACCGTCGATTGGCTTCATCCAACGACCAACTTTTAAAGTTATTCACACACTATATAGGGGGTATAGATATAGATGTGCTGGCCCGTTGCAATGGATCCAAAGTATATCTATTTAGTGGAGTGCACTCTAAACACATTATCTATTTATTTTTCTCTAACCTTTTGTAGCCATGCAACCAAGCCACATAAGCTTCATGGGTGCCCCCCACATCATATTATTCATACTACGCTGACAGAAAAAAATATAAATCACCCAAAACAAGATCTTCCCATTTTTTTTCCTACGATGTTGTGCCGTGCACATACCTACTAGTTGTATAGTGGTAGTACTAGTTGTATAGTACAAACTTGGTACTAGTAGGAGCAGAGTAGTACGGAATGCTCCTACTCTATCAACGAGCCCCATCTGACACCAAATTTCTTGGCTTCCGTGCTACAGCTAGATCTTCCCCTCGTTTCTATTTTCCAACCCGGCGGCGGGCGGGGTGCGGTTTGCCAATAGTCGGTTTGCTCAACGGCGGTCCCACATGAAAGTGGAAATGCTAGGAAACACGCCTTCCCTAAGCTATGTGTCATGCCGGACGGGTCGTGGAGTACTCCTGATTCCCGGGCGTGTGTGGGAGGAGTGCGACGCGAACGCGGCATGCCTTTTCCTTTTACTAGCAATGTGCCCGTGCGTCGCGACGAATCCAAAGTAGTAGAATAGTAGTACTTGTTCACAAACTTGAAAGAAATAACTCTTGTTTTGATATACTTCTAATATATTACTCCCTCCGTTCCTAAATATTTGACTTTTTAGAGATTTCAAATGGACTATCACATATGTATTATATAGACATATTTTGAAGTGTAGATTCACTCATTTTGCTCCGTATGTAGTCACTTATTGAAAAATCTCTAGAAAGACAAATATTTAGAAGTGGATTGTAAGTGCCACTCCCTCCGTCCAGGTCAATAAGTCATATTTGGTTGTGCACCATGACCAAGAAGGAGGGAAGACTTATACACCTAGACGGAGGGAGTACTACTATTACTTATGTACGTGCAAATGCATGTTTTAACATTAAGATGTGGTTTTTGTAAAAGTAGAAAAAACAGCACTAGTCAAGCTTGTGAAACGATTCAATGCAAAACAAATGCAAAAATGCTTGTTTGATTGTTTACTTTTAGCTTCCTTCTCTGTGGTTATTTCTCTGTCGTACTTTGTACGGAGTATCTCTCTGGTTGGAAAGGCATGCAAATTCCCAAACCGTTTCCTACACCCTGTATCGAATTTTTTGCCTAACAAGTTGTGCCATGCAATTGGAATTCCAACTTGAGTACTACTACTAGTAGGAGTACCAGGGGCCAGTTCTTTTAGGCTTCTAGATTAGTAATCCCATAACTACTACCTCCATCCTGGTTTATTGGTCCCCATTGTAATCTGTGTCAAATTTTGAACATAAATTTAACTAATGAAATGTTAGTGCATGTCACATGCACTAACATTTTATCAGTTAAATCTTTGGTCAAAATTTAGCGCAAATTACAATGGTGAGGAATAAACCAGGACGGAGGTACTACTAGTAGTAGTTTAGAAGCCCAGATAAATGAGTGAGGCGCCTTAATGTTACTCTCCACTGTGACTAGTCTTATGGGAAAAGCTGGAGAAGCCGCCAAAAGAGCTGGCCCTAGGAGTAGTAGCAAGGGATACTAGGAGTAGTAGCTAGGGATCGAGTGTGCGAGATGAACCGGAGAAAGTAAATGCAGACAGATGAAATGCAAAAAAGACGGAGGGATGTGATGGTTGCTTGTCCGTTTATTTTACCAGGCCACTTATTACTGGGAGTGGTTAGGTTTTGTGATATGATGGCTTTACTGTCGTGCCACGAGCGGGGTGAGACTCCCGTGCAGCGCCGCCCTCTACACTAGTACGACTACATCGGTCGTGGTTTATCCCCCATTGAATTTGACTGAAGATTTGAATGACAAAATGTTAGTGCATTTCAACAAAAACAATATCGTTGGATTCATATTTGAACATAGTTTTCAATGATACTCCTATAATTTTAGTTGACATGCATCATCATTTATCGTACTATATATAATGTTAGTACAATTTTTGGTTGTACTAATCTATGGTAGTAAGGTGCCCGTGCGTTGCATGGAAGAGTGAAATGCATTGATCGGGGAGTTGTTTATTTTGACAAAGGATGTGGGGGTCATCTCATGTGTAACGGGTATCGATAGGTTTGTTCAGATATTATTTCATCACTAGAGCTCACAAACATCCGGGTGAAATAGATAAAAAAATGTATCTTTTGCAACAAAAGCGTTTAACTGTTCAACCTGCATCCAAAACTTGTGAAGAAATAACTCTTATTGTGCTTTGCATGAAATGATCTTCAAGAATTAGTTTTTGAGTATCCATTGTTATACATGTTGGCTACAGATGACATGGCACTTTCTTATAGTCAACAGTTGGCTATACTATTTAAGTATTAACCATGCCCTTATACACCTAGACGGAGGGATTAAATCAGGATGACTTGGGAGGAGGCAGAGGATATGTAAGAAATGGTTCATCATAAGTCTTTCACCAGTACTTTAGTAAAAATTCATACATGGAAGATTCTAGACTAAACCATAAATGGATACACTTTTATTCATGCGTGATACTCCAATAGAGCAAGATGATGCATGGAAGTCTCCACATGCTTAGACAGCGGATTACATTGAGCGAAGACTAATGATCAACATTTAACTTGATAATGCAGATGTCCAGGTGAATCTCCTTGGAGTCCCCGTGCACATCGTTGGGGTTCAAATAACACTGTGCCCTTTCCATGTCCACATCGGCGCGAAAGTCCCACCTCGGCAGAGTCCAAGTATCCTTGGCGTAGCCAGTGTCGCCGCCCACGTACCTCCGAGGGGTAGTAATAGTGAGCACGCACGCGTACATCAGCCTCGTGTCAGTGTCAGCGTCAGCGGCGTCGCCCCTGACGCACACTACAGAGATGTGGCGGCGGCCTATGCGGGCCTTGCCGGTGGCCACGATCAAGAGGAAGACGCTGTCGTCCTCCTCTGAGACTAGCAGGCGGCGCTGATCCTCCAGCGACTCCGGCATGGTGAACGAGTAGCACGTCTCGTACTTGATGTTCTTCACCAAGGGCCAGTAATGATTGCCGCACGCCTGCGTCAGGTGACGCACGATGTTCGCCGGCGAGCCCCAAAACGGCACGGGCACTCATAGCAGTAGATGAAGGTCTCCTTGGAGGCATCGACCAGGCCGTCCATGAAACGAGAGTGGCTATAGGGGACGTTCCACCAATTGAATATATGAGCAAGTTACTACGAGATTTACTACAAAATAAATCATGATGGCTATAACAGAGATTAAACTAATCATGCGGACTAGCATAGTAGATGAACAGATCGAATCTAGGACACAGACTAGAAACACAAATTCTACCACGATTTTGAACAGGAAGGACAGAAACACATACGGTGCAACGGGAGCAGCACCATTGGCGTTGAGGTTGTCGCCCATGTCGTTGAGGAAGAGGTTGCCGAGGTCGGGGAAGAAGTCGTCGTCGGTGAAGTCGTCGCTGCTAGCAGTCATGAGAGTGCGCTCCCCAAATTTCAACAACGCCCGCCAAATGGAGCGCGGGAGGGAGTGATTGTAGGGGACGTTGCAGCCGCCGAATGGAGCGCAGGATTAGCCCACGAAGAAGTAGGTGGTTCTCCTCCCTAGTCTCTATTCTTATCTCTATCTCTATTACTCTTCTTTGTTTTTTATAATATACTAGTTGTAGTTGTCATATCGAATAGTACCGTGCCGTCCACTGCACGCCCGGCTGAACACGCCTCCTCACCTCCATCAAACCCCTCTGTTAAACCCGCATGCAAACCGACAAACCTACTCCGGCCACACGTCCGTTCATGAGCGGGCCGGAATTAAACGCAACACCGGCCGAGCTCCTCCCGTCTGCCCTCAGTTTAAACAAGGCCAGACGCCGACCAAGCTCCTACCGTCCGCCCTCTATTTACACGAGGCCAGACAGACAGGGGGCAAGAATCGCACCCCTCCGCTTCTCCCCCATCTCCGCCTTCACCAATTTCTCTACTCTTACGATGGCTTCCGAGGAGCCATTCTCTGGCATATTACCAGACTGGGTGGCCCGCCGAGCCCTCCGGATACGGGCGAGGCCGCTCGGTGCTTCACCAACCTCGCTTGGCCCAACGGAGCCAGTTGCCGCCCCAAGCAGGCGCGTGATTCAGCAACTCGCCGCTCCAGTTCAGCTCGATGAGGAGTGGCGAGTTGCTCCATGCCGTCACGGCGGCGAGCACACCGGTACGGGCGTCGTCGCTGCCGCGTCGTACCGCGCCTCCTGTGTCTGTGGGCGCGCCTCCTGTGCCTGCGGCAGCGCCATGCAGGCAGAGACAGAAGCTGGGTGCATGGACAGCGACGAGTCGGTGGCCAGCTTCTCCATGTCCGCCGCCATCATCGAGGAGAAGTAGAACACGTGAGGCCGCTGCCACTCGGGTCCCATGAAGGCCACCGCCGAGGCGACGACTGCGCATTCAGGTGGTTTCTTTGCTTCTTCGTCTCTTCCAAGGACCTTCGTCGACCCCGCAAAGTGTCTGCCGGACATGAGGAAGACAAAGGGATCCGCGGGCGGCCATTTAGATTATGTACTCCCTCTCTAGCTGGCGGGAAATTTTTGTTCTAAGAATGGATAAATTGTATGTATCTATAACTAAAATAAGTCTAGATACATCCATCTCTAGGACAAATATTTCCGGACGGAGGGAGTATTAATTATACCAAGATAGCCAGATTGGCACCGCTTAGTTCATGTAAATGTAATGAAATCCATCATGTTTATATGAAGATCCGGCTTTTTATACGAAATCCTTCATGCTTATATGAAATCAGTCCGTGTTTGCACGAATTTTATCTGGTTGGTTAGAGTTGTGAAAATGTAGGCGCTGACGTTTGATGTCGTCCTCCGCGGAAGGAAACGGGAGGAAATTTGCCGGCTGCCGTTGGAGATGCTCTTATGCTGGAAATAATAGAGTAACATCCAATCCATTTGAGCTAATTGTGTGTATGATTGTCCCTCTATAAAAAGTTAATTGCATGTACAATGTACACATGACTTGCAGGGTGGCTACAGCTTTGTACATAAAGTTAAAAAGAAACAAGTCCATCCTTAATCTTGTATTCTAAGTACTCTGTGGGTTCCACTGTCAGTATAGTAGCGAAACAAGTATATATTAAATAAGTAATATATAATATAAAAATCTAAAGTTAAAGACATAATTCGAACTCATGTCATCGCGTTGCGAGCATACGGCGCTAACCAGTCCAGCACATTTTTGTTGTAGACCATGCTGCTGATATATCTCCATGTCTACTCTTATACTCTATCTGTTCCTAAATATTTGTCTTTTTCAGATTTCAAATGGACTACCACATATGAATGTGTATGTAGACATATTTTAGGTGTAGATTCACTCATTTTGCTCCATATGTAGTCACTTGTTGAAATCTCTAAAAAAGACAAATATTTAGGAACGGAGGGAGTAGAAAACAGAGTTGGTAATGATGGTGTGCATGCCATCCTGCAATATAGGCCGTCGGATTTATATCTAACGGATAGGAAGAAAACTTTGGCAATTTTGCAAAAAATTGCCCACACCCCTCTCCACGTTCGCAAATACGGCCTTCCCTCGTTCATCCTTTTCTCTCACAAG
Organism: Aegilops umbellulata; assembly: GCA_032464435.1. Classification (NCBI taxonomy): domain Eukaryota; kingdom Viridiplantae; phylum Streptophyta; class Magnoliopsida; order Poales; family Poaceae; genus Aegilops; species Aegilops umbellulata. The sequence continues at coordinate 296,747,049 of CP136058.1, forward strand.
ATAAACAACTCATACAAATGCATCTTGATTTTCCGTGCAACGCACGGGCATCTAGCTAGTTTCTTTTAAAATAGTTACTCCGATAATTGGGTTGAAGTGATATATTTTATGTCTGCCCCGAATGATTTCGGATTCACTAGTAGTAACAAAGAAAAGGTTGCCTTGTTAATTAACAAAAAAAAGGGTGAAAACTATCACATGAGGCTGGTAAAAATGAGGCACACTGGGTTCAGCGTCATCGTCACTACAGTTGTGCGCGAGAGAGAAGTCTACATATCGAGGGGGCTACTGAGCGAGCCACAAAGACACAATGTTCGAGAGAGAAACCAATTGACAGATTACGATCAAATTGAGTTGTCACCCTTCTGCTGTCATTACTGGGGTGGGGGAGGGGGAGGGAGATAAAGATGTATTGAGAGTGTGCACGGTAGGCACAGAGGCACAACTAGCGAGTGTGTGTGTATGTGTGTGTGTGTGTGTGTTTGAAAGAGGAGTAGATAGATTACTATCAAGATCGAGGTGCCGCCCAACTCCTTCGGTGTCGGGTAGTGTGTGTGCGTGTGTGTGTGTGTGTGTTTGAGAGAGAAGCCAGTCGATAGATTAGTATCAAGATTGAGGTGTCACCCTACTCCTTCGGTGTTGGGAAGTGTGTGTGTGTGTGTGTGTGTGTGTGTGTGTGTGTGTGTGGTTGTGTGTGTCGGGGGGGAGGGGGGCAGTGACACTTACATATCCCTACTCTTATAAAAACAGAGTTGGTGATGATGGTGTTCGTGCCATCCTGCAATATAGGCCATCCGATTTATACCCGACGGATAGGAAGGAAACTGTGGCAACTTTGCAAAAAGATACCCACACCCCTCTCCGCATTTGCAAATAAGGAATTCCCTTGTTCATCCTTTTCTCCCACAAGATAAACTACTCATACAAATGCATCTTGATGTTCGGTGTAACACATGGGCATCTTGCTAGTAGGGAGAAGGAGTTTGTGTGACACATATCTAGCTATATTAAGGGATAGGTAGATAGCATTTGTGCGAGGCATACTTAAAGCATCACGAAGATAAACAAAATTGTGTGCATGTAAGTGCCGGAAAAAATGAAGCGAGAAACAATGTGTTGGAGAGAGAGAGAGAGTGTGAAATCTCAAAACAAAAGGTGCTCTGTTGGAATCCCATTGTATGTATTCATATGGTTCCGGAACTCGAGTTAACCTTAGGCATATGTGTGAGAGACATTATTATACTTTGAGACATTAGTGGATGTGGGTGGGCGGAATTAAAGAGGTGGGCGTGTTCGACAGAGAGAGCGTGTGTGTTTCTATGTGAGAGACTTGTAGGACGGGGTAGAAAGACGAATTCTAACCTTGACGGAGGGAGAGAAATACACAAAGTGCGCGTGTGTGATTCCGATGACCACAGGGAAATGAGATATGTGTGCGTGTGAGAGAGATTGCACAATTCATTCACGTAACACTATCTAGCGATCGTGGACGTGCATCGCTTGAACATAAATCAATATCTACTTCGTATCGTGGCCAAAGGTACAATATCGATTCAATGCTATAAAGATTGGACACTCACATATCACATTTTTTCTATTCAAATAAACCTTTTCAGTTGTGCATGCCAAAGTTACAGTCATGTTTCTTCAAACAACCAATGTAACTATCATGTACATGCACCATTGTTACTCTTGCATTCAAAATCATTAGTCCTGGATGATTTAAGGTTCTATTATGAAGTAATATATGTAATATTCATATTTGAATTCAACGGGTACGCAATTTATGAAATGAAGGCTATGTAATCATATGAGGTAACACTTTTAAGTAGCAGACTTCTTTTTGTGCGCCTCTACACTAACACGTCAATGCATTATGTTTAAAGTAAATAACCAATTGAACTAAATTATCTATTTACACGAGAAATACATAGGTTGAGCGTTTGATCCCTTTTTTGTGAACGCGCCACTACACCCGTACGATTGGCCGCGCCCGTGCGAACGTCCACGTTATCGGCGCATCATCCCGCATTATTTTCTTTTTTTCTGGGGTGGACACACCAGTTATTAACTGCTGACGCGTGCCCCGTGTACACAGTCTCGCAAGACCTTCCCGCTAGCATGGTACAAAATTAGTTGAAACTGGATATGAACGATCCTGCGGGCGGCAAAATCTCCCGCCTCCTTCTAAAATTCCTGCCACCTTAGTCTTTAGCGTGCGAAATTCCCCTTTTGTCCTTGGTGCACGGAGACCAACAGTTACAATACGGCCCTCATCTACATAATAGGTCAGGACTGCTTTGGTAACTTCCGGTTCCCCCACTACACGACACCCTATTTCCTCTCCCCCTCCCGCAAAAACGACTAACTCCACAGCACCAGAGCATCTCACATCACGTCGTCCGTACTTCATCGGCCTTTCTCCCCTCCCCTCTCGATACCCTAGACTACTCATCCGCCGGCGTACTAGAGCCCATTCACTGCCAGCGGCATCCACCTCACCGGATCTGCTTCTGCGGCCGCATCTACCCCTCCCACCTCCCCTAGAAACAAGTAGACTGCTCATCCACCACTGTACCACAGCCCATTCAGTGTCGGCCTTGTCCACGGTGCCGGATCTGCTTTCAACCGTAGAGCATCTGCAGCGGCTCATTCGTACTTCCCACCGGAGACGCTTCGTACACCCCCTGGAGCCGCCCCACCGACGCCCCCGTCGGCGGCCTCTGATCCTCTTTGCCGACACCTTCCTCAACCCTACCGGAGCCGCTTCACCGACAACCTCGTCAACCCCACCGGAGTAGCTTCGCCTATACCATTTTCAACCCTACCGGGCCGCTTTGCCAACTTACAAGTCCATGGCCTCAGATCAGCTTCCTCGCACCCTCATCCAACCTACCGGAGCAACTTCTGACGCCCCGTCCACGACCGCAGATCCGCATCATCGACATCATCCTTAACCCAACCACCGGAGCAGCTTCACCTACGCCCTCGTCCACGGCCACAGATCCGCTTCGCCCACACCGTAGTCCACCCTACCGGAGCCTCTCCACAAACACCCTACTCGACGGTTCTAGATCTCCTTACCGGACCCCGACAGCCAGCTCATCGTCATCACCCTTGACGTTTATAACCTGATTCCCACCGTCTGGCAAGATGCCAAGCACCCGCCATGGCCTAGGTACTTGTCACCTTTAAACCCATCCAGCATCACCTGCCCGATGTACTTCAAATATACTAAGAGGTCGCTTTTACCTGTTATGCAGCTGGCAAAAACTACAAGGACGATGTTTCTTCTGGATCTAACAGCTTGGCCAACCAAGATCCTAGACCGAGGCATTGCTATGATCTTGTAAGCGTCTCTCTCTCTCTTATATTGTTCTGTGCCTACCAGCGTGCTTTGCTAGGATTTTCGACCAGTAATCACTTTGTGCAGACAATGATTTCTACTACTGTCTGCTAAATTAGATATGTAGATGTCATACATGATACTACCTCGTACCTCCGTTCCTAAATATAAGTCTTTCTAGAGATTCCAATATAGGCTACATACGGAGCAAAATGAGTGAATCTACACTCGAAAATGCATCTATATACATCTGTATGTGGTCCATACTGGAATCTCTAAATAGACATATATTTAGGAAAACAGGCAGTACATTACACAAAATCATAGGTGGCATGTAGGAATTCCAGTACACTGCATTAGGCTCCCTTAGAGTGCCTGCTAGTCCAGCACACAGAGTCATGGCTAGTTTATGCTACGCACACAATCATTAATTGGTGGTTTAAATATGCGGATGGGATATGCAATGTATTATCATGTAGAGATGTCTGAAATTAGCCGTGCCAACTTGCAGATTGGGTTACACAATGAAAAAGTACAAGATGTATGTGGCAATTTCATGGAACATCGCAAAAAAAGGAGAGCCAGCGGTGAGCCTATATAGTGTGCTATGGTATGTCACTCCTCCATTGCAGTCATTGTGACATGTTATTTGTATGTCAGTTCTATTGGCCAAGTTTCTTAGGGACATTTATTACGAGTTATCCTAAGAAAATAAGCACCTGTGAATATAAGCTCCATGCAATAAGCCAACCAGTTCTTTTCATTGCGTTTTCAGCTTATCTTTGGTATGATAAGTGAAAAGTCTAGATTGCATTATATTTTTTCATTTTGCTGCCCATATGAAAATTAATTTGACTTGCAAACATCACAAATTGAACCCAGTGCAGTAATTAATATGATAGAAAAACAGACCATCACTATTTGCTCAAAATGCAAATACAAAGATACCATCTACTTGGCACATTCTACTTTGGTCAATGTTTTCCATAGAGATCCCATTGCCTAATTTAAACGAAAAATGCATGACCCACATTTAAATGAATAACAATTATTTATTGAAATTCGATGGTCCAAGTGGCTGGTTATTATCATATAGCAGCACCACCTGAAAGCATCATATAGCAGCAGAAGCAGCTCATAGCAACTCATCATACAGCAGCAGCAACAGTGTGCAATTCACCATATACCAGCAACAGCTCATAGCAATTCATCATATAGCAGCAGCAGGAGCATCTCATAGCAATTCATCATATAGCAGCAGCAGGAGCAGCTCATAGCAATTCATATATAGCAGCAGGAGCAGCTCATAGCAATTCATCATATAGCATCAGCAGGAGCAGCTCATAGCAATTCATCATACAGCAGCAGCAGGAGCAGCTTATAGCAACTCATCATATAGCAGCAGCAGCAGCTCATAGCAATTCATCATATAGCAGCAGTAGCAGCACATAGCAATTCATCATATAGCAGCAGCAGGAGCACCTCATAGCAATGCATCATATAGCAGCACCAGAAGCAGCTCATAGCAATTCATCGTATAGTGGATCAGAATGACAATTTGGCAAAAAATCAGAGAAGATCCTCACCTTGTTGGATGAGCTCATCCTTCAACAGCACCTCAAGGCCACGGCCTAGAAGGTGGGGAGGGGGAATAAGGTGCCTTCTACCGCAGTGTGGCATCAACCGTAGTTGTGCAGCGCCTGCCGGAGTAGTGTGTTGGACGAACCACAGTGGAGCAGTTGCTGGAGACCATGAGAATGAGGGGCGGCACCAGAGGGAGGAGCAGCTAGGGAGATTTGCCCCTACCCGCCGGCCATGTAGCCTAGCTGGACAGAGCATCATCGAGGACCAGACCAGATGGGACCAGTGGCGACGGCTTGCTGGAGGAACCCTAGTGCTGCAGGTAGGGGATCGAGGTAGAGGGAAAGGGGAGAGGAGATGCAAGCGGACAGGGCAATGAACTGTTGAGTGTTTGTTTTTACTTGAGGGTGAGGTGTGACGTGGGCGTCACCAGTTGCATTTTGAGTGTAATATAGGCAGACAACAGAGTCATTTCACTATTCCCCTTCCCTTCAATTTTTTGTGAGGTTCTACCCAAAACACCCCCCTCCAAAGCAAAATTAGTTAAGCCCAAGCCCATAACTCAAAAATGACTTCTTTACATCTTTTATGGCTTATTTTGACAATAAGCCTTGAGAAGGCGGAATAGAACTGGCCTTTAACCTGCAATTCAATTGTGCGTGCAATGATGAATCACTCATGCCTGCTATAGTGTACATTTAGGCATCATCATACATGGCATAACCTAATACATGTGCATTCCATTGTAGAATCTGGAATATGCAATGTTTATGTTAGTTCTACGTTGCACATGATGTTTAAATGCCCCTTAAATCTGGTCAGTCGAGTGATGGTATTTAAGCCTCCTTCTTTGCTTCTTTTCTTGATATGTAAGATTTGCTCACACATCTGTTCAATTGCTTGTTTGCATCAGCCAGCCATACTAGGACTGTTTGCTTTGATTACTTGTTGTTCTTGACCTAACACTCTAACAGAGCTTGTTAACGATTTAAACACTAAGGGCTGCTGTAGTGGGCCTTTTCTAACTCATAGGTGACATAAAGGTTTGGCTGTACACTAAAGTAGGCTCTCCAAGAGTACCTGGAGGTCCAGTTCGAAGGTATGCCTAGTTTTTACATAGTGCACACATAGTAAGTGCTCATTTCATTGTGTGCAAGTGAAAGAGATGCGGCATGTTTCATTATGTGGTGTTGTTTTGTTATAATCTCATCCTTTTGTGTTCACAGGCTGGAAAGTATGCATATTTATCTTCCAAGGAGACGAGTAACTAGTTTGTGTCACCTTGCAGAGGGGGTGCAATGAAGATAAGATTGAGGATTTCCAAGTACAAGATGTTAGGAAGGAGCCTTGCAAGAGAAGTAGGAGCTGCGCCGAGCCTCTTCAACCTGTTAAGGTAAGTCACTGTATCCAACTCAACAGTTCAATTCCTTGTTTGTTTCAGGCATAGTTAATTTACTCTTTTCAATTGCTTTATTTGTCCTCAGTTAATGAGATGCCCAAAGAATGATGCCTGATGTTGGGTACTTGTATAACTATTAGTTGACATAATTAAAGGCCTTACCATTTAATTACTCTGCCGAAGTGTGCCTGAAGCTTTGAAGTCTATTAACCAACTATTATTGAATGAGGCTCACAATCTAGTTTATACTAGGCTAATGATTGCATAGTTTTGCTTGTTGTAGTATGTTCGTATGAAATCCTCTGCTGTTCATTATGCTCCCTAAGACTTTAATTGAGCTACAGAATGGCCAACTGCTTGCTTACTTCTACGCAACGTGTTGTCTAAATTTGTAACTTGTTTGTATTTTGGATTGGGCCCCAACATCATGCTCATCTGTTGAGCTAAGAGAGATTTCTGTACGCAGGCTGCACATACTACATTTTCTATAATTTTTAAAATATCACCTGTGTATGCTTCATGATGTGTAACATTATTGTTAGTCATGTTTTGCCATGTACAAAATAGTCTGTCTTGCTCGCTTCACTGTTGTAACTATATTTTGCCCTAGTCATGTGTACTTACAGAAACATTTCAGGATGAAGTGACATCAACACAAAGATCTGCGAGCAGTGCAGCATGGCCGTTACCGAATGATTATAGATTAGAATTGGAATGTGCTGATGTTCTCGGGCATCAACTAGAGGTGGCAAGACAACGTGTACATGATTCTGAACGTACAATCAACAAGTTAAGACTGGACATGCATGTATTAGATGCAGGAGTCAAAAAATGAAACAAGACACTGAGGTAACAACGAAGGAATTGGAGATTTTGCAGACTGAAATTTCTGCTATCTAAATCCGGCCAATCCTATTTTTTGAAGAGATTATAGTTCAAATGGTAAGTTATGTTGATGCGCGTCCATGATGTATGAGTTGTATTTGCCCAGTGTATGTAATGTGTTGTTTGTGTATGCTTTACTATCACTGGTGTCGAACCATAATGCCCAATGGGTATAATCGGCTATAATTTCTTTATTGTATAGTGTAGGATTATTCTACGTTTCTATGCCTTCGTCTCTTTATTATATAGTGTATGTTTTTTAGAGGTGATAGTATAGAGTAGGATAATTCTTTGAATATGCTATATCGTTCAAACGGGGGCCAACTCGCCCAAACGTTGTAGTGACCATGGCCCTCCACAGGCCGTACGTTCCATGGGCCATCTACAGGACGGACGATCCCTGGCCTTCTGTGGCCGTCGGATTCGTGGGCCTTCTATCGGGTGTTGGATCCATGGGCCTTCCATGGGCCAGCGGATCCATGGGCCTTCTATGGGCCGTCGGGTCAATGGGCCTTCTGTGGGCTATCGAGTCAATGGGCCTTCTATGGGCCGTCTCATTTATGGGCCTTGTACGGGCCGTATAGGGGGCCATAAATGGGCTAGAGTGGAAATCATATGTTTTATGGGCTGACCATAACGGGCCGTTAAACGACCGTATTTGATGATGCTATGAAAATGGCCCAATAGATTAACGGACCACAAACGGGCCGACTGTATCCACGGGCTGAATTTGGCCCACAAGCAGAAAAGGCATGTAACGGGCCGTAAGTAAACAAATGCTGGAAATGAGCCCAAGAATAAATGGGCCCTGAGAAGGCCGAAAGATAACATGGGCTGGAAATGGCCCAACGGTATAATGGGCCGTCAATGGGTATAAAGTGCTACACTGTTCATCACAGGCCAATTTTACCACGGGCCGTTAACGGGCCGAAGGTTACTAACGGCATCAGATTGGCCAAAAGACGTCATGGGCCATACATGGGCCGGAAGTTAAAACGGGCTGGAATTATATTGGACGGCCCAAATGACGCTACTGGGCCTAATTCGGACAGGCCGTAAACGGGCCCTGGGTTAGCGGACTGTAAATGGGCTATATGCAAACAGGCCGTTAACAGGCTTGGCGTGGGCCGGCCCGCCACCTTTTGACCAAGTCAAACGGGCCGGCCTTTTCACAGGAATGGGCCTCTGTTGGGCCATGCCATGTGTCGACGTATCATAGGCGCTTTGGGTCCAATGAGTGGATGACATCTGTCCCAACGGTGAGCCGACACGTGTTTCCTCCAGTCAATGATGATTTTACATGTGGAAAATCTCCATTGGTCGGGGCTGTTAGTGGGTTATCGGATCCAAAATTGGACCCGATAGCTTAACGGCGTTCCATTACGGTGGATGCCACGTGTCGGTCACCCTTGACGAAATCACTTCTGTGACGCGCAATTTATCATCATGGAAGTGGGCACTTCCGTGATGATAATTTTGGTAATGTCATGGAACACTTCTACGACATCACAGGTATGACTATCTTGATTCTGTCATAAAATTGTCATGGATGTACATGCATGACAAAAAATGTGACCTACTGTGACAAACATGTATCATCATGGAAGTGTATTTTTTTGTAGTGATGCCTAAGGAAACTTTGCAAATCTTGAATTACAGAACTTTTCAACAAAAATAATTATCCCCTGGTACAAATCCATTGTATTATAAAATAATGTGCCAAGATTTGCCTTTAGGATGATTAGATTGCTTGTTTGGTTTGTGAAGTGGAAAAACATAAACTTTGGCTGTAGTGCGTGAATTTACATTTTTTACTGGAATGTCAAAAGCTTCTAAAACTTTTTGCACAGTCATTCTATAGAATTTTTTTATTTTTTCCTAATGTTTAAGAATTTTTGGAGTTACATAAGTATGGTTGATGTTCAGATTACTACTGACTGTCCTGTTTAAGAAAGATTCTGCTTTTGATGCATTGTTTTGCTCGTTTTAATGAAACTATCGATTGTATCGGTGGTATAAGACATGGAAAAATTATATTACATTATCTACAATGCAAAAATAAAATATGAATGAGTTTGCAACAGTAATTAAAGTGGTGATTTGTATTATTATACTAACGGATCTCACGAGGGTTTTGTTAAGTTTTATGTGATTGAAGTTTCAAGTTTTGGGTGAGATCACGATGGGTGAAGGAATAAGGAGTGGCAAGAGCCTAAGCTTGGGGATGCCCGAGGCACCCCAAGGTAATATTCAAGGACTCCCAAGCAACTAAGCTTGGGGATGCCCCGGAAGACATCCCCTCTTTCTTCCAACGATCATCTGTAATTTTACTTGGAGCTATATTTTTATTCATCACATGATATGCGTAAATCTTTGAGCGTCGTGTGCCTTTTTATTTTTATTTTAATAAACGCACCATGATGGTATGATATAGTCCTTGGTTGATTTATAGAATTTTCTTTGCACTTACTTATATCTTTTGAGTACGACTATATAGAATGCTTCATGTGCTTCACTTATATCATTTGAAGTTTGGGTTGCTTGTTTCTCTACACATAGAAAACTGCCATTTGTAGAATGCTCTTTTGCTTCACTTATATTTGTTAGAGTGTGGGCATATCTTTTGTAGAAAGATTTAAACTCTCATGCTTCACTTATATCTATTTAGAGAGTTGACAGGAATTGGTCATTCACATGGTTACTCATAAAATCCTACATAAAACTTGTAGATCACTAAATATGATATGTTTGATTCCTTGCAATAGTTTTGCGATATAAATATGGTGATATTAGAGTCATGATAGTGAGTAATTGTGTTGGTAGAAATACTTGTGTTGAAGTTTGTGATTCCCGTAGCATGCAGGTATGGTGAACCGTTATGTAACAAAGTCGGAGCATGATTTGTTTTTGACCATCTTCCTTATGAGTGGCGGTCCGAGATGAGCGATGGTCTTTTCCTACCAATCTACCCCCCCTAGGAGCATGCATGTAGTACTTTGTTTTGATAGCTAATCATTTTTGCAATAAGTATGTGAGTTCTTTATGACTAATGTTGAGTCCATAGATTATACGCACTCTCACCCTTCCATCGTTGCTAGCCTCTTCGATACCATGCATTGCCCTTTCTCACCTCGAGAGTCGGTGCAAACTTCGCCGGTGCATCCAAACCCCGTGATATGATACACTCTATCACACATAAGCCTCCTTATATCTTCCTCAAAACAGCCACCATACCTACCTATCATGGCATTTCCATAGCCATTCCGAGATATATTGCCATGCAACTTCCATCATCATCATATACATGACTTGAGCATCCATTGTCATATTGCTTTGCATGATCGTAAGATAGATAGCATGATGTTTTCATGGCTTGTCCGTTTTTCGATGTCATTGCTATGCTAGATCATTGCACGTCCCGGTACACCGCCGGAGGCATTCATATAGAGTCATATCTTTGTTCTAGTATCGAGTTGTAAGTAAATAAAAATGTGATGATCAAAATTATTAGAGCATTGTCCTAGTGATAAAATGATGATGGAGATTATGATTCCCCCACAAGTCGGGATGAGACTCTGGACGAAAAAAAATAAAAATAAAATAAAAAAGAGGCCAAGAAAGAGAGAGCCAAAAAAAGAGAAAACAAAAAAATGAGAGAAAAAAGAGAGAAGGGGCAATGCTACTATCCTTTTACCACACTTGTGCTTCAAAGTAGCACCATGTTCTTCATAGAGAGAGTCTCATATGTTGTCACTTTCATATACTAGTGGGAATTTTCATTATAGAACTTGGCTTGTATATCCCGATGATGGGCTTCCTCAAATGCCCGAGGTCTTCATGAGCAAGCAAGTTGGATGCACACCCACTTAGTTTTTCAGTTTGAGTTTTCATACACTTATAGCTCTTAGTGCATCCATTGCATGGCAATCCCTACTCCTCGCATTGACGTCAATTGATGGGTATATCCATAGCCCATTGATTAGCCGCGTCGATGTGAGACATTCTTCCTTTTTTGTCTTCTCCACACAACCTCCACCATCATATTGTATTCCACCTATAGTGCTATATCCATGGCTGACGCTCATGTATTGCATGAAAGTTGAAAAGGCTTGAGAACATTAAAAGTATGAAACAATTTCTTGGCTTGTCATCGGGGTTGTGCATGATGAAATACCTTGTGTGGTGAACATGGAGCGCAACCGGACTATATGATTTTGTAGGGATAACTTTCTTTGGCCATGTTATTTTGAGAAGACATGATTGCTTTATTAGTATGCTTGAAGTATTATTGTCTTAATTTCAAATGATAGACTATTGCTTTGAATTACTCGTGCCTTAATATTCATGCCATGATTAGATTACATGATCAAGATTATGCTAGGTAGCATTCCACATCAAAAATTATCTTTTTTATCATTTACCTACTCGAGGACGAGCAGGAACTAAGCTTGAGGATGCTGATATGTCTCCGTCGTATCCATAATTATTTTTTGTTCCATGCCAATATTCTACAACTTTTACATACTTTTGGCAACAATTTATATGATTTTCTTGGACTAACATATTGATCCAGTGCCTATTGCTAGTTCCTGTTTGTTGCATGTTTTTTGTTGCGTAGAAAATCCATATCAAACAGAGTCCAAACGGGATAAAAACTTATGGAGATTTTTTGGAATATATGTGATTTTTGGGAAAAAGAATCAACGCGAGACGATGCCCGAGGAGTCCACAAGGCAGGGGGACGCGCCCCATGGGGTAGGGCGCACCTTGGGCCCTTGTGGCCACTCCGTAAGGCGGTTGGTGCCCTTCTTCTGGCGCAAGAAAGCTAATATCCGGATAAAAATCGTGTTAAAATTTCAGCCCAATCGGAGTTACGGATCTCCGGGAATTTAAGAAACGGTGAAAGGCCAGAATCAGAGAGCGCAGAAACAGAGAGAGATCCAATATCGGAGGGGCTCTCGCCCCTCCGCCGCCATGGAGGCCATGGACCAGAGGGGAAACCCTTCTCCCATCTAGGGGGAAGGTAAAGGAAGAAGGAGAAGGAGGGGGGCTATCCCCCTCTTTCTCGGTGGCGCCGGAACATCGTCGGGGCCATCATCATGACGGCGATCTACACCAACAACTTTGCCGCCGTCATCACCAACTTTCTCCCCCTCTATGCAGCGGTGTAACACCTCTTCTCCCCGCTGTAATCTCTACTTAAACATGGTGCTCAACTCTATATATTATTTCCCAGTGATGTATGGCTATCTTATGATGTTTGAGTAGATCCATTTTGTCCTATGGGTTGATTGATGATCGTGATTGGTTTGAGTTGTATGTTTTATTATTGGTGCTGTCCTGTGGTGCTTTCCATGTCGCACAAGCGTGAGGGATCCCCGCTGTAGGGTTTGCAATATGTTCATGGTTTGCTTTGTCTGTGTTGCGTGAGTGATAGAAACACAAACACAGATAAGTGGGTTATGGCGTATGGGAATAAAGAGGACTTGATAATTTAATGCTATGGTTGGGTTTTACCTTAATGACCTTTAGTAGTTACGGATGTTTGCTAGCGTTCCAACCATAAGTGCATATGATCTAAGAAGAGAAAGTATGTTATCTTATGCCTCTCCCTCATATAAAATTGCAATAATGATTACCGATCTAGTTATCGATTGCCTAGGGACAAATAACTTTCTTGTGACAAAAAGCTCTCTACTAAAACTAACTTGGTTATTTCTTTATCTAAATAGTCCCTAGATTTTATTTACGTGCTCTTTATTATCTTGCAAACCTATCCTATCACACCTACAAAGTACTTCTAGTTTCATACTTGTTCTAGGTAAAGCGAACGTTAAGCGTGCGTAGAGTTGTATCGGTGGTCGGTAGAACTTGAGGCAATATTTGTTCTACCTTTAGCTCCTCGTTGGGTTTGACCCTCTTATTTATCGGGAAAGGCTACAACTGGTCCCCTATACTTGTGGGTTATCAAAGTGTCATGTGCCCATCATTTTTAACGGACGCGTGCGGCAGGGCCGGCCTCATCCACTCCCCGTCCACATTTGGCCACCTTTGCTCCCTCGCCGGCGACCAAAAAACCCTAGCCAGCCAGCCAGCCAGAAACCGTAGCAAAGCCATGGGCATCTTCCGCGGGGAGGGAGGGAGGAAGGGGAGGTTCAGCGCTCGAGCGAGCTCTTCCCGCGGGCTCCCTCCTCCACCGCCGCGCGGTTAGACACGAAACGCCACCGCGTGAGCGAGAGCGGCTATACATCCCAGTCCACCAGGCGCGGTGGCACTTGGAGTACCGCCAGCCCCTGCCGTATCCGGATGTGAACTTGCCGCATGGCTGGCATCTGGACCCGCGGCGCATCCCCATCTCGGCGGCTTCGCGGTCCACGTGTGCGCGCGCGGAGGAGGTTTCTCGTTGGCGCGAGCTCCTTACGCCGGAGCAGCGCGCCATGCATGCCTACACGCCAGACTCTCCCAACAGGGGAGCGCTGGTTTGCGCTAGAGCATTATGAGGAGAGCCGCCTCGGCGCCCGCATCGACCACGGCGTTCCAACACTGCGGGTAAAGCCAAAGGAAGAGCAGGCGGAGGCGGAGTACCAAGCCGCCCTTGAGCAGGCACAGCAGCACACACTGGAGGTGAGCCGACTCAAAGAGGATGCCCATTGGGATGGGCTGGAGCAAGCCCTTGCTTTGTCCGTGGCGGGGGAATACATCCACGTGCCCCCGTTCGTGTTGCCACCACCGCCAGCGCATCCCCTCGTCGAGCCCAAGGCCGAGCCGGAGCACGAGACAACGCCCACATGAAAGTGGTCATCGCCCCCCCCCCCACTTGGCCCGAGGAGTCCTACTCGTGGACCGGCGAGCTCCGCGAGCGTGCCTCCCTGCCACTTCACCTCCACGCCGGAAGAGGAGGCGGCCCACCTTGAGCGCGGGAAGGTGCATTGGATCGTGAAGGAGGGGGCCGACACTGACCAACAGATGCGCCAAGAGCAGCAGCTGCGCTGCGAGGAGGAGGTGCTGCGGTGTGAGGAGGAGGAGAAGGAGCGCGCCCGCCTCGCCGCAATGCCGCCACCGCAGTAGACGCCGGAGGAGGCTGCCCTGGAGGCCTATCAAGCCGCGTTCGGTTGGGCTGGGCCGCCTCCCATCTTCATCGCCGTCACCGGCGGCTACGACGACGACGACAAGGGCAAGGCGGTCTACTAGGGCAGCACGCGGGCATTTATTAGAGTTTTTTAATGTTTAGTTATGTTTAAGTGGACTTTGGCCGGCTTTTGACCGGCCATTTATGTATAATTGTGCTTAATTAGTTAGTTTTGGCCAGGTCAGTAAAAATGGGCATCCCTCCCGTTAGGCGCATCTGACGACACAAATGAAAAAGCGGACGCGCATGTCCGCTTGACCGATCCAAATAGACGAAAAGCGGACAAAGCATGCATCCGTTTGGGTCGGCACGTTGGAGTTGCTCTTATAAGTTTCTCATGGTGCCCTCTTGTATTCTTTGACCGTTTGTTGTCTTTCGTTCAGTGCTTGTAATAATGGTCTTCTGTGATCTCTGGGGGGTTGATGGTTTTGTTAATTCAAAGCCATACTCTTCTTGACCCTATTTGTAAAAGAAAGGAGAAGAGGTAATAACACTAGTGGTGCCTAAAGTTGCCATCGATGTTCACTTTGGTACCTGAAACTTGAAAAATACACCAAACCGGTTCTGTAACTTCACATTATGGTTCAAATACGGTTCAAATCACGTCTAGATATGTATGTATTGCTGACTAGACATGTCAGCGTGGCGCAGGTCCCACTTGCAGTGTCGGGATAGATTGACAGAAAGACTGTGTCGCAATGCACAACTGAAATAAACAAAAAAATTGCAAGGCTGGGTTTTGAACCGGCAATTTGTGCGCCACAAAGGACATGCGCCAACCAATTGCCCCATGTAAGTTTGTTGTCTTTTATGCACTGCAACGTTTTATATATCCGACGCAATCGTGGAATTAAATGGGCTGCACTTAGTGCACCCATTTTCCACATGTTAGGTGTTTTTCTTATTTCATAAATTACAAAATATTCAGGTAGTATATGAAGTGTTCATGATTTTAGGAAATGTATTTCTAGTTGTAAAAAGTGTTCACGTGTTTTAATAAATATATATTTTCAAATAAAAATAAATTTTAAAATATGTGTGAAAAAAACATTGGCTTAGTGTTCTCCCAGCATTTTATACATGCTTGTATTTAAATTAAATAAAATTAAACTACACATATATTTGTCTAGTTAAAAACATCTTAATTACATGACTTTTCATTAACACTTAAATATTTTTGAAAATTACATTAACATGTTTTGAAATAAAATTTTTATGGATATTATTTCTAAGACAAGAAGATCCTAGCTTTATTTTGTTACAAATACAATAATCCACATAAGTTTTAGAATTACTAAAACCGAAAAAGAAACTCACACGTCGATGGGTCACATCAAAAAGGAAAAAGAACTAATAGTTTTAAAAAAAGGACCACGTGATATTTTTTAAACATGAAGATTTTGATAATTAGAATAACATTTCTAAAATGTATAACTTTTAAAATTAGCAAAATTATTTTATTATATATGTAAATCCTTACAAATATTATGAAACCATTTTATTAATTATCTTGTATTATTTTAATTTTGTGAATATGTAAAATTTCATTAACATTTTTTGAGGGGCCATTAACTATTTATTTGATATTGTGACTATAGTTTGAATATTCTTTTCAAAAACCGAAAATAACTAGCATGTGAAAATTGGCATGACGGTCTAATTAGCTAGATAAAGGTTAGCAATGCGTAATAGTCAACTAACTTTGCCTAGTGAAGTGGTTTGCACAAGCCCTTCGCAACGCACATGTCGCCCAATGGTCATTTAGACGCGCTCTTTTCATGTGAGTTGATCTTGTCTCGTCACTGCAAGTGGGCCCCGCCCCATGTTGGCATGTCTAGTCAACAAAACTTACATATCTGTATATGATTTGAATCATACCGCCAAATTATAAAACCAATTCGATATATTTTTCAAGTTTAGACATCAAAGTAAACATCGATGGCAAGTTTGCACTGCTTGTGTTATTACCTCAAAGTAAAACACACCTCCTCCCGCCGAGTCCCAGCGCCCTGCCATGTCACCGATCTGCGCCACCCTTCTTCCCCCACTCACAGCCATTCATCTCCCATCTGACGGTTCATGTTCTCAGCACACGGATCACGCCCCTCTTCTCCCCCCGAAACCTCGCAGCCATAAATCCCCCACAAGCCACCACCATCGACCACACCACACGGCCGCAACAGCCACCGCCAAGCCACCAGCGAAGGGAAGGTCGTCGGAGAGAGAAGCGTCGTCGAAGATGTCCGGTCGCGGCAAGGGAGGGAAGGGGCTGGGCAAGGGCGGCGCCAAGCGCCACCGGAAGGTGCTGCGCGACAACATCCAGGGCATCACGAAGCCGGCCATCCGCCGTCTGGCTCGCAGGGGCGGCGTGAAGCGCATCTCGGGGCTCATCTACGAGGAGACCCGCGGCGTGCTCAAGATCTTCCTGGAGAACGTCATTCGCGACGCCGTCACCTACACCGAGCACGCCCGCCGCAAGACCGTCACCGCCATGGACGTCGTCTACGCGCTCAAGCGCCAGGGCCGCACCCTCTACGGCTTCGGCGGCTAGCCCGCGCCGGTCCGGTCGAATCCACGTCGCGCCGCCAGCAAGATCCGTAGCATAGCTAGCTATGGTTGTCCAGTGTTCATTGTCTTCATTGTAATGGCCGCATCTCGCTGTTATTGTTCAGTGTTCAGTATTTGGATGTAGTATGATAGAATAGAAATCGCAGCATTTTACCCTCGAATTCTTCAGCAATATCTTGCTCTCTTGTTGTGTGCCTGTGCGCTTTGTTAAAACTTATCAGTGCGTTCCCCCATTCCTATTCTGTCGCTGTAATTTTCTGTGTGCAGTAGATTCCAACCATCACTGCATTTCTGTTTGTGCAGTGTGATGACTACGGTTTATATAAGACACGCTTCAGTTATACAACCAATTATTACAGGTCGCCCATCGAACTATTTCAATTAAAACGGTTCCAATCCAATGAAATTATTTGCAGTGTTCAATATGCAGTGCAGATAGGAATGGCAGACAATTTCATGAAGCAATATAATCTTATTGTCTACCCAGAGTTCAGTTTCTATGAAAGAACAATGGCTCCAGAAAACCAATAGACGTCCACTTTGTACAATGGTATTTGTCATCAGATTAAAGAATACGACAATGCTTTATTGACATGAGGTCTGTAGATTCGGTATGCCTTCCAAGGGTCATTAAACATTTCTAGGGAATATGTTTAACTCAGCCTAATGGTACCTTTCCTCTTTGAAGACACGGTACGATGTCAAACTCTTACCATTCGTCCTGCAACCAAACACATTGAGGCCTTAAACATCTACTACTAATCTAGTAATCCTACATATGCAAGGTGAAACAATTTCAGTTCCATTGCCTGTGTGGGTCAATGCATCTCTGAGTTTCCACGTTCCAGCGAAAAAGACAACAGAAATACGAGTATATTTTTAAAATATAAGAAAAATCTATACAGACTTTAAAGACCAATCGCAGCACACATTCTACTGCTCTACTCTGCACCACCGGGTTGCGCCATGTTGATGCTCGGTTGAGTTGGTCGATGCTGCTCAGGTTCTCTGCCGAGGCCGCCCCAGTTGGCTTTGTTGTTGTTGGCCGCTGCTCTCGTTCAATCGGGATTATAGAGGAAGAGGAAGAACTGCAACACTTGTGAATGTTGCCAACGTTTCCCATTGTAATTGAGTTGAATTTGAGCGAGGTTGTGTACTGTGAATGCAGATGATGTATCAGGCATTGTATTTCCATTGTAATCCAATGGATATCTCACCGAATATGTGAATTCAATGAAGTGAACACCATTGTTGTCAAGTGTTGATTTTCTCTGCAATGTGACATGAAATTTGTCTGATATTGGCACCAATTGTATTGAACAAAAATTGCAGCAGTCGAATAATTCAGAAAGCAAGTGCGCATGAGCTTTTTGGTGCCCCACTGCCCCCTGATACGACAAACAAATGCTGCGTTGTTGAGATGTAAACTTTTTTTTTCTGAAAAACAACAGTCTCTTGGAACAAATTCCGCGATGGCTGAAAGTCTTGCTGGAAGTTTTGAAGTATTAATCATGGCAAAATGCAATGGATAAAAACCATGGGCAAACTCCTTCTCTTTTGTTCAAGGAATTATTCTTCTCGTCCGTGCCACTTTTGAAGTATTGATTATTCTCCTCCTTGGTCATGTCATCTCCCAGCATGTCAAAATGGGCACGCCTGATTTCTCTTCAGGAGGAAGCCGAGAAGCTGTGGATGACACTGAAGGTACAGAGGAGGAGGAAGAACTGCAATACATGTGGATGTTGCCAACGTTTCTCATTTTAGTTAATGAGTTAATTTTGCACGAAGCTGTGTAGTTTGAATTCAGATGATGCATCATGCATTGTAATTACGTTAACTTAGTGGATCCATGTCAATGAATATGCTAATTAAGTGAAGTAAACACCATTGCCGTCAAGTGTTGGTTTTCTCTGCAGTGTGACATGAAACTGGTCTGGCAATTGCTCTGAACAAAATTTGCAGCATTTGCAAAATTCAGACAGCAATTACACATGAGCTATTGGCGCCTTCCTGATGCGACAAATATATTCTGCATTGTTGTGGTGTAAACTTTTCTGGACCGAGCACACATATTTGTTCTTCTCCAGGAAAATAGAAGGCATCTGGAATAGTAGTTCAAGCACAGAAGTGATCTTGGTGGGATCATCACATCCAATGCTTTTACATAAAAAACATACTACTACAACAGATTGAAAACATAGAAAGAAGATCTGCTGCTACTTGCACACATCAGATCCAGTGCTTTTACATAGAACAATCCCTTGCATTATTTGACCAAATGTGATCATAATGCACAGTAATGAATCTCACTTGCACTACTGAAAAACATGCCAGTGAAATACTCATACTACACACTTGCAACCAAGACTACACTAGCGACTCTGCTTTGCTCAGCTAAGCAAGACTACCACCAACAAGCCTGCACTGCTGATGATCTCTTCCTCTGCTTCAATCACCCGTGGATTTGCATCGCTTGAGCAAAGTCCCGTCAAACGAAGTATTGTGAAATCAGAGATGAATCCATTGGATCTGTGCCTCAGTACACACTTTTACGACTAGAGCAGCAGAATGCTTTAAGAAGCCACAGAAGCATACAAGAATAAATAGATACGAAAAGATTACTCAAATGCTCTGCAAAATTCAGACCAACAATTTTCTCATTCATATCCAAAATTGATTACAGTATGACTTGATAGTCGGTACATCAAGGACTTGCTTAGCTCAAAGCTTCACCAACCAATGCTACTCGTCAGAAACTGCAACTTTAACTCACCACGACGCCAATGCCTAAGAATCCAAGTCAGCCAAGATTAATTTTACAGGAGGGTCAGCATAGTCTCCAGACGCTAGGCAGCTCACATGATTACTGTGTGTATCGACAAGTTCAATTCTACTCCTTTTTTCCTGCTACAAGCCGGGTAGCAAACGGGCGTTTTGGATTTTGCGGCGAGTGCATTTTACGCTCTGTCTCGTGCCGGAATTGCAGTACATGAGCTTCCTTTTTAGGCTCATCTGCTTTACTTTGATTTATTGAAAATGCCCTTTATTTACTTAAACCCTTACTTAGGACCAGGTGTGGATGTAGTGTAACTATGCCGTACACATCTTAACAAGGTTTTTGCTGCCTAGCTAGATGGAGACTCTGCTGACACGCTTGTAAAATTACTAATGACTGAAAGGGATTGAAAGAACACTAGAAATCTTGGTGATTAAGTGCAGAACCTAGAGATGCAAAGATTAAATGAAACTCATGTGTGAATGGTTTAGGAAGGACTAGCTTAACTCGAAGGCTCACCCACACGGACTCAAGAAAGGAATTGGTTCCTCTGCTTCCTCTGCTTTGTTTCCTCTGATGTAAGACTAGCACCAAGAAGCTTGCATTGCTGATGATTTCTTCCTCTGCTTCGATCACCCGTGGATTGCAGTCATCCGTGGATTTGCATCGCTTGAGCAAAGTCCCGTCGACGAGCCATCTCGAGGAGGTGAGCTTGATAACGCCATGCGTGCTGTCTTGCTTTGAGCAGCTCCTCAGGGGACTTGGTCACGTCGGAGTGATGGATCCAGGGGTCGTTGAACTGCACCATGTCCGCCATCTGCTCCACCTTTCGCCGGGCCTCTGCTCTGGTGCGCTCGATCTCCTGCCGACGGTTGGCCTCTTCTTTGGAGGCAGAGCGAGCCTTGTCGAGGCGAGCCATGGTGAGGCGAGCTTTCTCGATCAGTTCGCGCATGCTCATCTGCGGCTTCGATTGCATCGCGGCAGCCGGAGATTCGGCGACCTGGTTCTTGATTGCGGAGGAGTGGAGCGGATCCTTGCCGCTGCTGGGAGACGGAAGCTTGCTGCCGTTCTTGATGTTGGCGGGGACGGCGACATGGAGCTCGCCCCCGGAGCAGGCACCGCGTACGCGCTTCGCCGGTGGCGGTTGCTCGCCGCGCACGGATCCGGGGCGCTTTGGCTTCTTGGCAGCCGCGGGGTTCGCCATCAAGGCGGGGTTCACGCGCACGCGGGAGGAGCAGGAGTGCAGGTCAGCGGAGGCGGCGGCGCTACGGCGCGGGAGCAGAGACGGCGGCAGCACCGTGGTGCCGGCCATGGTCGCGGCCGCGGAGTCGCGGGAGCAACGATCAAACAACGATCGCGAGAGCAGGGATCCGGCGGCGGGACGGGAGGGAGGAAGAGGATGCGGTGGAGGGCGAGGTGAGATAGATCGGGAATTTGGGAGACGATGCGAGCAAGAAAGAAGAGACGCGGGAAGCAATTTGAATGCGAGTCGAAGTCGGCCCAGGCAGGCAAACGGGGACGCGGGAAACGCGCACTTTCGTTTTTGAATCCGAGTCGGCCCAGGCATGCATAGCTAAAACTGGCGGCAGGAGACTCGGATTCAAATTGCTTGCCATCTTTCCAACGCCTCAGAGAAAGCACAAATGACTTCTCCTTGCATAAAGCCCAGAAGAGCAAGATTAAACATGATGGCACGAATGTCTGAATCAATTTTGGCACGAATGTCTGAATCAGAGTGGGCCAAAATCAGAAGAATGCCTGCTTGTTTACTTTCAGAGTTAACATCTTAACCACCATTGTGCATTCAGAACATTTCTTTTTTATCTTGAACAACACTTATTTTGATATCCTGATGTGTTCGTACTGTGTGCAGCTACAGATCTGAACTCCGAGCTCTGTGGTTGCTGCTTGTCAAGCTGAAGTTTGATGATTTCTCATTCTCAAATTGAATGTGCCTATGTCCCTATAAAAGAACATGCGAATAACTGAACATGAGCAAACCTGGCTAAACTTCACTAAGAAGTGGCTAGAGTAGTAGCAGAAAAACATGAAACATTATACGTTTGGATTACAATGTAGCTGATGGAAAATCAGTCTGGTAACTGGTACCACACACACATTTTATTTTCACTCCACAAAACTGGTCTTGATATCTCAAATATGCACGCTACCTGAGCCGTAAAAAGCCCATAATCCTTACTCAAAATTTGCCTTTGCTACTATACCTGACTGTCTTTCTTTACATTTTGGAGCTCACTAGAGTACAGTTTCATGTCTAAAGATAGTTTTTCCCAACTGATTCGTGTACCCATCCTCTGCCATTTTACATAAGCAAGCAGAAATTGCGTCCTTACTAAGTGACTATGAAAGAGCTAGGAAGAGAGTCAAACTCTTAAACAGAACTTGGTGGCAAGTGTATAATGTCAAGGAGTACTCATTGCCAAGAGGTTACATATCGCATATGGAATAAAAACCAGCTTTTAAAGGTCATGGGAAGGCAATGCCCTTTTGGCATGACAAAATGCCAAGAAACATTAATTGATGCCTGAACAAACAATTGTGATTAGCTGCTCTCTTTGAACCAGAAATCGGTACCAGAAAATCTAAGTCAGTGCCGAGCTGCCCAAAATCTGTTGATTGCTCCCTATCCCAGCCAGCCAGTCCATTTCTCTGAAAACAACACAATGTACTGTGGTTGCAAGCTGATGGTAGAATAGTGCTTGAAAGTTCAAACTATGTTACTTTTCTCTGTTTTTATATCTAAGTTTAATATGATAAAAATTAGATATTTGTATTTATGGAACCGCATATTTGGCCTTGGTTCAGGTTATCTGAATTTTTCTTAGAACAAAATGCCCACGCCCAGTTCCATTAAACATGAAACCAGTTCAACATCCAAATTCAGTATTAGAGATCCTAACAAGCCAAAACTCACTCACACCTGGGGAACAATTAATACGAAATTCAGTATTAGAACAGCTGGCACGTTATCTTTAATTGGCATTTTGTAATAGTTCTGAACATTCTGATGCCTGCGTTTGATGCCGGGTTGCTGCTAGTATGATTCCGCTATTAATATGCCATGTGGTTGAACCTGGAAGAAGAACAAGAGCAGCAGGAGCAACTGCGGCATAAAGTTGTTAATCAGTTGCGCTCTTTGATAAAAATTTCCCTTGTGCTTCGTAGATTGCAAGCAAGTAGAAGTACATGGTTTTTATACCCTATCATGTAGCTGCAAGTGATGTATACGGATATGATATTATTATTCTACTTGTGTGAAAAAGTAAGATCATGCAAATAATCATGTAGATGTGCCTGATTTTTATAACCTGTCGTATCCATAATTAGTTGGCTTCTGGGTTTGAAGTTTTTCTTTTCAGCTGTGAGCAAAAATTAGGAAGCTTACAAAAAATGAAGTCATTTTTCATTTTGATTGAAACTGCAGCTGGAAAAATGTTGTTGTGATTTATACAAGTTACCAGCATTGCTAGGAGATAGTGTATTAATTTCTAGAATAGCTCTAATAGACTATCTTCCTCTTCACATTAGGTGTATCAGAAATGTTACATTAGTACATTCAGTGATTTGTTTATGATGGGATGTCTTATCCTGGTATGTCAACGCGCGACCTTGTAAGAAGACTGCTCAAAACAATGTCTTGGGTGGGTTATCACATTGAAAAAAAATTGTTGGCATTTTTAGTCTTAGCAAGTTAATTCATTGCAGTGACTTTTAAATTGCACAATTCAATATCTGTGGAGAATTGGTGTTTATACTTTATCCAATTTATACAACTCATGTAAATGATCCATACCGAAAAAGGCTTTCGCCCCGCTTTATATATAAAGCACAGATCAACCACAGCCCAAGTACAAACACAACTCACGACAACACACGCACACACCCAAGGCGGGATACATAGGCGCTGAGCGCAGCAACACCACCCCTAACACTACAAGAGCAATCGGGGACCTCCACCGTGAACACGCCACCGTGAAGAGATGAAGCCGCATATGACGAACCGTGAGCTCCAAAGCGGCGCCTCCAAGAAGGTTACGACGCTAGCGCGCCGCCACCGCCTGACCCGGGGGTCAGAGTTTCCCCTGGAGCGACACGATGACCGGTGAGAGCCGCGACGACGCCTTCAAGAAGGTAACGCGCTACGCCGCCGCCGGTCCATCCGAGGATAGAACAGGTTTTCACCCCAGCAAACACTCACCGCCACCGAACGCCACACCCCTGCCACCATGCGCACACGACCATGGTCACCGGGCAGCACCAAGCCACGGGCTCTGCCCATGAGCACCGCGCTACCACCACCAAGGTCGCCGCCCCGGCATCCAAGACCTTGACACCACCGCACCCGAGATCCATCGCTACCCCAACCAAAGAGACGAGTGGAAAGGTCGCTCCTTTACACACCCCTGGACGGCCCCCGGCGCCGAGACCCAAAGGGCCGGCCCAAAAATGGCCTCCATCACCCGTCCTGCTGCACGGGTGCAAGACAAGCTCGGTCCTGCTGCCGGGCGCGAGACGAGCTCGGTCCTGCCGCCGGGCGCGAGACGAGCTCTGTCTCGCAGCCACAGGCGCGAGACGAGCAATGGACCGCAACTGGGAGCGGTCTAGCCCTACGACGAGGGTAGAGCCCGGACGACGAGGGGAGGAATCGAAGGTCGAAAAAGGCCGCTCACCAACGGCCGACGCCGGAGGAGACCAGCCGCCGCCGTGAAACGATCCAGACCATCACCATGAGCTACCACCACGCCGCGGCAGCCCACATCCACGCCGAGACCCCGAGGAGCAGCCCCGAGCCACTTTGCAGCACCTGCGACACGCCGCCGAAGCCGCAGCCCACCCCTCGGCCATGAACGCTCGGCGCCCCGCCACCCCGCAAGGAGCAACTGGACCGCCGGCCGCCCCGCCACCACCTTAGCCAGGTCGCCGCCGCCACCCACACGACTGCCGCCGCCACCACCTGGATCTGGACAGGGGCACCCAGATCCGCCGCCAGCAAGGTCCCCGCCCCCGAAACCCCAAGAGCCGCCGCCAGGAGGGGGAGGGGGGCGGTAGGATCACCGGGACGCCAACACGCCGGGGGGGAGGAGGGAGCAGAGCCCGAGGACGAGCGACGACCGCTGCCGACGACGCAGAAGGCCGCGCCCCGCGACGCAAGCCTCCGGCGCGCGGGAAGAAGGCGCCCCGCCGCCGCCTACGCCGCGCGGCCTTTGGCCGGCGACGCGACCGGCGGCTGCGAGGGGAGGGAGGCCGGGGAGGGGGGCTGGGGAGCGGCGGCGCTAGGGTTGGCTCCCTGAGTCGCCCGCGGGAGCGACTCGGGAGCGGGTAGCGTAAATGATCTATAACAGATGGTGCAAGGAATTTGTGCGTTTGGACTATTTCAGTTTGGATTAATGATTCTCCCCCTAGCACTGAGGTCTGAGGTGATGAATTTTGTTCCTAGCTACACCTGAAAGTTAAGAGAATAAAAGAGAAGTGCATCGAAGTTACATTTAGATTTACACCATAGTTGGAGAGAGTGGAGATATTGGGTCCTGATGACAAAGGAACGGTGTTCAAGTCATGGTCCGTTCTATTTTGGATAACGGGCTCATCGCCGTTGTTATAAACAAGTTTGATACTCGTTTGGTGTATGTTTTTGTACTCCCTCTGTTCCCTTTGGCTTTGTGTTTCAGACATTGTGATAAATAGCTCAATTTCACTTGTCTGAAATTACTTATAAAAGTGAAGGGAGGGAGTAGTACTGTTTACAGGAGAATAATTGTATCTTCTTAGAAAATGGTGGTTTTCTTCGTCGGTTGATCTCTTTTAGACATTTTGATTTGAGCACCTATATGTTTGACCAAAAATGTGGGAAATTGAGGTGTTCTTTTGTTTTGTTAATCTCGATATGAATTTCAGTAGTCCCCATGTCCTTCTTCCCCTTCTAATAACTATGATTCTGAAATATGCATCTATGGTTTTGTCATTTCCTTCAAAAAAATATTATATCTGTAGTTTTTTGTAATCAATATGCATGCATCCTGCTCCCTCCGTTCTTTTTTTTAAGGCGTTTTAGCCAGTCCGCTTTGTGAACTGTTTTGTGCGTGTCTGAAATGTGTCAAACCTCTTATAAAAGGGAACAAAAGGAGTACTAATTTCCATGCAAGGAACTTGAAACTTCTGTTTAAACATAATTATCATCGTCCTGCTGCACTCTTCGGGGAACGGATTCGTGTCAACTAATAGATCATATTCTCAGTTTGTAGTGTACCAAGTAACTGCTGTGACTTCACTGTATGTATTACCGAAAAAAGGTTTCCCCCGCTTTGTATTCCAAAGCAAACCACCACAGTACACATCGCAATGCTGGGGCGAGCAGCACATCAAGCCCAAAGAAAAAGAAAAAGAAATAAATGCCAACAGCGGCAGCTCGACAAAGCGTGGCAGACCCGCGACCGCTGCGCCCTCCGGATACAAACCACCACAGCCCTAGGCTCCGATCTACCGCGAACTAAGCAGCACCTCCAAGAAGGGATGCGACGCCGACGACGCTGCTGCCCGGACAAGACCTAGGGTTTCCCACAGTACGCGGAGGGAGGTGGGGGATAGCTACTCCCGACACCCTCCAAGAAGGGATAGTGGCACCCGCCGGTGTCACCGCATCGGAGCCGGACAAACCGACAAGGATTTCTCCCGCACGCCAAACCCCACCAGCCAATCGGAGCCGACCAGCCAAACCACCGCCCAACCATGCGCCATCACGGTTGCGCCGCCACCAACGCCGTCTC
This sequence comes from Aegilops umbellulata, assembly GCA_032464435.1. Classification (NCBI taxonomy): domain Eukaryota; kingdom Viridiplantae; phylum Streptophyta; class Magnoliopsida; order Poales; family Poaceae; genus Aegilops; species Aegilops umbellulata. The sequence goes on from CP136058.1 coordinate 296,773,518, forward strand.
GCTGCGAGCACCACCACGAGGCCAAGAAGACCGGAGAGAAGATCCAAGCGACGGGAGCAGCAACACCGAGGCCGAGCGGGAGGGAACCACCTCCACCGCCGTCGTGCGGGAGGCTCGCGCCTCCGGCACTGTCGCGGTAGCCGTCCGGACACGGCAGCGGGGCATACCAGGCCACCCCTGGCCCGGCCAGGCCCGAAATGGCCCGCTAAGCCCCGCCGGCCACGCTGCAGCAGGCCGGTGTCGACGCCACCAGCCCCCGCCGATCATCGCCGCTCCCCACCGCCTCCTGATGGCCACGCCAACGCCACGCCTGTCGCCGGCCCACCCAGGCCCAGATGGGGCCCGAAGGGCCTAGATCTGGGCCGGGCGGGCGCCGCCAGCCCGCGCCGCCGCGCAGCCCCGCCGCCAACGGCGCCCAGAACTCGTCCCCGTTGCCGCAAAGGGAACCCCGCTGCCGCGTAGGACCACCGCCGCCTGAAGCCATGGTCACTGTATGTATTCGACCTACATACAGTTTGAGGGTGCAGATTTGTATACCTTGATCCGGTATTATGACCATGGCTGTTGGTGGTCTCTAAGTAGGCACCTGGCTTTATAGGCCCAAAGAGAATATTTGCATGGCTGTTATGGTCCAAAACTCCAAATGGATCTCCTCCAGCCTCCCGAGCTGACCTGCATACTAGGCCATCTTGCCACATACTAGGCCATTGTGCTAGGCTCTGAACCTCGACCGTGTTGTTCATCACCTCCCACATTGTACATGGAAGGTACTCCATACCGTAGCCTTTAAAGAAGGTAGCCCCAGTTTGACGTGCAGTGTGCACTGTGCAGGCCATCATAGGGTAGGAACTATAGTCAGTAGCATCACACCGACCGCGATAGCTAGTATTCTGAATGTCTAGCTGAAAGTTTTGCCTTGAGAATTGAAGACCAATGACTGGTGATGTTCGAATGGAGGCAAAAGATGGATGGTGTCGCCGGCCAAGTTTTGACCATTCAAGATGATAATACTATCTTTTTAACTGGCATAGTTCGTTTTACTGCCGATGGCAAGTGCTATTTAGGGTAAGAAACATCAACATTAACCCTGAAGTTCAGAGCTGGTACAGGTCAGACAACCAGAAACAAAACTGTTTTGTGTCTACATCATCTTGACGTTGCAAGCTATCGCGCTCTCACCCGCGTCTCGCTGGGAGATGGCAGGATGACGGCCTTCTGGGAGGATCATTGGCTCCCCTGTGGCCCCGTGCGGTGCGCTTTCCCGGCTCTGGCATCGCATGCGACGTGCTCGGAGGTCTCGGTCTGGGCTGTTCGCAACCTTGGGCTGGACGCGGTGCTCGTGCCCCAGCTGTCCACTGCTGCCGCCCGGGAACGCCTCCTCCTGCTCCCACTCATTTGGGGGGCGGGGGAGGGCGAGGGCGAAGCTGACCATCGCAGACTGATCCTCTGTGGTCAGAAAGGTGGGCGGCTGGCGTCGAGCGCTGCCTATAGACTCTTCCGCCTGGGCAGCGAGGGTGTGGAGAACGCCGCCTTTCTTGGAGATCGCCGGCGCCCTCCAGGGTTCGGTTCTTCGCCTGGCTGCTAACGCTCGGCTGTATCCACACTCGTGACAATCTTCTGAAGAAACACATCGTCGAGCCGCAGGGCGCCGGGTGCCCCGAGTGCGGGGAGAGCCTGGAGACGCCTGATCACTTGATCTTCGGTTGCCCCTTCGCGCGTGCGTTCTGGTGCTCTCTGCGCCTTCCCACTTCAGGAGCCTCTGTGTGTGCCCTGCACCTCTTCGACGCCTCCATGGCGGTTGGCGTGGCCTCACCGCATGCGTTCGTGCAGCTGTGCTGTTGGCATCTCTGGAAGCGGCAGAACGCGGTTGTGTTCAGGCGGGAAACGCCGTCCCTGACCGCCACTTTGAAAGCCTGCCGCGACGACGCCATCCTCTGGCGCGGCCGGTTTCGCTCTGCGGATCGTGCACATGTTGATGCATGGCTGCTAGCCCTGCGTGGGTAGAACGAAACTGCATGTAACATTGCAGTAAGGGGTTTGCCCCCTGCCTCCTTTTCTCTCTGCTGCCTCCCCGGCACTTGTACCATTGTACTGGATGTTGGGTTTGAGAAATATATTCAGGTGGGGGAGTTCTCCCCCCTCCCCCGGTGAAAATTCAAAAAAAAAGCTATGCTAAAAGGAGGTCAAAGATGGAAAAGAATAGGTGACTCCAGGATCTACAAAGTGTTAGACGTGTATAGCCCTTTTTCGGTTTATCCTCATTGTATAAGGGGTCTCTTGCACTTTACCACATACATGTATATGTATTGGCCTTTGGCCCTCCTGTGAATTCAGTTGCTGATTATCCAACATGGTATCAGATGCTAGGCTAGCCTCTCCCCCTCGCACGCTGCAACTCCGTGCTCCCTCCTCCTAGCCTCCCTCGCCTCCGACTGTTTCTGCTCGATTCCGGCCCGCCCTAGCTTGCCTCAAGCCGCCGCCGCCGCCTGCTGCTCTGCTCAGGCCGCCGCCTCCGCACCCATCCCGTCCGGATCCGCCACTTGCTGCTGCCCCGTTCGACCTCGGCTCGGCCCGTTCCACGGCCGCGCGACTCCTTCCCCGGCTCGAGCGTGCTCCTGCTGGTCTCGGGTGCGTCCCCTCTACCCGTTCAGGAGCTCATCCTCTCGCGCCGGTCCGTGCGGCGCGACCGGCCAGGTCGCTTCTTCCTTCCTGTCGGTCCTGCTTCCCGCTGCTGCTGCCTGCCCCTGGCCTCTGCTCACCGAGTCGAGCGAGCGGACATGTGGGCGTGCGCGCAGGGGCATCCAACGCGCAAGCGGGCACTCGATCTATTGAGCGCTTGATTCCGTTTCGATCCATATCGAGACTTCCTATTCCCGTTGACTCAAAAAAGAGAGAGAAAGGGATATGTATGTCATCTTCGGGCTATGTGGCTGTTCCTCGCTGCTCGGTGATCTTCGATTGCACCAACTATGCTGAGTTTATGGGCTTCATGCGCATCCATATCTGTGGACTTCTTCTGTGGGGTGTTCTGTCTGGCGAGGTCCCTTGTCCGCCATGTCCTGCTACGCCTGTAGCCCTAATCCCACTCGTGCCGCTAGTCCTTGTTGCTGATGCTTCTCAGGCTGACCGGGATGCCGCCAAGGCCCTAGATGCTGCTGCGGTTGATGCTTATGATCAGCAGGTATCCGCTTATTCAGATGCTCTTTCTGTGTGCCGTGATGACCTCTCTGCTTACACTCAGTGGTGCAATGATGATGCTCGTGCTGTTGCTGTTCTCACTGCGAGTGTCCCCCCTCAGTTTGCTTCATAGTTCATGGGACTTGGCACAGTTGCAGCGATGTGGTCTTACCTTTGTCGGTGCTATCAGCCATCTGGTGATGCTCTCTACCTCTCTGTGGTGCATCAGGAGCACGCCCTCCAGCAAGGTGATTCTTCTGTTGATGAGTTCTATTCACAGTGCTCTGCCATCTGGCGCCAGCTTGACTCTCTTCGGACAGTTGTTTGTGGAACCTGTCATTGCTGTCAGACTACTCGGTCTGATCTGGAGTTTCATAGGGTTCATGAGTTCTTATCTCGTCTCCGGTCTGAGTTTGAGCCCCGACGGGCGTACCTGCTTGCTCGTGGTCGTGTTCCTATCTCAGAGATACTTGCTGAGCTTCGTGCTGAGGAGACCCGCCTTCGCTCTGCTGGGTTGCTTTTGGTTCCGTTAGTGTTGGCCACCCGGGCTCTTGTGTCGTCTGCTCGCCTCACTGCTCCGCCGCTCCTGCCTACTCCTCCAGGGGGGTGATCCGTTCTCCTTATGCTGAGAAGGGCACGTCGCGCCGTGACACCGTCTGTGGTTATTGCTCCCGGTCAGGTCACCTAGAGTCTGATTGTCGCCAGAAGAAGTGAGACCAGAGGCGCTCCTCCTCCAGTGGGACTCCCGTGTCTTCCTCGACTCCGTCACTCACTGACCAGGACATTGTTCGCCTCAAGCGTCTTCTTGCTTCCTCAGGCTCCTCGTCGACTGCTTCCATTGCTGCTGTGACTGCATCCCCTTCCTCACCACCACCGGCATCTACCCAGTCAGGTACATCTTCGTGGGTTCTGGATTCTGGAGCCTCCTTTCATATGTCTTCTGATTCTTCCGCGTTGTCTTCTCTCCGGCCTCTTGATTCGCCTGTTAATGTTCTTATTGCCGATGGCACATCTCTTCCTGTTGCTAGTCATGGTATTCTTTCCACTCCATCTTTTTCTGTTCCGAGTGTTTCACATGTTCCTCGCCTTACCATGAATCTTTTTTCCGCTGCCCAACTTACTGATTCTGGTTGTCGTGTCATTCTTGATACCGACTCTTGCTCCATTCAGGATAGTCGCACCAAGGCTTTGGTTGGTGCTGGCCCCCGGCGCCATGAGTTAGAGGGCCTTTGGGAGGTTGACTGGCTTTGTGTTCCTTCCACTGCCACTACTTATGCCAGCCCTTATGCTCTTGCTGCCTCTTCGTTTGCGTCCTCCCAGCAGTGGCATCATCACCTTGGTCACATATGTGGCTCTCGCTTGTCTTCTTTAGTTCGTCAGGGCTTCTTAGGGTCTGTATCTGGAGATGTCTCCTTACATTGTAATGGTTGCAGACTTGGCAAACAGACTCAGTTACCTTATCCTACTAGTGAGTCTGTATCTCAGCGTCTTTTTGACTTAGTCCATTCTGATGTCTGGGGTCCTGCTCCCTTTGATTCGAAAGGTGGTCATCGCTACTATGTTTTGTTTATTGATGATTTCTTTCGCTACACTTGGCTCTACTTCATCAAATCTCGTAGCGAGGTTCTCCCTATATACGAATGTTTTGATGCCATGGTTCACACTCAGTTTGCCATGCCCATTCGTACTTTTCGTGCTGACTCCGCTGGGGAGTATATCTCTTAGCTGTTGCGTGGTTTTCTAGCGAAACAGGGTACTCTTGCCCAGTTCTCATGTCCTAGTGCTCATGGTCAGAATGGCGTTGCCGAACGCAAGCATCGTCATTTGCTTGAGACGGCTCGTGCGCTGATGATTGTTGTTTCCCTCCCACCCCATTTTTGGGCTGAGGCTGTTTTCGCATCCACCTATCTCATCAACATTCAGCCATCGACTTCTCTTCAGGGTGGTATTCCTATGGAGTGTCTCACTGGTCGCTCTCCTGACTAATCAGCTCTTCGTATGTTTGGATGTGTGTGCTATGTTCTCCTTGCCCCCCGAGAACGCACCAAACTGACTGCTCAGTCGGTTGAGTGTGTTTTTCTTGGCTACAGTGATGAGCACAAGGGCTATCGATGTTGGGATCCTGTGGGTCGTTGCTTGCGCATCTTGCGTGATGTGACTTTTGACGAGTCTCGTTCGTACTACCCACGTTCTTCTTCCTCGAGTTTCTCTGTGGACGACCTTTCTTTCCTTCTCCTTCCCGGTACACCCCACTACGTGCCTCATGTGTCACCCCTTCCTCCTGCACCTCTCATTCCTTCTCATTCACCACCGACCCCGTCTTCTCCATCCTCCTCCTCCACCTCTCCACCCTCATCTCCAGTCTGTCGCCCTCTCTCACCATTTTCTCTCCACTATACTCGTCGATCTCGTACTGAGGATGTCTCCTCTGACGAGCCTTCCACCTCTGTTGCACCTCCCACGCCTCCCCCGGTTCACAACCTCCGTGCTCGGCCTTGCCCCTGCCTGATCGGTACGGTCTCTCTGTTATTGCTGAGCCCACTTCCTATCGGACTGCCATGACTCAACCTGAATGGCAGCTTGCGATGGCCGAAGAGCTTGCTGCTCTTGAGTGCTCTGGCACATGGGATCTGGTTCCCCTTCCTTCCGGTGTCCGTCCCATCACCTGCAAGTGGGTCTACAAGATTAAGACTCGCTCCGATGGCTCTCTTGAGTGCTACAAAGCTCGTCTTGTGGCCCGTGGTTTTCAGTAGGAGCAGGGGCGCGATTATGATGAGACGTTCGCTCCTGTGGCCCACATGACCACTGTCCGCACTCTTCTTGCTGTGGCTTCTGTTCGTCAGTGGTCTATCTCTCAACTTGATGTTCAGAACGCTTTTTTCAATGGTGAGTTGCGTGAGGAGGTTTATATGCAGCCACCACCGGGGTACTATGCTCCTGATGGTATGGTCTGTAGACTTCGCCGCTCCCTATATGGTCTCAAACAGGCCCCTCGCGCCTGGTTTGAGCGCTTCGCCTCTGTGATGACTGCCGCTGGTTTCTTGCCCAGTAATCATGATCCCGCGTTGTTTGTTCACACGTCTCCTCGTGGTCGGACTCTTCTCCTTCTCTATGTTGATGACATGATCATCACTGGTGACGACTCTGATTACATTACCTTTGTTAAGGCTCGCCTTCGCGACCAGTTTCTCATGACTGATCTTGGTCCACTTTGCTATTTTCTTGGGATTGAGATCTCCTCGACCTCTGATGGCTTCTACATCTCCCAAGAAAAATATATTCAGGATCTTCTTGCTCACGCTGCTCTCGGTGATGAGCGCACTATTGTAACTCCCATGGAGCTCAATGTTCAGCTTCGTGCCTCTGATGGTGACCCTCTCCCTAATCCCACTCGCTATCGTCACCTTGTTGGCAGTCTTGTCTATCTTGCTGTTACGCGTCCTGACATCTCCTATCCTGTCCACATTCTGAGTCAGTTCATTTTAGCCCCCACCTCTGTCCACTATAGTCATCTCCTCCGTGCTCTACGATATCTTTGTGGCACGATCTCTCAGCGCCTTTTCTTTCCCCGCTCCAGCTCTCTTGAGCTCCAGGCCTACTCTGATGCTACCTCGGCTAGTGATCCCTCTGATCGACGCTCACTGTCTGCTTATTGTGTCTTTCTTGGTGGCTCTCTTATTGCCTGGAAGACAAAGAAACAGACTGCAGTTTCTCGCTCGAGTACAGAGACTGAGTTGTGAGCCATGGCTATGCTGACGGCTGAGGTGATCTGGTTACGATGGCTACTTGAGGATTTTGGTGTGTTTGCTACTACCTCGACTCCTTTATTGTCAGACAGTACTGGTGCTATCAGTATTGCGCGTGACCCAGCGAAGCATGAGCTCACCAAGCACATCGGTGTGGATGCCCACTTTGTGCGTGCTGCTGTGCAGGATCAGACTCTCGTTCTTCACTATGTGCCCTCTAAGTTACAGTTGGCGGACTTCTTCACGAAGGCACAGACTCGAGCGCAGCATAGTTTTCTTCTCTCCAAACTCAGTGTTGTCAATCCACCATGAGTTTGAGGGGGGGGGGGTGTTAGATGTGTATAGCCCTTTTCGGTTTATCCTCATTGTATAAGGGGTCTCTTGCACTTTACCACACACATGTATATGTATTGGCCTTTGGCCCTCCTGTGAATTCAGTTGCTGATTATCCAACACAAAGCATGTTATAGAGCAGAGCTAATCTTTCCATTTCTCAGCGTGTCAAAATGTGCACACGTGATTTATCTTCAGGAGGAAACCAAGAAGCTGCAGATGATGCTGAAGGTGCAGAGGAAGAGGAGGAATAGCAACACATGTGAATGTTGTGAATTTTTTCCATTGTAATTGAGTTGAATTTGAATGAAGTTGTGTAGTGTGAATTCAGATGATGTACCAGGCCTTGTAGTTCCCTCGTTATTCAGCAGATTTATGTCAATGAATATGTGGATTCAGATATTCAATGAAGTAAGCACCATTGTTGTCAAGTATTTATTTTTTGGCAATGTGACATGAAGTTTGATTTGATACTGGCACCAATTGTATCAACCGAAATTTGCAGCAGTTGCAAAATTCAGACAACAAGTACACATGAGCTATTTGGCAACAATGATGCATGTATGCATCAGGATTCAGGAGTTTAGTAAACATGCTTTTTGGCGCCTTCTTGATGCGACAAATAAATTTTGTATTGTTGTGGTGTAAAGTTTTCTAGACCAAGCATATCTGTTCTTCTCCAGGAAAATAGCATTGATCTACTCCCTCCGTCCCATAATATAAGAACATTTTTGAAACTACACTAGTGTCAAAAACGTTCTTATATTATGGGACAGAGGGAGTAGAATAGTAGTTCAAGAACAGAAGTAATCTTTTTGGTGGAATCGCGTGCCTGACATTATTCATGAAAAACTTGTTATTAGGAGGGAACATACAACAGATTGGAAAAATAGAAGCAGATCTGGTGCTGCTTGCATACTGTAGAAGGGAGAGAGAGGGATTGGTGGAATAGTTGTTGTATTGCTTGAGCCTCGTGGGCATATATATAGGAGTACAATCATCTACTTGGAGTACAAGACAAGCCAGAACAAATCCTAGTCTATCTCGTCTTTCCTAATAAACATTATACTCAACATCCCCCCCGCAGTCACAACGGTAGCGACGCAGACGGTGAGACTGGAGAAGAATCCGAAGGCAAGCCGACGGACACCCCCCACAGTCGTAACGGTCGATGCATCACGGAGTCGTGGTTGGAGTGGCAACCGACGAGGTTGCTCAAGCAAGGCGGTAGCCCTTTTGTGCCGTTTGTCGAGGTAGCCGAGAGCATATGGTGGTGGAGCCGTGGTCGAGGTAGCCGTGCGAAAAATGTCGTGGTCGATGTCGAGTCGGGGTAGCCGGTGTCGATGAAGTCGCCGTGGAGCCGCGGGCGCAAGGAGACGCCGAGTTAGCATGGGCGCAATGGTGTCGAAGTAGTGGTGCGCCGGGAAGAAGATGTTGTTGACGACGCGTCGCGGCGGGGTTGTCAAACCCGAGGACACATCGTAGACGAAGGCACGCGTCAGTGTTGCCAGCACCGGGCATGCGTAGACGACGAAGACGAAGTTGACGAAGCGCCGCACCAGGCTTGCCAGGCCCGGGGACACGTCGTGGACGAAGGCACGCGGCGGTGTTGCCAGTACCGGGCATGCGTGGACTGGGACCTGCACGAGTTGTACGCCATGTCGAAGAAGTCGGAGAGGCCAGCAGAGAAGGACTCGACGATGGTTGCGACGCCAATCGGCGCGGTGCCGGTGTCTCCCGCGGTTGTCGGAGTAGACGAAGTGGTCGTGGTAGATGACGGCGACGCTGGCGACGGGCTGATGCTGGACGAAGACGAAGAAGGTGGACGGGCGGCGGCGGCTACGTGGGTAGCGGCGGCGGCGAGCAAAGAAGAGCAGCGGCGGCCTGACGGCGGCGGCGGCTAGGTTAGAAACGCGGCGACAATGCTCGAAGTAGGCGAAGAACCCTGACAGCGTGACGAAGACCGGCGCGGACAGTGGCGTTCCCGCGCCAAGGGAGACGGCGCGGCGCATACCACGGAGAGTCAATGCGCGTGGACGACGAAGTGGACCGTGGGCCGCCGCGCTATGGCCCGAAGGGGCGACACAGCGGCGGCAGGCGGGTCGGGGCGACGGCGGGAAGACCTGGGGGTGACGGCGGGGGCCGCGGGCCGCGCCGCTGCGGCCCGTAGGGGCGACGGAACGGCGGATCGCGAGTCGGTGCAACCGCGTGGACGGCCTTGAGACGGCGGCGTGGACCGCGTGCCACGCTCGGTACGGCCCGACGGGGCGACGCAGCGGCGGCGCGAGGGTCGATGCAGCCACGGGACGGCCTAGAGCGGACGCCCTCGGGGCGGCGGGGGACCGCGGGCCGCGGCACTACGGCTCGAAGGGGCGACGCAACGGTTACGCGGGTCGGTGCAGCCGGGAGAAGAACCACGGGGCGGCGGCGCTGCGGCCTGACGGGGCGACGCAGCGGCAGCCCGATACTCGATCGGTGGAGAGGCGCGCTGAACTCGGGGACGATCTTCACGGGACCTGCGGAGGCGCGCGTAACTGACGGGCCAGGTCGGTCGCGCGGCGTAGATGAGTCGGATCGCAGCGGCGAGCGGGTGATCAAGCCGATCGCGCGCGAGGTCGGGGACGCCGCTCGATGAAGGCGTGGTGGCGACGGAGTCCGAGATGAAGCTGGCGGCGACGGGCGACAGGGCGGCTATGATTGGTCGCCGCATGGCGCGAGGCCGCCGGATCGGGGTGATGCAGGAGTCCCGGTCGAAGCAGGGCGGTGACGGCCGGCGTAAATCGACGGGCGGGCCGGCGCGCGAACGACGGCGACGAAGGGCCGCTGCATGACGCGAGGCCGCCGGGTCGGGGCGACCGGCGGGCCGACGCGCGGACGACGCGCGAGGCCGCCGGGTCGGGGCGACCGGCGGGCCGACGCGCGGACGACGCGCGAGGCCGCCGGGTCGGGGGACCGACGGGCAGACACGCGGACGACGCGCGAGGCCGTCGGGTCGGTGAAGAACCCGACCGATCGCGTCGGTGTTGGAGTAGAGGCGCACGGGGTCGACGACGGCGGTGGGCGACGCAAACCGGATCACATAGACCGGAAAACCAAAAAGTAGACTCCGGTCAAAGCGACCGGCGAGAGAGAGAAAACCCGGATTAAAGGATCCGGAAAAAGACTCTCTAGGGCAGCCGGTCAACACGACCAGCGGACGAACCCTAGGTACGGGCGGCGTGGCCCCCGGCGACGGTCATGGAGGCCGACCGCCCCGGGGGCGGCGCGCAGGTGCGGAAGCGGTGGCGGCTAGGGTTTAGGATCGACTTGCGATAGATACCATGTTGGAAGTGAGAGAGAGGGATTGGTGGAATAGTTGTTGTATTGCTTGAGCCTCGTGGGCATATATATAGGAGTACAATCATCTACTTGAAGTACAAGACAAGCCAGAACAAATTCTAGTCTATCTCGTCTTTCCTAATAAACATTATACTCAACACACATCAGATTCAGATCCAATTCTTTTACATACTAAAACAAATCCCTTGCGTTAATTGATCAATTGTGATCATAATGCACATTAACTACTGAAAAACATGCAAAACTTAATACCACTGCAGTTTGCACACTCTGCTTCCTCTGCTTTGCTCGGCAACAAGACTGTTCTGATTCGATCACTGGTTACATCCGTGGAACTGCATCACTTGAGCAACGTCTTCATGCATGTCCCGTCGACGAGCCATCTCGATGAGCTGAGCTTGAGCACGCCATGCTTCTTGTCTTGCTTGGACAAGCTCTTCAGGGGACTTGGTCACGTCGGAGGGATCAATGTATGGGCAATGGCGGAGCCAGAAAATATGTATTAGGGGGGCCAAATGCTACTAAAACAGGCTGGGGAAGGCCAAAGTGTTGAAAAATAGATTTTTTAGCAGCAAATTAGTACTAATTTTGCCACTGTTTATAGGAAATTATATGCAAAATCATGGTGTTAGGGGGGCCAGGGCCCCTGCTGGTCCCCCTGTCTCCGCCACTGTGTATGGGTCGTTGAACTGCACCGTGTCCACCACCTGCTCCACCTTTCGCCGGACCTCCGCTCTGCTGCGCTCGATATCCCGCTGACGGCTGGCCTCTTCTTCGGCGGCAGGGTGAGTCCAATCCATGTCCACCATCCGCTCTTTCAGCGCGAGCCATGGCGAGGCGAGCGTTCTCGATCAGTTCGCGCATGCTGTTCGCCGGCTTCGATTGCGTCGTGCTCGCCGGTGATTCGGTGACCTGGTTCTTGATCACGGAGGCGTGGATATCTTTCAACTTGTTTCAGCAAGAAAACAACGACAACATCACTTATTTTGGACAATAACCTGAAAACCCACTTCTGCCCGCGCTACTTTTTAAAATATATAAACATGTGTATTATATAAATGTGCGCATTACATATTTGGTTTTCAAAATTACAATTTTAAAAAATTATTTTAATTATACAATCATTTCAATAATTATACGCACATTTGTATGGCTCAATGTTTGTATAATTAAAAATATTCATAACTTAAAATATAAACTATTAATATGAATATTCAATCATGGCTAATATTTGAGAGGGGCGATTTGGCTCCCAAGCTCATTTACACCCACCATGAATAGTAAAATAAAAAATACTGGAAAGATTAAAAAAAACTGAATTTTTTTTGCATGGAAGATGTTTCAGAGCGTGAGGTTCGTGCAAAATTTCAGCTTGTTTCAACATCTGAGGGGCTCTCAGGCTCTCAGCAAATAAGACAAATTTGGGGTTTATGAAAAAGTGTATTGTTCGTGTATTATTTGGACCGAATTTGTTTTTTATGAAAGCTACACAGATGTCCAAACGATCTAAAATTTGGTACAGACCTCATGCACTGAAACATCTATCATGCAAAAAAAATGGAATTTTTATTTTTATTTTATTGTTCATAGGATGCCGATGAGCTCAAGCTCAGAAATGAATATTCGCTAATATTTAAGTTATATAACTTTTTTGAATATAAGTCATGTATAAAACTTTTACACAAGTGAATATTCACCAATATTTAGTAAATGTTTGGGTTCATCATTTTGTACAATTTAAATATAAGCTGCAAGTGTATATTTTTTTGGATTCATTAGCTATATTTATTTAATAAAAAAATCAGTGTACATATTTACATATTTTTATAATACACATGTTTATATTCAAATGTTTTTATTTACAAATCATCGTTTGCATGTATAGTATTTTTAACACGTAAATTTTTGAACATAATTTTATTACCTATGTTTTACAAATATCTTAAATATTTTTATTACTTATATTTTACTAAATATTATATATATATGTATGTATATATATAATACACATGTTTGTATTAAATGTTTTTATGTAATAATCATTAACTGTATGTTTTGATACACAAATATTTGAAAATAATTTTATTACTTATGGTTCATAAATATCTTTTTAAAAATAACGCCCGCACAATGGGTCGTATTATCCGCAGACCAATTTAGATCCACATGAATCGTCGTCAAGTGTACGTATATGCTCGTTATCCATATTGACCTGAATGTCCTAGTGGCTACACCATTTCGTGTTGAATAAACTTTTGGCTGGTCCGAGTCCTGGCGCACGCTTTTTTGGTCAATTTTCGGATATATGTATAGTATTGTGGTCCTTTTTTTGTAAATAGAAATATATGAGGGTGTTTTGTTCAAAAATGCGTCTCAGTGGTTGACTTTTTCCACAAATAAAAAGATTGAGGATGTTTTGTGTAAAAATACATCACTTTTTTTGCATGGTAATATGTGTCTCATTTATATCATAAAGATCATAGTACAAACCAAGTATACACTGACCTGACAAAACTGAAAAGACAACAAAGATCTAGTCTTTGCACAATGAACACCAGCCAAGAAGTAAAAATACAATCAAGACCGAAAAATCCTTTGAGCTTGACACCGACGCCCGTCACATGCCTTTGGCACCACCACAGCAGCCACCAAAGGAAAAAAATGACGGATCACCTTCGCACCCGAGCTTGAAGCGGCTCCATCGCTGATGTGCAGCTTCGCGGACCTCCAAAGATGGCTCGCCAAAGGTGAAACCATTGCCATTGAACGAATCAGACCGGGGCAACACCCCAGACACGCCATCAAACTTCAGATCTGGCACCCCCACCCGACTAAGACGTTGGAGGAGAAAACCATATCGGCCATCCACGAACCACGAACTCAGATCCACCGCCTTTCAGATGCCGTCGATGCAGACCACAATCTGCATCCGCTCCTGGACTACCTCCCAAGCTTCGCGCTGGCGCTGGAGCAAACACCGACACAACGGCGGAGCCCGAGGACATAGGTCCCCCATGAGGATGCAGCCGCCGCCACGACATCCTTGCTTGAACAGACTGATTTTCAAAACCATCCTCAACCATAGGACTGATCGCCTTGTCAGGGTAGGATCTGAAGAATCATCACCGCCGCCGAAGCTGAGACGATGAACAACCTAAAAACATAAACTACGAGAGTAAAATATGAGCCACACGCGTGGATCCGGCGACCCCCCTCAGCACCGATGACCGAGGTCGCCGGCGGAGGAGAGCCGCCGGAGGGCAGCGACGGCGGGGACTCCTGGCGGCTGGAGATCGCCTTCCTTTCTTTGAGAGAAAGAAAGAAAGCGAACTCATAGCTTAAAGATACATCACTGACAAGTGGCGCATACACATTGATACACCTGCATACATGTAGTGTGACCGTATATGCACGCTTGAATCAAGTTAGGTGACCATAAAACCGTATTTTTAAAGTTATGGCACCACACTGAACATGCGACGCAAGTTCTATGACTCCCATGGTATTACCTTTTAAGCTTAACAACCAGGGGTGGAGGTGACCAGTGATTTGGAGGAGGCTGTGGTGGTTGGCAATTGGCAAGGCTTGTCAGGATAGAGGGACCAGATAGCTTTGTTCTTCTCCACGTGAGAGTTTACAAAGCATTTAATAAAGGAGAGAGGGAGGCAAGAGGTAGATGGGAGAAGGAATAAGCCTTTTCTTTTGTAGTCCCTCCTCCAAATCTAACCATTGGGCAAAAAGGCCCTGGAGCGGTACAACCGCTCAAGTGAGCGTCACAACCGCTCCAGGCAGTGCTGCTTCCTAGAGGTGCGCGTCGGTCGTTAGCCATCTCTATTGCCAGGCCATGAGACATGCTAGAGAGAGGGCAGCGTGCCACACCATGGTGCTCCTCTGGAGGGAGGAGCGTTGCTGCTGGGGTGTGACCGCCGCCGCCGTAGATGGTCATGCGGATGGAGGCCGCAGATGCGGCCACAACCATCCACGTCCAAGGGAAAAAGGAGGAAGGGCGAGGGCGAGGCCATCACCACTTAGAGCTTACTCCGTTCAGAATCAAGTGCGTTGATCCGCGACTGATCTCATTTATAAGAGTTAATTGCACAAAACTAGCACATTTGTGGCTAGGTTTATAGAAAATCACCTAGTCGCTAATTTACTACAAAATTCATTATGTTCATACTAAACTTTTTGTATATCACTGGTCGGGGATTTAGCCTATTTGGTCACTTTTTGACAAGTAGGGCTGGATTGTAAGGAGCTGCCTTGTCAAAGAATTGACATACACACCCCTAAATCTAAAACAAAAGGCAATCAATTATTGTCCTTTTCTGTGTGTCTTACTTGTGTGATTGAAAATTGTGCCCAGTTTCAAGTTCTCATTGTTCCTACTTGGAGTACGATCAATCCGCTCAACTAAGTGATTTGCTTTCGATTGTTTAGTTGATGGAGGTTGGTGATGTGTTCTTTCATTGGGTCTTCTTCTTTGATCTTGGCCAAGGGGTGTTTTATCTGCATGGCCAAATCGCTCATTTTGGAGAGGTGCAAGTGTTGATAACATGTTAAAAGTAAAACTGAGAATAGATGAATGAATCAACTGCCAAGGATGTCACTGATCTAATGGTATATATACAAGCCTAGGGGATGCCTTGAGAGATGTTGGTTACATGTTGTCTGAGAGAGGGAGAAGGGACGTATACGAAGTGAAGTGTCTGTACGGAGAGGTGACTGTTTTAGGTGTATGGACACACTAATGACGGTTTGCTAATAAGATGCATTAATTAGCATGTGCTAATCTAGTCCTAACACCGAGTAAACACACCTCGATTGTACTCACGAGAAGACACCTGACTTAGGGAAATGGCCCCCGCATCATTCGCTCGGGCGACTCGGGCAGCGACTAGGGTTTCCACACATGCCGCCATCCCTTCCCTTCCTCCTCGCTGCCAACCGAGGTGTTCGCCGGGCAAGCTCGGCCGGACACCGTCACCGGTGAAGGTGGCGGCGAGGCCTTGGTCTATCTATCTCTTGCGGAGGTCTTCGGGATATGGTTGACGGGCGTCGTTTCTGAGGGGCTTTGCTTGATGTCTTCGTCCTCTCAGGAGGAGAGACGGTGATGAGCGACAGCTGCGATGCAGAGGTTCTTCCCGTCACATCTGAGGTGTGTGTTCCCCTTTGCCTCTCTCTTCCCTGCCGGTTCTGGTTGTTCGTGGCAATTTGTCACCGGCTATGGAGCTCGGCGAGTGCTGGTGGTTTGTTCAGGATCGGTGGAAATTTACCTTGCCTGGTAATTCCGTCCCGACAATGACCACGCTCCGAGGAAACATTCTTCCTCCTTGGAGGCGTGGCTGAGGTCTCCTACATCCACCCTCGACCCATTGCCCAGACGAAAGTCCCACTCCTTTGTGGATTGGGTGACATCGATGCACTGCGTGTCATGCCCTCCATGGAGGTGTCGCCTTGGGTATGCTTTGGGCTCTGTGAGAGGGGAGCTGAAGGTGTGAGCTTTGGGTGGCTTTGGTTCTCGAGCGGTGGGGATTTGGCGGCCGATGCCCTGATCTTCTCATAGGTAGTGTTCTTGGCGGCGTGTGTGGCTCTGTCCAGCAGTACGACGCCATTGTTCCAGTGGAATGGGAAAGGGTTCCCCTTCTCGGCGGCGATCGTGCATCATTGGTCAGGAGGCTCCCGATTCTTCTCTTTAGTGGTTGATGTGTCTACCTCATCACTCCTCTCTCGTCTTGTTGGTCTGCAGCCCCGTACCTTGCAGCTATGCTAGTTGGCTTTCCTATTGTGCTTCATTGTCCAAGATCTTTGGCGGCGTAGTTGAACTGGTGTGCTCTCTTTGTCAAGGTGATCGTGCTCTGGGGCTAATTCGAGTCACTAGTTCAACACCTATCTTGCTCTCGGGTGAGCGCTCCTCATGTCCGACAGTTCGGCACCTTTTGAGCCAAGGCAAGAGGGTAGGGTCCCTCTGCCACATGAGTACATGAAGGTGTCATCGATCTTCCTGTCCTGGATGTCACCCCGATCAATACCTCCTCTACATTTCCTAGGCAATGCTTCTTCGCGCCTCCTCTGCTCAAGTTTCTCATGGCGAGTGTAGCGGTCTTCGCTTTGTTAGTAGCGCTTTCATTCCTTTTATGTTTAGTGCTAGTTTTAGCGTAGAGTTGTAAGCTTCTCGGGGCGCCCTCTTGTATCCTTCGACCATTTGTTGTCTTTTTCAGTGCTTGTAATGATGGCCTTGTATAATCCCTGACGAGTTGATGGCTCCGTTAATTCGAAGCCATGCGCTTCTTGAGCCTATTTCTAAAAAAGGAAAACATGTTGGGGAACATAGTAATTTCAAAAAAAATCCTACGCATACGCAAGATCATCGTGATGCATAGCAACAAGAGGGGAGAGTGTGTCCACGTACCCAAAAGTGGAAGTGTTAGCACAACGCGGTTGATGTAGTCGTACGTCTTCACGATCCGACCGATCAAGTACCGAACGCACGACACCTCCGAGTTCAGCACACGTTCAACCCGATGACGTCCCTCGAACTCCGATCCAGCCGAGTGTTGAGGGAGAGTTTCATCAGCATGACGGCGTGGTGACGATGTTGATGTTCTACCGACGCAGGGCTTCGCCTAAGCACCGCTACAGTATTATCAAGGTGGACTATGGTGGAGGGGGGCACCGCACACGGCTAAAAGATCAAACAGATCAATTGTTGTCTATGGGGTGCCCCCTCCCCCGTATATAAAGGAGTGGAAAAGGGGGAGGGCCGTCCCTCTCTATGGCATGCCCTAGGGGAGTCCTACTCCCACCGGGAGTAGGATTCCCCCTTTCCTAGTAGAACTAGGAGCCCTTCCAAGTAGTAGGAGTAGGAGGGAAGGAAAGGGAAGGGAAAAGGAGAAGGATGGAAGGGGGCGCCCCCCTCCCTAGTCCAATTCGGACCAGCCCATGGGAAGGGGTGCGGCCACCCTTTGAGGCCTTTCTCTCCTTTCCCGTATGGCCCATTAAGGCTCAATACAAATTCCCGTAACTCCCCGGTACTCCCGAAAATACCCGAATCACTCGGAACCTTTCTGATGTCCGAATATAGTCGTCCAATATATCGATCTATACGTCTCGACCATTTCAGGACTCCTCGTCATGTCCCCGATCTCATCCGGGACTACGAACTCCTTCGGTACATCAAAACACATAAACTCATAATATAACCGTCATCGAAACTTTAAGCGTGCAGACCCTACGGGTTCGAGAACTATGTAGACATGACCGAGACACGTCTCCGGTCAATAACCAATAGCGGAATCTGGATGCTCATATTGGCTCCCACATATTCTACGAAGATCTTTATCGGTCAGACCGCATAACAACATCGTTGTTCCTTTGTCATCGGTATGTTACTCGCCCGAGATTCGATCGTCGGTATCTCAATACCTAGTTCAATCTCGTTACCGACAAGTCTCTTTACTCGTTCCGTAATACATCATTCCACAACTAACTCATTAGTTGCAATGCTTGCATGGCTTAAGTGATGTGCATTACCAAGAGGGCCTAGATATACCTCTCTGACAATCGGAGTGACAAATCCTAATCTCGAAATACGCCAACCCAACAAGTACCTTCGGAGACACCTGTAGAGCACCTTTATAATCACCCAGTTACGTTGTGACATTTGGTAGCACACAAAGTGTTCCTCCGGTAAACGGGAGTTGCATAATCTCATAGTCATAGGAACATGTATAAGTCATGAAGAAAGCAATAGCAACATACTAAACGAGCGAGTGCTAAGCTAACGGAATGGGTCAAGTCAATCACATCATTCTCCTAATGATGTGATCCCGTTAATCAAAAGACAACTCATGTCTATGGCTAGGAAACTTAACCATCTTTTTGATCAACGAGCTAGTCAAGTAGAGGCATACTGTTTGTCTATGTATTCACACATGTATTATGTTTCCGGTTAATAAAATTCTAGCATGAATAATAAACATTTGTCATGATATAAGGAAATAACTAATAACTGTATTATTGCCTCTAGGGCATATTTCCTTCAAAACACACCTCCTCCTGCCAAGTCCCAGCGCCCTGCCATGTCACCGATTCGCGCCACCCATCCTCCCCAACTCACAGCCATTCATCTCCCATCCGTCGGCTCACGTTCGCATCACGCGGATGACGCCCTTCTTCTCCCCCGAAACCTCGCAGCCATAAAATCCCCCACAAGCCACTGCCATCGACCACACCACACGGCCGCAACATCCACCACCAGACCAGCAGCGCACACACACACCAGCCAAGCCAAGCGAAGCTCACCGGAGAGAGAAGCGTCGGAGATGTCCGGCCGCGGCAAGGGAGGGAAGGGCCTGGGCAAGGGCGGCGCCAAGCGCCACCGGAAGGTGTTCCGCAACAACATCCAGCGCATCACCAAGTCGACCATCCGTCGTCTGGCCCGCAGTGGCGGCGTGAAGTGCATCTCGGGGCTCATCTACGAGGAGACCCGCGGCGTGCTCAAGATCTTCCTCGAGAACATCATCCACGACACCGTCACCTACACCAAGCACGCCCGCCGCAAGACCGTCACCGCTATGGACGTCTTCTACGTGCTCAAGCGCCAGGGCCGCACCCTCTAGGGCTTCGGCGGCTAGGCCTCGCCGGTCCACTCGAACCCTTTTCTTTTTAAATCTGGTAATGATAGATATATAAATTGAAAAATAAAATAAAAGAGAAAATTACAACAAGGTATTTTTAGTTTTACTAATATGATTTGAATAGATCCGGGGGCCATAAATGTTCACTATAGACTTCTCTCTCATAAAAATTGCATACACTGAGTAGACAAATTACTGTTGGGCAATTGATGGAAAAGTGCATAGTTATGATAATATTCATGGCAATCATCATGTATATAGGTATTACGTTCGTGGCAAATAGACCGAAACGATTCTGCATCTACTACAATTACTCCACCAATTGACCGTTATCCAGTATGCATCTATGGTACATTAAGTTCATGAAAAACAGAGTGACGCTTGAAGCAAGATGACATAATGTAGATAGAATAAAACCAAGCAATATGATTAAACCCCACCGCTTTATCCTTAGTGGCAGCAATACAAATGCCTCGCTACCCCTACTGTCACTAGTTGAGGACACCACTAGATTGAACCAACTACAAAGCACCTCTCTCACTGAAAATAAATCAATCTACATTGGCGTGCGTCGGTTCTATACAAATGGTTTTTAACCCCTTTCCGCGACGACATTTGGAACCGTCGCCAAGTGAGTGTGGGTGATAGGGGGGGTCCTTCCCACACGACCCAGAAACTGTCGGGGATAAGGATCCTTGATGCATACAGTTGTCCCTATATACGTTTCATCCTTGCTACTTGTTTGTGCTCGCATTGCCATTGCAGTCGGAGTTTTGTGGTTTTACCTAAAACCAGGCAGATTCCAGGCACGGGAGATTTCCAGGCAGATTCCAGGCACGGGAGTTTTACGATGCCTTGCACATCACAAATAGTTCAGGATTATAAACCGTGTACGATAGGTAGACAATCTCACACATTTAATTTTCCCGCATCGTATGTGACAGTGTCTGACATCACACACACTTTGCAAACGGCAACTGTGTGCATGCTTGCACACGTTTCCTCTCTGTGAACCGTCTCAGATCATGGTGTATATCGCAATCGTTTGTGTTTTACTAACCGTGTGTGCCGTAATGACCTGTACAATGTATTTTCGCCCTAATTTAATTGCTGCTATTTAAAATTGTACCTAATTTAAACTTGAAAGTAGGCTATACCTTTATTCATATCCATCAAGTTCAAACAACCAATGCATTATTCAATTCACAGGTACATATGTTTAAGAATTACATAAGCACCAAATAAAGAATGATGAACCAGGGTTCTATACTTGTACTATTACAGATGGTAAAGAAAGAGGCGACAGACATTCCGGTTGCTGAACAAGGTGAAGCGGAATTGCCCTATTGTGCTCTCCTGGATGCAGAAGGCATGCAGGACACTAGTCCAACCCGTTGTGATGGCCGGCCGCCAATCATGTAGTTTGAGTAAACTACTCTCCTGGATGGTAATCTTGAGTAAACTGCTTTAGGATCCACTGCAAAAGAAAAAAGATTCAGATATTGTCATCTAACACAACTCATTACGGGCAGTAAAAAGAAGGCTACATGGTTCTTACTTACCATCCTGCAGTTCACTGTTGTCTTGCATAAAGTGTAAACAAATAGTTCGATTCTTTTGATCCATTTTAATAACAATCTTTATCAGTTTCCTCACTTGATGTTGGTTCATGAATATCTCATTGCCCCATACGCAGAAAGGGTCGAAGTGTGGATCTTTGGCAATGATATATGTACCTAAAAGCACCAAGTTAATATTAGAAGCTAAACAACAATTGAAAAATGATGTAGTACAACACTCCATCCATCCCATTATATAAGATTTTATTACATGTATATCTAGACATCATCAGAACATTGAGGTAATACTCTTCCTTGTTGCTATGTAGCCTGGGATTGCATATTTAGTCATTCAGTACAACGCATGTTGCTAAAAAACAATTGAAAAACGAATAGGCATGTTAACTGCAATATCCTTAACAACAACTAAATATCGTAATTCATAATGGTATTGTTGAAACTGTTATTGATGAAATTGTACTGCATGACAAATAGTTGCACATATAGAGCATCACATTGTGAAGAACTGAAATAAACAAGTCATAAGGACATCTCAAGGCGATCCTTAAAAAGTTAAAGGACTAAAACCCTTAGTGGATATATATATATATATATTGTACATATATATATATACTCCAGCAATTTTTGGCCTTTTCTAGTCGATCCCCTAAACTTAAGGTTGTAAACTTCAATTTGATCAAGTTCAAAGCAGGTTCCACCGGAAGGAGCATGCATTCAAACATAAATATAGATAGTTTTGCATAACCAAACATAAAACATAAATTTAAACTAAGCTAAACTACTTTCGGTCGAAGTAGAGGTCGAGCCAATCCTTCCTCGTCATGTACGGTGTGCCGCAAGCCGGGTCCGGGTCGGTACCGTCGTCGGGGTCATTGGGAAGGCACTCCTCCACTTGTCGATGTCGATCTCCTCGTCCTCGGGGCCCACCTCGACGCCCTCCGCGCCGCCGTCGTCGCCGCCTTTGACCTCGTCATCGGAGGAGAGCGCGATAACCTCGCCGCCCACCGCGACGCCGTCCTTGCAGCCTTCGACCTCGTCATTGGAGGAGAGCGCGATAACCTCGCCGCCCTCCGCGCCGGCAAAGATCGCCCGCTCTGCCTCCACAAGCTCCGGGTGCTGCCGGCGGAGCTCTTGCATGTAGGCCTCGTCGGCGGCCTCGGCCTCGAGGCGCTCCCATGCCTCGCGGTCCTCCCGCGCCATAGCCGAGCTCACCACCCCTGGCTCCGGCGGAACGAGGTCGATCGGACGTGTACCTAAGGGGAAATTGAGCCGCCGCGCCGTGGTAGCGGACCCGCCAGCGGTGGTGCTCCATGGCCGCGAGCTTGGCCGTGTGGAAGCTACCGATCCACCAGCGGGTGTGGGTCTCTTGATCTGTAATCTCGGCGACCCACATCCCCCACCGCCGCTGCCGGACCCCAAGGTAGGACTTCGTTGGCTGCCGGGTCCAAGGGAGGACGGGGAAGTCCTCGAACCGGCGTAGGGGCGCGGCGGCGGGCGGATCGGGGGACCGGCGACGACGGATCGGGCCCACGGAGGACGAAGGGGACACCTCGGTGGCCACCTTGCGGCGTCGGGCGAAAAGGCCTCGATAAACCTCTTTTTGGCCATTGGCTCCTCAAGCTCCCCGGCACATAGGTAGAGGTTGAGGATGGAGGCGCCGGCGATGGCGGTGACCTACCAATGGTTTCGAGGGTTGTGTGTGTCTGTGTGAGCGGAGGTTTTGGGTGTGTGTGGAGGGGGGCGGGGGAGAGCAAGGTTGTGTTTGAGGAAATACTGCGACAACTGAAAATTTTACTAGGCGGGAGTAACAAGGCGGGGCTACTAAAAATTTGGATCAAGGGCGAGAAAATATTTTTGAGATTGGGAGGGATGCAGAGGCGGGAGTAAAATGCCAGGGCTACTAAAAATTTGAATCAAGGGAATGAAGCAGAGCGGGAGTAAAAGACATCGCACACGGTCCGCACATACTAATCATGTGCTAAACATTAAAATCTTCCAGGCTATAGATATTTTCGAGATTGCGAGGGATGCAGAGGCGGGAGTTTCTCGGGAGCGAGCTAGTGTGCTTGACACGCCGGTTGTGGATTGTAGCCGACGAACCTTCTCACGTAAGCCATAGGCGTAGTATACACCGGCAGTGCTCCAAGATATTTTGTACTACATCTCACATGGTTGGTGATAATAAAATATGTGGGATCTACTTGATTTGAATTACATAATGGGGTCACAGTGGCCATGGACGTTGTTTGAATTGCTAGACCTTTTATCTGCAGTGAACATGCAACTATATGTGTATCGTAAAAGAATTGGAATTATTCAGGGTTCGTTTGGACATTTCATACATTAAACTGGTTTTCTAGCCATTTCAGGTGCACAATTCAAAATTAAACTACATGTTGTCGGATTTTGGGTTCCGGCAAAACCCTTGAGGTTCGAACACTGGGGTGCGTGCGAAGATCTCTCTCTCCCTAGATCGCTCTCGCAACAATTGCAAGGCCTAGCTCGACAAACCCAAAGAACGAGAGACACAAGAGTTTATACTGGTTCGAGCCACCAATGTCGTGTAATACCCTACTACAGTGTGGTGTGGTGGATTGCCTTTTGGGCTGAGGATGAATAGTTACAAGGGAAGAACAGCCTCCTGAGGAGAGGTGTTCTTGTGCTTGGTGAACTTGTGTGTGGCTATGGATGGGATGGCTCCGATCCAAGATGAGATCAAGATCCCCTCCTATGGTGGTGGCTAGTCCTATTTATAGAGGCCCTGGTTCTCTCCCCAAATATTGAGCGGGAAGGGATCCAACAACGGCCAAATTCGAAGGGAGACAACTAGTACAAGTTATCCTGACTAAAGGTGGTCTTCGCCTGCCAAAGGCTCTGGTGGTGACGCTGTTGGGGAACGTAGTAATTTCAAAAAAAATCCTACGCACACGCAAGATCATGGTGATGCATAGCAACGAGAGGGGAGAGTGTTGTCTACGTACCCTCGTAGACCGAAAGCGGAAGCGTTACAACAATGCGATTGATGTAGTCGTACGTGTTCATGACCCGATCGATCAAGCACCAAAACTACGACACCTCCAAGTTCTAGCACACGTTCAGCTTGATGACGATCCTCGGACTCCGATCCAGCAAAGTGTCGGGGATGAGTTCTGTCAGCACGACGGCGTGGTGACGATCTTGATGTTCTACCGTCGCAGGGCTTCGCCTAAGCACCGCTACAATATTATCGAGGATTATGATGGAGGGGGGCAGCGCACACGGCTAATAGATCTCAAGGATCAATTGTTGTGTCTTTGGGGTGCCCCCTGCCCCCGTATATAAAGGAGCAACGGAGGAGGAGGCCGGCCCTAGGAGGGGGCGCGCCAAGTGTGGAGTCCTACTAGGACTCCCTAGTCCTAGTAGGATTCCACCTCCCATATGGAATAGGAAAAGAGAAAGGGAAAAGGAGAAGGAAGGAAGGGGGCGCCCCCCTTCCCTAGTCCAATTCGGACCAGACCAAGGGGAGGGGTACGGTCACCCTTGAGGCCCTTTTCCTTCTTTCCCGTATGACCCAATAAGACCCAAAACGTATTCCCATAACTCTCCGGTACTCCGAAAAATACCCGAATCACTCAGAACCTTTCCGATGTCCGAATATAGTCGTCCAATATATATCTTTACGTCTCGACCATTTCGAGACTCCTCTTCATGTCCCCGATCTCATCGGGGACTCCGAATTCCTTCGGTACATCAAAACTGATAAACTCATAATATAACTGTCATCGAAACCTTAAGCGTGCGGACCCTACGGGTTCGAGAACAATGTAGACATGACCGAGGCACGTCTCCGGTCAATAACCAATAGCGGAACCTGGATGCTCATATTGGCTCCTACATATTCTACGAAGATCTTTATCGGTCAGACCACATAACAACATACGGTGTTCCGTTTGTCATCGGTATGTTACTTGCCCGAGATTCGATTGTCGGTATCTCAATACCTAGTTCAATCTCGTTACCGGCAAGTCTCTTTACTCATTCCGTAATACATCATCTCGCAACTAACTCATTAGTTGTAATGCTTGCAAGGCTTATGTGATGTGCATTACCGAGAGGGCCCAGAGATACCTCTCCGACAATCGGAGTGACAAATCCTAATCTCGAAATACGCCAACCCAACATGTACCTTCGGAGACACCTGTAGAGCTCCTTTATAATCACCCAGTTATGTTGTGACGTTTGGTATCATACAAAGTGTTCCTCCGGCAAACGGGAGTTGCATAATCTCATAGTCATAGGAACATGTATAAGTCATGAAGAAAGCAATAGCAACATACTAAACGATCGGGTGCTAAGCTAATGGAATGGGTCATGTCAATCACATCATTCTCCTAATGATGTGACCCCATTAATCAAATGATAACTCATGTCTATGGCTAGGAAACATAACCATCTTTGATCAATGAGCTAGTCAAGTAGAGGCATACTAGTGACACTCTGTTTGTCTATGTATTCACACATGTATCATGTTTCCGGTTAATACAAATCTAGCATGAATAATAAACATTTATCATGAAATAAGGAAATAAATAATAACTTTATTATTGCCTCTAGGGCATATTTCCTTCAGTCTCCCACTTGCACTAGAGTCAATAATCTAGATCACCTCGCCATGTGATTTAACATCAATAGTTCACATCACCATGTGATTAGCACCCATAGTTCACATCGTTATGTGACCAATACCCAAAGGGTTTACTAGAGTCAATAATCTAGTTCACATCGCTATGTGATTAACACCCAAAGAGTACTAAGGTGTGATCATGTTTTGCTTGTGAGAGAAATTTAGTCAACGGGTCTGCCACGTTCAGATCTGTATGTATTTTGCAAATTTCAATGTCAACAATGCTCTGCACGGAGCTACTCTAGCTAATTACTCCCACTTTCAATATGTATCTAGATCGAGACTTAGAGTCATCCAGATCTGTGTCAAAACTTACATCGATGTAACTCTTTACGACGAACCTTTTGTCATCTCCATAATCGAGAAATATTTCCTTATTCCACTAAGGATAATTTTGACAGCTGTCCAGTGATCTACTCTTAGATCCCTATTGTACTCCCTTGCTTAACATAGTGTAGGGTATACAATAGATCTGGTACACAGCATGGCATACTTTATAGAACCTATGGCTGAGGCATAGGGAATGACTTTCATTCTCTTTCTATCTTCTGCCGTGGTCGGGCTTTGAGTCTTACTCAATTTCACACCTTGTAACACAGCCAAGAACTCTTTCTTTGACTGTTCCATTTTGAACTACTTCAAAATCTTGTCAAGGTATGTACTCATTGAAAAAACTTATCAAGCGTCTTGATCTATCTCTATAGATCTTGATGCTTAATATGTAAGCAGCTTCACCGAGGTCTTTCTTTGAAAAAAACTCCTTTCAAATACTCCTTTATGCTTTCCAGAAAATTCTACATCATTTCCGATCAACAATATGTCATTCACATATAATTATCAGAAATGTTGTAATGCTCCCACTCACTTTCTTGTAAATACAGGCTTCACCGCAAGTCTGCATAAAACTATATGCTTTGATCAACTTATCAAAGTGTATATTCCAACTCCGAGATGCTTGCACCAGTCCATAGATGGATCGCTGGAGCTTGCATATTTTGTTAGCACCTTTTAGATTTGACAAAACCTTCTGGTTGCATCATATACAACTCTTCTTTAATAAATCCATTAAGGAATGCAGTTTTGTTTATCCATTTGCCATATTTCATAAAATGCGGCAATTGCTAACATGATTCGGAGAGACTTAAGCATAGATACGAGTGAGAAACTCTCATCGTAGTCAACACCTTGAACTTGTCGAAAAACTTTTGCAACAATTCTAGCTTTGTAGATAGTAACACTACTATCAGCGTCCGTCTTCCTCTTGAAGATCCATTTAATCTCAATGGCTCGCCGATCATTGGGCAAGTCAATCAAAGTCCATACTTTGTTCTCATACATGGATCCCTTCTCAGATTTCATGGCCTCAGGCCATTTTGCGGAATCTGGGCTCATCATCGCTTCCTCATAGTTCGTAGGTTTGTCATGGCCAAGTAACATGACCTCGAGAACAGGATTACCGTACCACTCTGTGCGGACCTTACTCTGGTTGACCTACGAGGTTCGGTAGTAACTTGATCTGAAGTTACATGATCATCATCATTAGCTTCCTCACTAATTGGTGTAGGAGTCACAGGAACAGATTTCTGTGATGAACTACTTTCCAATAGGGGAGCAGGTACAGTTACCTTATCAAGTTCTACTTTCCTCCCACTCACTTCTTTCGAGAGAAACTCCTTCTCTAGAAAGGATCCATTCTCAGCAACGAATTTGCCTTTGGATATGTGATAGAAGGTGTACCCAACTGACTCTTTGGGTATCCTATGAAGACACATTTCTCCGATTTGGGTTTGAGCTTATCATGTTGAAACTTTTTCACATAAGCATCGCAGTCCCAAACTTTAAGAAATGACAACTTTGGTTTCTTGCCAAACCATAGTTCATACGGTGTCGTCTCAACAGATTTAGATGGTGCCCTTTTAACGTGAATGCAGTTGTCTCTAATGCATAACCCCAAAACGATAGTGGTAAATCGGTAAGAAACATCATAGATTGCACTATATCCAATAAAGTACGGTTATGACGTTCGGACACACCATTATGCTGTGGTGTTCCAGGTGGCATGAGTTTGTGAAACTATTTCACATTGTTTTAATTGAAGATCAAACTCGTAACTTAAATATTCGTCTCTGCGATCTGATCATAGAAACTTTTTTTTCTTGTCACGATGATTTTCCACTTCACTCTGAAATTCTTTGAACTTTTCAAATGTTTCAAACTTATGTTTCATCAAGTAGATATACCCATATCTGCTCAAATCATCTGTGAAGGTCAGAAAATAACGATACCCGCCGCGAGCTTCAACACTCATCGGATCACATACATCAGTATGTATTATTTCCAATAAGTCAGTTGCTCGCTCCATTGTTCCGGAGAACGGAGTCTTTAGTCATCTTGCCCATAAGGCATGGTTCGCAAGCATCAAGTGATTCATAATCAAGTGATTCCAAAATCCCATCAGCATGGAGTTTCTTCATGCGCTTTACACCAATATGACCTAAAACGACAGTGCCACAAATAAGTTGCACTATCATTAATAACTTTGCATCTTTTAGCTTCAATATTATGAATATGTATATCACTACAATCGAGATCTAATGAACCATTTTCATTGGGTGTGTAACCATACAAGGTTTTATTCATGTAAACAGAACAACAATTATTCTCTAACTTAAATGAATAACCGTATTGCAATAAACATGATCAAATCATATGCATGATCAACGCAAGCACCAAATAACACTTATTTAGGTTCAACACTAATCCGGAAAGTATAGGGAGTGTGCGATGATGATCATATCAATCTTGGAACCACTTCCAATACCCATCGCCACTTTCATCCTTAACTAGTTTCTGTTCATTATGCAACTCCCGTTTCGAGTTACTACTCTTAGCAACTGAACGAGTATCAAATACCGAGGGGTTGCTATAAACACTAGTAAAGTACACATCAATAACATGTATATCCAATATACCTTTGTTCAATTTGCCATCCTTCTTATCCGCCAAATACTTGGGGCAGTTCCACTTCCAGTGACCAGTCCCTTTGCAGTAGAAGCACTTAGTCTCGGGCTTAGGACCAGACTTGGTTTTTTTTACTTGAGCAGCAACTTGCTTGCCATTCTTCTTGAAGTTCCCCTTCTTCCCTTTGCCCTTTTCTTGAAACTAGTGGTCTTGTTAACCATCAACACTTGATGTTTTTCTTGATTTCTACCTTCGTCGATTTCAGCATCACGAAGAGCTTGGGAATTACTTTCGTCATCCCTTGCATATTATAGTTCATCATGAAGTTCTACTAACTTGGTGATGGTGACGAGAGAATTATGTCAATCACTATTTTATCTGGAAGATTAACTCCCACTTGATTGAAGCGATTGTAGTACCCAGACAATCTGAGCACATGCTCACTGCTTGAGCAATTCTCCTCCATCTTTTAGCTGTAGAACTTGTTGGAGACTTCATATCTCTCAACTCGGGTATTTGCTTGAAATATTAACTTCAACTCCTGGAACATCTCATATGGTCCATGACGTTCAAAACGTCTTTGAAGTCCCGATTCTAAGCCGTCAAGCATGGTGCACTAAACTATCAAGTAGTCATCATATTGAGCTATCCAAACATTCATAACGTCTGTATCTGCTCCTGCAATAGGCCTGTCACCTAGCGGTGCATCAAGGACATAATTGTTCTGTGCAGCAATGAGGATAAACCTCAGATCACGGATCCAATCCGCATCTTTGCTACTAACATCTTTCAACTTAGTTTTCTCTAGGAACATATATAAAACATAGGGAAGCAATAACGCGAGCTATTGATCTACAACATAGATATGCTAATACTACCAGGACTAAGTTCATGATAAATTAAAGTTTAATTAATCATATTACTTAAGAACTCCCACTTAGAAAGACATCTCTCTAATCCTCTAAGTGATCACATGATCCAAATCAACTAAACCATAACCGACCATCACGTGAAATGGAGTAGCTTTCAATGGTGAACATCACTATGTTGATCATATCTACTATATGGTTCATGCTCGACCTTTCGGTCTCAGTGTTCCGAGGCCATATCTGCATATGCTAGGCTCGTCAAGTTTAACCCGAGTATTCTGCGTGTGCAAAACTGGCTTGTACCCGTTGTAGATGGACGTAGAGCTTATCACACCCGATCATCACGTGGTGTCTGGGCACGACGAACTTTGGCAACGGTGCATACTCAGGGAGAACACTTTTATCTTGAAATTTAGTGAGAGATCATCTTATAATGCTACCATCAATCAAAGCAAGATAAGATGCATAAAAGATAAACATCA
Organism: Aegilops umbellulata; assembly: GCA_032464435.1. NCBI lineage: Eukaryota > Viridiplantae > Streptophyta > Magnoliopsida > Poales > Poaceae > Aegilops > Aegilops umbellulata. The sequence goes on from CP136058.1 coordinate 296,803,304, forward strand.
CATGCAATCAATATAAGTGATATGATATGGCCATCATCATCTTGTGCTTGTGATCTCCATCTCCGAAGCATCGTCATGATCACCATCGTCACTGGCGCGACACCTTGATCTCCATCATAGCATCGTTGTCGTCTCGCCAATCTTATGCTTCTATGACTATCGCTACCGCTTAGTGATAAAGTAAAGCATTACAGGGCGATTGCATTGCATACAATAAAGCGACAACCATATGGCTCCTGCCAGTTGCCGATAACTCGGTTACAAAACATGATCATCTCATACAATAAAATTTAGCATCATGCCTTGACCATATCACAACACAACATGCCTTGCAAAAACAAGTTAGACGTCCTCTACTTTGTTTGTTGCAAGTTTTACGTGGCTGCTACGGGCTAAAGCAAGAACCAATCTTACCTACGCATCAAAACCACAACGATAGTTTGTCAAGTTGGTGTTGTTTTAACCTTTGCAAGGACCGGGCGTAGCCACACTCGGTTCAACTAAAGTTGGAGAAACTGACACCCGCCAACCACCTGTGTGCAAAGCACGTCGGTAGAACCAGCCTCGCGTAAGCGTACGCGTAATGTCGGTCCGGGCCGCTTCATCCAACAATACCGCCAAACCAAAGTATGACATGCCGGTAAGCAGTATGACTTATATCGCCCACAACTCACTTGTGTTCTACTCGTGCATATAACATCAACACATAAAACCTAGGCTCTGATGCCACCGTTCGGGAACGTAGTAATTTCAAAAAAAATCCTACGCACACGCAAGATCATGGTGATGCATAGCAATGAGAGGGGAGAGTGTTGTCTACGTACCCTCGTAGACCAAAAGCGGAAGCGTTATAACAACGCGGTTGATGTAGTCATACGTCTTCACAGCCCGACCGATCAAGCACCGAAACTACTGCACCTCCGAGTTCTAGCACACGTTCAGCTCGATGACGATCCTCGGACTCCGATCTAGCAAAGTGTCGGGGATGAGTTCTGTCAGCACGACGGCGTGGTGACGATCTTGATGTTCTACCGTCGCAGGGCTTCGCCTAAGCACCGCTACAATATTATCGAGGATTATGGTGGAGGGGGGCATCGCACACGGCTAATAGATCTCAAGGATCAATTGATGTGTCTTTGGGGTGCCCCCTGCCCCGTATATAAAGGAGCAAGGGAGGAGGATGCCGGCCCTAGGAGGGGGCGCGCCAAGTGTGGAGTCCTACTAGGACTCCCTAGTCCTAGTAGGATTCCACCTCCCATATGGAATAGGAAAAGAGGAAGGGAAAAGGAGAAGGAAGGAAGGGGGCGCCCCACTTCCCTAGTCCAATTCGGACCAGACCAAGGGGAGGGGTGCGGCCACCCTTGAGGCCCTTTTCCTTCTTTACCGTATGGCCCAATAAGGCCCAATAGGTATTCCCGTAACTCTCCGGTACTCCGAAAAATACCTGAATCACTCAGAACCTTTCCGATATCCGAATATAGTCGTCCAATATATCGATCTTTACGTCTCGACCATTTCGAGACTCCTCGTCATGTCCCCAATCTCATCCGGGACTCCGAATTCCTTCGGTACATCAAAACTCATAAACTCATAATATAACTGTCATCGAAACCTTAAGCGTGCGGACCCTATGGGTTCAAGAACAATGTAGACATGACCGAGACACGTCTCCGATCAATAACCAATAGCGGAACCTGGATGCTCATATTGGCTCCTACATATTCTACGAATATCTTTATCGGTCAGACCCCATAACAACATGCGCTGTTCCCTTTGTCATCGGTATGTTACTTGCCCGAGATTCGATCGTCGGTATCTCAATACCTAGTTCAATCTCGTTACCAGCAAGTCTCTTTACTCGTTCCATAATACATCATCTCGCAACTAACTCATTAGTTGTAATGCTTGCAAGGCTTATGTGATGTGCATTACCGAGAGGGCCCAGAGATACCTCTCCGACAATCGGAGTGACAAATCCTAATCTCGAAATACGCCAACCCAACATGTACCTTCGGAGACACCTGTAGAGCTCCTTTAAAATCACCCAGTTATGTTGTGACATTTGGTAGCACACAAAGTGTTCCTCCGGCAAACGGGAGTTGCATAATCTCATAGTCATAGGAACATGTATAAGTCATGAAGAAAGCAATAGCAACATACTAAACGATTGGGTGCTAAGCTAATGGAATGTGTCATGTCAATCACATCATTCTCCTAATGATGTGACCCCATTAATCAAATGACAACTCATGTCTATGGCTAGGAAACATAACCATCTTCGATCAAGAGATTGTCAAGTAGAGGCATACTAGTGACACTCTGTTTGTCTATGTATTCACACATGTATCATGTTTCCGGTTAATACAATTCTAGCATGAATAATAAACATTTATCATGAAATAAGGAAATAAATAATAACTTTATTATTGCCTCTAGGGCATATTTCCTTCAGACGCCGTCGGCTCCACGGTGACCTCCGTCCTGCCGTCCTGATGGTCTTGGTCTCGTTGCACCGATATGGAAATCTTTGCCTGATGCCTCGAGACTCCTCGCCTGTGCTTGCATCTTTAGCACCAAAGACGAAACGAGGACACTGCGTGCGTTGGCGCCCGCCTGGCTTCGGTCGTCATGGCTTGTGTCACAGGAACCTCGCGAGGTGTCCCTCGCCTTGATCTCTCCGCCCCTCGCGAGCCGGCCTGGTTAGGCCGTCCTTGAGGAGGTCTTGCATTGTCCGCCTCGCAAGGCTTGGCCCATAGCGAGGGTCTTGAGTGTTTGCTTGTGAAGATGGGCCGTACAGGGCTGCTGGTGGAGCCACGCTGTGGGCCGCAGGCAGGCAAGTCTTGGGACCCCCATTCCCAGGACACTGACAGTAGCCCTGGGGCCCAAGGCGCGCTCGGGCTTGGCTTCGAGGCAAAGCCAAAGGGCAAGTGCAGAGCGCCGCGGGCCCCAACAGTCTGCGGCCTTGCTCGACGCATGGTGATTGATTGGACGTGGGCGGCCCCGCTTCCCCACGCAGCCTTGATATCCGTCTGGCTAGGCGGCCATGGCGCCCTACACAGTCATTTCCCCATTGTTTGCGGTGCACTACCCAACTCATCCGCTTCCTCGGACCTCAGCTTCCTTTCCCAATCCGACCCAAGCTCTGTCCTCTCCATCACCATGGAGCCGAACCGGACGGAAAAGGGGAAGAAGCCTCTGTCCTCAGCTAGACCACCTCCAGCCATTGAGCCCGCCTCGGTCGATCGTTGGTGCTCAACAGGGAGGCCATGGACAAGGTCCGCCCGACGCTCGCCACCAGCTTCAACAAATGGGAAGGGACGGTGGCCTGGCCTGCGTCCCGAGATTCCGTTGATAGGACAACCATCGAGGTCCAATTCTTCATTGACGCCCTATAGGCCGGCCTGGTTCCTACCTTCTCCGCCTTCTTCGAAGCCGTGCTTTCCCTTTACCAGATCCATATGCTGCACCTTGATCCCCAATCCGCCGCCCTTCTTGCCGTCCTTGCCTTCGTCTATGAGGCCATGGTGGGCATTGCCCCTTCTGTGGCCCTCCTATGCCATTTCTTCTCGTTGCACCTGACCGACCCCCGGCAATGCTCGGGGTGCCTGAGCTTCCAGGCCGAGGCGGTGACGGTAGGCTCGGGGATTGACTTTGAACTCCCGCCGTCTGCGAGCGGGTTTTGGACGCGGTGGGTGTATGTTTCTCTCGCCTCCGTCGGCGCCCGCAGTAAATATCTTGGATTGACTGCGCCCATGGTGGTGAAGGAGTTCCTCCGACGCCGCGTCGCTCCACTCCAGCGCCATTCCCAGCCGATGTGGGCCCTGTCTGTGCTTCCGCTCGAGGCACGAAGAACGGTGCTCGAGGTCCTGACGGGCGACCCCTCGCCAACCGATACGCCACTGGAGGGCTGTCTCTTGTACTGCTGCTCGAACAGGGTGGAGTTCGCGGGGCAGATGCCCCCCTTCGATGAATTGGGGTTGTGTCCCTTCCGCCATGAAGGGCCCCGCGAGAACCCTGTCTCCGTGGTCCCCCTCCTCGCCACCAGCGCCGAACTTAAACCAAGAGTGGATTCAGGGGGCAAGCACCGCTGGAGGCCAGAGGCGCGGGTGCTGAAGCGTTGATGTCACTCGAGGCTCCTGAGGAGTCATCCTCGGGAGCCCGCGACTCTTGCCCTGGGGTGACAGCTGAGGGGGCGTCGCAATCCGCGGCTTCTGAGGTCGAAGCCCCCGAGGTCTCTGCAGGTCGACGTGAGGCAGAGCCCGAGGGCTCCCCTCGGCCCAGTACTCCCGAGGTTGCTTCCTCAGGCGCCTCACCAGCTACGCCCTATGCTGGTTGCCGCATCCCACGCTTCGGCCGGCTCCGCCTGGACTTCGATGCGCTCCGCAAGAAGAAAGGGTCTCCGAGCTACAGCAGAGATGCCTTCCGGCCGTTGAAGCATAGGAAGTATATCGCCATAGACGAGTGAGTACCTTATCTTTGTAATTTCTCGAGTACTGCTTCCCCTCCTGACAGTGGTTCCTCAGGGTCCCTCCTGCTAAGGCCGTGAAGTCTCCTCAGAAGCAACTTCCTCCTACCTCGACTCCTTCACTGGCCTTGAGCACCCCAAGCCAGCGTGTCGCTCTTGAAACGAGGTCGGCCGGAGAGGCACACTCGCCTGCCTTGCGCCTCGAGCCCGCGCCTTTGCCGTCTCTCATTCGTGGCCTCGCCTGGGGTGTGGCAGGCGTGCCAAGGGCTCCTCCTTTGGTTATGGAAGGCGGCTGGATGGCTTCGATCCTGGCTTCTGCTTCGAGTAGTGGGTCCTCACCCATCCAGGCCTCTGCCGTGGCCCAGACGGTGATCGGGGAAGCGCCAACCCCCAGCCCCCTGCCGGGAGGGAGCGAGCTGCTTCAGGCCCCTTCAGCTACCTCTGCTGTGGGAGATGGGCCTGGTTGCATACTCAAGCTTGCGCGCGAGCGGAGTGTCGTCCGCCACGAGCTCTTTTAGGAAGCAATGGGCGCGATGAGCCGTCTTGGCGGAGAACTCGTGGATGTTGACATGCGCCTTGAAGTCGAGGGCCTCCGGCTGGCGGAGGAATGGCATCAGCTGAAGGTGGCCATCAACTTCGGGCGCCTCCAGCGTGAGCATGCCAACGCGGAGGCCGAGGCATCCCTGGCAACCTCCCGCGAATCCAGTGCCCGAGCCTTGGAGGAGGCCAGGGTGGCCGACCATCGTCGTGCGGTCGCCCAGGAGCGCAGGCGGGAGCTCCTAGCCTTGAATGCCTATTTGGAGCAGCAGGTGGAGGCGCGCAGGGCCGCCCTCGCATCGATGAAGGGGACGCCTGCCGAGGAGGAAGAGATCCGGAAGTGCGAGGAGACGCTGGCGCTGGAAGCCACGGAGCGCAACCTTAAGCTTGAGAGGTTGGAGACGAGGGAGCGCCAGGTTGCCCAAGCAGAGGATGCCGCTAACGCGCGCGAGGCGAGGATCCAGAAGGAGGTTAACAGCAGGGTGGCTGAGGCTCACGCAGATCTTGTTGGCAAGTACGACCTGAAGCTAGTGCTCGTGGAAGCCGAAGCTGTGGGCAGGACTACTGCCCTCATGTCGGAGTTGGCTGAGGCGGAGCAGCGCGAGAAAGCCGCTGCAACCACCCTGGTCTCAGTGCAGGACGAGCTGGCCTCCGCCCGTGTCGAGCTGCTTTCTCTTCAGCAGCGGGTTTCCAGCGCCGAGTCCTTCACGCAGCAGAGCAGGGAAGAAGCGCTTCGGCGGCAGACGCTAGAGCGCGTGCACGCCCCCATGCTCCAAAACCTCAGGATTAGAGCCAACACGGCTGAGGGAGTCCTGGATTAGGGGGTGTCCGAATAGTCGGACTATAACCTTCGGTCGGACTCTTGGACTATGAAGATACAAGATTGAAGACTTCGTCTCGTGTCCGAATGGGACTTTCCTTGGCGTGGAAGGCAAGCTTGGCAATATGGATATGTAGATCTCCTTCCTTTGTAACCGACTCTGTGTAACCCTAGCCCTCTCCGGTGTCTATATAAACCGGAGGGTTTTAGTCCATAGGACGAACAACAATCATACCATAGGCTAGCTTCTAGGGTTTAGCCTCTCTGATCTCGTGGTAGATCTACTCTTGTACTACCCATATCATCAATATTAATCAAGCAGGAGTAGGGTTTTACCTCCATCGAGAGGGCCTGAACCTGGGTAAAAACATCCTGTCCCTTGTCTCCTGTTACCATCCGCCTAGACGCACAGGTCGGGACCCCCTACCCGAGATCCGCCGGTTTTGACACCGACATTGGTGCTTTCATTGAGATTTCCCCTGTGTCGTCGTCATCAGGCTCGATGGCTCCTTCAATCATCGTTGGCGATGTAGTCCAGGGTGAGACTTTTCTCCCCAGACAGATCTTTGTATTCGGCCGCTTTGCACTGCGGGCCAATTCGTTTGGCCATCTGGAGCAGATTGAAAGCTACGCACCTGGCCATCAGATCAGATTTGGAAGTTTGAACTATACGACTGACATCCACGGAGACTTGATCTTCGACGGATTTGAGCCGCAGCCGAGCGCGCCGCACTGTCACGATGGACATGATTTAGCTCTGCCGCCGAATAGTGCCCTGGAGGCCGCGCCCGCATCCGCTCCAACCCTTAGCTCGGAGCCAACTGTGCCGATCGAGGACGAGTGGCTAGACCCCGCCGCGGGGGCTGCAGTCTCGACGGCGATCAAGCCGAATACCAGCCTTATCCTCTGCGAAGCCCGTGACTCCAAAGTGCCGGACTCTTCTCCGGACTCCAAACCCTCCGCGCCCCTGCCAATCGAATCCGATTGGGCGCCTATCATGGAATTCACCGTCGCAGATATCTTTCAGCACTCGCCCTTCGGCGACATTCTGAACTCACTAAGGTCTCTCTCTTCGTCAGGAGAGTCCTGGCCAGATTATGACCGACAGGATTGGGATGCGGACGACGAAGAAATTCGACGCCCACCCACCACCCACTTCGTAGCCACTGTCGATTATTTAACCGACATGCTAGACTTCGACTCCGAAGACATCGACGGTATGGACGACGATGTAGGAGACGAACAGGAACCAACGCCTATAGGGCACTGGAAAGCCACCTCGTCATATGACATATATATGGTGGATACACCCAAAGAAGGCAATGGCGACGTGGGGAACGACCCCTCCAAAAAGCAACCTAAGTGCCGGCGTCAGCGGCGCCACTCTAAATCCCGCCAATGCAAAAATGGTGATACCAGCACGGGAGATAATATCACCCCGGACAGTGCCGAAGACAACTCCCTCCAGCAAGATTCAGCGCAGAAGGATGGAGAAGCCAGCCCCCCTGAAAGAGCGGCAGACAGAGAGGAGGAGGATGAAAATTACATGCCTCCCTCCAAAGACAAGGCAAGCCTCGGCGACGACGAATTTGTCGTGCCTGAGGATCCCATCGAACAAGAGCGCTTCAAGCGCAGGCTTATGGCCACGACGAATAGCCTCAAGAAAAAGCTACAACAGCTTAGAGCTGATCAAGACTTGCTAGCCGACAGATGGACTGAAGTCCTTGCGGCCGAGGAGTACGAACTCGAACGCCCCTCCAAGAGCTACCCAAAGCGCAGGTTGCTAACCCGATTAGAGGAGGAAGCACTTAAACCTACATCACTAGCGCATGATGTGGCTGACCGGCCACCTCGCGGCCGCGACAGAGAGGCCTCCCGGCCCTCCACTCAAGCCGCACCCCGGCGCCGCTCAAAAAATACCAAGGCACGAGGAAATGCGCCAGACCTGCGAGATATGTTGGAGGACAAGGCAAGGCAAACAAGATCGATCTACGGATCGCACGGGCGCCCCACGTCACGAGACGATAACCGTCACGCCGGATACAGTAAATCCGGCCGGGCCGAACACAGCAGACAAAGCTCATTTGAGCTACGTCGTGATATAGCCCAGTACAGAGGTGCCGCACACCCACTATGCTTCACAGATGAAGTAATGGATCGTCAAATCCCAGAGGGTTTCAAACCCGTAAACATTGAATCATACGATGGCACAACAGATCCTGCGGTATGGATCGAGGACTATCTCCTTCATATCCACATGGCCCGTGGCGACGACCTACACGCCATCAAATACCTCCCACTCAAGCTTAAAGGACCAGCTCGGCATTGGCTTAACATCTTGCCAGCAGAATCAATTGGTTGTTGGGAGGACCTGGAAGCCGCATTCCTCGACAATTTCCAGGGCACCTATGTGCGACCACCAGACGCTGATGACCTGAGCCACATAATCCAACAACCAGAAGAATCTGCCAGACAATTCTAGACACGGTTCCTAACCAAGAAAAATCAAATCGTCGACTGTCCGGACGCAGAGGCCCTAACAGCCTTCAAGCATAACATCCGTGACAAGTGGCTTGCCCGGCACCTTGGACAGGAAAAGCCGAAATCTATGGCAGCCCTCACGACACTCATGACCCGCTTTTGCGCAGGAGAAGACAGCTGGCTGGCTCGTAGCAATAACATGACCAAGAGCCCTGGTAATTCGGATACCAAGGACAACAATGATAGGTCGTGTCGCAACAAGCACAAGCGCCGCATTAATAACAACGGTTAAGATACGGCAGTTAATGCCGGATTCAGAGGCTCTAAACCCGGTCAGCAGAAAAAAGCCATTCAAAAGAAACACTCCGGGCCCATCCAGTTTGGACCGTATACTCGATCGCTCGTGCCAGATACATGGCACCCCCGAAAAACTAGCCAATCACACCAACAGGGATTGTTGGGTGTTCATGCAGGCCGGCAAGTTAAATGCCGAAAACAGAGACAAGGGGTTACATAGCGACGACGAGGAGGAGCCCTGTCCGCCGAAGAATAGTGGACAGAAGGGCTTCCCCCCACAAGTGCGGACGGTGAACATGATATACACAACCCACATCCCCAAGAGGGAACGGAAGCGTGCGCTAAGGGACGTATACGCCTTGGAGCCAGTCGCCCCAAAGTTCAACCCATGGTCCTCCTGCCCGATCACTTTCGATCGAAGGGACCACCCCACTAGTATCCGCCATGGCGGATTCGCCGCATTGGTTCTCGACCCAATCATTGACGGATTTCACCTCACTCGAGTCCTTATGGACGGCGGCAGCAGCCTGAACCTGCTTTATCAGGACACAGTGCGCAAAATGGGCATAGATCCCTCAAGGATCAAACCCACAAAGACTACCTTTAAAGGTGTCATACCAGGTGTAGAGGCCCATTGCACGGGCTCAGTCACACTCGAAGTGGTCTTCGGATCCCCAGATAATTTCCGAAGGGAGGAGTTAATCTTCGATATAGTCTCGTTCCGCAGTGGCTATCACGCACTGCTCGGGCGAACCGCATTTGCAAAGTTCAATGTGGTGCCGCACTACGCATACCTCAAGCTCAAGATGCCAGGACCTCAAGGAGTCATTACGGTCAACGGAATGCTCTCTCCGAACAGAGGAGCATATGGCGGCCCTCGCAGCAGAAGTACAAAGCAGCCTCTCAAGGCAATTCTCCAGTCCGGCAATAAAACGTCCGGACACCGTCATGCGCACTCGGAGTAACCTACAACAAGACCGCCTGGCACGTTCCGAGCAAGCGTAGCAATGCGGCCCCAACCCCAGCCCTCGCGAAACTGCAAAATCAGTACTACGCGTACATAATTATGCTCTAAAAATACCATGGGCACAGGGGGAGGGGCATGACCACGACACGCCCCAATACACGGCTCAACCGCACTAGGGGCCGCCGATTCTATCACTTTTCTTACTTTCAGGACATTACTCTCTGGAAGACCTGTTCGGCAGTACAATCGCTGAACACACGATGCAACAATCAAGGAGGCAGAAAGCTACGTCGAATTACCAGGTGGTCTCTATAATGAGCTAAATACCTGTCTTACATACCGTCCCGCAGCCCGCCCCTGGAGGGGGACATGTCAAATAGTCCCATCTCTTGCTTATCACACTATTTGTATTGTTCTGCTTTTAGCGCAGCCTTTGGGAATAAACAATGCTTAGCTTCAGCTTATTATTGCATTCTTTATTCATTCCTTTTTCATATACATGTTCAATTATGACATTTAGCACCCGTACACTTTGGTACGGCTAATACGCCAGGGGCTTAAGCACCCCATAATACGGCGTGAGAAGTCCGAACACTTTCACAAGTGCGGCACCCCGAACTTATAGCATTATATGCATCAGCTCCGAATCATGTCTTGGGTCAATAGTTGGGTTTGCCCGGCTCCCATGTTTTGGTACCTTACATTCCGTTATATCGGCTAAGGTAGCGCTGGGAGAACTAGTGCGATTGTGCCCCAGTTCAGCTGGGCTAAGCACCTCAGTAGAGAAAGCTAAAACTGACTGTCATGATAGGGCGAGATCTGGTCGCTGTTCGAGAGGTTTCGAGTCCTTAAAGACTTATGCTGCTTAGAGCGAGGAGTCAGCTTTGTACGGCCTAAGGCGTGTATAGCGCCCCGAACTCGGTCTTCCGAACACTAGGGGCTTCGCCGAAATTGAAAATTATAGAATTCTCTGGCTAAGTGAGAGTGATAATGCACTATAGTCCGATTGCCTTGTTCGCCGTGCTGAGAACCTCCCTCGAAGGACCCAATAATGGGAAAAAGAGTGCTCAGGTTTATCCCCGAACACCCCAGCACTAGTGGCATGGGGGCAGAAGCCGACGACTCGCCATCTCTCAGATTTAAAAAACGGCCGCACAGAAGGTAATATTTTAAATCAAAACAAGCGTTGCATAGCGCATATGAACAAGTTTTCAGCGCACAGGATAAAACAAACAAGTTTATAGAAATATTACATCCTTGGAACATTCATCCGCCACAAGGCGGGCACCCTTCAGGACGCCCTCGTAATACATCTCAGGGTGGCGATGCTCCTTGCCCGGCGGTGGCCCGTCCTTCACAAGCTTCTCAGCATCCATCTTGCCCCAATGCACTTTAGCACGGGCAAGTGCCCTACGGGCACCCTCGATGCAGATGGAGCACTTGATGACTTCAAGCCGTGGACAGGCATCCACCAGCCGCCTCACCAGCCCGAAGTAGCTCCCAGGAATGGCCTCTCCAGGCCACAGCCGGACTATGAGACCCTTCATGGCCTGTTCGGCCACCTTATGGAGCTCGACCAGCTGCTTCAGCTGGTCGCTCAAGGGGACCGGGTGTCCGGTCTCAGCATACTGAGACCAGAACACCTTCTCCGTCGAGCTCCCCTCCTTGGCCCGGTAGAAGGCGGCAGCATCTGACACGCTGCGGGGCAAATCTACGAATGCTCCTGGAGAGCTCCGGACTCAGGTAAGTAACAAGTAATTCACTTTCACGTGCTTGCTTTGCATAAAGAATGCCTTACTCGCCGCTATCTTATTCATCGCCTCAACTTCCTAGAGGGCTTTCTGGGCTTCGGCGACCTTGGCAGACTTGGCGCTCTCGAGGGCCATTGCAAGCTCGGACTCTCGCGTCTTTGAGTCAAGCTCCAAACTCTCGTGTTTTTTCACGAGAGCATGGGGCTCTTGCTGTACCTCGCCAACTCGCGCCTCATGCTTCTCCCGCTCAGTGCGCTCCGTGGCCGCCTTCTTTTCGGCCTCGAAAAGTATTTGCTTCAGGGTCGCCACCTCAGTCGTGGCCCCTAAGACACCAATAACGATCCTGTCATTTTTTGCAACTGAATCTTTTATATAATTACACAAGGCATTACGTACCTTGGCCCTCCTCGAGCTGCTTCTTGGCAAGGCCGAGCTCTTGCTCGGACCGCTCGAGGTTCTGCTTCAGTGTGTCCACCTTCGCAGTCAGTGCGGCAGAGGCCAGCAGCGAAGCCTGCATACGCATATCGACATAATTATGCTAGACTCCTGCGAATATTATTAGATCCTCTATTTGGCTTTTCCTTGTGAACGCCAAACAGAGCATCAGGGGCTACTGTCTATGCGGTAATATATTTATATATTTTTTACTCACCTCAAAACCTGTTAGAAGGCTGGCACAAGCTTTGGTCAGCCTGCTTTTGGCGGACTGAACTTTTTGGATCACCGCACGCATGATAGTACGATGCTCCTCGTCGATGGAGGTGCCGCTAAGCACCTCCAGCAAGTTATCCGGTGCCTCCGGCTGGACGGAGGTCACCGGCGCGGTAGGCTTGCCCTTCTTGGCGGGGGGCCGCCTGCTGGACTCCGGAACCACTGAAGGTTCCGGTGAGGTGTTCAGCCCGGGGCCGGACTTGGAGCCCTTAGGAGCCTTGCTCCCTTTTTGTCTGCATTCCGGAAGGTCGCCTTGCGGCGCCTCCAGGACCACCTCCCCTTGGCTTGGAACCTTTTGGGACAACACCTCGGCGTTGTCCGTAGGGTGAGGGGTGGAAGCGGTCGGAAGTGAAAAGCTATTCACATCTAACGAATCCAAGGAGCTGCTCGACGATACGTCGAGCCGGGCTCAGGCCGGATGCATGATTATATTCGGCAATTAGGGAAAACTGTGCAATAAAGGAACACTATGAGTCACTCTAGTGTTCGAATACTTACGACTTCGCCAGGGGCTTGGCCCTGGGCGGCCACTCCTCCTCGCTGTCGGCGGCGTTGGTGGAGTAGTCCGGAGGAAGGGTCCTCCCCTTCTTGGACCCTTCGGCCTCCCCAGTTGGGTCGGCCTTCCTTTTCTTCTCTCCCCCTGCTGGGGAAGAAACCTCTCTTTCCTCCTCCTGCTCTCCAGGGAAGGAGTGCGCCTCGGAGTCATCGGACGATGAGTCTGACTCCACCGGGCGCCGGGAACTCTTCCGAGTTCCCGCGGCCATCTTCTTGGCCTTCTTCTCCGGCACCATGTAAGGTGCCGGGACCAGCAGCTCCGCTAGGCGGGCGTCTGCTGGGTCTTCGGGCAAAGGAGCCGGACAGTTGATTTGTCCGGCCGTCCTCTGCCAGTCCTGTCAAAGGCATGGGGGCTTAGATCCCGCATAGAGTCAAACTATGAAAGACAAATATCCTATAAGAGGTAAAACAGCTTACCGCGTTGGCTTGACGCAACGCGCAGAATCCATGATCCTCGTTGGCGGAAGCAGGAGCCTCAGCGCCCTTGAATAGCACCTTCCAGGCATCTTCGTACGTTGTGTCGAAGAGCCTGCTTAGAGTTCGGTGCTGGGCCAGGTCGAACTCCCACAAGCTGAAAGCCCGTTGTCGGCATGGGAGGATCCGGCGGATGAGCATGACCTGGACTACGTTGACGAGTTTGAGCTTCTTGCTCACCAGGTTTTGGACGCATGTTTGGAGTCCGGTCAGTTCTTCCGAACTACCCCACGGCAGGCCCTTCTCTTTCCAGGAGGTGAGCCGCGTAGGGATTCTGGATCGAAACTCTGGGGCTGTAACCCATGTAGGGTCACGCGGCTCGGTGATGTAGAACCACCCCGATTGCCACCCCTTTATGGTCTCCACAAAGGAGCCCTCGAGCCATAGGACGTTGGGCATCTTGCCCACCATGGCGCCTCCGCACTCCGCCTGGCGGCCGCCCACTACCTTCGGCTTGACATTGAAGGTCTTCAGCCATAAGCCGAAGTGGGGCCGGATGCAGAGGAAGGCCTCGCACACGACGATAAACGCCGAGATGTTGAGGATGATGTTTGGGGCCAGATCGTGGAAGTCTAGGCCGTAGTAGAACATGAGCCCCCGGACGAATGAGTGGAGAGGGAATCCCAGTCCGCGGAGGAAATGGGTAAGGAACACGACCCTCTCATGGGGCCTGGGGGTGGGGATGAGCTGCCCCTCATCTAGGAGCCGGTGCGCGATGTCGTCGGGCAGGTATCCGGCTCTCCTCAGCTTTTTGACGTCTCCCTCCGTGACGGAGGAGACCATCCACTTGCCTCCTGCTCCACATATGGTTGGAGAAGGTTGAGGAAGAGAATGCGGACTTGGGCGCTGGAGCTCGAGTGTGCGAAAATGGATGCGCAAAGGAGGAAGAAGGTGTGGATGAAAAGGCGGATCCTTATCCCCTTATATGGGCAGACGAAACTATGCGTCCCCACTAGCCTGGTAAAACTCGCTTATCTCCCAAGCGCCGTAATCAATGGCGCGGTTGGGCTACCCACGCCCGTATTGATGAGAATCCCAGGATAAGGGGACACGATCTCTGCTTCGACAAGACGTGCCAAGGAAACCGCCTCGCAAAACGTGCTGAGGTGGGACAGTAAAAACGATTAGAGTAAAGGCTTGGCTGTGGTGTGATGTCATGCTACAGAATACGTCAGCAGATTAGATTTGTGTAAATATTATTCTCTCTACGGTTGTATGTGGAACTTATTTTGCAGAGCCGGACACTATCCTTGTGTTCAAAATCTTCTATGAAGTATTTAGAGGAGGAACCCGCCTTGCAATGCCGAAGACAATCTGCGCGCCGGCCTTGTCGTCATTGAAGCCTGGTTCAGGGGCTACTGAGGGAGTCCTGGATTAGGGGGTGTCCGGATAGCCGGACTATAACCTTCGGCCGGACTCTTGGACTATGAAGATACAAGATTGAAGGCTTTGTCCCGTGTCCGGATGGGACTTTCCTTGGCATGGAAGGCAAGCTTAGCAATACGGATATGTAGATCTCCTTCCATTGTAACCGACTTTGTGTAACCCTAGCCCTCTTCGGTGTCTATATAAACCGGAGGGTTTTAGTCCATAGGACGAACAACAATCATACCATAGGCTAGCTTCTAGGGTTTAGCCTCTCTGATCTTGTGGTAGATCTACTCTTTTACTACCCATATCATCAATATTAATCAAGCAGGAGTAGGGTTTTACCTCCATCGAGAGGGCCCGAACCTGGGTAAATACATCGTGTCCCTTGTCTCCTATTACCATCCGCCTAGACGCACAGTTCTGGACCCCCTACCCGAGATCCGCCGGTTTTGACACCGACAACGGCGTTGGGCACCATTTGCGACGAACATGCCCCTCATCCCCACGCGAACGATTATGCCAGTCACCTCCGCTTTTCCGCCGACGTGGTGACACGCCTGAAGAACCAATCCGAGAGGGCTCGCGAGCTTGTTGAAGAGAGGAGCCGTGGCCTGCTCGGGCGTGCGTTCTCACGCATCTTCAGCCACCTCCAGAACACCTACCCCGACTTCGATTTTGACGCCGCCATTGCCCCCGTACCCGAGGCCATCCGGGGCGACATGGCGCGCTGGGTGGAAGACAATGTGGACGCTCTTGTTAGGGCCTTCACCTTCGAGGACGACGTGGTGGTGGTCGCGACGGATGAAGGTGACGTGGTCGACGATGGTGAGGGCGACGTCGGCAATGGTTATGGTGATGCCAGCGATGACGACAGCGATGCCAGCGACACGTTTGAGGGCGACCCGGAGGACGCGGTGAGCGACATATCCAATTGAGCCCATGCTTCCTTGTCATTGACCCTGCATGCGAAAGCTCGAGCATGACCCTGGAAGTTGTAAGAGAATTTTGGGATGGGGAGCCCCTCATGTAAACATATTACTGCCTCTATTTTTTAGACCAAGCTGGATATGTGTTTTCATGAACCCGCGAGTCCCACCGCGAGTTTGCTGCTGTAATTTACCTTAGTCAGGACAGGTCCCGACCTGGCTCGTGAGGTCTCGAGTTTCTGAGGAGCCTGCCGATCCGTCCGAGAGGGCTTCGCGAGAAGCAAGCGCCGGCCATGGTAGGACGTGCGCGCAACGTACGTGCGTTGTGCCCAGCCCCCGCTTGCGAGGGGCTCGCGAGGGGGAGGCAGCAGGTGCGAACTCCGAATCGAGGCAAGGAACCAGATTGCAAGAAATCGCACGAACGAGAAAAGGCACCCCCCGCGCACACCAATGAAAATTTGACTTCAAACTTAAATCCAAAGCCAGAAAACAGGGCTACAGAAAAGAGGTCAAAAGCAAATGGCCGCGTCCGGCACCTAGCTAGGCTTCTGATTTCAAGTCTTCCACCAGCGCGGAGCATGGCGCCTCCACTAGGACGTGGGCCGGAGCCCCCGAGGCCCGAGGAAAGCTCTGCGGAGACTCCAGGGCATGTACAACCCCACTTATTATTACGTGAGAGTGTCACAAGCGGAGACCTTCACAGGCGTGAGCCTTGCTTCATATCACCAGACGAGGGCACCGCCTTGCGCGCCCTCGACCATCGTTGGATCATCCGGAAACCAGGACGATGCCAAGGGGCAAAGGGGACGCTAGCGACGGGCCTACCTCCGGACGGCGCCTTGCTCCGTGCGACGCGGGGAGGGGCCTTGCTCCTGGCTCCTCCTACGCAGCCCCCAATGCGCCTCCCCTGGTTGGAGGGGGCTGCCATGCTGGGGCCGTCATCCTGCGCTGTGACCTAATTCACTTGCGACCCATGGTTAGTGTAAGCCTGCTCCTAAGAGACTTGCGGTACCCTGTAGTTGTTGTCGCCGGCGTGGTCGGCGAGGTCCCCGGGTGGCTCCTGGAAGGCCTCAACTTCCAGCGTCTCCTCTTCCCAAGCCAGCTCGAGAAACGCGTCGGGGTCATCTTCTGGCGTGTACTCCTGGTCCATCATGCAGGGCACATAGGCCTCCGGAGCCATTGCCTCGGAACCCTCGCTGAAGTGCCCCGCGCTCCACGCCGCCTGACCCGGCATGCCGCTCTGAAGGTGGTAGGGCGACATCCTGTCGGGACCTTGGGCGATGATGCTCACGCCTACGCCCATTGGGGAAGGCACATGTGCAAATGGGTGGCCAGCGCCATTGGCTGTGCCGATGCCGACGAAACCCCCTGGTGCGCCTCGGGGCGCACGGGCGCGTCGAGGCCCACCATGCAATCCGGCCGCAGTCTGAGGTGTAAGTAAGGAGCATAAAGGCGGCGTACCTCTGGCTGCGGCGTCCAATAGCTCGGCGATGAGCTCCAGCAACACGTCTCGGATGCTCTCCAACAGCCAGCATCGCAGCAGCTCCCGAGCCACCGTGAGCGCAGCCCTCATGTTTGCTTGTTCTCGTCGGGTGTGCGGCGTCGTGGCCGCAACGTAGCTTGAGGCCCTTGCGGCTGCCCGCTCTTGCCGTGGAGTAAGGGTGGATGGTGTTTGACCGTGCCGCGCGCGCCCCGCAGCGTTTTGCGGTGTGCATGTCGCCTGGAGCGTGGGGTTGAGGTCTTCTTGGGCGGATGACGCCGCCCGGGCTGGCCAAGCTGCCCAGCGGTCGGCATTGGTCCTCAGGTCGCCGGACATCGGAACCGCAGAGTGTTGGTGGGTCAACTGGCGGAAAAGAGGCCCCGACGCACCCCTACCTGGCGCGCCAAATGTCGGATTTCGGGTTCCGGCAAAACCCTTGAGGTTCAAACACTGGGGTGCGCGCGAAGATCTCTCTCTCCCTAGATCACTCTCGCAACAATCGCAAGGCCTAGCTCGACGAACCCAAAGAACGAGAGACACAAGAGTTTATACTGGTTCGGGCCACCGATGTGGTGTAATACCCTACTCCAGTGTGATGTGGTGGATTGCCTCTTGGGCCGAGGATGAACAGCTACAAGAGAAGAACAACCTCCTGAGGAGAGGTGTTCTTGTGCTTGGTGAACTTGTGTGTGGCTATGGATGGGATGGTGGGTAGTCCTAATTATAGAGGCCCTGGTCCTCTCCCCAAATATTGAGCGGGAAGGGATCCAACAACGGCCAAATTCGAAGGGAGACAACTAGTACAAGTTATCCTGACTAAAGGTGGTCTTCGCTTGCCAAAGGCTCTGGTGCTGACGCCGCCTTGGGCTCCATGGTGATCTCCGTCCTGCCGTCCTGCTGGTCTTGGTATCGTTGCACCGATATGGAAATCTTTGCCTGATGCCTCAGGACTCCTCGCCTGCGCTTGCCTCTTTAGCACCAAAGAGGAAACAAGGACACTGCGCGCGCTGGCGCTCGCCTGGCTTCGGTCGTCATGGCTTGCGTCACAGGAACCTCGCGAGGTGTCCCTCGCCTTGATCTCTCCGCCCCTCGCGAGCCAGCTTGGTGAGGCCGTCCCTGAGGAGGTCTTGCATCGTCCTCCTCGCGAGGCTTCGCCCCTCGTGAGGGTCATGAGTGTTTGCTGGTGAAGATGGGCCGTACAGGGCCGCTGGTCGAGCCACGCTGTGTGCCACAGGCAGGCAAGTCTGGTGATCCCAGGATGCCGACACATGCACATGCTCCGGTGCATATAAATTGGTTGAAAAATCAAATTTGTGTCCTTCAGTGCATGCTTAGGTCCCATGCAGGAAATGGGAATTAATTTTTTGAGGTTTGTTTGGCCTTTTTTATACATTAACTGGGTTTTCTAGGCATTTTATGTGCATAATTCAAATTTGAACTACAAGCACATGCTCCACTGCACCAAAGTTGGTTCAAAAATCACATGTGTGTCCTTGGGTGCATGCTTAGGTCCCATGCAAGAGATGGGAATGAATTTCAAACACCAGGGCACTGTTGATTGCACGCAAAACGTTGATATACCTGGTTTTTAAATTCTAGTAAACCCAAAACTCGTTTGAAATTCATGAAACTTGGCATGCTATCATGGAGCGGCATCAGCATGCCGTGGTGAAAATTTTGTCCCATTTGGGGCAGGTTTGGGTATAAGCTTCTCACAAACCAGAGCTTCTCACAACAAGCATGATGGTTTCGGTAGGGAACGTACCACCTTTGGGGACGGGATGATATCCATTGCCTCTTATTGCTTTCAATAAATCTCTAGTGTCAACATAGAACAAAAGGAGTGTTGTGTTTAATCTTGGAATTTTTCGGGGTTCTTTTGGCCTCTTTTATACACTAACTGGGTTTTCTAGGCATTTTGTGTGCATAATTCAAATTTTAACTACAAGCACATACTCCAGTGCACCAAAGTTGGATGAAAAATCACATGTGTGTCCTTGGGTGAATTTCTAGGTCCCATGCAAGAGATGAGAATTAAATTCAAACACTAGGGCATTGTTGATTGCCGGAAAAATGTTGAGATGCCTAGTTTTAAAATTCTAGTAAATCCAAAACTCATCTGAAATTCATGAAACTTGGCATGCTATCATTGAGCGGCATCAACATGCCATGGTAAAAACATTTTCCCATTTGGGGCAGGTTTGGGTATAAACTTCTCACAAACCAGAGCTTCTCACAACAAGCAAGATGGTTTCGATAGGAACGTCCCACCTTTGGGGACAAAATGATATCCATTGCTTCTTATTGCTTTCAAATTTTTTCTCGTGTCAACATAGAACAACAGGAGTGTTGTGTCAATTTTTGTGATTTTTCAGGGTTCGTTTGGACATTTTATGCATTAAGTGAGTTTTTATTGCATTTATGCGCATAATTCAAATTTGAACTACATGCACATGCTCCAGTGCATATAAATTGGTTGAAAAATCAAATATGTGTCCTTGGGTGCATGCTTAGATCCCATGCAAGAAATGAGAATGAATTTCAAACACCAGGGCACTGTTGATTGTCGGCAAAACATTGAGATGCCTGGTTTTTAAATTCTAGTAAATCCAAAACTCGTCTGAAATTCATGAAACTTGGCATGCTATCATGGAGCGGCATCAACATGCCGTGGTAAATTTTTTTGTCCCATTTGGGGCAGGTTTGGGTATATGCTTCTCACAGACCAGAGCTTCTCACAACAAGCATGATGGTTTTGGTAGGGAACGTCCCACCTTTGGGGACGAAACGATATCCATTGCGTGTTATTGATTTCAATTTTTTTTCTCGTATCAACATAGAACAACATGAGTGCTGTGTCAATTTTTGTGATTTTTCGGGGTTCGTTTGGACATTTTTATGCATTAACTGAGTTTTCAATGCATTTATGTGCATAATTCAAATTTGAACTACATGCACATGCTCCAGTCCATATAAATTGGTTGAAAAATCAAATTTGTTTCCTTGGGTGCATGCTTAGGTCCCATGCAAGAAATGGGAATGAATTTCAATCACCAGGGCACCGTTGATTGCCGGCAAAACGTTGAGATACCTGGTTTTTAAATTCTAGTAAATCCAGAACTCGTCTGAAATTCATGAAACTTGGCATGCTATCATGGAGCGGCATTAATATGCCATGGTAAACTTTTTGTCTCGTTTGGGGCAGGTTTGGGTATATGCTTCTCAGAAACCAGAGCTTATCACAACAAGCATGATGGTTTCGGTAGGGAACGTCCCACCTTTGGGGATGAAACGATATCCATTGCCTCTTATTGCTTTCAAAAAATTTCTCGTGTCAACATAGAACAACAAGAGTGTTGTGTCAATTTTTTTTATTTTTTCAGGGTTTGTTTGGACATTTTTATGCATTAACTGAGTTTTCAATGCATTTATGTGCATATTCAAATTTGAACTACATGCAGATGCTCCAGTGCATATAAATTGGTTGAAAATTCAAATATGTTTCCTTGGGTGCATGCTTAGGTCCCATGCAATAAATGGTAATGAATTCAATCACCATGGCACCGTTGATTGCCGGCAAAACGTTGAGATACCTGGTTTTTAAATTCTAGTAAATCCAAAACTCGTCTGTAATTCATGAAACTTGGCATGCTATCATGGAATGGCACCCGACATGCTGTGGTATTTTCTGTGTCCATTTTGAGAGAAGGTGCACTCGAATAATGACAGCCAACAAAGGCATTTTGAAAAAATAGCTGCCACTTTAATATCTCAAACGTTTGTATAATTCAAACCATGTGCGTTCTGTTAACCATTCACGTGACGCCATGTGTCTTGGTTTTAATGGCTGTAGGAGGTGTCATGCGGACAGCTGCTTGACCTTGACTGAACGGGAGGCGTGCGAGTGCAGTCTGGTGCGCAGGATGACCGAGAGGCATGCAAGCTGTCCTCGAATGTGCAGGCTCACCGAGAAGCATGTGAGCTGCACGCTGCGCAGGCTCACTGGGGAGCGAGCCCTTTGACTTCCATGGTCGCCCGCCTTCCTCTCCATAAATGGCGCCCGAGCCACTGTTTAATACGGGCGACCTTACTGTTCGCCTCCCATTCCCCTCCCTCCCGCAGACCTCAAACAACGCCATGGCGCAGAATGATCATCTGCCACTAGTCTTCAAGTTTGGTGAAGTTGCCTCCGAGCCGGAGGAGATAGAAAATAAGGAGGAATGGGGCCTCATGGACATGGCCCAAAACAAGCTGGTCGCGGCGGGTTGCTTCCCCTGCTCCTGTCCCAGCTCCCATCCCCGTAGCATTGACGGGCTGGTCGCCGAGCACTATCGCAGAGCTGGAAGCCGCGGGTGTTAGCAAGGTCTCCGCGGACCTGCGCGAGCCCGTGTACAAGCCAGCGGCAGCGCCCGAGCGCGTCCCTCCACCCACCGTGGCTATGGCCCCCGTGCGTTCGGCTACACCCGCCGCGCCCGTTCCCCTGCCCGTGTGCGCCGCTCCACCCACCGCGGTGCCGGTCCCCATGCGTTTGGCTGCACCCGCCGCGCCCTTGCCCGTGCCCGTGCGTGCGCCCCCCTCAGCGGCATTGGACATTGCCGTCAACCGCTACCTCTCAGCGGCGCCAGTTGCCGTCCTTCTGCGCCCCGCCCGTCGATCGCGCGACGACATGATGTTTGATATACAAGTGAAGAACACTTTGTGCTGCCTTGAAGACTTCAACAACGGTGTCCCGGAGGACGACAACGACAACGACGGCACGGCACGCCGCCTCCGCCGCCGACGGAAATAGTTTTTTTGGGGTTTAATACTGTATCTCGAATTCTCGATCATATGAATATAAATTCGCAGTGTGACTGAATGAAAGATATGGTTTGAACGAACCTGCGTTTCTCTCTCTTAATATACAGACTTATCAAACGATTTTCTTTTGAAAAAAGGTCAATGGCTTTTAAATATAAACACTCATCACAAACATTTTAGTTAGAACACCCGTATGCAAACCGACACCTTTCCCAGGAAGCCAAGGGAAAATGTGCCGAGCAGGATTTCTGCATCCCTTGATCACAAACGTTTTAGATAGAACACCCCTATGCAAAGTGAGAGCTATGGTCTTCCCTCGCGTAGTGCAGGATTTGTGCATCCCTTCAATGCAAACAGTTGTTTTGCATGACCCGTGTGCAACCATGTACAAACAATTGGGTAAGATTTGCATATCTATCATTTTGGGTATGTTGCCATTTGTTAAACTGGAAAGATTGACATTTTTTATCTAGTAACATTGCGATTTTCAACCTTGTAACACTGCGATTTGTCAAAATATGTAGCTAAAAATCACTAGCACTATCTAATTTTTGCAACTAAAATCACTAGTACTGTTCATATGGACACCACTAGCAGGCGTGAGTTGATGGACGCATATGCAAACGTACCATTGATTACATACAACAAATCATCAACCCACAACAACAACGAGGATACACGTTGGATTATAGATCATTTCCAACAAAACATTCTAGTAAAGTCAAGTTTTTCTCACACAACAAATAACAAAGCGATGAAATGAACTTCAGCTCAACCACTTGTTGACGTTGGAAACACATGCTTTGAACCAGAAGTGATTCTCTAGGAAGGGCCAGCTACTGTCAATCTCGAGACCAAGGCAGGACTAATCATCCAGGCTGAAGCGGCCTATGTCAGGACCCATATTGGGATGGTAGGGAAGCATAGCAATGTCTGAGGTATAGATACAATTGCTTCTCATAAATGGTAGTAACGTTGTGTCAGCAGCAGCTGGATCGCCTTCCACCATCATTGGATAGTTTTGTCCAAGGAAGAGCGAGTTTCGTCCAAGACATTCAATACTGAACCAGGGAGAAGGTGTTGGCGCTAGTACACTACTATCCATCCCGAATACCCTGCAACGGATGTTGGAATAGGTCCGGAGAGTGCGACCATGTGAGACAACACCTGCTTCCTTAGTAACATCAGCAGTGCCCTGTATACAGACAAGAAGAGGTGATCCATCGGAATAAGTTGCCAGGCGCAACTGAGTATATGGGTCCTGCTCGTCCTCATGCTCGTGATCATCAGCATCGTCATCTCCCCCTTGGTTATAAAAATTTTCAAGTATAGGTGGTGGAATGTTCACAGGACCTTGGAAACACAGGAAGGTTAATTAGTAAAGGGAAACTAGCTAACCCGCATGCATGTGGATGAAACAATTATAATTATGGTGGAAGACAAACGTACAGAAAGCATCAGGGTTCCATGCAAAAACAGTGCCATGAGTGGTGGCAGCAAACACAAGACCCTCGTATTGAATTGCATCACAGTACTCATCCGTATACAGAAATTGATTTTTGAGCAATATCCATCGAGGCGTGGAAGTAAGGACGGCAACAAGCTTGTCGAAGATAGCAACAACTTCATAGTTCTGTAATCCCAAGAGTGGTTGGGAACTCAACAAATTGCTATCTTCCATAAACGACAGACACCATGATCATATTTGCACTCACGTAGAATATCGGTGTACTCAACCTCTAGGCAGTCTGAGATTTTTGGAAGTGGAACCCGGTGACGAGTGTACACATTCACAAGTTCCCACTCGCAGTTGTACCCAATATAAACAACCCAATCTCCATTTGCGCCTGCCCAAGCCTTGCCCTCAAGCGATGGCATCTTAACATCATACGTATCATTATCAAGTGGCATCAACTTGCACAAGGCGAGGCTTCCCTCGTCCCCATGCCAGCCAGCAGGGTCACGACGAAGAAGATAGGGGAGATCAAACCGCTCCTAGACCCTTGGGTTCCTTGTAATGATGTTATTAGTTGAGTCGAGAATGGTTTTGAACGAACCTGCCATGCTAGCCGAGGTGATGACGTCGCACCGATCAATGAGTTCCTCCACCATGTCATCTTTCATATCGGGGCAAGAATAACGGGGTCATTTCTGGCCTGTTCCCTCCATAGAGAAGATGACCGAACAATGGCAGAAGGAAGGGTGAAGGCAAATAGAGGGAGGAAGAGCCTGCGACAGCAGTTCCAAATCGAGAGGGAAAGGCGAAGAAGTGGTGGATGTCGTGGTTCTAAGTTTGACAGTAGAATGGGGGGTAGGGATGTAGAGGCAAGATCCTAGCTATGGAGGAGTTGTACACGCGAGTTTTATGAGTTCAGGCCCTTCTCGGAGGAAGTAACATCCCTACGTCTCGGAGCCCGGAGGCGGTCGACTAGATTATATGCGTGTGAGTTACAGAGGGTGCGAACCCTTGTCACTGAGGAGGGGGGTGGCTTATATAGAGTTTGCCAGACCCCTCCGGCCCTCAGTTACGTAGGGTTTAAAGTTCATTAAGGCAGGGCATTACTAGTAACGCTAAGAATAAAGTGACATAAAGATCATTAAAGCTACATAATGACCGGCCGTTGCAATGCGGAGTGGCTTCAGATCTTCTGTCGGTCGAGTGGTAATCTTCACGGTCGAGTGACGTCAAGTCTGTCGAGTGGAACACTTCATGGTCGATTGAAAGATGATTCTTCTTCGAATGCTTCTGGTGATCAAGTGGTGTCCTTGGGGAGGGTATCTAGGATAGGCCTGTGACCCTACCCTAGGTACATGCCTTCATCATTAGCCCCCGAACGGATCGGGGTTTGAGTGGGGAAGGAGTTGAAAAATGCTTCCGACTCGTTTTTTCGCTCTTCGGGTGCGTCTGTTCCTAGATCAACAAACTAGGTGGTAACGTCAACTTCTTTTTCAGTCGCCTTGATCCATTCTTGTTTTCGTCGAGTGAACTTTTACTGGAAGAGCTCCGAGCGCTGATGTGGAGGAGATCTTCCGTCTGACAAGTTGTTCTGATGTCCGCGGATCTCGCGGGATTTGGGAAGCGCGCGGGGCGGAGGAAGCCGCAGTAATCGGGCTGGACAAGGTAGGGACGCCTCGATTTCCGTGCTGCCTTTTTTGCCACGTATCACGCGCGTGACTGTTGCGGGATTTGATAAGATAGCCCGGGCCTACAAGTCAGTCACTCGGAAGTAACCTCATATAAGGCGCCAGACCGGGGTTTTTGAACAGTGCGCCTCCATTCTTCCTCCTCCTTCTCAGATTTCTCTGCTGCGCCTGCTCTCGCCCCAGTGCCGCTGTTCCGTTCGTGCTCCGTCCGCGGCGATGGGGAAAGAGAAGACGGTGGCTCTGGAGCGCGCGAAGAAGGCGATGACAAAAGCAAAGGGGAAGAAGTCCAGCCGAGGCGGGTCATCCTCGAGGTCCGGCCTGCCGCAGGGCTGGATCCAGGGCGACTGGATCCACTCAGCGATTCGTCAGGATGACATCGACAACCTGGTCGAGGGAGGACTGATTCCCCACGAATCAGCGCGGCTTCCGGGGAACGAGACCGAGCCGCAACCACGCGAGGGTGAGTGCATTCTCCTTGCCACTCACATTGACCATGTGTTTTCCTTGCTTCCCCACCCTTTCTTTCGAGGCTTCTTGAATTACTTTGGGGCGCAACTCCACCACTTTACTCCCAACACCATCGTGTACCTTGCTGCCTTCGTGTCTCTATGTGAAAACTTCTTGGGTTGTCGACCTCACTGGGGCCTTTTCAAGCACATTTTAACATGTTGCTCCCAGACGGTAAAAAAGGCCAATCCGAGTGACGAGAGGACGCAAGTGATCCAGATGTGTGGGGGTCTTGGGATTCAGATGAGGGGCAAAAGTTCCTTTCCAGCCATGATCCTTCCCGACTTGGTCCGTGGGTGGCAGTTGACCTGGTTTTACTGCAAAGACCAGCTGACTCCACAGCAGTCGACTGGACTTCCCCCTTTTTCCATGGCCCGAGTGGGGAAGCCCTCCCCTTTGAAGGTGATCCCGGAGGAGAAGGCACAAGTCAAGGTGCTGGTCGTACGAGTAGTTCAACTTGTCCGTGACGGGGTGACTGGTATGGATTTGTTGGAGGTCTTCCTCCGACGATGCATCCAACTGCTTCAAGCTCGCGACCATCCGATGTGGATGTATTTGGGCACTGATGACACCACTCGGACCCATCCAGAGGAGGTCGACGAAACCACGTTAAAGGGGTGGCTGATGAGTATTACTGGAAACAAACATAACCCCAGGGGAGCTAGGAGAATTCCTCCGCTCGACCAATCTTACGAACCAGACAAGGTCCAATTCTGAATTACCGATTGTAATCTTGATTTAATCGTGCAACTGTTTATGCTTCGCCGACTGACTTTGTTCTGTTTGTTTTCTTCCAGGCCCTTACCGAAATGTACTCGATGCCCAACGGAGAGCTGGAGCAGGATCCGGAGGGGGAGGCAAGCGGAGGTGAAAGTGGCGAGTGGCATTCTGACGGAGAGGGGAACGAGCAGAGTGACGAGGAAGAGGTCGATTCTCCTCCTCGCAGGGAGAGGCGATCCAAGCTCGATCAAGATCGGGCGAGCGCCCGTGACAAGGCGATCGCTCAAACTGGTCAATCTTCAAAGCGTCCTCAGACGTCCTCTCCGGCACCGACTGAGAAAGCCCCAAAGCAGCCCAAGGTTATAGTGCAGAAACCTCAGAAGGCGCTGCCAAAAATCAAGATTCACATTCCTGTTGCTTCTGCGTGAGTGTTTTTCTTTCACATTTACTCGACGTTCTGTGCTGTTTATCTTTCCTTTGATTTGACCGGATGAATCTTGAAACTGGTAGTGCCGCTACCTCTGGGACTTCAGCTTATAAAAACGAGGATGAGGAAATGGAAGGTGCGGTCACCTCCAATCTGGGTACAATCTTCGTTATTCTGTCTTCCCTTTGTCGACTGAACTGTGATATATCCAATCGGGCGATGTAATTTTGGCGACTGATCTTTTTACAGCTCCCAACGTCATTAACCTCCCCGACGATGATGAGGACGAGCCACAGAGGCCTTTGGGGAGAAGGGACAGGAAAACATCCGCTGGCAAGACGCCTCAGTCGACGCCGGTGGCGGAACCGGTAGTTCAGGACGCCGGCGATGCCAATCGGACTTCTGTCTCCTTCGCCATACAGTTGTCGAGTGCTCTACCTTCCGCGTCAGCTGCCCAAGCTCCTGCCGATCCACCTTCAGTTTTTGCTACACATCACGTCCCAGAGGACGAAGTGGGTGCTGCCAAAGAAGCTATGCGCCAAGTGGGCATCATGATGGAAAAGATGAAGATGGTGCGGGATGCCAGCCAGACTACTTATGATGCCAGCTCCGCTCTCCAAAGCAACGTTCAGGTTAGCATATTGTCGACTGACTCTCTTAGCCTGCTCTGTTTAGGATATGATACCTGAAAACTCTCTTTCAAGGGATCTTTGCTCCTGTACACCCACTAGGTGTTTCGATTTGCCACCGAGCAAATTCGTACTTTGAGTTGAATTTGATGTTGTTGTCGATTGACTTTCTGGACTAGTGGGGGCACGCTGAGTGCACCCACTGGGTGTAGTCCCCGAGACTATGATGGACTGCGAGCAGTCGATCGTAGTCTTGGATTTTGAATTTCTTCACTCGATCTGGTCAGACCATGTCGAGTGGGATTTTGAACCAGTGGGGGCACGCTGAGTGCACCCACTGGGTGTAGTCCCCGAGACCGTGGTCGACTGCTGGCAGTCGACTATGGTCTGAAGACCCTGTTTTTTTTTGCACTCGCGCTTGGAAAAGGCCTTGTCGAGTGTAAACTGAACCAGTGGGGGCACGCTATGTGCACCAACTGGGTGTAGTCCCCGAGACTACTGTTGGATGTTTGATTCGGCAGTAGTCTTAGAATTTGTTGTCTTTATGCTTTTACTTCTCCGAAATAACCAATCTTTTCTCCAGTCGACTGACTTGTTCTTTGGTTGCAGAAATCTTGTGATCATGGAGCTCGCTTTGCTGACCTGGAGAAATAGCAGATTCAACTCAACCTTGATCTGGAGTTGGCCAAGACAGAGCTGCAAAAAGCCAAGGATGACGCCACTAGTAAGAGAGACTCGTCGACTGGTTTGTCTTTGGTCTAGATTTCATTCTGCTTTTTCTGAATCAACCCTTATTTCTTTTCAGAGAAACTGAACCAGGCTCTGGCGAAAAAGGATCAAGATCTGGCTGCTGCACAGAAAAAGGTTAATGAAAAAAGCGCTTTGGCTGAACAGAAGCTGGCTTCAGTCGGCAAATTGGAGGAGAAAAACGCCAAGATAAAATCTGCCCTGGACGAAGCCAATAAGGAAGTAACTCGCTTGAAGAAGGACAAGGTCAATCTGAACAAGAAGATGGAAGGCATTTCCCGCATGAGGAACGATCTGGAGAGTTATCTGAGGAGCCTTGCTAAGAAGTTGTTTGTCAAGCTTGAAGGTATATTCCTTGCTCCGACTGGTTTGTCCTTGTCGACTCGGCATACAACTATTGACTCACCCTCGGATTGTGCATGCAGAGTTTTGTCGGGACTTCGAGGAGGAGACCGAGCGAATTGAACCAAGCTTGGATCCCATCAACTCCCTCGTAGCCGATGAATCTGCCATGAACGTGCTCCGACTGGAATCTCGCATCGACGGCGTCGTTGACTATCTCGCTCGACAGAAGGTCGCAACATCACGGATCGACAGAGCACTCTGGCCAAGGGCAACGCTCCAGAATGACCTCGAGTCTCTGATGACTCGACTTAACGAGATCCCCGGTCGAGTGCAGGAGTGGAAGAAGTCTTCTGCCTGGTGCGGTGCTGATGTGGCTCTGTCCTTGGTTCGCGTCCATTGCAAGGAAGCTCGAGAAGAGAAGCTGGCGGCGATCAAGGTTGCCAACACCAAGAAGCATGACTTCCAATCTTTCATGGAGAGTTTCATTGCTGCCGCCACTCGGATTGCCGATGGCATTGACCTGGACGAATTCGCCGGGCCTGCCAGCCCTCCTCCTGCGAAGCGAACAAACTTTTATGCTCCACCTTAAATTTGCCTCAGAATGCCGAGTGATTTTTGTAATCGTTAAACTCCTTCGGGCTGAACGTCCGAGTACTTTGATCCGTGGTCTTGAACCTTTAGGGTTCGTCTGAACTTGATTTATCTCAGGATATGCTTGCGACTGCCTTTGGAATTTGTTCTTCGTCTGGAATGACCTTTGTGTTTAAGATGCAGCCCTGAGGTGAAGACTTCAATCGACCTGTGCCTCGTCGTCCTTGCGGATAAGGATGGAGCGCACGTTGTATTTGTGGCGTATCTCCAAAGGAGGAGGTTGCAGTCGACCTGTACCTCGTCGTCCTTGCGGATAGGGATGGAGCGCACATTGTATTTGTGGCGTAGCTCCGAAGGAGGAGGTTGCAGTCGACCTGCACCTCGTCGTCCTTGCGGATAGGGATGGAGCGCACATTGTATTTGTGGCGTAGCTCCGAAGGAGGAGGTTGCAGTTGACCTGCACCTCGTCGTTCTTGCGGATAGGGATGGAGCGCACGTTGTACTTGTGGTGTAGCTCCGAAGGAGGAGGTTGCAGTCGACCTGCACCTCGTCGTCCTTGCGGATAGGGATGGAGTGCACATTGTATTCGTGGCGTAGCTTCGAAGGAGGAGGTTGCAGTTGACCTACACGTCGTCGTCCTTGCGGATAGGGATGGAGCGCATGTTGTACTTGTGGTGTAGCTCTGAAGGAGATGGTTGCAGTCGACCTGCACCTCGTCGTCCTTGCGGATAAAGATGTGTTTCAAACTTAGATGAGTACTGGACTACAGCTAAGCCCCCAAGTGAGAGGATTGCTTGTCACTCGGTGGGAGTTTTTAAACTTAGGCGAGTACTGGACTGCAGCTAAGCCCCCGAGTGGGAGGGTTGCTCACCACTCGGTAGGAGTTTTTAAGCTTAGGCGAGTACTGGACTGCAGCTAAGCCCCCGAGTGGGAGGGTTGCTCATCACTCGGTAGGATTTCTCAAACTTAGGCGAGTACTGGACTGCAGCTAAGCCCCCAAGTGGGAGGGCTGCTCATCACTCGGTAGGATTTCTCAAACTTAGGCGAGTACTGGACTGCAGCTAAGCCCCCAAGTGGGAGGGTTGCTCACCACTCGGTAGGATTTTTTAAACTTAGGCGAGTACTGGACTGCAGCTAAGCCCCAGAGTGGGAGGGTTGCTCACCACTCGGTAGGATTTTTTAAACTTGGCCGAGTACTGGACTGCAGCTAAGCCCCCGAGTGGGAGGGTTGCTCATCACTCGGTAGGATTTTTCAAACTTAGGCGAAACGGATCCACGGCTAAGCCCCCGAGTGGGAGGGTTGCTCACCACTCGGTAAGATTTTTCAAACATAGGCGAAACAGATTCGCAGCTAAGTCACCCACTTGGGGATTTCAGACACAAACAAAAGCAACAACAATCGTTTAAGAAGACTGTAAAGCTCTCGTCTTTGATAAACATACTACAAAAGTATTTCTTATTACATCTCATCCGAATGAGTACTTAAGTATAAAAGGGGCGGAGAAGCTCCGCATTCCAAGCCCGTGGCTCGTCTTTCTTATGCTCGATATTGTAAAGATGATATGCTCCGTTGTGGAGGACTCTGGTGATGATGAAGGGACCTTCCCAAGCAGGGGCGAGCTTGTGTGGTTTCTGCTGATCCACTCGAAGAACCAAGTCTCCCTCTTGAAAGGCTCGACCCCTTACGTTTCTAGCGTGGAATCGACACAAGTCTTGCTGATAAATGGTCAACCGGGTTAAGGCCATCTCTCGTTCTTCCTCTAGGAGATCGACTGTGTCCTGCCGGGCCTGTTCTGCTTCATCTTCAGAGAAAAGCTCGACTCGAGGTGCATTGTGAAGCAAGTCACTCGGTAAAACAGCTTCAGCTCCATAGACCAAGAAGAATGGAGTTCGGCCAGTCGACCGGTTGGGAGTTGTCCTTAATCCCCAAAGGACTGATGGAAGTTCATCCACCCAGGCGCCTGCTGCGTGCTTGAGATCTTGCATCAGTCGGGGTTTCAGTCCTTTGAGAATCAGGCCGTTCGCTCTTTCTGCTTGTCCATTCGACTGAGGATGGGCGAAGGAAGCATAATCGACTCGTGTGCCTTGGGAGGCGCAGAAGGTTCTGAACTCATCAGAATCGAAGTTCAACCCATTGTCAGTGATGATGTTGTGCGGAACCCCATATCTAAATGTCAACTCTCTTATGAAACTGACGGTAGTACTGGCTTCAAGATTCTTAATAGGCTTGGCTTCAATCCATTTGGTAAACTTGTTGACTGCTACAAGCACATGAGTGAAGCCGCTCCTGCCAGTTCTGAGTGATCCAACCATGTCTAATCCCCAAACAGCAAAAGGCCACACGAGTGGAATGGTCTTCAGGGCTGATGCAGGCTTGTGAGACATATTGGAGTAAAACTGGCAACCTTCACATTTGTCAACTATATCTTTCGCCATTTCATTTGCTCGAGGCCAGTAAAATCCAGCTTGGTATGCTTTAGCCACGATGGTCCAAGAGGACTCATGGTGACCACAGGTCCCCGAGTGGATATCGTTGAGGATCACTCGACCTTCTTCTGGGGTTATGCATTTCTGGCCGACTCCGGTTGCGCTTTCCCTGAACAGTTGACTGATGTCTACTACGCAACCTTCTCCTTGTAGACGTTGTTGGGCCTCCAAGTGCAGAGGTTTGTAGGAAAGTAGCAAATTTTCCTCAAGTGGATGACCTAAGGTTTATCAATCCGTGGGAAGCGTAGGATGAAGATGGTCTCTCTCAAGCAACCCTGCAACCAAATAACAAAGAGTCTCTTGTGTCCCCAACACACCCAATACAATGGTAAATTGTATAGGTGCACTAGTTCGGCGAAGAGATGGTGATACAAGTGCAATATGGATGGTAGATATAGGTTTTTGTAATCTGAAAATATAAAAACAGCAAGGTAACAAGCGAATAAAGTGAGCTTAAACGGTATTGCAATGATAGGAAACAAGGCCTAGGGTTCATACTTTCACTAGTGCAAGTTCTCTCAACAATAATAACATAGTTGGATCATATAACTATCCCTCAACATGAAACAAAGAGTCACTCCAAAGACACTAATAGCGGAGAACAAACGAAGAGATTATGGTAGGGTACGAAACCACCTCAAAGTTATTCTTTCCAATCAATCCATTGGGCTATTCCTATAAGTGTCACAAACAGCCCTAGAGTTCGTACTAGAATAACACCTTAAGACACAAATCAACCAAAACCCTAATGTCACCTAGATACTCCAATGTCACCTCAAGTATCCGTGGGTATGATTATACGATATGCATCACACAATCTCAGATTCATCTATTCAAACCAACACAAAGTACTTCAAAGAGTGGCCCAAAGTTTCTACCGGAGAATCAAGACGAAAACGTGTGCCAACCCCTATGCATAGGTTCATGGGCGGAACCCGCAAGTTGATCACCAAAACATACATCAAGTGAATCACGTGATATCCCATTGTCACCACAGATACGCACGGCAAGACATACATCAAGTGTTCTCTAGTCATTAAAGACTCAATCCGATAAGATTACTTCAAAGGGAAAACTCAATCCATTACAAGAGAGTAGAGGGGGAGAAGAAACATAAGATCTAACTATAATAGCAAAGCTCGCGATACATCAAGATCGTGCCAAATCAAGAACACGAGAGAGAGAGAGAGATCAAACACATAGCTACTGGTACATACCATTAGCCCCGAGGGTGAAATACTCCCTCCTCGTCATGGAGAGCGCCGGGATGATGAAGATGGCCACCGGTGAGGGTTCCCCCCTCCGGCAGGGTGCCGGAACAGGGTCCCGATTGACTTTTGGTGGCTACAGAGGCTTGCGGCGGCGGAACTCCCGATCTATTCTGCTCCTCGATAGTTTTAGGGTACATGGGTATATATGGGTGAAAGAAGTATGTCGGTGGACCTCCGGTCTGTCCACGAGGCAGGGGGCGCGCCCTAGGGGGGTGGGCGCCCCCCACCCTCGTGGGCAGCCCGGGACTCCCCTGGCGTGCACTCCAAGTTTTTCCGGTAGCTTTCCTTCCAAAAATAACTTCTCTAGTTGATTTCATTCTGTTTCGACTCCGTTTGATATTCCTTTTCTTCGAAACACTGAAATAGGCTAAAACATCAATTCTGGGCTGGGCCTCCGGTTAATAGGTTAGTCCCAAAAATAATATAAAAGTGGATAATAAATCCCAATATTGTCTAAAACAGTAGATAATATAGCATGGAGCAATCAAAAATTATAGATACGTTGGAGACGTATCAAGCATCCCCAAGCTTAATTCCTGCTCGTCCTCGAGTAGGTAAATGATAAAAAAGATAATTTTTGATGTGGAATGCTAGTTGGCATAATTCCAATGTAATTCTTCTTAATTGTGGTATGAATATTCAGATCCGAAAGATTCAAGATAAAAGTTCATATTGACATAAAAATAATAATACTTCAAGCATACTAACTAAGGAATTATGTCCTCTCAAAATAACATGGCCAAAGAAAGTTCATCCCTACAAAATCATATATTTTAGTTATGCTCCATTTTCGTCACACAAGAATGCTCTCATCATGCACAACCCCGATGACAAGCCAAGCAATTGTTTCATACTTTAGTAATCTCAAACTTTATAAACCTTCACGCAATACATGAGCGTGAGCCATGGATATAGCACTATGGGTGGAATAGAATATGATGACGAGGGTTAAGTGGAGAAGACAAAAAAAGGAGAAAGTCTCACATCAACGAGGCTAATCAATGGGCTATGGAGATGCCCATCGATTGATGTTAATGCAAGGAGTAGGGATTGCCATGCAACGGATGCACTAGAGTTATAAATGTATGAAAGCTCAACAAAAGAAACTAAGTGGGTGTGCATCCAACTTGCTTGCTCACGAAGACCTAGGGCATTTGAGGAAGCCCATCGTTGGAATATACAAGCCAAGTTCTATAATGAAAAATTCCCACTAGCATATGAAAATGACAAAACAAGAGAGTCTCTATCATGCAGATTATGGTGCTACTTTGAAGCACAAGTGTGGAAAAAGGATAGTAGCATTGCCCCTTTTTATTTTCTTTTTTTGGGCCTTCTTTTTTTCTTTGGCCTTTCTCTTTTTTTGGGGATAATGCTCTATTAAATGATGATCATCACACTTCTATTTATTTACAACTCAACGATTACAAATCGATACTGGAACAAAGTATGACTATATAAATGCCTCCGGCGGTGCACCGGGATATGTAATGAATCAAGAGTGACATGTATGAAAGAATTATGAACGGTGGCGTTGCCAGGAATACTATGTCAACTACATGATCATGCTAGCAATATGACAATGATGAAAGTGTCATGATGAACGGAATGGTGGAAAGTTGCATGGCAATATATCTCGGAATGGCTATGGAAATGCCATAATAGGTAGGTATGGTGGTTGTTTTGAGGAAGATATAAGGAGGTTTATGTGTGAAAGAGCGTATCATATCACGGGATTTGGATGCACCGGCGAAGTTTGCACCAACTCTCAATGTGAGAAAGGGCAATGCACAGTACCGAAGAGGCTAGCAATGATGGAAGGGTGAAAGTGTGTATAATCCATGGACTCAACATTAGTCATAAAGAACTCATATACTTATTGCAAAAATCTACAAGCCATCAAAAACCAAAGCACTATGCGCATGCTCCTAGGGGGATAGATTGGTAGGAAAAGACCATCGCTCGTCCCTGACCGCCACTCATAAGGAGGACAATCAAATAACACCTCATGTTTCAAATTTGTTACATAACTTTTACCATACGTGCATGCTACGGGACTTGCAAACTTCAACACAAGTATTTCTCAAATTCACAACTACTCAACTAGCACAACTTTAATATCACTACCTCCATATCTCAAAACAATCATCAAGCATCAAACTTCTCTTAGTATTCAAAACACTCATAAGAAAGTTTTTACTAATCTTGAATACCTAGCATATTAGGATTATTTAAGCAAATTACCATGCTATTTAAGACTCTCAAAATAATCTAAGTGAAGCATGAGAGTTCATCTATTTCTACAAAATAAAACCACCGCCGTGCTCTAAAAGATATAAGTGAAGCACTAGAGCAACAACAAACTACTCTGAAAGATATAAGTGAAGATCAATGAGTAGTCGAATAATTATGCAACTATGTGAAGACTCTCTAACATTTAAGAATTTCAGATCTTGGTACTTTATTCAAACAGAAAGCAAAACAAAATAAAATAAAATGACGCTCCAAGCAAAACACATATCATGTGGTGAATAAAAATATAGCCCCAAGTAACGTTACCGATGAACGAAGACGAAAGAGGGGATGCCATCCGGGGCATCCCCAAGCTGAGGCTCTTGGTTATCCTTGAATATTACCTTGGGCTGCCTTGGGCATCCCCAAGCTTAGGCTCTTGCCACTCCTTATTCCATAGTCCATCGAATCTTTACCCAAAACTTGAAAACTTCACAACACAAAACTCAACAGAAAACTCGTAAGCTCCGTTAGTGAAAGAAAAGAAAACACCACTTCAAGGTACTGTAATGAACTCATTATTTATTTATATTGGTGTTAAACCTACTGTATTCCAACTTCTCTATGGTTTATAAACTATTTTACTAGCCATAGATTCATCAAAATAAGCAAGCAACACAATGAAAACAGAATTTGTCAAAAACAGAATAGTCTGTAGTAATCTGTAACTAACGCAAACTTCTGGAACTCCAAAAATTCTAAAATAAATGTGTGGACCTGAGTAATTTTTCTAGTAATCATCTGCAATAATAATCAACTAAATATCACTCTCCAGTAAAAAGTTTTAGCTAATCTCGTGAGCGCTAAAGTTTCTGTTTTTTTACAGCATGATCATAAAGACTTCACCCAAGTCTTCCCAAAGGTTCTACTTGGCGCAAACACTAATTAAAACACAAAACCACATCTAAACAGAAGCTAGATGGGTTATTTATTACTAAACAGAACCAAAAAACAAGAAACTAAAATAACATTGGGTTGCCTCCCAACAAGCGCTATCGTTTAACGCCCCTAGCTAGGCATGATGATTGCAATGATGCTCCAATAAAAGATAAGAATTGAAACATAAAGAGAGCATCATGAAGACTATGACTAGCACATTTAAGTCTAACCCACTTCCTATGCATAGGGATTTTGTGAGCAAACAACTTATGGGACCAATAATCAACTAGCATAGGAAGGCAAAACAAGCATAACTTCAAAACTTTAAGCACATAGAGAGGAAACTTGATATTATTGCAATATGTAGAAGCATATGATCCTCTCTCATAATAATTTTCAGTAGAATCATGAATGAATTCAACAATATAACCAGCACCTAAGGCATTATTTTCATGATCTACAAGCATAGAAAATTTACTACTCTCCACACAAGCAAAATTCTTCTTATTCGGAATAGTGGGAGTATCATAAAGGACTTGAATACTATAAATTGTTTCCACATTAAAAGAGTAATGTTCAAAAAAAGGGTAATCATAATCATGACAAGTTTCATAAATATAATCATCACTACTTCTTATAGCATAAGTTTCATCACAATAATCATCATAAATAGCAACTTTGTTCTCATCATAATCGATTGAAACCTCTTCCGAAATAGTGGATACATCACTAAATAAAGTCACAAGCTCTCCAAATCCACTTTCATAAATATTATAAGATTTAACATCCTCCAATATAGTGGGGTCATTACTTCCTAAAGTTTACACTCTTCCAAACCCACTTTCATAAATATAATCATCATAGGTAGGAAGCATGCTATCATCATAACAAATTTGCATATCAAAACTTGGGAGGCTAAAAATATCATCATTATTAAACAAAGCATCCCCAAGCTTGGGAAAAACATTAAATTCTCAAATATGTCATCCTCATCAAACATAGCTTCCCCAAGCTTGGGCCTTTTCATATCATAAGCATAATCACTCTCATCATTAATAGTATGGATAGCACCAATAGTATAGAAAACATTATTATCATATTCTTCCAAGCAAGTGCCAAAAAGATTTTCAAGATCATAGGAAGCATCATTATCTTCACAATCATAATCATCACAACAAGCAATAGGCATAACAAGATCATCATCAAGTGCATCATCTTCATTTTCATGAGGCACAACAATAATAGGAGCAACCTTATTTGGGAGAGATACCTTTTTACCTCTCTTCATTTTTCTTTTCTCCTTCTTCACCACATCATGCGTGGGTTCAATCCTCTTTTTGGAGCTCCTTATTAGTGAGATTAGTTGGATAGAAGGCTCCTCCTCATTACCTCATTCATCATAAGAAATAATAGGAGGATATTGGGAAGTCTCTTCCCTTTCGTTAGCATTCTCTTCATCTTCTATTTGTTTTCTTTTCTTTATGTAATTGGCAATATAAGGATTTTCAATGCAATTCACCGCACAATACATATAAATCTTCTCTAGATCAAAATCAAGAAATCTATCGAGATTAAATTTTGGAATACCCTCAGTTATACGTTTCATTTCTTCATAACCCAAAAGAAGACTAAGCTCTTTATGATGCTCAAGGGTAATCAAATTGTCACAATATTTGGACACGACTTGATCATGAAACAAATAGCATTGTAGCTTTAAATGACCATGTTCATTGCAAAGTTCACAAGGAGCGCGATAAATATTGAATCTTTCAGCGCAATCATCTAGACTTTCTTGCAACAATTTAGTTTCTAAGTACTTATGCCTCTTGCAATATCTATCTTACCTATTTGGTGTGTGCTTGCAAACCCAATGCACTCCACAAAAATTTACATGTTTATAGGAGACATTTTCATCATAAGTAGTGCAGTTGTCATTAGTACCAGGGATATTCAAGGAGTTCATACTAGCAACATTGCAATCATGCTCATCATTCAAAGATTTGGTGCCAAACATTTTAATGCATTCTTCTTCTAACACTTTGGCACAATTTTCCTTTCCATCATACTCACGAAAGATATTAAAAAGATGAAGCATATGAGACAAACTCAATTCCATTTTTTTGCAGTTTTCTTTTATAAACTAAACTAGTGCTAAAACAAGAAACAAAAGGATTCGATTGCAAGATCTAAAGATATACCTTCAAGCACTCACCTCCCCGACAACAGCGCCACAAAAGAGCTTGATGTCTACTACGCAACCTTCTCCTTGTAGACGTTTGTAGGACAGTAGAAAGTTTCCCTCAAGTGGATGACCTAAGGTTTATCAATCCGTGGGAGGCGTAGGATGAAGATGGTCTCTCTCAAGCAACCCTGCAACCAAATAACAAAGAGTCTCTTGTGTCCCCAACACACCCAATACAATGGTAAATTGTATAGGTGCACTAGTTCGGCAAAGAGATGGTGATACAAGTGCAATATGGATGGTACATCTAGGTTTTTGTAATCTGAAAATATAAAAACAGCAAGGTAACAAGCGAATAAAGTGAGCGTAAACGGTATTGCAATGATAGGAAACAAGGCCTAGGGTTCATACTTTCACTAGTGAAAGTTCTCTCAACAATAATAACATAGTTGGATCATATAACTATCCCTCAACATGCAACAAAGAGTCACTCCAAAGACACTAATAGTGGAGAACAAACGAAGAGATTATGGTAGGGTATGAAACCACCTCAAAGTTATTCTTTCCAATCAATCCATTGGGCTATTCCTATAAGTGTCACAAACAGCCCTAGAGTTCGTACTAGAATAACACCTTAAGACACAAATCAACCAAAACCCTAATGTCACCTAGATACTCCAATGCCACCTCAAGTATCCGTGGGTATGATTATACGATATGCATCACACAATCTCAGATTCATCTATTCAAACCAACACAAAGTACTTCAAAGAGTGGCCCAAAGTTTCTACCGGAGAATCAAGACGAAAACGTGTGCCAACCCCTATGCATAGGTTCATGGGCGGAACCCACAAGTTGATCACCAAAACATACATCAAGTGAATCACGTTATATCCCATTGTCACCACATATACTGTAACGCCCCGGATCTGTTGCGCCAGGTGTCCGCCAGTTATTCGTCGTTGGTGCTTTATCATGTGCTTGCGTGTTGCTCTTTGCCTTGTCATCATCTGCATTTCATATCATGTCATCATGTGCATCGCATTCGCATACGTGTTCGTCTCATGAATCCGAGCATTTTCCCCGTTGTCCGTTTTGCAATCCGGCGCTCCTATGTTCCCCGGCGTCCCCTTTTACCTTTTTCCGTGAGCGTGTATTAAACTGTCTCGGAATGGACCGAGGTTTGCCAAGCGGCCTTGGTATAGCACCGGTAGACCGCCTGTCAAGTTTCGGGTCATTCGGAGGTCGTTTGATACTCCAACGGTTAACCGGGTAACCGTGAAGGCCTCTTTTGGTGCAGCCCAACACCCCTTTCAAAGTGGCCCAAAACCCATCTAAGTCATCCCCATCCTCTCGGTCGTCGGATCACGATCGTGTGGGCGAAAACCGCACTCCATTTGGAGCTTCCTAGCCCCCTCTACCTATAAATATGTGCCTCCCCCGTCCAAATCGCAGTTGAAACCCTAAAAATTCCCCTCCGCGCCGCCAGACATGTCCGTCTCCGCCGGACGCATCTCCGCCACCTCACTCCAGCCAATGGGGGTGTGCCACGTCACCCCGCGCCGCCGCCCCAGCCATCCAGCTCGCGCCACGCGTCCTCCGCCGCCTGTCCCCGCCGCCGGCCCGCGCGGCCCACGGCAAGCCCGCGCGGCCCGCCCGCCGCCGCCCGCGCCTGCGCACCTGCGTGCGCCGCCCGAGGAGCCCGCGCCTCGCGCCGCTTCGCTCCGCCGCCATCGCCGGCGCGCCGCCCGAAGCCGTCCGATGGCGATCGCACGGTCCGAAAACCCCTCCTAACCCCCCCAAACCCTAACCCTGCCTATAAAAGGAAGCCCCCCCTTCCATTTTTGGCAGCAGACCACCCTCCTCCTCGTAATCAGCGCCTCCCCAGCCTCCCTCCGCCACTTGGCGCCGCCGCCGGCGCGCCCGGAC
The DNA here is from genome assembly GCA_032464435.1 of Aegilops umbellulata. NCBI lineage: Eukaryota > Viridiplantae > Streptophyta > Magnoliopsida > Poales > Poaceae > Aegilops > Aegilops umbellulata. The sequence goes on from CP136058.1 coordinate 296,843,086, forward strand.
CAATCCACGCGTGCCACGTCGCCTCCTCGCGCCCGCCAGCCACTGCCCCACCGCCATGTGGCATCGCCACCTCACCCCGTGGCTCCCCGCCGACGCGGCCCGCGGAAGCCCGCGTCAGGCCCGCGCCGGGCTGATCCGGCCCTGCTCCGCCGCCGCGCAGCCCGTACGCTCCCTTCACCATCGTGTCGCGCGCCGCCGTGGAACTCCGGCGAGGCTTCGCCGGATCCCCGCCCGGAGTCTTCTCTGCCACCCGGTCGTGCCTCGCGACGCCCCATCGCCGTCGCGGTGAGCTCGCGCCGGTGCCCGCCTTCTGCTCCTCCCTCCCTGGTCTCTCTCACGGCCTCTCTCTCTCTCCCGCAGGTGCTCGCCGGCGACGAGGCGTAAAGCTCGTCGTCCCGAGCCGCTCCCGTCTTTTCCGCACCGGATCCGGTGAGCCACCGACCGGATCTATCCATCCCCGGCGCTCTCCGTCACTCTCCAGCCGTCGTCGTGCCCTCCGCCCTCGCCGGGAACCCGGTGCGCCGTCGCCGCCATGGATCGGGAACCAGCCCCCGATCGACGCCGTTGACCCTCCGCGTGGGCCTCGCCTCCGGCCCAGCGCAGCGCGCCAAGGCCCAACGCCGCCTTGGCCTCCCAGGCCGCCCCCTCGCCCTGGTGGGCCTCGCTCAACGCCAAGGCCCAGCGCGCCCAGCCGGCCTGCCCCGCCTCCTGCTCCACCAACTGGGCTTAGCCCATGGTGAGCCCCCAAGCCCAGCTCCCCAGCAGATTTCAGCCCGTTGTGTTTTTTTTCCTGCTGCGAATTTTAGACATTATCCAGAGCTTTGCAGTTTTACAGAAAACCCCTTCGGAATCATGCATTTAATAACTCACTAACCGTGCATCGGTTTAAAATGATTTATATATGAAACATGCTCAGAAATTTGTGTAGTTTAATAATATGCCACTTTCACCCATGTTTAAAATGATTAAATGTTGTTTGCATTTATTTTGCTAAATGCCGTGTTAAAATGATTTATTTCATAACTAATTAACCGTAACTCGGAATTTAATAATTTATATATGTAAATGGGGTAGAAAAATGCCTAGTTTAACATGGTGCACTTTATTTTCCTGTTTTACAACATTAAAATATGCTTTAGGCCAGATCAGTACCAAATCTAAAATATGCATATGAGGTCTTTCCGGAATTGTTGTTTGTTGTTCCGGCCTCATTTAACTTTGCCTAGATAGGTAGTTTTTCATATGCTTCTTCCCTCTTGTCATGTTTAACAACATTTAGTATTGTTGGGTACATAAACGAGATCGAACTAAATAACTTGTTGTGGTGTTTTCTCCAATATGCAACCCGTTGCATATTGAGCTCCACTTAACTTGTAGTATTGCTTGTTGCACTTTGCCATGCCATGCTATTTAAACCGGACATGCATCATACTTGATTGTGCATCATGCCATGTTCATGTGTGGGTTGTTTACTATGTTGTGTGCTTCTTTCCGGTGTTGCTTCTTCGGGTTGGTTCCATTGTCATCGCGTTTGTGAGGATTCGTTCGACTTCGTCTGTTTGTCTTCTTCTTGGACACGTTCTTCTTCCTTGCGGGATCTCAGGCAAGATGATCATACCCTCGAAATCACTTCTATCTTTGCTTGCTAGTTGCTCGCTCTTTTGCTATGCCTATGCTGCGATACCTACCACTTGCTTATCATGCCTCCCATATTGTTAAACCAAGCCTCTAACCCACCTTGTCCTAGCAAACCGTTGTTTGGCTATGTTACCGCTTTGCTCAGCCCCTCTTATAGCGTTGTTAGTTGCAGGTGAAGATGAAGTTTGTTCCTTGTTGGAACATGGAGATGTTGTTCCTTGTTGGAACATGTTTACTTGTTGGGATATCACAATATATCTTATTTAATTAATGCATCTATATACTTGGTAAAGGGTGGAAGGCTCGGCCTTATGCCTGGTGTTTTGTTCCACTCTTGCCACCCTAGTTTCCGTCATATCGGTGTTATGTTCCCGGATTTTGCGTCCCTAACGCGGTCGAGTGATTTATGGGACCCCCTTGACAGATCGCTTTGAATAAGACTCTTCCAGCAAGGCCCAACCTTGGTTTTACCATTTGCCTACCACCTATCCCTTTTCCCTTGGGTCTGATCAACCCGAGGGTCATCTTTATTTAGCCCCCCCGGGCCAATGCTTGTCTAAGTGTTGGTCCGAACTGAGCTGCCTGCGGGGCCACCTCGTGGAAACTCGAGGCCTGGTTTTACTCATAGCTAGTCTCATCCGGTGTTGCCCTGAGACCGAGATATGTGCAGCTCCTATCAGGATGTCGGCGCATCGGGTGGTTTTGCTGGACTTGTTTTATTACTGTCGAAATGTCTTGTAGCCGGGATTCCGAGACTGATCAGGTCTTCCCGGGGAGAAGGAATATCCTTCGTTGATCGCGAGAGCTTATAATGGGCTAAGTTGGGACACCCCTGCAGGGTTTTGAACTTTCGAAAGCCATGCCCGCGGTTATGTGCCAGATGGGAATTTGTTAATGTCCGGTTGTAGAAAACCTGAAGTTGATCTTAACTAAAATACACCAACCGCGTGTGTAACCGTGATGGTCTCTTCTCGGCGGGGTCCGGGAAGTGAACATGGTTGTTGAAGTTATGTTTGACGTAAGTAGTTCAGGATCACTTATTGATCATAGTTGTTCGACCGTGCTTTTGCCTTCTCTTCTCGCTCTCATTTGCGTATGTTAGCCACCATATATGCTAGTCGCTTGCTGCAGCTCCACCTCATACCTTTTACCCTACCCATAAGCTTAAATAGTCTTGATCTCGCGGGTGTGAGATTGCTGAGTCCCCGTGACTCACCAAATACTTCCAATACCAGTTTGTAGGTGCCGCTGAGACCGTGCAGGTGCCGCACACGAGCTCAAGGAGGAGCTTGGTCAAGATCTTGCCCTTTATGTTGTTTCGTTCTAGTCGATCAGTAGTGGAGCCCAGTTGGGGTCGATCGTGGACCTTTGTCGCTTTTGGGGTTTCTTCTTTTATTTTGGTTCCGTAGTCGGGCCCTGATTGTAACTGTATGATGTAATGTTCTATTCATGTATTTGTGTGAAGTGGCGATTGTAAGCCAACTATGTATCTCTTTGCCTTATGTATTACATGGGTTGTGTGAAGATTACCTCACTTGCGACATTGCTTTCAATGCGGTTATGCCTCTAAGTCGTGCTTCGACACGTGGGAGATATAGCCGCATCGAGGGCGTTAAAAGTTGGTAATCAGAGCCTTCCCCGACCTTAGGAGCCCCCACTGATTGATCGTTTTTAGCGGCCGAGTTGTGTCTAGAAAAATGTTTTGAGTCATTTAGGAATTATATATCGGAGAGTTTAGGAATTTTTTTACTTCCCAGTCTCCTCATTGCTCTGGTAAGGCATCCTGACGTAGAGTTTTGACTCTTCTCTTCTCAAATTTCACTAAAAAAATTTTAGGATCACGCGGGTATCTTAGAATCGTTCCGATGGTTTTATGATGACAACATTGTCTTGGTTGCCTCCCGTCAGTAGGGGTTTTATTGGAGGTGTCCCGGGGAGTTGAGCTCCGAGGTGTTGTCGTCATAATTTTATCGTTGCAGTTCTGAAATACCTGAGTTTAGTACGCCGACATCGAAAATCTCTTTTGTACAGTTGTTGGTGAGATAACCCTGATAGCCCAGTACTGAGGCGAGTGCGGGAGTATTGCCATGACTTGTATAACGGATGCTTTTCGAAGGTTGAGGTAGACGATTTCCGAAGGTTTCTTGGTTATGTGTTGAAGGATGGATACAGCTGGATCTAGGTATTGTTAGTTTGGGAGATATATTTTATGTCCCCTGTATCCCCAATACCTGATTGCATAACCAAAAAGTTTCGGGAGTTTATAAGTGGGAATTCAAGTATCACGTAGGAATTCTTTCCAACAGACACATGATGCGATATGGGATCTATCATATGTTTGTTTCTGGCTTATTCTGCAAGCCAATCCTTTGTTTTTGTTTTATTTGTGGTATTCGAGTTGCTTCGATGTCAAATGTTGATCCATACCTTCCCTAAGCGGTGTTCTCATATTGCTATGTGGATACTAATCCTTCTTGATTATCGAGATTGTCATGTCAATTCTTTTCCAACCGGTGTGCTTCTCTTCAAGTGGATCCGATCACTTCAACATTCGCAAGGTCAATTATCAGTTCTTCTCAATGGTGTTTGCTTCATCCGTTCCAAATTTTCTTTGATTTTCCCGCCCTCCCACCCTTATTCCTTCAAGGACGCAGATTTCTTAATCAAGTATCCATTTTATTCTTGTGAAGCCTCTCCATTCTTCTCCTTCAATGTTCTTACCCGGTGGTTCTCAAGAAGATGTTCTTCAAGTTCATCATTCGTCATTCTTTTCCTCTCCAGTGGTTTCAATTCAAGCTTTCGGTGTCAATCATACATTTTTCCTCGTTTCAAATGTTTTCTCGTACCGGTGCATTTCTTATTCATCCACTTCTCACTATTCAATTGTTCCGGAGTGCTGAAGATATCTCAGAAGATTCAAGTTTCCATTCTCAATTCACTCAAGTTCTTTTGAGGATGTTATCTCATTCAAGTCATTTAAATCAACCGGTGCAATCTCCCTTTCAAGTAATCATTCAACGGTGTTTCTTTTGAGTGGGCCCTAACCCACAGGTCTTTTCCCAGGATCTTACCTGACTCTTCTGATTCTCCCGGAGCTTCTAAATTTCTTTCCAAAGTTTGACGTAAGAATGAATTGTCATCACTCATATGCCTTTCTCCAAGATCCTTCAAATTCTTTTCATCGTTGGTTCAACCTTTCCAATTTTTCTTTTTGGAGTGCCTCAACAATTCGCGGTGTTGTTTCTCGTCGTCATTCTCAGATTTTGAAGACCGATGAAGAGTTTCTCTTAAATCTTGCTCCATCCTCTGTAAGATTTATGGTTCTAGCTTGTTGCCATTCTCTCAAAATTGTTTTCGATTGTGAGAATAATTTTCACCCATCCGGAGCATTTCAGGAGTCTTTTCAATTTGATTCTCCGGAGCCATCATCTCAGTATTATTCATTCTCAACTTTCAGCTCTCATTCTCCAAATCTTACCGGTGCATCATTCTAGTAGTCTCTAATCAGCTCGGGATCTCTGCGTTCATTTATATCTAAATTCCCTCAAGTATCTTCCTTCATTTTCTAATTCTTCCCGGTGTTTCTTTATCTTTTCCCTTGTTCATTTTCAATTCTTACGGTGGTTCGTTTAAGATTCTTCTTCCTTTGTTATCATATAGATTCATTCGTTTTTTTTATCCTACCGGTGGTCCGTTGAAGATCTTCCCAAGTTTGTGCTATATCTCTCTCAATCCTTTCTACGAGAATAAGTAGTATGCAAAATCCGTTGCTTGTCATCAATTTAAATTGGTGAAGGATATGCATAACATAATTCTTGTTCTTGTTTCATCCAAGTGATTAATTCCTTATTCCGGAGATTCATCTAAATCATCGCAAGGCTTCACCTTGTGTTTTCAACTTCTCTTTCTTTCTATCATCCTTTTATTACCGGAGTTCGTTATGGAGGCTACATGAGGATTCACAAAGGATTTAATTCCTTCTCGAAGTGTTCATCGAGATTCTTTTCAGAGGAGCTAAATATTCTTTATCTGGCATTTTAAAGTGCAATCCTTTCAACCATATCATTCGAGGTGGTATTATGTCATTCTTGATAATTTGAGTTCACGTCTCATGATTCACATGTTGTCAAGAATGAGGTATTTTAAATCCATCAATCTCTTCATTGGAGTTATCTTGGGATATATTTCACCTAAAGCCTTCCATTGGGAATGTTGCTAATTATGGTGATTATAAATGACCCAAGTTCTTCATTTGTCTTCCCGGTGATATAGCTTTCTCGTCTCCTTGTTGATATCAATCCAATTCTTTTCCCGTGAGTGGAAGAAGCTCACCTCATAATTTTGAGATGTTTCCATAAGCCCACTACAAGCTTATTCGTTTCGTTGTTGGTTCTTCAACAACTCCGTTCAATCCTTATTTTAAGGAGGCTCTTTCAAATTCAATTGTGATAGAATTTGTTGTTCTCTTCTCTGTTCTCTTGATTCCACTCTTTCATTTGTTCCGGAAGCAGTGTGTTGTTAATTTCAGCAAGTATCCTCTCATCTTGTCAAGTTCATGTTATAATTCCTTCCATTTTCAGTCGGAGTGCTGCTCAGATTATATCAATCTTATTCCTTCTCTATCTTGTTTTAACCGGAGTGGTTTCTATTTCTATCTTGCCTATTAACCGCTGGGTTCTCGTCATATCCCATGTTCCTCTTTTCTAACGGAGTGTTTTCAACTTTGTTCATCTTCGTTGTTTTCGTTCTTTCGATTTGTTCAACCTCTCAAGGTTCTTTGGTTTCACTCTTTTGTCAAAGAAGCAACTTAGCTTTACCTCTTCTCTTTCTCTTCCGTTTTCCCCTCCGGTGCCATTCTAGATCTCGGGACGAGATCCTCTCGTAGTGGTGGAGTGTTGTAACGCCCCGGATCTGTTGCGCCAGGTGTCCGCCAGTTATTCGCCGTTGGTGCTTTGTCATGTGCTTGCGTGCTGCTCTTTGCCTTGTCATCATCTGCATTTCATATCATGTCATCATGTGCATCGCATTCGCATACGTGTTCGTCTCATGAATCCGAGCATTTTCCCCGTTGTCCGTTTTGCAATCCGGCGCTCCTATGTTCCCCGGCGTCCCCTTTTACCTTTTTCCGTGAGCGTGTATTAAACTGTCTCGGAATGGATCGAGGTTTGCCAAGCGGCATTGGTATAGCACCGGTAGACCGCACGTCAAGTTTCGGGTCATTCGGAGGTTGTTTGATACTCCAACGGTTAACCGGGTAACCGTGAAGGCCTCTTTTGGTGCAGCCCAACACCCCTTTCAAAGTGGCCCAAAACCAATCTAAGTCATCCCCATCCTCTCGGTCGTCGGATCACGATCGTGTGGGCGAAAACCGCACTCCATTTGGAGCTTCCTAGCCCCCTCTACCTATAAATATGTGCCTCCCCCGTCCAAATCGCAGTTGAAACCCTAAAAATTCCCCTCCGCGCCGCCGGACATGTCCGTCTCCGCCGGACGCATCTCCGCCACCTCACTCCAGCCAATGGGGGCGTGCCACCTCACCCCGCGCCGCCGCCCCAGCCATCCAGCTCGCGCCACGCGTCCTCCGCCGCCTGTCCCCGCCGCTGGCCCGCGCGGCCCACGGCAGGCCTGCGCAGCCCGCCCGCCACCGCCCGCGCCTGCGCACCTGCGTGCGCCGCCCGAGGAGCCCGCGCCCCGCGCTGCTTCGCTCCGCCGCCATCGCCGGTGCGCCGCCCGAAGCCGTCCGATGGCGATCGCACGGTCCGAAAACCCCTCCTAACCCCCCCAAACCCTAACCCTGCCTATAAAAGGAAGCCCTCCCTTCCATTTTTGGCAGCAGACCACCCTCCTCCTCGTAATCAGCGCCTCCCCAGCCTCCCTCCGCCACTTGGCGCCGCCGCTGGCGCGCCCGGACCAATCTGTGCGTGCCACGTCGCCTCCTCGCGCCCGCCAGCCACTGCCCCGCCGCCATGTGGCACCGCCACCTCACCCCGCGGCTCCCCTCCGACGCGGCCCGCGGAAGCCCGCGTCAGGCCCGCGCCGGGCTGATCCGGCCCTGCTCCGCCGCCGCGCAGCCCGTACGCTGCCTTCACCATCGTGTCGCGCGCCGCCGTGGAACTCCGGCGAGGCTTCGCCGGATCCCCGCCCGGAGTCTTCTCTGCCACCCGGTCGTGCCTCGCGACGCCCCATCGCCGCCGCGGTGAGCTCGCGCCGGCGCCCGCCTTCTGCTCCTCCCTCCCTGGTCTCTCTCACGACCTCTCTCTCTCTCCCGCAGGTGCTCGCCGGCGACGAGGCGTAAAGCTCGTCGTCCCGAGCCGCTCCCGTCTTTTCCGCACCGGATCCGGTGAGCCACCGACCGGATCTATCCATCCCCGGCGCTCTCCGTCACTCTCCGGCCGTCGTCGTGCCCTCCGCCCTCGCCGGGAACCCGGTGCGCCGTCGCCGCCATGGATCGGGAACCAGCCCCCGATCGACGCCGTTGACCCTCCGCGTGGGCCTCGCCTCCGGCCCAGCGCAGCGTGCCAAGGCCCAACGCCGCCTTGGCCTCCCAGGCCGCCCCCTCGCCCTGGTGGGCCTCGCTCAGCGCCAAGGCCCAGCGCGCCCAGCCGGCCTGCCCCGCCTCCTGCTCCACCGACTGGGCTTAGCCCATGGTGAGCCCCCAAGCCCAGCTCCCCAGCAGATTTCAGCCCGTTGTGTTTTTTTTTCCTGCTGCGAATTTTAGACATTATCCAGAGCTTTGCAGTTTTACAGAAAACCCCTTCGGAATCATGCATTTAATAACTCACTAACCGTGCATCGGTTTAAAATGATTTATATATGAAACATGCTCAGAAATTTGTGTAGTTTAATAATATGCCACTTTCACCCATGTTTAAAATGATTAAATGTTGTTTGCATTTATTTTGCTAAATGCCGTGTTAAAATGATTTATTTCATAACTAATTAACCGTAACTCGGAATTTAATAATTTATATATGTAAATGGGGTAGAAAAATGCCTAATTTAACATGGTGCACTTTATTTTCCTGTTTTACAACATTAAAATATGCTTTAGGTCAGATCAGTACCAAATCTAAAATATGCATATGAGGTCTTTTCGGAATTGTTGTTTGTTGTTCCGGCCTCATTTAAATTTGCCTAGATAGGTAGTTTTTCATATGCTTCTTCCCTCTTGTCATGTTTAACAACATTTAATATTGTTGGGTACATAAACGAGATCGAACTAAATAACTTGTTGTGGTGTTTTCTCCAATATGCAACCCGTTGCATATTGAGCTCCACTTAACTTGTAGTATTGCTTGTTGCACTTTGCCATGCCATGCTATTTAAACCGGACATGCATCATACTTGATTGTGCATCATGCCATGTTCATGTGTGGGTTGTTTACTATGTTGTGTGCTTCTTTCCGGTGTTGCTTCTTCGGGTTGGTTCCGTTGTCATCGCGTTTGTGAGGATTCGTTCGACTTCGTCCGTTTGTCTTCTTCTTGGACACGTTCTTCTTCCTTGCGGGATCTCAGGCAAGATGATCATACCCTCGAAATCACTTCTATCTTTGCTTGCTAGTTGCTCACTCTTTTGCTATGCCTATGCTGCGATACCTACCACTTGCTTATCATGCCTCCCATATTGTTAAACCAAGCCTCTAACCCACCTTGTCCTAGCAAACCGTTGTTTGGCTATGTTACCGCTTTGCTCAGCCCCTCTTATAGCGTTGTTAGTTGCAGGTGAAGATGAAGTTTGTTCCTTGTTGGAACAAGGAGATGTTGTTCCTTGTTGGAACATGTTTACTTGTTGGGATATCACAATATATCTTATTTAATTAATGCATCTATATACTTGGTAAAGGGTGGAAGGCTCGGCCTTATGCCTGGTGTTTTATTCCACTCTTGCCGCCCTAGTTTCCGTCATATCGGTGTTATGTTCCCGGATTTTGCGTCCCTAACGCGGTCGAGTGATTTATGGGACCCCCTTGACAGATCGCTTTGAATAAGACTCTTCCAGCAAGGCCCAACCTTGGTTTTACCATTTGCCTACCACCTATCCCTTTTCCCTTGGGTCTGATCAACCCGAGGGTCATCTTTATTTAGCCCCCCCGGGCCAATGCTTGTCTAAGTGTTGGTCCGAACTGAGCTGCCTGCGGGGCCACCTCGTGGAAACTCGAGGCCTGGTTTTACTCATAGCTAGTCTCATCCGGTGTTGCCCTGAGACCGAGATATGTGCAGCTCCTATCAGGATGTCGGCGCATCGGGTGGTTTTGCTGGACTTGTTTTATTACTGTCGAAATGTCTTGTAGCCGGGATTCCGAGACTGATCGGGTCTTCCCGGGGAGAAGGAATATCCTTCGTTGATCGCGAGAGCTTATAATGGGCTAAGTTGGGACACCCCTGCAGGGTTTTGAACTTTCGAAAGCCGTGCCCGCGGTTATGTGGTAGATGGGAATTTGTTAATGTCCGGTTGTAGAAAACCTGAAGTTGATCTTAACTAAAATACACCAACCGCGTGTGTAACCGTGATGGTCTCTTCTCGGCGGGGTCCGGGAAGTGAACACGGTTGTTGAAGTTATGTTTGACGTAAGTAGTTCAGGATCACTTATTGATCATAGTTGTTTGACCGTGCTTTTGCCTTCTCTTCTCGCTCTCATTTGCGTATGTTAGCCACCATATATGCTAGTCGCTTGCTGCAGCTCCACCTCATACCTTTTACCCTACCCATAAGCTTAAATAGTCTTGATCTCGCGGGTGTGAGATTGCTGAGTCCCCGTGACTCACCAAATACTTCCAATACCAGTTTGCAGGTGCCGCTGAGACCGTGCAGGTGCCGCACACGAGCTCAAGGAGGAGCTTGGTCAAGATCTTGCCCTTTGTTGTTTCGTTCTAGTCGATCAGTAGTGGAGCCCAGTTGGGGTCGATCGTGGACCTTTGTCGCTTTTGGGGTTTCTTCTTTTATTTTGGTTCCGTAGTCGGGCCCTGATTGTAACTGTATGATGTAATGTTCTATTCATGTATTTGTGTGAAGTGGCGATTGTAAGCCAACTATGTATCTCTTTCCCTTATGTATTACATGGGTTGTGTGAAGATTACCTCACTTGCGACATTGCTTTCAATGCGGTTATGCCTCTAAGTCGTGCTTCGACACGTGGGAGATATAGCCGCATCGAGGGCGTTAAAAGTTGGTAATCAGAGCCTTCCCCGACCTTAGGAGCCCCCACTGATTGATCGTTTTTAGCGGCCGAGTTGTGTCTAGGAAAATGTTTTGAGTCATTTAGGAATTATATATCGGAGAATTTAGGAATTTTTTTACTTCCCAGTCTCCTCATCGCTCTGGTAAGGCATCCTGACGTAGAGTTTTGACTCTTCTCTTCTCAAATTTCACTAAAAAAATTTTAGGATCACGAGGGTATCTTAGAATCGTTCCGATGGTTTTATGATGACAACATTGTCTTGGTTGCCTCCCGTCAGTAGGGGTTTTATTGGAGGTGTCCCGGGGAGTTGAGCTCCGAGGTGTTGTCGTCATAATTTTATCGTTGCAGTTCTGAAATACCTGAGTTTAGTACGCCGACATCGAAAATCTCTTTTGTACAGTTGTTGGTGAGATAACCCTGATAGCCCAGTACTGAGGCGAGTGCGGGAGTATTGCCATGACTTGTATAACAGATGCTTTTCGAAGGTTGAGGTAGACGATTTCCGAAGGTTTCTTGGTTATGTGTTGAAGGATGGATACAGCTGGATCTAGGTATTGTTAGTTTGGGTGATATATTTTGTGTCCCCTGTATCCCCAACACCTGATTGCATAACCAGAAAGTTTCGGGAGTTTATAAGTGGGAATTCAAGTATCACGTAGGAATTCTTTCCAACAGACACATGATGCGATATGGGATCTATCATATGTTTGTTTCTGGCTTATTCTGCAAGCCAATCCTTTGTTTTTGTTTTATTTGTGGTATTCGAGTTGCTTCGATGTCAAATGTTGATCCATACCTTCCCTAAACGGTGTTCTCATATTGCTATGTGGATACTAATCCTTCTTGATTATCGAGATTGTCATGTCAATTCTTTTCCAACCGGTGTGCTTCTCTTCAAGTGGATCCGATCACTTCAACATTCGCAAGGTCAATTATCAGTTCTTCTCAATGGTGTTTGCTTCATCCGTTCCAAATATTCTTTGATTTTCCCGCCCTCCCACCCTTATTCCTTCAAGGACGCAGATTTCTTAATCAAGTATCCATTTTATTCTTGTGAAGCCTCTCCATTCTTCTCCTTCAATGTTCTTACCCGGTGGTTCTCAAGAAGATGTTCTTCAAGTTCATCATTCGTCATTCTTTTCCTCTCCAGTGGTTTCAATTCAAGCTTTCGGTGTCAATCATACATTTTTCCTCGTTTCAAATGTTTTCTCGTACCGGTGCATTTCTTATTCATCCACTTCTCACTATTCAATTGTTCCGGAGTGCTGAAGATATCTCAGAAGATTCAAGTTTCCATTCTCAATTCACTCAAGTTCTTTTGAGGATGTTATCTCATTCAAGTCATTTAAATCAACCGGTGCAATCTCCCTTTCAAGTAATCATTCAACGGTGTTTCTTTTGAGTGGGCCCTAACCCACAGGTCTTTTCCCAGGATCTTACCTGACTCTTCTGATTCTCCCGGAGCTTCTAAATTTCTTTCCAAAGTTTGACGTAAGAATGAATTGTCATCACTCATATGCCTTTCTCCAAGATCCTTCAAATTCTTTTCATCGTTGGTTCAACCTTTCCAATTTTTCTTTTCGGAGTGCCTCAACAATTCGCGGTGTTGTTTCTCGTTGTCATTCTCAGATTTTGAAGACCGATGAAGAGTTTCTCTTAAATCTTGCTCCATCCTCTGTAAGATTTATGGTTCTAGCTTGTTGCCATTCTCTCAAAATTGTTTTCGATTGTGAGAATAATTTTCACCCATCCGGAGCATTTCAGGAGTCTTTTCAATTTGATTCTCCGGAGCCATCATCTCAGTATTATTCATTCTCAACTTTCAGCTCTCATTCTCCAAATCTTACCGGTGCATCATTCTAGTAGTCTCTAATCAGCTCGGGATCTCTGCGTTCATTTATATCTAAATTCCCTCAAGTATCTTCCTTCATTTTCTAATTCTTCCCGGTGTTTCTTTATCTTTTCCCTTGTTCATTTTCAATTCTTACGGTGGTTCGTTTAAGATTCTTCTTCCTTTGTTATCATATAGATTCATTCGTTTTTTTTATCCTACCGGTGGTCCGTTGAAGATCTTCCCAAGTTTGTGCTATATCTCTCTCAATCCTTTCTACGAGAATAAGTAGTATGCAAAATCCGTTGCTTGTCATCAATTTAAATTGGTGAAGGATATGCATAACATAATTCTTGTTCTTGTTTCATCCAAGTGATTAATTCCTTATTCCGGAGATTCATCTAAATCATCGCAAGGCTTCACCTTGTGTTTTCAACTTCTCTTTCTTTCTATCATCCTTTTATTACCGGAGTTCGTTATGGAGGCTACATGAGGATTCACAAAGGATTTAATTCCTTCTCGAAGTGTTCATCGAGATTCTTTTCAGAGGAGCTAAATATTCTTTATCTGGCATTTTAAAGTGCAATCCTTTCAACCATATCATTCGAGGTGGTATTATGTCATTCTTGATAATTTGAGTTCACGTCTCATGATTCACATGTTGTCAAGAATGAGGTATTTTAAATCCATCAATCTCTTCATTGGAGTTATCTTGGGATATATTTCACCTAAAGCCTTCCATTGGGAATGTTGCTAATTATGGTGATTATAAATGACCCAAGTTCTTCATTTGTCTTCCCGGTGATATAGCTTTCTCGTCTCCTTGTTGATATCAATCCAATTCTTTTCCCGTGAGTGGAAGAAGCTCACCTCATAATTTTGAGATGTTTCCATAAGCCCACTACAAGCTTATTCGTTTCGTTGTTGGTTCTTCAACAACTCCGTTCAATCCTTATTTTAAGGAGGCTCTTTCAAATTCAATTGTGATAGAATTTGTTGTTCTCTTCTCTGTTCTCTTGATTCCACTCTTTCATTTGTTCCGGAAGCAGTGTGTTGTTAATTTCAGCAAGTATCCTCTCATCTTGTCAAGTTCATGTTATAATTCCTTCCATTTTCAGTCGGAGTGCTGCTCAGATTATATCAATCTTATTCCTTCTCTATCTTGTTTTAACCGGAGTGGTTTCTATTTCTATCTTGCCTATTAACCGCTGGGTTCTCGTCATATCCCATGTTCCTCTTTTCTAACGGAGTGTTTTCAACTTTGTTCATCTTCGTTGTTTTCGTTCTTTCGATTTGTTCAACCTCTCAAGGTTCTTTGGTTTCACTCTTTTGTCAAAGAAGCAACTTAGCTTTACCTCTTCTCTTTCTCTTCCGTTTTCCCCTCCGGTGCCATTCTAGATCTCGGGACGAGATCCTCTCGTAGTGGTGGAGTGTTGTAACGCCCCGGATCTGTTGCGCCAGGTGTCCGCCAGTTATTCGCCGTTGGTGCTTTGTCATGTGCTTGCGTGCTGCTCTTTGCCTTGTCATCATCTGCATTTCATATCATGTCATCATGTGCATCGCATTCGCATACGTGTTCGTCTCATGAATCCGAGCATTTTCCCCGTTGTCCGTTTTGCAATCCGGCGCTCCTATGTTCCCCGGCGTCCCCTTTTACCTTTTTCCGTGAGCGTGTATTAAACTGTCTCGGAATGGATCGAGGTTTGCCAAGCGGCATTGGTATAGCACCGGTAGACCGCACGTCAAGTTTCGGGTCATTCGGAGGTTGTTTGATACTCCAACGGTTAACCGGGTAACCGTGAAGGCCTCTTTTGGTGCAGCCCAACACCCCTTTCAAAGTGGCCCAAAACCAATCTAAGTCATCCCCATCCTCTCGGTCGTCGGATCACGATCGTGTGGGCGAAAACCGCACTCCATTTGGAGCTTCCTAGCCCCCTCTACCTATAAATATGTGCCTCCCCCGTCCAAATCGCAGTTGAAACCCTAAAAATTCCCCTCCGCGCCGCCGGACATGTCCGTCTCCGCCGGACGCATCTCCGCCACCTCACTCCAGCCAATGGGGGCGTGCCACCTCACCCCGCGCCGCCGCCCCAGCCATCCAGCTCGCGCCACGCGTCCTCCGCCGCCTGTCCCCGCCGCTGGCCCGCGCGGCCCACGGCAGGCCTGCGCAGCCCGCCCGCCACCGCCCGCGCCTGCGCACCTGCGTGCGCCGCCCGAGGAGCCCGCGCCCCGCGCTGCTTCGCTCCGCCGCCATCGCCGGTGCGCCGCCCGAAGCCGTCCGATGGCGATCGCACGGTCCGAAAACCCCTCCTAACCCCCCCAAACCCTAACCCTGCCTATAAAAGGAAGCCCTCCCTTCCATTTTTGGCAGCAGACCACCCTCCTCCTCGTAATCAGCGCCTCCCCAGCCTCCCTCCGCCACTTGGCGCCGCCGCTGGCGCGCCCGGACCAATCTGTGCGTGCCACGTCGCCTCCTCGCGCCCGCCAGCCACTGCCCCGCCGCCATGTGGCACCGCCACCTCACCCCGCGGCTCCCCTCCGACGCGGCCCGCGGAAGCCCGCGTCAGGCCCGCGCCGGGCTGATCCGGCCCTGCTCCGCCGCCGCGCAGCCCGTACGCTGCCTTCACCATCGTGTCGCGCGCCGCCGTGGAACTCCGGCGAGGCTTCGCCGGATCCCCGCCCGGAGTCTTCTCTGCCACCCGGTCGTGCCTCGCGACGCCCCATCGCCGCCGTGGTGAGCTCGCGCCGGCGCCCGCCTTCTGCTCCTCCCTCCCTGGTCTCTCTCACGACCTCTCTCTCTCTCCCGCAGGTGCTCGCCGGCGACGAGGCGTAAAGCTCGTCGTCCCGAGCCGCTCCCGTCTTTTCCGCACCGGATCCGGTGAGCCACCGACCGGATCTATCCATCCCCGGCGCTCTCCGTCACTCTCCGGCCGTCGTCGTGCCCTCCGCCCTCGCCGGGAACCCGGTGCGCCGTCGCCGCCATGGATCGGGAACCAGCCCCCGATCGACGCCGTTGACCCTCCGCGTGGGCCTCGCCTCCGGCCCAGCGCAGCGCGCCAAGGCCCAACGCCGCCTTGGCCTCCCAGGCCGCCCTCGCTCAGCGCCAAGGCCCAGCGCGCCCAGCCGGCCTGCCCCGCCTCCTGCTCCACCGACTGGGCTTAGCCCATGGTGAGCCCCCAAGCCCAGCTCCCCAGCAGATTTCAGCCCGTTGTGTTTTTTTTTCCTGCTGCGAATTTTAGACATTATCCAGAGCTTTGCAGTTTTACAGAAAACCCCTTCGGAATCATGCATTTAATAACTCACTAACCGTGCATCGGTTTAAAATGATTTATATATGAAACATGCTCACAAATTTGTGTAGTTTAATAATATGCCACTTTCACCCATGTTTAAAATGATTAAATGTTGTTTGCATTTATTTTGCTAAATGCCGTGTTAAAATGATTTATTACATAAACGAGATCGAACTAAATAACTTGTTGTGGTGTTTTCTCCAATATGCAACCCGTTGCATATTGAGCTCCACTTAACTTGTAGTATTGCTTGTTGCACTTTGCCATGCCATGCTATTTAAACCGGACATGCATCATACTTGATTGTGCATCATGCCATGTTCATGTGTGGGTTGTTTACTATGTTGTGTGCTTCTTTCTGGTGTTGCTTCTTCGGGTTGGTTCCGTTGTCATTGCGTTTGTGAGAATTCGTTCGACTTCGTCCGTTTGTCTTCTTCTTGGACACGTTCTTCTTCCTTGCGGGATCTCAGGCAAGATGATCATACCCTCGAAATCACTTCTATCTTTGCTTGCTAGTTGCTCGCTCTTTTGCTATGCCTGTGTTGCGATACCTACCACTTGCTTATCATGCCTCCCATATTGTTAAACCAAGCCTCTAACCCACCTTGTCCTAGCAAACCGTTGTTTGGCTATGTTACCGCTTTGCTCAGCCCCTCTTATAGCGTTGTTAGTTGCAGGTGAAGATGAAGTTTGTTCCTTGTTGGAACATGGAGATGTTGTTCCTTGTTGGAACATGTTTACTTGTTGGGATATCACAATATATCTTATTTAATTAATGCATCTATATACTTGGTAAAGGGTGGAAGGCTCGGCCTTATGCCTGGTGTTTTGTTCCACTCTTGCCGCCCTAGTTTCTCTCATATCGGTGTTATGTTCCCGGATTTTGCGTCCCTAACGCGGTCGAGTGATTTATGGGACCCCCTTGACAGATCGCTTTGAATAAGACTCTTCCAGCAAGGCCCAACCTTGGTTTTACCATTTGCCTACCACCTATCCCTTTTCCCTTGGGTCTGATCAACCCGAGGGTCATCTTTATTTAGCCCCCCCGGGCCAATGCTTGTCTAAGTGTTGGTCCGAACTGAGCTGCCTGCGGGGCCACCTCGTGGAAACTCGAGGCCTGGTTTTACTCATAGCTAGTCTCATCCGGTGTTGCCCTGAGACCGAGATATGTGCAGCTCCTATCAGGATGTCGGCGCATCGGGTGGTTTTGCTGGACTTGTTTTATTACTGTCGAAATGTCTTGTAGCCGGGATTCCGAGACTGATCGGGTCTTCCCGGGGAGAAGGAATATCCTTCGTTGATCGCGAGAGCTTATAATGGGCTAAGTTGGGACACCCCTGCAGGGTTTTGAACTTTCGAAAGCCATGCCCGCGGTTATGTGGCAGATGGGAATTTGTTAATGTCCGGTTGTAGAAAACCTGAAGTTGATCTTAACTAAAATACACCAACCGCGTGTGTAACCGTGATGGTCTCTTCTCGGCGGGGTCCGGGAAGTGAACACGGTTGTTGAAGTTATGTTTGACGTAAGTAGTTCAGGATCACTTATTGATCATAGTTGTTCGACCGTGCTTTTGCCTTCTCTTCTCGCTCTCATTTGCGTATGTTAGCCACCATATATGCTAGTCGCTTGCTGCAGCTCCACCTCATACCTTTTACCCTACCCATAAGCTTAAATAGTCTTGATCTCGCGGGTGTGAGATTGCTGAGTCCCCGTGACTCACCAGATACTTCCAATACCAGTTTGCAGGTGACGCTGAGACCGTGCAGGTGCCGCACACGAGCTCAAGGAGGAGCTTGGTGAAGATCTTGCCCTTTATGTTGTTTCGTTCTAGTCGATCAGTAGTGGAGCCCAGTTGGGGTCGATCGTGGACCTTTGTCGCTTTTGGGGTTTCTTCTTTTATTTTGGTTCCGTAGTCGGGCCCTGATTGTAACTGTATGATGTAATGTTCTATTCATGTATTTGTGTGAAGTGGCGATTGTAAGCCAACTATGTATCTCTTTCCCTTACGTATTACATGGGTTGTGTGAAGATTACCTCACTTGCGACATTGCTTTCAATGCGGTTATGCCTCTAAGTCGTGCTTCGACACGTGGGAGATATAGCTGCATCGAGGGCGTTAAATATACGCACGGCAAGACATACATCAAGTGTTCTCAAGTCATTAAAGACTCAATCCGATAAGATTACTTCAAAGGGAAAACTCAATCCATTACAAGAGAGTAGAGGGGGAGAAGAAACATAAGATCCAACTATAATAGCAAAGCTCGCGATACATCAAGATCGTGCCAAATCAAGAACACGAGAGAGAGAGAGAGAGAGAGAGAGAGAGAGAGAGAGAGATCAAACACATAGCTACTGGTATATACCCTCAGCCCCGAGGGTGAACTACTCCCTCCTGGTCATGGACAGCGCCGGGATGATGAAGGTGGCCACCGGTGAGGGTTCCCCCCTCCGGCAGGGTGCCGGAACAGGGTCCCGATTGACTTTTGGTGGCTACAGAGGCTTGCGGTGGCGGAACTCCCGATCTATTTTGTTCCTCGATAGTTTTAGGGTACGTGGGTATATATGGGTGAAAGAAGTACGTCGGTGGACCTCCGGGCTGTCTGCGAGGCAGGGGACGCGCCCTAGGGGTGGGCGCGCCCCCACCCTCGTGGGCAGCCCGAGACTCCCCTGGTGTGCACTCCAAGTTTTTTCGGTAGCTTTCCTTCCAAAAATAACTTCTCCAGTTGATTTCATTCCGTTTCGACTCCGTTTGATGTTCCTTTTCTTCGGAACACTGAAATAGGCTAAAAACAACAATTCTGGGCTGGGCCTCCGGTTAATAGGTTAGTCCCAAAAATAATATAAAAGTGGATAATAAAGCCCAATATTGTCTAAACAGTAGATAATATAGATGGAGCAATCAAAAATTATAGATACGTTGGAGACGTATCAAATACCTGAAAAGGACTAAGGATATGTTTCTCGTTTATGGAGGTGACAAGAGCTCGTCGTAAATGGTTACGTCGATGCAAGCTTTGACACTGATCTGGATGACTCTAAGTCACAAACCAGATACGTGTTTATATTGAACGGTGGAGCTATCAGTTGGTCCAGTTCTAAGCAGAGCGTCGTTGCAGGATCTACGTGTGAAATCTTTTCTACGTTGTTGACGTATCAAATCTGAGTCGCCATAGACCATGAGGCGACGGACGGTGAGTGAGATGGCCATGCGCAGCCCATACAAGAGTACTTCATATTCTGCTTCATTATTGGAGGAATCAAAGTGAATCTGGAGGACATATATGAGCTTATCTCCTCAGGGGGATACCAGTACCACCCCAGCACCAGAACCATTCAGCATCTTGGAACCATCAAAGAACATGGTCTAGTGCTCTAAGTGGACTTCAGTCGGCAATTGTTGTTCAATCCACTCGACGAGGAAATCTGCTATTGCTTGGGACTTGATAGCTTTCTTTGCCTCAAACTTGATAACTAAGGGAAGGAGTTCAATTGCCCACTTCGCCACTCAACCAGTTGCATCTCTGTTGTTCAGAATCTCTGATAATGGAGCGTCGCTGATGACTGTAATGGAGTGGTCAGAGAAGTAGTGTGCAACCTTCTTCGTGGTCATATAAATCCCATCAACAAGCTTCTGATAATGTGGATATCTTTGCTTTGATGGAGTCAAAACTTCAGAAACATAATATACTAGGCGCTGAACTTTATAAGCTTTTCCTTCTTCTTCCCGCTCGACCGTAAGTACTGTACTGACGACTTGTCCAGTGGCTGCAATGTAAAGCAGTAAAGGCTCTTTGCTGATTGGGGCAGCAAGCACCGGCTGGGTGGAAAGCAGGGCTTTAAGCTCTGCAAATGCTGCATCAGCTTCAGGAGTCCACTCGAACTTATCTGACTTCTTCATCAGTCGGTAAAGAGGCAGTGCGTTTCCACCGAGGCGAGAAATGAATCGACTTAGAGTGGCCAAACAACCAGTAAGCTTCTGGACATCATGCACACGCACAGGGCGTTTCATCCGGAGTATGGCACCCACTTTCTCTAGGTTAGCGTCGATCCCTCATTCGGAAACGAGAAAACCGAGTAATTTTCCGCCTGGAACTCCGAATGTGCACTTTGATGGGTTAAGCTTGATATCATACCTTCTAAGGTTGGCAATGGTTTCAGCAAGGTCAGCCAGTAGGCCGGAACCCTTACGTGACTTGACCATGATGTCATCCATGTATGCTTCCACATTCCGACTGATTTGAGTGAGTAAACACTTCTGAATCATCCGCATGAATGTGGCTCCAGCGTTCTTCAGGCCGAATGGCATAGTGACATAACAGAAACACCCAAATGGGGTGATGAAGGCTGTTTTTATCTCGTTGGGTCCATACAGACGAATATGATGATACCCCAAATAAGCGTCCAAAAAGGACAATCGCTCACACCCCGCAGTCGAGTCGACTATTTGGTCGATGCGAGGGAGAGGAAAATGATCTTTCGGGCAGGCCCGATTGATACGCTTGAAGTCAATGCACATGCAAAGTGAGTCCTCCTTATTAGGGACCATGACAACATTGGCTAGCCACTCGGAGTGGTAAATCTCTCGAATAAACTCAGCTGCCAGAAGCCGAGCCACTTCTTCGCCGATTGCCTTTCTCTTCTGTACGACGGACCGTCGAAGATTTTCTTTGACTGGTTTCACTTTTGGGTCGACTCACAAACGATGCTCAGCCAGCCCCCTGGGAACACCCGGCATGTCAGAAGGTTTCCATGCAAAGATGTCCCAGTTCTCACGGAGGAACTGGATGAGCGCTTCTTCCTATTTGGAGTCGAGTGTTGTTGAAATGTGAGTCGGAGCAGCATTGGGATCAGTCGGGTGAATATGAATCGGCTTTGTTTCACCGGACGACTGAAATGCTGAATCTGTGGTAGGCTTCTTAGCTCGCAACAAGTCACTCGGATCTGCATTTTTCTGATACTCCTGCAATTCTACTACTGCCATTTGAGCATCGGCGATCTTTGAGCCTCTCTGGAAGCACTCTTCTGCCTTCTTTCGGTTGCTAGTGATAGTGATCACTCCTTTAGGACCAGGCATCTTCAATTTGAGGTACACGTAACATGGTCGAGCCATAAAACATGCATAAGCTGGCCTGCCTAGAATAGCATGGTAAGCACTCTGGAAATCCACGACTTCAAACGTCAACTTTTCTTTGTGGTAATTATTGGAATCACCGAAAACCACATCAAGTGCGATCTGGCCGAGTGACTCGGCCTTCTTGCCGGGAATAACTCCATGGAAACTCATATTGCTTTCACTGAGTCTAGACATCGGAATGCCCATTCCTTTCAACGTCTCCGCATACAGTATATTCAGGCCACTGCCACCATCCATTAGAACCTTAGTCAACCGAGTGCCTTCGACGACTGGGTCGACCACCAATGTTTGCCTCCCAGGGGTGGCTATGTGTGTCGGGTGATCAGACTGGTCGAATGTAATGACAGTCTGAGACCATTTCAAATAACTGGGTGTCGCCGAAGCGACCATGTTTACTTCTCTGTTGATGACTTTCAGTCGACTTTTACTCTCAACATCAGCAAAAATCATCAGAGTGGAATTGACATGGGGACAACCATCATCACTTTCCTCTTTGTCCTCAACTTTGTCCGACTATTTTTCCTTTTCTTTGGGTTGTTTCTGTCGGAATTGCTGGATTAGGAGCCGACACTGTCGAGTCGTATGCTTCGGGTAAATGAGATTACCCTCTTCATCTTTCTTTGTGTGAATGTGGCATGGCAAATCCAACACATCATTTCCGTCTTGATATTTTACTTTCTTAGGGTTCCATGGCCCCTTGGGCTTCCCCTTGAACTTTCCTTGAGTCACGGCTAAGGCTTCTCCAGGAGCAACTGGCTCGGCTTTGCGGTTCTGCTTCCGACTGGAATTCCCTCCTCCGGTTTCGTGGGCGACTGTTTTGTGCTTGCCACTCCGGAGCCGATCTTCCTCTTCACCATTGGCATACTTGGTGGCAATCTCCATCATTCTACTCAGAGACATATCTCCGGTCCGACCGAACTTCAGATTCAGCTCTCGATATTTGACACCTTCCTTGAAGGCACAAACTGCTTGGTGATCAGACACATTCTCCACTGTGTGGTGCAATGTGATCCATCTCCGGATATAATCCCTCAAAGTTTCATCAGGCTTCTGTACACAAGATTGCAACTCTGTTAGCCCTGCTGGCCGTTTGCATGTTCCTTCGAATGTTCTGACAAACACTCGGGCAAGTTCTTCCTAGCTATAAATACTGTCGGGTGCTAACTGATTTAACCATGCTCTGGCCGAGCCCTCCAACATCAGAGGAAGGTGCTTCATTGCCACCTCATCATTGCCTCCACCGATCTGCATAGCCACTCGGTAGTCTTCAAGCCAAGTGTCAGGCTTGGACTCACCAGTAAACTTACTGACTCCAGTCGCCAAACTGAAGTTGGGAGGAATCACCGCGGCCCTGATGGCTCTGCTGAAGCACTCTGGACCTGAGACATGCACTCTGCTGCTTGTCGGGAAATCTCTATCACGGCCTTCTCTGTGAGCTCTGTTTCTGTCAACCAGACCCTGAACGAGAATAGATCTTGCATAAAATAAAATAAAATCGATTCATAAGGGTAGTGAATCGTTATAGGTAAATGATTTGTGTGGGATAAGGTAGTTATGAAACTTTGACCTATGTACCTCGTAGCACGTATTGTTTGTTGACCATAACTCATGAACCCAGTTACCATAGGGAACATATTCATTCTAAATATCTATGAAAAATATATGTTTCTTTCTCTTGTTTGAGAGAGCTTTTGTGTTGAAAATATTCTTACTATTATTGTATTATCTTATTTATAGTGAAACAAGTTGAGAAGAGGTTGTTAATAAGAGATTGCCCAGAGAAACAGGTAAAAGAAATTTCCATCCAAGATTTAATAACTGATCCATTCTCATCCTCGGTAAAGTCCATCTTATTGTGATAGAAATGAAGAGATATAAATAAGCTTTAGTTAATGTAATAAATATACCCATTTTCATTTCCAAAATTCCAACTGCTTTATTCATTTGGAAAAAATCAAAAAGGATAATAGGGAATAGATAAATTCCACCCGCCCAAGTAGAGAACTGTTACAAATAAAGAAGAAACTAATAAATTTAGGTAAGAAACAAGATAAAAATAAACCATATTTGATACCGGAATATTCAGTTTGGTAACCTGCTACTAATTCTTCCTCCACTTCTGGTAAATCAAAGGGTAATCTTTCACATTCTGCCAAAGAAGAAATTAAAAAAACCAGAAAACCTATAGGCTGACGCCAAATATTCCATAAAAAAACCGCATTTTGACTATGCTTCAACTATATCAACTGCACTTGAACTGTTAGATAATCATAGTCGATGATAACATCACAGTTCCCACTGCTATTTCAAAACCGTACATGAAACCTTAGCTTCATACGGCTTCTCTATGATCAGAAAAAGGAAAGGATTGTTTTGTTCCTAGCCCCTGGGGCGTAGATACAATTAGATAAACGATTTGAAAGTCCTAAATTAGACCAAAGGAATTCCATCTGCTAGAATAAGAAAAAGGACCGGAATCCTTCGCCCACCACTATGAGGGCGTCTGTCATCATGGTGCCGAGGCACGTACGACCCACTCCTCGGGGGGGGGGGGTGTGGGCACTCGACGATGATCATCGTGATCGAGTTGGTGATCATACTGCTCACGGTTTCTGTACTGATCTCGCCGGTCTCCACGTCCCTCACGCCTCGGGGGCGATCTTGGGCTATGAGCCGACTGGACTGTATCTGCAACAACGGACCTACTATGGATCCTATTCCGCGACTGCGACACAACTGTATTCTGCTCTCCCGCTGCCCGGAGTAAAGCCCTGGTCTGCATCAAACCTCTGCCAGCTTCTGACTGAGAAGGCTGGATTGACTCTGCTATTCGGGCTACAGCTGTGAGATTCTAGATCGGAGTTTGATATACATGGGTTGGCAGTGGAAAAAGTTGTCGTCGACTGGATTCTGGAATTCGCTGTCGAGCACGCTCCTCGAGTGCGTGCTGGAGGTTCTCCAGTAGAGTGCGCTCAGCCAAGTTGGCCAGGCGTACCTCCTCCAAGGCTCGAGCCTCGGGGGTTTCTCCAACGATAGGAGTGTGGAGTGCATCCATGTTCCGGCGGTGAAGTTCTTCCCTCTGCTGCGAAGAGAGGGGCTCGGGGAGGTATTCCTCATGGACACGTGATGGATCGCCTCTGCCGTCGCCACCGTTGATGCGAGGGAATCCAGGAGGACTGCGGGGTCCATTGACCATCAGGACTTCCGCCGCGGGATCACTGCTATCTCACTCGGACACAGTTTCTACGGAGCCAGTCGAACAGGTCGTAGAGAGTTTCGTCGAGCTCGATTGCCGCGACTTGGGGGGTGGCCAACTGGCGAGCCACCGCCTGCCTCACCCATCGCTGAAGCCTCGATCGACCAGAACGGTTGCGCCGGCGAGCAACAAGGAGGGAAGACGTCACAGGAGCCGACCGATACTGAGTCAACGGCTGCCGCAGGCGTACGCATGCGCGAAAGTTCGTTGCCCCGCGGACGGGGAGCGCCTCGACGTCGAGTGGAGCTTCTTGGAGCCAAGCGGAGTCGTGGGCGACGAACACGAGCGCGCCGAGGCGGATCTCGCGGCCCTCAGCCAAACCTCCGCCTAAAACCATGTTGATGGATCGAAAAAATTGCAACTTCTCCAACAAGTCGCTAAGACACCTGCCCCACGGTGGGCGCCAACTGTCGTGGTTCTAAGTCTGACAGTAGAATGGGGGGTAGGGATGTAGAGGCAAGATCCTAGCTATGGAGGAGTTGTACACGCGAGTTTTACGAGTTCAGGCCCTTCTCGAAGGAAGTAACAGCCCTACGTCTCGGAGCCCGGAGGCGGTCGACTAGATTATATGCGTGTGAGTTACAGGGGGTGCGAACCCTTGTCACTGAGGAGGGGGGTGGCTTATATAGAGTTCGCCAAACCCCTCGGGCCCTCAGTTACGCAGGGTTTAAAGTTCATTAAGGCAGGGCGTTACTGGTAACGCTAAGAATAAAGTAACATAAAGATCATTAAAGCTACATAATGACCGGCCGTTACAATGCGGAGTGGCTTCAGATCTTCTGTCGGTCGAGTGGTAATCTTCACGGTTGAGTGACTTCAAGTCTGTCGAGTGGAACACTTCATGGTCGATTGAAAGATTATTCTTCTTCGAATGCTTCTGGTGATCAAGTGGTGTCCTTGGGGAGGGTATCTAGGATAGGCCTGTGACCCTACCCTAGGTACATGTCTTCATTAGTGGACAGTTGCCACGGTAGAAGAAGAGGATAGTGGGGAGCGAACAATTGCCACAGAGGTCACACACACTTTCGACAAGACCGAGTGAACGTACCGCATGCGTATATTGTACACACCTTGATGTGGCTAACCGCTTCTTTCATATTGCCTAATCACAAACAGTTCATCCGAGTGAACCGTATGTTGTAAATCGCACACACCTTCATCTGGTTGCCCGTTTCTTTTGTGTTGCCTAATCACAAACAGTTCATCCGAGTGAACCATATGTTGTGTATCGCACATGCCTTCATCTCGCTGCTCGTTTCTTTTGTTCCTCCTCATCGCAAACAGTTATCTGAACTGGACCATATGCCCTTCATCACACACGCAACTAAAATATGAACCGTGTTTGATGCACCCATCATCGCAAACGTTTTATACATTTTTGACGGTTTTCATACACCATCGTTTGCGATTATTGCATCGCACATAGTTTCTCGAAGGGTCTTTGATCGTATTGTCATGTTAGCAGCATCCTGCAGTAGTGCTAGTTCACCAAACCATACGGATAGATCGGAGGGAAATACAAAGCTATAATAATCATGCATAATAAACTTCAAAAAAGACTCAATTTCTTTCAATGAATATTCCAATCATAAACCCACAACTCATCAGATCCCAACAAACAGACCACAAAATAAGATTACATCAAATCAATGTAACGCCCCGGATTCGATGCGCCAGGTGTCCGCCAGTTATTCGCCGTCTTTGCCATGTCATTTGCTTGCGTGTCTCTCCTTGCCATGTCATCATCTGCATTTCATATCATGTCATCATGTGCATCACATTTGCATACATGTTCGTCTCATGCATTCGAGCATTTTCCCCGTCGTCCGTTTTGCAATCCGGCACTCCTATGTTCCCCAGCGCCCCCTTTTACCTCTTTTTGTGTGTGGGTGTTAAATTTTCTCGGAATGGTTCGAGGTTTGTCAAACGGCCTTGGTATAGCACCGGTAGACCGCCTGTCAAGTTTCGGGTCAATCGGAGGTCGTTTGACGCTCCAACGGTTAACCGGGTAACCGCAAAGCCTCTTTTGTGTGTAGCCCAACACCCCTACTAAGTGGCCCAAAACCCACCTAAACCCTCTCCATCCTCTCGGTCGTTCGATCACGATCGCGTGGCCGCAAACCGCTCTCCATTTGGAGCCTCCTACCTCCTCCTAGCTATAAATATGTGCACCCTCCCTTTCCAAATCGCAGATCAAACCCTAGTCTAGCTCCTCCCGCCGCCACCGGACGCGTCCGCCGGCGCCGGACACATCCAACCGCCGCCCCGGACCTATCGCATCCCGCCACGTGTCCCCGTCCACTCCGCCGCCACCGTGGCCCGCCCGAGCCCACGGGAGGCCCGCCCTGGGCCGCCCCGGGCCCGAGCGCCCCGCCGCCCGGCTCCCTCTGCCCCGCGCTGGTGC
The DNA here is from genome assembly GCA_032464435.1 of Aegilops umbellulata. Lineage (NCBI taxonomy): Eukaryota > Viridiplantae > Streptophyta > Magnoliopsida > Poales > Poaceae > Aegilops > Aegilops umbellulata. Next base: position 296,869,825 of record CP136058.1, read on the forward strand.
CTCTCCGCCGTCCGTCGTCGCCTCGCCGGCGCCCACCTCCGCCGCTCGCCGGCGTCCCCGTTCGCCGCCGCCCTCGCGCGCCCTCCGCCGCGAAGCTCCGCCGCTCGGCGCCGCCCAGCCCCGCGACCGCCGCCGCCGCCCTGCCTGCGCTCGTCGCCGCCGCCGCGCTAGCTCACCGCCGCCCCTGCGCGCCGCCTTGCCCCATAGCCCGCGCTGCGCGCCGCGCTCGCCACCCCGCCGGCAACTGCCTCCCCGCGCCGCCCTCATCGGGATCCGGCCGGATCCGGCCAGATCCGGTCCGGATCCACCAACTCCGGCCAACCCCAACCTCGCCGGACTTCTTCGAGCTCGTCGGAGTTCCACTCCGGCCAGAGCCGTCCAGGTGGGACGAGATCCACCGGGAGGCGAACCAAACGCCTCCGCCGTCCTGGATATCTTCGTCCCGATACTCTCCATCCAGTCATTTTCGCGAGGGTATATTTCCACTAAGTCCCCAGATCTGCTACATTCCGGTCCCATGTTCATCATGTCATATCTTCTTGCATATGGCTCCGTTTTGCGTGCATGATATATCAAAATGTTCATCATGAGATTCTATACATTTTTTTCCATTGTGCCATGCTCATTTAAGGTGATATTCATGCCCTAATCATCGTTGCAAGACTGCTATGTGATGTTGTCTGCTGTAGTTTATCAGAACATGCTCTTTTGTTATTTTTGTATCTTTATGTGTGATTTTATTTTGAGCATGAAGTCTATATGTGTTGTTAGCTACAGCATGCCATCTTTGCTTTGGTGCAATCCATTATTCATGATATGTCATGTATTGTTTGTTTCAAGCTTGCAAAGTAGCCTCCGTGATGTTGCTGATTTCAGAGACTTAGTAATTTCACCAAGTCATGTCCTGCTGTTATTTTTGTGCCATATGTTCATGTTGTTACAGAGAGATCCATGCCTCTTTTGAGCATGATCAGTAAGGATATTTTGAACATATGGATGTGCTCTATCCACCCACGCCTTTATTTGTAATTATGGAGTGCTATAGCTTGACTCAATTGAGCTCTACTTTTGCTATAAAATGTTCCTGGCAGATTGTTTACATGTTATTCAATTTTGTCAAGGTTGTTGTTGTTGATACGTGCATGCTATGTTGTTGTTATCACCATGTATAGCTTCTATACCATGTATAGTTACTGTATGTATGCTTAGTTTGTCATGAAATGCCTCTTAGTGAGTGCATCGAGCTCGTAAACATGCCTACTTGTTATCTGTTTATGCCATGCTCCAGTTTTTCACTAAGTCTGAATCTGTTTATGTTTTTGCTATGTTCACATGCTTGCAATTGTATTCTCTGATCCCTTTTGGCTTATGGTCAGTAAGGGACTTTTGTTAAGTGCTTTGAGTAGACTCATTCCATGCTCTAGTTTGACATGATAGCTTGCTGTAACATATTGTTTGCTAGCTCTAAACATTACAACCTGATGTTATTGCTGCCATGTCCTGAAATTCTGCCAAGTCTGTGAACCTGTTATTATTTGCAATCTTGCCATGTCCTTTTGAGCATGTTCTATTAGTTTCTGGAGATATCTCAGTGTTCATGTTTTGTCATGCTTTACCTGTACATCATGACCATGCCTATTTTTTTCATGTTGATGTCCTGTAGCTTGTTGTTTTGATGCTTGCTAGATGCCTACTTGTTGTTTTGGACAGATTGTTGTTATGTCTTGTATAGTGTGTATGTGTTGAACCGTTGCTCCGTTTTGAGTGTGCTCTATACGAAACTTGCTTAGTTTTGCATGTAGTTTCATGTCACCTTGTTGCATCCATGTTTTGAGGTGTTTGTTTGATGTTTGAATGCATTTTGCATCAATGCCATGCTTAACTTGTTTTGCTCATATCTCCTAGGTCGTAGCTCCGAATCTAATGAACTTTATATGTAACTTGACTAGAATTTCATGTAGATCATCGTGGTGCATCTTAAATTGCTATTTAACCACTTGAACATAAGGTTTATTCAGATCTGGACCAATTTCGAAATTTGCATATGAGGACTTACCGGATTTGTTATATGTTGTTTCCGGCCTCATTTAAACTTGCTTTGATGTGTTGCTCTTGTATGCATCATCTCTTGTCATGAGTATCTCCATGTAGTCTTGTCATGCATCATAGTGCATCATGCCTTGTTCATGAGTGGTGTGTTTACCATGTCGTGTGCTTCTTCTCGATAGTTTCCGTTCCGTTGCGATCGTGAGGATTCGTTCGTCTACGCTTGGTTCGTCTTCGTGGCTTCATCTTCTTCATGGACTTGTTCTTCTTCCTAGAAGGATTTCAGGCAAGATGACCGTCACCTTGGATCTCATTACTATCATTGCTATGCTAGTTGTTTTGTTCTATCGCTATGCTGCGTTACCTACCACTTGCTGCTCAAGCCTCCCAAATTGCCATGAAACTCTAACCTTTGTCACCCTTCCTAGCAAACTGTTGTTTGGCTATGTTACCGCTTTTGCTCAGCCCCTCTTATAGCGTTGCTAGTTGCAGGTGAAGATGAAGATTGCTCCATGTTGGATCATATTTATGTTTATGTTGGGATATCACAATATCTCTTATATTATTAATGCATCTATATACTTGGTAAAGGGTGGAAGGCTCGGCCTTATGCCTGGTGTTTTGTTCCACTCTTGCCGCCCTAGTTTCCGTCATACCGGTGTTACGTTCCCGGATTTTGCGTCCCTAACGCGGTTGGGTGATTTATGGGACCCCCTTGACAGTTCGCTTTGAATAAGACTCCTCCAGCAAGGCCCAACCTTGGTTTTACCATTTGCCTCACCACCACCTACTTTTCCCTTGGGAGTCGCTCTCTCGAGGGTCATCTTTATTTAGCCCCCCGGGCCAATGCTTGTCTAAGTGTTGGTCCAAACTAGAGCACCGTGCGGGACCGTCCCTTGGCAACTTGGGCTATGTTGGTACCTGTACGCTTAGCTTATCTGGTGTTGCCCTGAGAACGAGATATGTGCATCTCCTATCGGGATGTCGGCGCATCGGGCGGTCTTGTTGGTCTTGTTTTATTACTGTCGAAATGTCTTGTAGCCGGGATTCCGAGACTGATCGAGTCTTCCCGGGGAGAAGGAATATCCTTCGTTGATCGCGAGAGCTTATCATGGGCTAAGTTGGGACACCCCTGCAGGGTTTGAAATTTCGAAAGCCGTGCCCGCGGTTATGTGGCAGATGGGAATTTGTTAATGTCCGGTTGTAGTAAACTTGAAGCAAACTCTTCTAAAATACACCTACCGTGTGCGTAACCGTGAGTGTCTCTTTTCGGGGTTGATCGAGAGGAGAACACGGTTTCTGGGTTATGTCTGACGTAAGTAGGAGTTCAGGATCACTTCTTGATCATTACTAGTTGGCGACCGCTTGCTTTGCTACTCTTCTCGCTCTTATTTGCGTAAGTTAGCCACCATACTTGCTTAGTCGCTGCTGCAACCTCACCACCTTACCCCTTCCTTTCCCATTAAGCTTTGCTAGTCTTGATACCCATGGTAATGGGATTGCTGAGTCCTCGTGGCTCACAGATTACTACACCACCAGTTGCAGGTACAAATTATGCGATGATCATGACGCGAGAGCGATGTTTATTTGTATTGGAGTTCTTCTTCTGCTTCTTCTTCGATTGAGGGATAGGTTCCTGGTCGGCAGCCTGGGCTAGCAGGGTGGGTATTGTTTTATTTTCTGTTTATGTTTCATCCGTAGCCGGATGTTGATCTTGTATATGATGTATTGTTGTATTCATGTGACTTTGTATGTATTGGTTGTATCCCCACTATTTTGTAATGTTGATGTAATGATATCCACCTTGCAAAAGCGTCTTCAAGATGCGCTTCTATCCTTGATGGGACCTTCGAGTTCCTTTAGGATAGGGTCGCATCTTGGGCGTGACAATCAATCTCCGAGGAGAACATTGTATTGAAGATCAAAGAGAGAGAAGAATCCATCTAGCTAATCACTATGGACTTGTAGGTCTGTGATGAACTACTCACACATCATCGAAAGGGCAGCAAAGTTGCTGTAGAAGCCCTCCGTGATCGATTCCCTCTCCGGAAGAGTACCGGAAAAGTCCTCCAAATGGGATCGCGGAAGAACAGAAGCTTCCGGCAGCAAAAAAACTGCTTCGGGTGGCTCTCTGTTGGTTTTGGATTTATGCGAATTTATAGAAGTGGAATTAGGTCAAACGGAGCTACATGAGGCCCACAAGCTCAAGTGGCGCCCCCTTGGGCGCGTCGTGTGAGTTTGTGGCTCTCCCATGTATCTTCTGACCTCCTTCTGAGCCTTCTAGGGTCTCTTCTGGTCCAGAAAAAATCACCATAAAGTTTTATCATGTTTGGACTTTGTTTGGTATTGATTTTTTTGAAAAACAAAAAAACATGCAGAAAACAGGAACTGGCACTGGGCACTGAGTTAATAGGTTAGTTTAAAAAATGATATAAAATTGCATATAAAGTGTCCAAGATTGATAATAAATAACATGGAACAATAAAAAAATTATAGATACGTTGGGGTCGTATTAGAGAGATATTCTTAAGACCCTCTCGGTGTGATGACATCCATCATAGTCTAGCCAGACACAGGCGACTGCTTCACGAGGATGCCGGAATAGTTCAACCACAAAGAAGAACAATACCGGCAATGGGATCAATAGTATAATGAGCATGTGCATGACTCAGGAGGGTACCGATGCACCCCGGGTGTTGTAAAGTATCACAGAGCAAAGGGAACATCACATAATAACCAAAGGTTCACTCCAAATGTCATTTGTGTAATCATAGGGATCGATATGGACGTCCACGGTTCCGCTATCTGTTAATGAACAAAGGGGTTTTGTTCATGTCTATGATTTACCGAACCTACGAGTTCACAAGTTTAAGGTAATCATGATTTGCCGAGTGTTACTAGGACGAGAGTATCGAGGATTTATTTGTGAAATTGTTTCATTAATATTTGAAATAGTTCCGACAGCAAGCGAAGCATTTCAGGGTCACCAGAAGGGTTTCACAGTTTATCATGCAGTACCGGGTATTTTCGGTTATTAATATGTAGGTGGAAAATGTTTCTGGTGATGTTAAATTATATATAAAAGGGTCTAGTAATTATTATAAGACTTTTACATTAAATTAAATATCAACGAGACTTAAAAGGCCAAGAGAAGGAAGGCAACTTGGGCCACAAGGTCCCAAGTGGAGGAGGCGCCCCCCCCCCCATTCCTTGTGGGCAGGAGCGAATCCTAGTGTGTTGGAGATATACCCTAGAGGCAATCATGTATGATGATATTTCCTATGTGTTTATGAATAAAGATAGTCCTTGGACATTATCAATGATGTCTATCAGCAAGTATGTGACTTGTTTGTGGGACTATGCATTGTATGATGACTGTCCTAAAAGGTCCCTAGTTGAAAGGGCTATGTGGACGCGCAGCTGACTAGACTAGCATATGACACGGTCGATGGCTTGGTCTCACTAGCAATGG